>OY728126.1:1399330544-1401830544 GCA_963277665.1 Viscum album | reverse complement strand
GGTGCGGGCGAAGCCCGTGTATGGGTGAGTATAATGATACTCAGTAGGGACCCCGAGACCCTGATGGTCTCCTAGAATTCCACAAAAAAAACCCACAAGGTAACACAACGAAGTTAAAGTACCACCCAGGTAAAGTACCACATAGCATAACCTCAATCACAAGCATAAAGTTAAGACAGCTCTCACTGGGATTTATTCTAAGAGTAGTAACAAGTAATCCCCCCAATCACAACATCGAATGCCTCAGTTGCGGGAGAACTCCTCCTCTATCAAGTACAGTGGGTCTGCCAAATCATAGAGAGGCACTTCCCACTAACCTTGAACTACTGAAGTTCTTCTCCCCATCTCATACTGTGGGTCTGTCGGGTCACACAGAGTTGTCCCCCCCAACGCGGTTTCCTAAGGTTCTCCTCCACATCACGTACCGCGGTTGCTCCCCACTGTGGCCATCTAGGTCACAAATAACCACCCACCCCCATCATGGTCTGCTAAGATACTCCGCCCCATTGTGTACCATGGCCGTTGAGTCATTCTGAGTCGAAAAGTCAGCAGTCATCGGGTCTCAGTCAGTCGCAGGGTTCTGTACGTAGTGTGCTTGGGAGAACCGCTCCCAAATCCATCAGTTGTATCTCAACCAGCTTGAAGTGTCACGAAGAAGTAACCTGATGATCTTCCATGTCATAAGGGTTCCAACACAATAGACGACACGTTAGTCGGACACCCGTCCTGTGCATTATTGGCATTTTAGTGCCGAGGGCCCGGTTGGATTCAGGTGCGATCCAACCCGACCGAACTCCAAGTTTCTTTGAAACTCTAATGGAGTAAAGAAAAAGGAAAGTATTTCTCCAAGGGTCACAACGCTATAGACAGTTCATCAAATGGGCATATGATCCTCAAGATAAGCCCCTTTGAGTGTTTCTAGGCCCGATAGGGCCCGGGTCTAGTCTGACTTGGTCGGACCGACCCGGCCTGACCCGTTCTGGGCGGGGCTGAGGTGGACTCAGCCGGATGGGTTGATGTCTGGTCTGGCCCGCAAGAGGGGAGGCCCGCAAGGGCATCCCGGACCGAATAGGGCGTCCTGCAAGGATGGACTGCAAATGGGTGACCCTGCCCGTGTGGGGCGGTGGCCCGGTCTGGGGGCGGCGGCCCACTGGGTCGGCGACCCACTCGGGTGATGACCCACAGGGGTGGTGGCCCGTTCTAGGGGCGGCGGCTCGGGAGTGGTGGCCCACTGGGGCGGAAGCCCGCTAGGGCGACAACCTGGTCAGAGGGCGGTGGCCCGCTCCGAGGGCGGCGGCCCGCTCTGAGGGCGGTAGCCTGGTCTAGGGGTGGCAGCCCGCGCTGAGGGCGGCAGCTGGGTCTAAGGGCAGCGGCCCGCTTCGAGGGTAGCGACCCGACTTAGAGAGAAGCAGCCGAGCTCGAGGGCGGTGGCTCGGCCTAAGGGCAGCGGCCTGGTCCGATTGCGGTGGCCTGCTCTGAGGGCGGTGGCCCGGCTCTGAGGGAGGCGGCCTGCTCCGAGGGTGGCTTCCCGGTCCGAGGGTGGAAACCCAGTTTGGTCCAATGTGGGGGGGTGTAACCCCCGGTCTCCCGGATTTTTGAACAGCCCGAGGACCGTTCGGTTGGTGAGGCAGCGGTGCCGCGTGGGTGCCGCTCGGTCACCGAAAAACCCGTCGGAGGCAGGTTCGCCCTTCTACGCGGATTCCTTTCACTAGCGGCATGGAAGTCACGCCACCTTTCTTCCTGTGGTTGGCCGTCGTGCCGGCCTCCTCCTCCATTTTTTGCGGCTGACGAATTGCGGCCTTCCTCTTTCAGCATGCGTCAACATGCTCGCGGTCTTCCAAGGTGGCATAAGGATAGCAATATAGTGGAGGGTTTGGGCCGGGTTTGTTTGGTCTGTGCCCTCCTCATTATCTTGTAATCATAATTGGGTTTAAGGGTTTAATAACAATTGAATTAAACAACAAGATTAACCCCCACAAGATTCCCTACAATAACCTCCTGCAAAGACAAATAAATCGTGGGTCAACCCGTTAGTCGGTAGACCCTAATTCTTTGTATAATTTCAATAACGGGGAAGAGGGAATCAAAAACGCACAAATGAAAATAACCCCTACCTCAAAAACCCATTGAAGAGTGTCCTCACTTGATGTTTTCTTCATCCCCACAACTAGTTCCCAACGATGACACTCGTACGTCGTCTTCCGGTTCATGGTTTGGTGTTGCCCATCACCTCCCGCTGGGTCGGTTCCGTCTTCTAAGGGTTTGGCATCGCGGTTCTCCTTCAGTTCTTCGTAATTTCCCCCAACATTTTTGTTACTTATATTTGAGGTTAAATCCATTTATTGGATTGACACATCACCTGTCCCACCTTACTTCTTGACCGTTGGAGGAATAGAATAAAAATAAAATAATAAAGTTATTTATTTATTCTATTAAAAAGTTCCAAAAACTAACGTTTTCTCCCGACCTACTGTGGTCAAAGTAAAGCCTCCCATAAGTGAATCTTGGCATTTTGGATTCAACGGTGCCCTCATATTTTTAATCTGATCAATGGTTTAAAAGTTAGAAAATGCCACTTTTTCATTTACTGAACGTACCCAAAAAAATTCAGTAAATTATTAACAGTCACCCTCGACCCGCGCCGGTCAAGGTTAGGCTCTAAATAAGTGAAACACATCCCAAAGAACCCAATGGTGCTCTCATATTTCTAATCCGAGTTACCTTTTCGAATTTATGGATTTTACAATAAAATAATTGTCACTTAATTATTTTATTTACGGCCAAAAACTAACTTTCACTGGTGGCCCACGCCGGCCAATGTTAGTATCTTTCTAAAGAGAGCATACCCTCACAAATTTATCAGTGGTCTCAAATTTTTAATCCAAGCTATCGTTCATGGGTTATAAGCATTTGAAAGGTAAAATAATTTCATTTAATTATTTTATTTATGGTTATTCCATTTTTGAGTTTTCTCATAGGAGGCCCGCACTGAGTAAACTTAAGTCGTTCCTAGGGTTAACTTTCCATCCTGAGTGCAATGGTGCCCTCATATTTCTGATCCGGGAAACCATTTAAGAGTTATTCTGCTTTTTCAGGAAAACTTCTTATGGGCGCTATTTAAAGTTTAACAAAACTTCGACGGATCATTACGGGAACTCCGGGCCTCAGAATCACGCATCATCAGATTTAACGGTATTGAAATAATTCCCTATAATTAAAAAATATATACGAAAATTACGGGACATTATAGTGTTGTACCAGCAGCACCACCACAATTTGGGAAATAGTTACCACCAGCCGCACTGGCGGAAAGTGCACACTGACTATATGTGTTGCATGTGTTCCAGTGGCAGAGGCCTCCAAGGTTTTGAGGTGAGACAAATACCTAGGTAGATGAGGACAATATAGAGGCTGTGGCTAGAGTTTTTCACCTATTTGGGACACCATCATATCATATGGTGATCCTAGCTACTAGTCTTTATCAGTGGGTGGTCATGAGGATGGCACGCATGGTGATGAGGCTTAGGTACATGGACTGTTTCCTAAGATGGTACCTACGGGTAGTGTGTCTGCTATATCACTACCTGTTGGTCAGCATTTACAACTGGCGATACTGGTAGAGGACAAATGTAGGCTTGGTGCCTTACACATGTTTCGACATCAGATATCCCTCAGGTTCTAAGGTGAGACTAACTCACAGGCGGCTAAGGAATATCTTGAGGAGGTGGCTGAGTTTCCATCTAGATAGGTCACCATTCGATCAGATAGTGTTCTGGGTATATATCCTTCTACATGGCTCAACAGGATGATGACAGAGTTTATATTACCCCGATCTTAGGAAGAGGTGAATCTTCAGTGGACAAACTTGAGAACCTTCCTCAGATAAGGGGGTCTATTGGCATAAATATCTAAGGGATGAGTGTTCACTAGAGTTTCTATAGCTTTGGCAGGATGACATATTGGTAGTTGAGTATTCATCGAGGCGTAAAAACCATCCCAGGGACTCGATGAATACAGTATGGTCAGTGCTTCAGGGCACGAACCTCCAAGTAAGGTGTGTTTAGGGACATCCGAGTCAGCACTTTTCCTCTAAGAATTCCTACTTATTTTAGGGTTATAGAGAGAACCTTTGTGGTAGAATATTCCGTAGCTGAGTGGATGAAGCTAGTGAATGTTAATAGTGGGAAAGAATGAAACTGACGCCAGTCTCAGAGAATTGGGCATGTAAAATGTTTCGGGAAGACGAAGTGATAGGGATAAATGAATCTGCAGGGCAGCAGACGTGTAAGGGGAGCTAGGATAGTATCATGATGTGGTTTACATTTCGACATGTTACAACTACCACCTCAATGTGGTCCCCACCAGGCTCAGGGAGCTAGAGAATATAGGAAGAGAGTAGCTGCATGTCGTCAAAGAGTGTGACCCAAGGGCTCTAGGAATGATTAGTGGTATGGTCTGTGTCTACTACTATTTGTCGTGTTAATAGACATTGGAACTAATCATTCCTTCCTTCCACGAATCTTGTTCAAGACCTAGAGTTTCCAGATAAACTATTGAATTGACCCTTTCATCTGGAGATACCTTTGGGAGAAGACTCTAAAATCACACTTATATCGATAGTGTGATCTGACCCTTGAGGCAAGAGTTTTGGTTGGAACCTCTTGGTGGCAGTGTCGAGGCCTTACGACGTTAGTTTGGGAAGGGACTGGACATCCACAGTTCATACTAAGATTAACTATATTATGAAAAAATGTTGTGGTTTATCTACAATGATGGGATGGGATTTTCCTTGGTCGGTGAAAAAGGAAACCTAGGAAGCACAAGATAAACTCATGCATATGAGGGTGAAACCGATCACTGTTCAGTCGGCCAACCTTACCCTCGTGGAAGCAGGTGTTTTTGGTTTTCAGTTCCAAACTGGAATGGTAGAGTGTGGGGAATTATTTTCAAAAGATGTTTCCAAGATTACTTCCCTTAAGGTAGAGGGACTTCTACTTTGGTTGGGTACTATCATAGTTTTGAACTAGACTTCTCCAGGGTAGCGGCACCCTTTTCAGCTTTGAAGAAGAAGGGGGAGCCTTTCCTATGGATAGAGAAGTGTCAACAGAGCTTTTATAAGTTGAGATAGTGATGATGGATAGAGTTCCTCCAGGACTATGACTTTGAGATATTCTATACCCCTGGGTAGGGGAACATGGTAGTAGATGCACTCAACAGGAGCTTTGGTCAACAACTGCTGAGTGAGGCATCAAAGTAGCTAGTCGTGCTATAGATATCCTTCGTGGATAAATATGGATCAACTTACCTCCATTATATGACTGTCACTCCACTAATTCTTCAGCAAATTTAGGGAGCACATCTTGAGTCATTGACTACGAGGCCTGACGTGCTCAGATATCCTCAGGGCGGTCTCTTGAAGGATTTTCTAAATGTGGGGGGCACACCATCCTCTTCCGAGGATGTACCATGGAACCATTGATGCTTCAGGAGGAGGTTTTGAGGGAGATCTATACATCCCCTTAGCAATACATCTTGGAGTGGTGAAGGTGTACTATGAATTCTGGTGTCAGTATTGGTGGCTAGGGATGAAAGAAGAAATGGCAGAGTTTGTGTCACGATGCCTCTCTTGTTATCAAGTGAAGATTTCATAGAGCTGGAAGAAGTATTATGCCGATAAAAGATGGAGACCCTTGGAGTCCAAGGAGGTAGACCATGCCTTCCTACGGGTCTCACCCCGACGAGGATTACGAAGGTCTGTCCAGGGTAGGAAACTTTCTCCATGGTTCATCAGACTTTTTTAGATTCTCAACAGAGTGGGTGAGGTGGAATACCATCTATCACTTTCCCCACAGATGCATTGGGTGCATAATGTTTTCCATGTGTCGCAACTAATGAGATGTGTGCATAATCCATTTCACGTTATTGACTAGGGCGAGTTAAACTTTGCTGATGGGGTGACTTTTACGGAGTTCCTGCGGGAGATAGAGGATCGACAGGAGAAAGTCCGTCATGGATGGTTGATCCCTCTAGTACGAGTTCAGTGGCAGCATGGGGGCCTCCAGGAGAGAACATGGGATAGGGAGGCTCAGATTCATGCCCAGTACCCTCATTTTTTTGATTTTCTTTTTTTTGGCTTTCGAGGACATAAATCCCTTAGGTGGGGAGAATGTAATGTCCCAGAATTTTTGTATATTTTTTTAATTATATGGAATTATTTAAAGTCCGATAAATCTAACAGTGCGTGATTATATGGCCCGATGTGCCCGGAATAATCTTTCAAAGTTTAGTTAAGCTTTAATTAGTGCACGTAAGCAGTTTTACTGAAAAAATGGAATAACAATTAAACTGTTTCCAAAATCAGAATTCTGAGGGCATCGTTGAATTCAGGATGGCGAGTTTATCTTAGGCGCGACTTAAGTTTAGTCGGTGTCAGCCTCATGTGAGAAAACCCAAAAATGGAATAACCATAAATAAAATAATTAAATAAATTTATCTTATTTTTCAAATGCTTATAACTCGTGAAAGGTGAGTCCAATTAAAAATATGAGACCATCGTTGAGCTCGTGAGGGTATTCTCTCTTTAGGTAGATACTAACATTGGCCGGCATGGGCCACCAATGAAAGTTAGTTTTTGGTCATAAATAAAATAAATCAGTGAAAATTATTTTATTGTAAAATCCATAACTTCAAAACGGTAACTCGGATTGAAAATATGAGAGTACCGTTGAGATCTTGATGGCGTGTTCTCCTTATACGGAGCCTAACCTCGACTGGCACGATTCGAGAGAGACTGTTAATAATTTTCTAAACTTTTTTTGGGTACGTTTAGTAAACCCATGAGTGGAATTTCCTAACTTTTGAATCAGTACTTGGATTAATAATTAAAGGGCATAGTTGAATCCGTAGCGCCGGGATTCGCTTAAGGGAGAATTTACTTTGACTTCAGTAGGTATGGGGAAAATGTTATGTTTTGTGACTTTTTAAAAGAAATAAAATAAAATAATTTTATTATTTTATTTTCATTCATATCATCCAATGGAAAAATGGAGTGTGGGGCCAACGATGTGTTAAGCCATTAAATGGATTGACCCTTCAATCTAACTAACAACAATGTTGGGTAATTAGGAAGCTTCCTAATTAATGAGCCACCATTAATTCTCAATGTTGTTACTTAACCTCTCCCTCTCCTATTAAAATAGAGCTTGGGGAGGGGTATCGGTACTACTTCTCCAAGCAACTAAGTGCTGACCAAGTGCTGAGATGCCAAACCCTTAGAGGACAGAGCCGGTTCCGATGGGCGGTGACGAGCGACACTAAACCACAAACCGAATATCAACTTACGAGCGGTGCCATTGGAAGCTTGTTGCATAGGACGTCAAACACCAACCCACTTCCACAAACACGCACTCACCATCGTTTTTGAGGTAGGGGGTTTATTTGTTTATGCATTTTAAATGTTTTTCTCTTCTCTATTCTTGAATAATAAGAAGAACGTAGACCAACTGACTAATGGGTTTATACGTGATTCATTCATTTTTTTGGGAGGTTGTTGCGAGGTATCTTTGTAGGGTTTTGATTGTTGTTTAATTCAATTGATCATTAAACCCTTAATCCCCCTCATGTTTACGATCTAATATGAAGAGTGTGGGCCTAACGAACCCATCCCAAACCCTCTATTATCTTTCTATCCTTTCACCTCCATAGAAGATCGCCAGCATGGCAATACCGACCGACTACGTTGAGGATAGCACATCGACGCATGCCGCTTGAGGAGGTCGTGGCACAAAGTTGCAGTGGTCAACGGAGTGGTCGGCACCAGTCGACCGCGGAGAAGGCGCAGCGCACTGCCTCACGCCACCAGTGATCAAAGGGGGTCGCAGCTCATCAGACGCAGTGACCGAAGGAAGGTGGTCGGCACACCGGCCAGCCGCAACGAAATTGGAAAGACCCGCTCCAGCGGCACTATAAAAAAACGACCACTATAGAAGGGGTTATTTTTTACATTAGAAGGGGTTATAACCCCTTCTAAAGACATTAGTGGCGGTTACAAGGAACCGCCGCTAATGTTACTTCCTACTGTTAGTAGAGGCGGTTTTGAGGAAGCACTGGTAAATGCGTGATGAATTTAGCGGCGGTTACATTAGAGAGGGTTTAAACCCCATCTATTATTGTTAAAAATTTATCAGAAACCGTTGTTGTTAGAGGTAGTTATGATCCAAACTTCCTCTAATAGAGACATTAGGGGCGGTTTAAACAGCCCCTAATTGTTGATTGCATTAGGGGCGGTTTTACACAACCACCCCTAATGTATCTCTTTTTATTATGAAAAAATACCCTATATCCTCCGCCAGGCCTATTCCCTATTCCCTCCAGTGCGTCACACATTCTCTGCCCTCCTCTTCCCCGGTACTCCAATGTCGGTCTCATGTCCCTCGATCCCTCCTAGGCATCACCCGTTCTCCTGTGCATGTCTCCCCCGGGGTCTTCACCTGTCTGCCCCAGCGGCCCCCCTTGTCCCCCCTCTGTTATCCTGTCCCCCATTCCATGTCTAACTTGGCATGTCCCAGTCCTCTTGTCTGTGTCCCGTCCTCCCGTCTGTGTCCCATACCGGTCCTCCCGTATCTGTGTTGCATGTTCCGGTCCAGCCCTGCCCGATTCTCCTCTACGTGGGGTCTCGGTCCAGCGCCTGATCTCCGCCCGGTCCCCAAATTCATAGAGTCTTCTAAAAAGAAGCACCAGCGGGGATTCGAACCTAGCTTCACAACAATAGAAATCCTGCCGCTAAACCACTGCGCCAGGTAATTTTTTGTTTAAACAATACATATATTGTTTTATTTATATATATTGAGAAGTTTATTAAAATATAAATTATTTGCATGATATATTTAAATACATATAATAGTTTTTATAAAATATGCATATATATTAGTAAACATATATATATTAAAAAAATTACACGTATACTTTATATATTATTGTATTTATACGTATTAATAAGTTTATTAAAATAAAAATTATTAAAACAATATATTTAAATACATATAATAAGTTTATTAGAATAAGAATATATATATATATATATATATATATTAATAAACATATATATATATATGTTAACAAATTTACACATATAATTTATTTTATTTATATATATTAATAAGTTTATTAAGATAAACATTATTTGCATCATATATTTAAATAAATGAAATAAATAAAATGTATCTATATTTATATAAATATAAATATATATGTATATATATATATATTTTCTGCACACCTTAATAAATTATATATTTACATATATTTAAATAAAATTATGTATATATGTATTTATAAATACATTTACATCAAACACACACAAACGCAAATGTCTATTTATATATTTATTTGTAATTTTTTATATTTATTTGAAAACACGTATATTATATATATATATTACCCAAATATATTTTTCAAATATATATATACATATTATATTTATACATACACAATTAAAAAATATATATATATATATATTACATATTTATATTAATATAATATATTATACATTTCATAAATACATTCATATATGTACACAATACCCCTCTGATCTCTTAAATTAGAGGGGGTTGTGAACCCCCTATAATGTAAGACATTAGTGGGGGTTCAAGAAGGGGTTTTGAACCCCCACTAATGTCTTAGATTAGAGGGGGTTGTGATCCCCCACTATTTTCTTAAAAAAATAAATTCCGTATAACACACACACACACATATATAACATCTTTAAAATCTAACTGAATATATATAGATATAGATATATGTATGTATGTTTGTATGTTTGTATGTTTGTATGTATGTATGTATGTATGTATCTAGTGCCTCTACTCGAATATCTAGTACATGTAACTAAATATATATCACCATTAATTATTAAAGTAGTGATAGTTTTAAAATAACCATCTCTAAAATCCAACTACATATTAAAAAAATGCTAAAACTTTTAGAGGGGGTTGTGAACCCCCATTAAATTTGATGATTAGAGGGGGTTGTGAAGAACCCCCTCTAATGTTACAGAAATTGAATTTAGAGGGGTTTGTTCATAACGCCCTCTAAATAACCCCCTCTAATGTACTTTTTTTTTGTAGTGTAGGTCCCATGTGCCACCCGGCGGCGCCGGGTGGCATCGCCACTGCGAAGAATACCAAATGACCTTCAACCGTTCGGGAAAACCGGGGTTCGCTCCCCCGGTGGCAGCTAGGGCGGACCCCCCATGCGGGTCGCGCTACATGCAGACAGGATTCCGTCCAGAGAGCCTCCCCCTTGCGGTTCGCGCCCCATGTGGGTCAGGCTGCCCCCTTGCGGTCCGCCCTTTGCAGGCCTCCCCTTACGACCGCCCTTCGCGGGCCGCCCCATTGCGGGCTGGGCCACCCTTACGAGCCGCCCTTTGTGGCATGCTCCCCTTACAGGCTGATCCCACCATGGCCCAGCCCAGACCAGGTCGAGCCGGGTCGGTCGGACTGGGTCGGACCAAACCCAGGCCCCATCGGGCCCAAAAAAACTTAAAGGGCCATATCTTGAGAACCGGATGTCCGTTTGACGAACCTTCTACGGAATTGGGATCTTTGTACTGAGATGGTCCTTTTGGTAAACTTCTCTTGAGTTTTAGAAATAGTTGGAGTATGGACGTGTTGGATCGAATCTGAATCTGAATCTAACTAGGGCCCTGGAACTAAAACACTTATAACTCACAGAACGGGTGTCTGATTGATGCCCCGTCTATCGTGTTGGAACCCTTACAATATGTCGGTAATTTGGGTTACTCCTTTATGGAGATTTTTGGAGGTATAAGTATGACCGATATCTCAAGGGCAGATTCTACAGAACTCAGGTGCACCGTGTGCAAGGGATCCAGTTGCTGGCAGTGAGGCAGAGGTTGGAGACAGATCTTACAGAGCTCAGCACTTAGTGATCCTATGTGGGTTAGTGCATACTGATCCTGTGTGGGTCAGCTCTCAGCTATCCTGTGAGGTTTAGCGCATATCGATCCTATGTGGATTAGATCGTATGTGGGTTAGCGCTCATCGATACTATGTGGGTCAGCGCATATCGATCCTGTGTGGGTCATTTTGGGGGTTAGTTACCTATCGACTTTGGGCAGGTCGGATCCTGTGTGGATCATTGTGGGGGTCAGTACCTATCGATCCTTTGTGGTTTAGAATCCATATGGTCATAAGCAGTTCCCCTTGATAGAATAATATGATCTAGCTTCATGACTAATCATCTTTACTTCTATACTTCACTAAAAACCCAGTTTGAGCTCAGACACTATTTGAACTAAGTCTTTTACCAATGTGGTACTTTTATCTTCATGGTGATATCTTTGTGGTGATATCTGTGTGGTACTTTTACCTTCATGGTGATATCTTCATAGTGATACCTATGTGGTAGAGTTTCCTTCGTGGTGATATCTTTGTGGTGTTACCTGTGTGGTACTTTTACCTTCGTGGTGTTATCTTCATGGTGTTACCTGTGTGGTACTTTTACCTTCATGGTGTTACCTTCGTGGTGTTAACTTCTTGATATTCTTCCCTCATGTATGAGATGAGTATATCTTGATAACTTAGGTATATGTATGGGCATATACCTAAGTATATTTTTTGATTGCTTTGTGCTTTGTGATTGAGTCTTTCTTTGTGGTTTATCCTTCGTGGAAGTTTATGATACCTACGGAGTATCGGGGTCCTTACTGAGTATCATTATAATCACCACTGTATGGGCTTCTCCTACACAATGTTGTGTCTTGTGTAGAAGACGTACAATATTGATCGAGATTTGAGGGAGCCAGGAAAAGATGGTACGCGGAGGAGACGGGTAGACGTGGAGTGTTGTGGAGGCAATCTGTACCTACCCTTTGGGTAGGATCCTAGAAGGATGACCCTGGAGTTGTTTTCCCTTTTTTAGTTTTATTGTACCTTTCAGTTGTACTTGTACTTTTACAGTTGGGCTTGTATTCCAGCCCATTTACTTTCAGCACTCTTTTTACTATAGCATTTTACTTTGTGGTTGCATCTTGTTGCATTATACTCTGTGTGTTTGTACAGGTTTAAAGGCAATGTATTCCTATTTTAGGCATATGCCTTTCTGATGCTAGTCGCCAGCCCCTGGCCTATGGAAGTCGGGCTTGGGGAAGTCACAGCTCAGGCCCCAGGGGAGGGGTCATGGTAGACCCTATGTTTACTAAGTAACAACGTTAAATGGTTACACTTGTATGGTAGATACCTTATAGAGTTATATGCATTATTTTTTTATGCTTTTGTTTGAAATGAAGTGATTTTATAGAAATTATATGTATCTGATTAAATTAACTTTATTAAATAAATTCCATGATTCCATGATTAGGATTTTGGTCCTTATTTTTAAAGATACCATTTTTTTTAATTTGTCTGTGGTTTTATTTGATGAGGTTCAGTAGGATGATCTAGTTGATTGTAGTCAAGTTGACCTAACTGAGGAGGATGATATCAATAAGAAGATGGTGTTTGAGTTTTAATATCAAGATATGGATAAGTATGAGGGGGTTATATTTGGTCTAGATATGGAGTTCTAGTTCAAGGATCTTGACATTTCTTTTAGTTGGATCTGATCTAGGGATGAGTATTGAGTTCTAATGAAATTAGTCAAATGCAAGGAGTAGTACGATAGTAATGGATCTTATATCTTATGGAGTGGAAGAGGAAGAAATCTCTTAGTATAATTTTTAGTGATAGTTTTTTACAGATTTTATATCATCAGTAATAGAGTTTATGGGATCTTCAGATCAATTTTAAGGAACTGATTCATTTCATTGATGATTTATTCCCTGATGATGAGTCTAGATCATGGTGTTTAAAGGAGGCACAACACTCGGGGATTCAATATGGAGTCACCCCATTTACATTTATATTTATTTTTTGGTTCAAAACACGAATGAGGTGACTGAGAATATACATCATTAGCTAGGTTCATCTTGATATGGGAGCTATCAAGGTCCATTGAGAAGTAGAGCTATTGGTATAGGATCTCATGTATCCAAACCATCATGGTTTCTACCAAAAGGATTTTGGCCTTAGTGGTTTCTTCATTATTTCTCATAGGATATCAATTATCATGTACATATAAAGGGATATATACCAAGGTGTTTTTATTAAGAGAGTTATGTCCATTAGTGATTATAGTGCCTGATCATACTCATGGATCGGTGTGGTGAGGGTGGTCAGTTTTAGTTCCAGTCCCATCAGTAATAGTTACCATAGAGGCCATATCAGTAGCATGGAAAAGAGACTTATGTTTCAATGAGAGGTGATTATAACACCCCAATATTTTATGATATAGTTCTCTTTAAATAAATTTTATTTCTTTGATATCTTTCTTTACACACAACATCGAGTTTAAATGAACTGTGATATACTATTGAAATATTATTACTTAATGTGGGAGATATTGCATAGTTGTTGGATTATCGTGTATGAATAGTATTAACTAAATTATAAAAATTTTATGGTTTACACATGTATAAAATGAATTAATTGGTTTTCAATTTATTATAAATGAAAATAAAAAAAACATTTCAAAGTAAAAGTGATGTTTTTTTAAAAAACTATTTTTATGCGCGTAATGTGTTTTTATCTTAACAAGTTTAATTAATCACTATTGATGAATGAATTTAATGATATGTATATATATATATATATTATATACAATAAAATTTTTAACATTCTTCTAATTTTTTACTAGGCATGGGATAAGAATAAATCCATTTTAATACTTAAAATGCATTTTTTTAAACTGTTTTTCATTGTGTTTTATGAATTTATATTAAATTTGATTTCTACCAATTTTAGAGAATGAAACATGGAAAATTGATAATAAATTTGGAATTAGGAGGTTTGAATTTGGTAAATAGTTCCCTTTTATTTTTTATCATTATAAATAGCAACCTTGGTAAACATTAGTCACCTCGGTAAGGGTGAAATGGGTAAAATAGGGTTAAAACCATGAGATAAGGTCCCAAAATCAACCCAAACTTTTGTCCTTTTAGATGGGTGGAGTTCATACATGTCTATAATATACTTAAATATATGTCCACATGGTTCTATTTTTCTTTTATTATACCTCTATATTAATTTAAGGAAAACATAAATACAAAATGTCACTCTCTTGAATTTAATATCTCTAAAAATTTTACATAAGGATAAAAGGAGGATAAGTTCGGTTAAAAATATTTATTTGAAATATATATTAATTTTTTTATCATCGTAATTTATTTCAAATTTTAGTGATTAAATAATTACCTTAAATTCTTAGGCAACACCGATATAGTATTTATTCAATTAATAGAAAAATAAATATTAAAAATATTAAAAAATATTAAAAGTAATAAAATTTGGGTGAATTATTATGATCTATGAACTTTATAAATAAAATTAATGTATTATATATGTGTGAAAATTTTTTACTTGAATTATATTTTTTTCATGTTGTTTTCAAAGTAAAATTATGTGAATATTTCCTTAAAGGACATTAATAGTATTATATGTAAAAAATATATATTAAATAATTTAAAAATAACTAAAATATCTAAAGAGGAAAAATATGATGATAAATGTTCTAAAATTTAATCCCTATGTCAAATATTAGAAAAAATTTACCTTATAAGTAAAATTATTACCCAATGATATTAAAAGATCCATTACCACGATTAAGATTAAAATTGGTTAACCATGGGTTGAACCAAAAGATAAGGTTTAAAATGACACAAAAACCTATTTAAATTTTATTTTATGATAATATTTATACCTTGTAATATTTTTATTTGATTAAATTCCCAATTTTAATTATTTGACTTGAGAAGGACTTTGTTATCTTTTAATCTTTTTAGTAGTTTCAAGTATGTCATCTCCCTTCCTTATAAAAGGGTACTCATTTTCTCTTTTATTAACACAACATTTTTGTAATATATATCAACTTAAACAAACCAAAATACCTCCCAAAAATATTTATCCATGTTCTAGAGGTTTTTTATTCCAAAAATAATAACCCTAAGGTTTTTCAAAGGATATCTAAAGAAGTTCTTTGTTAAAATATGTAATCGCCTTAACTGATCACTTTCTTTTTTTACTTCTTATTTTTACTCCTCTAAATCAATGGTATTTATAATAAAAATATATATTCATTGTCCTAAATATAATGAAATTATATTATTATTATTATGAAACTACCATTATCTACCATCCTTTCTATCAAATGAAAAACAATAATACCGCTCGTACGTACATGAAGATTGCCGCCTCCACATAGCATTGTGATTTGTTTTTTTATTTATTCTTTACATGGATGGTAATGAGGATAGATTTTATAAATATATAGGATATATATGATATAAAAATGATCTTGTAAATGTGAATTACTATTTACCATTATTTTGTTCCATCTATTGAAAATTGAAAATAAATTTCATGTGTTCGTACATACCATCTCTTTGAATGGTGTAATTCATTTTTATATCTTTAATTTTATGTATAATTATATATATATATATATTGAATATATATATATAATAAATATATAAGATATTTATATCATTATTTAAATTTTTATATGATTTAACCATGATTAAAGTACAATAACCAAAATTAATGAACCCAAACATACTTGAAAAAGGAAGCAATTATCACCTAATAAAGAGATTTTAATAAAGAATTGTTAATAAATTGGTGATAATTTTTTTATGGAAATAATTAATGGTATAATATATGTAATTATTTTTCTATAATATATTTATAATAAATTTATATTTATTATATTTTAGTTTTGAACACATATGAAGGAATTTAGACTAGAGGTAACGGTTTATTTCACAATCTCATTATTATTCAAGATTGTTTATATTTAAGTCTCTGTTAAGGAAAATTTTTGATATTTCTATATTAAACTCAATATATTTCATTATACTCTATTTATTTCTATAAATTAAAAAAATTACTTTCATTTTCATCTCTTTTAGTACTCAAGAAACCAAAATAATGTTTTTAAGGAAGACAAAATTAGTTGTTCTACTCTGTTAGGAATATTTTTCATTCAGGAACATACTTTCCTTAAAATGTTTTAAAAAATTGTTTTTATATTCACCAATTAATTATTAAAAAAATAATTATTTTTTTAATTTTTACAAGAAATCACATCCCAATGGACCAAATAGTTTAGTAGTCTTGGTAAACTAGATACATACCTGAATCCCACATTAAATTTGAAAACAAAAAATATAGTTTAGTGAACTTAAATATTATCCATCCTTAAAATCATTCGTAGATTAATTCTTCATATCCAAGGGAAAGGAAAAAAATAGATGGTGATATCATATACTCATTAAGTTAATATGAATAATGTAATCTATCATAGAATAAAAAAAGAATAATAAATATTGTAAAGTGAATAATTGGAAACATATTCTATTTGATCAATAACTTGAGAATGATAAATAATATAATAGGAATAAATGATGTTTAAATAATTCCATATAACTAATAAAAATATCTTGAAACTTATCCATGGATATCATATCTATTCAAATGATTACATGGACATCCATTAATAATCTTATAATGATGGAATTCATAATCCCAGACATCAGAAACTTACTATGAAGGCCTTCTACCAAGAAATATTATATTAATGGGTAACCCCTTGGCCAAATACTCAAACTAGTTTTTCTCATGAGGCCTATTGATCATAAAAGGGATATATCAGGCCTTGATCCTCACTTACTATAACTAATTCATTCATCACATAAAATGTTTGAAATGTAATCAACATAAATATTCATATTGAAAACTTACATATGAAATTTGAAATAATTTTCCCTATCAAAATGATCACAAACCATCTAACGAAAGAATAAGGATGGTATAATTACAGCATATCCCCCATGTAGTATAAGTAAAATAAATGGGTTTTGTCATTGATTAATAGAAAAAACATAAAAATATCATTAAAAAATCTTGTTCAAAATTCCCTTTCCACTTTGAAAATAACTTTTAAAAATAAAAAAATCCAAAATATTTGGGGGGAAATTTTATTTGAAAATAACCTTATAAACTTGTAAATTAATCTTCAAAACATTGAGTGGTCATGATGGCATGAAATTTCATTCATTCCATATAAGTTAAAAAAACATCCCCTTCAAACTTTTGTAAGAGAATTCAAAAAGTACCTTATTCACAAAATGATACAAATATTATTTTTAAACCATTTTATAAAATTCAAACATGGGTAAAAATATATTAAATAAATAATTAGAGAATAGTAAAATAATTCTTTAAAATATTTTAAGTAAAATATGTACATCGAAGAAAAAGATTCCCAGTCAAGTTAAAAACAAATTTTGTTTTGCTGAAAAACATTATTTTTTTCTCTTGAGTATTTAAAAGATTAAAATGAATGGAAAAAATGAAATTTAAAAAAACTAGAGGAGAATTAAATATATTATGTTTAAAATGGAAACATCAAAAAATTCTCCCATTGGAGACCAAAACATAAACAATCCCGAATAATGATTAGATGGTGAAATAAACCCTTATCACTTTTGTAACTTTTGGATTCTAAGACCAATTAAATAATAAATTCAAATGAAACTTTAAATATCATGAACATAAGTAGTGTAACACCCCAAAATTCTAAAATAAGAACATTATATTTGATAACTTATATGACACACAACACCATGGTTAGAAGAAGATATAACACACCAAAATTAATGATATATTTTTTAAATATATTTAATATATTTCATTACACACAGCATTGATTTTAGCTTGTGTTACATGTAGGAATGGGTTTCTTTTATAGCTTGCATTATAGGCAAGGTCAAGTTTTACCGAACAACAATATACTATTAATATTATTATTTAATATGATAGTTATCACGTAGCCATTGGAATAGTGGGTATGAATAGAATTAATTAAATTATTAAAATATATAGTTTACACATGTCTATTTTTTATTTAATTATTATAAATAAAATAAGTATCATTACAAATAAAAAAGAAATGTTTTCTGAAAAACTCTATTTTTTTTATAAAAAATGGTTTAGTCGCCCTTTGAAAACATAATTTAAAATTAGTTTTTAATACATAAAGAAAATTTATTTGAAAAAAATAATTTTTTAAAATCACAATACCAAAATTATCTTAGGGTGAATTTTTGTAACTTTTCTAAAAAGTTTCATTTTTTGATGAGTAGTGAAAAATACCAAATTTTAATTGAAAACTACCTTTTCTTTTGGATTTTTTATAATGTTAATTTATATTTTAAATTAGTTTTAAAGTAAAATTAGTTAAATTGTATAAAAATTAGTTCAATTTAGGTCATTGTAATCATTTACATATTAATTTTTAATGTAAAAACATTGTAAACTTATAAAAATTGTCCCTTTAAAAACCTTCTTTCTTGTCACGTCTGTGAGATTAATTTTAAATTAAATCTTTCCATTTACATGAATTTAATTTTTAATAATGGATTAAATATTTTGAATCAAAATAATTTATAATTTATACTAATTCAAACTTAATTTTTTACCAAAATGAATAGTGAAAATAGTAAAAAATTAATTATTATGGTTAAGGTGAAAATGGATTTCTCGTGGGGTTAAACTTAGAATATAAGGGTAAAAATGAGAAAAAGCTTATAAAACTCCCATTTTATAGACCTATATCCATATTATATCTTATATATTCTGTAATGAACCATTTTGGATTCTTTTGGCATGATAAAAATGTGGTTATGATTGAATCTTTTCAAAAAATTATAAGTGCGCTACTCACCTCACTTATAAAAGGACACCCTTTGTCCTCTTTTATTCATGCATTCATACCTATTTAGTTTGGAAAATACATAAAAAATAACTTCACAAATTCTCTCCCCTCATCCTAGAATCCTTATTTTGGGAAGAAGGAAAACCCAGGAAGGATTTAGTGTAAAGCTAAGGAGGATACTCGAAGAAGCGGTAATGTTATTCAATAAGTGTCTTTATTTTATTTATTTCTCCACATAATTAAATTATTATTAAACCATGATTATATAATAAAATCAGTATATTCCATGTATTATTATTTTTTTACAATAATTTTATGACCTAAATTCATCTTCACTTCCTTCAAATGGGTTATGGAATCATCATTCGGGTGTACGGAAAACTACAACTTCGTAAACCGATGTCATTCGTTCTTCCATTACCAACTTTAAAAATTGAATATAATGTTAGATATAAAGTATATATGTGATATTTATAACATATTTATAAATCTATAGTCATTATATCATATATATATATCATTTTACCTTCCATTTCGTAGGGGATACGATAATGTCGCTCGTGTATACGGTGGACTAACGACTCACTAAGCGATGTGATTCGTCTTTCACAAACACTTTACCTGGAATGTAATGAGGTTAAAGTTAATTACTATATGTGATATAAATAAAATAATTATGATATTAATTATATATTTATCATTTTGAAAAGATAATATATATCATCTTCTCTCTTACCTTTTCACTCACTTAAAGATGATAACATCATTCATGTATGTGTGGACTACCGCTTTTATGAAGCCATGTGACTCTATTTTCATCACAAAACCACATGGATGATATATATATAATTATATAATATATTAATTATGATAATATCATCATTATGGAAAGATAAAACATTACTTACCACCTTTCCATAATGATTGGTGAAAAATGGAAATGTTACTAATGTGTATGTACGGCTTACCGCCTCCATGATCGTAACGTAATTAATTTTTCATAACCATCTTTAAGGATTATTTTTAAAAAAAAGATTGATGTAAAAATATGATAATTATGTCTTTATTATTTTTCTGGATATTATATAACTATATAATATGCACAAGAACTGGAAGTTTCATGATGAAACACACATGAGAAAACAAGGCAATTAACACATGAAACGATGAAAATAATGAATGATTATTAATAAATAGGTGATAAGATGTTATAAAAACGACAATATATGATATTATAAATATTAATATGGTTCTTTAAAATGTTAATAACTTTTTTAAAATCACTATATAGGAGTTTAAATCACATTCAACCAAAAAGAAGCACGAGGTAGTGGATTTCATTTCAATTTCATTTCATTTAGGCATATTGTATTGTTATGCACCTAATTTATTTTATATGGTGTATATAATTCCCCTTTTTCATTTAATATCATTAATAATTCATTATTTTTGTTATTTTAAGATTCAATTTGAATTATTTTACCTAATTTTGTTTAAGATAAAAGTTACCAAATGGTAAATAATTCCATAAGTCAATTTTCTTTTGTTGGGTTATATTACTTCTCCATTGCCTTTATTATTCTAAGATTATGTGTATAATGACTTATTATTGTATTATGTTGTACTTAAACATATTTTATGTCTATTTACAGTTTATAAACATAATTTTCTCATTTATTAATCATCACTTTGATGTTATGATCATTGTAAAGGTTTATTTCACAATCTCATTCAAATCGACTTTGTTTATTATTAAATTTCAATTGAAGGAAATTATTTGATCATTGTATAATAAAATATTCTAATTTTACTATATTATGGTTATTAATTATATTTTAAATTAATATTTCCATTTTCCCACTCTTTGGTACTTAAATTTTTTTAGAAAATGTTTTTAAGAAAATTCGTCTTTATTTCTCGCTTTGGTGAAAAATCTATTTTCTTCCAAAACCATGTTTTCTAAAAATGTTTCAAAAAATATTTTTATCCTTTTCAAACTGATTTATTAATGAAATATTTACCCATATTTTCTTTTTAATTTTTTTTCAATGGAATATTATAATCATTTTCTGAACAAGTAACTTTTCTAATGTTTTTATATTGCAAAAGGAATATTCTATTTAACTTGTACAACATGTATAGAATTACTCACCAACATGAAAGTAATTTCTTTGAAGCTTTATTTTAAATTTTCCAATGTCACTTCTAAATAAAAAAAATTCCTAGTATTATATAAATTCTTAGTTTTTAAAAGTGATTTACAAATAAAATTATTTTCAAAATGCTTTATGTTTTAAAAATTCATTTTCAAAATGAAAAGGATGTATTCCTAAAGAATGTTTTTAAAGATATTTTATAGTATTTATATTCAACAATGAAAAAAAACCTTTATTCTTACTCCAATGGTTATATTTTTTATTAATTACATCCTTATTATTCCTTTATATGGTTTGTGATTATTTTGACTGAGGATAGTATTGACAGCCACTTCCTTGTTGGATTTTTGTAGTCATTTACTTCCCCTTAAATTATTCACTTTCTTATGATAAATGGACATTAAATTTACCCTAAATATCAATATTATTTATCATGGATATGTTTTTTTATTAAACCATATATCATTGTTACATAAGGTGTTTTCTTTTAATGTTATTTGGCTGACGTGGGAAATATTGATAAATCTACATCTTTCACTTAAACGAATATTTGATGATAAGTCACGTCATTAAAAAATTAAATAAACCATTTGTTATATGAATAATTATTTGGAAATGTAGTGATAGGTGGGGGTTGGACTTCATATTTCCCCTCGATGAATCGACAGGCCTCAGAAGACAAATTAGTTGGCCAAAATTAAAAGGGTTTCTACCTGTAGTTTTAAAGTGTCTTGAGGTTAGATCTTGACAATAGAGGTTTTCATGTGCTTAAGAAAAGAAGTCCAATAATTAATCATTTCCTTCATTGATAATTAAATTATTATTATTATTTGTGATATTTTCTCAATGATATTATCTATGGATGAATTTCATTCTCATTTTATTGATTAAATAGAATGTGTTTTTAGTTATTTACCTTTCCATATTCGTTCTTCCTTATCTTACCATGATATTCAAGTTATTTAAATAGAAATTGTATTCAGTTATTTAACTTTCTATATTGATTATCCTTATTGATTCATGATATCTTGCACTATACTTAACCCTTTATAAGCATTTGATCTCAACCTTATTATTTTTCTTTTCTCAAAAATCCATGAAGTGTACTTTATTTGATTTTCAAGGATATTCTAGAATTAATAATATAATTCTCAAAAAAATAATGTTGTAATTTGTGTATTCAAATTTAATATTTTAATCATGTATATATCAAGTTTACCAAGACAAATAAACTATATAGTAATTCAGGATGTGACTCTTTGTATTTTATGCCAATGTAATAAAGATGACATTGGCTCCAGGTTACTGAGGTCAAGGTCGCTATAGTTGGTATTATAGGAATTTAATAGAAACTTTAGGATCTAGATTTAGAAAAACATAGATTATAGAATCTAACCTAATGATATACTTTTATAATAATTATAGAAGTGTTGTAGTTGGTGTCCTAGGACTAAATTTTTAAACTTAGATTACATAAATATTCAATGTATTTAATATTAATAAAACTTCCTATCACATATTTTTTATTGTTCGCCATGACTCTAATGTAATATTTTCCTTGAGTATAAATCACATTGATAAGTTTATAGCAGTTCCCCACTATAAAGAGAACCCTCATATGCTATGATGATATTCTAAAATAATATTTTTTGGTTGGATAACATACTATGATTGGACACATAGTACATAGACTATCAAGTGTGAGTACTCATAAGAAAATGAGGATTTTTCTCATGAAGTTTGCACTTGGTAGTCTCTAAGATATGAGATTGTGAGAACAGACCCACCAGAAGGGATTTCACATCTTTTAGTGTCATCAGATATTCCTATCTATGATTATATGTGAAGGTCCTTAGACTTTAAGATTATTATTAATGCATATTACAACTCACGTACTTAGATGTATTTCATAAACCATGACGATAAAATTTTATAGAGAAGTTGGATACGTTAGATGTATCTTGAGGGACACATCAGTAATGAATAATTCAAGGAATTATTTATCCCTTCCATCTTTATGAAATCTGATATCCCGGCCCTTTGATTAGAAAAGAACCATCATATTAAATTCCAAGGTCATGGTGTAATGATGTGTTTATTTGAGATAGTCAAAAAATTCATATCATGCATATAAGTTGGTGACATAAATGTGCAACATTCTTCATAATATATTATGAAAAAAAAGGATTATATTACACAGTGAGCATTCATATGTGTTTTTTGACATTTCTATATTAATTTATTTATCTTAGGTGCCTTAACCCATTGCTAGAAAGTAATCTTGGAATTTAGAGAATCCCACCTAATGATAATGAGAATGAATCCCAGAGGGTCACACACTAAGAATTTCCATTGACCTCAATTAAATTATATTTGAGTTTAATTAATGGAATAAATATTATTCTCATGTTTGAGGAATAATTTTATTCAAGTTATATTGATCACATAAATTAAATAAATATTAATTTTCCATCGTGTGAATAAAATATTTATTTTATTTGTTGAATATTTTAATAAATATTTATTCACTATATTGTGAATAAAATATTTATTTATGAATAAAATATTTATTTTTTATTCAATAAATACACGAGGGGTTTGAATGGATCAATTATGAGTCCAGTGAAAAATATTAATTAACAAGGCTGTTACTTAATATTTGTTATTGTGCAAGTCGGTGCACACCAAAAAATAGTAATAATATAATTATTAGTATGTGTAATGTGGTTAATCAAAGTTAATAAATGTTATTTAATGGATGGTATGAAATTAATTAATATTTTAACTTAAATCCTAATTCTATAAATAAATGAATATGTCTATTGTGAAGAGTATCCAAAATTGATAATGTAGTATTTCTGCAGGAAAAAAATTCTCTCTCAAGTCCTACTTCTCTATCCCTCTCAAGAATGAGAATTTTAATAGGGATTTCTTCAAGACTGAGGAATGAGTGATAAAGAATGAACAATGCAATCCATTTGAGTTTTCGTGATAGGACCCGAAGATCGAGTGGTGTTTCTCAGAGATCATAAGAGCACATGAGGATCACCGCTAGAGGGAATCTATCATTGGATCCTCACAGCATAATGATGGTAAGCTGAAAGGGTCTTTTCTAATGATCAACATTCACCAACTAAGAAAGTTTATATTCCCATGTATTTATTTATTCAAATATTAAATTAATTAATTATAAATTTTATGTGCAATATTCTCACTCTTGGTTTTGGGAAACGATTATTAAAAGAAATTTTAATATACTACCCATATTCACCTAATTCCACTATTCTTATAACCATCAAGTGGTATCATATCATTCATGTTTAAATTTATAAGTATTAATTTGATTACTAATTTATGCACAATTATGGTAAGATATTTATTTCATTTTATTCATTCTTTAATCCGATTTGAATTAACTAGTTATTGACGTATTAATCATATTCCTTCAGTGGTTCATTTTATTAAATGTTTAAGAACAAATGAAGAATGATCAGCAATGCCATTCGGAAGTTCCAAATCATTGACCAGTAAAACTTGGTTACACAGCGTGCGAATGGAGAACACATTGTATAACAGTTCTCATTGCATCTAGATGAACCAAGCAATTAATTACACATGGTGATTTTATTGCACATCGCATGTTGACCGGGCCAACATGTCACATGGTAAGTGGTTATAGGGTGTGTAGCTAGCATGTACACACCGTGTAGTCCAACCAAGTTAACATGCTGAAGTCCCAGGCGTGTGACTTAGATAAATGGAACCTAAGGTACATGGTGTGTAGCTGCATGTACATGTCGTTTAGTCTCCTATTAATTGAAAAAATTAAAATTACATTAAATTTGAAAATTACAGCATCGAAACCTTATTTTATTGATTGGAACACCGTTTGTGTTTGACAATTTAATAATGGTTTTAAATAATTTTAAATTCTTAATTAATTTATTGTTATTAATATGTCATTATTGGTTCTATCGTTTATTTTCCATGAATTTAATTAATGATGGGTATCTCTAAATAAGATTGGGTGATCATTAATATGAAAGAGAATTAATTAATTAAATTAATTAATTAATTAATTAATTCAATCAAATTTATCTTAAATAATAAAAAATGAATAAATTAATTAATTCTAGTTGTTTAATTTTTTGTATTCGTTCCATGTATGACCGTTCATGAGCTTGACCAAGACATGTGTATGTGTTGGATGTCTTAATATAATTTATTACATGAGTTTTCAATTATTTAATATTTAATTAAATGATGGCCTATGAGTTATCCCTCCCTCTATTATTATATAGGATCTACATGTATAAGGATATTTATGTAACCCCCTTTAACCAATAATTTGGTTTCCCTCACCTACGTGTGAGTAGTAAATATTTGTAATTAATGGAGATTTCAAATGCACGTTGAGGTGGTTCAAGATAGAACCATAATGATTCCAACCCAGGTGATACATGAGTGGATAGGTGGAATATTGTAACTCATGTCAATACCAGCAATAAGAGTTATTTCCCATAGGTAAATGGTTGATTTAATGTTATCTCATTAAATCAATTGTTAGTTAATTCTCATTAATTGGTCATTTAATGAATTATTTATTTTGGTCTATGCAATTATTTATTTTATGGATGCAAGACCTTGATCATATAAATAAATTAATTAATGTGAAAAGACAGAAATTAAATAAATGAATTATGCATAAATGGTTTATACAACATGGTTAATTAATTAAGTAATATACACTTGATATTAATTATATGTGTAAAGAATAAAACAAGATAAAATTTATGCATAATAAATTTAAATATCTTAATTAAATAGTAAGTCGGACTAAGCCTTCCATTACTTTGTTGGGAATGAAATCATAGAACTAAGTGTAGTACCCGACCAAATTCTGGAAACTTGATTTTATCAGGAAGTTATCATGAGAGTTTTGGGTATACTTAAAAGAAATTATATTGAGTTTAATAGCCAAATTATATACAATAAAAATTTGGAGGAAAGTGTTGAGGAAATCCATGTCAGGATTTCAGGATAGGGGAATCCACTCAATGGATCAAGGAGATGTAAGTACGTAGTTGGAAAGAATACCTACCTAATTACTTTCTTATAGTTTTCATGGTTCAAGTTTAGATCATTAATAAAACTAATGGTTATCCTTTACACTATAATGTTAAAGCAACTAGACATTCCGTGTTTAATGGTGAGGGATATTGAGACTTTATAAAATAGTGGTATATTTAATAAACAAATAAATAAAAACATTTAATTTATTTTATCTTACTTATTTTGTAATCAACAAAAGTACTAATAATCTGATCTTCTTAATTATAGAATAAAATGACAAGTTCATCATCCACACTATCCATACAATCAATATTTGTGAAAGATAAGCTCATAAATGGAAGTAACTTCCAGGAGTGTTTTAGACACCTTCAGGTTGTGCTACACCAAGAACAGAAATCTTATGTGCTAGAATCCTAAATGAATGATCCTCTTGTTGAATAGGTGAGTGATGAAGAGTTGCTTGTCTATGTAAAACATTTGAGCGATGAAACTGACATTCAATTTTTTGTGCATTCATTGATGTCTAGTGAACTAATGAAGTCTCACAAAAACATATATGTGTATATCAGGCTTGAGCACCTTCATGGTCTTTACTAGGAGAGAACTATATAGGAACTATTTGAGATTTCTAAGGTTCTCTTTCAGATAAATCTTGGAGATGGTTCTCTATTTTGGACACAGGAATTCAATCTCATTGGTTTTATTGAGCCCTTAGTGGTTTTAGGGTTAAAACTTCTTGAAGAACTGGGCACTGATCTCATTCTGGTATCAATCCCTCGTAGATTCTCTAGCTTTGTTATGAATTTTAATATAAAAAAACATTTAGAAGTCTCTATCAGATCATATTACTCTTCTTCTCCAAGTAGAAAAGGATATGAAGCATGAAAAACCATTTATCCTAATGGTGAACAAATAGAAAGGGAAAGCAAAGATATTTAAGCCCAAATATTATTCACAACCTTCAAAGAAGAGGAAGATGAAGGTAAATGCAATGAAATTGGATGTTGTTTGTTTTTCATATGGCAAGGGATGCTGGAAGAAAAACTACACCCAGTCAAAGAAGCAAGGGGAAGCTTCAGGTGCATTTTTTATCAAGTGAAATTTATCTATTTTTACAAATTGGTTATTAGATACAGCTTATTGTTCTCACATATGTATTCAACTACAAGAACCAAGTAGATTCAGAAATATTGAATAAGGAGCGGTAGATATTCATGCATCTAACAGATATAAACTTGTTGATGTAACTATTAGAGACTACCACCTCACATTTCCAACTGGAATGATCTTAGTTTTAAAGGGTTGTTATTATGTGTCTTCAGTTACCAAAAACATTATTTTTGTATGCAGACTTGATACAAATGAATTTATTTTCAAATTTAGGAATAAATGTTAATTCTTTTATAAAGATATCATTTTTTATGGTAAGTCATGTTTAAATAATCATCCTTGTGTGTTACATTACATGAACCAAATAATGGAAATCGATAATGAAGTAACATCACATGAATCATACCACACCCAACATTGGAATCACATACTAGGTCATTTTAATGAAAATAGCTTGACTAAATTACATCAAGATGCATATTTAGATTCTTTTGAACTAAAACCACTTAGTTTATGTCATGCATGTTTACAAGGAAAAATGACCAAATCCTCGTTTAGTGTGAAAGTGAAAGGGCTAATGAGATTCTTGAATTAATTAATACCGATGTGTGTGGATAATTTCATGTTGAAGAAAGGGGTGGGTACTCATACTTCATAACTTTTACAGATTATTTTAGTAGATATGGATATGTCTACTTAATGAAGTATAAGTCGAATTATTTTGAAAAATTCGAGGAATATAAGAATGAATTTGAAAACCACATGGTAATAATATTAAGAAACTTCAATTAGACTATCATGGAGAATATATTAATCAAGACTTCATTCATTATCTATAGAAGTTCGGGATTTTATCTCAACACACTCCTCATTATATGCCTCAGTGGAATGGTGTAAGTGAAAGGAGGAACCACACCTTGTTGGGCATGGTTCGATCAATGATGATTCATGAAAGTATTCCATTATCCTTTTCGTGATACGCATTACAAAGAACAACATATATACTAAAATTAGTTCTAACTAAAGCAACAGATGGAAATCTATACCAATTATGGAATAGAAAGAAACTTGTGTTGTATTACTTACATGTGTGGGGTTTGAGAAGTATTTAGTAAGTCTTATTTAGGTAACCAACTTACACCTCAAGGGACAAAGTGTATCTTTATAGGATGTCCCAAAGAAACAAAGGGATACTACCTATACAATCCTTTAAAAAAAGTTTTTGTTGAAAGATGTCCCACATTTCTTGAGGAGGATCTAATCAGAACAGTATGGTTTTCTAGTCACTGAGGATGGTGACTCATTATTATTTGATAATAATGATCATATAACCTACAAGGAAGCATTAAGTGGCATAGGTGATTCCAAGTGGCAGGAATCTATGAATTATGAAATGGATTCCATGTACCAAAACTAAGTCTATATTTTTTTAGACCCTCTAGTAGATATAAATCCCATTGGTTGAAAATGGGTATTCATGAAGAAACTGGAAATGGAAGTACAAGTCAGTACTTATAAGGTGTGATTGGTTGCAAAAGATTTAAACATCATTAAGGAACTAACTATGAAAAATATTTTTCACGAGTTTCAATGCTTAAATCCATTAGAATTATACTTATCATTGTAGCTTTCAATGATTATAAGAGTTGCAAAATTGATTTCAAAATATTCTTCCTTAACAGGAACCTTCATGAAGATGTCTATATGACACAAAATGAAAGGTTTGTGACTCTAAATGATTCCAACAAGGTATTCAAGTTACAAAGATCCATTTATGGATTAAAGAAAGTATCCAGGTCATGGAACATTCATTTTTATGAGGCCATAACAGAATTTGGTTTCATAAATAATGAATTCAATATATGTTTCTATAAATGTTTTAGTGGGAGTGTAGTCATTTTCTTAGTAGTATATGTTGATGACATATTACTCATTGTAAATGAAACACCAGTCTTGCATTCCGTCAAGGCATGGTTGAATAAATGCTTCTCTATGAAGGAATTAGTTGAGGAAACATATATTATTGGGATCAAGAACCATCGTGATATATCTAAGATGTTTATAGTTCTAATTCAAAGTTCATACATTGACAAGATAATGAAGAGATTTAGTAAGGAACAATACAAGAGGTGATTGTTACTATTGTCACATGGCATTCATCTTTCCAGGAAAATGTGTCCTCAAAGACATGAGTAAAGAAATAGAATGACAAGGATTCCATATCTAACATACTAGGTATGTATAGAATTATACATTTTGATATCTATTAATATTTTTTAATTTAATATTAATTTTAGTTTAGAGGGATAACTATATATGATAGCATACCTAACACGCAACAATTGGTTTCTCCGAAATCTTACGTTACACACAACACTGATTTATACCAAAAATAATAATACAACAACAATATTATTATTTTAAATGGTAGTTAACGCCTATCAGTTGTATTGGAGGGAATTAATAGAATTAAATATATTATTATTTTACATATTTGTTAAATGTTTTTACATTTATCCAATGAATTTTAGAGTCTTAAAATGAGAATGAATATAATTTTAAGCATAAAATACTCTAATATTTTTAAAAGTTTGTTTTACCTCCATCTAATGGTGAACTTTTAAAAAAAATATTTTCTGCCACTTTTATATGATTTATTTGATAAAATACATTTCTTCTTTAAAATTGGGACACAAAAATTTACTTTGGTTGAAATTTTGGTATTTTTCTGATAAAATACATATTTTATGAATAGTGAAAAATATTACATTTTAATTCAAAACTACCTTTTCATCTAAGTTATTTATATAGTTATATTGTCCTTTTAATTAGTTTTAAAGTTTAATTGGATTAAAGTTTTATAATTTAATCTAATTGTGGTCATTGGAAGTAATCTCACATTTAAATTGGACATAAACACATGTCAATCTTTTGATAGTTTTTACTTCCAAAAGCCTCACTTTCTGGTTTTGACAATGGGAATTAATTTTAAATTAATTACTGCAAATTTTTTGTTTTAAATTTTGAAAAATGGATTCCATATTTGGAATCATAAGTTAGAAATTTTTTAAATAGGTACATTTTATTTTTGGACATTATAAATAATAACTTCAGTAATTATTTTTTATTTACCATGGTTAAAGGGTAAATCAGATAAATAAGGGAAAAATAATATTATAATAATATAAAACTACCCTAGAACATGTCCTAATCCTATTGGATAATATATGTCTGAATATGGTCATCCTTGGGTCGATTTTAGGACCCTATGGAGCTAATTGGGTGTGATAATTACCTTTTATAATTTTTATTTTAAAGGAAAGAGAAATATAACATAAACATGTATCTCCTAACTAAAACAACTTTAATTTGCTTTATATAAATGATATCTTTGACTGTAAATTGTAATTAGAAATCTAAAAACATTTCTTACATCATGGTATTTTATTTATAATTCTTATACATTAAAAAAATAAATTTATTTATAAGACAATAATGATGTAGTGATTACATTATTAAAGAAATATTCTAATTAATGATATTATAAATATTAAAATAAATGTAATTTGAACATTTTTATAGCATAAACGAATTTTTTTGGATGAAAATGAAATTTTAGGGATTATTTAATGCCTTTTCTTCTAATTAATCAAGTTTTTATGACTTTAACAAAAAAAAATACTAAATAGTTTCAAAATTAACATAAATGAGTTTTAAAAACAAATAATATTTTATTAAATGATATAATAATCCAAAAAATATAATATTTAAAAAAATTACTTATATAATGTTTCAAATTCCATTAATAATCCACTTGTGGTTATATTGGAATTTTATAGTAACTATAGTAACCATATATTATGAAAATAAAAGAAGACATGGTAAGAGTTAATGTTTTTATCTAAGGGTTAAAGATAAAAGATAAGGTTGATTTTGTGACCTAAACATGTCTAAAACAAATTGTTTGAGATGATTTAGAAACATAATAATATTATACTTTAAATGTATCACTTTTTAACTATTAAAATTCTAAAATAAATTTATTATAAAATAATATTTCAAGACTTTCTTAAAGTTCCCCTACCCCTCTTATAAAAGGACACCATATCTACCCACTTACACACACCTATCAGGCCACTTGGATCATCAAAATTCTACTAAAATAATATCCCAACATCACTCCCTTACTCCTATAAGACTTAACTTGGGCATAAGAAAACTCAAAGAAGCCTTTTGGCTCAAATCAAAAGGATTTACCCAATTTTGAGGCAACATCTTCTCTCAAGCTCATTTCCTTTATTTCCCTTCTCCACCCCTACACTATTTTTATTCCACTATTTTATAAAAAAAATAGTATCCTAAATATACTATGATTATTTTATTCTATGTTTTATACCTACACTTACACACACCTTCATCTAATGGATATAGAACATACTGTTTCTATGTACGGTGAACTATTTCCTCAGGAAACAATGATTGTTCAATTTTCTCCTACCATCTCCCATGGTTTCCACTATAATGGAACTGTATTTATATATGAAATATATTATTATTATTTTCTCTATTATTTTTTAATTTTTATTTACAACATACCTTTATTCTTTCTATAATGTCTAAATATGATAATTTCATTTGAGGAAGTGTGGACTACCGCCCCCTCAAAGTGATATGACTTGTTCATGCTATACATGGAATGTATAAAGGATGGTTTTATTAAACCTATGATACATAGATGAAATAAATATAAAATTGGTATTATAATATAATTTTATATAATTTTATTATTATTCATTTAATATTGACAAAGAAATTAAAGTAGCGTTCATGCGTACATACGACATATCGTCTCAATGAACGGTGCATTTCATTTCTTATTTACAAATATTTTATATTATTTTAAATACATATATATCTGTGTGTGTGTTTTTTTTTATATTTATATATTATTTAAATCATGAATATTATTCTGGAGGTGATGGACTTATGACCGTATGGACAATTTGTAATCATAACAAGTTCATTTTTTACTCAAGTACCGAATATCGACTAAACGTCCTATATGAACATAAATCATTAAGTGATTGTTATAACAAGGTAATAAGTGATATAAAAGGAATAAAAAGATTAAAATTATCATAAAACAATTATAAATTAACTTAATTTTAATATTCAGAAAGATAAAGAATGAACGATACAATTCAGACTCAAGGTAAGGGACTTTGTCTCAATATCCTTTCTTTGGGGCATATATTGAGGTTATGAACCTTTATTTTACTATAAAGTGTATATAAAACCCTTGAATAATTATATAATGAATTATTATATTCTCACGATATTTAATGTTTTTTATAATGTATTTTATTAATGATTTTTATTCAAGTGTTTCTTATGTGGTAAGGGAATTCTCAACTTATCTTTCCTTTCGAGTTCACTTTTATGTGGTATATCTTTCAAATTTCCATACCATGTTCTTATTTAAATTTTATTCAGTATATATAATTTATTATGATTCATTTATGTATGTTATACCCTTTTCCCCTCTCTTTTTAATGTTTTCTAAAACCTTGTTTCATAGCTGTTATAATGCAGAATTTTCATCTCAAAATCTCTCTATTTTTTTCAATAACTTATTTTATTTTGCTTATGAGATTACTCAAACCTATTTCATTTTTAGGGGTATTAAAAAATAAATAAAAATTATTTATTTTATTCTATAACCATCATACATAAAACCCACTTTTCCTTTTCATAGATTATATAAGACATAATGATCATGTTTTTAAGCACTTTTTAAAACGCTATGATTTTGACATGAAACCAATTTATTTTGATCTCTATGGGTTATTTATGAAATTTTTATTATAATATATGTGGATAATATTAAAATAAATACATATTAAGGGTGATACATGATGTCACTCCAATTCATTGGGTAAAAAATTAATCTCTAGAGATGAAAATTTTTGCGATATCGTGGTAAATAACCTTGGTAATTTTTATGACACCTTGGGGATGGACCTTGGTGATATGAAACCTTGGTGATGGACCATGGTGATATTATTATGAATATATAAATTAAATTTTGTAGCAACATTTTCAATTTATGATCTAAGTTCTTATTGTTATGATATTCCTCTTTCTCATGCCTTTATAAAAGTCCTCGTGTTCTTATTTACATCTCTCAAGATCACACGTAAAAGGTTTCCATTTTTCCCTTACTTAGATTTTTATGATCATCCCAAGTTTTTGAAATACCTTTCATAGTATATAATCATGGGTAAGAGAAAGGAATAATTCTAGAATATTTTTATCGAGAATATAAATAATGTTATATTTAAGGAGTTTTATTTTGTGAAAAAAAAATATTGTGAGTAGAAGAGTCTACTCTGTAAATTTTTAGTTGTTATGTAATAGTTATGGCCTAATTCTATAAAAATATAAACCTAAAAATATCCTCAATGTGAATTTCTTGACTTAAATCAATTTTATGTTACATTTTAAGGATGGGGCCTTATACCATATGCATTAGTGATTGGTTCAGTCATGTATGATATGTTATATAATAGGCTAGATGCCACCTACACATTAATTATGGTAGGAAGATATCAAGATGATCCAAGTGACCACCATTGGATGAAATTCAAGACTATACTTAAGTATCAGATATTTTCAAATGATATCTTCCTAGTTTATAGATTAGATGTGAAACTAGTCATCAAAGGATATGAATATTCTAGTTTCCAAACTGATCAAGATGACATGAAGTCACAAATAGGATAAATCTTCACTTTGAATGAAGGTGTTGTGAGATGGAATAGCTCAAAGCTTGGTTGTGGTTGTAGATTATATAGTAGATTCTGATTATATTGTGGATTCTAAGGCAACTAAAGAAGAATTATGGATGCGCAACTTCATCTAGGATCTTGATGTGGTACCTAATAGTAAAGATCCTTTAATACTCTATTGTGATAATACTGCAGTAGTGGCTCTTGAAAAAGATTCATGGTAAAATTAGCGGTTGAACCACATACTTCAAAAGTATCATCATCTAAGGGATTTTTCTCAAAAATATGAATTTTTAGTGGGTAGTATTTTCATGGAAGATAATGTGGCAGACCCATTGACTAAATCCTTAACTCAACTAAAACATGACTATAATGTGTGGTCTAGAGGACTGAAGTTTTTAGGTAGTTGACTCTAGTCCAAGTGGGATTTTGTTAAACTTGGTGTCCTTGGAACAAATGTTTTTACATGGATTACATAAGTATTTGATGTATTGAATATTAATAAAAATTCTTATCATGTATTTTTTATTTCTCTTCATGACTCTAATATAATAATGTCTTAGAGTATACATCGCATTGATAATGTCATAGCAGTTCCCCCCTATGATGAGAACATTGATGTGCTATAATGATATTCTCAAATAATGTTCTATTATTGGATAATATGCTATGATGGGAAAATAGTATATAGAATGTCTGGTGTGAGTACTTGTAAGAAGATGAGGCTTCTTATCATGAAGTTCACACTTGGCAATCTCCAAGATAGGATATTAGGAGAACAGACCTGGTAGTAGGAATTCCGCATATTTTGGTTTCATCAAATATTTCTATCTATGAGCATCTGTGATGGTCCTTAAACTTTAATATTATTATTAATGCATGTTATAACTTGTGTACTTAGATGTATTTTGTAATCCATGATGATAACAATCCATAGCGAAGTTAGATATATTGGGTGCGTCACGAGTGACATTTCATTAATGAATAGTTGAGGAAGTATTTTTCCCCTCCATCTTTATGAAAGCTAGTATCTCAGCCTTTGTAATAGAACCATTACATTAAATTACATGGAGATGGTGTAATGATGTGTTTATTTGAGATAGTCAAAGAAATACATATCAATCATATAGGTTGGTGACACATATGTGAAACTTGATTGATGCGATATTGTGCTAAATTAATTATATTACACAGTGAGCATTCTTATGTGATTTTCAACGTTGCGACATGAAGTTATTTATCTTGGATGTGTTAACCTATTACTAGATAGTAATCTTGGACTTCAGGAAATCCTACCTAATTCCAATTAGAAATAATTCTAGAGGGTCACAAACTAAGGGTTTCTATTGATCTTGATTAAATTATATTTGGTTTTAATTAATTGAATAAATATTATTCTCATGTACGAGGAATAATTTTATTCAAGTTATATTGATCGCCAAAACTAGATAAATATTTATTTGTCGGCATGTGAAGAAAATATTTATTTTATTTGTTGGATATTTTAATAAATATTTATTCACTAGATTTTGAATAAAATATTTATTTATGAATAAAATATTTATTCAATTATTCAATAAATAATGGAAGAGTTCGAACGAACCAAGACTGAGTCTGGTGACAAATATTAATTAACAAAACTGTTTCATAAAATTTTTTCTTGTCCAAGTTGGAACAAACCAAAAAATAGAAATAATATAATTATTATTATGTGTAATGGGGTTAATTAAAGGTAATAAATGTTATTTAATGGCCCGTATGCAATTAAATATTATTTTAACTTAAATCCTAACTCTATAAATAGATGGTTAGGTTAATTTTATAGAGTATCCAAAATTGATAATAGAGAATTGTTGCGCACAATTAATTCTCTCTCAAATCATCCTTCTCTCTCCCTCTTAAGAACAATAAGTTTAAGATAGATTTATTCAAAACCAAAGAATCAAGGATTAATAATGAACAATGCAAGACATTCAACTCGCCACACATTCACCCGAAGATCAAGTGGTGTTGCTCAAATATCATAGGAAAATGTGTGGATAACTACAAGAGGGATATTATCCTTGGATCCTCATAGTGAAATTAAGGTCATTTGAGAGGATCTTTTCAGATAATCAACATTCACCAATGAAGAAAGTTCATAAGCCTAGGTATTTATTTCTTAAAATATTCAATAAATTAATTATAAATTTGATGTACAAGATCCTCACTCTTGGTTTCGGTGAATGATTATTAAAATAAATTTTAATATATTTCCCACCTATGTACACTTCTATTGCACCCGGAACCATAAATAAGAAAATACTAAAGTTTTAGTAAGATAGAGATTTTGTGGCCTTTACTAAAAATACATCCTTGTCTAGATACTACAAGTAGAAGAGGTTCTGGAATAGATATACCAAGGAATAATAAATTTGAAAAAGGTGTATTGGGATTGACTTGATCATCACCTGGTGCATGACAATGAGCCTTAATGTGCAACTTGTTTGACACTGTCAAGGGATAATCTTAGGATAATTCACATTTTCTTTATAAACCATTATGAATTATTTATAGATGATGAAAATGAATTATCTAGGTTAAAACTAATTTTTCTTAGATTAAAAATAAGGTGTATACAAGGAATGGAAAAATGATTTATGTGTGTAAAGGAAGGGAATAAATCAAAAAATTACCAAGGAAAAATGAAGAGTACAATGGAAGGAAATAAATCTCATCTTATAGATCCATTTATAGTTTATTATATTAAATTTGGAGAACCTAGGTTTTATCTGAGTCAATTCCCTCTTCTAAAGGTTAACCCCTACACCTTGTAAGGGAATATGTTGAAATAAAACTATTGAAGTATTTACATATTGTGATTCAAGAATTGAATTATTTAAGTATTTTACTAATGGTATTTTGGATATGAGAATCATGAAACATCTAAGTATTGTGTTAAATTTTAGAATCATATATTTATTCATTAACATAATAGTTATGGATACCATCATGGGTTATGAGTTTAATATTAATCATAAGTTCAAAGTATTTAACACACTTTTTGAGGTTTTATGTAATGGGAGTATACCAAGATTAAAGATATTTTGGGATAAATGTATGGTGAGTATATATTTTAATAAATAAATATGTTTGATTAATAATTCCTTTACATTTCTATAGACCTATGTTTAGAGGTATTGATAAACTTTATGGTTAATATGATCATTAATTTCATTTTTATAATAGTCAAATAATATTATTAAACATTGTAAAAAAATAAATTGTATTGAAAACCTTAGTAAAAAGGATATTTAATGATTAATTTTATTTCAAGGATGTCCATCATATTTTTTTGGAACTTGTTTGGAATTATATTAATACGAATTTATAAAAAGGACAACACACATGCTGAGTGAAAACTATGCATGTCTGGAAAGGATGTGGGCCTTGAACCCAAGACCAAAGGATGATAAGGTTATAGAGCCTATCACTAGCCTATGCAATATCCTAGTTAATATATCATTTTTTTAATCAAATAGTTTGAAAAAGTAAATATTAATTATGAACCAGTGGTGTTAATTTTGAGGTTTAGAGATTTATTTATTATATTAGGTTACTTGTTCCAACCATATTAGTTTTGGAAAATAGTTAGAAACAGACAGAAAGACATGTCACTCTTTTATTGATCTTATGATCTATTAAAAGTGAATTTTTGTCCTTCAGGCATCAAAAATTCATTTTTAGATATTCATTTATTGGAGTGAGTGATGAATTGAAAATTGATGGAAGAAACAATAAAGTATGAAATTGTACTTATGAAATAGAAAGGTCTTAAGTAAGTATATTTCATTATATTTTTAGATAGTAAAATAATTCCTCATCTTTAGTAAAAAGGATCTTGAAATGAAATGTTATCCCATTACCATAATTTCTAATTATATCAATGAATTTTTTCACCCCAACTTGGTTTATAGTTATGAGGTCCTCAAATTTCCTTTGATCATTTTTTTATGACCAAGGAGCTCAATCACTCTCTATATATATTTATGATTTTATTCCATGTCCATATCTTCACTTTTCATTACTTTTCTTCTACTTAGAAACCTTATTATGTATTTTTTTATATGACCATTATACTTCCTATTATATATTATTAAGATGCTATTTAATTAACCCTTTTAGAATCTAGGTTTTTTAAAAAATTAATTTCAAAATATCATATCCCTGATTTTTTAGAACAAGTTCATATTGCGAGGAAACAATTTATTTAAGGTGGGGTGAAAGTAACACCCTCAAATTATAAAATAAGAACATTTTATTTGATAGCATATATGACATGAAACACCAAGATTACAAGATAATATAACACCCAAACACTTAAATATATATTTATTAAACCTCTTAATTATCATTCACTACATGAAATACTGATTTTAGCTTTTGTTACATGAAAAAACGAGTTTCTTCGATAGCCTGTGTTACACTCATGGCTGAGTTTTATAGAACAACAAAATAATATTATTATTATTATTTAATATGATATTTATCTCGAAGACATTGGAATGAAGGGTATGAATAGGATTGACTAAATTTTTATAATATATAGTTTATACATTATTATTTTTTATTTATTGATTTGAAATAAAATAAGGATCATTCAAAATAAAAAAACATTTTCTGAAAATTTGTATTTTTTCCAAAAAATAGTTTAGTGACACTTTGAGAACATAATTTAAAAATAATTTTTAAAAATTATAGAAAATTTAATTGAAAAAATAAATTTTATTTTTTAAATTAGAATACTGAAATTATCTTGGAGTAAATTTTGGATATTTTTCTGAAATGATTCATTTTTTTGATGAATAGTGAAAATGCTGAATTTTAATTGAAAATTGTATTTTATTTTAAATAATTTATAATTTTAAATTATATTTGTAATTAGTTTTAAATTAAAATTAGTTCAATTATATATCAATCAATTCAATTTATGTCATTGCAATTGTTTTTATATAGAATTTTGATATAAAAACATTGTAACCATTTGAACATTTTCTCATTAAAAACTCATTTTCTCATCATGTTTGTAAGATTACTTTTAAATTAAATGTTAATAATTATATGAATTAAATTTGTAAAAATGGATTCCATATTTTTAATCATAATAATTTCTAATTTCTAATAAGTCCAATTTAATTTTTTACCAAAATGAATCGTGAAAATAATAAAAAAAATCAATTGTCACAGTTAAGTTAAAAATAGTTTTATTGTGGGGTTAAAATAAGAAGATAAGTGTTAAATGACCTAACAAATTTTAAAAAAATAATTTTCTAGACATATTTAAACCATTTTATGTATTATAATGGCCCATTTTTTAAGCTTATGGCATGCTAAAAATATGGGTATGATTGGATCTTTTCAAAAAATTACAAGTGTGTCACTCACCTCACTTATAAAAGGACACCCCCTATACTATCTTTTTAACACCTTCACACATATACTATTCATCAAATACATACCCAAATTATCACTCATCTGTTCCTAGAATCCTTATTTTGGTCATAAATCCAACCTAGGGAGGCTTTAGTGCAAGCCTAAAGAGGATACCCAAAGAAGAGGTAATGTTATTCAAGGAGCATATTTATTTGATTTCTTTCTCCGCCTCATTAAATTATTATTAAACCATGATTATTTAATTATATTAGTTTATTAAATATAATTTTATGTTGTTATAATAAGTTTATGACCTAAAACCATCTCAAATTCTATCAAATGAGTTATGAAATCTTCGTTCATGTGTTCTGTAGACTACCGCCTCGCAAATCGATGTCATTCGTTCTTCAATTGCCACTTCTCACGATTGAGTATTATTATGAATATAAGGTGTATATATTATATATATTTATCTTCCAATCCATAGGGGATATGATAACATTGCTCATGTGTACGGTGAACTACCGCCTCATGAAGCGATGTAATTCATCTTTCACTAACATTTTACCTGAAATGTAATGAGGTTAAAGTTATTGATTATTTGTTATATAAATGAAAAAAATTATTATATTAATGAAATATTTATCATTTTATAAATATACTATAGATCATTTTCTCTCTTACCTTTTCACTCACTTAAATATGATAACATCATTCGTGTACGTGTGGACTACCACCTTCATGAAGTGATTTGTCTCTCTTTTCATAACCACACCACATATATGATATATATATATATATATAAGTATATAATGTATTGATTATGATATAATGATCATTTTTTAAATATAAAACATTACTTGCCACCTTTCTACAATGATCATTTAAAAATGGAAACATTACTCATGCGTATGTATGGCCTACCATCTTCATGATGATAACATACTTCATTTTTCATAACCATATTTATTTATTGGTTTTAAAAATAAAACTGATGTAAATATATGATAATTATTTAATTATTATTTTTATGTAGATTATATAACTATATAATATAAGAAATAACTAGATCTTTCATGATGAAACAGGCATGAGAAAACGAAGCAATTAACACCCAAAACAATGAAAATAATGAAAGATTATTAATGAAAAAGTGATAATGTGTTATAAAAAGTATCATATATGATATTATAAATATTAATATTGTTATTTAATAAGTTAATAACATTATTAAAACCATTATACATGATTTTAAATCATGTTTAACCAAAAGGGAACATGAGTTAATGGATTTCGTCTCAATTTCATTTCATTAAGGCATATTGTAATATTATGCACCTAATTTATTTTATATGGTGTATATTCTACCCCTTTTTCATGTAATATCATGAATAATTAATTATTAATGGTATTTTAAATTTCAATTTGAATTATTTATTCTAATGGGATTTGATTTTAAAGTTACCAAGTGATAAAGAATTCCATAACTCAATTCCTTTTCTTTGGGTTATGTTACTTCGTCATTATCTTTGATATTCTAAGATTATGTTTATAATGAATTTTGATTAAATTATGTTGTATTTACACTTATTTTATGTGTATTTACTGTTGATACAAATAATTAATTCATTGATTTATTCTCACTTCAACTTTAAGATCATTGTAAGGGTTTATTTCATAATATCATTCTAATTTAGATTATTTATTCTTAAATTTAAATTGAAGGAAATTATTTAATAATTTTATTATAAATCCTTATAATTTTATTATATCCGGGATATTTAGGACATTTTCATGTAATAGTACCATTTTTCAACTCTTTGGTACTTAAAATATTCTAGATTTTTTTTATAAAAAATAGACTTCATTTCTCTCTTTAATTGAAAATATGTTTTATTCCAAAACCAATTTTTCTAAAAATATTTACAAAAAAAATTAAACGTTTAAAAATTATTTATTAAAGTAATTTTTACTCATTTTTTTCCTTTTAAAAAATGTTTTCAAAGGAATATTATTATCATTTTCTGAACAAGGTATTGTTCTAACCTTTTTACAGTGCAAAGAAGAATATTTTTTTAACTTGTACAACATTTAAGTAATTACCCACCGACAGGACCATAATTTCTTTGAATCTTCCCGTGAAATTTAAAATGTCATTTTTAAATAAATTTTTTCGATAATATTCTATAAATTATTTGTTTTTAAATTTTATTTCCAAAGAAAAGGTTTCTCAAAATGATTTATGTTTTACAAAATGATTTTCAAAATTAAAAGGATATTTTCCTTAGGAAATTTTTTAGAGATATTTTATTTTATTTTTATTCATAAAAAACAAAAACCACTTATTATTACTCTAATGGGTATATTTTTTATTTATTTTATCCTTATTCTTCCTCTGGATGTTTTAAAATTATTTTAACAAAGGATTGTATTGACATCCACTTCTTTGTTTCATTTTTATAATCATTAACTTCCCGTTGAATATTCACTTTCATGTGATCATTGGACATTAAATTTACCCTATATATCCATATTATTCCTCATGTATATATTTATTTATTAAACCAAATATCATTGTTTCATATGATTTTTAATTTGAAATTTATTTGATTAACTATGGAAATATTGATAAATTAGTATCATTTACTCAATACAGATATTTGATGATAAGGTACATTTTTTATAAATTAAATAGATAATTTGATATATGAGGAGTTATTTGTACTTATAGTGATGTTTGGAGCCTATAATTTTTATATCCCCTTGATTCATTAACAGTTATTATGAGACAAATAATTTGGCCAAAATTAAATGAGTTTCTACCAGTAGTTTTAAACTATCTATAGGATAGATCATGAAAGTAGAGGTTTTCATGTACCCGAGACATGATTTCTAGTAATTAATCATTTCCTTCATTTAAAATTTATTTATTACTATTATCCTTGATATTTTCTCTATTATAGTATCTATGAATTCATTTCATTCCTAGTTTATTGATTAAATGACTTGTGTTTTCAGTTATTTACCTTGCCATGTTTATTTTTCCTTATATCACCATAATATTGAAGTTATTTAAATGGAATGTGTTTTTATTTATTTACCTTTCATATTCATTATTCATATTGATTCATGGTATCTTTCATTTTACTTAACCCTTACTGAGCATTTGAGCTCACTCTTTTTTTATTTCCGTTCTCAGAAATCCATGATGTGTACTATGTTTGTTATGTAAGAATATGATAGTGGTAATAATATAATTCTCAAAAAAAATGATGTAATTTTTTTATTCAAATGTAATATGTGAATTAATAATGTACCTAGTTTACCAAGACTACTAAAATATTCAATCCTTCGGTATGTGATTTCTTGTAATTATGCCAGTGTAATAAAGTAAACACCAGCTCTGAGTTACTAGGGTCGAGGTCACTATTGTTAGAATCATTATATAAAATGTTAAAATGGAATAATATACTCTATGTAAAATAAATTATGTGCCCAATAATAAAATATTCATCAATTAAAGAAAATTGAGAGGAAATTTCTTATAATGATCATAAAATTAATGTGATAATTAAACAATGAAGTGATAATGTGTAAAAAATGTAAATCCACATAAAAAATTTAAAATAAAAAATTAAATAATATCATGTCATTACACACATAATATTGTAATAAAAAAAGTTAATTAAGAATAAGTATAACCCATTAAATGGAAATTAAGTAAAGAAACCCCTTACTTTAGGTTCGACTAGTCATGTACATTCTTTATCTTTCTTAATAGTAAATAATGGTTAATTAATTACTTGATTAATAAAATTTTTAAAATTTATTATTCCTTTTAATTTATTTATTACCATGTTATATTTAATTATCTTATCAATTAAGTTTGCATCATACATTTTAATGATATTCGGTTCATATATCCAAAATGACTTTGGTAGGTTGACTACGGTAAAAGAGATCATTTTTACATCATATCTAGAAAAATTATAATCCAAAAATTATCATTTTTATACATAAATTATACTTTTAAAACCAACCCTGAAATATGGTTATGAAAAATTAACTATGTGACAATCATGAGGATGGTAAGTCATACGTACACAAGAGTAACGTTTCCATTTTTCAACAATCATGATGCAAAGAAGGTAAGTATTATTTTATATTTATAAAATTATAATTACATAATAAATACCATATTATTTATTTAAATAAACATATATATATATATATATATCATCTATGTGATATGGTTATGGAAAATGAATCACATCGCTTCATGGAGATGGTAATCCACATGTACACACAAACAACATTATCAGTTTTCAATGGATGAAAAGGTAAGAAATTAGATGATATATTTTCATTTAATAATGATAAATATTTCATTAATATAATATATAAATATTAAATCCATCATTATAACCATATTTGAGAGGAGGTGATGGAAAACTAATTACATCGGTTCACGATGCAGTAGTCTGTTGTCCACACAAATGACAGTTTTGTTTCCCATTTGATGGAAAAGAAGACAGATATTGATTATTAAATAAACATAACATAATATAATTAAATATACTATACTATTTTTATTATTTCATCACATTTTAATAATATTTTAAGGAAGTATAAGAATAAATAAAACTAAAAATTTCAGTTAAAAGTTATACATATTCTTTAGAAAATCTCCTTTGATTTACAACTAAAGACCTATCAAGTTGGTATTATGCCCAAAATAACAAATATATAATGTTTTTAGGTGTTTTATAAAGGTATCTTTTAATTATTTTCTAATTCAAATGGTTATTTAATTTTGAAGAAAGAAGGAGAGGGGTGTCCATTTATACTAAGGGGGGAGTATTCTTGGAATTTCTCCAAGTATTAAATGAATATAAATTAATTTTAATGTTAAAATGGATCCAAATTGATAAAATTATAATATAAGATTATTATGAGTATAAATCCTCTCATTAAATAAAAATTTTACAAGTTTTGGTGATGTTTTCTCCCTTGTCATTTTGTTTTAACCCTCCATTAACCCTTTGGATGATTACCGCAATAACAAGGCTCTTTTACTCTTTAGGTGTCAATATAGTTGATATAAAAGAAAATTTGGACCATAAATGGAACATTGTTGAAATTTTCAACCATATCCCAAACACTTGTATGAAGATATAATTTTTAGGAATTTTAAATTATTTAATAAAATGTTATTTTTTGTAAAATATCATTAATGTCATTTTTAGAATTATTAATTTAATTTGACTCTGAAAAAAACATGAAAATAAAGTAATTTGAATATATTATTTTAAAAAATAAATAACATGTTATATTTATCTAAAAAACAAATAACACACTAATTAATTCAAATTATATTACTTTGAATATTTTTAGAATCATTTATTTTATTTTTCTATTAATTGAATAAATATCGTGCTAGTGTTGTATAAGAATTTATGGAAATCATTTCATCACTGAAAACTATAAATAAATTATCATGAAAAAAAATAATTTATCTTTAAATTAATCTTTCACATCCAAACAAAAATTATTTCCATCCATGTCAGAAAATATTATAGATATTAAAAAAGGAAGTTGACATTTTTGACTTTATGTTTTACTTAAATATTATAAAGGTAAAAATCAAAGAAATATGCCACCATGTTTCCATATTTTCTAAAATTGTATTTAAATGTCCAAAATACACACATCCAATAGGATAAATTCAAGTTTTATGTTCATTTTTAGTCTTTATCATATATTTTTTACACACTAATTACCTAATTTACCCTTGCCATGGTGACAATTATTTACAACATTTACTATTCATAATGAACATAAATAAAAGAGAATTATCTATCATATTTGGAAATAATGATTAAAAATATATAATCCATTTTTTAAGATTAAATTTCTATAATTTTTCGAAATTATTTTAAGTTTAAAATGAAAAATGCAACGAAAAACAGTTTTTGAGAAAAAATGCCTTTTTAAATATAAAATTGTTTTTATAAAAAAGTGAACAATAAAAATAATTCTAATGATCTTAATTAGATTATTAATAATGAAATAGAACTAATTTTACTTTTAACCCATTTTAAAATAAAATTTAACTTTGTAAATTCTTGAACAAAAAATACATTTTTCTATAAAAATCAGTATTTTTCACTATTCACTGAAAAATCAATCCTTTCAGAAAAATATAAAAAAAATCTCTTTAAGATAATTTTGACATGATAATTTAAAAATATATATAATTTTTATCAAATAAAATTTATATAATTTCCATAAATTAATTATAGTATTCGCTCATAAAAAGTAATAAGATCCATTTTTTAAGAAAATATATTTTTGAAGAATAAAATAAATTTGCTAAAAATTGAGTGACTATTTACTAATAATTAATCAATACATTTTTATTGAGTAATAAATTTATAAATATTTAATAATATGGTTAATCATAATCGTACCCACCAATTCAATGCCTAGGTTATAACGGTCATATATAAATGATAATATTTTGTGGTTCATTTAAGATTAGTGTTGTGTGTTGTATATAGTATCAAAAATAGTGTTATTTTAAAAAATATCAGGGTGTTACATCCACCACCCCTTTAATAAATTTTTTCCTCACATTTTAAACTTTATCCTTGTAATCAAGGATTTGACATATGAAAATAATTTTTTTGAAATCCCACATCATAAAAAGGGTAAAAAAAACTTCCTATTTAAAAAGGGGAAGAGAAATATTAAGGTCATATGGAATACCATTTAATTATGTTTCCAAATATGAGAACATTTTTGGGATGTTAAAATATGTGCATGTAGGATAAAAATAATTCCCAAGGACAAATAGAGAGGGATAGAGAACATGGTCAAGAAAAGTTAACGACCGTAAAATCATAATTTGGTGATGGGTGAAAAGACCACCAATTCATCAGAATGATCATAATATGATAAAAATTTTATTCCAAGATCATTTGCCAAGATTTTAGAAATTATTTTACCATATTTTCTATTAAAATAACTAAATATACTTACTTGAAAAGTATAATTTCATCCTATAATCAATTTCCACAACAAATATTAATGTCCAAAATTCAACAATATCACCAAATGTTCAATATAGACCATTACATAAATAAATAAATCTATATCCCAAATAACCTCAATAACCTCAACATTAAAGAAATTTTTAACCTCAAAGTTTATCCCATACCCTTCATCTTTAATATACAAAACATAATATAATTCTTCCTATATAATTCATTACATTAAACTTAAAGTTTATATATACCTCAACATAATAAAATGTCTCCTAAAATATCATTAATAGCCTCAAAATACCTAAAATTAATAAATATTTGATCCAATAGAATTATTTAAAAAATTAAATTAATATTTATATATTAAATAATTTAGTAAAAAATCATACTAACTTGGAAATCATGTAGTCCAGTGGTAGGGATTACACCCTTGTCATCATTCAGTTGTGGGTTAAAGCCCTGCAGCCTTATTGAATAGGTTTTCACCCATCCATCGGGTTATCCTATATAAATTAATATAATTCATATAATATTCCTAGAAATATGATTAAAAACCTCAAAAATATCATTAATCATTAAAACACTATTTTAACCACTATGGTTTTTTACATAGTTTATTTTTTCCCAAAAAGAAAACAATATTAATTGAAAATTATTACCTTAACATAAATGATCATATTAACCCTAAATGTTATTAATAATTATAAACTTATTTTCAAAAAATATATAATCATTATTCCTTAAATAATATTCTCACTAAAATATATATTAAACCAAAGGGTTGTATTCCAATAAGTATCTCCCAAAATACCCTCAATATTTTTAAACTGCAATCACATAAAACCTAGAAAGTGGTATCCATGAATTTAAACTTATGATCAACCTTATAATTATCAACCAAAGATACTTTAATTTTATCCCATATTATTATATAATATCATAGGTTTCCATAGGTTATTTAATCTCATATATCATAATGGTTTATAAATAAAATGTGAATTAACCCAAGAAAATACCCCAAGAGTTTCAAACCAGATAAATAGTAAGGTAAAACTCACCAATCACCTAAATGATGACCAATATATACTTGACTAGATCTTTTAGGGTTACTACCCCTAGATTCATCTATGTCAAAACCATATCTAATTATAGTATCCAGATAGGGATGTATTGCCAGGAAAACCACATAATCTCTGTAACGACTAGAATTTTCTTACAAAGTTATTACAAATATGTAGATGAAAATTCATTTCATAACATTTAAATCCACATCATAATCATATAGGTATAGTGCCTTTGAAAAAGTATACACACAAACAATTGGTTAATAAATGATCTATATAATCTCCCACTAAGTTTTTAATAACTAGCACCATTCTTAGACACAACATTTCTAAAACATTTCTTCATAACCTGGGGTAAAGAGAGATAATAAAGGGTGATATCAGATGCTATGTAAGGGTAAAAAATAAATATATGAATAATCACATAAGCCTAACATGAGAAAAACGGTGTGAAAACATGAACATAAATTTTTAAATATACACCCTGCATATCACAAATCATAATCTTGAGTCATGGAATAAATATTGGTAGTTTAAAAGACATGAATCATAAAATAATCAAATAACATAATCTATGAGATCATAACATTGATATAAGACATGGTATTATGGCGTACACATAAACTTGTAACTTTTTGAACATGTATAAATAGAAACAGGTTCACTCATTAAGTTAAGGACCTGAAATCAGGTCCTTGTATTAACTTATGGACATGAAAACAAGAACAAAAATAATCTTATGAACTTGAAATCTAGGTCCATGAATAAAATTATGGACATTAAACTAGTTCCACACATAATATTATAGATAAGAAAGTTGGGTCCACGTATCAAATTATGAACATGAAATCAGATTCACACATAACATATTGTCCTCGTGATTTATCCATATGTATCTAATGAATTAGAGGGAGATATAGGTTCCACACATCACATAAATAAAATCATACATAAGTTTGGAACAATATCATAAAACATTCATCATCTTAAAACTCCTGAAAAGAAATTAATTTCATCAAATAGTAACTCATGAAAAAGGGAATAGGTTTCATCAATATCTTGGCATCGTTAACATAAACCATCTAGAAAAATAATAAGTATGGTATTATTGGATCATATCCCCAATAAAACTAAAGTTTCATAAAAGGATGTCATCTTAGATGGAAAATATTATTTTGAAATATCACCTGGAATAATTCTTGAGGTAAATAAATTTTCCATTTTAAAATCACTTATTTTTTAAAAAAATTGGGTACTTAAAAATGAAAACATTTTCTTTAAAAATAACCTTGTAAATTTGTAAAGGAATATTTAAAGAATTAAGTCATCATGATGGTGGAAAAATCTTCTCATTCTATATAAGTTAAAAAATATTTCTTCTGTATTTTTATCGAAAAATTTATAAAGTACCTCATTTGGAAAATGAAAAAAAATATTCCTTTAAAACTGTTTAGTAAAAAGAAAAAAAAGGAAAAATGAATATAAATTTTTTTAAGAGAATAGTAAAAACCATTTTTAAAACATTTCTAAAAATCATTGACATAGAAGAGAAATATTACCCAATAGAGGCTCAAACATAAATAATCCAAAATAATGATGAGACTTTAAAATAAAATCTTACCTCAATTCTCACCTTTCCTCATTCATTTTCAAAAATATTTTATATTAAATATGGATTTATTATACATTTATTTCATAAATATATATCTATAATATCATTTATTATTTATTTATGACATCTTAACACCCATTTTGTAACATCCCAGGTAAATAAAGAATATAAAGTTTTCATATTTATTAATATTTTTAAATTAAATATTGATTTTACTTTAAAGGGTATGCTACATTCTATGGTGTACCTAATATAAAATAATGGGTTTCTTTGAAAACTTACGTTGCACACAACGTTGAGTTGTAACGAAAAATAATATAATAATATTATTAATTTAAATGGTAGTTAACGCATAGTCATTGTATCGGAGGGAATAAATATAACTAACAAAAATATGATTATATATGTTTGATAAATGTTTTTACATTTATCCAATAAATTTTAGAGGCTTAAAATGTGGATGAATCCAATTTTAAGCATAAATACTCTAATATTCCTTATAAGGTTGATTTATCACCTTTTAATGAAGAACCCTTTTTAAATCTAGTTTTTTTCACTTTTATATGTTCTATTTAAAAAATTAAATTCTTATTTAGAATCGAAACATCAAAATTTACTTTGGGTAAATTTTTGGTATTTTTCTGATAAAGTTCATTTTTTAATAAATAGTGAAAAATATTGTATTTTAATTCAAAACTTCCTTTTAATATAATTTATTTATATGGTTATATTATCTTTTTAACTAGTTTTAAAGTTTAATTAGATTATTTTTTTATAATTTAATCCAATTTTGGTCATTGGAAGTAATTTCACTTTGAAATTGGACATAAACAAGTGTCTATCTTTTGATGGTTATTATTTCTTAAAAACACACTTTTTGTTTTGGCAACAGAAATTAATTTTAAATTAATTTCTGCCACTTCTGTGTTTCGAATTTGGAAAAATTAATTCTATATTTAGAATCATAAGGTCCAAATTTTTTAAATAGGTAACTATTACTTTTAGACATTATGAATATTTATTTCAGAAAATATTTTATTTACCATGGTTAAAGGGTAAATAGGGTAAATAAAGGTAAACAAATAATATTATAATAATATTAAATTTACCCAAACATGTTTCCTAATCCTATTGGTTGATAATGTCTGCTATGGACATCCTTGGGTAAATTTTGGGACCCCATAGAGCCACTTAAGAGTGATAATGACACTTTATATTAATTAATTTAAAGTAAAGGCAAAAATGACATAAACATATATCTTTTAGTAAATCAATTTTCAGATGGGGTTATATAAGTTGTATCACCCCCGGTTTGATGTATGTATCCTTTTTTTATGCCTTTTTATGTGTTTAATGTTCTTGGGATGAGTTAGGAATAGGTTGGGAGAGTTTGGAATGTTTTTGAATAAGTTTGGAGGCTTTTCGAAGGGCGCACGGTTTGAGCACGGTTAGGGGAAACCGTGTGGGTTCTCTAGGAAACTGTGCAGGGGAAGGTAGTAGGCTTCACATTTCTTGCACATGGTTTTCCAAACCGTGTGAGGAAACTGTGTGGACCCCTCCTTTCGAGACAGTGGCATGTGCATGGTTAGCGCACTGTTTTCCAAACTGTGCGGGCTAACCGTGAGACCACTTAAAGGAGGGTTTTTAATTCCAGGATCCCTCAGACTTGACCTAAAACACTCCAAATCCTCTCCCACTCGAACCTCACTTGGGATTTTAGGTTCTCAAGGGTTGGAGGGGCTCTTCTACTCATTTTGGAATCAATTCAAATTGGTTTCTTAGTGTTTTGAAGGTGGTTTCTCCTGGGTAAGTCTATCCTTTTGGTTTCTTTGTGGTTTCCTCTAGATCTGCATCTCCCTCTCTCTTGTTTTTCTAGATCTAAACTCATTGTGAATATATCTAGGGTTTTGGATGACTTGTATGTTAATTTTAAGTCTTGTGTATATTAGGGGAAGGGGATTTAGAGAGGTTTCGGTGGTGCGTTCGCCGGATTTGGGGTGCGGTTACTTGTGGGTCGATTTTTCCAGATAACTAAAGGTGGGTGGCTTCTCTCTTGACTCCACTTAGTTATAATGAGTGTTTTTTGGTTACAATTAATTTGTGTTGCTTAAAATTAATTGTGTTTTTGATGTGCGAAATTGATTGGAAATCCTTTTGGTGATGTTTTGGGGTATTTTGAGATAAATGGGTTATTGTTTCTAAAGGGGGAATTGTTGTGTGATTTTAAAATGCTTATTTTGAAATCATTAGTGGTTGATTATGAAAAAAAATATTTTTTGAAAGATTTTTTTCAATAAAGATTTTGTTTTATTGAAATGTGGTTTGGAATCGAAAATCATTTAAGGGTGATCTCAATAAATGGGTGATTTATTAAAGTGGATTGGCACGTGTTGGAAATGGTTGTGTGCTTATTGTGCGGCCTTGGGGATTTGTACTTGTTGGTGGTTTGAGCATTATGGGTTTTGTTGGTTGTATGGAAGTTGGCGGGAAGTCTCACTATAAAAGGTGATGGATAGTGGTCAGAAGTACCACCATGATGGATAGAGGTCGTGATGCACTGCTAGCTGAAAATGGGGTGAACGGGAAGGGCAGAAGTCCCACCATTTTTGTAGTCTTGTTGTTCATTTCTTTCCAAGATGTAAATTGTTATGCTGATGTTAAATGGTGAGATGGCTTATGGCATGATTTTTTGGCTTTCCCTTGGGTGATTGGTTTGGGTGAGGTGGCTTGGTAAGAGTATGTTTGGCTCATGGTATTGGTTTCACTTGTGATTATTTTATATAAACTACTTTATATAAATTTGCTAATGGTTTTATCCAAGTGGTGTGTGTAGGGAAGTCATTTGGGGAAAAACTACTGAGTATTAGTACTCACCCCCTTCTTTGGCACTTTGGTTCTTTTACAGATGTCATATTCCGGGGCACAGGTAAAGGTAAGGCATCTCATTGCTAGTGGTTTTTGGTGATTCTTAGGAGATGTTGTGGTTCTTGGATCATGGATCTTGGGGTGGAGTCATGGAGTGTGTATTGATTTATTTTGGGACTATTGTTAGTCTTCCGCATAGTACTCTGATATCGTGTTGCATTGTATTGGTTTTGGGTTTTATTGTGGAACAACTTGGTTGTCTTTTGGGCATACATGCTTGAATGTTTTATTGAAATGCATCATATAGTGGTTGTTAATAGATGGTTTAGTTGGTTTTACTTAAGGTAAAATCATTCCCCAATTTGTTCTCAAAGCCCTCGGCATTTATTGCCAGCCTTTGCCGCCTTGGGAACGTCGCTTAAGGCCAAGTAACCCTCATCACCTCTTCAAGACAATGAGGTAGGGGCGGGGTGTTACAATTGGTATCATCTTGTTCGGTCCTTTGGAGTTGATTCTCGAATTTGGAGTTTACATTTTTTGTGGTATATTCATTGAGTTGGGATGGTAGCAAGGTGTAGGAATGTCAGAACTTGGAATGTATTGCATAAAAGGACATAGCTAACCCTTTTATGCTAAACTTCCAGTTACGAGGGAGTTGGGTACATAAGTGTTTTTGAGACACTTATAGGCATTGGAAATCTCATTGTCATGGGTGTAGCCAATGAGATGTGTATGGAATATATGGTAGAAATGACTTCCCTCTAGGATGCATATTTCATTGGGCATAATGATTTATGGGATGAATTGAGAAATGGTTTTTCAAATGTGTGAAATTGTAATGTGAATAAATTTGGTATTTTGAAAATGGTTTGGTTTTCATAAATGGTGAAACATGGAAAATGTGGGAAGGTGGAAAGCCTCATTGTGATAGTATTGTGTAATGCGATTTGAAATGGGAATTCATGATGTCTAGGGATGTGAGACTCGTGGTTGTTTGTTTTCTGTTTATAGAAATGGAACCGGGTAGGCGTCATAGAGACCAACTGAAAGTGTCCGATGAAAACATGGTTACACCTGAGCCCCAGGTGAACCAGTAGTTAGTCATGAGTATATTGAAAGCTTTCCAAGCTATGGTAAGTGTGAATAGAGCGGAAGAACCAAAGCATTTTGATTATGTGGCTCAGTTTCAAAAGCAGGATCCACCCATCTTTAGGGGTGATTCGGACCTGGAAAGGGCAGAGCTGTGGCTGTCCAAAATGAATTGAATTTACAAATTCTTGGGGACACTGGTAGAGATAAAAGTAAGTATAGAAACGTATAAGATAGGGGATCTTGCTCTTCAGTGGTGGGATTTGGTAGTCCAAGCGGGAATAGACCAGGGTATGACGTGGGAAGGCTTTGAGGAATTATTAAATAAACAATTCTACCCACATACATACAGAATTCAGTGCACAACTGATTTCTTCAGTCTGAAGCAAGAGCATATGTATGTGACGGAGTATGCATCTAAGTTTATGAGCTTAGTGCAGTTTTCACCCAAGGTGGCGGGTAGCACGTCTTTGAAGGCAAGGATCTTCGAAGTGGGGTTAAGGTAAGAGATCCATTCAAAAATAGCAGTGTCATGTATCGGTGATTACACAGAGATGGTGAATCGAGCATTGGTGGCTGAACGAGATCTATTGGGAGCTTCGGGCGTAGGAAGCATGGTGGTACCCATGGGGAATAGTGGGAACTCTAACGCTGGGTTCAAGTAGAGTAAGGATACTTATTCCTAGGGCGGGAGTATGGCACATAATCCAATGGCAGGAACGGTAAATCTTCCTATGAATCCCCAGAGAAAATCAGGATTTTTTCAGTGTGGCTCTACAGCGCACATCAAGCGGGACTGTACGACACAACCTCAAGCATGTCACAATTGAAATCAGAAGGGTCATGTTTCGCACTATTGTAGGAATGCTTCGAGTATGGGTACGCATGACACTCCTTAGGGACCACAGACATTGTATGCTTCTATGGGATGGGGATAACATCATACCCCTCATCAGCATATCAAAGTCAGTCATGGTGATTCTCGGAACACCACAACTCCTCATCAGGGGAATAAAGAGCAGAGTATGGCAACCAAGGCGTTGTTCGGAGCTGATCAGGTTGTGGTGGATGATCAGTCAGTACCATCCATGGTGTGAATTACTATTCTTTTAGATTCTACCTTGATTCAAGTGTTGTTTGATATGGGTTCTTCACACTCTTTTATTGTTGCACGTGTGGTTGAGTTGCAGGGATTAAGGGTATAAATTGTGCTTTTGATTTTGAAACTTCAAACTCCTCTGGGTCAGAGAGAGTGTCGAGCCTTCTTGTGTAGAGCATGTTTTATCGTAGTGGGCGAGGTTGAGAAAATGTGGAATTTCTCAGTGCTTGACATGGAAGGATATGATGTTATCCTCGGAATGGATTGGTTGGTAGAGTTTAAGGCCCACATATATTGTAATGTGCAAACATTGTCTTTTACGACACATGATGGTGTTAGACATCTGTTTAGAGGAGAGAGGCATGAAATGCAGAGTGCAACGGGTTTGTTGGCACCAGCAGTGTGCACGTTATCGTATCAGTTGGTAGTGTTTTCCTTGGAATCGGTAGAGTGTGTTGATCAGAGTGTTCTTCCAGCAGTGGTGGATCAGTTCATGGATGTTTTTCCTGGAGAATTATTTGGGTTACCTCTTGTAAGAGAATTGGAGTTTACGATTGATCTCCTTCTAGGGACTATTCTTATCTCGCTTCTGTCTTACTGAATGGAACCTACTAAATTGCGGGAATTTAAAATCCAGTTGGAAGAGTTAGAAAAAAGGGTTTATCCAGCCTAGCACATATTTGTGGGTAGCATCGGTGTTATTTATGAAAAATGCAGATAGAACTTTGAGGCTCTGTGTTGATTGTCATAGACTTAACCAAGTTACGATAAAGAACAGATATCCACTTTCAGGAATTGATGTTTTTTTCAACCAGTTTAGGGGATCCCAGTGGTTCTCCAAGATCTAACTGAGGTCGAGATATCATCAATTACAAGTGAGAAAGGATGATATTCCTAAAACAGGTTTCATAAGTACATATGGCCATTATGAATATGTGGTTATGCCCTTTGGTCTAACGAATGCACCAGCAGTGTTCATGGAATTGATGAATCGGATATTTCAGATATATTTGGATTCATTTGTGGGGGTGTTTCTAGATGATATTTTAGTGTATTCAAATACTAGGTTGGATCATGAGAAGCACTTGGCGACAATGTTGGGTATCTTGACGAATCATCGGTTGTATGCCAAATTATCAAAGTGTGGATTTTGGATACAGGAAGTCCATTTTCTTCTCCATGTGATTTCTGAAAGGGTTGTTTCAGTGGATCCGGAAAAGATAAAGGTTGTTATATCATGGAAACATCCAAATAATATGTTTGAGGTATGGAGTTTCCTGGGTCTAGTTGGGTATTATCGGAATTCTTTCGTGATTTTTCACATTTGGATTCACCAATGATAGATTTGACAATAAAGAATGTTCCATTCCTGTGGAATGAACAGTGTCAGTAGTGTTTCTAAGAGCTAAAGGTTCGCCTTACATCAGCACTAATATTGGTTTTTTTAGAACCAGGAAAAGGTATGTGGTGTATTGTGATGCATCAGGATCAGGGTTGGGGTGCGTTCTCATAAAAGGGAACCATGTAGACGCATATGGCTCACGGCAGTTGAGGGTGCATGATAATAACTACCCAACTCATGATTTGGAATTGACAGCAGTGGTCCATGCTTTAAAAGTGTGTCATCACTATCTCTTAGTTGAGAAATTCACTGTATATACATATCATAAGAGCTTGAAGAAAATTTTCTCACAAAGGGATTTGAACTTGAGGCAAAGGATATGGATGGAATATCTTCAGATGTTTGATTTTGAATTGATCTACACATCAGGTAAAGAAAAATTTGGTGAAGGATGAATTAAGTATAAAATCATATGCTCATGTTGTGAAACAGGCATCGGACTAGTGGCAGTTGATGTCGGTTATAGCTAACATGTGGTTGGAATGTGAGGACCAGGGAGATAGAGTGGTCTTCTTTCCGGTTCTTGTTGATACATGACTTGGTTGGCCTGGTTAAATAGGCATAGATATCTGATTCTGAGTGTGTGACCATGAGAATGAAACTCAATAGTGGGGAGACCATTGAGGGTTGGCAACTGAATGGAGATTCATTTTTGAATTTTCAGAATCATATGGTTGTACCATTTTCTTTTCAAGAAGATCTTTTCAGGGCGTATCATCATTCTAGGTGGGTTGTTCATATTGGAATTAAAAAAATGTATAAATCATTGAAAGCGCAGTTCTGGTGGGCTGGTATGAAAATAAGAGTGGCTAAGTTTGTTTCGAGATGCTTGACTTGCCATCAGGTCAAGGCAGAGCATCAGAGGCAAATGGGAATGTTACAGTATTTACCAATCCCTATTTGAAAGTGGGAGAAAATAGCGATGGATTTTTTCACAGGTCTCCCAAGAATGGTCAGAAAGCACGATGCCATTTGGGTGATAGTGGATTAGCTAATGAATTCATCCCATTTCATTCCAATTTGTGAATCTCATACGGGGGAGGATATATCCAAAATCTATATCCAGGAGGTGGTAAAGAGACATGGTGTTCCATTTTTGATCGTATCCGATAGAGATATGAGACTCACATCTTGTTTTTAGAAATCCTTGCAGTAAGCCCCTGGGACACAGTTGACTATGGGCACAACATATCACCCTCAGACGGATGGTCAATCTGAGAGGATGATACAAACTTTGAAGGATATGTTGCAGGCTAGTGTCATGGATTTTGGTGGTTCTTGGGAGGATCACCTATCATTGGTTGAGTTCTCGTACAATAACAGTTATCAAGCATCCATACATATGGCTCCATTTGAAGTGTTGTATGGGAAATTGTGTCATTCTCCACTATGACGGGTGTAAATGGTTCAATCCTCAATGGTTGGACCGAGCCTTGTCTAGGAGACTACGAAGAAGATCAAGTTAATTAGGAAGAGAATGAAGACTTCTCAGAATCATCAGAAATTGTATGCATATCATCGTCAACAGTTGTTGTCGTTTGAGGTGAGTGGTCATGTTTTCTTGAGGACATCTCCTAGGTTGGGACATCGTTGGTTTGGGAATTAGGGAAAGTTATCTCCGATGTATACTGGACCTTTTGAGATTCTTGAGAGGGTTGGTGAGGTGGCTTATCATTTGGATTTTCCACCTAGGTTCAGTGCAATGCACAATGTATTTCATGTGTCGCTGTTGAAAAAGTATCAGCCGGATCTGGGCCATGTTATTCAATGGGAACATGTTGAGCTAGAGCAGAATGCTTTGTTGGTGCACGTGCCAGTGCGGGTTATGGATAGGCAAGAGAAAGTCTATCGGGGTAAAATCATTGGTTTGTTTCAGTTTTTTTGGCAGCATGGCCAGATCCAAGAGGAGACTTGGGAGCGGAAGAAATAGATGGTCGAGCAATGTCCCTAGCTCTTTCAACAAATGGTGGGTTCACTACTTTCCATGGATGGAAAGACCAATGGTGGAAAGAATATAGCACCCCAAGTTTGCGGTATGTTGCCTTTATTTATGCCTTTTTATGTGTTTAAAGTGGTTGGGATGCGTTGGGAAGAGTTTGGGAGAGTTTGGAATGGTTTTGAATAAGTTTAGAGGCTTTTCTAAGAGAGCACGGTTTGAGCACGGTTAAGGGAAATCGTACGGGTTCTCCAAAAAACCATGTAGGGGGTAATTAGGCTTCGTACGGACTGCGCACGGATTTCCAAACCATGTGAGGCAACTATGTGGACCCCTACTCTTAAGACAGTGGTTTTCACATAGTTAGCGCAAGGTTTTCCAAACCGTGCGGGCTAACCATGAGACCACTTAAAGGAAGGGTTTTTAAATCCGGGATCCCTCAGGCTTGAGCTAAAACACTCCAAATCCTCTCCCACTTGAGCCACACTAAGTATTTTCGGTTCTCAAGGGTTGTAGGGGATCTTCTACTCATTTTGGAAGCGATTCAAAGGGGTTTCTTGGTGTTTTGAAGTTGGTTTCTCCCGGGCAAGTCTCTCCTTTTGGTTTCTTTGTGGTTTCCTCTAGATCTACATCTCCCTCTCTCTTTTATTTCTAGATCTACACTCGTTGTGTGTATATCTAGTGTTTTTTTTCCTTGTATGTTAATTTTAATGCTTTTGGATGTTAGGAAAGGGGATCTAGAGAGGTTTTGGTGGTGCGTTTTCCGGATTTGGGGTGCGGTTTCTTGTGGGTTGATTTCGCCAGAACACTAAAGTTACGTGGCTTCTTTCTCAACACCACTTGGTTAGAAAGAGTGGTTTTTGGTTGCAATTAATTTATGTTTCTTAAAATTAATTGTGTTTTTTATGTGCGAAATTGATTGGAAATCCCTTTGGTGATGTTTTGGGGGATTTTGAAATAAATGGGTTATTGTTGCAAAAGGGGGATTTGTTGTGTGATTTTAAAATGTTGATTTTTAAATCATTAGTGTTTGATTATGAAAAAAATGTTTTTTGAAAGATGGTTTTCAATAAAGATTTTGTTCAATTGAAATGTGGTTTGGCATGGAACATGATTTAAGGGTGATCTCAATAAATGGGTGATTTATTGAAGTGGATTGGCACGTGTTGGAAATGGTTGTGTGCTTATTGTGTGGCCTTGGTACTTTGTGATTGTTGATTGTTTTAGAATTATGGATTGTGTTGGTTGTGTGGAAGTGGGTGGGAAGTCTCACTATAAATGGTGGTGGATATTGGTCGGATGTACCACTATGATGGATAGTGGTCGTGAAGCGCTGCTAGCTGAAAATGGGGTGAACAAGATAGGTCGAAGTCTTGCTGTTTTGGTTTTCTTGTTGGGAATTTATTTTCAAGATGGAAATTTTTGTGCTAATGTTAAATGGTGATATGGATTATGGAATGATTTTTTGGATTTCCCTTGGGGTCTTGGTTTGGGTGAGGTGTCTTGGTAAGTGTATGTTTGGCTCATGGTATTGGTTTCACTTGTGATTATTTTACAAAAACTACTTTATATAAATGTGATAACGGTTTTATCCTAGTGGTGTGTGTAGGGAAGTCATTTGGGGAAAAACTACTGAGTATTAGTACTCACCCCCTGCATTGGCACTTTGGTGCTTTTGCAGATGTTGTATTCTGGGACACAGGTAAAGGTAAGGCATCTCATTGCTAGTGGTTCGTGGTGATGCTTGGGAAATGTGGTGGTTCTTAGAGCATGGAGCTTCGGGTGGAGTCTTGAAGTATGTATTGGTTTATTTTGGGACTCTTGTTAGTCTTATGCATTGTACTCTGATATAGTGTTGCATTGTATTGGTTTTGGGTTGTATTTTGGAACAACTTGGTTGTCTTTTGGGAATAAATTCTTGAATTTTTTTATTGACATGAATCATATATTGGCTGTTAGTGGATGGTTTGGTTGGTTTTACTTAATGGAAAATCGTTCCCCAATTTTTTCTCGAAGCCCTTGGCATTTATTGCCACCCTTTGGCACCTTGGGAACATCTCTTAAGGCCAAGTAACCCTCACCACCTCCTCAAGCCAATGAGGTAGGGTCGGGGTGTTACATAAGTTATCTCTTAGAATATAAATATTCATTATAAATCTAAAAATATTTCCTACATCATGTTATTTTTTTATAATTTTTATACATCAGATAAACAAAATTATTTATGACACAATAATGATGTAGTGTTTACCTCATTAATGAATTATTTAAATAAAAAAGATTATAAAAATTAAAACAAAATCCAAAACATGGTCTATTATTATTAGATGATTTTATTTCCAACATTAGTCATATTATCTTCAACTTTAATGAGTTTTGGACCTTTATAAACTGAATATCATTATATAATAAAATAATATTTTCAAACTTTCCTAAAGAACCCCACCTCCCCCTTATAAAAATCCATCACCTCTAACCCATTACTCACACCTCTAAATCATTTTGTCTCATCCAAACTGTACCCAATTACCCTCCCTACATCCCTATATTCCACCTAGAAGCCTTAACTTAGGAAGAAGGCACTTCAATAAATCCTTTTGGTTCAAACCAAAGGGAGTTACCTGATTTAAAGGTAACATCTTCTCTTAAGTTCTTTCCTTTTATTTTACATCTCTAAACCCTTAAACTATATTTATTATATTATTTTATAACAACACAAGTATAATTAATATACTAGGTTGTTTTAATGAGAATTATTCAAACTACACTTCTACACACCTCCATCTAATGGATTGTAACATATTGTTTCTGTAGACGGCGAACTATAGCCTCACGAAACGATGATTGGTCAAATATCTCCAACTGCCTCTCATGGTTTCCATTATGATGGATCTATATTTATATATGATATATATTATGTTTATTTTTTCTTTATGCTTCTATGTTTTTTATTTACATACATACCTTTATACTTTCCAATATGTGTAAACATGATAATTTCATTTGAGGAAGTGCAGACTACTTCCCCCTCAAGGTGATATGATTCGTTCATGACATACATGGAATGTATAAAGGATGGAATTATGAAATTTTGTAACATATATATATCATATGATAATGGAATTATAATTTACCTATGTATCATTATGTTTTCATTCCATTAAATATTAAATAGAAATGAAAGTAGCGTTTATGCATACGTACGGCTTACCGTCTCCATGAACATTTCATTTCATTTCTTATCTCTAAATGTCATGTACTATTATAAATATATATATATACTAGATATATATTATATATATTATATCTAAATCATGAATATAATTATGAAGATAATGAAATTTTTACCACAGGGACACCTTGTAATTAAAAGAAGTTCATTTTTTACTCAAGTTCCGAACATCAAAAAAAATGTCCGATAAGAACTCAAATAATTAACTAATTGTTATATCCAGGTAATAAGTGATATAGAAGGAATAATAAACTTGAAAAGGTTCTTAATCAAATATAAATTAACATAATTTTATTATTCAAGAATAACGAGGAACAAACAAGACAAGTCAGACTTGAGGTAAGGGGTTTCTTATCTCACTTTTAATTCTATGATATTTCCATTATTCCCCACTTATTTCTTTCATGTGGTGTATTTTTTACTGAAATTTGAAATATATTATCATGATTATATTTATATTCATGGTATTTTGTGATTCATTTGGTTGTTATTTACTTTTGGTCTTACGACTCGATTGATTACAATGTGGTAAGGGGTTTTCATCTCACTTTTTATTCCCGTGAGATTCATGCTATATATACCACTATTTCCTTTTGTGTGGTGTACGTACTGACCATGATTGCATTCATTATGTAATATACTTTAATTTATGGGTATTTAAATCTTCATTTTATGATCCTTCTTTCATGTGGTGAATGTTTCGTAAGTTACTTAATCAGTAAGGGAACTTTTTAACCCAATTTCTATTCTTTGGGTTAATCTTCTAATTCTTAATTATGTCATGCAATGATTATGTGTGGAATCACTGATTATTTATTTATTTTTTAATTTCCACTCCCCTTTGTGTGGCTATACTTTTGATACACATAATGACTCCATTGATAAATTCTCATGTCATTGATATGAACTTGATAAGGGTAATCTTAACTCAATTTCTATTTATTGATTTAAACATCCAAGTCATTAGTTTTGTTTTAAAAAGAACATGTGTGAATATCCTTTGATTTATTTAAACTGAATATCCAATCATATTGAGTGTATTTATATTTGTCACACATTATTATGTAATTTATTTATCCTTAATCTAAGGATATAATTTTTATAAGGGATTTCGTCTCAATTTACATTCCATTGAGACTTCATTGTTGTTATGCACCAATTCACTTTTATATGGTGTATATATTTCCCTTTGACATGTTATATCATGAATCTCCTAATTCTCATGATATTATAATGTTTTGATTAAATTTTATTCCTCAATTATTTGTATTCAAGTATATCTCATTTGGTTAAGAACTCCTTAACTAAAATATTGTTTTAAAGATTTATTCTTCTAAATATTTCTCATTAATGTCCATGTTTTCGAAATAGTTTTTTAAGGATTTATTTAGATGGACATTAATGTTTTAAAATTTTAATTCCTTTAAAAGCTTCAAATTGGTATGGGAAACTTTGATTCAAAAAACTATTTATTAAATGTTTTAAATGGTTTTCAAAATGGTTTGATAAAGCATTGATTATGTCAATATTTTGAAATTATATATTGTGATTGAAATGTAGAAATGTTATCATTCCTTTATGCTTGTTTTATATGTTATGAATATGTTATGGTTATTGGGAATTGTTACTTATATGGGTGGTTCCATGATAAACCTGGGGTGGGTGAGCCCGAGATAGCTCTCCAATGCATTGGGTAATGTGATGAAGGTAAACGTTAATGTTTCTCCTAAGAGATTTATGGAATATAATGTGATGGGTATTCCAACGTAACTCCATATGTAGCTGTGATATCTACAATGTAAGTATGTTTTTTATGCCACAAGTTACCTTTATGATTTATGATTTTTGTGTGTTATTCATAAATCTTATGATTTCATAAGTTATGTTATGATTGAAATGTATGATTTTATTAATTTGTATTTATTGATGGGATAATGTTTCATTCCTTATTTTATAACCCTTACTAAGATTTTTAAGCTCATCCCAAGTTTTTGAAATGTTTTCCAAGGGACTTAAATATGAATAGGGTCAAATATGGGATCAAGGAAAAGTTATGCTATCTAAAAAATGGAACTAGACATGTTTCTTTTCATAAGAGTTTTCATTTTATGAAAAAAAAAATGGAAACTAAGTAGAAGGGTTTTCTTTGTAATTTTTGAGATGTAATGTATTTTTTATGTCCTATTTATCTAAATATCTAAACATGAAAAGATCCTCAATGTGAATTCTTGACATAATTAAAAATTGTGTAATGTTTAAGTTCGGGTCCTTATATTTGTATCAGAGGTCAGTTTAGACAACTTTAGGGATTATGAGTTTTCGTTAGGAACATGGTTAGTTTCTATGTTTATTATTTAAGTTAAAACCTTATTTTGTAACTTTTTCAGATCAAGGAAAGTATATTAAAAATTTAAGGAGGATGATCTCAAATGAAATTCTTATCTCTTCCTGATGACATGCTTTCAATGATTAATGAAAAGTCATGTTCAGATGATTGTGAAACTCTTTCTAGCATACAACTCACTTGAAAACAGTTTTTTGATATATCAAACACCTCCACTATACCTTGATATCATTGTGGATCATGGGTTGTATTTAATCAAATCTTATTTTCACAATATTCTCATATTTTCAAGAAAGGTAAATATTATCAAGGAAATTTCAAATATTTTACGTTATCTCAAGATTTTGAAGCATATTATGATTTTAAAAAGGGTGTTGAAGAAGGAGACCCTTGAACAACCTATTTATATTTGATTTTACAATATAGTCTCTCAGCACATACTTATGGAATTTTAAAATGACCATTAATTGAATGTTTTAACTCAAATTCGGTCTGACTGATTTATAAAAATCATGTTTTGTCAGATGTTTTGAAATTATATGTCATAAATGATTATTTTCTGAAACTATTTTTCTACAAACACTCATATGATCCATGTTGTACAAGGTGTATTTGGATCAGGGAAGAAAATGATTTTTAAGGATCTCTAAATCATTATTGCAATTCATGGACTTTCTATCTATGTGAACAAGATGATGATGAAACCATATGGACACCATGATGAAGGTATGTTGTTCTCTCTATTAGGAATAGTTTTATTTTATCATATGGAGGTGAAATAAGAAAAAATGACAATATATATATGGCTTCATGAATTTATATGTTGAGGTCTTAATGTATTGGTATGAAGATGAAAGTTATAAGAAAACCATTGAGGTTAAAACACGTTAGGGTTATTTTTGAGTTTTATAAAAAGGGACAAATCATAAGATGAGTGACAACCCGTCACGTCTGGAAAGGCCACAGGAATCGAACCCACAACTAAAGGGAAATAAGGGTGCATCACCTACCATAGGCCTATGTGAAGTCCCTGGTTAGTATGAGTTATTCCTTTAGTTAAATGATTTTATGGATCAATAATAAGTTGATTTTGTAAGACTTTCTCTATTTTGAGGAAACACTATATGCCTAAGTAAAATAGAATACTATGGGATTTCATTTGTGGAATAATGGTTGAAATTTAATTTTGGAAGAATATATGTTTTATGGCTATTTGGGTTATTTATGGAAATGATTAACCTATCATAGATAATATGTGAATAGGTTAATTACACTTCAGTATGAGACATTAAGAGTAGTCGATGTTATTTAGAGATAATTGTTAAGACTTACTATAGAAGACTATGTGATTAAATCCTTCTGAGTTTTGGGTTTCAATCTTAGTTTGGATTATATTGAGTAATTTTAAGGACAATTGTGTATTGAATGGTCTTTGTTAAACTTTGGGTACTGTTTGTTGAATTTTAGAGATTAAGAGTAGTATTTCTTTTTATAAAGGATTATCCTTTTTGGGGATTATCTGATCTCATACTAACTATTTTGGTTTTGGTTGATGTCTAAACATAGGGGAAATATATAGTTCATCTTTTTTTGGATTATGTGATACTATAAAACTTTATTCTAGAACTTTTAATGTGACCAAGTCAGTTTGAATACTCATCGTTTGGAGAAAAGATGAGTTTGTGGTAGAAATTTAGTAAAGTATGAAAGTCTACATGAAAAGTAAGTACGTTTCCTTATGTTTTTAGTTAAGCTCATAAATAAATTCCTAAACATTATGAAAAGTAACTTAAAAAAATGTTTTCTATTAAATTTTCCTACTATTGAATCAAATACTATTTAACCCATCACATTTTTTTGATTTTCTGGTGGTTAACTTTCTCCAAATCATGTTTTCTATCACTCTCCATTAGAACTTGATGGTTTGTTTTCTCTTCCATATCCATGTTGTTATGGAATCCTAGTAGATCTTGTCTTGGGTAACCATTTTAATTATATTCCTTTATTTTAAAGTGATAGTTTTGTTGACTCTTTTTCTGATGTGGGGCTTTCAATGAAGTTTCTGAGCCCAATTTTTAAATTGCGAGGACACAATTCCCAAAAGCAGGGAAGGATGTAACATCCTAGGTAAATAAAGAATATGAAATTTTCATATTTATTAATATTTGTAAATTAAATATTAATTTTACTTTAAAGTAGATTCTATGTTTGATGGCGTACCTGATACACAATAATGGGTTTCTTTGAAAACTTACGTTGCACACAACGTTGAGTTATACTGAAAAATAATATAATAATATTATTAATTTAAAAGGAAGTTAATGCCTAGCCATTATATTGGATAGAATGAATTGAACTAAATAAAATATGATTATATATGTTTGTTAAATGTTTTTACATTTATATAATAAATTTTAAAGGCTTTAAATGTGAATGAATCCAATTTTAAGCATAAATACTCTAATATTCTTTACAAGGTTGATTTACCGCCTTTTAATGGAAAATCCTTTTTAAATATATTTTTTGTCACCTTTATATGTTATATTTGACAAAATAAAATTATTATTTAGAATAGGAACATAAAAATTAACTTTGGGTAAATTTTTGGTATTTTTTTGATAAAGTTCATTTTTTAATGAATAGTGAAAAATACTGTATTTTAATTCAAAACTGCCTTTTAATCTAATTTATTTATATGGTTAGATTATCTTTTTAATTATTTTTAAAGTTTAATTAGATTTTGTTTTTAAAATTTAATCCAATTTTGATCATTGTAAGTAATTTCACTTTGAGATTGGACATAAAAAAGTGTCAATCTTTTGATAGTTATTATTTCTTGAAAACACGCTTTTTGTTTTGACAAAGGGAATTAATTTTAAATTAATTTCTGTAACTTCTATGTTTTGAAATTGGAAAAATGGATTCCATATTTGGAATCATTAGGTCCAAATTGTGTAAATAGGTAAATTTTATTTTTAGACATTAGGAATATTTACTTTAGTAAATATTTTATTTACCATGGTTAAAGGGTAAATAAGGGTAAAAAAATAATATTATAATAATATTAAATTTACCCTGACATGTGTCCTAATCCTATTTTCAGATACATGTCTGACCATGGCCATCCTTTGGTCGATTTTAGGATCCCATAGATCCACTTAATAGTGATAATGACACTTTATATTAATTAATTTAAAGTAAAGACAAAAATGACATAAACATATATCTTTTAGTAAATCAATTATTGCCTAAGGTTATATAAGTTATCTATTACTCTATAAATATTAATTGTAAAGATAAAAATATTTCCTACATTAGGGTATTTTTTTATAATTTTTAGACATCAAATAAATGAAATTATTTATGACACAATAATGATGTAGTGTTTACCTCATTAATGAATGATTTAAAAAAATAAGATTATAAAAATTAAAACAACATCCAAAATCGGTCCAATTCTTATTTTATGATTCTATTTAGAACATGAGTCATATTATCTTCTAATGGAATGACTTTTGGACCTTTAGAAACCGAAAATCATTCTATAATAAAATAATATTTTTAAACTTTCCTAAAGAGCCCCACCTTTCTCTTATAAAAATCCATCACCTCTAACACATTACTCACACCTCTCAAGCCTCTTGTATCATCCACCTCTGCCTAATTAATCTCTCTAAATCCCTATATTTCACCTAGAATCCTTACCTTATGCATAAGGAACTTCAAGAAATACTTTTGGTTCAAACCAAAGGGAGTTACCCGATTTAAAGGTAATGTCTTCTCTTGAGTTCTTTTATTTTATTTTACTTCTCCAACCCCCTAAACTCTATTTATTTATTTCATTTATAACAAAATCAGTATACTAAATATACTATTTTTTTTATATAAAGTATTCTAACTACACTTCTACACACCTTCATCAAATGGAAACGAACATACTGTTTCTGTGGACGGCGAACTACTGCCTCATGAAATGACGATTGTTCAAATATCTCCAACCGCCTCTCATGGTATCCATTATGATGGAAATTTATTTATATATGATATATATTATATTTATGTTTTCTCCATGCTTCTAGGTTTTTTATTTACAAACATACCTTTATTCTTTACAATATGTTTAAACACGATGATTTCATTTAAGGAAGTGGGGAATACTGCCCCTCAAGGTGATATGATTCCTTCATGACATACATGGAATGTATAAAGGATAGAATTATGAAATTATGTAACCTATATATATATATATCATATGATACAGGAATTATAATATACCTATGTATCATTATGTTTTCGTTCCGTTAAATATGAAATAGAAATGAAAGTAGTGTTCATGCATACGTACGGCTTACCGTCTCCATGAACAGTGCATTTCATTTCTTATCTCCAAATTTAATGTACTTATATATATATATATATATATATACTAGATATATATTATATATATGATATCTAAATCATGAATATCATTCTGGAGATAATGTAATGTTTACCAAAGGGCCAACTTGTAATTAAAAGAAGTTCTTTTTTTCTCAAGTTCTGAACATCAAAAAAATGTCTGATATGAACTCAAATAATTAAATAGTTTTTATGGAAAAGTAATAAGTGATATAAAATTAATAATAAACTTTAAAAATATCCTTATTAAATTATAAATTAACTTAATTTTATTATTCAAGAAGAACAAGAAACATACAAGACAAGTCGGACTTGAGGTAAGGGGTTTCTTATACCACTTTTAATTCTGTGAGATTTCTGTTGTTCGCCACTTATTTCATTCATGTGGTGTATTGTTTAATTCCATTTGATATATATTAACATTATTATCTTTATATTAATTTTATTTTTTGATCCATTTGGTGGTTATTAACTTTTGGTCTTACGACTTGATTGATTACAACGTGGTAAGGGGTTTTCATCTCACTTTTTATTCTCGTGAGATTCATGCTATATAACCCACTATTTCCTTTTGTGACATGTATTTACTACCCATGATTGTATTATTTGGGTAATATAAATTAATTTATGGCTATTTACATCTTCATTGTATGATCCTTATTTCATGTGGTTTATCTTTCGTAAGTTACCAAATCAGTAAGGTAACTTTTTAACCCAATTTTCATTCCTTGGTTTAATCTTCTAATTGTTAATTATGTCATGCTATGACTATGTGTGGAATCAATGATCATTTATTTATGTTGTAATTTACACTCCCCTTTGTGTGTGTATACTTTTTATACACATAATCACTCCATTTATAAATTATCATGTCATTTATATGAACTTGATAAGGGTAATCTTAACTCAATTTCTATTCATTGAGTTAAACATCCAGGTCATTGGTTTTGTTTTGAAAAGAACATATGTGAATTTACTATGATTGATTTAAATTGATTATAAAATAATATTTAGTGTATTTATATTTGTCACACATTATTATGTTAATGATTTATCCTTAATATAATGATACAATTTTTATAAGGTATTTCGTCTCAATTTACATTCCATTAAGACTTCATTGTTGTTATGCACCAATTAACTTTTATATAGTGTATATACTACCCTTTGACATATTATATCATGTATCTCCTTATTATCATGATATTATAATGTTTTGATAAAATTTTATTCCTCAATTATTTGTATTCATTCATGTTTCATTTGGGTAAGAACTCCTTAACTAAAATATTTTTTTAAATATTTATTCTTCTAAATATTTCTCATTAATGTCTATGTTTTCGAAATAGTTTTAAGGATTTATTTATATGAACATTAATGTTTTAAAGTTTTGATTACTTTAAAATATTCAAAGTGTTATGGGACACTTAGATTCAAATATCTCTTTATTAGAAGTTTTGAATGGTTTAGAAAATGGTTTGATAAAGCATTGATTATGTCAATATTTCGAAATGATATATTGTGATTGCAATGTGGAAATGTTATCTTTACTTTATGCTTGTTTTATGTGTTTTAAATAAGTTAGTTTTCTTGGTAATTGTTACGTATACAGGTGGTTTCATGATAAACCTAGGTCGGGTGAGCCCAAGATAGCTCTCCAATGCATTGGGTAACTTCACGGAGTTAAACATTAATGTTTCTCCTAAGAGATTTAGGGAATATACTATGATGGGTATTCCAATGTAACTCTCTATGTAGTTGGGATAGCTAAAATGTAAGTATTTTTTGTATTCCACAAGTTACCTTTATGATTTATGATTTTTGTGTGTTATTCACAAATCATATGATTTCATAAGGTATGTTATGATTGAAAAGTATGATTTCATTGATTTTTATTTATTGATGGGCTAGTGTTTTCCTTCCTTATTTTATAACCCTTATTGATCTTTTTCCATTCATACCAAGTTTTTTAAATGTTTTCCATAGGACTTAAAGATTAATAGGGTCAAGGATGGGATCAAGGAAAATTTATGTTGTCTAAAACATAGAACTAGACATGTTTCTTTTTTTAAGAGTTTTTATTTTATGAAAAAAATGGAAACTGAGTAGAAGTGTCTACTTTATAATTTTTGAGATGTAACATATTTGTTATGGCCTATTTCTATAAAGTTATAAACCTGAAAAGATACTCAATGTGAATTATTTACATAATTCACAATTTTGTAATGTTTAATGTTGGGTCCTTATACGTTTATTAATAATTTTTTATTAAAATCATTGTTCTGGGTGATAACTTCTTCGTTTTCCAAGCATGCTTTGGTTCGGTAGTCTCGATCCACATAATTTGATCATGGTACCATCATTTAAAAAAAATTATCATGGTATAAAAACCATATATATTAATTATATACATATATATAATCAATAATAAAAAATTATAGATATAAAAATTAATTACGTTATTCATGAAGACAGTAGGACGTACGTATGCATGAACTCTATTTTCTTTTTCCGACTAATGGAATGAAAGAAAGGTAAATATTAATTCACCATTAAGTAATTATTATTATATAATATATATTATATATATTCATCAAATTTATCCTTATTACCATCCATGTGAAATGTAAATGAAAAATGAATCACACTGCAATGGGGAGATGGTAGTCCATACGTACGCAAGAGCGATGTTATCATTTCCTAAAATAATGTATGATAAGAAGGTGGACATGATATTATAATTATATAATTATAATTATTTCATTAATATCATATATAAACATTAAATATCTCATAATTATAATCCATAAAATATTTTGATTAGAAATGAATTGTATCGCTATGTGGAGATAGTAAGCCATACATATACACGAGCGATACTTAGACTTCTTATTTGATGGGAAAGAGGGTGTATAATGGTGTTTTCATAATCATAGTACCATTTAATCATATTAATAATACTAAATTTATTATTTTATGATAAATAACGTAGATTTATAGGTGTTATAGAAGAATATAAAAAGAAAGTGATTGGTTATAGCGATTACCTCTTCATTAAAATGACTTCTTTAGATCTCCTATTAAGGGCTCTAAGATTGGTATTTTGTGAAAGATAGAACCTATAGAATGTGGATAGGTAATTAAATAAGATAATTTGGTATATTATGGTTGATTTATAAGTCTCAATGTTTTTTAATTAAGTGAGGGAGGAGGTGTCCATTAAAAATTGAGCAGAGAGACGCTTTTGGAATTCCTAAAATATATATATAATAAGACAATTATGGAAAAAGATAATTCAAATTGGTCATTAATTAAAACCTATGGCAGTATATTGTTGAAATATAATCAAAAACTAAATTTTGGACAGGTTTATGTGGTATTTTAACCCTTATTTTTGGTTTGACCCTCTAATTGACCTATTTTATCATTAACTGTAGGAACATATTTTTCACTCTTAAAAGGCTGTAATTTTACATATAAGGTAACTATTGGCTCATAAATGGGTAAGGGATGAAATTTTAGACCATTTATTATTCTCTTTGTCCTTATTTAATATTTTTATGATTTTTAACTAATTTAATAAAATATCAATTTTATAAAATATCATTATTGTAAATTTTGAAACTATTCATTACTTTGAATTTAATAAGACACTTATAATTAGAAATAATTATTATAAAACATACCCAAAATTTTGTTATAATCTATAAAATTAAAGTATCAACTTAATTATCTCAAATTATAATAATTTTAATATTTTTAATATCATTTATTTGATTTTTCCATAAATTGAATAATTATTACATCAGTGTTGTGTATGTATTTAAGATAATTATTTAATTACTAAAAATTATAAATAAATTACCATCATGATTATAATTATATTAGGCACAAAATTACTATTAATATTTATTCATGACTAATTTTTTCTCTATGTGAATACGTAAATGATATTTAAAACTAAGAGGGTGACATTTTCCCACTTACATTGTTTTAAATAATATATAAGTAATTTTCATAGAACATTTTCTATTAAACAACTCCAATTAGAGCCTAAGGTGATAATTTTAAAATTTACTTTATCCAATTGTAATTAATATGGACAATTATTTTAATGACCCAAGTATTTATAGAACTAGTACTCGCCCGTGCATTCACACGGTGATATAAAAAAATATTTATACGTCCGCACGGTGATATGGTTCAATTCTTTTTTTAAGAAGACAATACTACATTTCAATATTAATAATAAACATAAATATTCAACAGTTTGAAATCAAAAAATAAGGATACTTTTGACGCTCCTTTCGTCACAGAATCTAAAGATCAGAAAAGGGGAATATCTGAGCTCAAAGTGATTCAACCTTTGAAGAAAACATCAAAAATTGGAAAAGGCATGAACTAAAGGATCAAAAGAAACTGCACCACGCAAGTTATATCACTATCGCGCAAGTCCACTTGTGCGACGCCCTTATGGTCGCGCAAGTGACTTGCGCGACCTAAGTGATAACCGCCCGGTAACCGCCCAGGGCCTTCTTTTTCCTATAAATAGACCCTATGGGCCCCCCCATTCGAGAGGATATTTTTTAAGAAACTCGGATTGAAGCTCTCGATGCCCAAGTCTCTTCTCAAAGCTTCCGAAACACTTCTAAGGTAATTTCTTACCTAGAACGGAAGATCTAAAGAGAGGGAGGAAGGCCTAAGTGTTGAAACTCATCAACACTTGCGCGCCTGAGTGGCTAGCCCTTAAGGGAAGTGGTCACACTTGCGCGCCGCCTTATTCCTTCGATAGAAATTGCGCGTCCCTTTTCTAGGAGAACCTCAAGAGGATTCTAAAGGCTTTAAGAAAGAGTCGCTCAAGTATTTTAATTCTGGTTGAAAATCGCGCAAGTACCCCACATGTCGCGCAAGTATACCTGCGTGACCAATACTTGCGCGCCGCCGCAATACCTGCGCGCCTTCCAAGACTTGCGCGCCCCTTCTTTTTTTTGGGTGCCTTTTCTGCCCATTTCACCCCTCTTAAGCCATTTCACCTTTCCTATTCAAGATTCAGTCTTCAAGATACTCTTCAAAGCCATTTATGGCATGATTTCTTGATTTGACTTCCTTATCTGAAAGGAATTCGGTGGAATATCTCTCAAAACCTAGTGATTTACACATCTTTATGTCACCAAAGATTGAGAGTTCATTCATTCAACCTCATCCTTTAAGATGATAGAATCCTTATCCTGGGTCTCCTTTTCAGGAATAATCCCCAGTTATAAGTCCTTTAATCTGGGCATCTTCCTCAGGAGTAAGTCCCAAATTCTTAAAGTTCCCAAATCTGGGCATCCTCCTCAGGAGTAAGCCCCAATCATAATCCTTTAATATGGGCATCCTTCTTAGGAGTAATCCCCAAGTCCTCTAATTTTGGGCATCCTTCTTAGGAGTAAGCCCCAATCTCAAAAATGGGCATCCTTCTTAGGAGTAAGCCCCGAGTCCCTTAATTTGGGCATCCTTCTTAGGAATAAGCCCCAATCTCAAATATGGACATCCTCCTCAGGAGTAAGCCCCAAACCTTAATCCCTAACCTGGGTCTACTTTTCAAGAATAAGTCCCAGTCATAATTATGGGCATCCTTTTCAGGAGTAAGCCCTAATTCCCTTAATTTCTCTTTAACCAGTCCTAATTTTCATTTGATTGGGGATTCCTTCTTAGGAGTAAAACCCAGTTATCAATCCTCTCCTAATTTGGGTTTCCTTTTCAGGAATAAGTCCCAAGTTAAAGTATTCAAATCTTCATAAAGCACATATACCTTTATGGACCCTGTTCCTGGATTTTCTCCCTAAAAGTAAATCCTAAACCTTCATCTATCTGGTTAGTCATATATACATAAGCCCCAAACTATTTCTTATGATTGCATCTTTCATGGCACAATTGTCTATTTTTTACCAATACCTCTTATTTATCACACCGAGCATGACTCACGTGAGCTTAGAGTGTAAAAGTAATTATGACATCCTTCTTTGAGCCATAAATCATAAACGTCATACTCTATTACTCGAACTACGTGGGTTCTGATTCCTTTTCCAAAACAAAGGATACGTAGGTAGCCCATTTATGGGTTCGATCCCAACTCTGAAATAATCTATGTCCTTATGAATGACAATAAACTTCAAGTGCCCCACTGAGTGGCTTTAAAACCAGCCTGGTCATCATAATGACCAAGGGACTTTTATATAAATGTTTTGAAGGATACCATTGACCAAGAATCTATAAATAGATACATATGATTCTCTATTGATGAAGAACCTCGAATACATATAAAAGATTCTCTAAACTTCTTACATATTTAATCATTGATTGTTAAAACTAAAGGAAAGCTCATTTTATACTTGGTAATGTAATAAGTATTCACGAACATAACTTAAATCTATAAAGAGAGTCCCGGAGTAGACAATAATTCACCTCAAAAAGGTGTGATGAGTCCGACCTCCCATCCTCTCGACCAATGAAAATTCCTAAACCTCATCAGTCCACAAGCTAATGAGAACCTACCTTTGGAAAGTAGGTCCAAACGGATGTGGAATCATTGGATGTTTCCGGTTCTACGAACAAACTCGCTAGAAACCGATCGGAACGTTTGAATATCTCGTCCAGGAGTTCATCCCCGAATTCCGTGCGAAACAAAAATGGTGAACCCGACGTGAATCCTTAACCAAGTTAAAGTGGTGTTTTACCTATTTGTTAAGCCCCTATTTAAAACTCAATAAGAGGGCTAACAAAAACAATCATTGACATGTGTGCTCATCCAAAGGATGAAGTGGCTGAATTTCATATTGATTACGTCTGTTATATCAAACAGGCACTCTTTTCCAAGATCTTCTGTATTTCCATAATGGCTGCTCTCAAATTCACATCTGTGAATACTGCTGCTGCAAATACCATTGCTGCTATTCCTACTGGATCATCATCCGCTCTGAGGATGACATCACCTACTCAGCGTCTTCAACACTGGGTATCAAATCAGCTGGTTAAGGAGTACCGTCAACACGGTACCATCCCAACTCTGGAGGCTTCCCGACAGGCCCTCCAAGTGAACAACTCACACAGGTCGTCCGGACAATGATGACCAGTGATCAAGAGGCAGGCGGTGCTGACTACCGTCTCCAACCGATTCGGGTCGTTATCCCCGGAACGCAATTTCATTTCACTCCCTTACTCTAAGGAAGTGAATGAGCAGGTCCCTCAGGGCCTTAATTCAAAAAGACAGGAGTCCTTCCCGAGGGCTCCCATCAACAATCACCGCCAGACTCGTGCGGTAGTGCGCCCTCAACATGATGAGGGTACCGACTCTAGGCATTCAACTCAGGTTCCTCGAACCCGAGCAGGCAAGATGAACCTCTAGAGATGGAATCCGGTTAACAATGGGCAGGTTATCATCCCCACCATCTCCGGAGAAGTCCACCAACCTAACTTGGTGGCAAACAACGAGCAGGCACACACACCTACCCGTTTTAATTCCGCTGTCCAACAGACTTGTCTGGCAGCATCAAGCCAATCCCGCCAGGCAATTCTGGTGGAGTACTATATGCAGGAACATACACCTGCTTATACATCATCAGTTAGTCAGCAGGCTCGTCTGACTACATATGATGGATCTCGTCAACCGCGTTTGACGAAGTGTAAATAGCAGGAAAATACACCTGCTAATACTAATCAAACCTACCAACAGTCTCGCTTGGTAGCGCACGGAGAAGTCAGTCGGAAAGCCCCGATGACAAATAGGAGGCAGACTCAACTCTCTACCTCCACACTTGAGTACTGTCAGGATTCACTGACAGGAAGAGGAGGACAGGAGCAGGCACATACACCTACTCCAAGCACGGAATGGACGTATATTCCCGTTCCGGCGGCTGAAGTCACCAAACATATTTTGTCAATGGTGAAAGAGCATAAGCAAATTCCTTCTCATATTCTGGATTCTTTCCAGGATATCATAACAACTTCAGCATCATCTCCGGGAAAGACACATAAATTTATCCCTAGCAGTGGAGTGACACATCAACGATTCACTCCGGAACAGACACACACATCTATTCCAGTCCAAGAGGGTTATGGGGCATACTCCCCCATATCATATGGAAAACCAAGTTAGGCACATACACCTAATTTGAGTGGAGATCGTCAGCCTAACCTGACCATCTTTCCTGATCAGACGCATACACCTTCTCAGAGTAACCACTTTCGTCAACAAGTGGTTTCCAAAGCGAGTAAGAAGGCATCTAAGAAAAAGATCTGCCCAGTACAGTCAGGAGATCAAAGGCCAATCTGTAACAAGGCCTTGCTCGATGCTGGAATTCTTGAAGCCCTCGTACATTTATCTGTTGGAATTCAAGGTTCTACTCCCTCAGTTCCCAATAACGGGAACATTAATTCCGAAAGTCTTCAACAGACACTTCCTCATGAAGGCTTGCTTCATGAAAATTCGGTCAATCTTGAAGTTTCTTCTTCAGATGAGAGCCACAAGAACCCTCCGTGTGGTCAGAAGACCAAGGAGCAAGAGATCTCATCTTTTGTTGTAACCCATTATGGTGGTCCTCCCCATGATGATGAATTTCGCTGTGAAAGTCCTCTCTGCAGTAGTGATTCACATTGTCTGGAAAATACTCCAGTGGAAAATGTAGTGCCGAGAAAGCCCTCTTATCTTGAGGCACTTGCAAATGCGAAACCAGTCATGTCTGATGCTTTATCGCTAACAAGTGAAATACTTTCTCAATCAGAAGATAGCCTAGGGTGTAGGTCATTCTCCGAACCACCCCTAAGTCATGCATCTTCTAGTTTGATCAATGATATCTCTACCAATCTTGCTGAATCCGATGAAGCAACAAGGAAACACCAACTCTGGTCAAAACAGGTAGAAGAATCTTCATTTAATGATAAAGAGGAAATGCTGAACATGATGAAAAAACTGGCAAAAAGTGAAGTACCAGTCATGTTTTGGCCTTTGGCTGACTCCCAGTACGACATTCCAAAGATGTTGACGGATGATGGAATCCATGATATTCGTCTCAACATATGGAAAAATCTTTGTCAATTGAAGAAGAAGGTATTATCTTATGATGAATATGAAAATCATCTTAAGATAATAGAAGGGCTACAACATCAGATTGATTTGGCATCTCTATCAGTTTCTCGGTATCCGAAGGCTGAAAAGCAGCAGAGAACCCTTCAACGTTCATGCCTTGGAGCACTAAGAAAATTGCGTCAGTTAATTTCCAATGCTCCATCTGGTGTTCATATCAGAGGATGGGGTGTTCACGGAGCACTACATTTCACAGTGCTTTCCAGTCAGCAAAGCCCGCCGAAAATGGTCTCATGCAATGTTATTGCCCATGGATGGCCACAGTCAATGGGCTTTGTTCATAATTAAAATCTTGCTCAAGAACAGGCTTCAACTAGTTCCTCTCAAAATCAAGAATATAGAGAACAAGTTGTTGAATTGCTCCTACATCAAGCAGGTGAGAATATTGCACAAGCCTCTCGTATGGAGCAAACACGTCATCAAATGACAGAAGTTTCGGAAATCATCCAACGGTCTGTTGAACAAGGTGATAAAAGTGGATACAGGCTAATGCATCCAGCTAATTTCCGAACTAAGATTCGCAAGATCAAGAGATCTTTTAAGAAGATCTCAGACGTATCATGTCAAGAGCCACCCCAGATTGTCAGACTGAGGACTTCTTTAACCCAACCCTCAGAGTCAATAAATGGGATTCGAGGAGTTGAGCGGAATCAGCAGGAACATCCCCAGTTCACAAGACTGGGGATTCTTTCAAATCATCAATACCCTTCTCAGAGAATGTCGGTCTTTTCACGATTAGGGAAGAAGCCCAAAGAGGAACAAAGAGCCAAATTATCAGGAGATTCCCTCTAAGTTATAGCTCGTCAAGAAGTACCTAAAAGATTGAATCAACAAAAGGCAATGTCTCATCAAAGACATGAAAGAAGACAATATCACAGAAATGTTGATAAAAGAGATGTGATGTATTATGCATCAATCAATGTCATCAATGCCGTTGTTGCTAATCCACCAGAGGAGGTTCACTCAGGGGACTCAGATGAAGAGCGTCCTACTCAAGAAAATTTACGCACCGATACAAATGAAGAAGGTGTGCATACACGAAGTCAAAGGATTACTCAGAACCTAGGTAATCCACTTCCTTCTCTCCAAAAAGTATCCAACAAAGGGAAGGGAAAGAATCAGGTTACATATCCTTCCTCTGGAGAAGGTCAATCGCTCTCATTAGACCAAAGGTTTGCACAACAGGAGGAAGAAATGAAAGAATTAAGAAGGTTGAATGCAGAACTACTTCAGAGTAGTCTTCTTCTTAAGAATGCTGAAGTCCGACAGCCGAAGGAATTTGTTGTAACTACTGAGATGGATCAGGAATATCCTCCTTTATCAGTACACCCTCAGAAGTCTAATCCTACGGGTCAAGTGCAACAACGGTTGGCAGCACTACCATCAGTTGCAGCACCAACCACCACGTCTGTCCAAGCTCTATTCATTGCACCTACCCAAAACCAAGTTCAACCTGATGTTTCTCAAAAGTTAATAACTACTATTGATTCATTAATAGCTCGGTTAGAAACTATGGAAGGGAAACGGGTGCAAGTTTAACCTGAAAAGAAAGTTTACCCTGAATGGGTAGATTCAATTTCTCCTCCATCCAGTTTTGGAAACCCTGTTTTCCCTACTTTCAATGGATCATGCGACCCTGAATAACATTTTACACATTACGTGTCTTGTTGTGATCCTATGATGGGAACTCCAGAACAGCAAGAAGCAGTGAAACTCAGATGATTCGTGTGAACCTTGCAAGGACCAGCTTTTGTCTGGTATACAAGCTTGCAATCTAGGTCAATCATAGGATGGGAGGATCTTCGGCAAAAATTCCTTCTTCAGTTCAGCTCAACTTTGCCAAAAATGACAGTTTTCGATCTTACAAACTGCAAGCAAAGGGAAAATGAAAGAGTCTCTGATTTCATTGCTCGCTGGAAGGGGTTAACGTATTCCCTAAGTTTAGCACTCCCTCAGGAGGAGTTTTTGCCAATCTGTGTGGTAAATTTGCATGACGAATTACACACGCCATTAATCCCTGTGAAATACACAGGAGGGTTTTGAGACCTTACTTCAATCGCTCAGTAGATTGAAGATTCCCTTATACAGGCTAAGGTTAAATCTCGTGTAATTCCATCAACTCCAGGAAGGAGAATGGGTAAAGCAGAAACTGCTACAGTTATGCTTAAACAAGCACATGTACCTATTTCTACTTCAAAACCTTCATTTTCTCGAAGGGATCCACCTCCTGAACGCCAAAAACAAAGTCTGTTTCATCCAAATGATCAAAGAGATCAACGAAGAAAACAATTTTATGATTTGAAGAGTAAAACATACTCTTTCCGAAGTGAGCAAGTTCCTGGTTACTTCATTTCAGCTCTGGAAAATAATTTGGTTCAATTACCAGTGCCCAAGAGGCCAAACAAGGAAGGAGACGAAGACCGTCCCAATTATTGTCCCTTTCATCAAATGTTGGGGCATCCCATCCAGGAGTGTTTTGTCTTTAAAGACCTCCTGCAAAAGATGGTCGACTTAGGACAAGTCAAGTTGAAAGGTTCTTCGACTCAGATAGCATGTGTTACTGCTACAATTCCAGAGGAGGAAGGTGAATGGAAAGAAGTCAAAAGCAGAAATGCACAGAAATATGATGATTGGATGGTCAGAAAGACAATCAATCGGACTCATGCCATTTTGTGAACACAATTAAAGAAACCAATTGTGTCTTCTACCATGAATATTGCGGTAAAACCCTCTTCATCAGAGGGAAAATCCTCAAAGAAACGTCTTGATTCAAAGAAGAAAAAAGAATCAGAAGAAGATGAGTATGTGTCAAAGCCTAAATTGTCTTTGACTCTGGCAGACTTTATGCCATCTACTTCAAAGCCATGGGCACCGCCCCACCAAACGGCACAGCCTAAACAGGCTAACCAGGCATAGTCTTTATTAGACGAAGAGTTAATCTTCGGTTCTGTTAATATGATTCAATTAACAGATCTGTATTCCAGTCGTAATTTTGATGAGCCTGAATTACCTGTATCAAATAAGGCAATCCGAGGAAGTTCCAGAGGTTCAGGATACAGGGGAAGACGTGGATCTTTCCGAATCCACTACTCCAATTCTACCCCTGCTAGCATTGTGTATGCAGTAGAAACTCGTGGTAGAGCCCTTCAGCGAGCTCAAAAAGAACAAGCAAGTTCTTCTGCCAATAGTCAACTCAGTCTTGGCACAGTTATTTTGGAAGACCGATTGAAAATTCAATCTTCTTTATCTCATCAAGTAAATGGATCTAATCAGTCCAATCTTCCAAAACCAAGGATATTGCCAACTTCTATCCCAATACAAGATGCATCAGCTTCCAAAGCATCTGCTTCCAAGGTACCTGCTAAACCACATATTCCTGTTGGGAAACGTAGACCTTTAGATCAAAAGTATGACATATTGAATCACTTGGCCCAAGTACCAGCCAAGTTATCAATTTTGGATGCTTTGAATCTGTCAAAAGATCTTCGGGAAGCACTCATCAAAGCTTTGTCAAGTCCTCGGGAGTTTGAAGCTGAAATTGCAGTAGCTGAAGTCTATCACATAGAGAATAATCCTGCAGAATTCCATGTAGTGATATCTTTTACTGATAAAGATGAAGATGATGTTGTGCATGGGAACATAAAACCTTTGTACTTATCTGGCAAAGTCAATGGTGTAGATATCCGAAGAGCTTTCATTGACAATGGTTCAGGAGTCAACCTCATGCCCATTCGTACACTTCGTCAATTGGGCCTCATGGAATCTGATTTATCTCCTTCTACCATGATGTTACAAGGATATGATAAAAATGAACAAGAACCACTAGGAAAAGTTACACTCAGAACTCAGTTTGGAGATCTTGTATCCAATTCGGATTTCATGATTGTTGATCAAGACTCAGCTTTCAACATCTTGCTTGGAAGACACTGGCTACATCAGCATGCAGCTATTCCTTCATCATACCATCAATGTCTCAAATACTGTTTCAATGGTCAAGTTGGAACATTGTATGGTGATAAGGCCCTGTTCAAGACATTTGAGTCTCAATATATTGGGGAGGAATTTTATCACATGAAGGGAAGAGAAAAATCTACAATGATGGAAATTACCAAAGTTAATGCTCCATATGGTTTGGAGAAGATTCCAATAAATCCATTTACACATGTGAGTACAGATTATGTGTTACCTATCAGTCAAATTGACAAAATAGGCCCAAATAAAAATACTCTTATAGAAAGATCCATAATGTCAATTACGGCAATTGAGCCAGACAACATGGGAGAAATTGGTAACCTACCAAACAGTGATGAAAGCCTAAGTGGTGACGTTTACATTTCATCTGCTGAAGTCCAACAAGTCTATACTTCGCCAATCAGGCCAGAAGAAGTTATAGCAACATCAGAGGTGAATAATGATGTCGATTCTCAATCCATCATCTCCTCTTTATTTCCCAAAGAAGACCCTTTATTATCAATAGGGTCGGAAATGGAAGCTTCTTCTTCAAAATGTGAAAATTTTGACATCTCTTATGATCATGAGAATTTTGTTTTGTCATCTACTTTGCAAGTAGAAACGGAAGAAATAGCACGTAATGAAGAGGAAGAGGAAGATCTTAGAGATGCTCCTCCAGCATTTGAGGAAGGTATCTCTACCATTGTGGATGAACTCAGAGAAATAAATCTGGGTACAGAGAAAGATCCACGCCCCACTTTAATTAGTGCGGCCATGACCCTTGAAGAGAAAGAGATGTATATTTCTTTTCTAAAGCAAAATAAAGATATTTTTTCTTGGAATTATACAGAAATTCCTAGGCTTGATCCTGATGTTGCTACTCATCATTTGGGTTTACCAAAAGAACATCGAGGATTTAAACAAGCCGCGAGAAGAACACACCCAACCTATGCTTCCAATATTGAAGCTGCAGTGGATAAGCTGATCAAAGCTAACTTCATCAGAGAAGTTCAGTATCCCAATTGGTTGGCTAATATTGTCCCTGTAAAGAAGAAAAACGGACAAATTAGGGTTTGCATCGATTTCAGAGATCTTAATCGGTATTGTCCTAAAGATGATTTCCCAGTTCCGATTACAGAACTCTTAATTGATGCGACGACTGGCTATGAAGTACTTTCCTTCATGGATGGATATTCCGGATATAATCAGATCCAAATGGCCCCAGAAGATGAGGAATATACAGCCTTCAGAGCCCCTCAAGGTGTGTTTTGTTACCGGGTGATGCCCTTTGGTTTAAAGAATGCAGGTGCAACATATCAACGCGCCATGCATCGTATCTTCAAACCTTTCTTAGGGAAGTTTGTTGAATGCTATGTAGACGATTTGGTGGTTAAATCCAAACAAAGTTCTAATCAATTGGCTGATTTGGAAGTCATATTCCACAAGCTTCGACAACATAATTTGAAGATGAACCCCTTAAAATGTGCTTTTGGGGTAACCTCAGGAAAATTCCTCGGCTTTGTTGTATGCCATCGTGGTATTGAAGTCGATCCTGAGAAGACCAAATCAATCCTTGGTATGTCACCTCCTCATAATTTGAAATAATTAAGAGGACTTCAAGGAAACTTAGCCTATATTCGGCGTTTCATCGCCAATTTGGCAGGAAAAAGTTTACCCTTTTCCAAATTATTGAAGAAAGGAGTCACTTACCAGTGGACTGAAGAATGTTAAGAAGCATTTGATGTTCTCAAGAAATACCTCTTGATTCCACCAGTACTCATGCCACCTGTTGAAGGTAGACCACTTATCCTCTATGTGACAGCTCTAGACCGATCATTGGGTGCCTTTCTCTCTCAAAAGAATGATGTTGGGAATGAAAATAGCATCTACTATCTCAGTAGAACTATGCTTGAAGCAGAAACCCGGTATTCAAGTATTGAGAAGTGCTGCCTGGCATTAATCTTTGCAGTTCAGAAACTGAGACACTACCTGCAACATCATGAGGTCCAATTGTTATCTCACAATAATCCTCTCAAATTCATCCTTAGTCGTCCAATGCTTACAGAACGTCTAGCAAGGTGGGCAGTTATTTTGCAGCAGTTCGACATTCAGTATGTATCTCAAAAGGCAATTAAGGTCCAAGCTCTGGCCGATTTCCTGGCGGAACATCCTTCAGTGGAAGACACGTCTTCAGATATTGAACTCCCTGATGAGGAAGTTTTCTCTATTCAAGAGAGTCCTCAAACATGGGAAATGTATTTTGATGGTGCTTCCAGAAGTCCAACAGGGAAGAAAATGGAAAATCCTAAATTTAACAAAGTTGGTTTAGGAATTGTACTCATTTCTCCAGATAAGGCATTGTTACCTTATTCCTTTTTATTGTGGGAAGGTGGTACCAATAATGAAGCCGAATACCAAGCTCTTATCACTGGCTTGGAGTTAGCGCTTCAAGAACAAGTGAATCACTTAAAGGTGAAAGGTGATTCAGACCTGGTAATCAAACAAGTCAATGGGGATTATGCCATCAGAAAAGAAGAATTAATCCCTTTGTATGATTACGTCAGAGAGTTAATGGCGGAATTCCCTTCAGAACCGACATTTTCTTATATCCCAAGATCACAAAATGCTCAAGCTAATGCACTGGCTAATATAGCCACAGCTCTAGCAGATCCAAATCGGGACGAGACAACCTTCAGTATTGCCCACCGTCATGCAATTTCACCTTATGTTCAAGCCAGAACAGAGGAAATTAATGAAATTAGTCCCATTCTTGAACTGTATAGTCATACTACAGGATGGATGTCACCTATCAGGTAATACCTTCAAAATGTAACACTTCCACCTGATAGAGCCGAGAAAGGACAAATCTGGCGATGTGTGGTCAATTTTACTCTTTATGATGGCCTAAAACACCTAGAGAAAATTCTCTACAAACGTGGTTTTGATGGAATTCTCTTCAGATGTATTGATGGTGAAGAGACAATGGCTGTCATAAAAGAAGTACATACAGGAGTCTGTGGTGCCCACCAGTCTGGACATAGACTGTCTGATCAAATTCGAAGGCTTGGATACTTTTGGCCTTCAATGATACAAGATTGTGTTGATTTCACAAAGAAGTGTCATTCATGTCAAGTACATGCCAACTTCATTCATCAACCTCCAGAGTTTCTTCATACGGCTAAATACTCATGGCCATTTTCCACATGGGGAATAGATGTGGTGGGACCTTACCCTTCAGCTACGGCCAAGTAGTTTAAGTACATTCTTACTGCTACTGATTTCTTTTCCAAATGGGCAGAGGCAGTACCTCTCAAAGAATTCAGTTCTAAATGCATTGTTAGCTTCATCAATTCTAACATCATTACTAGATTTGGTGTCCCTCATACCATATTGACGGACAACGGCACCAAATTCTGTTCTTCTGAGGTGAAGAAATTGTATCAAGAATACAACATTAAATCCAACCATTCATCTCGGTATCATGCGGCAGCCAATGTCCAAATAGAAGCCTTTAACAAGACTCTTTCAAATATACTGCAAAAGATGGTGGATAAAGATAAGAGGTCATGGCCTGATAAACTCTTTCATGCTTTATGGGCTTATCAGACTACCACCCGCAATGCAACGCGGTCAACTCCATATTCGTTGGTATATGGAACAGAAGCAGTCTTTCCAATTGAAGTTCAATTGCCCTCACTCAGAGTAGCCATTTGTGATCAGTTATCTACAGATGAGCAATCCCAAAAGCGATTGAATGAATTGGAATGGTTAGATGAGAAAAGATTGTGCACTTTGAACCACTTGGAAATCTATCAGAATCGAATAGCACGAGCTTTTAAGAAAAAAGTTCATCTTCGTTCATTCATTCAGGGAGAATTGGTATTGGTTCTCAGAACACCAATGATACCAGGAAAGAAGCCTCCCAATCTTGAACCAAAATGGGAAGGACCTTATTCAATACATAAGGTCTACACCAATGGAGCTTATTCATTAATCTCAATGGATGGAGAAATCATCACGACTCCAACCAATGCCATATTTCTGAAGAAATATTTTGTATAAACACAAAATATGGTCCCCAGAACCAAGACTCTTACAATTGGTTCATACAGCAATGGTCCAGTATGACCTTAAACTACAACTTCGTCCAACATGACGTTAAACTGTAGGAAAGTCCCTTACGTCCGGAAAGACGTTAAACTACATAAGCAGCAATGGTCCAGTATGACCTTAAACTGCAACTTCGTGCAACATGACGTTAAACTGTAGGAAAGTCCCTTACGTCCGGAAAGACGTTAAACTACATAAGCAGCAATGGTCCAGTATGACCTTAAACTGAAACTTCGTCCCACACGACGTTAAACTGTGAAAAATTTCCCTAAACCGTCCAACATGACCTTAAACTGCATCATCCATGGTCCATGCATATGACCATAAACTATTTGCAAGTCCCTTATGTCCAGCAAGACGTTAAACTGTGATGTCCTAACTACATGACGCTAAACTGTATAAAAGTCCCTTACGTCTGGAAAGACGTTAAACTATATAATCATCAAAGGTCCAGCATGAAATTAAACTGCACCATCCACGGTCCATGCATATGACCTTAAACTATTCTCACTTTCGTCCAACATGACATTAAACTATGAAAAAAATCCCCAATGCGTCCAACATGACATAAATGGTGTGTTATTTTGTCCTTACTGCATGACATTAAACTGCACAGTCCCCCTTTCGTCCAATATGACGTTAAACTGTATTGTCCCCATCGTCCTAACTACATGACGCTAAACTGTTCAGAAAGTCCTTGATATGTCCTACATGACATTAAACTGTTATTTTGTCCCTGCTACATGACACTAAACTGTGCAGCACCAATAGTCCTAACTGCAAGACTTTAAACTGCATAGTCCCTTTTTTTATGTCCTACATGACATTAAACTATGCATCGTTAAGGTTGTTGTTACCTCTTGTTTCTCACCCCGAGTATGACTCACGTGAGCTTAGAGAAAACATCAACCATAACACTCTCTTTGGGCCGCTAACCATGTGTAAGTCCCAACAGCATTTTTATTAGATCATTGTCCCCAAGAACAACTTGATCATTAATTCATTCTTTAATTGAACTACACGGACTTTGATCCTTGCCCTCCGGGCCGGGCATGTAGGCAACCTCCCAGGGTTCAAACCCAAAAAACAATCTCTTCACATTGGTTCACCACCATCTCATATGATGTTGATTCGTGAGACCGCCCCTGGAATCAATATCTTTACATTGATTCACTTTCGTCCTTGTTATATGACGTTAAACTATACAACACTTTTGTCCGATACGACAATAAATTACAATATTCTTTGATTTTCTCATTTGAGAGAGAACTATTATTGACATTGATTTTTTCAATCATGTTTCATTTCAAAAGACTACGTGCATACATGGTAATGCCTAAACTTTTTATCTTATGTTAAACCATCATTGCACTAAAGTCCCCTTTCACCCTTCACATGTACGAACCAAATTTGTAAAAAGGGTAGTTTTAGAACTACGTGGACTTGATTCCCATCCTTATGGGATACGTAGGAACATTCGAGTATCCCTCGAATCCAGTCCCAAGTCTTTTGGGCCTAACCCCAAATTTCACTTTCAGTCCCTTAGCTAAAAAGTCCTCATGAAAACACACATTGTGTATTCATTATTATGGTCCAAATTCTATGACCCTAAACTAAGATCTCTCATACTTTCTTCATGCACGACGTTAAACTGCATTTCAAGAACTATGTATGGCTTGATTCTCATTCTTATGAGATCCGTAGTGAAGTCCAAAATTTCAATTCAGGACCCAGCCACAACATGATTATGGTTATCATTGACCTATGTATCTCTATATACATTAGACAATACCCATCTTTATGTGTTATAATCCTAACCTTAAATATTTTCAGATCTTCATAACCCTTTTCATGACTTCTAGTCACAAAAATGTCAAACATCTGAGAATTCTTTTGCCTGACTATGCAGCACATGCTCATAGGTGGCCTTGCATAAACAGTCCACATAACAGACTTGTCAGCTAAAAGATGCTATTTATTTGACCATGCAGCCAATTCCCTTCAGTGGCCCTGCATATTTCAACCCCCTAACGGGTTTGTTAAATAATGGTAACTTCATTCTTGGGAAGAATGCCTCTTTTGTCCTTATTTGTCTTAAACGACAGTATGTAGGGATCCACAATAAAATAGTCATCCTTAACATATTTGTCCCATATCCTTTTTCATGATCTGAAAGTATTCAAGTCTATGGTTTATTCTTCTTCCCTACGTTTGGGTCAGACCTTCGTAGGAGTGATATTCATCCAGTTCTTTGATAATCTTGTCTGGAAATATCTTCTCCATATTCAACTACCTCTTTCCATACAACAAACTCTATACTTTAGAAAATTTGAATCTCCATAAACTTTCACTGGCTTTTAGCACTAGGAAAGTAAATTTATGAGAGTTCTTTTGTCTGACTATGCAGAACGTGCCCATAGGTGGCCTTGCATAAACAGTCCACATAACAGACTTGTCAGCCGAAAGATGTTATTTATTTAACCATGCAACCAATTCCCTTAGGTGGCCCTGCATATTTCAACCCCCTAACGGGTTTTGTTAAATAATAGTAACTTCATTCTTGGAAACTACTTCTTTTAATGCCTTTTAGCTCTTTTTCATATCATTCCTCAGATTCAAATATTCTTAAGCCATAGTTTACATATTTTCTCTCATACTTGAGTATGGTAATATGTTTTCAGATAAATTTTCAAGGAATTGAATCAATTTTAATCCATTTTGGTCAAAGCTATTTCGACCTTAAACATTATCCCCTTTATGTCCGGTATGCATGACTTTAAACTGCCCACAAAAGACAAAGGAACTCTGAATAAAAGTCAAGTTCCAGCTCACTAAATATACATTTTTTGTATGATTTAGGTAATATTTAGCAATTAAAAGATTCAAAGTTTGTAGGGTTATTTTTTTGTAATAATCCTAGTAAAAATAAAAATATGCTTACTAAGCTCATTGGATTAAGTAAATTTGAAGCAGGTAGTGAAAGAATGCAGATACAAATGATTGAAGATGAAAGTGTTTTTCATTGATGCACAAGAGTTAGAAGGACATCCACAGACTGGAGTCTCTTCTCTTTTTTTCAATAATTACAAGAGACTTTCAACATAACACTTCATTTGATTTACGGAATCCTGAACTTCATCAGCAACCACCTGGAATTCATTCATTCAACTGGATACAATAAGAGATGTAGTGATACTAGCTCTTCTTGTAACAATTGTAAAAGGATGTTCTTGAGTGCGGTTTGAGAAAATTTTCTGCTGATCAAACAGTGACTCTGTTTCTGTCCAAGAGACTTGGAAGATGGATACATGGATTTGAGAATGGAGCATTGGAAGTAAAGAGCCATTTATAGAGAGTACTCTTTTCAGATATTGCTCTAATACCATGTTTGTCTTCTCTCCACCAACCGGTAGTGGAAAACATTTCAGCCCATGGGTTTGCCATTTTCATATCTGCAAAGAAATGGCATGGAAGGAGAACTTGAAAGTTCACACCATTGTTGTTGCTCTTAATGCACAGCATAACCAAAATAGAGGAGTAGCAGTGTAGCTGCATCTCAGGTTTATAATTGTTTTCATTTGGAACATTGACTCCTTGCAGATGACCATGACCACACAGAGGCAGATAGATGCTCTGTGGAAAATTAGGATGATATTTCTTCAAGTACTTATCCAAATATGAGAGAGTGTTGTTGCAGATATCATAGTAATCATGGCCAATAATGTTCATCATGTCATCAATCCACTTGCTATCCAGTTCATCAGCTGTTCCAATTCCCTTGGGAACCACTGAATCTGCACAAAAGATGAGTAAACTAACTCTTAAATAGGTTTATTTTTCATAAAATTTGTGAAATATTTCAAAAAAATGGCTAAGGGATTAAGGCGCGCAAGTCTAAAAAATGGCGCGCAAGTATTCGTGTGCCGCGCTAATTTTTGACGCGCAAGTATAAACCGCGCAAGTACAAATACCTTTACAGTAGCGCGACATCAAGGAAAACACTAGAAAACAGAGCAACCTGCGCGGTTAAGGTGACCTGCGCGGCGAGAGCTCGAAGGTATGAAGTCCGGAAATCTGGATGCTTGTACGGAAGTGAGGCCCTCTATTTATAGACGCGGTCGGGACTTTGCGCGCCGTACCCAGTGTGCTCAAGGCCTGCGCGATGCGCACTTGCGCGCCGCCCTCTATGCCCTGAAGACTTTCGCGCCCCCTTTTCCTTTGGATGGATTCAATTACCTCAAAGTCAAATCCTCATTTCTCTCCGGATCCAACTCTGAGGGGGGAATTTTGTTGACGCTCCTTTCGTCACAGAATCTAAAGATCAGAAAAGGGGAATATATGAGCTCAAACTGATTCAACCTTTGAAGAAAACATCAAAAATCGAAAAAGGCATGAACTAAAGGATCAAAAGCAACTGCACCGCGCAAGTTATATCACTGTCGTGCAAGTTCACTTGCGCGACGCCCTTATGGTCACGCAAGTGAATTTCGTGACCTAAGTGATAACCGCCCGGTAACCGCTCAGGGCCTTCTTTTGCCTATAAATTGACCCTGTGGGGCCCCCATTCGAGAGGATCTTTTTCCAGAAACTCGGATTGAAGCTCCCGACGCCCAAGTCTCTTCTCAAAGCTTCCGGAATACTTCTAAGGTAATTTCTTACCTAGAACGGAAGATCTAAAGAGAGGGAGGAAGGCCTAAGTGTTGAAACTCATCAACACTTGCGCGCCTGAGTGGCCAGCCCTTAAGGGAAGTGGTCACACTTGCGCACCACCTTATTCCTTCGATAGAAATTGCGCGTCCCTTTTCTGGGAGAACCTCAAGAGGATTCTAAAGGCTTTAAGAAAGAGTCGCTCAAGTATTTTAATGCTGGTTGAAAATCGCGCAAGTACCCCAAATGTCGTGCAAGTATACCTACGCGACCAATACTTGCGCACCGCCGCAATACCTGCGCGCCTTCCAAGACTTGTGCGCCCCTTCTTTTTTTTAGGTGCCTTTTCTGCCCATTTCACCCCTCTTAAGCCATTTCACCTTTCCTATTCAATATTCAGTCTTCAAGATACTCTTCAAAGCCATTTATGGCATGATTTCTTGATTTGACTTCCTTATCTGAAAGGAATTCGGTGGAATATCTCTCAAAACCTAGTGATTTACACATCTTTATGTCACCAAAGATTGAGAGTTCATTCATTAAACCTCATCCTTTAAGATGAGAGAATCCTTAACCTGGGTCTCCTTTTCAGGAATAATCCCCAGTTATAAGTCCTTTAATCTGGGCATCTTCTTTAGGAGTAAGTCCCAAATTCTTAAAGTTCCCAAATCTGGGCATCCTCCTCAGGAGTAAGCCCCAAACCTTAATTCCTTAACTTGGGCATCCTCCTCAGGAGTAAGCCCAAATCATAATCCTTTAATATGGGCATCCTTCTTAGGAGTAAGCCCCAAGCCCTCTAATTTTGGGCATCCTTCTTAGGAGTAAGCCCCGATCTCAAAAATGGGCATCCTTCTTAGGAGTAAGCCCCGAGTCCCTTAATTTGGGCATCCTTCTTAGGAATAAGCCCCAATCTAAAATATGGGCATCCTCCTCAGGAGTAAGCCCCAAACCTTAATCCCTAACCTGGGTCTCCTTTTCAGGAATAAGTCCCAGTCATAATTATGGGCATCCTTTTCAGGAGTAAGCCCCAAGTCCCTTAATTTCTCTTTAACCAGTCCTAATTTTCATTTGATCTGGGATTCCTTCTCAGGAGTAAAACCAAGTTATCAATCCTCTCCTAATTTGGGTTTCCTTTTCAGGAATAAGTCCCAAGTTAGAGTATTCAAATCTCTATAAAGCACATATACCTTTATGGACCCTATTCCTGGATTTTCTCCCTAAAAGTAAATCCTAAACCTTCATCTATCTGGGCAGTCATATATACATAAGCCCCAAACCATTTCTTATGATTGCATCTTTCATGGCACAATTGTCTATTTTTTACCAATACCTATTGTTTCTCACACCGAGCATGACTCACGTGAGCTTAGAGTGTAAAAGTAATTATGACATCCTTCTTTGAGCCATCAATCATAAACGTCATACTCTATTACTCAAACTACGTGGGTTCTGATTCCTTTTCCAAAACAAAGGATACGTAGGTAGCCCATTTATGGGTTCGATCCCAACTCTGAAATAATTTATGTCCTTCTGAATGAAGATAAACTTCAAGTGCCCCACTGAGTGGCTTTAAAACCATCCTGGTCATCATAATGACCAAGGGACTTTTATATAAATGTTTTGAAGGATACCATTGACCAAGAATCTCTAAATAGATACAGATGATTCTCTATTGATGAAGAACCTCGAATACATATAAAAGATTCTCTAAATTTTTTACATATTTAATCATTGATTGTTAAAACTAAAGGAAAGCTCATTTTATACTTGGTAATCTAATAAGGATTCACGAACATAACTTAAATCTATAAAGAGAGTCCCGGAGTAGACAATAATTCCCCTCAAAAAGGTGTGATGAGTCCGACCTCCCATCCTCTCGACCAATGCAAATTCCTAAACCTCATCAGTCCACAAGCTAATGAGCGCCTACCTTTGGAAAGTAGGTCCAAACGGATGTGGAATCATTGGATGTTTCCGGTTCTACGAACAAACCCGCTAGAAACCGATCGGAACGTTTGAATCTCCCGTCTAGGAGGTCATCCCCGAATTCCGTGCGAAACAGATACTTATTATTAGAATACAATTGGAAAAAATATGAAAACATCATTATGAATGTAGAATACTTATTGGATAAATACATATCAAAAGATGAAGAATAATCTATAAGAAATAAGAAATTATTTTCACCATGGAGATTTAAATTAAATGAATGAAAAGAACATTGAAATTGAAATTTGTAATTTGGATAATGATGATAAATAATGTTGTAATTGAAGACATTTTGATGTAAACAACAAAACATGGAATAATTGATTAGATTGCAAAACATATTATGTTATAGTAAAATAGAATACATACAACTGGAAAACATCATATTGAAAATAGTAATCAAAATAATGAACAAATAATATTTATTGTAAGAGAACTCTCATGGAAGTAAAGATGACTCAACAATAATTGATATAAATTAAAATTAGAGGCAAACATGCATAGAATAAGTTCATGCGGAAAAAAGTATAGACTTGACATCGGACTGGAAAGAAATCTAGCATGTTCAATTACATGAGGGTGTACACCCTCACCATCATATAGACACTGGTCAGGGTATCAATATGGTCAGTGATCTAGTGGACATGGAATAATCATTGTAGTCAATATTGATGCTGGAATCTGAACCAGTTGATCTTCTTGAATCAATTTGGATTGGATTGTAATCCTTTGCACATGGAATAGTCATTCTAGTGAGGACTCATGCACCCATTATATCCACTTGTGTACCCTATAAGTAAAAGTACCATAACAACTTCAAATGCAGAAAAGAAAGAGTAACTTCATTTGACCAAAAAAAGTATAGAGGTGCTCTCAATCATCTTGACGTATCGAGAAGATCCGAACAATGTCAATGATGAACCGATGGAATGGTTCACTGATTTCCTATTTATGAGTTTAAGTACAGTATCACAATTTATGAAATGTGGATGTAAAAAGCTTCAAGATCAAATTAAAAATAGTTAAAGAAAATAGAGTTATTGTTTAATCTGGACTTAAATTTCTTTTGAGTTTTTGCAGTGGGATAAGCAGTAATATTCCAGAAGCTCACATCCTATAAAATCAGCCAATATATCAATCTGTAGATACAAAATATGTTTAAAATAAATAGTACATACTAATAAATGATGAAATTAATTAATGTAGAGAAAAAGGGATGGCTTGCTTCAAAATGATACCATGAAATGATCCCACAGTGTACTTGGACTTCACCACCACATCAGGCTTTTCCAATGTGATCTCCCCTTCATGAATTGACGATGCAGCTAGCTCCTGGCATGGGATGATATTACTGTATACTTCTCTTCCAATAGAAATAAACACACTGAAATGTATACATCCCATGAGATACCACAATAAAAAAATAGTGACATGCAACAGAATAACATAATAGTAGGTACAATCAGAATAATGCCATTGGGATAAAATAGTTAATATATCTATTTTCATATGCATATCTATGACATGATGCCGAATTGCAACCCCAAACCTGAATGTGGCCTTTTCATTATACTCTTCTTTTGTAGTAGTAAAAAAACATGAGATATCATAAAATTAGATAAGAATTTTTTTAGAACTTAATATGTATAATCCGAAAACGGGAAATCTTGAAAAAAACATTAGTATTCAGAAATAGGTTATTCTATTTAACCAGAAGAGATCATAAGATTTCATAAAATTTGAATTCTGTTTTACTATAATGAAACATGCCTAATGTAAATTTGTGTAATCTGGTAAACTGGAAAATCAAATGACATAATAAAATGCATATTCTATTTTACAATAATCATACATGAAAAATCAACTGAAAAATAAAATTGACTGAAAAAAATGCCTAATCCCCAAATGGGAAATCACTAATAATGGAAACAAACAGTAGAATACGTAAATTGGGTAATATATAAGTTGAAAAATATTAATAAAATAAACATATTGGTTGTCTGAAATAAAACAATAATATGAAAATTTCAAAGAAAATATAAAGAACTAAGCAAACCATGTTTTGAGAAATTCGATTCTGGAATCCAAATTGTATTATCCAATAACATATATGTATATGTTACTGTATCCTTTAAAAGTTTGTTTGGAACAGGTTTTTTATAGTGAATGAAATACATATACCTGAATCATAATATATATATATATATATATATATATATTCCACATTTTATAATTAATTAAATTTTATAAAATCAAACATGAATGAAAAAACATAATTAATAATGTCACCGAGAAATTATGAAAAGAACATGAAAGAATTACTATACAGCATAAGTATATTTAGTATAAGTATACAAACATAAGAATACCTGAATATGCAGAATAAGTATTAATGTCATAAAGAAGTCAACATGAATGAAATATCCAACTGAAAAGAAAATTCAAATAGACATGAAGCAAACATCATAAGTATATACAACATAATATTCAAATGTACATGAATGAAAAGAACATTCAAATGGATATTTAAATTTCAAAACATAAAGCATAAGTATTAATGTCACCGAGAAATTATGTCACCCTATACAAATATCCAACTATAAATTCTTGGAAGACTTTTCTTCATAGAAATAAATGTTTAAAATAAGAAAACCTGAATTTGCAAATTCAAAAAATGAATTTCAACCTAAAATAATCAATTTTTTTCCAAAATAAAAGTTAATTTCAACAGTACATACACCATAATAATCATGGAAATTTTATTTTTTAATCTTTGAAAATATAAGATGTGAATTTCTCTATAGAAATCTATGATGGAATGTTTTATGATAGAATTTATTAGATGTCTTTGACCCCAAAACCTACGAAGTATAATCCTGGTATACTTAAACATGATAATTTAATCCTCGGATCTAGTTAAAATAGTTTTTCTACATGTTATGAAGCAAACATGTCTTTGACATTTCATAATGACACATGAGAATACCAACCCCAAAAAAAATTCCATTAGAGATATTAAATTCCTATTGTAAATGCACTTTAAGATTATTATGTAATAGATTTTAATTATTTTTTCAAAAGAATAAGATATTTTAATTTAGAAATAATTAATATTAAGTAGAAAAGTTAAATCTGCCTATATTATGGAAAATGTTTTGCATGCTGAAGTGGTAGTGATAGTTGTCTTAGAGAAATGACAGACTCCGAACAACCCAAATATTTATGTGCATTTGAATTTGAAGAATATTTATTAGTAAAGAGCAGATAAAGATAGTGGATACCTCTATGATTGAGAGTTGCTTCAATGTTATTAATTTATCAAGTCGTCCAATTTTGATTCTTTGAATTATCGTTCATGCTTTTCTATCTGCACTAAAAATTCAAATATATTGTCATGGACGGTTGGAATAAATACATGCATGCATGAAAACATACATATGCATGTATGTATGCAAGTATAGAGAGTATAGGTAGGGGTAGAGGGGGTGAAAAAAATGATGATAAAGATATTCTAATTTCCCTTGATAAATCAAGGAATCCTAAAATTCAATTAAATCATTATTTTTTTTAAAGTGTCATCAATCCATTAAAATCCATGCAGACTCAAAGGTGATTCTAATAGACCAGATGACTCTAATGGATCCAGTAGGCTAAATAAAGTGATGGATGATGTTATCTTTAACCAATAATGAAAAGAAAACAGTAAAAGGATAAAATTCACAGTCATGAATTCAAAAACATAAGTTGAGATCCATCACAGTTTTCCAAACATGAACATCATGATTAAATCCATCACATTGAGAGATGAAAATATCAAATAGATAATCAGTCTGGAAAATTGAATAAGCTTACATATTATGTAGTGTAGTATTTCTTGGTATAAAATTCAACCAAACCATTACTTTTTTCATGCAAAAACATGTTCTTCAATGTGAACCCGTATCCTGAAATCAATAGAATTCACACATCAAAAACCATAGATGGAAAAAACACCATTTATCCATCATCAAGAAATAAACGAATAAAAAAATATACTATGCATTTAGACAAAAAAATTAGTAGTAAAGTGAAGAAAGTTGTGACAGTACCATCACATTCGGGTACCAACTTCATCAGAATTGACACTTTCCCAAGAAAAAATCCTTTCTTCGATGCAAAATCATCTCTTGAAATTAATAGAAGAAAAAAAATGAAAAATATAAAAAAAAATCCCTATAAGTTTACATAATAGAGAAAATGAATCACCAAATCCAATATAATTGAACATGTTCCCAGTACTGTGATTAGAGTATAGACAATGTATACTCTAAATACAAATAATCTTTGTGCATGTAGTCACTGCTAGGGTTGTATGCTACCAGTTATAGTTGTTTACTATGATGAATCGAATGTAAACCTTTCAAATAATGATTGTTCAATAAATAAAGGACGAGTAGATCAAACATGTGTACTTTGAGTATTTGAATAAGGAAAGTTAGTATGACTATATCATTACCTTTTGATAAACTACAAATAATCATAGATGCACCAAAGGGATAGGTATTAAATGACAGTATGATAACATGTCTGTTGTGGAGAGGATGGTATGTAGGATGTCTGTAGAATGCATGGGTTATGGTAAGGTTGTTTGTGAGGTGGTTGTCAGGCATCGTAAACAATAGTTGTCACTGCAGCTGGTAATGTAAGGTATTACCGGAGGTGAACCAAGGAAAAGTCGAGTGAAAGTCTCTTCTATGTTCCTATAGTCATGCATAACTGGAATATGCATAAAATTATCCTAAAATATTGATTTATGTTTATTATCTCATATGAATCATATTCATATTTTTTTTAGTGTATAAAAAACAATATATAGTGTATTCAATAGTTAAAACAAATTACATATAGTCATATGTTGGATGGAAGGGAGGTTTAATCCACATTTTTTGTACAAATTACCTGCATACATATAGTGTGTAACTGCAACTAAAAATTAATGGAAGAAAGGGAGGTTAATTCCACAGTTTTAGAAAAACATACTTGTGTTGGATATTTGGATATGTAGGGTATCGGAAGAAAGTTTTTAGTGCATAGAAACAATATATAGTGGATGCTAATACACTTGAGGGTGATGCTAAATGACCAAAAGACTCTAATGGATCCAGTAGGCTAAATAAAGTGAAACATGATCTTATCTTCAACCAATAATTAAAAAAGAAATTAAAAGGATAAGATCCCCAGTCATGAATTCAAAAAGATATGCAGAGATCCATCCTAGTTTTCTGAATATGAACAACATGATTAAATCCATCACCTTGAGAGATGAAAAATCTCAAACAGATAATCAATCAAGAAAATTGAATAAGCTTACATATGATTTAGTATAGGATTTTCTGGTACCAACTTCAACCGAACCACCATTTTTTCACACAAAAACATGTTCATCAATACGAACCCATATCCTGAAATCAATAGAATTCACACGTTAAAAACCATATAAAGGAAAAAATACCAGTAAGTTTTCATCAAACAATAAACAAATAAAAAAATATAGTATACATTTATAAATAAAAGAAGCAGTAAAACGAAGAAATTTGTTAAAGTACCATCACAATGGGGTACCTACATCATCATAACTGACACTTTACCAAGAAGAAACCTATTTGTCAATGAGAAACCATCACCTAAAATTAATATAACAAACATAGCGCAAACCATACAAAGAAAAAAGTTACTGTAAGTTTACATCAGAGAAAAAATGAATCACAAAGTCTAGTATAATTGAACTTGTTCCTATTACAATGATGAGAGTATAGACAATGTGTATTCTAAAGAAAAATAATCCTTATAATGTGCATGTATTCATTGATAGGTTTGTATGATTCCAATTATAGTTATTTACTTTGATGAATCTAATGTAAACCCTGTTAATAATTAATGGTCAATAAATAAAGGATGAGAAGATTAAACATGTGTACTGGGAGTATTTGAATAGGAAAAAGTAATATGAATGTATCATTACCTTTTGATAACCTTCAAAGAATCGAAGATTCACAAAAATGATAGGCATTGAAAGATAATAGAATAATATACATGCTGTGAAGAGGTTGTTCTAATAGATATTATTGATGATGTTTCACATTCATGAGGCACTATAATTTAAATAGTAGATTAATTTAATTAATCAGTTGTAGTTCAATAAAAATTAACAAATCTAATTGAATGTACTGGTAAATTAAAAATTAACTAATAATTATAAAGGGAATTTGGTTTTTCATACCTGATACCAAATAGGTGAAGAATCACTTCTCGAGACAACATATCGTAGCCTATGGATAATAAGATATTTTAATAGGGAAAGAAAAAATATATTTTGGGTAGAAAAATATATTTTTTGCAGAAAACATACATTATAAATACAAACATGAATATGTACTATAAGAAGCTTTCAAAAAGTTTTGTCAAATACACCCTTACCTTGTTCATCCATACATCCCATTTCCATATTGTTTGAAATCAATACATTGATATCCCAGGTTTTATGGGGAATCTTAAACCAAATCCTGAAATTATGAAAAAAAGTTTCTTTGAAATGGGAACTTTTGAGAGGTGTAATTTTACACAATACCTCTGGATTTATGTACCACATAATCATAAAGGGTTGGAGAAATTCCAGCCACAAGTTTTTATTTAATGATCTTTAGTAGGCCCCAAATTCCTCTTCAATTCATACATGGTAGTTAATGTCCCCTGAAATCCACAAATAATGATCATAACACAAATCAAAGATAAAACATAAATAAAGATTTCATGAAATAAATAATCATTATGATGAATAATGTAACTATTAGAAGAAATTAATATGTTATGTTAATGAATAATTAATTTTCAAAAACCTATAGCAGAAAAAAAAACATGTTCAAAAAGAGAATCAACTGGATAATGGAAGGTGTCATAATCTTGATGCAACACACTTTGTGACCTCTAAGAAGAGGAAGAAACAATATTTCCAAGTATTAATATTTTTATATTATCATAAACTAATGTCAAAATGCAAACAATAAGTTGACCGATTAAAATACATGAAAAAATAAATCATGAAACCAATATGATACATCGGATAATCCAATAACTCCCAAGATCCCAAGGTTTTTAATATCTTAACTAAATGCTACTCTTAAATTGTTTAAAGCAGTGTTCATTATAATCCGGAAATATGTAGTAAAATAGTGGAATGTATGAGGATTTTCCTTTGGAAGGGATGATTGAACAAGGAATTAGATCCAAACATAAATGATCCAATACAAAAACAATATAAACAACCTGCTATTATGCACATTTTCATCATCCATGAAAAATTACTTTACAATGTATTCCATACGTACGCACGAGAAATGTTATCATTTCCTAAAATAATGTATGATAAGAAGGTGTACATGATATTATAATTATATAAGTATAAATATTTCATTAATATCATATATAAACCTTAAACCTCTCATAATTATAATCCATAAAATATGGTGATTAAAAATGAATTGTATCGCTATGTGGAGATGGTAAGCCATACACACGCATGAGCGATACTCAGGCTTCTTATTTGATGGGAAAGAGGGTGTGTAATGGTTTTTTCATAATCATAGTACCATTTAATCATATTTAGGATACCAAATTTATTATTTTATGATAAATAACATAGATTTATAGGTGTTATAGAAGAATATAAAAAGAAAGTGATTGGTTATAGCGACTACCTCTTCGTCAAAATGACTTCTTTAGATCTCCTATTAAGGGCTCTAAGATTGGTATTTTGTGAAATATAGAACCTATAGAATGTGGATAGGGAATTACATAAGATAATTTGGTATATTATGGTTGATTTAGAAGTCTCAATGTGTTTTAATTAAGTGAGGGAGGAGGTGTCCATTTAAAATTGAGCTGAGAGACGCTTTTGGAATTCTTAAAATATACATATAATAAGACAATTCTGGATAAAAATAATTCAAATTGGTCATTAATTAAAGCCTATGGCAGGATATTGTGGAAATATAACCAAAAATAAATTTTGGATAGGTTTATGTGGTATTTTAACCTTTATTTTTGGTTTGACCCTCTAATTGACCTATTTTATCATTAACTGTAGTAACATATTTTTCACTCTTAAAAGGATGTAATTTTACATATAAGGTAACTATTGGCTCATAAATGGGTAAGGGGTGAAATTTTAGACCATTTATTATTCTATTTGTCCTTATTTAATATTTTTATGATTTTTAAATAATTTAATAAAATATCACTTTTTATAAAATATCATTATTGTCAATTTTGAAACTATTCATTAATTTGACTTTAATAAAACACTTATAATTAGAAATAATTATTATAAAACATCCCCAAAATTTCATTATAATCTATAAAATTCAAGTATCATCTTAATTATCTCAAATTATAATATTTTTAATATTTTTAATATGATTTATTTGATGTTTCCATAAATTGAATAATTATTACATTAGTGTTGTGTAAGTATTTAAGATAATTATTTAATTCCTAAAAATTCTAAATAAATTACCATCGTGATTATAATTTTATTAGGCACAAAATTACTATTAATATTTATTCATGACAAATTTTTTTCTCTATGTGAATACGTAAATGATATTTAAAACTAAGAGAGTAAAATTTTCCCACTTCCTTTGTTTTAAATAATATATAAGTAATTTTTATAGAACATATTCCATTAAATAACTCAAATTAGAGCCTAAGGTGATAATTTTAAAATTTACTTTATCCAATTGTAATTAATATGGACAATTATTGTAATGACCTAAGTATTTATAGAATTATACATTTTGAATTCTATTAATACTTATGAATAAGATATTAATTTTAAAATAAAGGGTATGTTTCTTCTGATAGCATAATTGAAATGCAATAATGGGTTTCGTTGAAATCTTACGTTGCACACAACTTTGAGTTATACCCAAAAAATAATATAAGAATATTATTATTTTAAATTATAGTTAATGGATATCCATTTTATTGGCAGGAATGAACAAAACTAACTACAATATTATTATTAAATGTCTTTACACTTGTCCAATAAAATTTATAGGCTTAAAATAAGAATGAATATGATTTTAAGCATAGAAAACTCTAATATTTTTTAAAGATTGTTTTACCACCTTTTGATGGAGAACCCTTTTTAAATCTAGTTTTTATCACTTTTATATGTTATATTTGAAAAAATAAACTTCCTATATAGAATCGGGACATTAATATTTACTTTGGGTAAATTTTTTGGTATTTTTCTGATAAAGTTCATGTTTTAATGAATAGTGAAAAATACTACATTTTAGGTTAAAACTATCTTTTCATCTAATTTATTTATATAGTTATATTCTCCTTTTAATTTTTTTTAAAGTTTAATTGGATTATATTTTTATCATTTAATACAATTTTGATCAATGTAAGTAATTTCACTATGAAATTGGACGTAAACACATGTCAATCTTTTGGTAGTTTTTACTTCTTAAAAACACGTTTTTGGTTTTCACAATGGGAATTAATTTTAAATTATTTTCTACAACTTATGTATTTTTAATTTGGAAAAATGGATTCCATATTTTTAATCAGTAGATTCAAATTGTTTAAATATATAACTTTTATTTTTAGACATTATGAATAGTAACTTCATTAAATATTTTATTTACCATGGTTAAAGGGAAAATTTGGTAAAAAAGGGTAAAAAATAATATTATAATAATATTAAATTACCCTAACACGTGTCATAATCCTATTGGAAGAGATATTTCCAACCATGGGAATCCTTTGGTCGATTTTGGGACCCCATGTAGCCACTTGGATGTGAAAATGACATTTAATTACTTTTAAGTTATAGTTAAGGAAAATATAACCTAAACATGTACCTTTTAGTAAAATAATTTTTATATAGGGTAAAATAAGTTATTTTTTAGACTATAAATAATTATTAAAAATATAAAAAGATTTTCCACATCATTTTATTTTATTTATAATTTTTAGACATCAAATAAATAAATATATTTATGATAAAATGATGATGTAGTGATTACCTTATTAATGAAAGATTTAAATAAATGAGATTATAAATATTAAAATAAATTTATTTTGAAATATTTTATCCCATACAATAATTTTAGGGATAATTATGACTTGTTATATTTTAATAAATAAAGGTTTTTAGAAATAATCAAGTTGTTATGGGTTTTTTAAAAGTCATGATATGAATAGTTAATAAATTGGCATAAATGAGTTTTTAAAACAAATACAATTTTACTAAATGATATAATAATCATAAAAAATATAAAATTCAAAAAAAATAGTTATAATAAGTCTAAAATTTTATTATTGACTCTTTTATTGTATATTTTTCATGTTTTGGTAACTATTTGGATTCTCAAACTATTAAACGCTTGATAAAATCCTAAAAGTAAAAAAGGGTCAAATAAAAAAGATAAGGATTAAAAAATATCCAAAACCAATATAATTATTATTGGATTATTTTATTTCAACTTATATTAATCTTATATTTTAACTAACTGATTTTTTACTCATTTATAAACGAAATAGAATTTATAATAAAATAATATTTCAATATATTTCTTAAGTGACTCTCCTCCCTCTTATAAAAGGCCACCACCTATAACCCTTACTCACACCTCTCAAGCCCCCTTTTCTCATCAAAAATCTACCCAAATAAGCTCACTAAATCCCAATATTTCTCCTAGAAGCCTTACCTTGGGAAGAAGAAAATTAAATAAATCTTTTTAGCTTAAATCAAAAGGAGTTACCCAATTTGAGGTAATGTCTTCTCTCAAGCTTCTTCCATTTATTTTCCTTCTCCAACCCCCTAAACATAATTTTTTCATTATTTTATAGCAAAGCCAGTATCTTAAATATACTAGGATTTTTTTATAAGAATTATTCTAACTAAACTCACACACACCTCCATCTAATGGATTTAGAACATATTGGTTTCTGTGGACGGCGAACTACTACCTCACGAAACAATGATTGTTCAATTATCTCTTACCACCTCTCATGAAGACCATTATGATGAAACTATATTTATATTTTATATATATTATATTTATATTGTCTCTATGATTCTTTATTTTTCATTTATACAATACCTTTATGGTTTCCATAATGGGTAAGTACGATAATTTCATCTAAAAAAGTGCGGACTACCGCCCCCTCAAAGTGATATGACTCATTCATGATATACATGGAATGTATAAAGGATGGAATTAATGATATTATGTAACATATATATCATATTATATTATACTATAATTATAATATACCTATGTATTAATAACTTTTCATTACTTTAAATATGAAATATAAATGAAAGTAGCGTTCAAGGGTATGTACGGCTTAATGTCTCCATGAACGGTGCATTTAATTTCTTATCTCCAAATTTTATAGACTATTATAAATAAATATATAATAGATATATATGATATATATGATATTTAAATCATGAATAAAATTCTGAAGATAATGGACTTTTGACCACATGGAAAATTTGTAATTATAACAAGTTCATTTTTAACTCAAGTACCGAACATCGACAAAAAGACCGATATAAACTTGGATAATTATATGATTTATATATCAAGTTAATAAGTGATATAAAAGGAATAATAAACTTTAAAATGGTTTTAATCAAGTATAATTAACTTAAGTTTATTATTCAAGGAGATAAAGAACGAACGAGACAAGTCGGACACAAGGTAACGGAACTTCTTAACCCAATTTCCATTCTATGGGTTAATCTTCTACTTTTAATTATGTCATGATATGAATTTGTAAGAAATAAATTTTTATGTCCTATATTTTATTTATAAATTAATTATATGTACTTATAGTGAATATACATAATCGATCTATTTTATTTACAAAATTATCTTTGTAAGGGAACCTTTCACCCTCCTCTTTTTGTCAGAGACTTCTTTTTTTGTTATGTCTTTTAATTTTAATTTTATTATGTTGGGATATATTCTTATATATGCTTATTTCTATAAATTTTATGTCCAAGTTATGATATACCCTTTTCTCTTCCATGAAATTATTTTCTGAATTTTAAAGTGACATCGTAGGCTACCGAATTTTCGTAAGGGACTACGTCTCAATCTCCTTTAATTGAGGAATATCTTGATATTGTGGACCTTTATTATATTATAAGTTGTATATACTACCCTTTGAAATATTAAATCATGAATATTATTATTCTCAGGATATTATAGGTTTCGTTTAATGTTATTATTTAATTATTTTTATTTGAGTATTTTCTCAAGTGGAAAAGGACTCTTTAACTAAAACATTGTTTTAAATGTTTTAATGATTTAATCTTCTAAATATTTCTCATTAATGTCCATATTTTAAAATGGTTTTAAGGATTTATTTATAAGGAAATTAATATTTTAAATTTTTAATTCCTTTAAAATTTTCAAAGTGGTATACAACACTTTGATTCAAAAATCTCTTCATTAAATGTCTTAAATGGTTTTAGAAATTGATTGAATATATTAATATCTGGAATTGATTTATTATGATTGATGTGTGAAATTTTGATAATTTAAATATTTTATATTTTATAATTATTTAATGGTACTTGTACATTTTATGGGTGGTTACGTGATAAACTAAATACAGGTGGTTCTATGATAAACCTAGGGTGGGTGAGCCCGAGATAGCTCTCCAATGCATTGGGTAACGTGACGGTGGTAAATGTTAATGTTTATCCTAATAGATTTAGAAAATATAATGTGATGTATATTAAAAATGTAACTTCATATATAGCTGTGAAATCTATATTTTAAGTATGATATGGATTCCACAAGGTACCTTTATGATTTATGAATACTATGTGTTATTCATAAATATTAGTGTTTCATGAGGAATGTTAAAGAGCCTATGTTTTGTATGTATTAATGGACTAATGTTTTCATTATTTATTTTTTAACCCTTAATGAGATTTTTATTCTCATACCAAGTTTTTTAAATTTCTTTCATAGGGTATAAGGAAGGTTAAGATAAAGGAAGTATTATGGAACATTTATATTATGAAAAGAACTCTTGTTTTATTTAAGGAGTTTTATTTTTTTGTGAAAAAAATTGTATAGCGTAAAATTTTCTACCTTGTAATATTGAGATGTAATGTAATAGTTATGGCCTAATTCTATAAAACTCTAAATATAAAAATACCTTCAATGTTAATTCTTAACTTAACTCAAGATTATGTAAGGTTTAAGGTTGGGGCCTTATAGTTGGTATTAGAGGTCGGTTTAGATAACTTTAGAGGTTAGGGTGTTATTTGGGTGTAGGTAAAGGATCCCATACAACCAAGGGGGTTATTATCATATGGAAACTTTTGGAGTGTTATGGTAAAATAGATTTTTTGGATATAAACTTGAACAATGGATATATAAAGAGGTTTATGGATTATATTAATATAAAAGTTTTTATGTTATCTTTAAGCTATAGAGGATTATTTTTTTTAATAATAATATTTCATTATAGGTTTAAGTGATTGATTATTTTCATAAGATTAAGTATCATTTGTCAAGATAGAAGGAAAGAGATCGTGCGCAACCTTCTTATCCCTCCCCTATGATTTGATCATCACTATTATGGAAAATCCTCTGTGAATGATTTTGACAGCTTCTTGAGTATTCAAATCACTGGTAAGAAATTGTTTGAGATATCCAACACCTACACATTTCTAAAACAATTTTTATGGGTCATGGTATCTTTTTCATATGATTTAAATATTTAAAATTTTCCAATTTTATCGAAAAGGGAAATTACATAAGGGTAGCGAACATTTACTTTTTGAAAGTATGACAACATGCCAAAAGAGAAAGGGAACATCCTGAAGATCATGATATTTGGATTCAAGGTATGATTTATTTTCTTATCCATAAATAATAAAGCATATTTGGATTGATATTTATAAATGATGAGAATATTCGATCTGCAGGAACGATTTATTAATAAATAAGGTGGAAATGCATAGTTAATGGATTATACAGAGTGTTAAATGAGTAATAAGTCTATATATAAGGGATTAAATATTTGTGGGGTGTTGTAGGATGATGAAATGTTTAAAAGTATTAATTTTATTTTGATGATGGGATTACTTTGGGAAGAATTTTTCTAATTTGTGTAACCCTGGTTTTTGATATGTGAAAATTTTATTCAATGAATAATTACCTTTTCTTGTGTGGATATAATTGATAACCTTATGGGTTCATATGATTTTTTTTAGGTGATTAATGGTTATTAGATTTTGGGATGAAAAATGAAAGGTATTAGATAAAATTTTTGGATAAAGAAGGTTATGGTAATTTTTTAGGAAATTATCTAATTTTTTAGAATGTTATAAAAATGATATGGTTTTAGAAAAAGGAAAACCCGTAGGATGGGTGACAACCCGTCACATCCAGAAAGGCTGTAGGAATCGAATCCACAACCAAAGTTTGACTAGGATTTATCACCTACCACTGGATTACATGAAGTCCCTGGTTAGTATGACTCATTCTTTTTAGTTAAATCATTTTATGAATCAAGAATAAGTTTATTTTTTTAACTTATGTTTTATAAAATGGATTTCCTTAGTATAGGACAATGATATGGTGATTAAGTGATAAATGTTATTTTGGAAAACGTTCTCTCTTTTTGGGAACACTATATACCCAAGGAAAATAGAATACTATGGGATTTAATTTGTGGAGTAATGGATGAAATATTATTTTGGAAGAATATATTTTTTATTGTGGACATGTGGATATTTGGGTTATTTATGGAAATAATTAATCTATCATAAAGAATATGTGATTAGGTTAATTACTTTTCAGTATGAGACCTTAAGAGTAGTCGATGTTATTTGGAGATAAATGTTAAGTTTTATCGTGGAAGACTATGTAATCAAATCCTTCAAAAATTTTGGGTTTCAATCTTATTTGGATTGTTTTGAAGAATTGTAAAGAAATTTTTTTATTTAATGGTCTTTGTTGAACTTTGGGTATTGTTTGTTCAATTTTAGATATTAAGAGTAGTATTTTTTTATAAAGGATTATCCTTTTTGGGGATTATCTGATCTCTTACTAACCATTTTGGTATTGGTTAATGTCTAAATATAGGGTAAATATATAGTTTATCTTTTTTGGATTATGTAATTCTATAGAAGTTGATTCTAGCGCTTCAGATGTGACCAAGTCATCTTGAATACTCATCGTTTAGAGAAATTATGATTTTGTGGTATAAATTTATTAAAGGATGAAACTCTACTTGAAAACTAAGTATATTTACTTATGTTCTTAGTCAATCTCATAAAAAAATTCCTCAACATTATGAACAGGAAATTAAAACAAAAACATTTTCCATTCACTTTTCCTACTGGGGAATCAAAGACAGGTTAACCGATCACAAGTTTTTGATTTTATAGTGGTTAACTTTCTCCTGATCATGTTTTCTATCACTCTCCATCAGAACTTGATGGTTAGTTTCTCATTCATATCCATGTTTTTATACATGGAATACTATTATGGGTTATCTTAGGTTACATTTTTACTTCTCTTTCTTTCTTTTAAAGTGATAGTTTTATTGACTCTTTTTCCGATGTGGGTCTTTCAATGAAGTTTATAAACCCAATTTTAAAATTTAAAGGATGCAATTTCCAAAAGGGGGGAAAGATGTAACAACCTGGGTATTTATATAATAACAAGTTTTGATTTATATTAATACCCATAAATAAGATATTAATTTTACGATAAAGGGTACACTTATTCTGATATCATACTCGACATGCAACAATGGGTTTCTTTGAAATTTTACGTTGCAGACAACTTTGAGTTATACCAAAAAAATAATATAATATTATTATTATTTTAAATGATAATTAATACCTAGCCATTGTATTAGTTGGAATGAATATAACTAACTACAATATAATTATTAAATGTCTCTACACTTATCCAATAAATTTTAGAGGCTTAAAATAAGAATTGATATAATTTTAAGCATGAAAAACTCTAATATTTTTAAAAGGCTATTTTACCTCCTTTTGATGGAGAACCCTTTTTAAATCAAGTTTTTTTTCACTTTTATATATTTAATTTTACCAAATAAACTTCTTCTTTAGAAGTGGGACATCAATATTTACTTTGGGTAAATTTTTGGTTTTTTCTGATAAAGTTCATTTTTAATAAATAGTGAAAATACTGTATTTTAGGTCAAAATTGTCTTTTCATATAATTTATTTATATAATTATATTGTCCTTTTCATTGGTTTTAAAGTTTAATTGGATTAAATTTTTATCATTTAATCCATTTTTGGTCATTGGAAGTAATTTAAATTTGAAATTGGACGTAAAAACATGTTAATCTTTTGGTAGTTTTTACTTCTTAAAAACACGATTTTTGGTTTCACAATAGGAATTAATTTTAAATTAATTTCTGTAACACCCCGAGCTTCCACGATACGCCTCTCTTTCAATAATGCAATAGCTTGCATTGTACGCAAGTTTGAGTTCTAACACACCGAGACTAATCAAAGTAGCCATTATGAATAGTAATACCCACTTTTTAAAATTATAAAAATTTAATATTTCAAAATGGACTTTATTTTTGTATTCGTAATATCGAAATTATCCTAAGTTCAATTTTTTTGTAGTTTTCTGAGAACTTTCAATTTTTTATGAATAGTGAAAAATACTTAAAACGACTTTTTTAATCAAAATAATTTATAGTGATAAATTATACTATTAAGTAGTTTTAAAGTATAATTATAATATATTTTTACCATTTTATCCAATTTTATTCATTATAATTAGTTTAACATTGAAATTGGACATAAACAATTGTCAATCTTTTGATATATATTGTTTCTTAAAAACACGCTATTTGTTGTGACAGCGGGAATTAATTATAAAATTAATTAATGAAAATTATATGTTTGGAATTTTGTAAAATAGACATCATTTTTGAAATCGGAATATCAATTATATCTTAGGGTGAAATTTTGGCATTGTTCTGAAAAACTTCAATTTTTGATGAATAGTGAAACCACTAAGTGGTAGTTAAAAAACTGATTTTTCGCTTAAATGAAACATTACCACTTCTGTGATTTGATTTTCAAAAATCCTACATACATGGTTGTCATTATTAATTAAAATTTGGTTCAATGGGATTAAAATAATTTTTTGGTGAATAGTAACTTTTAAGTTTAATTAATCGCGATTAAAGTTAATTAGTGAAATTTAAGGTAAAAATGGTATTATAAAAATATGAAATGACCTTTACACTTGTTCTACCCCAATTTTATGAGTCATGGACGACCAAGACAATCCATGGGTGAACTTGGGGACCCCATGGAGCCACTTTGGTAGGAAAATGACATTAAAAACTTTTTATTTAATGTTAAAATAAAAATGTCACAAACGTGAGTTGTTTTACTAAAACAATTTGTAAATGGGGTTATAAAAGTCATATTTTTGACTATAAATATTCATTAAAAATATAAAAATATTTCCTACATCATGATAATTTTTTTATAATTTTTAGACATTAAATAAATTAAATTATTTATGACACCATGATGATGCAGCGATTACCTCATTAATTAATGATTTAAATAAAATGAACAGATAATGTAAAATCTAAGACTTAAACTTGTCAAAAACCTATTGGATGAGTATATTTATAACCCTTATCACCTTATCCTAGAAACATATAAGTGTGGGACCTTTAGAATCCGAAAAATCATTTCATAATAAAGTAACATTTCAATCTTTCCAAGAGTGCCCCTTCTCTCCTCTTATAAAAGGCCCCCACCACTACCACCTTACTCACACCTTCAAATCCTTTTGGCTCAGCCAAACTCTGCCCAAATACTCTCTAAACTTCCCTCCCTTACTCTTAGAAGCCTCACTTTGGGCAGAAGTCTTCCCAAGGAATCCTTTGGCACAAATCAAAAAGAGTTACCCGATTTTAAGGTAATGTCTTCTCTAATGTTGTTTTGTTTTATTTTGCTTCTCCAACCCCTTAAACTCTTTTTATTTCTTTCTTTTGTAACAAAACCTGTATATAAAATATACTAGGATGTTTTTATGATAATTATTTTGTTTACACTTACACACACCTTCATCTAATGGTTAAAGAACATATTGTTTTTGTGGGTGGCGAAATACTGCCTCATGAAACGATGATTGTTCAATATTCTTTTAACACCTCTAATGGTGGCCATTTTGATGAAACTATTTTCATATATGATATATATATTATTTTTATGTTTTCCTTATGCTTCTGTATTTCTCATTTATGGCATACTTTATGATTTCCATTATGGGTAAACGCGATAATTTCATTTTAGGAAGTGCGGACTACCGCCCCCTCAAGGTGATTTGAATCGTTAATGCCATATGTGGGATGTATAAATGATGGATTAAATGGTATTATACATTATATTATACTGGAATTATATTATACCTTTATATAATTATAACTTCATTCCATTAAATATGAAATAGAAATGAAAGTAGCGTTCATGCGTACGTACGGCTTACCGTCTCCAGGAACGGTGCATTTCATTTCTTACCTCTAAATGTTATGTAATATTATAAATGAATGTATATATTGGATATATATGATGTATATGATATATACATCATGAATATAATTATGTATATAATGGATATTTTACCACATGAACAAAGTTTAATTATAATAAGTTTATTTTTGACTCAAGTACCTAAGATCGACAAAACGACCGTTATAAACTTAAATAATTACATAATGTTCATGACATGGCAATAAGTGATATAAAAGGAATAATGAACTTGAAAAAGGTTATTAAGAAGTTAGAGATTAACTCTAGTTTATTATTCAGGAGATCAAAGAACGGTCGAGTGAATTCGAACACGAGGTAAGGGAACTTCTTAACCCAATTTCTATTCTTTGGGTTAATCTCCTACTTTCAAATTATGTCATGATATTATTATGTCCTATCTTGTATTTGTACTTTATTTATGTGTACTTATAGTGAATACACATAATAGATCTACTTTATTTAAAAAAATGATCTTTGTAAGGTTCTTCGTCTCAATCTCCTTTCATTGAGGCCTATTTTGTTTTATACACAACTTTCTTTTATACGGTGTATAAACCCCTTTGAATTTTGCTTTTATTCAAAATGAATCTTTTTATATGAAGCATTTTTACTAAACGAAAAAAGGAATGTTTTTTTCTTACGTATGTGGCGACAATGAATTCTCCACCGCTGTGACTATTATTTGAGTTTCGGCTTCCTCTATAAGCCATAACTTTTTTTAAATGAAAAATAAATACAAAGTTTTAATTTTCCTTTATTTTGGTATTGAAAATGGTTTTGATAAAGTTTTTATTATATAAATGTGTTGTATTGATATCTTGTGATTGAAGTGTGGAAATATTATGTTTCCTTTATGCATGTTTTATGTGATACAATTATGTTATGGTTTATGATATGTTTAAACCTATTCATATGAGGAATGCATTGGACTTAATAAGTGTCGGGTGGAACCCGCTATAGCTCCTTGATGCATCGGTAGGTCTCATGAGACAAACTATTGTCTTGGCACGAGGCCTTGACAAAATCTTATTTGTGTTCTTGGCACGAGGCCTTGGCTACGTGGTTATGATAGTCTGGAATTATGCATTCCATCATTATGAAAGTGGTTATTGATATTGCATGGGATTATTCAACCCATAGAATATCTATGTGAATAAGTAAATGGCATTATCTCAATTTTATTTTTGCCATATTATGCTGAAGTTCAAGTTTAAAAAGTATTTTGTTTTAGTTATATGTTTCCTTAAATGTTAATGTTTATTTACAAAAGCTTCCGCAATATTGTTATCCTTACTGAGCATCTGATCTCACCCCTTTCAATGTTTTAATATTTTCCAGGATGTGAAGAAGTATTTTATGAATGATCTGCAGGGATAGTCAGAAGAGGATAGAAGTGTGGACTATGGAGACTATGTTATTGTGATTTTTCACTTTATGATGTAATGTAACATTTATGAATGTATCTAGTGTTTCCAAGGCTACTAAACTAATCGGTCTTTCGAGACTTGATCTTTTGTGATCTTGCAAATGTTACGAAGTAATGCACTGACTTTGGGTAGCTGGGGTCGGGGTGTTACAGTTGGTATCAGAGGCAGTTTAGTACTAACCTTGGAAGTTAGATTTAGATAAACTCTGATTAGAGCGCATAGCCATAAGATAGACTTTGAGGATTAGTATAAAATAACTTCCTAGAATTTTGGTATTATAGATATTTTGTGAGTTTTCTGAGGAATACATCCCTTTCTGGATACGAGTAGGTAGAGGCGGCTCTGGCACAGATGTACCTAGGGGTAAAACCCGAAAACACCTCTTTGAGCTAGACTCGAATGGGAACTGTTGCACGACAACGGGCCTTGTTGCACTCTTGGTTACGACACTCCCGGGGTATATGCTTAGGATAATTCTCATTTTCTTTACAAACCACTATGAAGGGTTATGATTATATACTTACTCAAAGAAAACATTTTTATGATTATGGATTATATCAATACATAGTTCAATTTATGTTAATTATTTTACAAGTATGGAATTATGTATTTTGATTCATAAACTAATCTAGTTTATTCCATTGTTTAAAAATGGCGCCTAGTGGAAGGAATGGAAACTGTATCAATGCACGCACTCTGTGTAGGGATTTCCCTCCTGCTCAAGATAATTATTGTGGATCTGGGGATACAACTGGTGCTGATCAACTTATTACCATACTGGGACAACTCACTCAGGTTATGAATAATAACCTTACTCGTATGGAACACCCTGATCCGCAACATGGAGGATCAATGTTAGACCACTTCATGAGGCAACAACCACCAACATTTAATGGGTGTAAAAATCCATTAGTAGCTGAGCAATGGATAAACTCCTTAGAGAAAATATTCCACGCCTTGGGGAGTAGCGAAAGGGATAAGGTTATCATGGAAGTTTACCGCCTCACTGGAGATGCCGATCAATGGTGGTCATTGATTAAAAATACAAAGGAAGATGAATAAGTATCAAGAATGGAATGGAGGGTGTTTAAGGAAATTTTCTTAGAAAAATACTTTCCACATGACCATCGAGCAGATATGGAAAGGCAATTTCTGAGTCTGAGACAAAAGGAGGATGAGAATGTCGCAAAGTATGAGGCCAACTTTACATGGTTAGCGAGGTATGCTGCTGATTATATACGTAACCCAAGAAGTAAGATTGATCATTTCTTTGATGGGTTAAAACCATTTCTCCGTCGAGCTTTAGTATTACAATCCTTCTCATCGTATGAAGATATTGTCTCGTGTGCTATCAAATATAGAAAAGGAATTCTCGAAGTCTTATGAAAACAAAGTAAAGCAAGAGAAGAATAGAATGGTGGAACAAGAGACGGATTAAGGGAAAAAGGGAAAGAATGATTTTCCATTATGTGATAATTGTGGGAAGAATCACCCCGGTGCTTGCCTAAAAGGAATAGGATTTTGTTATAAATGTGGAGAAAAAGGTCACCAGGCTCGTGATTGCAAGGGAGAGAAAGAGGCTATCCATGTTGAATGCTAAAATTATAGGGAAATGGGGTATTATTCAAATGAATATCCTAAGCATTAGGGAAACATACCTCCGAAAAGGCCAAGGGATCAAGGCCAAGCTTATGCTGTTACTACAGATGAAGTTGAATAATTATTTTATTTGTGTTTTTGGACTCAAGAACTATATTATGGTTATAAGAATAATTTGATATATATATAAGGATTGTACTGCAGTACTTGTTTTTTTCATTAAGGTTTTAATATGATGAAGGTAATCATATTTTTAGTATGTGACAATAAGAGAAACTTTACTTTGTTTGGGAAATCTGATGTTACAATTGATTTTGGAATTTAGAGACCTTTTAGAGAATGTCTGGACAGAGGTATTTTAGATAACTATAAAGGTTGTAATGGATTAAGTTGATCTTTGGATAGTATTGTTTAAGGTTAAAACATTTCTGAAGATTATTTTTGGAATATTATAATACTATAGTTTTAGGAAAAGGACAACCTGCAGGGTGGGGCATAACCCATAGCGTCGGACAAAGCTGCAGGAATCGAACCCAAAACCATAGTGCGACAGGCCTTTATTACCTACCACTAACCTATAGGAAGTCCCTGGTTATTACAAAATAGTTTTCCTAATCTAAATGGTATGTGTTAAAATTTGGAACCTTATACAATTAGGATAAATAGAATATTTTTGAGTTCTATTACCTTTTAGAGTGAAAGATGGGTTTGTGGTAAAAATTTATTAAAGAATTAAAGTCTACATGACAAGTATGTATATTCCCTTACGTTCTTAGTAAATATCCTAAATAAATTCCTCAACTTTATAAAAGGTAACTTAAAACAAAAACGTTTCCGGTTAACTTTTCCAACTGGGGATTCAATGACCGTTTAACCAATCACAAGTTTGTGATTTTCTTATGGTTAACTTTCTCCAAATCCTATTTTCTACAACTCTCCATCAAACCTTGATGGTTTTTTTTTCTTCCATATCCATATTTTCATAGAATCCTATTATGGGCTATCTTGGGTGACCTTTGTACTTATCTTTCTATCTTTTAAAGTTATATTTTTATTAACCCTATTTCCGATGTGGGTTTTCTACAAAGGTATTTTCTATTTTCAACCTTTTATTTTCAAAGAACATTTTCAAATTACGAGGACTCAATTTATTGAAGTAGGGGAGAATGTAACACCACGAGCTTCCACGATACGCCTCTCTTTCAATAATGCAATAGCTTGCATTGTACGCAAGTTCGAGTTCTAACACACCGCGACTAATCAAAGTAGCCGTTATGAATAGTAATACCCACTTTTTAAAATTATATAAATTTTATATTTTAAAATGGACTTCATTTTTGTATTCCTAAAATCGAAAATATCCTAAGTTGAATTTTTTTGTAGTCTTCTGAGAACTTTCAATTTTTTATGAATAGTGAAAAATACTTAAAACAACTTTTTTAATAAAAATAATTTATATTGATAAATTATAATATTAAGTGGTTTTAAAGTATAATTATAATATATTTTTACCATTTTATCCAATGGTGGTCATTAGAATTAATTTAACATTGAAATTGGACATAAACAATTGTCAATCTTTTGATATATATTGTTTCTTAAAAACACGCTATTTGTTCTGACCGCAGGAATTAATTATAAAATTAATTAATGCAACTTATATGTTTGGAATTTTTTAAAATAGACATCATTTTTGAATTCGGAATATCAATTATAGCTTAGGGTAAAATTTTGGCATTGTGCTGAAAAACTTCAATTTTTGATGAATAGTGAAACCACTAAGTGGTAGTTAAAAAACTGATTTTTCGTTTAAATGAAACATTACCACTTCTGTGATTTGATTTTAAAAAATCTGACATACATGGTTTTCATTAGGAAGTAAAATGTGGTTCAATGGGATTAAAATAATTTTTTGGTGAATAGCAACTTTTAAGTTTAATTAATCACGATTAAATGTAATTAGTGAAATTTAAGGTAAAAATGGTATTATAAAAATATGAAATGACCTTTACACTTGTCCTATCCCTATTTTATGAGTCATGTCCGTCCAAGAAAATACATGGGTCAACTTGGGGACCCCATGGAGCCACTTTGGTAGGAAAATGACATTAAAAACTTTTTATTTAATGTTAAAATAAAAATGTCACAAACATGAGTTGTTTTACTAAAACAATTTGTAAATGGGGTTATACAAGTCATATTTTTTACTATAAATATTCATTAGAAATCTAAAAATATTTCCTAAATCATGAATTCTTTTTATAATTTTTATACATTAAATAAATTAAATTATTTATGACACCATGATGATGCAGCGATTACCTCATTAACTAACGATTTAAATAAAATGAAAAGATAATGTAAAATCTAAGACTTACACTTGTCAAAAACCTATTGTATGAGTATATTTCGAACCCTTATCACCTTATCCTCGAAATATATAAGTTTTGGACCTTTATAATTCTAAAAATAATTTCATAATAAAGTAACATTTCAATCTTTCCAAGAGTGCCCCTTCTCTCCTCTTATAAAAGGCCCCCACCACTACCACCTTACTCACACCTTCAAAGCCTTTTGGCTCAGCCAACATCTGCCCAAATACTCTCTCAACTTCCCTCCCTTACTCTTAGAAGCCTAACTTTGGGAAAAAGTCTTCCCAAGGAAGCCTTTGGCTCAAATCAAAAAGAGTTACCCGATTTTAAGGTAATGTCTTCTCTAATGTTGTTTTGTTTTATTTTGCTTCTCCAACCCCTTAAACTCTTTTTATTCCTTTCTTTTGTAACAAAACCAGTATCTAAAATATACTAGGATTTTTTTATGATAAGTATTTGGTTTACACTTACACACACCTTCGTCTAATGGTTAAATAACATACTGTTTCTGTGGGTGGCGAAATATTGCCTCACGAAACGATGATTGTTCAATATTCTTTTAACACCTCTAATGGTGGACATTTTGATGACACTATTTTCATATATGATATATATATTATGTTTATGTTTTTATTATGCTTCTTTATTTCTCATTTATGGCATACTTTATGATTTCCATTATGGGTAAACGCAATAATTTCATTTTAGGAAGTGCGGACTACCGCCCCCTCAAAGTGATTTGAATCGTTAATGCCATATGTGGGATGTATAAAGGATGGAGTAAATGGTATTATAAATTATATTATAATGGAATTATATTATACCTTTATATAATTATAACTTCATTCCATTAAATATGAAATATAAATGAAAGTAGCGTTCATGCGTACGTACGGCTTACTGTCTCCATGAACGGTGCATTTCATTTCTTACCTCTAAATGTTATGTAATATTATAAATTAATGTATATACTAGATATATATGATGTATATGATATATAAATCATGAATATAATTATGGATATAATGGATATTTTACCACATGAACAAAGTGTAATTATAGGAAGTTTATTTTTGACTCAAGTACCTAAGATTGACAAAACAACCGTTATAAACTTAAATAATTACATAATGTTCATGACATGGTAATAAGTGATATAAAAGGAATAATGAACTTGAAAAAGGTTCTTAAGATTGTAGAGATTAACTCTAGTTTATTATTCAGGAGATCAAAGAACGGTCGAGTGAATTCGGACACGAGGTAAGGGAACTTCTTAACCCAATTTCTATTCTTTGGGTTAATCTCCTACTTTCAAATTATGTCATGATATTATTATGTCCTATCTTTTATCTGTAATTTATTTATGTGTACTTACAGTGAATACACATAATAGATCTACTTTATTTAAAAAAATGATCTTTTAAGGGTCTTCGTCTCAATCTCCTTTCATTGAGGCATATTTTGTTTTATACACAACTTTCTTTTATACGGTGTATAAACCCCTTTGACTTTTACTTTTATTCAAAAGGAATATTTTTATACGAAGTGTTTTTACTAAACGACAAAAGGAATGTTTTTTTCTTATGTATGCGGCGACAATGACTTCTCCGCCTTCGTGACTATTATTTGAGTTTCGGCTTCCTCTATAAGCCATAACTTTTTTTTAAATGAAAAATAAATACAAAGTTTTAATTTTCCTTTATTTTGGTATTGAAAATGGTTTTCATATAGTTTTTATTATATCATTGTGTTGTATTGATATCTTGTGATTGAAGTGTGGAAATCTTATGTTTCATTTATGCATGTTTTATGTGATACAATTATGTTATGGTTTATGATATGTTTAAACCTATTCATATGAGGAATGCATTGGACTTAATAAGTGACGGGTGGAGCCTGCTATAGCTCCTCGATGCATCGGCAGGTCTCATGAGACAAACTAGTGTCTTGGAATGAGGCCTTGACAAAATATTATTTGTGTTCTTGGCACGAGGCCTTGGCTACGTGGTTATGATAGTCGGGCATTATGCATTCCATCATTATGAAAGTGGTTATTGATATTTCATGGGATTATTCGACCAGTAGAATATCCATGTGAATAAGTAAATGGCATTATCTCAATTTTATTTTTACCATATTATGCTGAAGTTAAAGTTTAAAAAGGCTTTTGTTTTAGTTATACATTGCCTTAAATGTTAATGTTTATTTATGAAAGCTTCTGCAATATTGTTATCCTTACTGAGCATCTGAGCTCACCCCTTTCAATGTTTTAATATTTTCCAGGATGTGAAGAAGTATTTTATGAATGACCTCCAGGGATAGTCAGAAGAGGATAGAAGTGTGAACTATGGAGAATATGTTATTGTGATTTTTCACTTTATGATGTAATGTAACATTTATGAATGTATCTAGTGTTTCCAAGGCTACTAAACTAATCGGTCTTTCGAGACTTGATCTTTTGTGATCATGCCAATGTTACGAAGTAATGCACCGACTCTGGGTAGCTGGGGTCGGGGCGTTACAATTTCTGCAACTTCTGTGTTTTGAATTTGGAAAAATTGATTCCATATTTGGAATAATTAGGTCCAAATTGTATAAATATGAAACTTTTATTTTTAGACATTACGAATAGTAACTTTAGTAAATATTTTATTTACCGTGGTTAAAGGGTAAATCTGGTAAATAAGGGTAAAAAATAATATTATAATAATATCAAATTACCCTAACATGTGTCCTAATCCTATTTTATTAGATATTTCTGACCATGGGCATCTTTGGGTCGATTTTGGATCCCCACGGAGCCACTTGGATGTGAAAATGACATTTAATTACTTTTAATTTAAAGTTAAGGAAACACTACTGGAAAAATAACTATACCCAATGTTCAAAACCATGGGTATAGCCCCCAAAACCATGGGTATAGCCTATACCCATGGTTTTGGGAACTGTGGGTTATGAAGGTGTCGGTATTGGGGTCTCAGCCTATACCCACAGTTTTGGATAACCGTGGGTATAGGGGGGTCAAATGTGGCACAACGCTGTTCCAGTGTGGCACACAACAGACCCCACAATTTTCAAATAGTGGGGAATTTAAATTCAAAAATTCCAGTGCTAGGAGGAATCGAACCCACACCTCACGCTACACCTCAAAAGCACACCCCACCAACAGACCAACTGAGCAATAATATTTAATTTTTATATATACATATATCTGCCTATATATATTAATATAATCTAGTGCGGTATTTAAATTCAAAAAACGCGGCCAGAGGGATTCAAACCAGCATCTCACAAAGCACCTCACGGTCGTGTCTCATCAAGGGACCAACTAAGCTACCATTTTCATTTGATATATATTCATACATATATGTATATATATAAATATGATCCATGTTTCAAAAAATGTTAACTATGGAAATTTAACCCACGACCTACAGCTCCTGCGGAGAAGGCTTTACCAACTAAGCTGAAGAATTTTTGAAATTATATATTTATATAAACGTATATATATTAATCTAAACCGTGAAAAAATGTCTTCCCGCCAAATTTTTATCGTGTCCCGCCTAATTTTATTTCCCCGCCATAGTGCGGGAAATCTATACTCATGGTTCTAGAGAACCTTGGGTATAGGTCTTCAAAAAAAACCCCAATACCCATGGTTTTAAAGAACCGTCGGTATAGGTCTTCGAAAAATACCCTATACCCACGGTTTTCTCCAAAACCATGGGTATAGGTCTTAAAATAACATTATACCCATGGTTTTTGGCACAACCATGTGTATAGGTTCACATACTATCCCTATACCGATGGTTTTTTGCAAAACCGTGGGTATAGACCTATTTTCCAGTAGTGAAAATATAACCTAAACATGTATCTTTTAGTAAAAAAATTATACTGGGTTATATAAGTTATATTTTAGACTATAAATAGTAATAAGAAATATAAAAATATATCATACATCAGGAACATTTATATCAAGAAAATAACTCTTGTTTTATTTAAGGAGTTTTCTTTTTTTTTTTGTGAAAAAATCGGATAGGGTAGAAGTGTCTACCTTGTAATATTGAGATGTAATGTAATAATTCTGGACTAATTCTTTAAAAATATAAACCTGAAAAGATCATAAATGTTAATTCTTTACTTAACTCAAGATTATGTAAGTTTTAAGTGTGGTTCCTTATAATTATGTCCTTATCACTTATTTTTAATTGATATTTACATGATTTACTCTTGATCGAGGTTATAAATTTTACCATGATTACTATTCATTTTGATGAAAAGTAAAAGTGGCCTATTTACCAAATTTGAACCTCATGATTCTAAATAAGGAATACATTTTTTAAAATTCAATTTCTACAATTGAAAAAAATTTATTTTAATATAAATGCTTAAAATGCAATGAAATACAGTTTATAGAAAAATGCATTTAAACATAACAATGTAATTATACCAAAATAATTTATAATTATGATTAAAATGAAGTTAATTAGATTAAATATAATTAAATAATACTTATTTTACTTTGAGAACAAATTAAAACCATAATGATACTTTATATGAAAATAAAAATGATAGTTTTATTAAAATCTGTAGTTTTCACTATTCACTGAAAAATCAACCTTTTCAGAAAAATACCAAAATTTCACCCAAAGATAATTTTGATATGTTGATTTAGAAAATTATATTCATTTTTTAAAATATATTTTCTAAAATTTACAAAAAATAATTATCATATTTTATCACAAAAAGCAATAAAAAATCATTTTTGAAGAAAACATATTTTTGAAGAATAAAATGACATTACTAAAACTTGAGTGATTAATTACTAAGTATTTATATTGAGTAGGTATCTATTATATAATTCATAAATTATTTAACCCTATCTATACCATCCAATTTAATAGCTTGTTAATAACATCAAATAATAATATTTTAAATAGTATATTGCGGTTCGCTAAATTTTTTGGTTTCATGTAATGTAAGCTATCGAAGAAGTTAAATATATTTAAAACAAAATTTTAATAAAATTTTGGGGTGTTATAATCTCTACCTTAACTAAAATGTAGGATATTATATTATACTTATACTTGTCCTCAAAATCATTCATATTGTTTTATTCCCTAATTTATGTTTTTCTAAATCTAGTTCTAAAATTTTCTACTAAACTTTCTCTAATAACAACTATACAAATCCTGAACCTAGTATCCTAGAATCATTGGTTACTTTATTAAATTATAATATGATATAATAAATCACATACCAAAGTACTGACTAGTTTATTAGTCTTGGTAAACAAGATACATGCTTGAATCTCACATTATATTTGAAAACATAAAATATAGTTTAGTGAAAGGAAATATTCTACATCCTTGAACTCATTCAAATATTACTTATTCATATCCTGGGGAAAGGAAAACAAATAAAGGGTGATCTTATATTCTTATTAAGGTAATGTAAATAGAATAAGTTATCATAGAATAAATAAGTCATGATAAATATGTCAAAGTGAATAGCTGAAAACATATTCCACTTAATCAATAACTTGAGCATGAAGAATAATATGCAAGGAATAAATGATGATCAAATAATATCATATAAATAATCACATGATCAGGAAACTTATCCATGTATATCATAACTATTCAAGTAATTACAAGGATATCAATAACTAATCTCATAATTATGTAATGCATAATTCCAGATATCATAAACATATCATCAAGGCCTCGTACTAAAACATATTACATAAATGGCTAAGGCCTCATCCAAATAAAAAAACTAGTTTATCTCATTAGACATAATGATACATAAAAGGTCTATATTGGGACCATACCATCACTTACTAAGTCTAATTAATTCATCATATGAAAGTGGTGAAACCTAATCAATGTAAACATTTATATTAAAAAACTATCATACGAAATGTTAATAATTTCCCCATTCAAATCTATCATAAACCATCTAGATAAAAAATAAGTATGGTATCATTATGAAATATCCCTAGTTTAGTATAAGTAAAATAAAGGGTTGTTGTCATTGATGAATAAAAACACCATAAAATGATCATTAAAAATTCTAGATGAAAATACCCTTTTCACTTTGAAAATCACTTTTAAAAACTCAAAATTTAAAAAATATTATGAAAATAAATTATTTGAAAATAAACTTGTGAATACATATATAAATACTCAAATAATTTAGTGGTTATGATTGTGGGAAATTTCATTCATGTCGTATAAGATAAAAAACATTCCTTCTACATTTTTGTAAGAAAAGTAAAAAAGTACCTCATTTGAAAAATGATAGAAAGATTCATTTTAAACCATTTTTTTAAAGTCTAACATTGTTAAAAATGTCCTTAATAAATCATTGTTAAATATAAAATATATTATTTAAAATATTTTAAGAAAAATATATACATGTAATAAAAATATTCCCAATCACGTAGAAAAACAAAGTATGTTTTCATTAAAATCATTATTTTGGAATTCTGAGTATTTAAAAGAAGAAAATCAAATGAAAAATTATAATTTTATAAAATAACCATAGGATAAAAAAAAAATTGGGTTTAGGATGGAAATATAAAATAATTCTCCTGATAGATACTTAAACATAAACAATCTTGGATAATGATAAGATTGTAAAATAAACCCTTGCCAATTTGGTAACTTTTAAATCTTAAGACCCATGAAAGAATAACTTAAAAATAAACTTTAAATATTATTAAAATAAGGATAATCATTATATAAAATTTCAAAGTGGTACAATATAGAAAATATAAAATTAATTAGGTTCCAAACAATAAAATATGCCTCAATGAAAGAAAATTGAGACAAAATTACTTAAAAAGATCATAACATTGATGTTAGAATTAATTAATGAATTGATTATGTGTTACAAATTTAAATTCATATAAAAATGTGTGGATAAAAAAATTAAATAATCAGAGTTCATTCCACACATAATCATGGAATAACAAATTCAATGAAGAAGTATAACCCAATGAATTGAGTTAAGAAACCCCTTACATCAGGCCTTACACATCACATATGTTATTTATCTTTTGGAATAATAAAACTAGTTTGAATATTTAATTTATTAAAAAAATCAAGTTTAGTATTCATTTTATTTTATTAATTTCAATGCTATATTTAATTACTTAATCAATTAAGTTCACATCGAATGTTTTGATGATATTCGGTTCATATATCCAAAATTACTTCAGTTGGTTGAATATTGTAAAAGAGGTCATTATTACATCATCTCTATAATAATAATAATGAAATAATTATAATTTTTATATATAAATTATACTTTTAAAAACAACCATTAAATATGGTTGTGAAAAATGAACTACATTACAATTATAAAGACGGTAAGTTGTACGTATGCATGAGTAACATTTCCATTTTTCAATGATCATGATATGAAGAAGGTAAGTATTATTTTATATTTATATAATTATAATTATATCATAAATAACATATTATTTATTTAAATATACTTATATATATCATCCATGTGATTTGGTTATATAAAATGAATCACATTGCTTTGTGGAGGTGGTAGTCCACAGGTACACACGAAGGATGTTATCATTTATTAAATGGATTGAAAGGTAAGAAAGTGGATAATATATTATCTCTTTGAAATGATAAATATTCCCTTAATATAATGTATAAACATTTAATACATCATTATAACCATCCTTGAGAGGTGGAGATGGAAAAAGAATTACATAGGTTTGTGAGGCGGTAGTCCTCCGTACACATGAATGATAGTTTCATTTTCCATTTGATGGAATAAAAGATAGATATAGAGTGTGTACTTAACATAAAAACATCTAAATATATTTAATATACTTTTTTATCATTTCATCATATTTTAATAATATTTTAATAACTTAGAAGAAGAATAAAACCAAAACATTCAGTTAAAATCTATACCTCTTCTTCAGACAATCTCCTCTGTTTAACACATTAATCCCTCAAAGGATGATATTATTCACAAAATAAGACCTTTATAATGTGTTAAGTGATGATAATAATGGATTTGGGTAGGTATTTATCAAACCAAATGGTTCTTGAAGTGTTAATAAAAGAGGATAGGGGTTGTCATTTTATAATGAGGGGAGGGGCATTCTTGGAATTTCATAAAGTATTAAAATATTATAAATTAATTTTTATGTTAAAATGGATCCAAATTCATATAATTAGAATATAATATGATTATGATTAGAAATATTCTCATATAATAAAATTTTGATAAGTTTGGGTGATGTTTTCATGCTTATCATTTTGTTTTAACTCTCTCTTAAAACTTTTGATGATTATCGCGGTAATAAGGTTTTTTTTACTCTTTAGGGGTCAAGATAGTTACTATAAAATAAAAATTTTCCTGAAAATGGACCATTATTTTATTTTAAACCATATAAAAAACACTTTTTTGAATATATATTTTTTATAAATTTTAATTCATTTAACAAAATATTATATACTATACAATATCATTAATTTTATTTTTGGAATTATTCATTTAATTTGACTTTGAAAACAACATAAACATAAATTAATTCAAATATAATCCTTTAAAACATCCCTAAAATATTATATTTATCAAAAAAAATAATTGAACATAATAATTCCTTCAAATTATATTACTTTAAATATTTTTAGAATCGGTTATTTTATTTTTCTATTAATTGAATAAATATTGTGTTTGTGTTGCGTAAAAATTTAAGGTAATTATTTCAAAATTAAAAATTATAAATAAATTACAATGATAAAAAAATAATTTATGTTTCAAAAATCCATTTTGAATTTAATAGAATTATTTTTTATCCATTTCACAAAATATTGTAGATATTAAAAGCAAGAAAGTGACATTTTTTACTTTATCTTTTACATAAATATTATAAAGGTCAAAACCAAAGAAATATGCCACCAAGTTTCCATATATTATAAAAATGGATATAAATGGATAAACTAAGCACATAAAATTGGATAAAAAAGTTTTAGGGTCATTTTTTACTCCTTATTATATTATTTTTAACCTTAATTACCTGATTTACCCTTACCATGGTGACAATTATTTATTATAGTTACTATTCATAATGAACAAAAATAAAAGGTAACTATCTAAAAAATCTGGACATCCTTATTCCAAATATGAAATCCATTTTTAAAGATTCAATTTATAGAGTTTTTGGAAATTAATTTAAGATTAAAAGGCAAAACGTAACAAAAAATAGTTTTTCTAGAAAACTTCCTTTTTAAGTATAAAAATATTTATATACACAATTTCACCATAAAATTGATTTTTATGAACTTAATTGAATTTTTAATAATATAATATAACTAATTTTAATTTTAAACTATTTTAAAATAAAATGGAACTTTGTAAATGCTTGAACCAACAATACAGTTTTTGGTAAAAATCAGTATTTTTCACTATTCGCTTGAAAATCAATATTTTCATAAAAATAACAAAACTTTACACTAAGATAATTTTAAAATGATGACTTAAAATATTATATATTTTATAATAAAAAATTTATAAAATTTACATAAATTATTTATATTATTATCTCATGAAAAGAAATAGAAACCATTTTTTAAGAAAACGTATTTTTGAAGAATAAAATGACTTTACTGAAAATTGAGTGCTCATTTATTAATAATTAATAAATAAATTTGTATTGAATAGTAACTTTATATATATTTCATAATATGGTTAATATTTTTCATACCCACCAATTCAACAGCTAGGATATAACTGTCATATTTAAATAATAATATTTTGCAGTTCATTTAAACTCGGTATTGTGTGTTGTATATTCTATCAAACATAGTGTTCTCTTAAAAAATATTGGGGTGTTAAAAGTGAGGAATTATATAGAATACGTATGTAATAAAAAGTGAAATATTTACCATATCTTTGATGGGATTAATCTAATCCTTAGAAGGTAATTAGTCTCCTAAACATTCTCGTTATATGAGGATATAGTATCACATGCTATCAAGACGGAGAAATAATTCTCCAAATATTATGGATTCTAAAGAAAGAAAGAGAAAAAGTGGATGTTATGGAAAAAATAGATAACTAGAAGAAGATAAAGAGTAATTTTCTAACATGTGATACATGGGGAAGGAAACTCCATGTCATATGCTTAAAAAGAAAACGAGTTTTCTTTAAGTCTGGAGAAAAAGGCTATCATGATCATGAATCAAATGGTAAGAGATAATCCATAAAATAGAAGTTATTTAACAATAAATATAAGTAGAACTATTTAAAACAATGCCTCAAACAACAATGGAACTTACCAAAAAATAGTACAATGGGAGAAGGCCAAGCTTATACAATTACTACAGCCGAAGTGGAAGTTCCTAGGAATGTGGTGAAAGGTGAACTTATCATCCAATCTAGGATTGAAAATGTTTTATTTGATTCTGGTTCTACCCAATCTTTTATATCGAGATAATTTTCTAAGCGTATCACATCACCACCTCAATGATTAGATGTTGATTTGGTGGTGAAAATTCCTAATGGTAGGATGATCGCAACTCAAGTCTATAACTCCTCTTTGGTTGAAGTTTGTGAGAATATTATTCATATGAATCTTTTTATTCTTACTCTATTTGAATTTTATTTAATTTTTTGTACGTATTTTTTCTCTCAATATAGATCCTATAACACCCCGAAATTCTAAAGTAAGGACATTATATTTGATAGCATGTATGGAACGCAACACCAATATTGTAAGGGAAAATAATATCTTGAGGCTCTACTATATATTTACTATTTTAAACAAATTAAATACATGATATATCTTTTAATTCACGCAACATTGATTTAGGTTGTGTTACATGAAAGATCGACCTTTCTTGATAGCTTGCGTTACACACAAGACCGAGTTTCCCCAAATAACATTGTCTTATTAAAATATTATTATTTAATATAATATGATATAACCTAGCTATTATGTTAGAAGTTATGAAGAGTATTAACTAAATTTGTAAAAAATTTGGTTTATATAAATATAAAATGAATTCATTTATTACCAACTAATGAGAAACTAAAATAAGAACTTATTAAATATAAAAATAAATATTATTATTTTTATGATTCTAAAGGATTTTTGCCTTAATAAACATAACTAATTACAAATAGTGAATTATTTTAATGAAAAATTTATGTTATATGTTTAATGAAATGTTTTTTATATTTATCCATTAGGTTTTATGTGCATAAGATAAGAACAAATCCTATTTCACACATAAAAACTTATATTTTTATAAAGGAAATTTTACCGCCTTTTAATGGAAAACCTATTTTAAATATTAATTTTCAAACTCTTATAAATTTAATTTGATAAAATAAACTTTATTATTAAATTCATAATGTAAAAATTATCTTAGGCTTAATTGTTTTCATTTTTCTGAGAAAATTTATTTTTTAGGTGTCCAAATGACTTAGCCACTTGTCCAAAACCCATTTTTTTGTATATTTATACCATAAACCTTAAATTATTTAGTTTTTATGGTTTGTTATGAATTTTTATTAGGTAAATGTGTACACCTAACTTGTTTCCAAAAATTCCAAGTGAGTCCTCTTTATCCCCTATAAAAGGCCACCACATCTCCCAATTATTTACACCTATAAAACCTATTAGATTTAGAAACTATCTACCCAAATAGTCTCCCAAAATCCATAATCTTGACCTATAATCCTCTCTTTGGGCGTAAATCCTTCCAAGTAAGTGTTTTGGTATAAACCAAAAGAATTTACCCGATTAAGAGATAACGTCTTCTCTAAATATTTTTAGTTTCATTTCCATTATCCAAACCCTATACTCTTATTATTATGTGATTACATATAAACACCAGTATCTTAAATATACTGGTATTTTTTATGTTAATATTTCAATCTACACATACACACACCTCCATCTAATGTGTAACGAACATACTGTTTCAGTGTACAGCGAACTAAAGCCTCGTGAAATGATGATTTTTCAATTTTCCTTTACCACCTATCATGGTGGACATTATGATGAGAAATATATTTATGTATGAAATATATTTTATTCATAATTTTTTAGGCTTCTGTAATTTTTATTTATAACATACCTTTATTCTTTCCTTCATTTGTAAATATGATAATTTCATTTGAGGAAGTATGGACTACCACCCCCTTAAAGCGATATGAATCATTAATTTCATACATGGAACTTATAAAGGATGGTTTTAATAAACCTATATAACATATATATTCTACTTTAATTATAATATACATATGTATCATTTATCTTTCATTATTTTATTGCAACAAAGAAATGAAAGTAGTTTTCATGCGTTTGTACGACCTGCCATCTCAATGAATGGTGTACTTCATTTCCAATCTCCAGATATTATATAATACTATAAATACATATACAATGGATATATATGATATTAAAATCATGGTTTAAATTCTTCAAATGATGAAACCATGATAAATTTTATAAGAACAACAAATAACAAGTTAAAACAACTCGGTGAACTAGGCAATTAACACTCAAAATAGTCAAAATAATAAAAGAGTGTTAACAAACTGGTAATAAAATATTGTAAGAAGTTAATATATGATATTATAAACATTATTATGGGTCTTTTATAAGTTTTTAACATATTTTAAACCACTATAAAGGAGGATAAAGGCTACACAACAAAAATTAAGGTTAAGGTAAGGGACTTTTGTCTCGCTTTTATTTCCATGAGGCATACTTTATTATTGTGCACCTAATTTCCTATATATGGTGTAAATACTACCACATTGACATGTAATATCATGAATTATTTTATACTCATGGTATTTAAATTTTTAAATTGATGATTATTACCCTTTGGTATTTCAATTCATATGTAAGGGATTTTCCTCTCTCTTTTTACATCAGTGAGAAAAATATCTTTTCCACCGCTTATATCTTTTGTGTGTTGTATCTATTGTATTTATTATTATATTTTATCATTAATAATATTATATTCATCAATTTAAGTATTTAATTTAATATTATTCCTTCATGAGTTTTATGATTTAAAATGTTTCAAACTGGTTTGGGACACTTTGGAATGTTTAAGGATTATTTTCCTCAACTATATATTTAATGTCTTTCAATGGAATTTCAATTTGAGGAAATTATATAACCATTGTTCAATAAACCCTTTAATTATCCTCTAGTTATTTAGGACCATTTTCAATATTATTACCAATCTTCAATTTTTTGGTACTCAAAATGTTTTAGAAAATGTATTTCAGAAAATCCGAATTTATTTCTCTCTTTAGTTAGAGAACCTGTTTTCTTATAAAAACAAAGTTTTATTAAAATTTTTTACAAATATGTTTTTAAAAATATTTGGTAAAGACATTTTTACCCATTTTTTCTTTTACCAATTTTTTCAAAGGAATCTTCTTGTCACTTTTTGAACGATGCATTTTCTAACCTTTTGTAATGTAGAAGGAATATTCTTTTTACCTCATATGACTTGTATAGATTTATCTGTCATCATTTCTTTGAATATTCCTTTTTAAGTTTAAAATGTTTATTTCTAAAGAAAAAAATTCCAAAAGTTATTTTCAAACAAAAATATTTTCAAAAGTAAAGGATATTTTCCTTGATAATATTTTTAAAATTTATTCTTTTATTTCATCAATGACAACAACACTCTATTTTTACTCTAAATGGGATTTGTGGTATTGATACCATCCTTATTCTTCCTCTTGATGTTTATGATTGATTTTTCCAAGGATAGTATTCACTTCAATTACCCAATTTATTTGTTACACTACAACAAAACCGCTGTTTAGCGGCGGTTGTTTAGCGGCGGTTCTAGGAACCGCTGCTAAACCTTTTGTAAAAAAGGTTTCACAACGGTTTATAATAAACTAGCACAAAACGTTGGTTTTTTTTAACACCTGACCCTCCTTCCCCCACGACCCCGGCCCCCCACTTCACTTGCGACCCCGGCCCCCTACTTCCCCCAGAGACCCCGCGACCCCGACGCCGGTGACCCCGCGCGACCCCGGCGACCCCGACAACCCCGCGACCCTCGGCCCCCCGCAACCCCGGAAGTTGCACTATCTTCCCCTCTAGGTAGGGTTTTTTTCTCCTTCTTTAGGTTTTTTTGGTTTTCTAGTAGGTAGGTTTTTAGTATATAGTTTAATATGGGATTAATATGGATGTGTATCCTAGAAGCCTTTCTTATTGTGGATTGATTCATCCATATCTGCTTCAATTTCATATATTTTTGATAGGTTAATATCGAAAGGAGTGTGAGATTAGAGCACCTTCAATTTTATTTCAATGATAAAACGCTTTTTATTTGGATGATAAAATTTGGAATCTCTCAACATTTAATGTTTTCATGCCACATGGGGAATATCCTCCTATATCAGGGTCATCGACCATCCGGCTATCTCGATTCACATCATCACATTCATTTTATTTGTCAACAAATATCTCAAATGTTGAGTATTTAACATGTTTTGGTCTCTTTAAACCATAGGTAGTTTCGAAAATAATGGGGTAATATCTAAGGTAGTATGTCTCAAGTGAGAGATATGGAAAGTTGGAATAAATTATTCCATTCACCCAAACCCAAGAAATGGTCTAGTTGTTCAGTAATAAAGGTGTTGATCATGTTCCCTCAGAACCAAGTCTAAGGAATATCTGCATGTCCCATATCAGTAATCCCTACCCTCATTGTTGTATTATGGAACTACATCATGGAGGCGTGGAATGTACTATCACCCTGTTTCTTTTTAGAATAGAACTTAATTTTGTAATGTCAACTACGTACCAAACCGTTCCAAGAAAATTGTCCCATAGGCTTGAAGAAGATTCCATGAATTCTATTTGTCACTATGAGAAAGACATCTATGAAGACCAAGAAAGTACCAAGAAGGGGTGTTCTAATGGTGAATAGAGGTGACAATGTGGTCTGAATATAATGATTAGATTATATCATTAATGTATTCATTTAAAATAAGTAAAGTTACACCAGAGTAGCCATTGAAATGGATATGGAAGAACCCATGAGAGTTATCTAAGTTCCCAATACCAATAATGTACTTGAATTTGAATATGGATTCAGACTAAAAACCATATCATGGTGGCTTGAAGTGAAACTATGCTAGATAACTTGAAATGATCATGTGTTTCCAAGACCATGATAGTTATAGTATAAGGTTTTCATTATGATTGGTGGGGATGGTTAATGATAGCCTCCACAATTATAATTTAATGAATGGTTCCATCCTCTACCACATTCCACCTTTTGGATGGTCTCTTATTAACCAATGGATACTCCATACACTATTTTGAACGATTTCTTTGTGTTGAGTTTTGTTCACACCCTATATCCCCTCTCACTCTCCTTTTCCACATCTTTTATTTTAAATTACACTTAAATGATTATTTTACTGGTTTTTTTCATTATAGGGCGGTATGTAAAGGTGTAATGAGGCATTGGGGGATATCCCTATATAGTGAGTCTGTAGGGATCTTCTAAAAATCAGTTGTGGATGTTGATTTATTTGGAGTTAACCTATTAGGATTTGATACTGAATATCACACCTTTCCTCGAAGCATATAAAGTTATCCCTATGGGATATTTCAGTCATGGAAGATAGTTCCACCTAAACCACATAATCAATTAATGGAATGATTGAGAAAATATCCAACCTACTACCATTAGATTCTATTGAATGAGAATGGTATTAGTATTCCACTATTTGTAATGGTCATTCTTCACCAGTTGGTCTCTATTTCTTATTGACTCAGGCATTCATAATGTACGTTTTAAACCTTCCAAAATCATTCTATTCAATGTGATTGTTGTACCCTGAAGTTTAAACATCTGAGAATCATTTTAACAGGTAAATAAATTATGAAATTATATTCTTCTGCACCTTCCAATTTGGGTATGAATCTCTTTTGGATACCCCAAATACATAACATTAGATTCTCCTTTTATAATATCTTATCAAAACCATGGTCCTTTTCATAGGATATTAAACTTTGTGACACAATGGTCTAAACATCATGACCATAAAATTAATGTCCCCCTCCAAGGTATTATATGATACTAATAATCTTTAATTCACATCAGGTTGTGTTTTGGAATATTTATAAAGACTAACCAATCATTGGTTCTATGTTTTTATATATAAAAATGTTAGCAGCTACAGGTCTGAGAACCATGACCATAAAATATCTGAGTCATCCCCTAAGGATATATGTAAATGTGTGTCAAGATCTACATCCATATCATATTTTTATTCCTCACTTATATCGCTATATATATCACATAATTTTTTTCAAGGATAAATTCCCTTAAACTCTATACATAGATTGGTCTATGAACAATGAAATTAAACATAGTGTGAATATCCATGAGATTGTTTATATGATCATTGGGATCACAATTAATGTAATTCTCTCATTTCCATTGTTTTATAATATTCCACACCAACCTATTATATCCATGATATATGAGATTAAAAGACAGTAATATTTTTTCAATACATCTGATCCTAAAATAGAATAAAAATATTTTTATTTTTTTTACATTAAAATATGTGCACAACACCTCATGGTTTTCTGCAATAATGAAATTAGGCACCAAACTCACATCATTTTATTCAACACATTTCAAAATTCCAACCACCTCACATTCGATTAAAAATGAATTTCCATAAAAATATAAAAATTGGACTAACATTTAATAATTTAAAATACTAATTGAAAGATACATAGCACTAACTATGTTAGAAAAATACAATAAGAACCTAGGGAAATATTTGAGTCCCCCCTACTATGAATGCACATTGAAAAACATATGAAAAGTATGATAATTCAATAAAAATGGTAAATCCATAAAAAGTTTCAAGTTAAACCCCTAAAAAGTGTATCTTTCTATAAATTCGTTTTTATTCCCACTAGAACCCACATTTAATGTCTCATGGAAATTTTTTGGTTAAAATAAATAATAAAAATCACATAGGGACAACCATTCAACCATAGAAAAAATAGGGATATAGTCACTAGGCCACTCAAACATGGATAGTGTTAGATCACAAATTTTATACTCGTGAACAACCTAAGGGTATTGTTTCCTCATTGCATGGGAAAAAATTGCTTGATATATAGTAAATTCTACATGACCTCAATCTGGTTATTGTATAATAACTTTATTAGATATAAATATGTACATGAGAGTCAGATAAATAAAATATCTCAATATAAACATGTTCCCCTACCCATGAATCCATGGTATGTTAATGATGTCCCCTATCATACATAGGATATATTTCTACACGATATATTTCACCAGAGGCTTATTCATCAATGTACTTATATTTAAAATTCAGTCCTTTAATGATTGAGCATGATCTATATAGTAGTCCCTTTATCAGAACTACAAAGAGCATGATTCCTACTCTTACAGTATACATAGATAAATATATATATCCTATCTTGTATCAACCTATAAATCTAATTTAAGTATTTAATTGATATAGTTCATTTAGATGTTATTGTTGTCCACTATAATTTTCAAAAAGGATTATTTAGTTCTTATTCCGACCTAGAATATGTGTTGATTTGTTGATGTTAAATCAATTTCAATCTCGGACACCATCATAGGATTCCTGAATCATTATCTTCCTTCATTAAGTGTTTTTCAAGGGTCAGTGGAAGCAGTTAGGTAGTTGGAACAAATTGACATGATCCTCAATTATCTTAGGGAACCTGATACTTTGTGTGTGATAATTTTTTAGAACTGGATTTATTGTTTCAATAGAGTCTTGTGGGATTCAGTGGTACCTACTTAACTTCATGAATGTATGAATTGTAATCTCATCAAGATTGGTTTTTTAATGGTTATTTCCTAAGGGAATGAATGTAGAGAAATAGACTGATCTCATGAGACTTTTTATTGGTGACAGATCAGTATGGGAGTATGTCAACAACCTTTCAAGGTTTGTTCTATATTCTCCAAAGATAGGGGTCATCAATTATGAGAAAGATCATTTCTTTGGTGATGGTCTTCACCCAGACCTTGGTGCATCTCTACTTTCTTTGGGCATAACATCCATTTTGGAGGTTGTCACTAGGGACATGTGAATGGAAGCTAAATATACTTGGAAATTGATGGTTGTTCATTCCTTAGTTTTATCAAGTATGCAACAAATTAATAGTGGTAATTAAGAGAATACAATGTGCAAGGAGTAGAGGCAGGATGAACCATAACATGATGAAAAGGCCCATTCTTATAGAAATAGTTCATCTATTTTGTGCTTCCAGTTTAGGGACTTTGAGGAATTTTGAGACCCATTTCTTGATATATCATTGAATTTTTCTCTATTATGGAAATTGTGTTCATCATTATTTGTTTTTGATTATGGGGTTATAGAAGATGTCTCATATTTGATTCCTTGTTTTTTGGGTAGGCACATTGTGATATACATGGATAAAAGCTGGATCACATTACCGAGGAACACACCTCAGTATGTTAAGGGTTTGAATGAGTTTTTAGATTTTGCAATTTCTAATCGATCCGTTGAAGGGAAAATAAAATGTCCATGTCCTAAATGTAAATTTAGAACATGGTTGAAGAGAGATGAGGTCTATGAACATTTAATACTGAAGCAATTCACTGCTCAATATTTTTGTTAGATTTGGCATGGAGAATTGAACGTTGCAGAAAGATTGATCATTGATGTTAATCCGCATAATGAGGTCCCAAGTTCATCAACAATGGAAAATGAAATGAAAAACCTAATAAATGATTCATTCATAACTGAAAGACACCACTATCAGCATCAAAACATATCAGAACAACCAGAAGAGGGTGCTACAAATTGCAACATGATAAGTGATGTTTTTGATACTGTAACACAGGCAGATCAAGATTGTCACATATCATTAAATCCTCCTCTTGATTCTGTGGAGCCAAATGTAAGAGAAAACTTCACTGAGGAAAATGTGTTTCATGATTTAGTTGATGATGGAAATCAAGAGTTGTATAGTGGGTGTTTGAAATATTCAAAGCTTTCATTTTTGCTGAAGTTGTACCATATCAAATTTCTATGGGGAATTAAAAATAAGGCAATGTCCATGATATTGGAATTGATTCGTGATGCATTTCTTGAAGCAAAAATCTCATAATCTTTTTATGATATGAAAAAATTTGTTAACAAGCTTGGTCTGAATTATACAAAAATACATGTGTGTCCCAATGATTGTATGCTTTATTGGGGAGAGGATTCAAGTAGACAGAATTTCAAGAAATGTTCTTCTTCTAGATGGCAGGCAAAGGGTGATGTTGGAAGTCTGAATGAATATAATTTCATGGATAAGAAGAAAAGGAGCACACCTACAAAGGTTTTGCGTTACTTTCCTTTGAAGCCTCGATTGCAAAGATTATTCATGTCATCGAAAACCGTCGAACACATGAAGTGGCATTCTGTAGATAATAACAATGATGGGTTAATGATACATCCACGAGATTCCCAATCGTGGAAGACATTTGATTCACTACATATCGATTTCTTAGCTGATCCTAGGAATGTTCGATTGGGATTGGCTGCCAATGGATTCAACCCATTTGGGACTTTGAGTACCAATTATAGCATTTGGCCAGTTGTTTTGATCCCTTATAATCTGACTCTGTGGATGTGTATGCAACAAAGAGTTGACTGAACTACATCAGCAGATGAGCAGATATGCCCCCGGTGGGAGTGCATTGATTGGTGGTATGCAGGTAAATCACAAAAAATCAGAATCATTTAGTTTTCTAACTTTCATTTGTTTTAAGTTTTAATATAAATATGTAACCGTATTTAATTTTCAATATAATGTTATTACAGGTGACATCACAAAGTGGAAATGAAGGTGGAGAGGGTTATGATGCATCATTGGACCCTGAGTAGTTGTACTGTAGATGTGTTGAACAAAAATGAAAACAGTTGGTTTGTATATGTAACATTTGTGGCACATAGTTTCCACCACACATTTTTATGTCCTAAAATTTCCTTGATTTCTCACATTTCTTTTTATGAATTTTATTGATTTCTGATGTTTGTTTTTATGTCTTCATTTCTCAAGTGTGGTATACATCATTCTATTTAGGTCTGTGTTTGAATTGGTAGTCGAGATTTTTGGATGACTACGAGTTAAACCCATTGTTGATGTGTTGAAGAAATTGGGTCATTTCATAGTGATCAAGGGGATAGTGTTGTGGACACTTTGGTGAGGCCCATTGTTGAAAATGTCTGATTTAAGCGTCAAAAGTATCTAAACATGCTCTAGCTCTTCTAAAATTTCATGTGAATGTTATAAATCAAGGGTGGTTCACTAAGATATAGGTGTGACTGAGGGGTGATAAATTAGCATAAGTCCATGAATATAGGCAAGAATACTTTATAAATTAAAATATAATCTTGAAGATGGATGTCGACTTGATGCACAATTGGTATGTATTATAAAAACATGAATTTTAAGAAAATAAATTCTAAAAAATACTTCAATATTAGGATGGTTACAATGGACAATTTCCAACCATAACTGTTTTGATCACTGAACTGTTATTGCATGACTTGAACTGCATTCCCAACACAATTTCCACTTAATCATGGTCTGTCTGGTAATTATTACCTATAATTATATCCCTGAATTATTTATATTATGATTCTTAATTCCATTTTTTGATTCATTACAAGCTATCCGGTCATGAAACTTTAATTACTGGAATTCCAGAACTTTCTTCTTTACCATTCATGACTATTCTTTCTACAACCACTCTCCCAAAGGTTACATTTTCCATGACCTGTGTGATTCTCCCCACCATAGGATTTTAATATTCATCATTTTAATAAAAATAGGAATATAATTCCCATGAAAAACACTCTATCCACCACTAAACATGGTTTCTGGATGTGAGTCAACATAATTATACCATGTTCCATCATGACAATCCATCCTTGGCATACGCTGAAGCCTCATCTGGAACTAATATTCCATCCTTGAACAACTTGTGGTTCACTTACTACCACATAGATTTACATCATCCACTTAATAATAAATAGAAATGGTCTATTCATAATCACATGTATTATGCAATCCTCATTCCATGCGTACACATTCAATCAACATCAATAACTACATCTTGAACTTTAACCCAGATTGATGATGTTATAAAACTCAATCCTCTTACATAGTCATCCATAGAACTAGGATAACTTAGATTTTCTACTAAAAACTCTGGTTTACATCACTCACCACAACATAGTTAATACCTAGGTAACCTCACTTGGGGAGTGATCGGTTAACACAACCTTTTTAGATCCCACAACCCTAAACCAAGTAGTTATGTGATAATACCCCTCAAGGTGTTACCTGTGATTTCATCCCCCAAACTCTCAGAGACTAGAAATTTTTTCACAAAACACAACACAACTCTCTCCACCAAAACTTAGTTAAATAGGAAATTTATATGATAATGAATACTAAATTGATGTTACATCAATGAAATGGGAACACCCATTTCATATAATTCATAGGACCAATGACACTGTACATTCTTGGTATTTTCTAGCCTACTCAAAAAATCAAACCCAAGGGTCACGTTATCCAACATAACCATTTAACATGGATGATGACTTCTTGAGTCATACACCTTTGAAATTAAACTCACACAACTAACTAAACTAAATAAAATTAGATGGGCATGTCAGTCCCACTAATCTCAAGCATTAAAGATGCTCATAACACCTAGAAGTTTTACTTATATCATGATTGCCTACCAACATGGGGAATCATTCCACAACTAGAGTCCTACTCAATCCAAAAATACATAAAAACACATTCTATGACCAAAAACTAAAAAGATGCATCCAATGATGCTTAATATCTCCAAGGGTGCTAGAAAAACTAGGTTAACCCCTCACATAACAGGAGGAATCAACTCTAATTCTAGGTTTGTTCCAAAAAGGTCACTAGAATCTCCCATGTCACGACCCCCTCCCCACAAAGTGTACCCCTCCTGGGCCGGCAATGTGAGAAGAGAGATAATGACCCCTGAGTCCCACCTCCAGTAGGCCCTGGGTTGGCGACTAGCACCGAGGGTATAATAAACATACAAATGGGAGGCATTACCCTCTAAGAGAACACATACAGAAGAGAGAGATAGAATAGACTCCAATCAACTCCAAATCAGAATTGAAAAATAAAAGAAATCCAAGTACATATATGAAATGTCATGAAAAAGTAATACAACTGAAAGTGGAAACTAAAAGTACCCAAAAGAAAGTAAAATGGCAGCGACCACAAGCCCAAACAGCTCCTCCTCCAACCACAAGCTAGTAGTAACCAGCTTGATCTCCAACCTGCTCCAAGTGACCTGAAAAACAGTTTATATATACATAGGGTGAGTATAACAGTATACTCAGTAGGATCCTCCCCAAGCCTCTCGTGAAAAAGTAAAGAAAGCATGCTAAAGCCTAGTGAACAACAAGTGAAACTAACTCGTCACCTAAACAGGTATACTAAGTTCCCAACCTCACCATGGCTACTCTCACCAAGTAACGCATACAAGAATATAGCATATAGTAAAGATTATCAAGGTTACCCCGCTACTACTTCCCCACTGGTTTTCCGCTTTGCCCCAACGACATACGTCCTATGCATCTCTCTCCAAAGGCTTGCCCGCAGACACCTGGGCTAAGCTCCACAATCTGCACCTTGTGCACCACAAAGTCTTGCCCGCAGACACATGGGCGAATCACTACACCATCCTTACAACAAAAAGAAATCAGGTAAGTTCCGGGTGGCACCACAGCCCGTATAACGTGTATCATACATCGAGTATTATACCTCAAGCCATTATAGCCCATACACCGAATAGGGATCCTCAAGCCATCACAGCCTATACACGTTACACCTATAGTAGTCCATAGGATACTATATCCAGAATATGTGTGTGTGAAATAACCACAAGCCATTACAGCCCTGTACACACATATATGGGTAAAACTAACCATTGTGCCTACCATCACAATGATCTACCAAGAGAAGAGAGCGGGTTCAAAGGGAGTAGTCATCCATTCAACCTCCCATCAAAATGTTGGGGAAAACACCCCCCCCCCCAGGGCTCAGAATCCCTGGGGTGTCATTTGCCTTTACCGACAGGGTGGAGTAGTGTATAGAAACACAAAAAGTACAGAATATATATATAACTCACATCCACACTATGGGCATTACCTAGTCTTAGATACAACTATAGCTAACGTCTCTCAGACTCCAGGCTGCTAATTCTATGACTAGGTATCCTATAAGCACACAAACATTTGAAGAGCTTTATTAGATTACTCCGTTCTCATTTTATCAGTTCCACTGTACATTAATTAATTCTTTAAACATTAATTAAGCATGAACAATTCCACATTAAACTGAATTGGCATCACATTCAAAATCAACTAATCCTTTTAAGATTCACATCACCTTTTAAATTCTAGTATCTCCATCCCCATGGATTTTCACCATTTAATCAAACATTCATTATAGAATTACTTTTCCATATTCCCAGGCATTCTAGAAAAGCATCTTATTCTTCTAAACACAAAGGAGGCTCAACACGGTGAGTAGATATACTACCCGTCGAGTCTTTTCCGCCTATAGAAAGAGCATAGACCCATTATCCCTCGAGAGGCAAAACACGGAAAGCACGTGGCATACCCCGCACGTCTTCACCTCCTTCGGAAGAAGGGTAGCAAGACCAGCTTCCTTCAGCAGTGGGGAAAAGAAAATCAGATTAACATTCAAGGAAAACCACAAGCATCCAGCAACCACATCCATCCCATTCCATTACCCCTGGTGTCCTCCCCAACACCCACATGCATAAACTGATGCATCTCGCCACTCTAGGTGTCATCTGCTGCCACAGCCACAAGCCTCCATGCCTCCACATATCACAACAGCCATCTAGGCTCACATCACAGTACAAGAAGCATGAAAACAACAGTCACAACCATGGGCTCTTGACCCTTTAAAAAACAAGAGGGTAACTCAGAACCCTTTTATAAATTCCCACATAATCTGTTCTTTAATTCATATTGAATTAGCAGATTTGTTATTAGTAGGTTCCAATTACGGGATACCTAACCAGTAAGCTATCACAATTAAATAACCATGCTTACTTCCCTAATTTGATTATCCTCAAATTAGAACAACTACAACAACGACAATAACCAGATTAATTTACATGCCTCTTTATCTTTAGCCAATTAATTAACAATTAATTATGTCTTTACGTTCATTATCAATTTCTGTCATGAACGAACAACAAATCAAAGAAAACATATATATCACTCTATCTAGAAAAACATGAGGCAAACCGTTATCACGGTATAAAGCAACAACATACGATCAACCAATTCTTTTAATCTGGTTCAAGTATTTAATTAGGTCAGTTTCATTGTGATCCAAAGGACTAAATCATGATAATTCTATGATTGCACATATAAAATTAGAGAATCCATGGATCCCCTACCTCGAAGAGTTCTTGACATCCTTTATCAAAACAACGGGTCACAATCCTCCTCTCGCGACAACTGCATCCACCCAAAGATGCCACGGTACGACAGCACTAACCAAACCCCAAGAAAAACCCATTATAAGCATGGAGATTACATGCTATAATATGGAAGGGAGAAACAAGAGAAGATGATCCCCAAAGGAACGACAATAAAACATACCTTATTGGGAAGATTGACCGACACAGTTCGGTTGCATCCAAAACAGAGCAGAACCAATCCTAGGAGTAAAGATTGATTGTGCAACTCCTACGGGAATGATTGAAAGGATCTAGCATCTCTTAGCTGAGAACAAAGGGAAAGAACAAGGGAGAATGATATCTCGTCCCTTTTTGAAGATTTAACGAGGTGATGGTTTAAGATCCGGTTAATTCTCCATTAAAAATGGATCACATTAACCCACGCGGTTTGACCAAGTAAATACATCCCGGCCTTAGTAATAATTAATATAGGATTTATGACATTTGAAACGGCCTTAAGAGCCCTTAAAATACGGCTTTAAATGTATTTTACGTCAAGGAAATGTCAAAAAGGGGCAAAACTGTAGGAATCTGGAAACACAGTTCACCCACCGTTACTGTACATGAAACCGATCTGTGAATTCAATCTGTGAAACCGATCTGTGAGACCGATCTGTGAAACCGATCTGTGAGACCGATCTGTGAAACCGATTTGTGAGACCGATCTGTGAGACCGATCTGTCAAACCGATCTGTGAAACCGATCTGTGAGACCGATCTGTGAAACCGATCTGTCAGACTGATCTGTGAGACCGGTCTGTCAGACCGATCTGTGAAACCGATCTGTGAGACCGATTTGTGAAACCAATCTGTCAGACCGTTCTGTGAGACCAATCGGTCAGACCGATCTGTGAGACTGATCTGTGAGATCGATCTGTGACACCGATCTGTCAGACCGATCTATGAGACCGATCTGTCAGACCGATCTGTGAGACCGATCTGTCAGACCGATCTGTGAGACCGATTTGTGAGACCGATCTATGAAACCGATCTGTCAGACCGATCCGTGAGACCGATCTGTCAGATCGATCTGTCAGACCGATCCGTGAGACCGATCTGTCAGACCGATCTGTGAGACTGATCTGTGAAACCGATCTGTCAGACCGATCCGTGAGACCGATCTGTTACTGTTCATAAAACTGGAAACACTGTTCACAGAACTGGAAAATTGGCAAAGTGTTGGGGATAAGTCCCCTTGACCTCTCGGAACACCTCCAACACCAGAATTTCACAAAGTAATGGACCGAAGAGGTCCAGGCCATTACATCAGATACCTATCAAAACACTCTCGTCCTTGAAAATTAATAATGAACCCAGAAGAAAAGAGGGGTATGAACAACCACCCCATAAGATACCTCTCAGGGGGAAACCACCATGAGTTGTTCGAAAGCTGGAACAAAACTACAACATCCGAGAGTATGGGAACAAACAATCCATATCCAAACAATTCAATCATAACATCACATCAAAGGTACATAAATAAAACATGAAAGGTCTAACCATAAAGGAAACATCATTACATGAAAGGAGTTAAACATTAAACAACTCTGGGTACTAAGCATGTATCTGTGACTCACGCTCCCAAGTACTCTCATCCATGCCACCGTGTCACCAAAAGACATGAACTAAGGGGATAGATTGCTCACGCAACACCTTCTTCTTGCGGTCTTGGATCTCCACAGGTCGCTCCTTGAAGGTTGCATCATCATCAATATCGATCTCTCCCCAATCGATAACATGAGATTCATCATGAAGATAATGACGGAGTTGTGATACATGGAAAACATCATGTATCCGACTCATCTGAGGGGGAAGTTCTACTCGATACGCCACAGCTCCAACATGAGCTAACACCTAGAAAGGCCCAACAAACTGGGGAGAAAGCTTACTTCCACGACCAAACCTTCGCTGCCCACGACGGGGAGTCACCTTTAGAAACACATGATCCCCAACATTAAACTCTAATGGTCTCCTTCTTTGATCAGCATATGATTTCTGACGATCCTGTGCTGTCTTCATCCTCTCACGAATCACCTGAACCATCTCTATTGTATTCTGCACTAGTTCTGGTCTGAGAATTGCTGACTCTCCAACCTCAGTCCAGCACAACGGAGAACGTCATGGCCGGCCATACAAGGCTTCAAACGGCGCCATACCGATGGTAGAGTGAAAACTATTATTGTAAGCGAACTCTACCAAGGGTAAGTGCTTCATCTAGGAACCTACAAAATCAAGAACACAAGAGCGCAAAATGTCTTCAAGAGTCTGGATGGTTCGCTCTGTCTGACCATCCGTTTGAGGATGAAAAGCAGTGCTAAGGCACAGTTGAGAGCAAAAAGCATGCTGGAGACCTCTCCACACCCTGGAGGTAAAACAAGGATCTAGATCAGAAATGATCGTCCTAAGTACTCCATGAAGTCTCACCAACTCCTCTAGATACTTCCTCGACAAAACTTCCACTGATCTCGACTCCTTGATTGCTATTAAGTGGGCCGACTTTGTTAAACGATCCACTACCACCCATATAGCATCATGTCCTCCCAGAGCTCGAGGTAAACCTATAACAAATTCCATTGAGATGTCCTCCCACTTCCACTGAGGAATCTCTAATTGCTGGAGAAGACCACCAGGAACACGATGTTCCGCCTTCACCTTCTGGCAGACTAAACATTGAGACACACACTCTGCAACCGCACGCTTCAGCCCCGGACACCAAAACTAAATCCTCAAGGATCGGTACATCTTTGTCACACCAAGATGTACTGCCAAGGGCGAACTATGGAACTCTCTGAGAACCGTATCGCGCATCGCCAAGGGAACAAAAAGTCTGCCATGATACAACACTCGGTGTTGTTCATCCTCCGACCAACCATTAGGGGCCTCACCACAAAAAACTGTGTCTCTCCAAACTTCCACCTCTAGATCACCCAACTGAGACTCTTCCACCTTCTGCACCAGGGATGACTACACCGTCATCTGGAAAAGATAACCTCTACCCCCAAATTCTCCCATATCAAGATGCAAAGCTGGTAGCTCTTCCATCACTCTCCAGGAATCACCAGATTCACGCACAACATCATTACGTGACTTTTGGCTTAGTGCGTCAGCTACAACATTCCCTATTCCAGGTGTATACGATATTTCAAAGTCGTATTCCTGCAAAAACTCCATCCACTGATGCTGCCCCAAGTTCAAGTCACGTTGGGAGAAAACATACCTCAAACTCTTATGATCGGTGAAAACCACAAAGTGCTCACCAATGAGGTAATGTCTCCACAACTTCAGAGAAAACACCACGGCTGCCAACTCAAGATCATGGGTGGCATAGTTGCATTCATGGGGACGCAACTGCTGAGACCCATAAGAAACAACTGACCTCTGCTGCATGAGAACACAGCATAGCCCCAGATGTGAAGCATCACATAAAACATCAAACTGGACTCCCTCCGCTAGAAGACAAAGGACTGGAGCACTTACCAACTTCTCCTTTAGATACTCGAAAGCTGCCTGACACTGATCAGTCCATATGAACGCTTGATCCTTCCTAGTCAAAGCTGTCAGAGGAGTCACAACTTGGGAGAAATTGGCTACAAACCTCCTATAATAGCCTGCGAGACCAAGGAAACTGCGCACCTCTGACACGGTCTTGGGGGCTTCCCAAGACACCAATGCTTCTATCTTTGACGGATCCACAGCTACTCCCTGTTGGGACACAACATGCCCCAAGAAACAAACTTCTCGAGCCCAAAACTCACACTTGGACAACTTCCCAAACAACTGATATTGGCGAAGAACTCCCAAAATGGCTCGTAGATGCTCTGCATGCTTTTCTTCATATGTGGAATACACAAGGATGTCGTCGATGAAAACCACAACAAACTTGTCCAGGAATTCACAGAACACAGCATTCATCAACCCCATGAAAATAGCTGGAGCATTTGTCATGCCGAATGGCATTACAACAAAATCATAATGCCCATGACGACAACGGAAAGTAGTCTTCGGGATATCCTCATCCTTTACACGCATCTGATGATATCCTGACCGCAAGTTGATCTTTGAGAACCAACTTTCACCCTTCAGTTGATCGAATAGGTCATCAATCCGTGGAAGAGGATAGCGGTTCTTTATTGTCACTTTGTTTAATCGACGATAATCGACACACAACCGCAAACTGTCGTCAGCCTTTTTCACAAACAAAATTGGCGCTCCCCACAGTGACACACTTGGCCGAACAAAACCGCACTGCAATAGACCATCAAGCTGAATACGTAGCTCTCGTAACTCAGAAGGGGCCATCCTATACGGAGACATAGAGATAGGAGACGCTCCTGGATGTAGCTCGATCCCAAACTCGATCTCTCGTCGAGGGGGTAAGGATACAACCTCTTCTGGAAACACGTCAGGGTACTCTTCTACGACCCTAGGAAATGCCAAATGTTGAACCTCTGAAGAACTCAGCATCATCCCATCCATCATGGATGATAAGGATGGAAATCGTCTATGACTCATCTGAGGATCTCTCTCACCAAAAAACTCCACTTTCTCTCCATCTGCATCAAAGAAAACGACCTTCTTCCTGTAGCAATCCACAATAGCCTGCACAGAATACAACCAATCCATGCCGAGTATGACATCATATGGTTGTATTCGTAAAAATAGGAAATCTCCCCAAGAGCGGTGTTGCCCCAACACTAGCTCACAGTCTCTACATACTTCAAACAAGTCGGCTCGACCTCCAACTGGCGTAGTCAACGCCAAGGGCACTGGAAGCCTCTCTACCTCAAGTCCCAAAGCATGGAAAAGGGTAGGTGATATGAAGGAGTGTGTTGCTCCTGAATCAAACAAGGCATACACCAATGTAGAAAACAAGCAAAGGGTACCTCGAACGACATCTGGCTCGCCAGGGGCTGGCAACGCTAGAGCATGAAGCTGACCACAACCTCCTCCACGGCCTCTCTGACCCTGATGACGACCACCACCACGGCCGCGCTCTGCTCTCTAAGGACGGGGAGCGTCATGGGGTTGTCCTCTGCCTGCTCCATATACCCTCTGGTGATCTAAAGCTGGTGCAACCTGCTGCTGTTGCCTCGGCTGAAACTGCCTCAATGGAGAAACCTGGAGCGGAGCGCCCAGTGTACAATGACTGCTCTGAAAAGTCGGGCACTCCCACTGCTGATGACCACGACCACCAAAAGAAAAAAAAAGTTCCTGATCCCTTGGCATAGGCCTGAGAGTTGCTGCCTCCGGAGAAACGAGATGGGAAGGGTTGGGACCTACCCCCAGGTGAACGAAAACTCTTCTTCCCTGAAAACCGGGATCCCCGGACCACAGCTTTGCTTCGTGAGGAATCATGATGATTCCCCTCTCGTGACGATCCGGTCCTAGACAAAGTCCTCTCAACAACCTATGCCCTCTCCAGCACCTCAAGATAAGTCTTTAGCATAAATGGGGTGACCTGGCACTGGATCTCTGGACGCAAAGCCTCCTCGAAATGCCTCGCCCTGGCCTCCTCATCTGGTAACAGGTCTGAAGCATATCGTAGAAGGTTCCTGAAACAGATTCCAAACTCTTGAACACTGGAGCTCCCCTGTCAAAGGGTAAGAAGCTCCTGGCGACTGGACACCTTCGCAGTCGAAGAAAGAAACTCAACTCTCAACCTGTCTCGAAACTCCTCCCATGAGATTGCTGACTCCTCACGATCCCCGAGGAACAAGAACCACCACTTCCTCGCTGCTCCACGCAGCATCGTCACAACCAAGGACACCAAGTGTTCCTTCCGAGCACGAATCGAACTGAAGCCTATCTCGACCTCCTCCAACCAGTCTTCTGTGACTGCATCTAAAATGGATCCCTCGTACTTCTGTAGACTCTGGAGCTGAAACTCTCGGAGTGTCTTCCTCCAAGTGTAATCGTCGTCAACCTCTACCTGGAGGCGATCTGCTTGAACAGCTTGATGGGCATCTTCTGCGCAAACCTGACGAGGACATCGACCTAGAGCCATACCAGTAAAATAAAAACTGTTAGAGCTCCTAATCCTGGAATATGGAAGACTCAACATTAAGGAATTAATTGTTTTCTTTTATTAATTAAGGTTAACCTATCCCAAGGTCTATCCATTCAAACACAGGCACAAAGAAGAATGATGCATGATCCTTTCCTAGGTCTCTACCCTGCAACCAGTATCACTTTGTTTAGTAGCCATCATAAACTTAAAGGTCTGTGCAACAGATCATAGGGGGCCCTAAACGCATATTTCTCTGCCGGTCTCCAGTGTTTACCCCACTTGATAAACATGAATGACACTGTTGCCCTACCATCCCATGCATCCTCACTTGTGCCTAACTCCAAACTCCATCCTATCCCTCAACCAGAGCCTCTGATACCACTCTGTCACGACCCCCTCCCCACAAAGTGTACCCCTCCTGGACCGGAAATGTGAGAAGAGAGATAATGACCCCCGAGTCCCGCCTCCAATAGGCCCCAGGTTGGCGACTAGCACCGAGGGTATAATAAACATACAAATGGGAGGCATTACCCTCTAAGAGAACACATGCAGAAGAGAGAGATAGAATAGACTCCAATCAACTCCAACTCAGAACTGAAAAATAAAAGAAATCCAAGTAAATATATGAAATTTCATGCAAAAGTACTACAACTGAAAGGGGAAACAAAAAGTGCCCAAAAGAAAGTAAAATGGCAGTGACCACAAGCCCGAACAGCTCCTCCTCCAACCACAAGCTAGTAGTAACCAGCTTGATCTCCAACCTACTCCAAGTGACCTGAAAAACAGTTTGTATATATATAGGGTGAGTATAACACTATACTCAGTAGGATCCTCCCCAAGCCTCTCGTGCAAAAGTAAAGAAAGCATGCTAAAGCCTAGTGAACAACAAGTGAAACTAACTCGTCACCTAAACAGGTATACTAAGTTCCCAACCTCACCATGGCTACTCTCACCAAGTAACGCATATAAGAATATATCATATAGTAAAGATTATAAAGGGTACCCTGCTACTACTTCCCCACTGGTTTTCCACTTTTCCCCAATGACATACGTCCTGTGCATCTCTCTCTAAAGGATTGCCCGCACACACCTGGGCTAAGCTCCACAATCTGCACCTCATGCACCACAAAGGCTTGCCCGCAGACACCTGGGCGAAGCACCACACCATCATCACAACCAAAAGCAACCAGGTAAGTTCCGGGTGCCACCACAGCCCGCATAACGTGTATCATACATCAGGTATTATACCTCAAGCCATTATAGCCCATACACCGAATAGGGATCCTCAATCCATCACAGCCTATACACGTTACACCTATAGTAGTCCATAGGATACTATATCCAGAATATATGTGTGTGAAATAACCACAAGACATTATAGCCCTCTACACACATATATGGGTAAAACTAACCAGTGTGCCTACCAGCACAATGATCTACCAAGAGAAGAGAGCGGGGTCAAAGGGGGTAGTCATCCATTTAACCTCCCATCAGAATGTTGGGGAAAACACCCCCCCCCCCAGGGCTCAGAATCCCCGAGGTGTCAGTTGCCTTTACCAATAGGGTGGAGTGGCATATAGAAACACAAAAAGTACAGAATATATATATAACTCACATCCACACTATGGGCATTACCTAGTCTTAGATATAACTGCAGCTAACGTCTCTCAGACTCCAGGCTGCTACTTCTATGACTAGGTATCCTATAAGCACAAAAACATTTGAAGAGCTTTATTAGATTACTCCATTCTCATTTTATCAGTTCCACTATACATTAATTAATTCTTTAAACATTAATTAAGCATGAACAATTCAACATTAAACTGAATTGGCATCACATTCAAAATCAACTGCTCCTTTTAAGATTCACATCACCTTTTAAATTCTAGTATCTCCATCCCCGTGGATTTTCACCATTTAATCAAACATTCATTACAGAATTACTTTTCCATATTCTGAGGCATTCTAGAAAAGCATCCTATGCTTCTAAACACAAATGAGGCTCAACACGGTGAGTAGATATACTACCTGTCGAGTCTTTGCCGCCTATAGAAAGAGCATAAACCCATTCTCCCTCGAGAGGCTAAACACGGAAAGCACGTGGCATACCTCACGCATCTTCTCCTCCTTCGGAAGAAGGGTAGCAAGACCATCTACCTTGAGCAGTGGGGAAAAGCAAAGAAAATTAACATTCAAAGAAAACCACAAGCATCCAGCAACCACATCCATCCCATTCCATCACCCCTGGTGTCCTCCCTGACACCCACATGCATAAACTGATGCATCTTGCCACTCTAGGAGTCATCTGCTGCCACAACCACAAGCCTCCATGCCTCCACATATCACAACATCCATCCAGGCTCACATCACAGCACAAGCAGCATGAAAACAACAGTCACAACCATGGGCTCTTGACCCTTTAACAAACAAGAGGGTAACTCAGAACCCTTTTAGAAATTCCCACATAATCTGTTCTTTAATTCATATTGAATTAGAAGATTTGTTATTCGTAGGTTCCAATTATGGGATACCTAACCAGTAAGCTATCACAATTAAATAACCATGCTTACTTCCCTAATTTTATTATCCTCAAATTAGAACAACTACAACAACGGCAATAACCAGATTAATTTACATGCCTCTTTATCTTTAGCCAATTAATTAACAATTAATTTCGGCTTTACGTTCATTATCAATTTCTGTCATGAATGAACAAGAAATCAAAGAAAACATAGATATCACTCTATCTAGAAAAACATGAGGCAAACCGTTATCACGGTATAAAGCAACAACATGCGATCAACCAATTATTTTAATCCAGTTCAAGTATTTAATTAGTTCAATTTCATTGTGATCCAAAGGACTAAATCATGCTAATTCTACGATTTCACATATAAAATTAGAGAAGCCATGAATCCCCTACCTCGAAGAGTTCTTGACATCCTTTATCCACACAACGGGTCACAATCCTCCTCTCGCGACAACTGTATCCACCCAAAGATGCCACGGTACGACAGCACCAACCAAACCCCAAGAAAAACCCATTATAAGCATGGAGATTACATGCTATAATATGGAAGGGAGAAACAAGATAAGATGATCCCCAAAGGAATGACGATAAAACATACCTTATTGGGAAGATTGACCGGCATAGTTCGGTTGCATTCAAAACAGAGCAGAACCAATCCTAGGAGTAAAGATTGATTGTGAAAATCCTACAGGAATGATTGAAAGGTTCTAGCGTCTCTTAGCTGAGAAAAAAGGGAAAGAACAAGAGAGAATGATATCTCGTCCCTTTTTGAAGATTTAACAAGGTGACAGTTTAAGATCCGGTTAATTCTCCATTAAAGACAGATCGCATTAACCCACGCGGTTTGACCAAGTAAATACATCCCGTCCTTAGGAATAATTAATATAGGATTTATGACATTTGAAACTGCCTTAAGAGCCCTTAAAATAAGGCTTTAAATGTATTTTAGGTCAAGGAAACGTCAAAAAGGGGCAAAACTGTAGGAATCTGGAAACACTGTTCACCCACCGTTACTATACATGAATCCGATCTGTGAAACCGATCTGTGAAACCGATCTGTGAGACTGATCTGTGACACTGATCTGTGAGACCGATCTGTGAAACCGATATGTCAGACCGATCTGTGAAACTGATCTGTGAGACCGATCTGTGAAACCGATCTGTCAGACCGATCTGTGAGAGGGATCTGTCAGACCGATCTGTGAAACCGATCTGTGAGACCGATCTGTGAAACCGATCTGTCAGACCGATTTGTGAGACCGATCGGTCAGACCGATCTGTGAGACTGATCTGTGAGACTGATCTGAGAGACTGATCTGTGACACCGATCTGTCAGACCGATCTGTGAGACCGATCTGTCAGACCGATCTGTGAGACCGATCTGTCAGACCGATCTGTGAGACCGATCTGTGAGACTGATCTATCAGACTGATCTGTGAGACCGATCTGTCAGACCGATCTGTCAGACTGATCTGTGAGACCGATCTGTCAGACCGATCTGTGAGACCGATCTGTGAGACTGATCTGTGAAACCAATCTGTCAAACCGATCCGTGAGACCGATCTGTTACTGTTCATAAAACTGGAAACACTGTTCACAGAACTAGAAAATTGGCAAAGTGTTGGGGATAAGTCCCCTTGACCTCCCGGAACACCTACAACACCAGAATTTCACAACGTAATGGACTGGAGAGGTCCGGGACATTACATCCCACCTAACATATATTCCAACATAAAAAGATGTCAACTAAGACACACTGGAAATATCCAAATTCCTATAAAAGCTATATCCCAATGTAACTCTAAAACTATTCCCACAATAGGATTTTTTATAACAATATATTTCTAATGTGTTATTTAATCTATTTCCTCAGTTCAAATTTATTATCAGTATTAAGGATGGTTTCTAGGCCACAAAACAAAAAAATAATTATATAAATGGGTTGGTACTAATATAACTACTAATTCATCAATTATAAATTTTTATAAGTAGAGTGGAATCGCTATGGATGATCTATCCTAAGAAAGTGAAGTTATAAGATTTACTGGAATCAAGTTTGGGATGTTACAATGTTGTATCAATGGAGTTTTATCTTCCTACTATTTATTATTTAGGATATTGTATACATGAGTATGAGGAATGTGTTGGAACCTTTGATTGTTTTTTCTGGTTTTATTTGTTTTTCAGGGCAGTGGTGCAGCAAAATCCAAGAATTATTTTTTTATTCTGGGTAGCTTTTCGCGGCGGTTTTAACCGCCACGAAATGTATACTGGCGGCAGTTTAAACCGCCACTAAACATAAAATAAAATTTACTTTTAGCGGCGGTTATAACCACCACTAAATAGAAGTATCGTGGCTGCTCATTCCGCGGCGGTTTACCTGAATTTAGCAGCGATTTTACTGCCGCTGGAAATTGAGTTTATTTGCAGCGGTTATAACCGCCGCGAATAAAGCGATATCCAGGGCTCGTAAAAAGGCTGCTAAATTCAGGAAAACCGCCGCGAAATGAGGCACCTACGATGCTTTCTTGAAACCGATGCTAAACATTAAAAACCGCCGCTAATAGATTGCTGACACCTAATTAGGCGGCGGTTTCAGTAAATCACTGCTAAATGGTGATTCTGTTGTAGTGTTACTTCCATTTAAATATCCAATTTCATATGATCATTTAACATTGAATTTCTCCTATTTATACGTACCATTTATCGTGGATATTACTGTTTCCTAAAACTTATACCATTTTACAAATGGTGTTTAAATTGGGAATTATTGATAAATATTTATTTCTCATTCAATATGGTTAATTGATAAGGCATATTAGTTATTTTGATTATTAAATATCAGGAATGTTTTGGACTCGCAATTATGGGTGGAGCCCAGACTTTATATAGCTCCTCGATGAATCAACAAGTTCTCATGAGACAAATAGTTGGGCAAATGGGTTTCTACCATTAGTTCTAAACCATAATATGAAATGTCTTAACGGTAATTGGTTTTCATGTGCCTCAGACATGACATCCAACAAATAAGAATTTCCCTCATACTAGTTTGAGTTATTATTTATCCATGAGATTTTGCATCGACATATCTATAGATGTAGTTCATTTTAGTTCATTGATTAAATGGAATGTGTTTTAGTTTCATACCTTTATAAAATGATTTTTACTTATCTAGTTATTTGAATGGAATGTATTTCCATCTATTACCTTTCCATATTGTTTATGTACTTTTGTTCAGTTTATTGATTACATGGCATGTTTGTTCAGTTATTTACCTTTCCATTTTACTATTATTATTGATTCATTATTTCTTCCACTATATTTTTTCATTACTGAGCATTTGAGATCACCCTTATTATTTTTATTTCCCCAAGAATCCAAGAAGCGTACTATGAAACTTATGCAGGTATTTAATAGATGTATTAGAGTTATCCGCAAATCAATTTATTTAGAAAGAAGAAAAAAATTATGTAACAGTGGCAGAACTGTAGCAGTAGTGACACTATAGCAATGGAGGCACTGTAGAAGCAATGGTAATGGTGTTGGTACTGTATCAAGTACTATATCATCCTGGGTATTGTAGAAGTACTATTCACCGAATGTCCCTTTGGGGAAAAAATGGGCTTTTGGACGTTGTATTTGGGCTTTCATACCCCCGAGCCTACGGGCTATGTAATGGGTCCCCCTCTACCCAATTAGAAAAAGATGTATTTGTTTTAATAATAAAAATGAGGCTTTAGCCCAAAAATTTTAAAAAAAATGTAATAAAATACTCATTTATGTATCTGGTTTACCAAGATTACTAAGTTGATCAGTCCTTCGAGCCTTGATTCCTTGTAATCATGCCAATGTAATTGATATCACACATTAGTTCTGGACATCTAGGGTCAGTTTTATATAGTTGGTATCAAAGTAAGTTTAGAAGAAACCTTAGGAACTAGATTTAGGGAAACATAAGTTAGATAACATAACCCAAAGGTATACTTTGAGGATAAGTATAGAAAAAGCCCTATAATTTTGGTAAAGTGTAGATTATGTTGGTCTTCCTAGAAATACATCTTTGTACAGATACTACAAGCAGATGTGGTTCTGGCACATATTTTCCTAGGAGTAATAACTTTGACATGGTGTTCTGTGTCTGACTTGGGGTAACCTAGTATATGACAATGGGCCTTACTACGCACCTAATTTGACACTCATGTGGTATATTCTTGGAATAATCCACATTTTATTTACAAAACACTATGAAGTATTATGACGATAAATGATCAAGGTTAAACCTAATTTTTTTTAGATTAAGGATAAGGTGTCATGATTTAGAAATCATGTATATGATATTATGGATAAACCTTAGACCAAGGAAGGGCCTGTGTGGAAATAAATGGATGAAGTATTTATATATTGAGGTTGTATTAGTTAAAATGATATTTATTAATTAACCTTATTTCAAGTATTTCCATCATATTTATTTTGGAAATTATATTAATTTTGTTTTAGAAAAAGACAACATGTAAGTTGGGTGACAACTAATCAAATCTGATAAGGCTACAGGTCTTAAACCCATAACTAAAGCATGATAAGGGTTTGATGCCAACCATTGACCTACGCAATGTACATGTTAATTTTTTTCATTGTTTTTTGGTAAAAAAAATTGATGAATAAAGATTTATGATGAACCAATGGTATCACTTTTGAGGATTAGAGATTAATATATTACCCATATTTTTTTTAGAAGATTTTTAAGGACAAATAGTTATACATATCACTCTTTTATTGGACTTATGATACTTTAAAAGTTTATTTTAGTTCTTCAATCATCAAAATTTATTTTTGGATGAATTAGAATTTTATCGAAGATCAACAAAAATTTAGGATTGTTCATATGAAATTGAAACCAACCATGAAATAATATTTCCTTATATTCTTGGTCAGTAAAAGAATTACACAACATTAGGAAAATGACTTGGAAATAAATTGTTATCCTAATACCCTTATTTTTGTTTAATCTATGGTCTTCTAAATCATTATATATTTATGGATTTGAGGCCCTCAAATTTACATTTATTATTCACTTGTTTTTTATTGATTACCTCATTCACTCCCTATAAATATTTACACTTTTCCTCTAAGTATTTATCTCTATTTTCCACTAATGTCCTCCTACTTAGAGACCTAGTTACATAGTAGTCCATGTGACATTTTTACTTCACATTCTCTCTTTTCTAGAGGATGTATTATGAACCTTTCTCATGATGTGGGATTTAAAAGTCAAAAATATCAAAAAATATATTACCAAGATCTAGTTTAAATTGCGAGGATACAGTTTTATTAAGGTGAGGAGAATGTAACACCTCGAAATTATAAATTAAGAACATTGTATTTGATAGTATGTATGGCATGCGACACCAAGCATGTAAAGGAAAATAATATCCTGAGACTCAATTATATATTTACTATTTTAAATAAATTCAATACATGATATAGCTTGTAATGAATGCAACACTTGTTTATCTTGTGTTATATGCAAGAGCGGCCTTCCTTGATATCTTTCAATACATGTAAGAATGAGTTTTTCCAAATAACACATTCTTATTAAAATATTATTATTTAATATGATATGATATAACCTAGTAATTATGTTAGAAGTTATTAATATTATTAACTAACTTATGAAAATTTTTTGTTTATATAAATACAAAATTAATTCATTGGTTACCAACTAATGAAAAAAGAAAATAAGAACCAATTAGATATAAAAATAAATATTATTATTTTTATGATTCCAAAAGAATTTTTTATTAATGAGCATAAATAATTATAATTATTTAATGATTTAAATGAAAAATATATTTTATATATTCAATAAAATATTTTTGATATTTATCTAGTAGGTTTGATATGCATAAGATCAGAACAAACCCTATTTTACACATAAAACCCAATTTTTTATAAAGAAATTTTACCACCTTTTAATGGAAAAAATATTTAAATCTTAATTTTTACACTCTTATAAATTGAATTTTGATCAAATAAACTTAATTATTTAATTAATAATTTAAAAATTATTTAAATTAATATTTAAATCTTAATTTTTACTAATCTTTTTGTCACTAAAAAACTTAATTTTACCACCTGTTTGTCTCCAAGATAAGCATTAATATTAATTTTACCAATTATGTAAATTTAATTTAAAAAAATGGAAATAAAACATTTTAATAAGTATTTTATTTAGATTATAATAAGTCCAAGTTAATTTTTGACCAAAAAGATTAGTAAAAGTGATTAGAATTAATCCCAATGATTAAGGTCAAAATAAGCTTAATTAGAGATTAACCTTAATATTAGGGGGCCAAATGACCTATAAAATTGTCCAAAACCCATTTTATGGACATATTTAGACCATAAATTTTCCATTATTTAGTTTTTATGGTTTTTTATGAATTTTTATTAGGTAATAACATGTTTACACCTAACTTGTTTTTAAAAATTCAAAGTGAGTCATTTTCCTCTCCTATAAAAGGCACCACCACTCCCACTTATTCACACCTCTGAAACCTCTTAGGTTCGACCAAGATCTGCCCAAATAGTCTTCTAAAATCCCTAACCTCGACCTAGAATCCTATCTTTGGGAATAAATCCTTCAAAGGAATCCTTTTCGCATAAACCAAATGAAGTTACCTGATTAAGAGGTAACGTCTTCTCATGATATTTTTAGTTTCATTTCCATTATCCAACTCATATACTCTTATTATTATATTATTACACAAAAAACAGTATAATAAATATACTAGGATGTAGTTATGTTAATATTTATACCTACTCATACACACACCTCCATCTAATGGGTAACGAACATAATGTTTCAGTGTACGGTGAACTAATGCCTCACGAAATAATGATTGTTCAATTTTTATTTACCACCTATCGTGGTGGAAATTATGATGGAAACTATGTTTATATATGATATATATTTTATTTATAATTTATTTATTCATATATAATTTTTATTTAGAACATATCTTTATGTTTTCCATTATGTGTAAATACGATAATTTTGTTTGAGGAAGTGTGGACTACCGCCCCCTCAAAACGATATGAATCATTCATGCCATACATGGACCTTAAAAAGGATTGTTTTAATAAGATTATGTTAAATATATAAAATATATATGATACTAGAATTATAATATACTTATGTATCATTTATCTTTCATTATTTTAATATGAAAAATAAATGAAAGTAGCGGTCATGCGTACGTACAACCTACCGTCTCCATGAATGATTCACTTAATTTCTAATCTCCAAATATTGTAGGCTACTATAAATACACATATACGGGATATATATGATATTAAAATCATGTTTTACATTATTGATATTATTAAACTATAATAAATTTTATAATAATAACAAATAACAAGTTAAAACAAACTCGACGAACTAGGAAATTAACACCGGAAATTTTCAAAATAATGAAGAAGTGTTAACAAACGGGTAATAAAATATTGTAAAAAGTGAATATATGATATTATAAAAATTAGTATGGTTCTGGTATAATTTGGTGACATATTTTAAACCACTATATAGGAGTTTAAATATCACACAATAAAAAGGAAGGTTAAGTTAAGGGACTCTTGTCTCCTTTTTCTTTCGGTGAGGCATACTTTATTGTTGTGCACATAATTTATTATATATGGTGTACATACTACCATGTTGACATGTAATGTAATGAATTATTTTATCTTCATGGTATTTAGATTTTTTAATCTATTATTATTACTTTTGGGTCTTTTGATTCATACATAATGGGTTCTTCTCTCACTTTTTACATCTGTGAGATAAATTTCATGTTCACCACTTATATATTTTGTGTGGTGTACCTAATTCCCCTATTGTTATATTGTATCATTAATCATATTAACTTAATGGTATTTAAATCTTTCATTTAATATTATTCCTTCTTTAGTTTTATGTTTTAAAATGTTTCAAGGTGGTATGGGACACATTGGAATGTTTAAAGATTATTTTCCTCAACTATATCTTTAATGATCTTTCAATGAAATTTTCATTTGAGGAAATTATATAACCATTCTCAATAAACCCTTTCATTATCCTATATTAATTCTTGAACATTTTAAATATTAGTACCAATATTCAATTCCTTGGTACTCAAAATATTTTAGAAAATGTTTTTTAGAAAACCCGACTTTATTTACCTCTTTAGTAAGAGAACCAGATTTCTTATAAAAAACCCTGTTTTATTAAAATGTTTTTCAAAAAAATTAAAATTATTTGGTAAATAAATTTTTACTCATTTTTTCTTTTACCAATGTTTCAAAGGAATATTATTGTCACTTTATGAATGAGTAATTTTATAACCTTTTTTCATACAAAAGTAATATTCTTTTTACCTTGTACGACTTGTAGGGATTTATCTACCGTCATTTATTGGAATCTTACTTTTTAAGTTTAAAAGGTTTATTTTTAAATAAAATTTTTTTAAAAAGTATTTTCAAATAAAAATGTTTTTCAAGCGTTTTTTCAAAATCAAAGGATATTTTCCTCAATAATTTTTTTAAAATGTATTCTTTTATTTCACAAATGATAGAAACCATCTATTTTTACTCCACATGGGATTTGTTGTATTGATACCATACTTATTCTTCCTCTGGATGGTTTATTATTGATTTGGCCAAGGATAGTATTCACATTCACTTCCTTGATTTATTTTTAAGTCCCCTTGAAATATTTGATTTCACATGATCACTGAGCATTGAATTTATCCTAATTATCCATATCATTTATCATGGATATTACTACTTCATAAACCATATACCATTTTACATATGGTGTTTAAATAGAGAATTATTGATAAATTTTTATTTCTTATTCAATACGGTTAATTGATAAGGCATATTAGTTATTTTGGTTATTCAATATGAAGAATTTTTTCGACGAGAAATCATGGGTGGATCCCAGAATTTATATAGCTCCTCGATGCATCGATAGGTTCTTATGAGACAAATAGTTGCACAAATGGGTTTCTACCCTTAGTTTCAAACCATCTTGTAAAAGGACTTGATGGTAATAGGTTTTCATGTTCCTCAGACATGAAATCCAACAAATAATAATTTCCCTCATATTACTTTCATTTATTATTCATCCATGAGATTTTGTGTCGATATATCTATGGATAAAGTTCCTTTCAGTTCATTGATTAAATGGCATGTGTTTTAGTTTCATACCTTTCCATAGTGATTTTTTACTTATCTAGTTATTTGAATGGAATGTATTTATAGTTATTACCTTGTCATATTATTTATGTACTTACATTTAGTTTATTGATTACATGGAATGTGTGTTTTGTTATTTACCTTTCCATTTTACTATTCTAATTGATTCATTATTGCTTCTGCTATATTTTTCCTTATTGATCATTTGTGGTCACCCGTATTATATTTCTTTCCCCAAGAATCCAAGAAGCATACTAAAAAATATATGTAGGGATTTAATAAATGTATTAGAGTTATCCTCAAAGATTTTTATTTAGAAAGAAGAAAAAATATGTTTTAATTAGTGTAGTCATTTGTAATAAAAGACTCATTTATGTATCTGGTTTATCAAGACTACTAAACTAATTAGTCCTTTGGGGATTGATTCCTTGTAATCATTCCAGTGTAATTGATAGCAAACACCGGCTCCAAGTTTCTAGGGTCGGGTTGCTACAGATCCCATATCAATTGTTGAGGTAGGTAAGTTATATTCGACACTCTAAATCAACCTTTAATTGTCTATTAGTGTGAGGATGAACCTGAAGACCAAATGGAAATTATTTCCATCATATGGGTTTTACTACCTATTCATGAGGGATATTTATCTCAAATGGATGGGGAGAAACTCAAAATTAAAAATGTGTCTATTTTTTAAGAATATATTGATGTACTTCCTGAGGACTTGCCCAGTCTTACCCAAAATCATAAAGTTGAGTTTTAAATAGAACTCATAACTAGTTCCATGCCTATTTCAAAGGATACATATAGAATGTCCCCAATTGTGTTATAGAAATTGAAGAAGAAACTCCAGGAGAATATAGATAAGGGATTAATTCAACCAAGTGCTTCACCATGGGGAGAACCTATTATTTTTTTAATAATAAATATGGGAAAAGGTATATTTACATTGATTATCGAGAACTTAACAAGATCATTATTAAGAAAAAGTATCATCTTCCCCATATCAATGATATATTTAACTTATTATGAGTTGATCTATATTTTCTAAGATTGATCTTTGATCTAGATATCACCAAATCGGGATCAATAAGGAGGATATAACAAAGCCAACTTTCCATATGAGGTATCGTCATTATGAATTTATAGTAATTTCTTTTGGACTTACTAATTCTCTTACGATATTCATGGATTTAATGAATAGAATATTTAGATATTACCTTGATCAGCTTTTGGATGTATTTATAGATTATGTTTGTATATATTAAAAGAGTAAGGAAGAGTATTAATAATATTTGAGAATTATCTTAAAGACCCTAAGGAAGGATAATTTGTATGCTAAATTTACCAAGTATGAATTTTGTCCTCAAGAAGTTTCATTATTAGGTTATATAATCTCAAGTGATAGTATATCAGTGGATCCTTAGAAGATGGAATTATTGATCAATGGCCTAAAACAACCATGGTGTAATGTCCTGGACCCAGTTCACTCATCAATAACTAAACCCAGTTGGTCACATGACCTTAAGAACACCTCCTCATATGCCAGAGGCTTCTGATTAGCAATGAGGGTCTAATATGGTACAGAGGGGAGACTATACCCACATAATCAGTGTAGCACAATATTGATCATAATGAATAAATAGAGTAACCATAATAATGAAAAATATTGCAATTAAATTAAATCATCAAGACCATAATAATATATTAAGCCAAAGGTGGAACCATATTCAAATGATTAGTATGTAATTGATTTATAAAAAAGATAGATATACATACATACAAGCATATAAAAAAGAAACAAAAGACTAAAAGTATATCTCCAATAGCATCATGATCCAACGCTTAGTGTCGCGCTCCCAAGATGTCATACAACAATTAATCAAGAATACAAGACCCTGTGATTTACCTTGTCCCTAAATGAATCCATGAGTTTTGTATGGGAACCAAACAAAAGACTAGATAGGGTGTGATATATATTCATTAGGAAACCACCAACAATATATATAAAAATCAAATTCATGAAAATAAAATCAGTAGTGTACTGATATAGATATAGGCAATGGAATAACATGTTTGAAATAATAATCATGTCAATCTTGGAATCCTCAATGGATTCCTGACAGACCATACCTTCTTCAAATAATATTGGAAATGTATGAATAAGGGACCTACAAGAGGTTAGGGTCTAGAATGTATAACCAAGGTGTGAAGATTAAGTAATCATAAAATTGAACCTAAGTTGAAACTAGGGAATCCAATTAGTAATAATAGTAATACAGGATCTAAGAATAATTAAGGAATACTTGACCTTACAAGTTTGAATATCTCATGAAAAAAAACCATGCATCGTAGCTAAGGGGTCTGAGTGTAATCCAAGGGGTGAACCCAAGGCATTCTACTAGAAAATTGTCTAACTGAGTCCATGGATAATGTCCACAATAAATCCTAAGATAATCATGAATAGGGCCCAAGGGAATAATGAAAGGTGCATCCTATCTGAATACATCAGCAGAATCCAAGGAGTGTATCCAAGACATTCTAATATCTAGATATGATTCAAGTGAATCAATTATAGTACATCAAGGAATTCATGAATAAATAATACATTGACCAAATTCCAAGGTGGGTATCATGCTTGGAATCCAACCCAATGAATCAGGGTGTCTTCATATGAGTTTTTAGGGAATTCCCTTGATAATCCAAGGCTATATTAAGTATGATCACTTTTATAATAAGAAAAAGGTCCATAACAGCAATAGGCACCTTATTTTTTAATAAAATAACCAAGGTCCATGTGATAACCATTCCCATTCATTCAATTTATATAATTTAACTTTTAACTTTTAATTCAATAATGAAAAATGGATATATACGGTATCATGCTATTAATGATAGTGAATCTAACATGATTTCCTAATCATGAAGTGTCAATTCATTTATTTAAATTAATTAAATCACTTCAGGAAGTCAGACCAAGCACATCAATGGGTGTTTTAGTTAATAAAACGTATTTGGGAACACATACATATTCATGGAACACCTACGGGGTGGATCATGTTGCGATCATTGACCAATAATGGTAATAAGAGGGTTTAATAGGTCATTAAATTTCAAATTGAACAATTAATCTAAGGTAAATTGATTTTAGGGGAAAAACACATGTGAGACCGGTGAGCGACATAATGGACACAATTATAAATATTCAATACTTGAGAGAAAATTCATAGAATACCTAAAATATAGAGTTAGAGAAACACTCATCCAGTATCATCCCTTGGCTTGGTTTGAATTGGAAGAAAAGGGAAGAATAGAAAAATACCCTGAAAATAAGGCATATTATCTCACATAGATATTATGTCATGGAAAGTGGGATAAACAGATAAAGTAAGGAAGTGTATTGAAGCACTTACCAGTGGATAACCAATATGAAAAATGAAACTTGATTTGGAGATCATACATAGGATAAACCTCAATGCCTATCTTGGAGGCAGGTGGGAGGTCTAACGGGAGGGTCGTGTTGTGCATGAGAAATGAGAGTGGTAGAATTGTAATAAAAAATATTACGATTTAAGGAGAAAATTGTATTATTACATATATTTAATAGGCCTCACATTTTGGCTACATGTTTGGACAAACCATACACTAATCATGGGACAGTCACTATCTACAGTACCCCTCACATGGGCTAGGGGCATGGTTAGACTAACTATGTGAAACCCATAAAAAACACCTATATAAAAATTCCAAAACATTTTTCATGGTCATGAGGGATAGGGTGAATAGTTTTAAAACCCATGTGATTCCTTCTAAAGATTCATGGTTTGAGTTTCATGTTTAGTACTATTCATGCGCTAATTGTGTGCCTCAGCTATTTTTTCCAAAAAAAATCGGGGCTCCGAGCTCTAAACAAACCCTGGACACCCCCAAATTCATTGAAACCTCATTAGAAATATCCATTAGAATAAAACCAAGGAAATAAACTGAAATTAAAAAGTTTTTATTCCTTAAAGAAAAATTAGGGTGTTACAGCCTCCACCACTTAAGACAACTCATCCCCTAGTTGCCCTTCTGAGGGTTGTACAACGTCATCTGAGAAAAGATCAGGCTATTAGGCATGTATATCAGCCTCACACTCACAGCTTTGTTCTTATATGTATCCATGCTGCCAAAATACCTCCCCAAAATCCTTATCCTAATTTTAAGGGTAATGGTGTTCCCAAAATACCAACTCTAGGGTCCTTAAGAAGAAATCTAAAGGATTTCTTTCAAGGAAGAGGTAATCACCCTAACATATCACTTTCTTTTTAATTATTATTTTACCTCCTAAAATTTTATGGTGTTTATCATAAAATAATATTTTTAGTATACAAAATATATTAAAATTTTATAATTATTATTAAACAACCATTATCCACCCTATTTTCCATCAAATGAAAAATGATAATGTCGCTCGTGCGTATATGTGGACTACCACCTCCACATAGTGATGTGATCTATTTTTCATTTTTGTTTTAACTGGATGGTTAAAATGATAGATTTAATAAATATATAAGATATATATTATATAAAAATTATCCTATAAAGGTAAATTAATATTTTCTTTTCTTTCATTTCATTCATCGAAAAGAGAAAATTGTGTTCATGCGTACGTACAGCCTACCATCTCCAAAAATAGTGTGATTCATTTTTCTATATATAATTTTATATATGGTTCTATATATATATATATATGTGTGTGTATATATATATAATTAATATATATATATAGGATATTTATATCATTATTAACATTTTGGAGATGACGGAACCATGATCAAAGCACATGGACCAAAACTACCAAAACATGCATGAAAAATGAAATAGCTATTACCCAGAATAGTAATTTTAATACAGAATTGTTAAAAAATAGGTGAAAGTTTTTATAAGTAATGTATGGTATCTCAAGAATGAGTAGTGATAGATACCTCCTTGAAACTGATCCCTTTGTTGATCGACATCATGAGGAGTGGATGAGTAAAAAGATCAAATCAGGTTAAATCTTAATTTGGGATAGATTTTTTGTGTTCAATTTATCATGGTCAAGAGTCATTAAATTGAGGCTAAAAATCTAGGGGTTTGTGACCCCAGAGGTGGTGAATATTAGTGGGGGTGGTGATTGAGGATCGTAAGGCAGAGACTACCCTTGGAAGATTGTGGCTCGGTTACAGAGTCCCCACTCAATGGTGGGGATGATGAGCAAGCCGGTGATGATGGGATATGGAGAAATGGATGATGATGGGTATGGGACCCCAGGGGTGGTGTGGTTTGTGACCCTGGAGGTAGTTAAGTTCATGAGGATATTGATGAAATTTTTAGATCTAATATCTCTTGGGGCTATCGGTGATTATGAGATGTGTGGGCGGTGAGGTGTTGTCCAGATAACCGTAGATCATACCTATGGGAGTGGTTGAATGGAGGAGTAATGAAAATCATCTCATAGCCATAAAATTGAATTTACCTGCCCAATATTGGGGATTCATATCAGGAGAAACCATATAAGGAATTTAGTAACAAATAGATGATGATCTTAGTAGTACTGACATCGACGATGATGACCTTAACCTCCAGATGTGGGTAACAACTGGTCTTTGGGGTATGGATTATGGGAAATGGTAGCTAACCTTGGGAGAAGAATATACCTATTTACTAGAAATTTCTTCGAGTGTAGTCAGTGATGACCATGATAAGAGAGGAATAGGAGACCTTAGGATGTGGGGTGAAGGTCATGGGGATGCAATGTGAGGGGCAGGCTACTGAATGGTTGGTGATGACATTGACACATCCTTATAGGAGGGGATTCAAAAAAATATAATGTGCCTTGGGGTGAAAAAAAATTCTTAGGGACACTTTAAATTATGGATGGTATTATCCCTTCCAACTGGTTGTTTTTTTGTGGCATTTCTTTTTTCACATTTGTTTTTTGGTGGTGCTTTATGTTCCAGGATCTTTGACAATACAAGTCGCTTCTTTTTCAAAATTTTAATTTCCATTAATATATTATAGGGAAAATAATGATCGGTACATAAACCTTTCTGGTAAATCATATATGGTATTATATATATGAGTATGGTTCTATAATGGATGTATGATAAATCTATATTTATTATACAGTAGGCTTGAACACATATAAAGGAAGTTGGACCTGAGGTGAGGGTTTATTTCATAATCTCATCATTATTCAAGATTTTTTATGTTTAAACCTCCATTGGGAAAATTATTTGATCTTTATATATTAAAATCAATCGATTTAATTATACTTTTATTATTTATATAAATTACAAATTTTCCATTCATTTTTCTTTCTTTAAATACCTAGGATACCAAAATAATTTTTTTAAGAAAGGTCGAATTTGTTTTTCTAATCAGTTAGGAATATTTTTATTACATGTATATATATTCCTTAAATGTTTTAAATAATTTTTTTACTATTCACCAATGATTTATTAAATAAATTTATACCCATGTTTTACTTATTACAAAATGGTTTAAAATTAATATTATTTTCATTTACGAATGAGGTATTTTTGACTTTTTATAAAAATTTTGAAAGGAATATTTGTTTTAACATACAAATCATGAATATGATTTCCCTACATCATGATAAAAAATCATTTAAAGATTCCTTTACAAGTTTCAAAGTTTCATTTCAAATAATATGTTTTCCTTAATATTTTAGAAATTTTTTATGTTTTAAATAAGTGATTTAAAAGTGAAAAGGGTATTTTCCTCCAGAAATTTTCCAGTGATATTTTTAGAGTATTTTCATATATGTAAATATCCTTTATTGAATCTTATGATGAGGATATACTCAAATAACACCATCCATCGTGTTTCTATGGTTAGTTTATGATCATTTTGAATAGGGAAATTATTGACATTTTGTATGCTAGTTCTTCCAATACTGATAGTTATTGATTTTTATGGCATGTTGGTTAAGTTGTATTATTTATTAATATGATGAATGAATTAGAATTATTAAGTTATGGGAGGGGATTAGAATTACATAGCCCCTTATGTATTGGTAGTTATCATGAGACAAAACAGGTTGGGTATTTGGCTGATACCATACTCATTTATGTAGATTTCTTGGCACAATCCCTCGACCATATGTTTAAGATGTATGATATTATGAATTATATAATTTTTAAAATCATTTATTGATGTACATGTGATTATTTTAATAGTTATGATGTCCATGGATAAGTTTTAGGCACATTTTATTATTTATATAGCGTTATCTAATCATCATTTATTCTTTCTATATTAATCAAGACTTATTAGATTTTATTGTACACATACCCTTACTGAGCATATGACATCACCCCTTTATTATGTTTCCTTTCCCTAAGATTCCAGGAAGTGTATTACGATTGATATGTGGTGATATACTACATGTAATAATGGTGTTATAAAATAAAATACTATGTTTTATTTTATGTTTTCAAATGTTATGTCAGATTTAAGTATGTATCTAGCTTTCTATGTAACACCCCGACCCCAGTTACCCAGAGTCGGTGCATTATTTTAATACATTGGCATGATTACAAGGAATCAAGTCCCGAAGGACCGATCGGTTTAGCAGTCTTGGAAAATAGATTACATACATGAATGTTACAATACAATTTATAACATACAAAACAACATAAATAATCCTTTATGAACACCATTATTCCCTTGGATTAACCCTACATATCAATCACGATACACTTCTTGGAATCCTGGGAAAATAAAACAAAGAAAGGGGTGAGCTCAAATGCTCAGTAAGGGTAAGAAATACAGCGGAAATTTTCAAAAATAAGCATAAACATTTAAGGCAAAGTATAACTAAAACAAAATCCTTTTAAACTTGAACTTCAGCATAATATGGAAAAGATAAAATGAAATAATTCCATTGACTTATTCACATTGATATTCTACTAGCCGAATAATCACATGCAATATCAATAACCACTTTCATAATGAAGGAAATGCATAATGCCAAACTTTAATTTCTATGTCAAGGCCTCATGCCAAGACCTAAGGGATAACTATAACTGGAACCCAACTCGGAGTGCCTCTAATAACTGGACACCAACCCAGACGGTCTGGTGTAACCAGAACCCAACCCAGAGGGATTACTTTTACCGGTCCCCAACCCGGAACATACTAGTCCAACACATTTATCTTAAGAAGAGGATGAAATATAACATAAACATTCATATTAAAACTAGCATACGAAATGCCAAAAAATTAATCATAAACCATTAATGGCATAAAAATAACTCATCCATAGTCAAACATATCAAAAAACCTTAAATATAATATGGAAGATTTGTATCATAATAAATAAACTTCAAACAAGTGTAAAATTTATCAAAGGATGTTGACATAGATGAAATCAAAACTATTTGAGAGAAATATCTCTTTTTTTGAAATCATTTAAAAGTCACATAATTATAAAGAAATCATTTACTTTGAAAATATTCTTATAAAATTTTAAGGGAAGATTCAAAGATTTTATAATGGTGGAAAATATCCGCACCTTCCATATAAGTTTAAAAAAGACATTCTTACCTTAATTCTGTTGAAAAGGTTAAAAAGGACCTTGTTTGGAAAACGACGGAAAGATTCCTTTATAAACTTCTTATAAAAAGTAAAACAAGGGTATAAATGACTTTAACCCATATTATGTAAAATAGTAAGAATTTTTTGAAATACATTTTTAATAAACATGGATGTGGATGATAAAGAGGCCCTAGTATATAATTACGTATAAATAACCTCGGATAATGAAGAGATTGTGAAATAAACTCCTACCAATTTGGTAACTTACAAAACATACACACCATGAAAGAGGTATCATATGATGAATATGTAAATACACATAAATTAAATTTTATTACACAAATAATACAATTATGGTCAGTACATACACCACACAAAAGGTAATAGTGGCAATATGGCATGAATCTCACGGGAATAAGGAGTGAGATGAAAACCTCTTACCTTGCACTTTACTTTAGTCGGGGGTACGTTTATCCTCCTATATGAAGACTATAGTATGTTATTAAATTATACCAGAACCATATTAATATTTATGATGTCATACATTATTCATTTATGACTTTATACTACCCATTTAATAATAATTTCCATGTTATATTAATATTTCGGGTAATAATTTCTTTCTTTATCATACGTGTTTTAACTTGTTACTCTTGATTGTATCACTTAGATCATGATTTAAATACTTCCAGAATATAAAAAATGATTTATTTATCATATATATTAAAATATAAAAATTTATAATAGACTTATATATTAAATGGAAAATACCATTTATGTAGACGGTAGTCTGTACGTACGCATAAACGCTGTTTCCGTTTTCATATAGTATTGAACGGAAGTAAGTGAATAAGATATATGTAAGTACATAAATACTTATATATATAAATTTATATATCTCTAGTAGCATTACTATGTCATATATTACATTCTTATTAGTAATATATATTTTTATAATTGTCGATGAATGGTGAACTTGGAAATGAATCTCATCGCGTCGTGGAGACGGTAATATGTACGTACGCAAGAGCGAAAATATAATTCTTTTGATATTAATATAACATATAATTGGATAGTATATAATATATACAGAATCTTTATCATGTTATATTTATTATTTACATCAAATACACATCATTATTATACTCATCTAAATAATAATGTATTGAATAACAATTACACCACGACGTGGAGACGGTAAGCCGTACGTACGTACGTATGGTGACATGTCATTCAAAGGGAAGATAGAATAATGAATTTGGTTGTACCATAATTATAATAACATCACATTATATGGAATATACTAGAGTTATTATTTTATAATGGAAACAACAACTAAAAAAGGAAGTGGAAGAAGAAAGGAACTTGAAAGAGGGTGGTGAAATCTTTACCTCTTCTTCGGGTTCTTCCTTTTGATTTGATCAAAAGGGCTCCTTAGGTTGGCTTTATGATAAAACTAAGGCCTCTAGGATGAAGGGAGTATATTTTAGAGGGTTTTTGGGCAGGTTTTTGCCGATTCAAATGGCTTAGAAAGTGTGAATTAGAGAGAAGGGGTTCCCTTTTATAAGAGGGGTGAGGGGCACCTTAGGAAAAACTTAAAATATTATTTTATAATAAATTAATATTAGGTTTATAATGGCTCCAAAGTTGATTATTTAAATTATAAGGTGGGGATAGGTAGAAAAAAACTCAACCAATATGTTTTAGATAAATTTAGGTTACCATTTTAATCTTATCATTTGGATTTAACTCTAAGTTAAATAATTTAACTTTTACCGTGTCTTCTTGTATTCTTACACTATATGGTTAATAAACTTACTATATACTGCCAATTGAACCCAAATTGGTTCATTAATGTCATATATATTATTATATAAGTATTTTGGCCGAACCTTAGATTTTTAAAACTATTATATCAATTAATAATATAATATTTGTTTTAAAAACTATTTTATATCAATTTTGACATTATTTGGTATTTGTTTTTTGTTAAAATAATAACATGATTACTTAAAAAAAACATTGAATCAATCCTAACATGTAATATTCACCTAGAAAATTTGTGGATGTCATAAAACCTTTGAAAGTTTATTTATTTTAATATTTATAATACCATTTATTTGATTCTTTAATGAATAAGGTAATTACTGCATCATCATTGTGTCATAAATAAATTTATTTATCTAATGTATAAAAATTATAAATAAACTACCATGATGTAGGAAATATTTTTATGTTTCTAATGAATATTATAATCTAATTTATCTTATGTAAAACCCTATATTAAAAATGGTTTAGTTATTAAACTTTGATTTTAACTCTTTTAACTCTTCTTTGAATTAAATGATAATAAATGTCCTAATCTAATCCAAGTGGTCCTAAATGATAATATTTTCTTCCTAAGGTTGTTTTTGGACTATATAAACTTGTCCAATAGAATTAGGACATATGTGAGGGTAATATTAATATCATTTTTACCCTTAATTACCCTATTTACTTTTAACTGTGGTAAATAAAAGTAAAAAGTTACTATTCACCAAAAATTATTTTCATCTCATTGAACCAAATTCCACTCCTTGATATTAACTGTGTCTCTCGGATTTTTGAAATTCATCTCACATAAGCGGTAAAATTATGTTTTATGTGAATTTGCAAAAGCTCCTAGGAGGTGGGCAAAAGACGGTGAAAAGTTCAATGAAATTTTTATATATCTAAAATTATTATAAACTGACTCCAATGAATTACATTGAACTTATATAGGTATTATGTATCTATTTTGAAATTAAATAATTTAAATAAAATAAATAATTATTTAAATAAAAATCCAGTTTTAAACTATAACTTAGTGTTTTTCAACATTCATCAAAAATTAAAAGTTTTCAGAAAAATACCAAAAATTTACCCTAAGATAATTTTGATATTACGAATTCAATAATGAAGTCTATTTTACCAAATTCAAAACATAGAAGTTTCATTTATTAATTTAAAATTAATTCCCGCTGTCAAAACAAAAAACGTGTTTCTAAGAAACAATAACTATGAAAAGATTGGCACTTGTTTATGTCAGGTTTAAATGTGAAATTATGTCCAATGACCAACATTGGATTAAATTGTAAAAATATTTTCTAAATATAATTTAAAACCACTCAAATTCATAATTTATCGCTATTAATTATTTTGATTAAAAAAGTTTTTTTTAATTAAAATTTAGTAATTTTCACTATTCATCAAAATATGAAAGTTATCAGAAATGTACCAAAAATTCACCCTAAGGGAATTTTGATATTCTAAATCCAAAAATGAAGTCCATTTTGAAAGATAAAATGTATAATATTTCAAAAAGTGGGTATTACTATTCATAACGGATAATTTGATTGGTTGTGTTGTGTGTTAGAACTCGAAGTTGCGTACAACACACGCTACTGTATTATTCAAAGAGAAGGGTATCATGGAAGCTTGGGGTGTTACATTCTCCCCTACTTCAATAAATTGCGTCCTCACAATTTATGCATAGTATTGGAAACTTGGGGTTGACATTTCAAAATATCTTAGTTGAAATCCCACATCGAAAAATGGATTAATGTGGCCTCTATTTAAAATATAGAGTGGTAGGTATGAAGGTTAATGAAAATAACACATACTAGGGTTCCATGTAGGAAAATATGGATATGGAAGAGAAATTTAACCATCAATATCTAATGGAGAGTGGTTGAGAACATGGCTATGAAAAGGCCAACAATCATAAAGCCATAAATTTGTGATGATCTAAGGTACCATCTAGGACAACATTTTTGTTATAAGTTCCTTTTATTAATGTAGAGGAATTTATTTATGAGATTGGATAATATCATAAGGAGATATACATATTTTATAATTATATTTTTATCCATTAATAAATTTCTACCACAAACTCATCTTTCACCCCAAAACATAATACAACTCAAAAATACTCTATTTATCCTAATCGTATAGGGTTCCAAATATAATGAATTTATAATTCACATATCAAACCCTTTAAAAAAAGGAAACTACATTATACCATCCAGGAACTTCACATAGTCCAATGGTAGGTGATAAATCCCAATCGCACTATGGTTGTGGGTTCGATTCTCGCAGCTTTGTCCGATGCGACGGGTTGTCACACAGTATGTGTGTTGTCCTTTTATAAAAATCCAAAAATAACCTTTCAAACTTAATTCATTCCAACCTTTAAACTTATCCAAAATACTACTATCCAAACTCACAGTCCAAATTTATAAGGAAGTTAAACACAATGAAGATCCTTTTTTCCATGTAATAACATGTGAACACCTTCACCATGTATTATTTTAAAACATAGTAACATCCTGAATTACCATAAAACATTATTGATTACATTCATGCTCCCTTATTCTTTCTATAATACTGGATATATTCCTTCTATCCAAAAATTTTGTAAACTCCAACGATGAAAAATCATTAATCAGTTTCAAAGTATTCAATAATATCCAATATAATTTATCCAAATCAATCTTATATTATTCCAAAATCACTACCTCGATATCAGAACCATATTATGGTTTATCTTTCTCTCAGACATATATTTTCCAAAAAATTAACCTGCTATTGAGTCACTTTTCTTGGTTCCACACAATATCAAGTCCTTAATATAATAGTAATGAAATACAATCCTTATATACTCAATAATTATTATAACCAATACATTATTGATACAACACTCAAATGAAATAATCATATAATAAAAACATAAGAACACTAGTCATTATTCTTTATCTGAGGTAGTATCATAACTTGATTATTATCCAATAGCATCATTTGGGGAATTCTCTGATTGGTTCGTGTAGTGTCCCAACTCCTTGAAGATGAAGCATTGTACATTTGAAACCTTTTTCTTACACTTGCAGTCATGTACTTGGTGTCTTTTTTCTCCACACATATAACATACTCCCATTCCGTTCAAGCATTTTCCAAGGTGATTCTTTCCACAGTTAACACATATGGAAAATCCTTCTTTACCTTCTTCTCTTTATCTATCCTTCTCTCTACCATCCTTTTCTTCTCTGGATTCCCTTCAAAGCCATAGGACTCTGAGAATTCTTTACTTATCTTATCAACACATGATATTATTTCTTCATATGATGATAATGTGTGGGAGAATATTTCCATTCTAAATTCTGGCTTAGGACCTTGAAAGATATGATCCTTCTTACTCTTTGGATCATGTGTATTGCTGGAGTTCTCATTCCTTCTACTGGGCGTCATTTCTAAACAATGGCATACACTAGATTAGTTTATGAATAGTAATACCTAATCCCGAACTTGTAAAACACTTAAGATAAATTAAAAAGTTTATGGATATAATCTATAATCATAAAAATGTTTTCTTCGAGTAAGTATATACTCATAAGCCCTTCATAATGGTTTGTAAAAAAAATGAGAATTATCCTAAGCATATCCCCTGGGAGTGTCGTAACCAAGAGTGCAGCAAGGCTTGTTGTCATGCACCAGTTCCCATTCGAGTCTAGCTCAAAGCAGTGTTTTTGGGTTTTACCCCTAGGTACATCTGTGCCAGAGCCGCCGCTACCTGCTCATATCCAGACAGGGATGTATTTGCTTGGAAAAGTCAAAAAATCTCTACATTACCAAAATTATAGGAAGTTCTTCTATACTAATCCTCAAAGTCTATCTTAGGGTAATGTGCTCTAATCATAGTTTATCTAAATCTAGTTTCCAAGGTTATTGTTAAACATCCTTTGATACCAAAGGTAACACCCCGACCCCAGTTACCCAGAGTTGGTGAATTATTTTAATACATTGGCATGATTACAAGTAATCAAGTCCCGAAGGACCGATCGGTTTAGAAGTATTGGAAAATAGATTACATACATGAATGTTACATTACACTTTATAACATACAAAACCACATAAATAATCCTTTATGAACACCATTATTCCCTTGGCTTAACCCTACATATCAATCACGATACACTTCTTAGAATCCTGGGAAAATAAAACATAGAAAGGGGTGAGCTCAAACGCTCAGTAAGGGTAAGCAATACAGCGAAAACTTTCAAAAATAAGCATAAACATTTAAGGAAATGTATAACTAAAACAAAAGAATTTTAAACTTGAACTTCAGAATAATATGGAAAAGATAAAATGAAATAATTCCATTTAATTATTCACAAGGATATTATGCTAGTCGAATAATCACATGCAATATTAATAACCACTTTCATAATGAAGGAAATGCATAATGCTGAACTTTAATTTCTGTATCAAGGCGTTGTGCCAAGACCTAAGGGATAGTTGTAACTGGAACCCAAATCAGAGAGCCTCTGTAACCGAACTCCACCCCGGAGAGCCTCTGTAACCGGACTCCAACCCGGAGTGCCTATAATAACCGGACACCAACCCAGAGTGCCTCTAATAAACGGACACCAACCCGGAGTGCCTCTAATAACCGGACACCAACCCGGATTGCCTCTAATAACCGGACACCAACCTAGAAGGTCTGCTGTAACCGGACCCCAACCCGAAGGGCTTAATTTTACCAATCCCCAACTCGGAACATACTAGTCCAACATATTCATCTTAAGAAAAGGATGAAATATAATATAAACATTCGTATTAAAATTAGCATACAAAATACCAAAACATTAATCATAAACCATTAATGGAATAAAAATAACTCATCCATAGTCAAACATATCACAAAACCTTAAATACAATATGGAAGATTTGTATCATAATAAATCAACTTCAAACAAGTGTAAAATTTATCAAAGGATGTTGACATAGATGAAATCAAAACTATTTGATAGAAATATCTCTTTTTTTGAAATCATTTAAAAGTCACATAATTATAAAAGAAAACATTTAATTTGAAAATATTATTATAATCTTGTAAGAGAAGATTCAAAGATTTTATAATGGCAGAAAATATCCACACTCTCCGTATAAGTTAAAAAAAGACATTCTTACCTTAATTCTGTCAAAAAGATTAAAAAGGACCTTGTTTGGAAAACGACGGAAATATTCCTTTATAAAATTCTTATAAAAAGTCCAAAAAGGGTATAAATTACTTTAACCCATATTCTATAAAATATTAAGAATGTTTTGAAATACATTTTTAATAAACATGGATGTGGATGATAAAGAGGTCCCAGTAGATAATTACGTATAAACAACCTCGGATAATGAAGAGATTGTGAAATAAACCCTTACCAATTTGGTAACTTACAAAACATACACCCCATGAAAGAGGTATCATACAATGAATATGTAAATAAAAATAAATTAAATTGTATTAAAAAAATAATACAATTATGGGCAGTACATACACCACACAAAAGGTAATAGTGGCAATATGTCATGAATCTCACAGGAATAAGGAGTGAGATGAAAACCCCTTACCTTGCACTTTACTTTAGTCGGGGGTACGTTTATCCTTCTGTATGAAAACTATAGTAGGTTATTAAATTATACCAGAACCATATTATTATTTATTATATCATAAATTATTCATTTATGACTTTATAATACCCATTTAATAATAATTTCCATGTTATATTAATATTTCGGGTAATAATCGCTTTCTTTATCGTACGTGTTTTAACTTGTCACTATTGATTGTATCACTTAGATCATGATTTAAATACTTCCAGAATATAAAACATGATTTATTTATCATATATATTAAAATATAAAAATTTATAATAGATGTATATATGAAATGGAAAACACCGTTTATGGAGACGGTAGTCCGTACGTACGCATAAACGTTGTTTCCGTTTTCATATATTATTGAACGGAAGTAAGTGAATAAGATATATGTAAGTACATAAATACTTATATATATAAATATATATATATCCAGTAGAATTATTATTTCATATATTACATACTTATTAGTAATATATATTTTTATAATCGTCGATGAATGGTGAACTTGGAAATAAATCTCATCGTGTCGTGGAGACGGTAATCCGTACGTACGCACGAGTGAAAATATCATTATTTTTATATTAATATAATATATAATAGGATGGTATATAATATATAAATAATCCTTATCATGTTATATTTATTATTTAAATCAAATATACATCATTATTATACTCATCCAAATAATAATGTATTGAATAACAATTACACCACGATGTGGAGACGGTAAGTTGTACGTACGCACGTATGGTGACATGTCATTCAAAGGGTGGATAGAATAATGAATTTGGTTGTACCATAATTATAATAACATCACAGTATATAGAATATACTGGAGTTATTATTTTATAATGTAAACAACAAATAAAAAGTAAGTGGAAGAAGAAAGGAACTTGGAAGAGGGTGGTGAAATCATTACCTCTTCTTCGGGTTCTTCCTTTTGATTTGATCAAAAGGGATCCTTAGGTTGGCTTTATGATCAAACTAAGGCCTCTATGATGAAGGGAGGATATTTTAGAGGGTATTTGGGTAGGTTTTGGCCGATCCAAATGGATTAGAAGGTGTGAATTAGAGAGAATGGGGAGTGCCCTTTTATAAGAGGGGTGAGGGGCACCTTAGGAAAAACTTAAAATATTATTTTATAATAAATTCATATTCGGTTTCTAATGGCTCAAAAGTATATTATTTAAAGTATAAGGTGGGTATAGGTCTAAAAAAACTCAACCAATAGGTTTTAGACAAGTTTGGGTTACCATTTTAACCTTATCATTTAGATTTAACTCTAAGTTAAATAATTTAACTTTTACTGTGTCTTCTTGTATTCTTACACTATATGGTTAATAAACTTACTATATACTGCCAATCGAACCCCAATTGATTCATTAATGTCATACATATTATTATATAAGTCTTTTGTCCGAACCTTGGATTTTTAGGACCATTATATCAATTAATAATATATTATATTTTTTAAAAACTATTTTATGTCAATTTTGACACTATTTGGTATTTGTTTTTTGTTAAACTAATAACAACATTATTACTTAAAAAATACATTTAATAAATCCTAACATGTCATATTCATCTATAAAATTCGTGGATGTCATAAAAACTTTTAAATTATATTTATTTTAATATTTATAATACCATTTATTTGATTCTTTCATGAATAAGGTAATTACTGCATCATCATTATGTCATAAATAAATTTATTTAAATAATGTCTAAAAATTATAAATAAACTACCATGATGTAGGAAATATTTTTATATTTCTAATGAATATTTATAATCTAATTTATCTTATGTAAAACCCTATATTAAAAATGTTTTAGTTATTAAACTTTGATTTTAACTCTTTTAACTCTTCTTTGAATTAAATAATAATAAATATCCTAATCTAATCCAAGTGGACCTAAATGATAATATTTTATCCCTAAGGTTGTTTTTTGTTGAGATAAACTTGTCCAATATAATTAGGACATGTGTGAGGGTAATATTAATATCATTTTTACCCTTAATTACCCTATTTACTTTTAACTGTGGTAAATAAAAGTAAAAAAGTTACTATTCACAAAAAATTATTTTCATCTCATTGAACAAAATTTTACACCTTGATATTAACCGTGTCTCTTGGATTTTCGAAATTCATCTCACATAAACAGTAAAATTAAGTTTTATGTGAATTTGCAAAAGCTCCTAGGAGGTGGGTAAAAGACGGTGAAAAGTTCAATGAAATTTTTATATATCTAAAATTATTATAAACTGACTCCAATGAATTACATTGAACTTATATAGGTATTATGTATCTATTTTGACCTTAAATAATTTAAATAAAATAAATAATTATTTAAATAAAAATCCGGTTTCAAACTATAACTCAGTGTTTTTCAATATTCATCAAAAATGAAAAGTTTTCAGGAAAATACCAAAAAATTACCCTAAGATAATTTTGATATTCCGAATTAAATAATGAAGTCTATTTTACCAAATTCAAAACATAGAAGTTTCATTTATTAATTTAAAATTAATTCCCACTGTCAAAACAAAAAGCGTGTTTTTAAGAAACAATAACTATCAAAAGATTGATACTTGTTTATGTCTGGTTTAAATGTGAAATTATGTCCAATGACCAACATTGGATTAAATTGTAAAAATATATTCTACATATAATTTAAAGCCACTCAAATTCATAATTTATCACTATTAATTATTTTGATTAAAAAAGTTGTTTTTAATTAAAATTTAGTAATTTTCACTATTCATCAAAATATAAAAGTTGTCAGAAAAGTACCAAAAATTCACCCTAAGCAAATTTCGATATTCTGAATCCAAAAAAGAAGTCCATTTTGAATGATAAAATCAAAAAGTGGGTATTACTATTCATAATGGCTAGTTTGATTGGTTGTGGTGTGTGTTAGAACTCGAAGTTGCGTACAACACACGCTACTGTATTATTCAAAGAGAAGCATACCGTGGAAGCTTGGGGTGTTACATTCCAAGACTACTAATCTATTCAGTCATTTGGGATTTTTCTCTTATATCTAGTACCAATGTAATAATGTAACCAATGGATATGGGATACTAGGGTCGATTTCATTATAGATATGTATATTTTATGGGAAAATATCATGATGTCCCTCTCCCTTATAGATATACGGTTGAGAACAACCATGAAGGTGGTTTTCAATAATGAGGTAGGGGAGATAGACGTGGACAACTTAATGTTTTGGATGTGTTGATACCAGAGGTCTCGGAGATCATTTGAGGAAAAAATTTCTTATCTTTTATGTTGTTAGGTACCTTATTTGATTCTTGATCATCACACTCCTTTATTACACCAGCCTTGGTCCATGTCTTAGGATTCAGGGTTGATAGGTCTCCATTTTCCATAGTATTGACTATACTAGTTGGAGTCCATACGAGTATTCTTGATGTGTGTTGGTGTTTTGATCTAATGATAAGGAAACATTAGTCATATGCGGACTTCATTATACTTTATATGCAACCATACGATGTTATTCTTGGAATCTACCTGTTGTATTCTGTGTGTATAGTTATTGCTTGCTTCCAAAGCAGATTCATGTTCTATGATGAAGAGGGAAAATGTGTGGTTTTTATTAATGAGTAGGAGAATTAGATGGGTTGTATATGTTTAGATTCATTTTTTTCTCAGTTAGAACCTATATCCTTGATTTTTGTGGAGGATTAGGTGGTGGATTTTCCTATAGTCATGGAATAATTACCTAATTCTTTTCCAAAGGATATTGTGTCTTTATCCTCCTTGATGTGATATTGAGTTTGGGATAAAATTTTACCCTAATGCCTCCAATATTTCTATAGATCCTTATCAAATGGAACCTTCTGAGCTATGTGAGTTGGGGATTAATGTTGATGACCTGATGTAGAAGGGATTTATCTGACCCAATGTGTTGTCCTGGGTTTCCCCAGTGTTGTTCACAAAGAAGGTAGATAGTGGTATAGAATACTGGTGATTAAATCTAGTTTTATTCAATAATTGTTACCCTTTTTCAAGTATTTATGGTCTATTTGATTAGTTGAAGGGATCCATGTGGTTTTCGAAGATAGGTTTGTGGTTTGGATACCACCAATTAAGAGTTTAAGAGGAGGACATATCAAAGACTGCTTGCAGTTATTGTTATGGACACTTTGTGTTTTTGGTAATGTTGTTTGGTGTAATGAACACCCCAGCCATATTCATGGGACCCATAAACTATGTGTTTAATGATTTCCTAGACTAGTTTTTTGTCATATTCATTGACGAAATCCTCATATACTCGAGGTCTAAAGAATGTTGAGAACCTTAGTGATGTTTTATAAGTCTTTCAACATTATAAAATTTATGGTAAGATGTTAAAGTGTATATTTTTTGATATAAGAGGTCCACTTACTTGAATATGTTGGATCTCATAAGGGAGTAGCAGTGGATCCCTTAAAGATTAAGGTAGTTATTTCTTGGGAAACATCCAAGAATATTTTAGAGGTCTTTAGTTTCCTCAGCATCATGGCTGGAGGTTCGTGTCTGACTTATCTTGGGTAGAGAACCCATCGACAACTTTGACTAGGAAGAATAGGATCCTCTTATAGACTAATAAATGTCTATAATATTTTGAATTCATGAAGCATGGGTTGATTAGTTCTATCATGCATTAGTTTTCTGAGGAGGGTGTGGTGTTTGAGTTGTTCTGCAATGCTTCCTATTTGGGTTTAGATTCTGTATTGATACAATAAAGAGAAGTGGTATCATATGGGTCTAGGAAATTACATCCCCATGGGCATAAATATTCCACCCATGATCTTGAGATGGTATTAGGGGTTTTTCATTAAATCTATGGAAATATTACCTCATCGATGAGAACTTTATAGTCCTTATAGATCAAAAGAGTTTAAGGTATATTTTTTATCAGTGAGATCTAAATATGCGATTGTATAGATGGATGGATTTTCTCTAAGACTCGAACTTTGAGACCTCCTAAACCCCTGGGAATAGTAATTTAGTTGAATTTTCATTAATTATAAAGTCAAGGGTATGAATTTTTTTGGAATATAGAGATGCTTGTAGGGTGATGAGGGAGATAATGGTGATGCAACATGATATATATGGGGTCAGTGGTAAGGGTTTCTTATTTTATATAACAGTGAAATCATACTTGGTTTAGTGTATAAAAAAGTCTCAATGGGGAGACTTAAAAGTCTAGGTCATACAATACCATTTCATCCATAATGATTCTATATAGGTATGGTTGTGGGATGATCGATTTTATGTAACTTTTTAGGGGAGGTTGTTTGTTCTGTCAGTGGTGGGTGATGAGGTTCTCTAAGAGTTCCATGGTTTAGCAGTGGAAGTACATTTGGGAGTTTCCAAAATGTATCATTCCATAAAGGGGATAATTTGGTGTCCTATGATGAAGAGATCAATAGTATATTTTTTATCATTGTGCTTGGTTTTTTAGCAGGTGAAGTTGGATCATCGTGTTCTAAGAGGTTTATTACAGTCATTGTATTCCACTATGTGGAAATGGGAGGATCTCACAATTAATTTTATCACTTTTTTACCATGATACCTAGGATGATATGATTCTAATTGGGTGATCATAGATTACTTGATTAATTTGACCCACTTTCAAGCGATTAGGGGGTCAGGTGCTATGGATTTTTTGGTGAGGTGGTATGTAGATGAGGTGGTGCAGTTTCATAGGATACTAAAGCCCATTATGTTTTATTAAGATCTTCATTTTTCTGAAGATTAAATATAGGATTGAAACATTATTTTGGATCCTAGTCATTGGAGTACATATTGTGCTCTTGTATCCTAGATTTCAGTGGATCATGGATGAGGCATTTTTCATTGATTGAGTTCACTTATAATAATAACTTTCACTCTTCCATTGGAATGGTTATGTTTGAGGAATTGTATGGGAAGCCTTTTCAATATTTATTATGATGAACTATGGTTGGGGAGTCAGTATTACTTTGGAAAGATGAGGGGAGGAGTTTGACTAAGAAGATTCAGATGATCTGATAGCGAATGAAGGTAGTACCAGACTATCAAAAGTCATATGCAAATTAATAGAGGAGACCTATAGATTTTTAGGTCAGTGACCATGTTTTCTTGATGGTTTTCCCTCTTTATGGGTAGTTGATGTTTGGCTAGGGTATAAATCTCTATATGAATTTCATTCTTCCTTTTGATGTGTTACAATGTGTTGTAGAGGTGGAATATCAATTGTCACTTCCTCCATAGTTAGCCATGATCCATGATGTATTTCATGTGTTTCATCTATTGTGGTATCTTTATTATGATTTTCATGTCATATATTTTGGATATTTGGATATTTATGATTATGAAACATTTATAGAGAGTCCATCTAAGATTCAAGATCATCGTGAGAAGGTGCTATGTGGGTATGTTATTCCCTTGGTGTGAGTTCTATAGAGGAATGGTGGTATGGATGAGAGTATGTGGGGATGTGAGTTGTAGATATGAAAATAGTATCCTAAGCTCTTTGAATATTGATTTTTCATGATTATTTAATGTTTGAATTTATTATAGTTTATTGGAATTGTTTGTTTTCTATTTTTCCATGTCTTGTGGATGGTGTTGCCTCTTTTGAGAGGTATCTCTTATGGGAGGAGGATTCGAGGGATAATGTTTCCACTTTGGTTTTTTTTTATTTTTAAGGATAAGAATTGTTTGATAGGTATATGATTTAATGTCCTAGACCTTTTCATCTTATTACTTTTCATTTTTTGGGTTTTGGATGTGTCAAGAGAAGGGATGAAGGAGTATAATAGTATTTTGAGCTAGATTTTTAATTGGTGACTTGAATTATCGTGTATAAGTAAGACTTATATCATGGTGGTTGTGAGTTATAATTTTATAAAATTTAATTACCCTTATATAGTCCCTTTATGGTTTTAAAGGTTGGTTTGTGTCATGGAAACCATTCTTTCATTCTGAAAAATGACTCTTACACAGTCTGTTTGTGGAACGACTGGTTTGGTCATGATGTGGGGGTTGGAGATAATGGTTTTTGTGGTTTTATCAACATGGAGGTCATTGTCTAATTTTATTAGGTATATTTCATAAATCCCATGGGTATATGTTCTTATCTCTACCCATTTGAGGATAGTTGTATTATATAGAGTAGGATTGCACCATGGTGTCGTAGGGATTGGACCTTGTCGCTCTATCGATTTGGTGACCCCAATGACATGGAATCTCAAATACACCATGGTGTTACCTCTGTTTTATAAGATCAAAGGGAATTGATATATAGATTGTGTCATAGATTCCATAGGGATGTTGGATTATGACACTTTGTGTCATATCCTCCTATATTGTGTCGAAGTTTTAGTGAAAACCTTATCTATTATGGCATGGTCTAGGTTTTATGCCATGGTCTTCAAGACTAGGTGTAAATTCACGTTATCCTCCAAATACCATTCATTCATATTTATTTCCCTTAAATACTGATTGATTTCAAGGTAATTTTGGTATACCTTTCATCCCCTCTTCCTTGGATTTGATCCTCATATTAGGGATATTGATTATTAGTGATCCAAGGTGAATCCATCCTCTTTACCTTCTTGGTTTCTTTCCATTATTCCCTTGATGATTTTTAGTGGTGGTGTTGATTTAATTTGAGGTATGTTAGAGACACAATTTTAATAATGAATTATTGTGGTATAGGTTGATTGGGGATTCCCTTGTGCGGTTGTGACCTTATTTCCCTCTCTTCAATGCTTTATCTTACGTAGTAAATTAGGAATCTATAATTGAGGTAGGGGATTCAATAACTCACCATTATTTTGTGTATGTTTTGGGATTAATATTATTTTGTCTTATCTGGGTGAGTAGTATGGATTGACCTATTAAGGATAATGAACTATACTAAGGAAAATTACAGGTAATGGGGTGATTCATTTTCATTTACCTTCTTTCATGATATTTCTATTGCACTTGTTTCTTATTTATTATTATTGATGAAAATTGTTGACGTTGTTTAGAATTGTTTTCTGATTCCAAGTATCTTTTATTGGAATCACATTTCATAAAAGTATAATCACATAAATATGGTAATGAATCAATTGCATGCAAGAAAGGAATTAATATGAAATAATGTTTGAATATGGAAGAATGTGATAGTACTTAATAATTGAAATTGGTTTTTATGTATTTTATTAAATCTTGTTGTTTTGGATATCTTTGTATGATTTTTGGGGGTTCTTCATGAATTTTTTGTAGTAGGTGTTGTGGTATATTCTATTGGTGTCATAGTAGTATATAGTTGAGGTTATGGATTGTGTAGTGAGGTTGAGGCTGCCTTGCAATGGTTGGAAACAAGGAATGAGTGGGCTATTTTGGGTGATTAATTGGTTTGTTGACAACGGATCATTTGGCAGTTTATTAGTAACACAAAATATAGTTAGTAATAATTAACTTGAAATGTGGTTGGATGGAATTGAATAACCTCATGGATCAAAATGAAATATTGATGCTTGAAATAAATGTTTAAGGGATGGGAATTGTGTGGGTGATGGTTTGTGTGGTTTGAATTTAAATATGATTAATAAGTAATATAAATAGTGTAATATTTTTGGTAAAAGTGAATCTATAAATGGGATAAATGAGTTTTATTGACGTTAAAGTGTGCATGTTTAATTTGTTGTTTTCTTGGGATGTGAGGCTAGTTATAGTGTTATAGTTTGAAGTGGTAGTGGTGTGCAGTGGTGGTAGTATGGTGATATTTATGGTATGTAGTAATGTGTTTATTATAGATCAATTAGCTTGGTATTTTGTGTTTCTATTACTATAATTATATCTTCATTGTAATTTGTATGCATGCCCCACCAAGTAATATACCCTTACCAATGCCCAACATTCTTTGGATACCTAGTGTTTTCCCCTAAAATCTAGGTTGGAAAGGGAACATATGGTTGAATACCTCATCTTATCAACTCTCCCTTCTAATTATAGCATATTTTGTGATGGCTCAAGGTAGGTAATATCATATTATCATAGTGTGTGGCATAGTGGAAGACCCTACAAGGTATTGGTGTGAATCTAGGAATATGATTTACTATAAGACACTACAATTTATGGATGAGGAGGTTCATTGTTTACTGGAAGATCCTATTGTGTATTAATTAGATGATATTATATGGTCAGGGTCATGTAGGGTAGTAAGAGGGAACATGGTTGATGTCCTCTATGTTCACGGTACCCTATTATACTGGATATGAGATATGATATGTGTATGATTTGTTTTTGGATTAAGGTATGGATTGTGATATGAGATATGGTGTGTCGTAGCATAAATGTGGAAGGGGTTAGGAAAACAAGTCATTTAAAATTGGTGCATGAGATTGAAAACCCATGAGGAAGTGGTTGTGTGGTTCCTCCTTTCTATAATATTTGGTATAATTTTACTATACATGGATATGATTTTTGGTGAGTGAGCCTTGGTGATTTTGGGTGATAGTTGACCTGATAGGTGCTTGTTGGTTATTTTTTTTTTGTTCACTAATGCATTATTATGGTATTTCCATGTTTTCATGACATATATTAGGTATGATCACACTGGGTATACATTTCATGCTTTCCCATGTATATATAACCCTTTTTTTGGGTTTCCCAAGCGATTTTGGTGACCAAGATGGATAATTCTATCTTAAAGCTGGGGATTGGTTGTAGATTTTCTGCCTTAGGACTATTTTGGTGTTTTGTTTATTCAAAGACTTACTTTTCTCTGATATATTCACACATTATGGGATTATTTTAGATATTTTTTATTTATAATATGGTGTTGGTTAATGATTTTATTTATGTATTCCCTGGATATATGAGGGTAATGCCTCCCATTTTCCTATTTTACACCCTTGGTGCTAGTCGCCAACCCAATTCATATCAGAGGTTATCCTCAAAGTTCACTCTCATATTCATTACAGTCCTAGGAGGGGTACCTAGTGGGGGAGGGTTGTGATAACTTATCCTTTATACTAGGAACACACATGAGTATGCATTAAGTATCGTGACTCTAACGCCTGTCATTGGATGGATAAAATTGATGAATCTTCTCCTAGATAACAACCACCTACTCCTAATACCATATTATATTTTTTTAAGAAACACTCAATCACTATATTCCTCTCTAAGACTTAAACATAGGTAGGGATGCCAATGTCAGCACAAGTCTATCTATAGATGACACACTTAAGTTTACATGCACAAAGTAACCCATTATGAATTATGTTGAGAGAGTACTTTGTTAGGTTAGTGAATCTCGATGTGTACTCTGATATGTTCATGTTACCCAACTACATATCCAATAATATCTCAATACACACAACCCTCAATGTAGATGGATAATACTCTTCACCGAAAATGTTCTCAAACTCTTACCATGGGAGATTCACCTCATTGTGAGTCTGAATAATCAAGATCTATAATCAGCCTATTGTACCATGGTAAAGGCTGGATGCTAGTACCACCAACTGATTTCCAGGATTCTAGACTAACACGAATTCCCAGTTCACAACCTCAAGCTAATACTTCATTATCTAAGGATCATATTCACCTCATACCTTGGGGATATCTGTCACTAAAACTCATGAATCACACTTAGCCTACATTCATCCACATATTTTCCTCTTTAATGATATTATACTTAGAAGGTAAAGGAACATGTACCTGAATCATATATTCTTGGTCTTCTCTTTGCACTATAGGTGGAGGAACTGATCCCCTATCACTCAGTGGGGGCATATCATGATCAGGTCTTTGATAGAAGCCCCATCTTTTATATGGTCGATGAAAAAAGGCTCAATTACTGGCACAAGAACAACACAACCCTTTATCAAGATCCTAGAAAGTTGTGTTCATGGAAACATCCTTTAATTAACAAGATATACCAGGAACAATAAAAAATATATGGGGAGCTAACTCAAGAAGTAAATGAGAATCAATGGCCAAATTTTAAGTGATGTGTATACCATTTACATGTTCCACACAATCATTGTTAATGAGGTTTGAGTCAACAAAAATGTTATTTTAATTCCACTAAATGGATAAGTCGGATACCACACTAACACTTGGTTCTATAACTAATAGTAAAACTCAATATACCTTGACTCAATTTCCTTAAGTTCCCAAAATAATCATTAAATGTCACCTAAATCCAATTTTTTTCCCTAAGATAGGCCCACTCTGATACCACTTTGACATGTCTTGACCCACCAGGACCCCACTTGGTCTAACAGTAGTCTAAGTGTGACACCCCAATCCCACCTTTAATAGGTCAAGTTCTAGTGACTAGCACTGAGTAAGCATATCACGCAACATGGGAGGACTCATCCTAATGCACATTTACACAACCATAAATATTAACATAGGATACATCAATATAGAATAAATAAAAAAACTAACTGCAATATATAAAATGGATATATCCCATACTATTCATCCATACAGTATAACAAAGTGTGAAAACATAAATAAAAAGCAGGGATAAATAGATACCCAATATCATAAAGGGTAAAATAACATAACATAACTGAATGGTGAAGATAACCCCCTATATACCTCTCCTAACAAAAACTTCACCTTTTCTTGCCACATAAGGGTACTATAAAGATCTCATTTTACTGATACCATGTCCACCATGATTATTTTAAAACTACCCTTCATCTAAATAACACACAACAAGTGTGGGAGAAACTCCCATATTGGGATGAGTATTTACATACCCAATAGGATGCCCCAAAATCCAAAAAGGATAAATAGGGAGATTAGTGGGCTTGAAACCAAAAATCCAAGAAAAAAACCACAATGTGCTTAAAAATAGATGACCAAAGAGATATAAGAGAGTCTCTCTTCACATTTTCCAACCATAGGTAAACTATACCCAACAACTAACACAAGGATTTGAACTGCCCAGCTTTATAACCCACATGACCTCTCAGAAATGGTATTTGGGGTCCCATGCCTTTCTAATGTGTAAGTGTTGATCAAGGGAGTAACCAGCTTGATTAGAGGACCTACACATCATTGAGTAGAGAATGGTGAGTGAGGGAGCACTTGAATCCTTAGATAGATTACTTGTGCCTCATAAGTTTGGGAGCCCTTGACTCAATTAGTCATGTGCGAGACCCACACCCTATCATCAACACATAACTTATGGATTTTTTTATATTGTTTTTTCTTCAATCTTCATTCCCAATCCTAGTAATCAGTCCTATAAAGTTAAGGAATGTGAACTGCCTGAATTTCCTAGAATCTCACAACTAGTGCTAAAGAGGGATGTACCATTGTAATATTTGTGAAAAAACACTCGATATGGACTACTCACATGCCTAAATTTGAGTCTCGGACAAAAGATATGAAATTATCCATGTCTATAAAAAGTAAATCGGGTGTACTTTGGGGGTACATGGTGTGTAACTACTTGGGAGAATTCTAGTTGTGTACTTCATTCAACATGTCATATGGGGGTTGACCAATACAACATGTATGATAGCATACATGATGTGTAAAACTTGTGGGGGTGCTCAATTGTTGGATTTGGTTCCCTAAAACCAACTTATTTTGTACTTTATGATATATATATGTTCATTGTATGGATATTAATAAACTTTTTATCACATCAAGATTTTTCTTATACATGATATTGTATGTGATAATGTCCTAAGAGTAGATGTCGCACTAAAAGGTCATAATGGATCCCTGTTATGATGAGAACCCAGAAGTGCCATGACACTATTCTTGAACATATGTTCTATAGACGAATGATATCATTTTAAGGGACATAAATGATATAGTCCATCAAGGGTGGAGACTCATAGTACTTTGAGGCACCTTCTCATGGTGTACGCCCTTGGTAATATCCAGGAGGATATTATGAGAATGAGACCCGTCAATAGGAAAAACAAATTCATAAGTGTCATTGGACGTTCCTATTTGAGAATGTGTGTATTGGTCCTTATACTTTAAGGTTATTATTAATGGGTATTATGACTTGTGCACTTAGATGTATTGGAAAAAACTATGACGATGTATGTTCACGGTGAGTTAAGATATGTTGGGTGCGTCATGAGTAATACTACATTAATGAATAATGCGAGAAAGGATTTTTCCCTTCAGTTCCATAATTGAAGTTGATATCTTAGGCCCTTTGATGGAAATTATATAGCCTAAATAAATCCATGGCTATGGTGTTCTATAGACAAGTTCAATTTCTAGGAAGTTAAAGAATGAGAAATCGAGCACATGGGTTGATGGAACTTGCATGCAACCCACTTGATTGAAGATATCGAGATAAAGGGGTTATATTATACGGTAAATGTTAATATGTGGTGACATGTCATTACTACATTAATTTCTTTCTATATGGGTTCCTTGGAGTGTTTCTAAATTCTAACCTTGGACTTTAGGCTACTCCGCCTAATGTTACTGAGAAATAGGCCTAGAGGGTCACACACTAAGTGTATCCAATATCTCAGTTAAATAATATATTATTTATTATTTAACAAGTTGAATAAATATTATTCCTGAGTTTGGTTTAACAATTATTCATGGATGCATGATCGCATTTATTTTAACACTAGTTATTAGAGAGAATATAATGTGGGTGGAATAATTAATAAATATTTATTTTTTATTTAGTGAATATAATATTTATATATTTATTTGAAAATAATGTAGTGGTATTTTTTTAATAAATAAGTAGTCATTATTCAATGGTTAATAAATATGGTGGAGGATTGGCAGATTGAGTTAAGGGTCTCGTGAGAAATAATAATATTGAATATTATTTTATTAAATAATATTTAATTATAACTCACAAGTTAATATTATGTCAGGAAATAATAATTTTTCTATTATTATTTGACATAGGTTTTTTGCTAAGATTAATAAAATAATTAAGGTACTTGTGAAAATTATTTATTATTACCCTAGTGAATTAAATTCCCGGTTATATTATTCTCTTATTAGCCAAGAGCTAGAAAAAATGACGATTATTGTGGTGCACAAAAAATTGGAGAAAAGATCTCAAGCCTAGAGAGTTCATCCCTCTCCAAGAATGCTCTCAAGAACGATAGGAATCCTCCTCCACCAGATCAAGGATAACGCTTTGGAAGCGGTTCTCAAGGTGATCGAAAGAGGACATCGCAATTGCAAGGATCTTCCATGATAGCACCCAGATACTCCTTCAGCGACATCCAAAGATATGTGTAACACATGTGGATCACTGCTAGAGGAGATCTAACCTTGATTTCTACAATTCAACGAAGGTGGACTACAAATTTGTAGTCAAAAACGTCAATGAATAAAGAATCGCCTTAAAGTTAATTATCTAATTTAATTAAATTAATTATAAAAAATATATATTGATCCTCTCTATTGGTTCTAGGTTTCTATTTATTTGTCTAAATCCTTGATTCAATTCCATGGATACTGACATTCATCATTTTATTGATCCCAGATTGTTCATTGAATATGGAAAAAATTAAATTTGGGCACCTCCCATCCCACACATCCACTAAGCCTGGAACCTAAAAGTGGTATCAGATGGAGGTTATTATTGTTTATAATTATTTAAATAATTCATTTATGATTTATGCTTTAATAATTTTGTTTTTCAATTCAAGTTTAATCGTTCTTTAAATCTAAATTACAAGATCTATTTCTTCCTTCATCGTTTCTCAGAGATCTAACAAAAATGATCAATTTTATGAGTAAAATAAAATCAAGGAACTCATCCAGAGGTGACAAGGATCCTCGACATACAAAACTAGACTACACACCATGTAATCAGAATTACATGTCATGTAGTATTGTTCAACGCATCAAGATTCTGTTCAGTAATCAATTTGAAATCTTGCATTAAATAGGTATTAATGGTGCCATTAATGACCTTTAATCCACGTGGTGTTGACTAGGATTAACTGGAGCATGGAAACTGGACTACACATTGTGTGTCCCATTGGACATGGCGTGCAGTCCCTTTAGGTCAGGGTCGAGTCATGTATCCCATGCCCAACTTTCTCAGCTAGTTACCATGTAATGCAGAGTCTACATGGCGTATGGCCCACTAGACACACTGTGTACTCTGAAGATTTCTGAAGTACACCTCACATGTCATTTGTCCAAGCGTGTACTTTGGATGGATGGTGAGGATCATATACACCGTGTAGTCGGACCTACACACCGTGTACTTTTTCCAGATTACGCAGATATAAAATTTATTATTATATTATGTAACCCTTGAGACATTTACCTTTATGTGGGTATAAAGCTGGGAAACAACATGTGATAGGTGTTTGATATATATATATATGTGTGTGTGTGTGTGTGTGTGTGTGTGTGTGTGTGTGATTAATTAATATATGCATAATGTTTAAAAATATGCACAACATGTATAAGTTGTATTATATTTATAATTCTGCGTTCATGATACATGTCACAAAAAATAAAGTGTATACAAGTATAATACATGTTGGGTAGTTTTGGACGGGTATTCATTGGGTTGTCTCCAAGGTACAAGTTATGTACAAGGTTAATTTAAAATGAATTATAAATTTTTTAAAATTATAATGGATGAGAATCTCAATGAAATTTAGAAAAGGATTAAGATAAAAGGATTGATTAATTAAAGATAATAATTAATTGATTCGAGTGATATTTATCTTAAATAATAATGATTAAATAATTGAATTCTAGTTTTATTAAAAGTGTAAATTCATTTCATGCATGTGGATGATCAGGAGCTAGACCATACCTTTTGTATGTGATTGGTTTCCCTTTTAATTTCTTAAATTAAATTGTTTCCTTGAGTGCCTTCTCTCCTCGTTAATATATAGGGCCCATGTGGCCATGGTTTCTTTTGTATAAACCCCTCTTTACCCCTCACTTTCATGTGAGTAAAATCATATGTAATGGATGGATCTCCCAAGTTAGTGGAGGCGGTTCATGTTAGGATTTGAGGTGAAACCAATCCAAGGAGATATAAATGTGGTAGGTGGAAAGCCGTAAACATGAACCTAATTGGTTCAAGGTTTTTCTCCCCTAGTTCAGAGGTTAGTTTATCAACCTCTAAATAAACTAACCATTAAAACAATCTTATGATAATACCCTTTATTTTATTTATATTAGTTTTATGGTTATTCATTATGGATATTTTTTCGTGATAACATAATTAATGAATTAACAAGCATGCAAGATGAAACTAAAATAAACTGACTTATGCATAAATATTATATAATACATGGTTAATCACTTAAGCTTATCCCACTTAATATGAACAAGCATTTGAAAAGATAATAAATGGAAATTTATTCATAAAGGTTAAAATCCCTCAATAAAATATTAAGTTGGTATAGCCTTCTATTACTTCAGTTAGAATCGAACCATAGTTCAAAGTGATTGACTAGCCAAAGTTGGGGTGCTTTCAATTATAGAGGAATTATAATTTGAGGTTTTGGGTTGAATTCACTTAGTTTACATCAAGGGTTTACTTCCAATGTAGGAATTGGTGTAACTGAGAGGAAATGGTTGAGGAAATCCAAAATTAAGGATTTTAGGATTGGGGAGTCCACTCAACGAATCAAGGAACTGCGAGTTAATGCAGTTGGTATTTAGAATGCCTACCTAAAACCTTTCAAAATGCTTTACCAGACAATGTTGGGGTAATACAAAGGGAAATATGGATCCTTGCAGCTAGAATGTCCAAGCAATATGATATTCTAAAGCCAATGGTGATGGATATTGTGTTTCGATAAAATATTGGGAGACTAATAAATATTTATTTATTTGTTTGTATTAATTTTATCAGATAAAGTACTAAATCTATGTTTATATTATTTGTAGAAATGAAATTAAAAATGACATCAAACATATCATTTTGATCCATACTCGAGAAGGAAAACCTTCTCACTGGCACTAATTTCTAAGAGTTGCAAAGGCATCTTTGGGCCATCCCTCTCCATGAAAGGAAACTATATGTGCTGGAAGAATCTTTACCAATTATGCCTGGAAATGAGGCAAGTGATGAGGAGCTCTCTGTGTACGAGAAACATCTAAATGATGTTAAGAATTTTTAGTGCCTCATGTTGTCATCCATGACCAATGAGCTCTTGAAGAAACATGAGGAAATGTATTTTTATAGCATGATTTCTCACCTTCGGGGTCTCTATCAAGAGAGGTATGAGATCTCAAATTCTTTGTTCACCACTAATATTAGAGAGTATGCACCGGTCAGGCCACATATAGTCAAGATTATTGGCTACATTGAGTATCTTGACATCATAGGTATTAAATTCTCGGATGAGTTGTGTACAGATCTCATACTATCATTATTTCTTAATACCTTCTCTAGTTTTATTGTGAATTATAATATGAGAAATAATGAGAAAAGTCTATCAGAACTTCTAACCCTAATTTTCTATGTGAATCAAGACATGGGGTGTGACAAACCTATAGTCCTTATGGAGAATAGGAAGAGGGGGTACAAGGAAAAGGGTCCAAAGACCTATAAATAGTTTAAAACCCTCGAACACCATCTGACTAAGAAGAAAAAGATCTAAAGGCCGGGAAAGGAAAAGGTGGTAGTATGATTTTCATGTGGAAATTTAGGCCACTAGAATATAAAATACACCTAGAGGAAAGGGGAATCCAAGCGTGCATTCGTTATCAAGTTCAATCTTTCCATTTCTCCACATCGGGTATTAGATACAGCTTGTGGTGCTCACATATGTATTCAAATTTAGGAACCAAGTAGATTCTGAAAAATTTCTAGAGGAGAGGTGGATCAGAAAGATACCAATGGTGAGAGGATATTTTCTCTTTCCATTGGTGATTCATTCTCAAATTTACCCAAGTTGTATGGTGTAAACGGTCATTGTAGTACGGCTTGGGTTATCGATCCTTAGAGACCTAAGAAGAAACCTAAGAAACATGCATTCTAAGAAGGTGATTTGATGGTGTTGATTTGGCTATGTAGTGGCCAAATTTGGATTGAATTGATTGGATTATTTGATATTTTAAATAATTAATTCAATTCAATTTAAAATCATGATTCGATCCTTGGGTATCGCATGGGGTGAATTGGATGAATTTCTTTTTAAATTATTTCAATGTCTTAAGTTTGAGTGTTTCCTTTAACAAAATACAATGATCCCAAATCACTCACCGGTTCAGAGTTTCAACTATCCTAAGTATAATCACCTATACACTTGTAGGATCATATTTATGAGCACTCCAAGGTATAGGATCGTTTTTAGCACTCGGGATGTGTATCCTTAAAATTGGTGAGTTTAAAGGAGAATGTAAATCATTGAATGAAAATCTCAAAAATAGAATTGATTAGGAATTATTAAATTAAGAAATAACATCCAATTAATCCCATTTATAATCCCTTAGATCAAATTTTTAGATTATTATCCCTCCATTGATGTTATTATATCAATGAAAGCGGGTAGTAGACTTATGGTGGAAGAATCGGAGAAGAAGAAAAATAAATAAAAATCACTCCACCGTTGTGTGAAGAGTTTCACAAAAGATTAGAGGAATAACCTCACTCCCTAAGGCAACGGTATCAAAATGATATGAAAATTAAATAATAAATTAAGAAGAAGAATATGATGATCTTTTATTAATTAAATTAAGGTGAACGAAAAACTTACATGGGAGAAATTGACAAAATGATTACGAAATAAAAGCATGACAATACAAATAAAAGAAAAACTTTGATTCCAAAGAAAAATATAAGATCCCAATTCCCTTAACCACCATATCCCTATATAGTCATATTAGGAGCCTTATGTACACCCCCCAATAATTAATTTACCTCCCAACAATTAAGAGAGTCAAAAGTAGGGTGAAGAATCAAAAGGAAATTGACGTTTCGAAGTTGACCCGGAAAATAGTCCAGATTCATCCTCCATTTGGACGTTCGAATTTGACATTAAATATGGCCGAATAATCAGAGTTCGTAGAAGACAAATATCTTCTCCTATGTGTCCTATATTAGATTTCAAAATTTCATGTCATTTGGTGCATCCGTTTGAATGTTATTCCTGAAATGGTGATAATAATTAATGGTCATTCATATTGGTCCCATCATTTAACTGTAAACTTAAGATCCATATATCTCCATGAAAAATTCAGAATTAGCTCTGTCCACAGTTGAATAAAATGATACTCATATTTTTTTTATTTCTACTATAAAAATTTGAGCTTCATTGGGCTTGTTTTGTGGGCCACACATTTGTTTGATGGGCCTTAGGCTCATTATACTTTCTCCAGCAAATTTCTGCATTCAGGCGCAAAAATCTCCATCTTCCATTGAGATTCATCCATCAGACCTAAAAGATAAAATGTTCCAAACAAAGTGATAAATCATATCCCAAAATATCAAATTCATAAAATTTATATAATGTTGTCCACAAATAGATGAATGATTGGGCCCAAATTTTCATTTTAAACATGAATTGCATTTAAGATGAGAAATGAAGTTCTATTAATGTAATGCACTAAAAACAATGTTTATGGACTTTGGAACAATGAATATAAAGATATTAAAAATGAATATTTTCCAATTTTAGTGACTAATCACACCCCCCAACTTGATTTTTTCTAGTCCCAAGCAAAATATATTACAAATATGAAATTCAAATCCCCCTTTCCAAAAACATTTTAATACACATTGCTCACCCAAAGACCTCATACCAAAAAAAATTATGAAACTCATCAAAATAATTTAAAACAAGCTAGATAAATAAGAATATCCCAAACCCAAGCCCATTCCTTTGTTAAAATTCATCGCCACATTTCATCCAATTTCAATTAAGCATGATAAAGTGTTGTGCATCACAAAAAGACATGGGGCCCATTTTATTGTTCAAGGGGAAAAAATGGAAGCGCTAGGTGGGAATCACATTAAACCTTAAGATGAGTATCAAATTTTTTTTAACCACAATAGATATGAAAAGACTAACTCTAGGCAAGACAACTATGGAGTCGCAATCCCCAAGTGTCGGACGCCACACATATTGTCAATTCTATGATCTACAATAGAGATATAAAGCCCAAATCTGGGCAAGAAAACTATGGAGTCACGATCCCCAAGTTCCGGATTCCACACATTTGGAAAAAAAATTTCTTTATGTGGTCATTATTATTATTATTTTCAAAAAAAATTGTTTGTTTTTTTTTTGTTTTTTTTTTTGTGTTTTTTTTTTGTGTTTTTTTTTGTTTGTTTGTTTTTGGATACTCAAATTAAACTAAAAGTGACCCCAGAACCCTATGCTATAATGAAAGGGACCCAAGAACTCAAATTTACACCCACGATCCAGTAGACATGCATTGTAGCATTTTTATTAAGATGATGAAAATGTAAACTTTGAAAAATCACATCGGACAACCACACTTTCCAAAAACTATGCTCATGAACTTAAACTTGCATTAAAATCAGAATCAAGGCATGAAAAATTATTTGATATCAAATTTCAGAGTTTTCAATGTGTGTTATCATGTTCAAGGTTAATGGAATTTTTCTTTCCATGCATGTTCTTATTAAAAAAAATTATTTCATCTCCCCCCAACTTAGAATAACATTGTACCCAGTTTTTAAAGAAAAGAAAAGTTAGAAGGGGGGTAGGAGAGGAGTTCAAAGAGGAAATTTAAAATGATAAACATGGAATAAATTCACCTGGTTTTTGAAGTTGAAGTTCATGATGCTGCAGATTACTCCTTTGATCTCTTGGGGGATGTAGGCACCTCCTTGATTGAACATGTATCGCCCAAAATAGTTCATGAACCATAAAAAAAAGAACAAAGCGTACAAAACAAACAACACAATGATTTATTTAATTCCAAGTATCATCATTTTTATGATTTTCCCTCTTTTTTTTTGTTTTTTTTTAAATCAAATTAATAATACATTGTCTTCTTTTAAATTTCTAGGTAATGTATTACTCAAGGATCACACCGTGTGATACGGATGAATACGGTGCTCCCCTTTCTTACCCATCCATACTCATAAAAGAAGAATAGGTCAAGAGTCTAATTTTTTTTTAAACTACATAAACATAAATAAAATAAAATAAACTGATGATACATTGTCTTCTTTTAAATTTCTGGGTAAGGTATTACTCAGGGATCACACCGCGTGACACGGACGAATACGGTGCTCCCCTTTCATACCCATCCTTACTAATAAAAGAAGAACATGTCAACATTATATATAAAAAAAATAAAAAAATGAAGCAAAAGGAAACAAAAGATGATTCACAATGATTGGAAACATGAAAACCATGGGTTGCCTCCCATGCAGCGCTTTTGTTTAACGTTGTTAGCCCGACATGGACCCTAAATCTATCAATTTTTCTCGGGTTCATATGTTGACTCGGTTAACTCCTCCTTGGTTTCTTGTTTATTGAATGATTCAATGAATGGTTTTAACCTATGACCATTGACTTTAAATACATGACCACTTGTGGGATCCTGAATCTCTATTTCCCCCTGAGGGTACACATGATGCACTAGGTATGGACCAGACCATCTAGACCTTAGCTTTCCTGGGTGTAGATGAAGTTTTAAACTATACAAGAGCACAAATTTTCCCAGTTCAAAGTGTTTGACTTTGAGATTCCTAGATTGGTAGGCTTAAACTTTAGATTTATTGGTCCTTGAATTTTCATAAGCCTCCATCCTAAGTTACTCGAGTTCATTAAGATCTAATTTCCTTTTTGTTTTGGCTAAAGAAATGTCAAAATTCATTTTTTTGATTGCCCAAAATGCCTTACGCTCAATTTAAACAGGTAAATGGAATGTTTTTTCATAAACCAACCTATATGGTGACATTCCTAGGATGGTTTTGACTGTTGTACGATATGCCCAAAGAGCATCCAAGAGTTTCTCAGACCAATCTTTCCTAGAGGAGTTGACAGTTTTTTCAAGAATTTGATTAATCTCCCTATTTTCTAGCTCAGCTTGACCATTGGTTTGAGGATGGTATGCAGTGGAAACTTTATGAGAAATTCCATACTTAGACATGAGTGAAGAGAATGGGCGATTACAAAAATGGGTTCCACGATCACTGATTATAGCCCTTGAAATTCCAAATCTAGAAAAGATATTCTCTTTTAGGAATCGTATCACAAATTGATGATCATTAGTCTTGGTGGGAATGGCCTCAACCCATTTTGAGACATAATCAATAGCTAAGAGGATGTAAAGATATCCCCTATATTTTGGGAAGGGTCCCATGAAATCGATTCCCCAACAATCAAATATTTCAATCACTAATATGGGAGTGAGTGGAATTTGATTCCTTTTTGTGATGGACCCTACTTGTTGACACCTAGGACAGCTTTGAAAAAATGTGTATGAGTCCCTTGAGAGGGTGGGCCAGAAGAGACCACACTGAATAACCTTAGAAGAAGTTTTCTTAGATGAAAAGTGACCTCCACATGCTTTACTATGACAGAATTTAAGGATGGTCTCTTGTTCAGATTCTGGGACACACCTTCTAATGACTTAGTCTGGGCAGAACTTATAGGGGTATGGATCATCAAACACATATTTCCTGACATCAAAAAGGAATTTCCTTATAGCTTGATTCCCTAAGAATTTTGGAATGACTCCTGCAACTAAGAAGTTGGCTATGTCGGCATACCAAGGGCAGTCACTCATAGAGTATAAGTGTTCATCAGGGAATGAATCAGACACATCAAGGTGAGATGATTTTTCATTAAATTCTATCCTAGAGAGATGGTTAGCTACAACATTTTCAACACCCTTTTTGTCCTTGATTGTGAGGTCAAATTCTTGTAATATAAGGACCCACCTAATCAGTCTATCCTTAGCATCTTTTTTCTGGAATAGGTATTTCAGTGCCGAATGGTCAGTGAACACAGTGATGGGGGATCCTAAGAGGTAGGACCTAAACTTTTCTGAGGAAAACACAACAGTAAGTAACTCCTTCTTAGTGTTTGTGTAGTTGATTTGGTCATCATTTAAGGATTTTATTTCATAAGAAATGACATAAGGAGTTTTCTCACATCTTTGTCCTAAGACTACACCTACAGTTAAGTCACTCGCATCACACATGAGTTCGAATGGAAGGTTCCAATTTGGAGACTTAATAATGGGAGGAGAGGTGAGAGAGAATTTGAGGGTTGGGAATGAACCTTCACAGCTTTCTATCCAAACAAATGGATCATCATTTACTAGGAGATCACAAAGGGGACGGGATATTGAACTAAAGTCCTTGATGAATCTTCTATAGAAACCAGAATGTCTTAAGAACAACCTCACTTCCTTAACAGTTCTAGGTTATGGAAGGTGACGAATGATGTCAACCTTTGCTTTATCAACTCCAATCCCCCTACCCGAGACTAGATGGCCTAGAACAAGTCCTTCCTTTACCATGAAATGGAATTTTTCCCAGTTTAGGATGAGATTTTTATCCTCACATCTAGACAAAACTCTATATACATTCCTAATACATCCCTCAAATGTAACCCCAAAGACAGAGAAGTCATCCATGAAAACCTCAAGAAAATCCCCTACCATATTTGAGAAGATTCCCATCATGCACCGCTGGAAGGTTCCAGGGGCATTGCATACCCCGAACGGCATGAGTTTGAAGGAAAAGGTGCCAAATGGATAGGTGAATGTAGTCTTCCTTTTATCCTCTAGGGATACTTCAATCTCATTGTACCCTGAGTACCCATATAAGAAACAATAGAACTCGTGAACTTCCACTCTCTCAATGACTTGGTCAATGAATGGTAAGGGGAAATGGTCCTTCTTGGTGAATGAGTTTAGCTTTCTATAGTCAATGTAGACCCTCCATCCACTACTCACCCTTGTTGGAAGAATCTCTCTATCCTTATTGGTTATCATTGTGATTCCTTCCTTCTTGGGAACCACTTTGATTGGGCTCACCCACTCAGTCTCAGCTATAGGATAGATGATACTAGCTTTTAACAATTTCAAAAGTTCCTTCCTTACTACCTCCGTGATATTAGTATTGAGTCTCCATTGAGTTTGACGACATGGCTTTGAATCAGATTCTAGAACAATCCTATGAGTCCCTATTAGTGGGATAATCCCAGGAATATCAGACAGGGTCCAACCAATGGATCTCTTACGTTTCTTAAGGACATCTAAAAGCATCCTCTCATGATTGGATTCAAGAGAAGAAGAAATGACAATAGGTTGTGTTTGATTGTCCCCTAGTAAGGCATACTTGAGTGCAGCGGGAAGTTCCTTTAATTCAAGATCAGGTTGGTTCGGAATTTTAGTAGAAGATTGGGACATTGGATCAAGATCGATATTGTTTCCTAGGGTTTTAGATACAATTGAATCCCCATGTGTAGAAATTTAAGCTGTAATATTGGTTTGATTAGATTTAGGGAAGGAACTTTGATAGGTATCAATGAAAGTGGTTTCCTGAAAGGTTTCACTGATTGTTGGACCTAAGATTTTATCATTGGAGCAATCTGAAAGTGATTCTAGCCATGGAGATAAACTTCTTTCATGTGAACAAAGGAAATTAATCTCTTCCTCACTTAAACATTCCTTGAATATTCCTTGATGTTCTATTGATTCTTTATCAAAGCATCCTATCATGTTTACTTCATTAATATCCTCATCATCCCCTATTTGTGAGCTTTCATTATAGATGTTCATGTCTAGACTCATGTTTCCAAAGGTGATGGTCATGTTCCCATTTCGGACTCGGATAACAGAGTTGATTGTTGCAAGGAAGGGATGACCAAGGATGATTGGGGTTTGTTCCTTATTTCCTATTGTTGGATTGCTGTCAAGGACAATGAAGTCAGCAGGGTAGATGAAGTTTTCAACATTTACCATAACGTCTTTTAAAATCCCCTTTGGAACACTAATGCTACGATCATAAAGTTGAAGTGTGATCGATGTGGTTTGGAGCTCTTCTAGGCCTAATTGGCAGTACACAACATAGGGGATGAGATTGACACTAGCACCTAGGTCACATAAGGCTTTGACAATATTGTTATCTCCTAGTTCAACCTTGATGTAAGGGCATCATGGGTCTTTCATCTTTGGTGGAAGGGTTCCTTGGATTTTTGTGCTAACATTTACTACCGTAAGGACTTGGTTCTTATGTGAGAATTTCCTTTTAAATGTGCAGAGGTCCTTTAAGTATTTTGAGTATGTAAGAATGGTTTCAATAGCATCGAGGAGTGGAATTTTCATCTTGACTTGTGAGAATATTTCCCTCAATGTTTCACTTAATTTAGTCTTGGCTCTCCCCCTCATGTGTTGAGGAAATGGTGCAGGTTGTGGGATTGTTTGTTGAAGAGTTGTTTCTTTCACATTGTCATCAATTTTCTCAGTTTGATTATGTGGTTCATTTAAATTTTCATTTGAGTTTGAAGCTTCAGATGGTTTCTGAATTATTTGTTCAGTTTTCTCAATTCATTTCCCACTTCTCAAAACGGTCATAGCCTTTAGTTGTTCATGAGTTGTTTGAGTGAAACTTTTCTCTCCCCTTGATTTTTGTTGTGTAATGTCCTGTGTGGTCATGGGTTCCTTTCTAGTTTTGATGGTTTGAAGTTCTTGTTTAATGGATGATAATTCTGAGTTCATTTTGTCCATTTGTTTGCACAGTTTTTCTAGTAGGCTTTGTGGAACAATTTGGGCTGGTGCTTGAGCTTGTTGGTTTATCCCAGGAGGATACTTTGGCTGTTGAATGGGTTGTTGTATAGGTTGTTGGTATTGGACATGAGGATGTTGGAATTGGACCAGTTGTGGTTGGAACTGATTATGAGGTTGAAAGTTTTGTTGAGGGTATGGTTTGATACATTTTTGTTTTGTTGGTTGTTGATTTTCCTTCCAACGAAAGCCTGGATGGTCATTATACCTTGGATTGAAGGTGTTCTCAAATTGTGGCTTTTAAAATTTCATTACATTAACTTCTTCTGGTGGTCCTCCTAAAAGAACATCCTTTATAGAAGGAATGGTTGGGAAATTATCAGTCTTGTGGTCATGTTTGTCACAAATTGTACAAACAAGCTCAACAGTTTAGGTTTTGTGGACTTTCCTAATATCAATCTCCTCAACTTTCCTTGTGAGTGCAGCAAGTTTTGCACTAAGGTTTTCTTCTTCTCCAAGATTTTACATTCCACCAGATTTGGGTGGCTTCTCATAGTATGCTGATGTTCCCCATGTTTGGTTCTATTCAGCAAGATTTTCTAGATACTTGTAAGCATCATTTGGGGATTTGTTTTTGAAGGTTCCATTACACATCATATCAATGAATTGTTTATTTCCGGGACCCAACCCTTCATATAAAATTCTCACTTGTTCTGGGATTAAGAAACCATGGTGCGATACCATGTTCAATGTGTCCTTGAATCTTTACCATGTTTCATAGAATGTTTCTATCTCTCTTTCAAAAAAGTTTTGTATGATCTTTTTAAGTGAAATTGTTTTGTGATGGGGGAAGTATTTTTTATAAAATTCTCATTGAATTTGGTCCCAAGAGTAAATGGATGCTGGTCTCAAATTGTTTAACCAATTATTTGCTCGGTCCTTCAGAGAAAAATGAAAAAGTCTCATTTTAGCAGATTCAATTTGATTTGGAGGGCACATGGTTTCAATAATGTCATTAAATTCTTTAACATGAAGGTAAGGCATCTCAGACTCCATCCCATGAAAGGTTGGAAGGTGGTTCAGGACATGAGGTTTGAAAACATATTGGGAATATCCTATGTTATCATCCCTAATGCATGAGGGTGAATTGGTCCAGGTTGGTGTGAGGTAGTCATTCATGGTTGGGTCTGCAACAATTCCCAAGTTAGGGTCTTGCTCATTATTTTGGTTCCCTCCCTGGTTTATGATTTGGTTTTGTGGGAGATTCTCCATTGTATCAAACTCAACTTCTGAATCTGGAGTATTGTGAATATTTGGATCTAATGGAAAAAGACCTCTATGATTTCTTGACTCCCCAGTCCTAGGACAATCCACCCTAACTAATCTGTTTGAGTTATCGCAGGTGTAGGCGGACATGCGCCAAAATAAAAAAAAAGCGAGAAAGGGAAAAGATAATAGAATTGGGATGAGAAAAGAGAAATGGGGGAGAAAATAAATATTTTCTAAGGTAACTTACTTAGTCCCTGGTAACGGCACCAAAATTTGATTCACGCTCAAATTTACCCAAGTTGTATGGTGTAAACGGTCATTGTAGTACGACTTGGGTTATCGATCCTCAGAGACCTAAGAAGAAACCTAAGAAACATGCATTCTAAGAAGGTGATTTGATGGTGTTGATTTGGATATGTAGTGGCCAACTTTGGATTGAATTGATTGGATTATTTGATATTTTAAAGTCTTAAGTGAATTCAATTTAAAAGCATGAGTTGATCCTTGGGTATCGCATGGGTTGAATTTGATGAATTTATTTTTAAATTATTTCAATGTCTTAAGTTTGAGTGTTTTCTTTAACAAAATACAATCATCCCAAATCACTCACCAATTTAGAGTTTTAACTATCCTAAGGCTAATCACCTATACACTTGTAGGATCATATTTATGAGCACTCCAAGGTATAGGATCGTTTTTATCACTTGGGATGTGTATCCTTAAAATTGGTGAGTTTAAAGGAGAACGTAAATCATTGAATGAAAATCTCAAAAATAGAATTGATTAGGAATTATTAAATTAAGAAATAACATCCAATTAATCCCATTGATACTCACTTGGATCAACCCTTTAGAGGATTATCCCTCCATTGATTTTATTCTATCAATGAAAGTGGGTAGTAGACTTATGATGGTATAATCGGAGAAGAAGAAAAATAAATAAAAATCACTCCACCGTTGTGTTAAGAGTTTCACAAAAGATTATGTGAATAACCTCACTCCCTAAGGCAACGGTATCAAAATGATATGGAAAATGAAATAATAGATTAAGAAGAAGAATATTATGATCTTTTATTAATTTAATGAAGGTGAACGAAAAACTTACATGGGAGAAATTGAAAAAATGATTACGAAATGAATGCATGACAATACAAATGAAATAAAAACTTTGATTGCAAAGAAAAATATGAGATCCCAATTACCTTCACCACCAAATATTTATATAGGCATATTAGGAGCATTAGGTCCACCCCCCCAATAATTAATTTACCCCCCAATAATTAATATAGTCAAAAGGAGGGTGAAGAATCAAAAGAAAATTGACATTTTGAAGTTGACCTGGAAAACTGTCCAGATTCATCCTCCATTTGGACGTTCGAATTTGACATTAAATATGGCCGAATCATCAGCAGTCGTAGAAGAACAATATCTTATTAGATGTTTCCTCTATCAGATTTCAAAATTTCAGGTAATTTGGTGCATCCCTTTGAAAGTTATTCTCGAAATGGTGTGAAGAATTAATGGGCGTTCATATCGGTCCCACCATTTAAATGTAAACTTCGGATCCATATATATCCATGAAAAATTTGGAATTAGCTCTGGCCACAGTTGAATACAATGATCCTCATATTTTTCTATTTCTACTGTAAAAATTTTAGCTTCATTGGGTTTGGTTTGTGGGCCCCACATTTGTTTGATGGGCCTTAGGCCCATTATGCTTTCTCCAGAAAATTTATGCATTCAGGCACAAAAATCTCCATCTTCCCTTGAGATTCATCCATCAGACCTAAAAGATAAAATGTTCCTAAAAAAGTGATCAATAATATCCCAAAATATAAAATTCAAAAAATTAATATATTTTTGTCCACAAACAGATGAATGATTGGGCCCAAATTTTCATTTTAAGCATGAATTGCATTTTAGATGAGAAATAAAGTTCTATCTATGTAATGCACTAAAAACAATGTTTATGGACTTTGGAGCAATGAATATAAAGATATTAAAAATGAATATTTTCCACTTTTAGTGACTAATCAATTGGTGACTACTACCTCACATTTCTAATGGGAATTATTTTGGTTTTACATGGCTGTTATTATGTACCTAGAATTTCCAAAAACATAATTTCTATATCAAGTTTGGATACAGATGGGTTAATTTTCATGTTTGGAAATAAAAGTTATTTCTTTTATAAGGACAAAATGTGTTTTGGTATGGCACATTTAAATAATGATATGTATGTATTAAATTATGAAAACCAAGTATTGGAAATTAATAACAAATCAAGTTCACATGACTCATATAACACCCAATTGTGGCATCACTCTCTCTATCATGTAAACGAGAATCATTTGACAAAGTTCTGTCAAGATTTTTATTTATACTATTCTAATCTAAAACCACTTGATAGATGTAACACTTGTTTACAAAGGAAAATGGCCAAACTACCATTTGGTGTATAGGGTGAAGGGAACATAGAGCTTCTCGGATTGGTACACATTGATGTGTGTGGACCATTTCCTGTAAAAGCTATAGGTGGATATTCTTACTTTATAACTTTTACAAATGACTTGAGTAGATATGGCTATATTTACTTGATGAGGTATAAGTCTGAGTCCTTTGATAAATTCAAGGAATTCAAGAATGAAGTAGAGAATCATCTTGATAAGAAGATAAATAAACTTCGATTGAATTGAGGTGGATAATATCTTAACCAATAGTTTATCGACTTTTTACGGGAGTTTGGGATTCTATCTCAACTCACTCCACCTTATACACCACAATGGAATGGTGTTAGTGAATGGAGGAAACGTACCTTGTTGGACATGGTAAATTCAATGATGAGTCATGAATATCTTCCATTATGATTTTGGGGATATTCATTACAAACTGAGGAATACACATTAAACCGAGTACCAATTAAAGTGTAAAATGGAATTCCCTTTGAGCTATTGAGTGGAAAGAAACCCATTTTATTACATACACATGTATAGGTATGTGATCTATTTGTTAAAGATTTATCCGAAAATAAACTATCACCCTGAGGCACAAAGTGGATCTTTATAGGATATCCCAAGGAAAAAATGATACTACCTATACAACCCCTTAGACAAGAAAGTGATAGTTTCCATATAAGTTATATTTCTTGAGAGAGATCACATACTCAGAAAGGATAGAGGGAGAAAGATAGATATCGATGAAGTTGATGCTCAAGATACATAGGATTTGATACAGGAATAACTTCCACAGATCCCTATGGAAGAAGTGGTTCCTAAAACACAAGTACTGTGTAAGAGTGTAAGAGAGTTGAGGGAACCATAGAGATATGGATTTCTAGTCACTGAGGATAGTGACACATTATTGTTGGAAAATGATGAGCCTCTCTCCTACATAGAGGTAGTAGAGACCTTGGAAGCTACAAGACAGCTAGAAGCTATGAATTATGAAATGGATTCCATGTAACAGCCCAATATTTTATCAATGAAATTTTTTCCTTCTTGTAGTAATGCCATAATAATATAAAATAACATTAGGAAACACAATGCCACATCATGCTTAAATGAACTACTATGTGACCTTTAAACATAAATTTTTCACTTCTGTGTTTTGAATTTCGAAAGTCTGACATACACGGTTGTGATCAGTAAGATATTTGGAGTCCGATAGGGAAAACTTATTTTTTTTGGTGAATAGTAACCTACCCTTATGAATATTAATAGGACCCTTATGAATAGAAAATCATCCAAAATAATAGTAACCTCAGCCATGAAGGATTAAATAAAAATTTTCCATCTTATAAGTGACAATATAACCATAGTAAAAGTGTTGGTAATTCTATAAGTCATAAATAATTAATTATAATTGATTAATTGATTTTAAAGAAAATCTATTTTCCTGAAATTTTTTCATAAATTAAAAATTCTATGTCTTCTAGTTTTAAGATAATTTTATAAGACCTTATGTAATTTTTTAAAGCAATATAAAATCAGTTTTAATTTTAAAATCTAAATTTTTTAATTAAATTATTATTTTAATTAAAAATTAAATTATTATTTTAATTAAAAATTAAATTAATCATATTTAGAAAATAATTTTTATAAAATATAGTTCATCTTTGTATTCTACACATCAAGAAATGGTTAGGGTAAATGTTTGGGTTTTTTATGAAATACATGAATTTTTTATGAATAGTAAAATACTATAATTTACCAAATAAGCTAAATACATTAATTATAGAGTCATGGATGATTTTCTACTGATGTAAACTCAATTTTTTCAACATAAAATTCTCAATTTACTATATTTATTCATGTAATCATCACTATTTCTTTTCTTATGTAGAAATAATAAATTAATGAATATAGTATTGTGAAAACCCCTCTCCCCTCCACTATAAATACCACCCCCCACACTCTCATTACTTCACACCTATAAAGAATAAAACCTTGTCAAAATTATACTTAAATATATTCCTTATCCCCTCCCCATCGTCTATCATCTCTTGGTCTGATAAAAATACCAAAACCTATTCCCTAAAGAGGCTCTCTAAGGAGATAAACTCAAGAGGTAAATTCCTCTTTCATATTCTTTTATTTTCTTTCAAGTTCTTTCCTTTTCTTTTTTCTTTCCTCACCTCCCTTAAAAAAAATGGAATTATAACTCCATTAACATAAATTTAATGTAATTATATTATTCTAATGGTATATTTTATCATAATATCTCATTTCCCCTCCTTTTATACTATAAATGAAAACACCGTCTGAAATGTGTTTATTTATCACATTCAAGGATGATGGGTTTTAAATTTGAATTATCATATTATAATTTGGTCATGAAACCATTTTAATATTTGAACCAGACCATAATATATTTATTTTATCTTATTTAATACTCTATAATACTTATACATTTATGATATAAAATAATAATACAAACAAGTTCATTGTGAGCAAAACTTCCAAATTAATCCAAGCGTTTATCATTAAAATTATTTATAATGATTCGTCCTCATGGTATATAAAAAATTTAATCATATATAACTATGTAATTTCAATAATATTATTTATTAAAAATTATGGTTTTTATCCACTTTCTATACAAACTTCCATCCATGAAAACAAGTAAACTGTTCATGAAAACAAAGAAAATGAATACTCCCGAACAATGAACTTAAACACTATAACTCATCCATAGACCCATGAAGGAACTTAATAAATCCATAATGAATCAAATTAATTTATAAAAGGTTCTTTAATTTATAATTAATGAATCTAATATTATTATACAGGTCATTAAAGTGAAGAAAGTGTTCAGATACGAGGTAAGGGGAAATTCTCGAACCCAGCTTTCTTTCTTTAGGTTCTCCTTGTTTCACTCCATTTTCGGTATGGTTACTCCTTAAAAATAATTTGTTCATAATTATATTATATTTTATAGGATATAAATTTTTTCCACTGGATTTTATGTCAAACATAATGTTTTCTAAAATAACTCTTCTTTCAAAACACACCTTTTACTCCTCACTCAAGGTTGATGGTCCTTATATCAAGTATGTTATTCCCTCTTTCTTTTATGAACCCAAAGTTTATGAATGTGTTCATATGATATGAAACTAATTCGTTTCCATGGGTTATTTATGTTCATGATTGATATATATTCTATGTGGAATTCATGATAATAAAAATGTTATGATGTGACAGGTGCGTCCGGAATTATATAGCGCATATGAATGTTTGAATGTGACGGGTGCGCCCAGAATTATACAGCACTCCAATGCATTGGGTAAAGTGATAAATCTCACAAGTTAAATTGAAATGATATGTGAACATTATGTTATCTTTTTTCACAACTATGTGTGGTATTTGACCACTAATACATGATGTTTCACTTTTATGCATTGCCACAATCCATGCCTTTACCTAATGATCCCTCTCATGCTTTTTATGATGACTTTTTAATGCTCACCCCATGTTATATTGTTTCATGTTCTTATATATAATATTACTGGGATTTTATATGACCCATTTTTTTATGTATATCCTTAGGTGAATACTTGTACTAGGGATAAGTCAAGAGCCAATAAGAAGCTAGAGAATAAAGAATTAAATAAATGTTTATGATTTATGTTGTAAATGTTATGTATGGTCCTAGTTTTCCCAAGACACTAAATATTTGGATCCTCTTGTGTTAGGTTTTTATTTTGTTTGTCATTAAAATTATGTAAAATTGATTTAAGAAAAGCAGGGTCTCTATAGTTGGTATCAGAGGTAAGGTTTAGTTAATTTGGGAATTAGGATTAGTGAACCCTACAGAAAACATCTAATATGAGACTAAGTACAAATATGAACACAAGAAGCTTTTCTAAACATATAGATCCCATAAGATATAATTTTAGTATAAATTTCAAAAATTAATAAGTTATTTATTCATGACTCATTGACTTATGTTTTGTTCTAACCTTTTCTATTTTAGAAAATAGTGGGAACTAGGAGAAATCGGGCCAACAACCCGTGCGTGGTCCAATGAAATGATTTCCCAAATGACATCCCCAATGATTTGGGAGGTGGAGTTAAAAACTTCATTGTGATTCTTACCCAACTATCCCAAGTTATGAATAATAACCTGAATAGTGAGGAATGTCCTCCTTCACAAAATAGGGATAAACTAGTTATCGAGTGTTTTATGCAACAACGACCACCAATGTTTAATAGATCTTTTAATGCACTAGTTTCAGAACAGTGGGTGAACTCCATGGAGAAGATAATTTTTGTGCTTAACTATTCTGATATAGAGAAGGTGAAACTATCCATTTATCTAATATAAGTATAGGGTGATCAATGGAGGACTTTGATTAAGAACACCAAGCTAGCTGACAAAATTGAAGAGATGGAATGGGAAGACATCAAGATCATGTTTCTTAACATGTATTTCCCATTAACTCTTCATAAAAAGATAAAGAGAGAATTCATAGAGCTCAAGAAAAAAGAAGGATAATCTATCAAAACATATGAAGTGAATTTTACAAGGATTTCAAGGTACGCTTTGGGTTTTTCTATCAACAATGACAGAAAAATTGATAGATTCTTTAGTGGATTCAAACCACACCTTTGAAAGGATGTTGCAATTAGAGACTTTGGGAGTTATGAAGAAGTTGTTTGATGTTCCCTCAAAAGGAATATGGATTTTGTAGAATGGTCTCATGGATATGGTGATAATAAATGAAAGATAGAGTTTCAAGCTGGAGGATCTAATGATAAAGGTGGGAAGAAAACTCAACCACCCACATGCCAAAAATGTGGGAAGATGCATCATGGGAACTGCCTCAAAGGGACAGGGAAATGCTTCAAGTGTGGGAAATAAGGCCACCATGCTCAAGAGTGTCGAAAATACATGAGAAGGAAGGATAATTTAGTGGGAAAAAGTATAGCACCACCCATGGTCCAATGATACAACTGTAGGGAGCAAGGGAACTATGCAAGCCAGTGCAATAAACCTTGAGTCCTCAAGGGTAATCAGTGTCAGTAACCACCAAAGCCAAAGTAATAAGGGAAGGATTATGTCATCACTATTATGGAAGTGGATCAAGATAATGAAGTTGTATAAGGTACAATTACTATTCACTAAAAAATGGAAAAAGTCTTATTTGATTCTGGTTCTACGCATTCCTTTATATCTTGCATGTTTTCTAAAACTATAGAATCAAAGCCTAAAAACCTTGAAGTAGAGATATCTATAAAAACATAAAGTGGTGAAATCATTTAAACCCAAGTGTTTGACTCTTCTCCTATTGGAATATGTGGGAAGATTCTTCTAGAAAATCCTGTAATACTTCCCTTGGTGGAATTCGATGCTATAATGGGAATGGATTGGCTCTAATTATATAGAGAAAATATAAACTATTGGTAAAAAGAAATATATTTTCATTTTATAAACCATCCCATGCTCCTATAAAAATTCAAGGAAGATCATGAATCTCCTTTTAAAAATCCTTCAAAGGTGTGGGTGTTGATTCCCTATAAAGAGGCATACCTCACTCAAATGGTTGAGTTAAAGGAAAGTGTCAACCTAGTGGAAATTCCCATCATGAGGGAATACAGTGATGTATTTCCCGAAGAGTTACTCGGACTTCCCCAAGATCTTGAGGTAGAGTTCTTCATATAACTTGTACATGGAGCTACTCTTATCTCAAAGTGTCCCTATAGGATGTCTCCTATCAAACTAAAGGAGTTAAAGAAGCAGCTGTAAGAGTATTTGAAAAAGGGTTCATATGCCCTAGTGCATCACCTTGGGGTGCACCACTTCTCTTTGTGGAGAAGAAGGATGGAATAATGCGGTTGTGTATCGATTATCTGGAACTCAACAAGATCACCATAAAGAACAAGTATCTTCTTTCAAGTATTGATGAATTGTTTGATCAGTTAAGAGGATCTCAATACTTCTCAAAGGTGGATATTCATTATGGATATCATTAGCTAAAGTTGAAGAAGTGATATATTCAGAAGATTGCCTTCCATACAGGGTATGGGAACTATGATTTTCTAGTGATTCCCTTCATACTTACTAATGCCCATAAAATATTCATGGATTTAATGAATAGAGTCTTTATACATTACCTCAACAAATTTGTGGTGATTTTTATTAATGATATTCTCTTCTACTCTAAGAGAAAGTAAGAACATGAAGAATATATAATACTTGTTTTGGTGACATTGAGAAAGGAGAAGTTGTTTGCCTAGTTTATCAAGTGTGAGTTTTGGATGAAGCAAGTCAAGTTCTTGGTACATGTGATCACAAGTGATGGAATTTATATGGACCCTTCAAAAACAAAGGTGATTGAGGAATGGCCTAGACCCTCTAATGTCACAGAAATATGTAGTTTTCTTGGATTAGCTGGGTACTACTGACATTTTGTGAGAAATTTATCATGATTGTCAAGCCCGCTAACTAAGTTAACAAGGAAAGGGGTAAAGTATGTTTAGAAGGAATAATGTGAGGGAAGCTTCAAGGAGATAAAGATAAGGCTGATCACTTCACTTGTACCCACATTACCTAAAACTGGAGAAATTTTTTTGATATACAGTGATGCTTCAAAGAAATTCTTGGGTTGTGTACTCATGAAAAAAGATAATGTGATATCATACACCTCACAGTAGTTGAATATCCATGATTATAATTACCCAAATCATGATCTAGAGCTGGAAACTGTGATTTTTTCCTTGAAAATCTAGCGGCACTACCTTTATGGTGAGAAGTGTGCAATATACACTGACCCTAAAAACCTAAAATATATATTCACAGAAAAGGAGATCAATATGTATCAAAGTATATGTTTATAGGTAATAAAGTAATATGATTACTTTATTCACTATCATCTTGGAAAGGTGAACAAGTTAGTTGATGCTCTAAGTAGAAAAGAACTCGCTACTCTATCCATGTTACGAATTAAAAAAGACCCAATATTCATGGACATGCAAAGGATGGATTTGGAAATCATAAGGGAATGAGAGAAATCCTACCTTTCCCAAATGATTGTGCAACCATATATATAATAAAATATTAAGGAGGCACAAAGGGATGATCTGGAGTTACAAAAGAAGGTGAATGTAGTAAAGGAAGGGAATCTACAAGAGATCCATATTGACAATGATGGTGTGATTTGGTTTGGAATGTAGTTTTGTGTGCCTTCATCACCTGGGATAAAGAAGGATTTATTGGATAATGCACATATCTCAACATTCTCTATCCATCATGGTAGCACCATGATGTACTGAGATCTCTGAGAACACTTCTATTGGGATAACATGAAGAAGGAGATTTCGGAATATATCTCAAGGTGCTTGGTATGTCAGTAAGTTAAAGCAGAGTGAAAAAAGTCCAAAGGGGTGATATAACCATTGAATATACCTATGTGGAAATGGGATAATATCATTACAAAATTTTTTATGGGACTCTCGAATACTTCCAATTGAAATAATGCGATATGGGTTGTGGCTTACCGACTCACCAAGACTTCCTTTTTTATCGCTATTCGGGAAGATCTCTTGCTTGAATAACTTACAAATATGTATGTGAAAAAATTGGTGAGATTGCATGGTGTAAAAATCCCTATTGTCTCTAATCTGATCCAAGGTTCACATCTAAATTCTGGAGGAGTCTTCAACATGCTTTGAGTACTGAATTAAATTTCAACACGGCTTATCACCCCCAAACTGATGGCCAATCTGAAAGGACTATTCATACGCTTAAAGACATGCTAAGAGAATTCTCTTTAGAATTCAAAGGTAGATGGGATTATCATATCCAATTGGTTGAGTTCTCATACAACATTATCTTCCACTTTAGTATTCAGATGGCTCCATATGAAGCTCTCTATGGAAAGCAATTTAGAACTCCAACCTGTTGGGACGAAGTTAGAGAAAGAAAGCTACTTGGACCCGATCTTGTGCAAGAGATGACAGAGAAGGTTCAATCCATCTAGAAACATATCAAAGATTCTTAGAGTATTTAAAAGAGCTATGTTAAAAAATGTTGAAGGGATTTGTATTTTGACATTGGAGATAAATTATTCCTTCTAATATCACCATGGAATAGATTCATGTGGTTTGGAAATAAAGGGAAGCTAAGCCCAAGGTACATTGTCCCCTTTGAGATTATCGACCGCATAAGAGTTGTGGCCTATTGAATTTCACTTCCACCAAATATGGCTCAAGTTCATGATGTGTTTCATGTATCACTCCTGATTAAGTACACACCAGATCCCTCACATGTACTGAACTCAAAGGTGGTACAACTGGAAAATGATCTCTCTTATGAGGAACAGCTGGTAAAGATTCTGGATCGGATGGATAAGCTTATACGTAACAAGACAACTGATCTTGTCAAAGTGTTGTGGTTGAACCATAAGTATGAAGAAGCAACTTGGGAACCATAGGATGTGATGAAGGAGAAATACCCTCACCTGTTTATGTAAAACTAAATTTTGAGAGAGAAATTTCAAAAGGGGGGAAGAATGTAACTACCCATACTTTTATCAATGCAATTTCTCCCTTCTTGTAGTAATTTAATAATCGTATAAAATCACTTTAGGAAACACAATGCCACATCATTATTAAATGAACTACTATGTGACCTTTAAATAAATTTTCTACTTCTATGTTTTGAATTTCGAAAATCCGACATATATAGTTGCGATCAGTAAGATGATTAAAGTCTGATAGGAAAAACTTAATTTTTGGTGAATAGTAACCTACCCTTATGAATAGTAACCTACCCTTATGAATAGTAATAGTACCCTTATGGATGGTAAATCAACCACAATAATATTAACCTCACCCATGAATGATTAAATAAAATTTAGGCATCTTATAAGTGACAATATAACCATAGTAAAAGTATTGGTATTTTTACAAGTCATAAATAAATAATTATAATTAATTAATTAATTTAAAAGAAAATTTATTTTCCTAAAATGTGTTCAAAAATTAACAATTCTATGTATTCTGGTTTTAAGATAATTTTATAAGACCTTATATAATTTTTGAAAGCATTATAAAATTAGTTTTAATTTTAAAATCTATATTTTTCAAGTAAATTATGATTTTAATTAAAAATTAAATTAATCATATTTAGAAAATTATTTTCATAAACTTGAGTTCATTTTTTATTATAAACATAAAAAAATGGTTAGGGTGAATTTTTGGGATTTTTTTGAAATACATGAATTTTTTATGAATAGTGAAATACTATAATTTACAAAATAAGCTAAATACATTAATTAGAGTCATGGATGGTGTTATGCTCATGTAAGCCCAATTGTTTAAAACTCACAAGATCAATTTACTATATTTATTAAATTAATCATCATTATTTCTTGTTTTATGGAGAAATAATAAATTAATGAATATAGTATTGTGAAAACCTCTCTCCCCTCCACTATAAATACCATCTCTCACAACCTCATTACTTCACAACTCTCAAGCTTCAATCCTTGAAAAAAATATGCCCAAATCTCTTACCAATCCCTTCTACCTCATCCATCATCCCTTGGTCTGATAAAAAGACCAAAACATCTTCCCTAAAGAGGATCTCAAAGGAGATAAACTCAAGAGGTAAATTACTCTTTCCAATTATTTTATTTTCTTTCAAGTTATTTTATTTTATTTTTTCTTTCCTCAACTCCCTTCGCGTAAATGGTATGATAACTCCAGTAAAATAAATTTACTAAAATTATATTATTATAATGGGATATTTTAACATAATCTCTCATTCCCCTCCTTTTATACTATGAATCAAAACACCGTCTGAGATGTGTTGATTTATCACATTCAAGGATGAAGGGTTTTCAATTTGCATTATCATCTTCTATAATGGTCATGAAACCATTTTAATGGTTGAAACAGATCATAATATATGTATTTTATCTTAATTAATGCTCTATAATCCTTATACATTCATGATATAAAATAATAATACAAACAAGTTCATTGTGAGAAAAACCGCCAAATTAATCCAACCGTTTATTATTAAAATTTTATCTAATGATTCATACTCATGGTATATAAAAATACATAATTTTTAAATTTTTAATTTCATTAATAATATTTATTAACAATTATGTTTGTTATCCACTTTTTATAAAAACTTCCATCGATGAAAACAAGTGAATCGTTCATGAAAATAAAGAAAATGAGCACTCTCAAACAATGAACTTAAACACTATAACTCATCCAAATACCCAGGAAGGAATTTAATAAATCCATAATGAATAAAATTAATGTATAAAAGGTTCTATAATTTCTAATCAATGAATCAAATTTGATTATACAGGACATTAAAGTGAAGAAAGTGTTCGGATACAAGGTAAGGGAAAATTCTCGAACCCAATTTTCTTTCTTTGAGTTCTCCCTCTTTCACTCCATTTTCAATATGGTTACTCCTTAAAAATCATTTTTTCATAATTATATTACCTTTTCTAGGATATAAATGTTTTACACTAGAGTTTATATCAAACACAATGTTTTTCAAAAGAACTCTTCTTTCAAAAACACACCTTTTACTTCTCACTTAAGGTTGATGGTCCTTCTATCAAGTATGTTATTCCCTCTTTATTTTGGGAACCCAAAGTTTTTTAATGTGTTCATATGAGATGAAATTAATTCCTTTACATGGGTTAATTATTTTCATGATGGATATATGTTCTATGTGTCATGCATGATAATGAAAATTTTATGATGTGACAGGTGTGCCTGAAATTTTATAGCACATATTAATGTTTGAATGTGACGGGTGAACCTAGAATTATACAATGCTCCAATGTATTGGGTAAAGTGATAAATCTCATGAGTTAAACTGAAATGATGTGTGAACATGATGCTATATTTTTTCAAAACTATGTGTGTTAGTTGACCACTAATACATGATGTTTCATTTTTATGCATTTCCACAATCCATTCCTTTACCTAATGATCCCTCTCATGATTTTTATAATGATAATGTTATGCTCACCCCATGTTATATTGTTTCATGTTCTTATCTATCATCTTACTAGGATTTTATATCACCCCTTTTTTGATGTATATCCTTAGGTGACTACTTTTACTAGGGAGAATCCAAGATCCAATAAGAAGCTAGATAAAAAGGAATTAAATAAATGTTTATGATTTATGTTGTAAATGTTATGAATGGTCCTAGTTTTTTCAAGACACTAAACCTTTGGATCCTCTTGTGTAATGTTTTTATGTTTTTTGTCATTAAAATAATGTAAAACTAATGTAAGAAAATCAGGGTCACTATATTTCATGTATCATAACCAAGTTTGGGTTCTGGTCGATGCTTCAATTGATGTAAAGCCTATTGGATGTAAATGGGTATTCAAGAGGAAACTAGACATGGAAGGTAAAGTAAGTACCTATAAACAAAGGCTAGTGGATAAATGGTTTAAACAGTGTCAAGGAATTTACTATGATGAAAATTTTTCACTAGTTTTCTTGTTTAAATCCATCAAAATCATATTTGACATAACATCTTACTATAACTATGATATTTGAAAGATGGATGTCAAAATTGCATTCCTTAATAGGAACCTTTAGGAATATGTATATATGAAACAAAAAGAAGGTTTTGTGACACCATATGATGTCAAAATGATTTTCAGGTTGCATAGATCCATTTATGGATTGAAGCGAGCATCTAGGTCATGGACATTTGATTTGATGAATCCATAAAAGAATTTGGTTTCATTAAAAATGAATGTGATCCATTTTTTTACAAAAGGTTTAATGGGAATGTGGTCGTTATCCTAGTTATATGTTGATGACATATTACTTATTGGAAATAAATACCAGTCTAATAGTCAGTTAAAGACCGGTTGAACAAGTGTGTCTCTATGAAGGACTTAGGTGAAGCATCATACATTTTAGGGATCAATATCATTCATGATAGATCCAAGAGGTTTCTTGTACTAAGTCAAAGTATATATATTGACCAGATACTAAAGATATTTGGTATGGAAAAATCCAAGAGGGGATTGGTTTTAGTGTCACATGGTTTACATATTTCTAAGAAAATGTGTCCCCAAACATAATAGAATAAAGATAGAATGAGTAAGATCCCATACGCTTCAGCGATAGGACCTATCATGTATTACATGTTATGTACTATACTTGATGTTTCCTATGCACTGATCATGGTAGGTAGATATCAAGTATATCCAAGAGAAAAGTATTGGACTATTATTAAGACTATCCTTAAGTATCTGAGAAGAACTAAGGATTTGTTCCCAGTGTATGGAGGAGATGAAGAGATTTTCATAATAGGGTATGTTGATTCTGGTTTTCAGACAGATTAGCATGATCTGAAGTCACAATTGGGATATGTTTTCTGTCACAATAGAGGAGTTGTGAGCTGGAAGAGTTCAAATAAGATAGTTGTAGTTGATTCTACAGTGGAGTATGAGTACATAGCTGCTTTTGATGTAGCCAATAAATCCTTCTAGATTCAGAACTTTTTCCATGAAATTGATGTGGTACCTAGCAGTAAATACCTTATCACATTGTATTGTGATAATACTGAAGTGGTGGCTCTTGAAAAAGAGCCAAGGTCACATCAACGGACAAAGCACATTCTCTGGAAGTATCACCTCTTGAGGGGTTTTTATAAAAGGGTTAAAGTTGCAGTGAGGAGAGTATCCATAGAAGAAAATGTAGCAGACCCCTTGACTAAAGTCTTATCTCGGTAGAAGCATGAGTATCGTGTGAGAGCTAGTGGACTGAAGTTCGTTAGTAGTTGTCTCCAGTGCAAGTGGAAGTCTATTGGAGTTAGTTCCCTAGAACCAAATTCTTTTTTACTTTATGATAATCATATATTCATTGGATGGATATTAATAAACTTCTTATCACATTATGATTCTTCTTTTGCATGATATTGTATGTGATAATGTCCTAAGAGTAGTTGTCACACTAAAAGTTCATGACAGATCTCTACTATGATGAGAACCTAGAAGTTTCATGAAACTATTCTTGAATATATGTTCTATAGATGGATGATATCATTTGAAAGGACACAAATGATATAGGCTATCATGGGTGGAGACTCATAGGACTTTGAGGCACCTTCTCATAGTGTACGCCCTTGGTAATGTCCAAGAGGATATTATGAGAACAAGACCCTCCACTAGTAAATCCACATTCATAAGTATCATTGGATGTTCCTATATATGGATGTGTGTATTGGTCCTTAGAATTTAAGATTATTATTAATGGGTATTATGACTTGCGCACTTATATGTATTGGTGAAAGCCATGAATGCATATGTTCGTGGTGAGGTAGGATATATTGGGTGCGTCACGAGTAATGTTGTATTAATGAATATTGCGAGAAATAATTATTCCCTTCTATTCCATAACAAAAGATGACATATTAAGCCCTTTGATGGAAATGATATAGCCTAAATAAATCCATGGTCATGGTGTTCTATAGGCAAGTTTAATTTTCAGGAAGTCAAAGAATGATAAATCGAGCACATGGGTTGATGGCACTTGCATTCAACTCACTTGATTGGAGATATCGAGACAAAGGGATTATATTACATGGTAAGTGTTCGTATGGGTTGGCATGTCATTGTGGCATTAACTTCTTTCTCTATGGGTGCCTTGGTGTGTTTCTAGATGCCAACTTTGGACTTTAGGTTGCTCCACCTAATGCCACTGAGAAAGAGGTCTAGAGGGTCACACACTAAGTGTGTCCATTATCTCAGTTAAATAATATATTATTTATTATTTAAAAAGTTGAATAAAGATTATTTTTTGTTATGGTTTAATAATTATTCATGGATGTCTGATCACATTTATTTCGACACTAGTTGTTCGAGAGAATATAATGTGGGTGGAATAATTAATAAATATTTATTTGATATTTAGTGAATATAATATTTATATGTTTATTAGTGAATAATGTAGTGGTACTTATTTAATAAATAAATATTCATTATTAAAGGTTCAATAAATATAGTGGAGGATTGGTGGATCAAGTTAAGGGTCCTGTGAGAAATAATAATGTTGAATATTATTTTATTAAATAATATTTAATTATAACTCACAAGTTAAACGCATGTCAGGAAATAATAATGTTGTTATTATTATTTAACAGAGGGGTTTCGCTATGATTAATAAAATAATTAAGTTACTTGTGCAAATTATTTATTATTACCCTAGTGAATTAAATACCTGATTATATTATTCTCTTATTAGCCTAGCAGTAGAAAAAAGACGATTATTGTGGTGCACAACAAATTGGGGAAAAGCTCTCAAGCCTAGAGAGTTCATCCCTCTCCAAGAACACTCTCAATAACGAGAGAGATCCTCCTCTATTGGATCAAGGAGAATGCTTTGGAAGCGGTTCTCATGGCGATCGAAGGTGACATCGCAAGTGAAAGGATCTCTCATTCTAGCACCCAGAGACTTCTTCGATGGCATCCGAAGATACATGGAACATGTGTGGATAACCGCTAGAGGAGATCTACCCTTGATCTCTACAACGCAACGAAAGCACACTGTAGATCTGTGGTCGAACGCGTCAATGAAGAAAGAATCACCTTGGAGGTAATTATTTAATTTAATTTAATTAATTATAAACAAAATATCTTGATCCTCTCTATTGGTTATGGGTTTCTATTTATTTTTCTAAATCCTTGATTCAATTCAGTGGATACTGGAATTAATCGTCGTTTTGTTCCTGGATTCACTAGTGGAAAAGTGCCCTATACCCATGGTTTCAAACCGTGGGTATAGCCTATTAAACCGTGGGTATAGTCTATACCCATGGTTTGATGAACTGTGGGCTCCTGAGGCATCGAGATTTCCCTATACCCATGGTTTTACAAAAACTGTGGGTATATCCCACTGAAATTTCAACTTACCCATGGTTCACTAGAACCGTGGGTATAGATCTATGCCCACAGTTTACAGAACCATGGGTATACATTTTTTCAGCAGAAATTAGATACCCATGGTTAAGTAAACCATAGGTATAGAGGGTTTTTCAGTAGTATATTTACCCACGGTTTAAAAACTATGGGTATAGAGGGTTCTGCAGTAGCATATTTACCCATGGTTCTCAAACTGTGGGTATATATTCTTTTCCCAGAAATAGCAGTTGCCCCACTAGACAGACCCCCTGCAGCCCCTCCCTTCCCCCTTGGACAGATTCCCCCCACCCACCCACCCATCACATCCCCTCCCCCTTCTCACACCCCCACTCTCCCCTCTGGATAGAACCCCCTTGCACCCCCCCCCCCCCTTGAGACCCCTGGACACCCCCCTGGACCCCCCCCCAGCCTGCACCCCCAGTACCACCTGCACCCAAACCCCCCCCCCCCCAACACCCCCCTGAACCCCCAGTACCACCTGCACCCAGGCCCCCATCCCACCCTGCACCCAGCCCCCCATCCCCCCCACTACCCCCTACACCCAGGTCCCCCTCTCCCCCACCTGCACCCCCACTATCCACCCTCCCCCCACCTACACCCCCACTGTACACCCCCCCCCCCCACCTGGACCCCCATTGTCCACCCCCCCCCCCCACCCCACCTGCACCCCCACTACCCCCCCCCCTTCTGGACACCACCCCAGTACCACCTGCACCCCCCCCCATCCCCCCTACACCCAGCCCCCTCGCTACCCCCTGCACCCAGGTCCCCCTCCCCCCACTGCACCCCCACAATCCACCCCCCCCCCCACTGCCCCCCTGCACCCAGACCCCCACTACCCCCTACACCCAGGTCCCCCTCCCCCCCACCTACACCCCCACTATCCACCCCCCCCCCCCGCACCTGCACCCCCACCGCCCCCACCCCACCCCCTCCTGGACACCCCCCCTACACCCAGCCCTACACCCAGCCCCCCAGCCCCCCCCCCCCCCCACTACCCCCCGCACCCAGGTCCCCCTCGACTTGCACCCCCACTGTCCATGACCCACCACCCCCACCTGCACCCCCAATGCCCCCCCCCCTCCTGGACACCCCCCCTGCACCCCCAGTACCACCTGCACCCAGCCCCCTATCCCCCCCCCCACTACCCCCTACACCCAGGTCCCCCTCCTCCCCCCCCCACCTGCACCCCCACTGTCCACCCCCCCCCCCACACACACACACACCTACACCCCCACTGCCCCCTCCCCCTCCTAGATACCCCCTCCCTTCACCCTCAGTACCACATGCACCCAACCCTACACCCACCCCCCCCCCCATCACCCCCCTGCACTCAGCCCCCCATCCCCCTCACTACCCCCCTACACCCAAGTCCCCCTCCCACCCATTGCACCCCCACTGTCCCCCCCACCTGCACCCCCACTACCCCCCCCCCCCCTCCTGGACACCCCCCCTGCACCCCCAGTTCCACCTGCACCCAGCCCTACACCCATCCCCCCAATCCCCCCCTGTGAAACCACTATGAAACAATGAAAACCATAATTCAAAAACAATGGAACCACAATGCATTGGTTTCACCAGTTAAAACATAAATAGATCTAGCCAAAGTGTTAAAAGAAGAAAAAAGTTCTTATCAAAAAAATTATAAATAAATTTTTAATGACAAAGAATCACAATCGTTTATCTCTTATTGAAGCCAAAAAAAGTATGATAGAGGATGAAAAAAATACAGCCTTTCTACACTGGAGTGTGGTCAACCAGATCGGGCTACACCAATCCAACAATCTCCCTTGTTGCATCCCTTAATGATAAGGAGGTTAAGAGTGCCCTTTTTTCTCTAAATCTTGAGAGTGTGTCTACTCCTCATGGGTTCACAAATAAATTCTCTATGTTCTATTAGGACATAGTTCGTGATGATCTCATTAACGTAATGAGTGAGTTCTTTAACCATGCCTCAATTCCCTATGGAATCAACTCCAATTTTATTGCCCTGATCCCAAAGAAGTAAAATGTTGTGGATGTAAAGGATTTCAGACCTATTGATATTGGGAATACCTTTCCAAAAATCATTAGAAAAATTATTACTATGAGGTTAGGTCCCATTGATCATGGGTTTATCTCTTCAAATAATTTTGGCTTTATCCCTAGTAGGAATATTCAGAACTACCTCTAAATGTGTTAACATCATGAAACGAAAGGTTAAACATGGGAAATTTTCTTTAAAGCTTGATATCTTAAAGGAATTTGATACAATAAAGTGGAGTTTTATTCTTTAAATGCTCAGAAGGTATGGACACCCCCCACCACACTCCCATGCCCCCTAGACAGCCCCCTTGAACACCCCCATGCCCCCCTGGACAGCCCCCTTGCACCCCCATGGACAGCCCCCTTGCACCCCCACTGGACACCCCCTCTCCCCTAGACACCCCCCCTGGACACCCCTCCTGGAAAACCCCCCTGGACACCCCCCCCCCCTTGAAAGTCCCTGGACACCCCCTCCTAGACACCCCACCTACACCCTCCCCCCTTCCCTGTAGACCCCCCCGTACAGCCCTTGGACACCCCCCCCCCAGGAAGCCCCCTAGACACCCCACCTTAACCCTACCCCCTACTCTACAGACCCCCCGAACCCCCCCCCCCCCCCGGATAGCCCTTGGACACCCCCCTTGGACAGCCCCTCCTACACACCCCACCTGCACCCTCCCCCCTGCTCCTGATAGTTTCATTCCTAGGAATACAATGGTTATAGATCCACTAAACCAAAAAGTTACATTTAATCTGGATTTCTTTACACCAGTACATATTTTCACCACCAGTGATACCATTTGGAATCTGATGTATAGACCTGTAAATCTTGTCCAGGAAAACACCCATTGGAGACTTCGTGAAGACTAAACATTTCATTTAAGAAGATATAATAATGTTATCAAAAAATTCACTTTTATGGTGGTTAAGAACAACCTGAGTAAAATAGGGGTAACAAAATGCCTTGGAAAACAACATTTTGGGATTTGGATAGCCTGGAAAGCCAAGAGGGGAACCTGCCCAGTTGTCGAAGTAGATATTTATGTTTCCTCATTCCAGAATCCACCGAGACTGCTTCTGGAGAACCAGAATGTTCCAATGCAACTCCTTCCACATCCATGATACTTTCCCCCTGGATCCTCAAGGTTAGATCAATACTTTGACAGATATAAAATTTTCCCACAGAGAACAACTTTCAAGAACATCCCAAGAAAACTTAGCTTGCAGAATGTGCATTGATCCCTCGACATTGTATAAGTTGATACCACCATCTACCACTAGTCTGGCCATCCTCATCCACACAGCCCTATGAAAATATTCCCTCCTGACGAGAATACAATATGAAATAATTCATTATCTTTTCAATATTCCCCAACACTACTTTCGAATCCATTAGTACCGATAACACATGAATATTAATGGAGCTAAGGATGAAATTCACCAGCGTAATTCTTCCACCGAAGGATAAAAAGCGGTTATGGAAGTTAGTAATACGACTTTTTATTTTAATATAAACCCCCTCACAATTAATGATACCTAATATTCCTGGGGAAAAAGGAGAACCACGGTACTACAACAAAAAATTACTTCATCCTCATGCTTTGGATCTTTTTTCTTTCCTGTCTGGATTGAATGTTAATCTTTCGAAGTACCTAATGTTTACGGGTGGTATCTCTCCTGATGTTTGTGATTCTATTGAGGTTGTTATGAGGGTTAGGAAGGGGTATCTTCCTCTTTGTTATTTGGGAGTTACCCTCATCACTTCCAAGCTTAGAGATTCTGATTGTGTGGTCTTGGAAGAGAAAATTGTTCGAAGATTTAAAGTTTGGACTAATAACTCTCTTTCTCCTATGCTGGGCAGTTACAGCTCGTTCAATCGGTTATTTTTAGTATACAATATTATTGGTGTTATCACTTCATTTTACCCAAGAGAGTGGTCAAATCCATTTAAGCCACCCTTAGGAATTTTCTTTGGAAAGGTCCTTCGTTGGATTCCTCTGGGGGTGGCCTACTATTTTTTTTGTGCTGGAGGTGTGGTTTGGATGGGGGTTGGAGTACTGGTTTTGTAGGCTGGTTTTTTTGGCAGTATGTAGTGGTAGTGGTTTTCTGGTGGATGGGGTGCTAGTTTGTTTTGGAGATGGGTGCGGGTTGGTGATGTGTAGGGGCTGTGGTTTTTGGCTATTTTGGTTGGTGTTTGTGGCTGTTTTGGGATGGAGTGGCTGGTGCGGGTTGGAATGTAGGTGGTAGGGGGATGGCAGGGGACTGGTGCAGGTTGGAATAGGTGGTGTGGGGTTGTTTTTTAGGTGGAAGGGGGTTGGTGTGGGCTAGAATGCAGGAGGCTGGGGGCTAGTGCGGTGGCTGGTGCGGGCTAGAGTGGCTGGTGCGGGCGTGAAGGCAGACGGCAGGGGGGTGAAAGGGGGTTGGTGCGGGCTAGAACTGGTGTCTATGGCTATTTTTCAGGTGGTAAAGGGATGGAATGAGTGTTTTGTAGGAGTCTGGGGGTGGGGGCTGGTGTGGTGGCTGGTGTGGGGGCTGGTGTGGGCTGGATTACAGGTGGTCACGGCGTGACCGCGGCATGACCATGACGTGACCACAGCGTGACCGCGGCGTTACCGCGGTGTTACCACAGCGTGATCGCGGTGTGACCGTGGTGTGACCGTGGCATGTTGTCCTGGTCCAATGACATCCATGGGGTAGCATCTTCTGACCAGGAGTGAAGGGAGCGGGAGGAGGTGAGGCGATATTTCGGTCGTCGCCCAGCCGACAGAAATTGTGATTAGTCAGTCTCAACATTGATCAAAAGACTCATGGAATACTATCATAGAGATGATCATCCATCAGATTCCCCATTGTTTTAGAAATCTCCAACTACACTATATGAGGTGTGTGTTGTTTACTATTCTCACACAGAAAAAAAAAGATAATGTAGAAGCATTTTATCTATAAGGGTCAAAATACTCATTCAATCATCGGGATCATAAAAATATCAAACTCTAAAGGACACTTTTCCAAATACAAATATCATTATAAAAGTATTCTCAAGTCTTCTTATTGTCCAATATTTACTATGATGTCCCTCGAGCACTTAGATGGTCCTTGTAGAATACAAGTAGCAAGATTCACCCTCATCTCCAATATTGTCTACAGGTGACTAAATATTTTTATGAGATACTCAATAAAGAGATTTTCTACCTGAGGACCTCCCTCCCCATTAACTATGGGTGTGTAATATATCTAAAACTCTATCTAGGTATCATACATTGAATTACTACATGACTGTGAACCGCCGCGGGGTGTCATCCTAGAGTAGGGCCAAATCACGGCATTACCGCGGCGTGACCGCGGCGTGACCACAGCGTGACCGCGGCATGACCGCGGCGTGACCGCGACATGACCGCGGGGTGACCACGGTCAGTTGGCCCGATCCAATGACATCCACGGGGCAGCATCTTCTGTCCAGGAGTGAAGGGAGCGGGAGGAGGCGGGGCAACATTTCGGTCATCATCCCGCCGGCAGAAATTGTGATTAGTCAGTCTCAACATTGATCACAAGACTCATGGAATACTGTCACAGAGCTAATCACCCATCAGATTCCCCATTATTGTAGAAATATCCAACTACACTATATGAGGTGTGTGTTGTTTACTATTCTCACACAGAAAAAAAGGATAATGTAGAATCATTTTCTCTAAAAGGGTCAAAACACTCATCAGATCATCGGGATCATAAAAATATCAAACTCTAAATGACACTTTTCCAAATACAAATATCATTATAAAAGTATTCTTAAGTCTTCTTATTGTCCAAAATTTACTATGATGTCCATCGATCACTTAGATGGTCCTTGTAGAATACAAGTATCAAGATTCACTCTCATCTCCAATGTTGTCTATAGGTAACTAAATATTTTCATGAGAGACTCAATCAAGAGATTTTCTACCTTAGGGCCTCCCTCCCCATTAACTATAGGTGGGTAATGTATTTAAAACTATATCTAGGTATCATACATCGAATTCCGACAGGATTGCGAACCGCCGCGGGGTGTCGTCCTGAGGCAGGGTCAAATCAAGGCATTACCACAGCGTGACCGCAGCGTGACCACGACTTGACCATGGCCTGACCGCGGCTTGACCGCGACTTGACCGCGGCGTGACTACAGTGTGACTGCGGCGTGTTTTCCTGGTCCGGAGACATCCGCGGGGTAGCATCTTCCATCCAGGAGCGAAGGGAGCGGGAGGAGGCGGGGCAACATTCCGACCGTCACCCCGCCGATAGAAATTGTGATTAGTCAGTCTCAACATTGATCACAAGACTCATGGAATACTTTCACAGATATGATCATCACTATTCTTTGGTTTAGAAGACATCGCACCTCAGTTGGAGGGGTTTTATTATAAAATCATGGCATTGCTTTATCACACAATTCATTTAATTATATTTAAAATTTATTCTAAAACTCATTCAGCACAAACCAAATGCAATAAGTTAAGCAACTAGATCAACATGACTATCACTGTGATTTTTCGCAGATAGTGCACCTCCATTGGAGGGGTTTTATTATAAAAGTATGAATTTATTTATCAAATGAAACAATTATATTAAATAAAATTTATTCAAGATATGAAATTCAATATAATTAAGAAGAATTAAAAAAGAAGTTAAATTTAATTTAAAGCATTCTTGAATTAAAGTGGCTAGGAGAGGGACCCTACCTCAAGGTGGAACCAAGCCATCCACTTCAGATCTTAGAGATTTCTAACTAAAAGCTACTGCTCCCCCACTGGGTATACACACCTTCACATGCATCCAAGGACACCTATCCCTTATGCACACACCCGCATGGCCATGAGCATGTGCAAGGGGATCCTTGAACATATTCTTATATGCATATACCAGTCTCCACTCACCTGTGTATACATATATATATATATATACACACATGGGCACACCTATCCCCATACATTCATAATCACTGCCATGGGTGACTATACACATAACGGGGGACAGCCCCTCCGCCCCCTGAACACCCCCCCCCCCACCTCCCTGGACACCCCCACCCCCATGGACACCCCCCCCCCCTGGACACCCCCCCCCAACCCCCTTGGATATCCCCCAACCCCCTTGAACATCTCCCCCAACCCCCATGGACAGCCCCCCCCCCCCCCCCGGACACCCCCCCTCAACCCCCTTGGACAGCCCCCCAACCCCCTTGAACATCTACCCCAACCCCCTGGACACTGTAACAACCCAACCCCAGAAGCCCGGAGTTAGTGCATTATTACATATCATTGAAATGATCATAAAAGATCAAGTCTTGAAAGACTGATTAGTTTAGTAGCATTGGAAGTACTAGATACATTCATAAGGTTTACATTACATCATAAAATGGAAAACTACAACAACATTGTTTCCATAGACAACACTGAGATCTCATAGACTATCCCTGGAGGTCCGTCATAATATACTTCTTTTCATCCTGGGAAAAATAAAACATAGAAAGGGGTGAGATCAGATGCTCAGTAAGGATAACAGTATAGCAGAAACTTTCATAAATAACCATAAACATTTAAGGCAGTGTATAAGACTAGAAAAAAGCCTTTTAAACTTGAACTTCAACATAATATGGCAAAGATAAAATCAAATAATGCCATTTTCTTATTCACATGGATATTCTACTAGTCGAATAATCACATGTAATGTCAATAGACACTTTCAAAATGTTGTAATGCATAATGCCAGACTTTCATAACCACATAGTGAAGGACTTGTGCCAATACTACAAATAAGATTTTGTCAAGGCCCTGTGCCAAGACACCAGTTTGTATCATGAGACCTACTGATGCATCGAGGAGCTATAGCGGGCTCTACCCGTCACTTACTAAGTCCAATTCATTCCTCATATGAAAATTTTGAAATATAACATAAACATTCGTATTAAAACTAGCATACGAAATGTCAATACTTTCTCCAAAAACCATGAATGGTATAAAAATAGCACATCCAGAGTCAAACATAACTCATTCAATACAATTTGTAAGATTGTATTGTAATATATTAACCTTAATCGATAATAATGAAGGATATTGACATAGATGAAAATAATCATCAAAACTATTTGAGAGAAATATCCCCCTTTTTCTTGAAAACATTTAAAAGTCACACTATTTGTCAAGAAGCCGTTTAAAATAGATTTTTGAATCAAAGTGTCCCATACCACTTTGAAACTTTTAAAAGGAATTTTAATTTTAAAACTTTAATGTCCATATAAATAAATCCTTAAAACCATTTTTAAAACATGGACATTAATGAGAAATATTTAGAATAATAAATTTTTAAAACATTTTAAAATGATATTTTAATTAGAGTTCCTAACAAAGAGAGAGATAGTTGAATACAAATAATTGAGGTAATAAAAACTTTGTAATATCATGAGAATAAATGGATTCATGATATACTATGTCAAAGTACATTATATACACCATATAAAAGTGATTTGGTGTATAACAACAAAGAAGTCTCAATGAAATGTAAGTTGAGATGAAATATATTATAAAGACCGTATCCTTAGGTTAAGGATAAATCAATGACATAATTATGTGTGAAAAATATAAATAAACTCAATATGATTGGATATTCAGTGTAAATCAATCAGAGTACATTCACACATATTCTTGTAAAAACAACACCAATGAATTGGATATTTAACTCAACAAATGGAGGTTGAGTTAAAATTACTCTTATAAAGTTCATATCGATGACTTGAGAGTTTATAAATAGAGTGATTATGTGTATCAAAATTATATCCATAGAAAGGGGAGTGGAAATTATGACATAATCAAATTAATAGTGATTCCACACATAATCTTGGAGTAAAATAATCAATGAAGTATGCGTAAAGCCGAATGGGTGGAAATTGAACTTTCAAATTCCCTTATCGATTTGGTAACTTAAGAAACATACATCCAAGAAATAAGGATCATAAAATGATTTTGTAAATATCCATAAATTAAATTATATTACACAATGAATAAAATCATGGGCAGTACACACACCACATGAAATAAATAAGTGGTGAACAATGGAAATCTCACGGAATTAAAAGTGAGATAGAAAAACCCCTTACTTTGTACTTTTTCCTTGGTCTAGGGTAGGTTAACCTCCTTTATAATGGTGAAATAATTGTTATTAAATTATAAAATAATCATATACATTAATATGATATCATATATTATCTTTTAACATTTCTTTGTTAATAATATCTTAGTGTTATCGTCATTTTGCGTGTTAACGGATTCATTTTCCTTTATATGATTTGTTATGTGAGACATATTTGTAATGTATAGGATGTATCTTATTCATATACAGAATTATATCATGTCTCTAAACATTATTTTTAATCTTCAAATTAAATTTAGTCTTGAATGGATACGATGGGGAATGAATCTCATCGTGTTCGTGGAGATGGTAATCTGTACGTACGCACGAGCGACAATATGATTCTTTTGATATTAAAATAATATATAATTGGATGGTATATCATATATGAAGAATAATTATCATGTTATATTTATTATTCACATCAATTACACATCATTATTATACCCATCCAAATAATAATGTATTGAATAAAAATTACACCACGACGTGGAGATGGTAAGCCGTACGTACGCACGTATGGTGACATGTTATTCAAAGGATGGATAGAATAATGAATATTGTTGTACCATATTCATAATAACTTCAAAGTATATAGAAGATACTGGATTTATTATTTTATAATGGAAACAACAAAGAAAAAGTAAGTGGAAGAAGAAAGGAACTTGAAAGAGGTGGTGAGATATTTACCTCTTCTCCGGGTTCTTCCTTTTTATTTGATCAAAAAGGCTCCTTAGGTTGAATTTTTGACAAAAATAATGACTCTAGGATAAAGGGAGGATAGTTTATAGGGTATTTGGGTAGATTTTGGCTGATCCAAAAGGCTTTTAAGGTGTAAATTAGAGAGAAGTGGGAGTGCCCTTTTATAAGAGGGGTGAGGGGCACCTTAGGAAAAGCTAGAAATATTATTTTATAATAAATTTATTTTCGGTTTATAATGGATAAAAAATGTATTATTTAAAGTATAAGGTGGGGATTAGTCTAAAACCACTCAACAAATAGGTTTTAGACAGGTTTGGGTCACTATATTAACTGTATTTGTTAGATTTAACTCTTAGTTAAATAGTTTGACATTTACCATGTCTCTTTGTATTTTTATATTATATGGTTAATAAACTTACTATATACCTACAAGAGAACCCAATGTGGTTCATTAATGATACACACATAATTATATAAGTCCTTTTTCCGAACCTTACATTTTTAGGAATAGAATATCAATTAATAATATAATATTTGTTTTAAAAACTCCTTTATGTCAATTTTGACACTATTTGGTATTTTGTTTTTTTTAATTAATAACAACATTATTACTTCAAAAAAAATTCATCTAACCAACCCTAATATGTCATATTAACCTATAAAATTATTTTAATTCATAAAAAGTCTCAAATTACATTTATTTGGATATTTATAATATCAATATTTTTAATATTTTATTAATTAGGTAATTACTACATCATCATTATGTCATAAATAAATTAATTTACTTAATTTCTAAAAAATATAAATAAAATATAATTATGTAGGAAATATTTTTATCTTTATAAGGAATATTTTTAGTCGAATTTATCTTATGTTTAGCCCTATATTAAAATTGTTTTAGTTATTAAACTTTTATTTTAACTCTTTTAACTCTTCTTTAAATAAAATAATAATAAGTGTCCTAATCTAATAAAATTGGACCAAATAGGTTCATATTTTATTCCTAAGGTTGTTTTTGGTCGAATTATACTTATAAAATAAAATTAGGACATGTGTTAGGGTAATAATAATATCATTTTTACCCTTAATTACCTTATTTACTTTTAACCGGGGTAAATAAAAGTAAAAAGTTACGATTCACCAAAAATTATTTTTATCTTATTGAACCACATTTTACTCCTTGATATTAACCGTGTCTCTTGGATTTTAAAAATTCAACTCATAGAAGCGGTAAAATTAATTTTTATGTGAATTTGAAAATTCTCCTTGGAGGTGGGTAAAAATGGTGAAAAGTTCAATAAAATTTTAATATATCTAAAATTATTATAAACTGACTCCAATAAATTACATTAAACTTATATAGGTATTATATATATATATATATTTCCCTAAAATAAATTTAAATAAAATAAATAATTATTTAAATAAAAATTCGGTTTTAAACTATAACTCAGTGTTTTTCACTATTCATCAAAAATTAAAAGTTTTCAAAAACATACCAAAAATTTACCCTAAGATAATTTTGATATTATGAATTCAAAAATGAAGTCTATTTTACCAAATTCAAAACATATAAATTTAATTTATTAGTTTAAAATTAATTCCCGTTATCAAAACCAAAAAACTTATTTTTATGAAATAATAACTACCAAAAGATTGACATTTGTTTATGTCCAATTTCAAAGTGAAATTACTTCCAATGACCAACATTGGATTAAATGGTAAAAATATAATCTAATTTTACATCCAAACCATTCATATTTATAGTTTAACATTATAAATTATTTTTATTAAAAAAAATTCAGTTAAAATATATTATTTTTCACTATTCACCCAAATATGAAAGTTATTAGAAAAACACCAAAAATTTATTGAAACTAATTTATTATGTACCGATCCCAAAAAAGAAGTTTATTTTGTCAAATTGAATATATAAAAGTTTCAAATATTGTATTTAAAAAGTGTTCTCCATTAAAAGGCGGTAAAATTACATTTTGTAAAAACTACTTCTTTTATCTGAAAAAATGAATTTTTCCTTACATTATGTCTAAGAAACTCATAATATATATTCTAAAATTATAAGGGTTATATAAAGTTCAAATTTCTATTAATACTATTTATAATAGCTTTTGAACGGCTAGTTTGGTAAGACGTGGTGTGCTTGAACTCGATGTTGTGTGTAGTGTAAGTTATAGAATTACTTTGAAGAACTAACATACTATGAAATCTTGGGGTGTTACATTCATCCCTACTTCAATAAATTGCATCCTCTCAATTTTTAAAATTGGGCTTGGGAATATAATGGAAAGTCCCACATCGGAAAAAGAGTCAATAAAACTATCACTTTAAAAGAAAGAAAGATAAGTACAAAGGTCACCCAAGATAACCCATACTAGGATTCCATGTAGGAAAACATGGATATGGAAGATAAACTAAGTGTCAAGTTCTGATGGAGAGGGATAGAAAACATGATCAGGAGAAAGTTAACAACAAGAAAACCACAAACTTGTGATGGGATAAATGGTCATTAGTTTCCCAATATGAAAATTAAACGGACAACATTTTTTTGTTTTAAGTTACATTTCATAAAGATGAGGAATTTATTTATGAGATTAACTAAGAACATAAAGAGATATACTTACTTTTTACATAGAGTTTCATTCTTTAATAAATTTCTACCACTAACTCATTTTTTTAAACGATGAGTATTCAAGAAGACTTGGTCACACCGGAATAGCTAGAATAAACTTCTAGAGAATCACATGATCCACAAAGGATAAACTATATATTTACCTTGTATTTAGAGATTAATCAAAACCAAAACGGTTAGTACAAGATCTGATGATCCCCCAAAAGGATATTCCTTTATAGAAATAAACACTAATCTTAATTTATAAAATTAAACCAACAATACCCCAAAGTTAAATAAATATCATTAAATAAATAATTGTCCTTAAAATCCTTCAATATAATCCATAATAATATTTAAACCCAAAACTTAGAAGAATTTGGTTATGTAGTCTTCCATGTTAAACTGTATCTCCAAATGACATCAACTACTCTTAAAGTCACATACTTAAAATTAATTAACCTAATCACATATTCTCTATTATAGGATAATCATTTCCATAAATAACCCAAATCACTATAAATCCACAATAAAAAAATAGGTAAAAATCCACCATTACTCCTCAAATGAAATCCCGTAGTATTCTATTTTCCTTGGGCACATAGTGTTCCCAAAAAAGAGAACGTCTTCCAAAATAACATTTAACACTTAATCACCAAATCATTTTCCTATAATAAGGGTATTCATTTGATAAGACATAAGATCCAAAATCAACTTATTATTGATCAATAAAATCATTTAACTAAAAATAATTAGTCACACTAACCAAGGACTTCACGTAGTCCTGTGGTAGGTGATAAATCCCAATCATACTCTAGTTTTGGGTTCGATTCTCACAGCTTTGTCCGACGCGACGGGTTGTCACATGGTCTGTGTGTTGTCCTTTTTCAAAAACTATTATAATATTACCAAAATGAGATAAATTCCTCAAAATAACCATAACATAATTTAACCACAAATGTTATCTCATACCTTGCATTTTCATCCCAAAATATAATAACTTGTAATTGCCTCAAACCCAATGATCATATAAAACCAAATGGTTATTTATAACTATATCCACAAGAGAAAAGATAAGTCTTCCTCAAATATCATTTTCACATGAAAAACTGCAGGGTTACAAATACAAGAGAAAATTATTCCAAAGTAATCCCATCAACAAGGAGCACTAATACTTTTAAACATTTCTCCAACGATTTATTTCCACATATCTTCTTCTTTGACCAAGAAAATATCCTATATAATAGGGCATTCACTCGGGTAATGGCCAGGTCCCCTACATTTAAAGAAAATGACTGTAAATGGATTCTTGGGACCATTTTTATTTTCTCCCATAGTACTCTTCATTTTTCCTCAGAAATTCTTCACTTTATGTCCTTCTTTCCCACACGTAAAGAATTTCTTTGTTCCATTGAGACACTTTCCTGGGTGTCTCCTTCCACATTTCCTGCATGATGGAAATTGAGGATTCTTTTCTCCATGGTCTCTACTACTAGAGATCTTATCATTCATCACCTTTCTCTTCTTTTTTGAGTTTGGGAGTTGGTTAATATATATGTTGTTGATCATATTTTTGGAAAAATAATTTGGCTTGAACACGATAACTTTTACGCCTATCAACATTCCATTTTGTTGCTCATTTCCACCATTGTTCCCACCTTGTACATTATTCTCAAAGTTACTATGACTTCCTTGGAATCCATCCATTGACTAAAACCAGAAAGCATTGTGTGAGTAACAGTAGTCATAAAATCATTTAGAGAATATCATGACACCATATTTTTAATTTGAAACACCTTAGTATTAACCAAGGTCATTTATTCTCATCTTATATTAAATTACTTCAAATCAGTTTGTAAAGAAAATGTAAATTATCCTAAGCATATCACCTAGGAGTGTCTTAAAAAAGAGTGCAGCAAGGCCCGTTGTCGTGCACCAGTTCCTATTCGAGTCTAGCTCAAAGCGGTGTTTTCGGGCTTTACCACTAGGTACATCTGTGCCAGAGCCACCTCTACCTACTCGTATCCAGACAGGGATTTATTGCTTGGAAAACTCAAAAAATCACAACAATACCAAAATTTTAGGAAGATCCTCTATACTAATCCTCAAATTCTATCTTAGGGATATGTGCTCTAATCAGAGTTTATCTAAATCTAGTTTCCAAGGTTTGTACTAAACTGCCTCTGATACCAACTATAACACCCCGACCCCAAAAGCCCAGAGTAGGTGCATTATTACGTATCATTGGCATGATCATAAAAGATCAAGTCTCTAAATACCGATTAGTTTAGTAGCCTTGGAATTACTTGATACATTCATAAGGTTTGTATTACATCATAAAATGGAAAAATAAAACAACATTGTTTCCATATACAACACTGAGATCCCATATACTATCCCTGGAGGTCAGTCATAATATACTTCTTTGCATCCTGAGAAAAATAAAACATAGAAAGGGGTGATATGAGATGCTCAGTAAGGATAACATTATATCGGAAACTTTCATAAATTAGCATAAACATTTAAGCCAGTGTATAAGACTAGAAAAAAATCCTTTTAAACTTGAACTTCAGTATAATATGGAAAAGATAAAATCAAATAATTCCATTTGCTTATTCACATGGATATTATACTAGTCTAATAAACACATGTAATGTCAATATCCACTTTCAAAATGATGGAATGCATAATTCCAGACTTTCATAACCACATAGTCAAGGACTTGTGCCAAGACTATAAATAAGATTTTGTCAAGGCCATGTGCCAAGAAACTAGTTTGTCTCATGAGACCTATTGATGCATCGAGGAGCTATAGTGGGCTCCACCCTTCACTTACTAAGTCTAATGCATTCCTCATATGAAAATTTTGAAACATAACATAAACATTCGTATTAAAAACTACAATACGAAATGTCAATAATTTCTCTACAAACCATGAATGGTATAAAAATAGCACATCCACAATCAAAAATAACTCATTCAATACAATGTGGAAGATTTTATTGTAATAGATTAAACTTAATAGAGAATAATGAAGGCTATTGACATAGATGAAAATAATCATCAAAAATATTTGAGAGAAATATCCCCCTTTTTCTTGAAAACATTTAAAAGTCGCACTATTTTTCAAGAAGCCGTTTAAAATAGATTTTTGAATCAAAGTGTACCATACCAATTTGAAAATTTTAAAAGGAATTTTAATTTTAAAACTTTAATTTACACATAAATAAATCCTTAAAACCATTTTTAAAACATGGACATTAATGAGAAATATTTAGAATAATAAATCTTTAAAACATTTTAAAATGATATTCTAGTTAAAGTTCCTAACCAAAAGAGAGACACTTGAATAGAAATAATTGAGGTAATAAAAACTTTTTAATATCATGAGAATAAAGGGATTCATGATATACTATGTCAAAGTAAATTATAGACACCATATAAAAGTGATTTGGTGTATAACAACAAAGAAGTCTCAATGGAATGTAAGCTGAGATGAATTCTCTTATAAAGACTGTATCCTTAGGTTAAGGATAAATCAACGACATAATTATGTGTGAAAAATATAAATACACTAAATATGATTGGATATTCATTGTAAATCAATAATAGGACATTCACACATATTCTTGTAAAAACAACACCAATGAATTGGATATTTATCTCAACAAATGGAGATTGAGTTAAAATTACTCTTATCAAGTTCATATTGATGACTTGAGAGTTTATAAATGGAGTTATTATGTGTATCAAAATTATATCCATATAAAGGGAAGTGGAAATTATGACATAATCAAATTAATAGTGATTCCACATATAATCTTGGAGTAAAATAATCAATGAAGTATGTGTAAAGCCGAATGAGTGGAAATTGAAATTTCAAATTCCCTTATCGATTTGGTAACTTACGAAACATGCACCCACAAAAGAAAAATCATACAATAATGATGTAAATATCCATAAATTAAATTATATTACACAATGAGTACAATCATGGGCAATACACACACCACATGCAATAAATAAGTGGTGAACAATGGAAATCTCACGGAATTAAAAGTGAGATAAGAAACCCCTTACTTTGTACTTTTTCCTTGGTCGAGGGTAGGTTAACCTCCTGTATAATGGTGAAATTATTGTTATTAAATTATACAAGAATCGTATACATTAATATGATATCATATATTATCTTTTAACATTTCTTTGTTAATAATATCTTAGTGTTATCGTCGTTTCGGGTGTTAACGGATTCATTTTTCTTTATATTCTTTGTTAGGTGAGTCATATTTGTTATGCATGGGATGTATCTTATTCATATCCAGAATGGTATCATGTCTCTAAACATTAATTTTAATCATAAAATGAAATTTATTCTTGAATGGATACGATGGGGAATGAATCTCATCATGTTCGTGGAGATGGTAATCCGTACGTACGCACGAGCGACAATATGATTATTTTGATATTAGAATAATATATAATTGTATGTTATATCATATATGAAGAATCATTATCATGTTATATTTATTATTTACATCAATTACACATCATTATTATGCCCATCCAAATAATAATGTATTGAATAACAATTACACCACGACGTGGAGAGGGTAAGCCGTACGTACGCATGTATGGTGACATGTTATTCAAAGGATGGATAGAATAATGAATATGGTTGTACCATATTCATAATAACATCACAGTATATAAAATATACTGGAGCTATTATTTTATAATGTAAACAACAAATAAAAAGGAAGTGGAAGAAGAAAGGAACTTGAAATAGGTGGTGAGATATTTACCTCTTCTTCGGGTTCTTCCTTTTGATTTGATCAAAAGGGATCCTTAGGTTGGATTTTTTACTAAAGTAAGGCCTCTAGGATGAATTTAGGATAGTTGAGAGGGTATTTGGGTAGATTCTGTCCGATCAAAAAGGCTTTGAAGGTGTGAATTAGAGATAAGAGTGGGTGCCCTTTTATATGAAGGGTAAGGGGCACTTTAGAAAAAGTTAGAAATATTATTTTATAATAAAATCATTTTCGGTTTTTAATAGCTCCAAAATGTATTATTTAAAGTCTAAGGTGGGTATGAGTTGAAAACCACTCAACCAATAGGTTTTAGATAGGTTTGGGTCACTATATTAACTTTATTTTTTAGATTTAACTCTTAGTTAAATAGTTTGACATTTACCATGTCTCTTTGTATTTTTATATTATATGGTTAATAAACTTACTATATACTTCCAAGAGAACCTAGAGTGGTTAATTAATGATACACCCATCATTATATAAGTCCTTTGTCCGAACCTTAGATTTTTAGGAATAGAATATCAATTAATAATATAATATTTGTTTTAAAAACTCGTTTATGTCAATTTTGACACTATTTGGTATTTTGTTTTTGCTAAATTCATAACAGCATTATTACTTCAAAAAAAATTCATCTAACCAACCCCAATATTTCATATTAACCTATAGAATTATTATAATTCATAAAAAGTCTCAAATTGCATTTATTTGGATATTTATAATATCAATTATTTTAATATTTCATTAATTAGGTAATTACTGCATCATCGTTGTGTCATAAATAAATTAATTTATTTAATGTCTAAAAACTATAAATAAAATACCATTATGTAGGAAATATTTTTAGCTTTATAATGAATATTTATAGTTGAATTTATCTTATGTTTAGACCTATATTAAGAATTTTTTAGTTATTAAACTTTTATTTTAACTCTTTTAACTCTTCTTTAAATAAAATAATAATAAGTGTCCTAATCTAATCTAAGTGGACCAAAGAGGTTCATATTTTATTCCTAAGGTTGTTTTTGGTCGAATTATACTTATCCAATATAATTAGGACATGTGTTAGGGTAATAATAATATCATTTTTACCCTTAATTACCCTATTAATCTGGGTAAATAAAAGTAAAAAGTTACTATTGACCAAAAATTATTTTTATCTTATTGAACCACATTTTACTCCTTGATATTAACTGTGTCTCTCAAATTTTTGAAATTCAACTCACAGAAGTGGTAAAATTATTATAAACTGACACCAATGAATTAAATTGAACTTATATAGGTATTATATCTATTTTTACCAAAAATAAATTTAAATAAAATAAATAATTATTTAAATAAAAATTTGGTTTTAAACTATAACTCAGTATTTTTCACTATTCATCAAAAATTAAAAGTTTTCAGAAACATACCAAAAATTCACCCTAAGCTAATTTTGATATTCTAAATTCAAAAATGAAGTTTATTTTACCAAATTCAAAACATAGAAATTTCATTTATTAGTTTAAAATTAATTCTCGTTGTCAAAACTAAAAAGCGTATTTTTATGAAATAATAACTACCAAAAGATTGACATTTGTTTATGTCCAATTTCAAAGTGAAATTACTTCCAATAACCATCATTGGATTAAATGGTAAAAATATAATATAATTATACATACAAACCATTCATATTTACAGTTGAACACTATAAATTATTTTGATTAAAAAATTTGTTTTCAGTTAAAATATATTATTTTTCACTATTCACCCGAATATCAAAGTTATCAGAAAAACACCAAAAATTTATTGAAACTAAATTCTTATGTACCTATCCCAAATAAGTAGTTTATATTTTCAAATTTAATATATAAAAGTTTCAAATATTGGATTTAAAAAGGGTTCTCCATTAAAAGGCGGTAAAATTTCATTTTTTGAAAAATACTTCTTTTATCTGAAAAAAATGAATTTTTCCTTAAATTATGTCTAAGAAACTCATAATATGGATTATAAAATTATAAGGGTTATATAAAGTTCAAAATTATGTTAATATTATTTATTACCACTTTTGAAATGCTAGTTTGGTAAGTCGTGGTGCGCTTGAACTCGATGTTATGTGTAGTGTAAGTTATTGAATTACTTTGAAGAACTAAAGTACTATAAAATTTTGGGGTGTTACAGACACCCCCCACCACCCACCTAGACACCCCCCCTCACCACCACCACCACCACCAACCTAGACACCCCCACCCACCCACCTGAACACCTCCAACCCCTTTGGACAGCCCCCACCCCCCCCCCCCCCAACCCGTGAAAGTTGAAGTCTGGTGTACAGTACAGAAGATGATTTCAAGTGTACTAAGGCGTCATTTTTAAACTTGTAATAAGAAAAATATATTTTCCTAAAGTGGCGTCCACTATCTTTGACTTACCTTTCCAGTTCTTTGAAGAAACCGTTCATTTCTCTTACCAGTAATTAGAATCCACCTCAGCCTGCGCATCATATTTCATTTCATCTTTACTATGCTTGGATGCTTCTCCAAGATGTTCATCAGAGATTACCCTTGATAGATAATCTTTAAAATAATTTACCTCATAGGCTTGATGAGACACATCTACTATATCAGCCCATAAGATAGTATTTTTCACCTTCTCTTGAATGGGAGGAATAGGGCCACTAACCTCTCTACTAGAGGAAACTAATTCAAAAATAGGATCATCCAAAGGGGGTATTATTGAAACCAAGGCTTTATTGGTTGGATTTGTGGAAAATATATGAGGTATGAATGAGGTATGTTTGATTAAAGAGGCATGGGATTTGTCAAGAATAATGGCATGAAGATATATTGCATGAAGATGTGTTGAAAATTTATATATGAAGAGTTCATTTGATGTGTTAACATAAAGAATAAGTCTTGGAATAGGACTGAGGGTGAAGTTATGCATGGAAGAATTTCATAATGAAATGACATTCATGATTTGGAGATATTGATATGTTTTTGGTGTCTCGAACAAGGGATTAATCGCCCCCACAAACAATTAATTAAAACAGCGGCAGAAAATAAATAAAATTTCAGCCTGACCCATTTGTATGTCAGACATCCATGCCGAAGGAAAAGAAAATAAACATAATAAACACAGTAAAAGTAGACAAAAATGAAACACACTAGAAATCCCTCAACTACCCCTATCTCCCTCTCCTGCAAAGAAAACCGCATAGCCGCCTCCAGTGCCCTTCTAGCCCCCTTCACAGAATATAAGTACCCTCCATCCGTAGAAAGTGGTAAAAGGCCTAAGTGGATTATGTGATAAATAAAATAAAATAAAAACTCAACTACAACATAACTATCTCCTCTTTCCCTGCACCAATGAGTGGTATGCTCGTGTCATTGTAGACAGAGCTTCAGCAGGATTCTTCCCATGTTTCCCAGATTTGTCACCCTTGTATTTCCCAAACATATGCATTATGAAAAGGTGTTTGTATAGGTAATGTTGCTACAAACAGTTCCAGTGTAAGCATTTCTATTCTAAGAACTAATAATATAAGCACTTCTACTGTAATGATGTTATTATAAACATTACTAGTGTGAGTATTACTCCTGGAAGAAATGCTAATGTAAATTTGCTACTAATGAAGCAAAATGTGTAAATATGTAAACTTTTCCAGTGTAAACATTGTTGTTAGTATGGGTTGCTAGTGTAAGCACTCCTAATATAAAGGTTACAGTATAATTCATGCTAATGTAAGAAATTATACTTAACCACTGCTAGTTTTATTCTAGTGATAATAATATAAATATGTATTCGAATCTGTTTTTGATGGTTTTAAATATTGGAATATTGGGATTGATCATCAATTTCCTTGCGTTTAATGATGCTACTAAAAATAACAGAACCTACATAATAGGATTAGGAAAATTATTAGATGTTTTTTGTTATAAAAATTTAAATATTAAATAATATAGGGGTAATAACTTCCTAATGTTTATGCTCTCGTAAAAAGACGCACCTTAAACAACCATGTCATACAAGCACAATAATTATGAGAATGATTTCTTTAAATAAAATATTAGTAAAGATAAAGATAAAATGATCTGTACTCACTAGCTTATAAGAATCATAATCAAAGATATCTTTATCTACTTCATCATTGGACTCCTATTTTGTTTCAAGAAGACTTGATGGTTTACTTTTTATCAAAGTTCCAAGTGATTTCTTAGGTAATTTTTCCTACACAAAAACTTCAAATGCACAATTAGTGACTAGAATTGCAAAGATTATATAAAATATATCAAACTAAAACCATTGGAACTATTTATATAATGTGCGATAATTAATAAGAACCCTCACATATTTATCAGTCACTTTAGATGAACCGGAGGAATCACTCTCAGAAACCTTGGCGGAAAAAAAATGACTTTTTTAGAGAGTAGACTGCCCATTAAAAGTAGGATAAGATTTAGCAGGAGGCTCCTAAAATATAACATAGTTTAATAATCATTAAAAAATAATGAAACAAAAAAAAGATTTGTATTGGTTTGTTAGAAGCATACCAAGAAATGAGAACCATAGACCACTCCTATTCATAGATGCTTCAACATGAGTGATTTCCAGCTCAGAGGTCTGGGAGGCTTGAGAGGAGCCCGATGAAGACCAATACTTATAGGGGATGGTGTTTTTCCCTGGTCGACATCGTACTCTCCTTGGGTGCTCCTCACCTAATACCTGACTTAAATGATCATGTGGCTCGAAGTTATCATCTTCCTTACCATAGAGGGCCTCCAAGGTAGATTGTTGAAATTATAAACATATTAAATTATGAATTTCGTATAAATATTTATAATATAAATTAAAAAAACCATACAATTTTATCTTGTGTCTGTTCATTTACTGCACTTCCATCCTTTTTCTTTCTACTGGAGCAAAATAATTTGGCATGAGGTACAGGACCTTCGATGCCCAATTTAGCTTGCTGCAAATGAGAAATGCACAAATATAGATTATTACCATATATGAGAAATGCACAAATCTAACCTATATCTATTCAATAATATTTTTAGTAGAACATCCTGTACAAAATCACAATACCCGGTTAAAGTACCTGGTTCTTTTCATGATCGGGAATTGTAGTGCGCCCCAATGTGTGCAAATATGTCATTGAATCCTTATTCTTTATGTTTTTCTCTGAAAATTACTAAAAAACTTCCAATACAAGTAATAAGAGTTAAATTTTATATGTCAACCATTAAAGATTAAGATCACCTTAAACTTAGTAGTCTTCCAATGTGAAATCATTTTTTTATATTGACTTTTTGGATAGTCGGGGAATATGGGTACCCCCTCTAAGTCAGTACCAACCCTGCTCTTCCAACCAACATAAAACTCATGCTTGTATGAGTGCCAGAACTCCCCAACATCCATCAACCTTTCTGTCTTAGCAGCTTCTCCGTTGGGAAAGATAAACCGAATCTGCAATGAACATGTTATTTCATTTAAAAACACTAATAATATAGATATGACTTTATATAATTTTCTTACCCATATTTTCTCCCATGCTTGGTCATTAATCTATTTACTGATACGTCTCCATGACACCTGTTCCATCGGAATGATATCATGATACTTGGCCAAAGTGGCCATGAAACTTCTACATTGCGTTGCAGTTGGACCTACTATATGATTTTGTCGATTGTAATCCACCATTATCTATTTCCGGCGATTCCAAACTTCCTTCATCCGATTGCGCCCACGTCTCCTATAAGAATATCCCACTGAATAATAAAAATAGGGGGGAAAGAAGAATTAAGTCACGGTACAACACGAAAAAAATAAAGTGATATAATTTGAAACAGATATAATCAAAAAAAACGTCTGTATATTGCTCAATAGACTATGATGGATTTGTGGGCTATCCTGACTCAGCAGCCTCTGCAGGAAGTGTCTGTTCCAGTGCATGCTCTGAGTGACCTTCATGCACTGGAGTGGAAGCTAATAGAACAGACTCATTATATATTGGCTGGATAGTAGGAATTTGAGGCGGTGTAGACACGGTAGCATATGGGTAGTATGATGGGGGATACATCATTGGATATGGATATGGTAAAGGTGGAAACATCTGTGGAGGCGGTGTAGTCATGGCATGTGAATAAGAGGGTAGCTGAGATGATGATGGAGGAATGGATAAAAACGTCCCTGAAGACTCAAGAGGATGGAAAGTTGTGGTGGAAGGGGTGTCCGATGGTAGGTCAGTGTGGAAACAGGTATGACGGGTGCTCTGTCTAGGTCTAGGAGCATCCCCACTCATACCCATGCTAACTGGATTATGAGTCAAATCCTATGGAACTGAATGTCCCTAAAAATTTTGATAAAGAATATTAACATGAAATTATATGTAATGTAGAAAAAAAAACATTATAATTATAATACTCGCTGATAGAAGCGAAGGCAATGCACGCTCATGCCCTGGTCGATCAGGATCAAATATTCACTTCCTTTGACCTTCTGTAGTATTTGGAATAATATACATAATAATGAAATTTAAAGTTTTTAGAAATAGTTTTTACAAATTATGCATACAACTTACATCTATCAGTAATATATGAGAGGAACCAATTTGACTTATTTTAATTGTAAAAAATGATTACAAGGAAATGACTAACATAGTTTTTAAAATTACATTACTAGGTTATACATTTTTTAAAAACAATATTTAAACCAAGTTTTGTACATTGAAATAAATCTGATTTAATGAAATGACACCAGAAAATACAAAAAACAAACATTTCATTCCAAACTGAAATATAATTAAAGTAATTATAATAATACTAACCTGAGAAACTCATGTCAATATAAACTGAATGAACAGTGAACATATATGGTTGATTCTATATACTATTGACCACTACTTCAGGTTCAACATCAACTCTCACAATGGGACAATTTGATTCATCAAATTCAATATTTTGGCCAACACCAATGGGGATGTCAATCATGGCAATTTCATCACCAGCATCATGAAAAACATGTCTGGGGATTATGTCATTAATGACACCATAATCAGGTCTCAGATGATATTTCACATAAAACACTTGTTTATCCATTGATGCCAAAATGTATGGTTAATCGGTACGCAATCATCGACTCATATCAATAACTCTGGATCCACAGTCATCAATAAATGTACCATGACGTCTCATTGAATCAAACCATTTACATTTCACCATAGTGAATCTAACTTTAGAGTAATAATCCACTAACAATATTTTAATAACTAGCCCATAATAATACACATCTTCATATCGAGGCCGACTATCTGATACACTGTCATAACAATCCATTGTTGCGATTAACATAACACCATCATGTTGCGTTCTCATTTTCAATGCTCGATCTATTGTAACAAATTTATACCCATTGATTATTAAATAATCACATTCACGAACCAAAGAATTAGGACCAAAAGCGAAAGCTCTCAATTCTTGAGAAATGGAGTCGATAGGTACACTCAACACCTAAAATATATCTGAATAATACAATTAAATGGATATATATTTTTTAAACTAATTAAAGTAATGGTAATACCTTTGATTTTAACCAAGTAGGAAACTCTAGGCTATGCAAAGCCTCTCTCCTTCTCAAAGACAAAGATCAATTAACTCTACTTATAATTTGATTATGTTCCCTATATAAAATGACAATAAAAGTGTAAGGTATATGTGAAATTTCATAATATGAGAGAACATATAAATATCCAAATTACTTACTTGATATATTCATCGAACAAACCACAATTAAACAAGACTATGTGATGTTCCATCTTCCGCTCTTCAAGGCTTAATGTAGCCAATGTATAAGACCCAACAATTCCTCTTGTTTGGGGAAGAGATGGAAATGAGGGATCAATTTCCTCATATTGGTCATCTTCATTTCTCATTGGCCGATTATGTCTTGTGGTGACATCAGAAAAATAAATTTAACAAAAATCCATACATTCTTGAGCCAGATAACCCCTCACAATCGAACCTTCAGGATAATTCTTGTTTCGAACATATGATTTCATTGTGCGCATATTTATTTCAGTAGGATATATCCACTGAAAAGCAACTGGTCCCCCAATAAGTGTTTCGGTTGGAAGATGAACCATTAAATGCAACATGCGAGTGAAAAAGGATGGAGGAAAAATCTTTTCCATATCACATAAAATTAATGGCGCCTCCTGCTGCATTTTTATCAAGAATGACTTTGATAATCTTTTAGCACAAAGGTCTCTAAAAAATGGTACAAGCGAATCATTGTCACCCTTACATTATTGGATAGCAAATTCTGAATTTCTATTGGAATCAATTCATGAAGAAGGATGTGATAATAATGAGTTTTTAGAGATGTTAGTTTCACGTCTCTTCTGTTGACTTGTTTAGATATGTTGCTAGAATAGCCATCAGAAACCTTGATATTCTCCAATACTGCTAGAAACTGATCTTTCTCTGATGGTGTCATTACATAAGAAGCACAAGGAACTTTCTATTTGTTTTCACCGATACATATAGGATGCAGTTCTAGTCGAATACCCCAATCCAACAAGTCTCGACGAGATCAGAAGTCATTTTTGGTCTTCCCCTTGATATTTAGAAGAATTGAAAGCAACATTTCACATATATTTTTCTCAATATGCATTACATCTAAACAATGATGTAACAAATTGGTAGACCAATATGGAAATTCAAAAAAAATACTTCTATTTTTCTAATTGTAAGAGGTTTTAGTGTCAACATTCTTCCTCTTTTTTAGATTTCAACTGACCTTTACCTAATGAAAAATTGAAATATTTTAATTCATTAATCATGTCACTTCCTGACATACATTGATGTGGTTGTTCAGTATCAACGGTATTATCAAACCTCTGACTATTCATCCTATATTGACGATCCATTGGCAAGAATCTTCGATACCCCCATGAAACTGAAACTACGACGATATTTAATCCTTCTCGATCGTGTATTCTTCATAAAAATAGGACATGATAGTTTTCCCTTCGTGCTCCACCCAGTCATCATTACATAAGCAGGGAAATCATTTATGGTTCATAGAAGGGTAGCACGCATCTGAAATGTATTCTTTGAAGAAGCATTGAATGTCTACACACCAAAATACCAAAGTTGTTTCAACTCTCTTATTAAAGGATGCAAGTAGACATCTAAATCATTACCAGGATCCGAAGTTCCAAATATCAGTATACTCAATAAAGTTAATGGTTTTTTCATACACATCCATGGAGGAAGATTATAAATATGAATAAAAATTGGCCACGTGCTGTGAGAAGTAAGCATCTGACCAAACGGATTAAAACCATCACAGGATAGACCCAACCTGACATTACGCACCTCAGCTACAAAATCATGATGTTATGCATCAAATTTCCACCATGATAATCCATCTGTAGGATGAACTAACTCATCATTACCTTTAATTCTCTCTGCATCATATCATCACATATTGTCTGAGATTTCTGTAGACCTGAATAGATTTTGAATTCTGGGAATCAATGGAAAGTTCCACATGACTTTCTGTGCCACACAAGATGGTGTTCCATCTGCATTTGTATTCCATCAAGATGTACCACATTCTTCACAGTCATTATGGTCAGTTGTTTCCTCCCAAAATAAACTACAATCTTTCGGACAAGCATGAACTTTATTAGTATCAAATATAAGCTGCTTAATTAACTTCCATGCCTTGTAATGATTTGAGGGAATATCTGCACCATCATAAAGAAAGTCCTTTAAAAATGTAAGAATATAATAAATAGCGGTATTAGAAATTCCATACATGGTTTTCCCATGATATAACCACATTAAAAATTCCAACTTGGTCATTTTAGTACATTCCTAATATTCTGGAGTTCTAGCATCATCCAATAAATTTTTCACTCTCTCATCATCATATTCAATATTTTCCTCATGTGTATTGATATCATTGTATTCTTGCACTGGAATACTATCTCTCTCAGGATGATGGAAAAATGGAAACTGATCGAATATCAAATTCTCTATGCCACTTCTTTCATTTTGTTCATGACCAGTAGAACATTAACTCATCTCTCCATGGTGATACCAAACATAATAGTTTGTTTGAAATCCAAATTTCATTATATGGTAGATAAATTCTTCCTGGCTTAACCGTGGTCTTCCAACACATTTATAGCATGGACATTGTATACAACCTCCATCTGAAGCATTGTCAAATGAAAAATCTAAAAAATTCTCCAAATTATTTTGAAATGCGGTTGAAATATTATCGGTATGATACATCCAGCTTCTATCCATTCTGTAATAATAAAAATAAAAGTTATTTTCAAATCAACAATGTAAACCATAATTAAAAAAGGGATATGTACTATAGAAAATAAAACTATTAGAACATAAAAACTTAATATTTAATTCACATTTGTATTGCAAGTCCCTTTATTTTTATAACCAATTTCAACCCTTTCAGTATCAGAGATAAAATTCTTACCTCTATCCTATAAAGGGACGATCAACAAGGTAAACCATAATGGGCCAAGAAAGGTTTCATGTCTATGATAGAGTGGTATGTGTCATTATAGTTGAACTAAGAGAGAGATAAAAAAGTGTGTCCTCCCTTAGGTGTAACATAAAAAAATCAAATTTTAACATTAAAACACACCCTTAAACATGGTTTATTTCATTTAAAAAGAAATGAAGAGATAACAACATTCATCAATCATCATAAATATTTTAAATGAGCCCCATATCCATGTAATTTAATATTTTCCATGGGTAAAATTATAATTCAAAGAGGAAAAAAAATTAAAGAAAACCACTTCATCTCCAAGAATTAATGAAAATAATTTAGATAATTTATATAAAACAATCATGGGTATCAAATATTGGTATAAATATACTAGAAGACGAATTTAATAAACTAAATCACATCATTAATTTTTTTAATAAAATAATTACCTAGAAACACCTACTGCATACAAAGTGGAACAAGTCACAACAAGACTCTTAAAAAGGAAACAGTCATTTTGGTAAAATAAACGAATTTAAAATCAATTGAAAAATCAAATACACATTATTAGATTAATATAAAACGCTAAATTTTATACACACTGTGATTAGTGTTCTCATAAGAAGTGATAATGAGGGAAATTGAAGTGAAATTACTAGGGGAATCTACCTTGGGATTTAGGTAATGTCTTATGTATCAAATGTCATCGATTACTGTTTTGTATTCTTATGGTGTACCTTTATTTAATTTTGAATGATGAGTTAACTAGATTAGACTTGATCTATTTGGTTGTAATACCTCCATCGTAAGCTATGGGTTATAATACTACCATTCTTCTAAATGTCAAGGATGGTTCCTTGAGTTTAGAATAGAAGAATGGATTAGGAAGAATGGAAAGGCTCACCTATCAGTTTTATTGAGGGAGAATGCTATATTTAGCCTTCACATAACTTTTTCCAAGTAAATTGATTTTCTAAACTTCACTTGTGAAAATGTTTTCCATTTAAAGAATTTATTTTTTGGGAGCCAAGTAATTTGGTCATAGGATGCTCATGTATGTTTGAGATTCAAAAAAAAGGGGAAGAAACCAATCTTAAATGAATGAATTATTGTCCACATGGTAAAACCTCAACCTATTTATAAGTAATGTATGGACTATATTTTCATGGGTCCAAGGAACCAAAGTATTCATTTTCATTATTTTATCCTTATAATTCCATCACTGTTTTCCACATAGGATCCAATTCCAAGGGTTATTATATAACCAGAACTTATAATCAGGGAAAGGAAACACATTTATTCCAAATTGGTTGTTGGATATCTAAGCTAAATTTAATATATAAATATGTTCTGAACACTAATAGTCCTTTAAATAATTCAATTACCACAATACATTTCCAAACTATGAACTTATTTGAAATGTAAATTGACAATATGTGCCTCAAGTATTGATTACATATCCAATATCACTTACTGATAACAATTCCAAGTAGACTATTATTCATTAAACTATATAGTTTGAAAGAAACATACTCGTAGTCTCAAATTCTGGTTAATCTCAATGATCAAACGTGTATGATTCATAATCAGAATCTTAGTAATCATGAAAATTAGAAATTTAATGTTTACAAAATGAAACAATAATAGGTTTCAATGATATTTCTCACAATTATAACTCATAGAAAAAATAAACTGAAAGAAAAAATATATTTAGATCCACTCTAGGGAATATGATGATGAAAATGGTAACAATATTCCAAACAATTGTTTAGTAATTTCAGGGTTTTTCTCTATTTTTAGTTCATTAAAGCCTAATTTATATATAATAGAATGAAAAACAAGGATAAGAAATTTCATACATGCCATAGATGGGGGTAGGGAGGCAGAGGCCAGGATGGGATGTTGTCGAAGCTGGGGGAAGTTCAGGCGGAGGCCAAGGCTGGGAGGAGAGGGAGGTGAGGGGGGGGACGTCGCTAGAGCTGGGGGTAGGGAGGCGGAGGGCGGGACGATGAGGCTGAGGCAAAGGCCGGGAGGGAGGTCGGGAGTGGAGGTGGAGGTGGAGGCCAGGGAGGGGAGGAGATGGGCAAGACGTGGTGGTCGGATGGTCGGGAGGCGAAGGTCCACGAGGGGAGGAGAGGGCCGAGGGGCGGAGGTCGGATGGCCGAGAGGCAGTTTTCGGGGAAAGGAGGAGAGGGTCAGGAGTCAGGGAAGCGAGGATGAGCATGATGTAAGAGGTTGATGGAAGCAAGGGTAAGTAGGATCCTAATGGAAGAGTAGAGGAGTGCGATGGAAGATGGAGGAGGAGCCCGAGGTATCGGGGGAATTGGGTATTGGTTTTCCATGGTTTTATTAAAACTGTGAAAATATATAGTAAAAAAGAGATATCCCCCCGGTTTTTCTAAACTGTGGGGATAGATGTGTGGGGAAATATCCCCTTTACAGTAGTGATTGTTCATTGAATATGGCAAAAATTAAAGTTAGACACCACCCATCCTATGCTTCCACTGCGCCCGGAACCTACATCAATATGTACCACCACACCTTGAGTCATGTGTAGGATAGGATACCCATCATTTCTCCCTGGACCGCATGTCATGTGGGTCTAGTCAGCTTTCAGGGTGTATATTTCTATACACACCAAGTCACGTGACCCAGAACTACATGGTTTGTGTACCTATTGTACACCTCGTATAAGGACCCATCCCTATTACAAACATAAATCTTGAATTTAGTAAAGAAAACACTTCCTTTTACATTGGGGATCTTTTAAAGTTTAGAGCTTTAGATAATTAAGACAAAACATTCATAACATTACACATTGTTATAGAGTGGATACCATAAAAATAGTTTCCATTTTTTTTAAATATAAAACATTAAAACTTAAAACAAGACTCCATCACAATTCTTAAACATTTAACATGTCTTCCTTAATTGTATTAAAAATCCATTAACCAGTGAAAAATTATTTAAAAACTTGGGATGAGAACAAAAGCTCAGTAAGGGATGGAAAATAAGGAAAAATCACATTAGTCTATGAATACTCATAACGTATGAAAACATTTTCAAAAGACATGCTTTTCACCCATAAATACTTACTTCGTGTAAAATGAGATTCACACAATATCCACACAAAAATGAGAACATAAATATAATCATATAGGTATATTTGGTCATTACTTACATAATCTTGTAACCATTCTTGGCTACCATATAATATGTAACCCTCACGGCTACCTTACTTTGTGTAACCATCGCAGTTACACTTGGAGTAACCATACGGTCAACCTCAAACATACACATACCCAATGCATTGGAGGGAGATATAGGTCCCAAACTTCATCATAAATAATTCCCAATAACAAAAACATAATAATACAACATGAATAATTCCATAAAAACATTACTTTGGAATTTCATAAAACCGAATTAAAAAAAAAGAATTTTTAAATAAAAGCCCCTTATAAATATCATACAATTGAAGAGAGACTTAATAGAGTGGATGGAGTATGTATATATTCTATAAATACATATAATAAAGCATGATATAAACAAAACTCATCACACAAACAATTTAAATAGCACATAAATGATGAAGTAGAAGGTTAACCCAAAGAATGGAAATCGGGTTAAGAATTCCCTTACCTTGGGTTTGTCTTACTTACAACTTGTTTAAACCTCGTTTATAATAGTTAAAATAGTGTTATTAATATTTTAGAAACATGTTAATGTTTATAAAATCTTATATGATCATTTAATAACATCTTTTCACCCTTAATTGTCAGTATTTTTCTCCTTGCACTGTTTTTGGTTAAATTCTTTACATGATTTCTATGATTGGTTCATGGTGGACATTCTTGTCGATTGGAATTGAAACTCCAGAATTATAATGGATTAGTATTTTTATATAAAAAATAAGATAAATTATTCCATTTATCATTTTTAATTATTACATGAGGATAATTCATAAGTTAGAACATTAATGATGTTCGTTTAGATCCTTTTAGTGGTACTTTGATAACAACAACCTTGTTTTGTCTTATAAATTAGAACCATGAGTAAAAAAGAATTCCAGAACCATGGGTGAGTAATAAAAAATATATTATAACCTGGTTCAACCATATAAATGGTTTCATGACCAGACTTGAAATAATTAATGGAAATCGAAATCACATCATCCACGATGTCGACAATTCGACACAAACGGACAATGTTTTTATTCTTTAAATAAGTGGGAGAGGATAAGAATAATGATGAGTAATTTTTCATAAACATGATAAAATCCAGATTATACATGATTTATAGAGATTTAATGCCTCTTGGTTAAGGATATATTAAGAAATAATAAGGAATGAACTCAAAATAAAAGAAAAAGTGAGAAATTTCTTACAAAAATTCGGCAGCCTAACGGCTACACAACATGCTTTTAGAAAATATTAAAAATAGAGGGGACAAGGTTCACCCATACATAAATGAATCATAATATATATAAGATCAAGAATAATAAGGAAATGATAACATGGTATGGAAACTTGAAAATTATACCACATAAAAGAGAACTTGAATAGAAAAAGATGAAAATTGAGAATTTTCTTAACTTGTAGAGTAACCCTTAGAACTTGAAGGTTGGGACCTTGGGGGTTTGAGGAAGCCTTTTTAGGACTAATATGAAGGTAAGGAGCCCAGATATTCGTTGAGGAGGAATTGGGAATGAAGTTAATGGAGGAGTGGGTTGGTATTTATAGGGAAAGTAAGGGAATATTTTAATAATTTTCAAGGGACACCTCATGAGTGGTATTTGAAAAACCATGGGCTTTCCCATGGTATTTGCTCATGTTATAAGACACTTGGGACACCTCACACCTTATTTAACTATACACAAGTCAAACATATTTAATACATAATTATTATATCATTAATGATGTCATTAACACACCGAAACAAAAAACTGTATTTTTTACTATTCACCGAAAAATCAATTGTTTCAGAAAAAATCCCAAAATTCACCCTAACCATTTATCGACGTGTAGATTTCAAAAATGAAGTCCATTTTTTGAAAATAATTTTCTAAATATCATTAATTTAATTTTTAAATAAAATCATACTTAATTCAAAAATTAAGAATTCTAATTCTGTAACTACTTCTATATCACAATGAAAAACTAACCTATATGATATTATCTTAAAGACTTAATAAAATAAAATAATAGTAAAATTTACTATTCATTAGGGTCATATCACTATTCATATTACTATTCATAAGGGTATGTTACTATTCACCAAAAAAATAGGTTGGTTCCAATAGACTCCAAATAACATACTGAACACAAATGTAGATGACAGTTTCTTGAAATTAAGAACATAGAAGTAAAAAAGTTATGTATTAAAGGCTAATTAAAAATATCTATTTAAAACAAAGTTCCATGAATTTCTATTTATTTTTAGAAAAACATGGGGTGTTACATTATCCCCGCCCTCTGGAAATTGCATCCTCACAATTTTATTTAATTATTAAACAACTAAGGGTACTTTTCCCTCCTAGCATTTTCAGACTCCCATGTTGCTTCTTCAACCATGTGGTTTCTCCAAAAAACCTTTACCTGGTGGATTACCTTATTCCGCAATACCTGTTCTCTTCGATCAAGAATCTGCACTGGTTTCTCTTCATAAGAAAGGTTCTCTTCCAGCTGAACTGCTTCTGGGATCAAGACATGTGATGAATCTGGCACATACTTTCTCAACATCGAAACATGAAATACATTGTGTACCAAAAAAAACTCGAAGGAAAATCTACGTGGTATGCAATTGTTCCAACTTTCTCCAAGATTTTAAAAGTACTGATGAACCGTGGACTTAGATTCCCTTTGTTACCGAAATGCATCACACTTTTCCAAGGAGAGATTTTAAGGAAAACATGGTCACCTACCTCAAAAGAGAAGTCTTTCCTTCTGTTATCTGCATAAATTTTGTACCTGCTCTGAGTTGTCCACATGTGTTGTAGGATCATCCTCACTTTATTAGCCACTTCTTTAACTAATTCTGGCCCCATCAACTTTTTTTCACCGACTTCATCCCAAAATGCTGGAGTCCAACACCGCCTTCCATGCAAGGCCTCAAAAGGTGTCATCTGAATATTGGAATGAAAACTGTTAGTATAAGAAAACTCAACTAATGAAAGATGTTGATCCCAACTTCCCTGATAGTCCATTGAACAAGCTCGAAGCATATCCTCCAAAGTTTGAATCGTTCGTTCTGACTTCCCATCTGATTGAGGATGAAAATACGTACTTAAATTTAACTCTGTGTCCAACGACTTCTGAAGTCCCTTCCAAAAGTTAGAAGTGAACCTGGGATCTCGGTCAGATACAATGGAAAGAGGAACTCTGTGTAACCTGGCAATCTCCTTGAGGTACAATCGAGAAAGTTGATCCAAAGTCATTGTATCTCGAATAGAAAGAAAATGTGCAGACTTTGTTAGCCGATCAAAAATAACCCAAATCGCATTGTTACCTAGAGAAGTCTTTGGTAGTCTCACCACTAAGTCCATGGATATATTCTCCCATTTCCACTTTGGCACTTGCAAAGGTTGAAGCATCCCCTTCAGTAACTGCCACTCTACTTTAACCTGTTGACACGTCAAACATTTCAGGGTAAAATCAGAAATATCTTTTTCATTTCATCCCATCAATAATACTCCCGAAGGTCTCTGTACATCTTAGTACTGCCAGGATGAACAGAAAATGGAGAACTATGAGCTTCACGCAATAATTCTTTCTTTAACTGGGAATCACAAGGCACACACAACCTTTTTTCAAATATTAAAACACAATATTTATTAAGATTAAATTCTGGAAACTTACCCATTTTAACCAATTTTACCTTCTTCTATAGCTCACAGTCTTCCTTCTGCGCTTACTTAATTCTGTCTGACAATGAAGACTGCACTGAAACCTGAAACAAAATAGATGTATTCCCTGCACCAACAACTTATAAGCCAAAATTCATCAAATCATTGATTAATAGATCATGTTCCAAACGTATCATGGTTAATGATGCATGATGTTTCCGACTTAAGGCATCCGCTACTTTGTTTGATTTTCTAGGATGGTAATTGAACATGCAGTCATAATCCTTCATCAGTTATATCCATCTTCTCTACCTCATGTTTAATTCCTTCTGAGTGAATATATACTTTAGACTTTTATGGTTAATATATATTTGGAATTTGGTTCCGTATAGATGATGCCTTCATATTTTCAAAGCAAAAAAAGAACAGCTGCCAATTCCAAATCATGTGTGGGATAATTTAGCTCATGAGGTTTAAGTTGTCTCGAAGCATAGGCAATTACCTGATCGTTCTGCATCAAAACACAACCAAGTCCCTTCAAAGAAGCATCACTGTAGATAAAAAACTCACCATTCTGGGAAGGTAAGGCCAAAACTGGAGCATTCACCAATCTCTACTTCAGTTCTGGAAAACAAACATCACATTCCTCTATCCTAACAAATTTAACCCCTTTCTGTGATAACTTAGTTATCGGACTAGATAACCGTGAAAATTTCTTAACAAACCGTCGGTAATAACTTGCTAAACCCAGAAAACTACGAATCTCTATAACATTTGTGGGTCTTGGCCATTCATCAACTACTTTTGTTTTGGCAGGATCAACTGTTATTCCATCCTTATTTACAATATGCCCAAGAAAATAAATCTGTTGCAACCAAAAATCACACTTACTAGATTTTCCATATAGTTTCTTTTCTTTTAATGTTTGTAAAACAACCCTTAGATGTTTTTCATGCTCCTCTTTATTTTTAGAAAATACCAAAATTACATCAATAAATACAACCACAAACTTATCCAAGAATTCATGAAATACTCTATTCATAAGATTCATGAATACAGTAGGTGTATTGGTTAATCCAAACTGCATAACAACAAATTCATAATGCTGATATCTAGTATGAAAGTCTATTTTTGGGATGTCATATTCCTTCACCTTCAGCTGATGGTATTCAGATCTCAAGTCAATCTTGGAAAAGTACTGATCTCCCTGGAGCTGATCAAACAATTCATCAATATGAGGCAAAGGATACTTTTTTTTAATAGTGATGTTATTCAAAGCTCTGTAATCAATGCAAAGTCTCATGGAACCATCTTTCTTTTTAACAAACAAAATAGGAGCTCCCTATAGTGAAGTTCTAGGACGAATGAAGCCTTTGTCAAGAAAATCCTGCAACTGATTTTTCAATTCAAGAATTTCTATTAGATCCATACGATAAGGGGGTTTTGAAATTGGCTTAGCATTAGGAACTAAGTAAATTGTGAATTCAACTTCTCGATCAGGTATGACACCGGGTAATTCATCAGGAAAAACATCAATGTATTCATTTACCACTGGCACGTCATTAATTTGAATAGTTCCATTGTTTTCAACAATATGAGCAAGATAACTTTCATTTCCATCTTTCAATAGTTTCTCAGCTTCCTGATATGTTATCAATTGAATGGGTTCATTCTTGTATACAAACTAAAACTCTTTCTTAAAAACAACTTCTTTAGCTCTACAGTCAATATTAGCATGACAATCAGAAAGCCAGTCCATCCCCAAAATAACATCAAACTCCAATATGGGTAAAACAATGAGGTTTGCAGTTAAAGTCTTTCCACAGACCACAATACAAATATTCTTATTATTCCTATTTTCTATAACATTTCCCCCTGGTGTTTTAACAATAAGTTTGGGTCTCATTTGTTGAGGTGATATTTCCAATTTACCAGAAAATTTCTCAGAGATGAAGGAATGTGTAGACCCCGTATCAAACAAAACTTTAGCAAAATCTGAGTGAACAAACAAAGTACCTGATATAACTTCATTGGATGGCCCAACATCTGCTGACGTAGTCTCAAAGGATCTCACTAAACCTTTCTGCTTGTAGTCTAGCTTCTTTGCATCATTCGGATCTCTCTTTGGGCAGGCATTTGCATAATGACCCATCTCACCATATTTAAAACACTTTATAGTATGCTTATCAGGATTAGTCTTTGGATCATTTTCATTACAATCTCGGGCCATATGTCCAAACTTACCACATTTAAAACACTTCCCAGTTTTTCTAAGACATTCCCCAGGGTGTTTCTTGGCACACTTTTCACAAACTGGAAATTGGATTTTCTTACCATCAGATTTCTTTGGTTGATTCTTACCCATTACTTGTCAATTGTACCTCTTCTTCTCTTTGTTTCCAAAATGCACGTGATCATCATCAAAATCCATCTCTACCCTATCAGCACATCAGACAAGTTTCTCATAACTTCTGAATTCACGAGAAGCCAACGCCCTTCGATACCTTGGCTTCAATCCTGAGTAAAAGCGGTTGATTTTACTATCAAGATCCAGAATAAGATTTGGAGCATACCTCACCAGTCGGGTGAAGTTCGCTTCATACACAGCCACTGAATCATCCTCCTGTTTCAATTCAAGGAATTGCTTCTCTATTCTAAGTCACACCACCTTAGAAAAATATTTTTCAAGGAAAAGACTTTTAAATTTGTCCTATCTAGGGCATCAAAATCCTCTCTACCCCTGATATTCCTTACCATTGACCACCACTGATCAGCTTACCCTTCAAAACGATAAATGGAAAGACTTAACTTTTGATTGTCTGAACATCCCATAACATGAAATATCTTTTCAAGGGATTTGATCCAGCCTTCAGATGCTACTAGGTCAGAAGATCCATTGAATCCAGGAGGATTTTGTCTCATAAAATGTTCCACTACTGTCATGTTTCGTTGTGGTACCTATATTGGTTCTCTTGCATGGATTCCACCACCATTTATTGCCTGCGTTAGCTGAGCCATTACTGTCACAAACTACTCGGTTCCAATCCCTACCATTCCAGGCTAAAGTTCTGGAAGGATGTCATTCTGTCGGTGCCTCTCCTCTTCAGCATCCTTGTTCCTTCTGCGTACAAACATTCTAAACAAACATATCTTAGATGAAGTAACATGGTAATCTTTAAATGCTATAACAAATTAAACATAGAGTGAAAATAATTTATGGTATTCTATTAACATCACCTTAACCCCTAAAGTTTTATAAACCATCATCTGATACCAACTATAAGGACTCGGCCTTATTACATACATAAATCTTGAATTTAGTCAAGAAAACACTTCATTTTACATTGAGTATCTTTTCAAGTTTAGAGATTTAGAGAATTAGGACAAAACATTCATAACATTACACATTGTTATAGAGTGGATACCAAAAAAATAGTTTCCATTTTTTTCAAAATATAAAACATTAAAACTTAAAACAAGACTCCTTGAAAATTCTTTAACATTTTACGTGTCTTACTTCCTTGTATTACACATCCATTAACCTATGAAAAATCATTTAAAAACTTGGGATGAGCACAAAAGCTCAGTAAGGGATGAAAAAGAATGAAAAATCACATTAGTCCATGAATACTCATAACGTATTAAAACATTTTCAAAAGACATGCTTTTCACCCATAAATACTTACTTCGTGTAACATGAGATTCACAAAATATCCACACAAACATGAGAACATAAATATAATCATATAGGTATCTTGGGGAATTACTTACATAATCTTGTAACCATTCTTGGCTACCTTATAATCTGTAACACTCACGGCTACCTTACTTTGTGTAACCTATCACAGTTACACTTGGAGTAACCATACGACCGAACTCCAACATACACATAACCAATGCATTGGAGGGAGATATAGGTACCATCCTTGATCATAAATAATTCCCAAGAACCAAAACTTAATCATAAAATATGAATAATTTCATAAAAACATTACGTTGGAATTTTGTAAAACCGAATTTAAAAAAGGATTTTTAAAGAAAATTCCCTTATAAATATCATACAATTGAAGAGAGACTTAATATAGTGGATGGAGTATGTATATATTCTGTAAATACACATAATAAAACATAATATAAACAAAACCCATCACACAAACAATTTAAATAGCACATAAATGATGAAGTAGAAGGTAAACCCAAAGAATGGAAATCGGGTTAAGAATTCCCTTACCTTGGGTTTGTCTTACTTCCAACTTGTTTAAACCTCATGTATAATAGTTAAAAGAGTGTTATTTATATTTTACAGAAACACGTTAATGTTTATAACATCTTATATGATCATTTAATAACATCTTTTCACCCTTAATTGTTAGTATTTTTTCCCTTGCAATGTTTTTGGTTAAATTCTTTACCTGATTTCTATGATTGGTTCGTGGTGGACATTCTTGTCGATTGAAAGTGAAACTCCAGAATTGGAATGGAGTAGTATTTTTATATAACCAGTAACATAAATTATTCCATTTATCATTTTTAATTCTTACATGATGATGATTCATAAGTTAGAACATTAATGATGTTCATTTAGATCCTTTTAGTGGTTTTTTGATAATAACAACCTCATTTTGTCTTATAAATTAGAACCATGAGTACAAAAGAATTCCAGAACCATGTTTGATTAATAAAACATATATTATAACCTGGTTAAACCATATAAATGGTTTCATGACCAGACTTGAAAGAATTAATGGAAGTCGAAATCACATCATCGACAATGTCGATAATTCGACACAAACAGACAATGTTTTTATTATTTAAATAAGTGGGATAGGAGAAGAATAATGATGAGTAATTTTTCATAAACATGATAAAATCCAGAGTATACATGATTTCTGTAGATTTCATGCCTCTTGGGTAAGTAGATATGAAGAAAGAATAAGGAAGGAACTCAAAATAAAAGAAAAAGTGAGAAATTTCTTACAAAAATTTGGCAGCCTAACGGCTACACAACATGGTTTTAGAAAATATTAAAAATAGAGGGGACAAGGGTCACCCATAAAGAAATGAATCATAATATATATAAGATCAAGAATAAGAAGGAAATAAGAACATGGTATGTAAACTTGAAAATTATACCACATAAAAGAGAACTTGAATAGAAAAAGAAGAAAATTGAGAATTTTCTTACCTTGTAGAGTAACCCTTAGAAATTGAAGGTTGGAACCTTGGGGGTTTGAGTAAGCCTTGGGAGGACTAATATGAAGGTAAGGAGGCCAGATCTTCGCTGAGGAGGAATTGGGAATTAAGTTAATGGATGAGTGGGTTGGTATTTATAGGGAAAGTAAGAGAATATTTTAATAATTTTCAAGGGACACCTCATGAGTGTTATTTTCAAAACCATGGGCTTGCCCATGGTATTTGCTCATGGTATAATCCACTTGGGACACATCACACCTTATTTAACTATACAAAAGTCGACCATATTTATGACATCATTATTATATCATTAATTATTTCATTAACACACTGAAACTAAAAACTGTATTTTTTACTATTCACCAAAAAATCAATTATTTCAGAAAAATTCCCAAAATTTACCCTAAACATTTATCGACGTGTAGATTTCAAAAATGAAGTCAATTTTTTGAAAATAATTTTCTAAATATTATTAATTTAATTTTTAAATAAAATCATACTTAATTCAAAAATTAACAATTCTAATTATGTAACTACTTCTGTATCACAATGAAAAACTAAACGAGATGATATTATCTTAAAGCCTTAATAAAATAAAATAATAATAAAATTTACTATTCATTAGGGTCATATCACTATTTATATTAATATTCATAAGGGTATGTTACTATTCACCAAAAAAAACAAGTTGGTTCCAATAGACTCCAAATAACATACTGAACACAAATCTAGATGACAGTTTCTTGAAATTCAGAACATAGAAGTAAAAAAGTTTTGTTTTAAAGTCTAATTAAAAATATATATTTAAAACAAAGTTCCATGCATTTCTATTTATTTTTAAAAAAACATGGGGTGTTACGTTATCCCCGCCTTCTGGAAATTGTGTCCTCGTAATTTTATTTAATTATTAAACAACTGAGCGTACTTTTCCCTCATAGCATTTTCAGACTCCCATGTTACTTCTTCAACCATGTGGTTTCTCCAAAAAACATTTACCTGGTGGATTACCTTATTCCAAAATACCTATTCTCTTTGATCAAGAATCTGCACCGGTTTCTCTTCATAAGAAAGGTTCTCTTCCAGCTGAACTGCTTCTGGTCTCAAGACATGTGATGAATCTGGCACATACTTTCTCAACATCGAAACATGAAATACATTGTGTACCAGAAACAAACTCGGAGGCAAAGCTACGCGGTATGCAACTGTTCCAACTTTCTCCAAGATTTCAAAAGGACCGATGAACCGTGGACTTATCTTCCCTTTCTTACCGAAACGCATCACACTTTTCCAAGGAGAGATTTTACGGAAAATATGGTCACCTACCTCAAAAGAGAAGTTTTTCCTTCTGTTATCTGCATAACTTTTCTGCCTGCTCTGAGCTGTCCTCATGTGTTACTGGATCATCCTCACTTTCTCAGCCACTTCTTCAACTAATTCTGGCCCCATCAACTTTCTTTCACCAACTTCATCCCAAAAATGCTGTATTTTGACACCGCTTTCCATACAAGGCCTCAAAAGGTGTCATATGAATACTGGAATGAAAACTGTTATTATAAGAAAACTCAAATAATGAAATATGTTGATCTCAACTTCCCTGATAGTCCATTGAACAAGCTCGAATCATATCCTCCAAAGTTTTAATCTTTCGTTCTGACTGCCCATCTGATTGAGGATGAAAAGATGGACTGAAATTTAACTCTATGTCCAACGACTTCTGAAGTCCCTTCCAAAAGTTAGAAGTGAACCTGGGATCTCGGTCAGATACAATGGAAAGAAGAACTCCGTGTAACCTGACAATATTCTTGAGGTACAATCGAGAAATTTTATCCAAAGTCATTGTATCTCGAATAGAAAGAAAATGTGCAGACTTTGTTAGTCGGTCAATAATAACCCAAATCGCATTGTTACCTCAAGAAGTCTTTGGTAGTCCCACCACAAAGTCCATGGATACATTCTCCCATTTCAACTCTGGAATTTCCAAAGGCTGAAGCATCCCCTTCAGTAACTGTCACTCTGCTTTAACCTGTTGACACGTCAAACATTTCATGGTAAAATCAGAAATATCTCTTTTCATTCCATCCCACCAATAATACTCCCGAAGGTCTCTGTACATCTTAGTACTACCAGGATGAACAGAAGATAGAGAACTATGAGCTTCATGCAACAATTATTACTTCAACTGGGAATCACAAGGCACACACAACCTTTTTCCAAATCTTAAAACACAATCTTTATCAAGATTAAATTCTGGAAACTTACCCATTTTAACCAATTATACCTTCTTCTGTAGCTCACGGTCTTCCTTCTGCGCTTGCTTAATTCTGTCTGACAATGAAGGCATCATTGAAACCTGAAACAAAAAAGATGTATTCCCTACACCAACAACTTCTAATCCAAAATTCATCAAATCATTAATCAAGGGATCATGTTCCAAACGTAGCATGGTAAATGATGCATGATGTTTCTGACTTAAGGCATCCGCTACTTTATTTACTTTTCTAGGATGGTAATTGATCGTGCAGTCATAATCCTTTATCAGTTCTATCCATCTTCTCTGCCTCATGTTTAATTCCTTCTGAGTGAATATATACTTTAGACTTTTATGGTCAGTATATATTTGGCATTTGGTCCCGTATAGATGATGCCTCCATATTTTCAAAGCAAAAACCACAGCTGCCAATTCCAAATCATGTGTATGATAATTTAGCTCATGAGTTTTAAGTTGTCATGAAGCATAGGCAATTACCTAATCATTCTTCATCAAAACACAACCAAGTACCTTCAAATAAGCATCACTGTAGATGACAAACTCACCATTCTGGGAAGGTAAGGCCAAAACTGGAGCCTTCACCAATCTCTTCTTCAATTCCTGAAAACAAACATCACATTCCTCTGTCCAAATAAATTTAACCCCTTTCCGTGTTAACTTAGTTATTGGGCTAGATAACCGTGTAAAGTTCTTAACAGACCGTCGGTAATAACTTGCTAAGCCCATAAAACTAAGAATCTCTGTAACATTTGTGGGTCTTGGCCATTCATCGACTAATTTTTTTTTTGGTAGGATCAACTGTTATTCCATCCTTATTTACAATGTGCCCAAGAAAATAAATCTATTGCAACCAAAAATCACACTTTCTAAATTTTCTATATAGTTTCTTTTCTTTTAATGTTTGTAAAACAACCCTTAGATGTTTTTCATACTCCTCTATTTTTAGAAAATAATAGAATGTCATCAATAAATACAACCACAAACTTATCCAAGAATTCATGAAATACTCTATTCATAAGATTCATGAATACAGTAGGTGCATTGGTTAATCCAAACGTCATAACAACAAATTCATAATGCCCATATCTAGTACTAAAGGCTGTTTTTGAGATGTCATCTTCCTTCACCTTCAGCTGATGGTATCCGGATCTCAAGTCAATCTTGGAAAATTACTGAGATCCCTAGAGCTGATCAAACATGTCATCAATATGAGGCAAAGGATAATTGTTTTTAACAGTGATGTTATTCAAAGCTCTGTAATCAATGCAAAGTCTCATGGAACCATATTTCTTTTTAACAAACAAAACAGGAGCTCCCCATGCTGAAGTTCTAGGACGAATGAAGCCTTTGTCAAGAAAATCCTGGAACTGATTTTTCAATTCAAGAAGTTCTATTGGAGCCATATGATAAGGGGTTTTTGAAATTGTCTTAGAATATGGAACTAAGTCAATTGTGAATTCAACTTCTCGATCAGGTATGACACCGAGTAACTCATCAGTAAAAAACATCAAGGTATTCATTTACCACTGGCACATCATTAATTTGAATAGTTCCATTATTTTCAATAATATAAATAAGATAACTTTCATTTCCATCTTTCAATAGTTTCTCAACTTCCTGATATGTTATCAATTGTATGGGTTCATTATTGTATACAAACCGAAACTCTTTCTGAAAAACAACTTCTTTAGCTCTACAGTCAATCTTAGCATGATAATCAGAAATCCAGTCCATCCCCAAAATAACATCAAACTCGACTAAGGGTAAAACAATGAGGTTTGTAGGTAAAGTCTTTCCACATACCACAATATAAATATTCTTGTAATTCCTCTTTGCTATAACATTTCCCCCTGGTGTTTTAACAACAAGTTCGGGTCTCATTTGCTGAGGTGGTATTTCCAATTTACCAGAAAATTTCTCAAAGATGAAGGAATGTGTAGACCCCGTATCAAACAAAACTTTAGAAAAATCTGAGTGAACAAACAAAGTACCTGATAAAACTTCATTGGATGGCCCGACATCTGCTGACGTAGTCTCAAAGTATCTCACTACACCTTTCTGCTTGTAGTCTAGATTCTTTTCATCATTCGGATCTCTCTTTGGGCAGGCATTTGCATAATGACCCATCTCATTACATTTAAAACACTTTACAGTCTACTTATTAGGATTATTCTTTGGATCATTTTCATTAAAATCTCGAGCCATATGTCTAAACTTACCACATTTAAAACACTTCCCAGTTTTTCTAAGACATTCCCCAAGGTGTTTCTTTCCACACTTTTCAAAAACTGGAAATTGGATTTTCTTACCATCGGATTTCTTTGGTTGATTATTACCCATTTCTTGCCAACTGGACCTCTTCTTATCTTTGTTTCCAAAATGCATGTGATCATCTGCAAACTCCATCTCTACCCTCTCAGCACATCGGACAAGTTTATCGTAACTTTTGAATTCATGAGAGGCCAACGCCCTTCGATACCTTGGCTTCAATCCTGATTAAAAGCGGTTGATTTTTCTATCAAGATCCAAAATAAGATTTGGATCATACCTCACCAGTCGGGTGAAGTTCGCTTCATAAACGGCCACTGAATCTTCCTCCTATTTCAATTCAAGGAATTGTTTCTCCATTCTAAGTCACACCACCTTAGGAAAATATTTTTCAAGGAAAAGACTTTTAAATTCATCCCACTCTATGGCATCAAAATCCTCTCTACCCCTGATATTCCTTACCATTGACCACCACTGATCAGCTTCTCCTTCAAAACGATAAATGGAAAGACTTACCTTTTGATTGTCTGAACATACCATAACATCGAATATCTTTTCAAGGTCTTTGATCCATCCTTCAGCTGCTACTGGGTCAGAAGATCCATTGAATGCAGGAGGATGTTGTCTCATAAAATGTTCCACTACTGCCATGTTCCGTTGTGGTACCTCTATTAGTTCTCTTGCATGGATGCCACCACCATTTATTGTCTGCGTTAGCTGATCCATTACTATCACAAACTGCTTGGTTCCAATCCCTACCATTACGAGCTGTAGTTCCGTAAGGATGTCATTCTGTCGGTGCCTCTCCTCTTCAGCATCCATGTTCCTTCTGTGTATAACCATTCTAAACAAACATATCTTAGATGAAGCAACATGGTAACCTTTAAATTCTATAAAAAATTAAACATAGAGTGAAAATCATTTATGGTATTCTATTAACATCACCCTAACCCCTAAAGTTATCTAAACCATCCTTTGATACCAACTATAAGGACCCAGCCTTATTACATACATAAATCTTGAATTTAGTCAAGAAAACACTTCCTTTTACATTGAGGATCTTTTCAAGTTTAGAGCTTTAGAGAATTAGGACAAAACATTCATAACATTACACATTGTTACAGAGTGGATACCATAAAAACAGTTTCCATTTTTTTCAAAATATAAAACATTGAAACTTAAAACAAGACTCCTTGACAATTCTTCAACATTTAACGTGTCTACCTTCCTTGTATTACACATCCATTAACCTCTAAAAAAATCATTTAAAAACTTGGGATGAGCACAAAAGCTCAGTAAGGGATGGAAAAAAAGGAAAAATCACATTAGTCCATGAATACTCATAACGTATGAAAACATTTTCAAAAGACATGCTTTTCACCCATAAATACTTACTTCATGTAACATGAGATTCACACAAACATGAGAACATAAATATAATCATAGAGGTATCTTGGGGCATTACTTACATAATCTTGTAACCATTCTGGGCTACCTTATAATCTGTAACCCCCACAGCTACCTTACTTTGTGTAACCATCGCAGTTACACTTGGAGTAATCATACGACTGACCTCCAACATATACATACCCAATGCATTGGAGGGAGATATAGGTCCCACCCTTCATCATAAATAATTCACAAGAACTAAAACATAATCATACAACATGAATAATTCCATAAAAACATTACTTTGAAATTTCGTAAAACTGAATTAAAAAAAAAGGATTTTTAAAGAAAATCCCCTTATAAATATCTAAGGGTGTAATTTTGGCCCGGTGGCCCGAAAGCCCGAAAGGCCCGGCCCGAGCGGCCCAGCCCGGCAAAGCCCGCATCGGGCCAGGCTGGGCTCGGGCTGTAGGTTCCGCGGGTCGGGCCTAGGCCTTTCCAAGAAGGCCCGCGGGCCCGGTTGGCCCGAAAAAGCCCGGCCTGCTGGCCCGCGTGAAGCCCGGCCCGCGCGAACCCCGCTGTGCTGTAAAAAATATAACGGGGAATCTGCGGGTAGGGGGATTTGATCCCCCTACCACGAGCTCCCAAGGCTACGCCTAGACCAACTGGTCCAGGTGTTGCGCCTGTAAAATAATCACCACCCTATATATATATAGATATATATATATATATAACTGTGTATATATATATCTGTATATATATATCTGTATATATATATCTGTATATATATATATATATCTGTATGTATGTATATGTATATGTATATGTATATGTATATATATATATATATCTATATGTATCTATATCTATATATATCTGTATATATACATATATACATACATATATATACATATACATATATATATACATGTATCTTTATCTATATATGTATCTTTATATATATGTGTGTGTGTGTGTATATATATTTCTATATATATGTGCATATATCATTATATATTAACAAAAAATAATATTATATATATACATATAATTATTATTATATATAATTATAATGTGTGTATAAATATATATATACAATGATATATAATTATATATATAATAGTGTATCTATATAAACAAAGCCATTAATAATATAAATCAATTAAGTGTGGTTTTTAAAAATCCATTAATAATATATATATATGTATGTATGTATGTATATGTATATGATTTAATATAATATATATATAAACAAAGCTATGAATATATATATATATATATATATATCAATGATTTAATATTATATATATATATATATAATAACTTGTTGTATATTAATAAAAAAATAACGCACTCACCTAATGATGTTCGTGCAAGTCCATCAACTTCATTAATTTTTTTTAAGTATGTTCCAACATGCATATATTATATATACTATACATATATAAATCTATTTAAAAAAAATTAACTCACCCACTACGACGCACCCCACAACCCCTCATTATTATTTTTATAATTTTCTCATATTATATATATATATATATATATCAATAATTTAACGTTATATATATATAATAACTTCTTATATATTAATAAAAAAATAACACTTACCCAATAATGTTCGTGCACACCCCCAACCTCACTAATTTTTTTTTAAATGTGATGAAACATGCATATTATATATATGTATATATAAAAACAAATCTGCTAATATATATACATATATATCAATGATATGATAATATATATATATAAATAAAGCCATTAATATTATATATAAATCTATTAATAATATATATCAATTAAGTGTGGTTTTTAAAAATCCATTAATAATATATATATATATATATATATATATATATATATATATTTGTATGTATATCATATAATATAATATATATATATATATAAACAAAGCTATTAATATATATATATATATATCAATGATTTAATATTATATATATAATAACTTGTTGTATTTTAATAAAAAAATAACACACTCACCTAATGATGTTCCTGCAAGTCCCTCAACTTCATTAATTTTTTTTAAGTATGTTACAACATGCATATATTATATATACTATACATATATAAATCTATTTAGAAAAAAAATTAACTCACCCACTGCGACACACCCCCCAACCCCTGATTATTATTTTTATAATTTTCTCATTATATATATATATATATATATATATTAATCATTTAGCATTATATATATATATAATAACTTATTCTATATTAATAAAAAAAATAACACACTCACCCATTGATATTCGCGCACACCCCCAACCTCACTAATTTTTTTAAATATGATGAAACTTGCATATTATATATGTGTATATATAAAAAACAAATCTACTAATAATATATATATATATATATCAATGATATGATAATATATATATATATATATATATAAACAAAGCCATTAATATTATATATAAAGCTATTACTAATATATATCAATTAAGTGTGGCTTTTAAAAATCCATTAATAATATGTGTGTGTGTGTGTGTAAATGATTTAATATTATATAATAACTTATTTTATATTAACAAAAAAATAACACACTCACCTAATAATGTTCGTGCACGTCCCCCAACCTCATTAGTTTTTTTAAATATGTTGCAACTTGCATATATTATATATAAATTTATTTAGAAAAAAAATTAACCCGCCCACTACAGCGCACACCCCACCCCCTAATTTTTTTTACAATTTTCTCATATTATATACATATCTATATATAATAACTTATTATATATTAACAAAAAAAAATAACTATTCACCAAATGATATTCTCACACCCCCAACCACATTAATTTTTTTAAAATATAATAAAACTTGCATATATTATATATACTATATATACATATATAAATCTATTTAGAAAAAAAATTAACTCACTCATTGTTGTGCACCCGCTAGGGGTGTAATTTCAGTTCAGACAGGGCCGGGTTGGGCCTTCCCTGCAAAAAAATTAAAAAACGTTTAAAAAATTGTTTTAAATTAAACAAACGCTTAAAAATACTTTTTATAAATAAGTTAAAAAAATAAATTTAAAAAAACGTTTTAAATAAATGATAAAAAACGTTTAAATAAAAACACTTTAAACTCATCACCCACTGTTGCGCACCCCCCAATAACTCATTAACTTTTTTTAATTTGTACATAATATATATAAATTCACACACATGTATAAATCTATTTAGAAAAAAATAACATATCCACCCACTGTAAAAAACATCCACCCACTATAAAAAAATAAAATAAACGTTTTTACAAAAAACATGCATTTAAAAATAAATGTAAAGAAACGTTTTTAATAAATGTTGAAAAAATGTTTAAATAAAAAAATTAAAAGACAATTATTTTGAAAATATTAAAAGCCCACCATGGCCCGACTCGAAAAAGCCCGGCCCAGCCCGAAAAAGCCCGGCCCGACCCGATGGTTTGGGCCGGCCCAAGGCCGGGCTCGGGCCGCCTCATGGGGTTGTTTGGGTCGGCCCGGCCCGGCCCGAATAGTGGTCAGTGGCCCAACTCTTTGCATGGCAGGCCCGGCCTGGCCCGGGCCGAAATTACACCCCCATAAATATCATACAATTAAAGAGAGACTTAATAGAGTGGATGGAGTATGTATATATTCTGTAAATACACATAATAAAACATAATATAAACAAAACCCATCACACAAACAATTTAAATAACACATGAATGATGAAGTATAAGGTTAACCCAAAGAATGGAAATCGGGTTAAGAATTCTCTTACATTGGGTTTGTCTTACTTACAACTTGTTTAAACCTCATGTATAATAGTTAAAAGAGTGTTATTAATATTTTACAGAAACATGTTCATGTTTATAACATCTTATATGATCATTTAATAACATTTTTTCACCCTTAATTGTAGGTATTTTTCCCCTTGCACTGTTTTTGGTTAAATTCTTTACATGATTTCTATGATTGGTTCATGGTGGACATTCTTGTCGATTGGAAGTGAAAATCCAGAATTGGAATGGAGTAGTATTTTTATATAACCAGTAACATAAATTATTCCATTTATCATTTTGAATTCTTACATGAGGATGATTCATAAGTTAGAACATTAATGATGTTTGTTTAGATCCTTTTAGTGGTTCTTTGATAATAGCAACCTCATTTTGTTTTATAAATTAGAACCATGAGTACAAAAGAATTCCAGAACCATGGGTGAGTAATTAAACATATATTATAACCTGGTTCAACCATATAAATGGTTTCATGACCAGACTTGAAATAATTAATGGAAATCAAAATCACATCGTCCACGATGTCGATAATTCGACACAAACAGACAATGTTTTTATTCTTTAAATAAGTGGGAGAGGAGAAGAATAATGATGAGTAATTTTTCATAAACATGATAAAATCTAGAGTATACATGATTTCTTTAGATTTCATGCCTCTTGGGTAAGGATATATGAAGAAAGAATAGGGAAGGAACTCAAAATAAAATAAAAAGTGAGAAATTTCTTACAAAAATTTGGCAGCCTAACAGCTACACAACATAGTTTTAGAAAATATTAAAAATAGAGGGGATAAGGGTCACCCATCCAGAAATGAATCATAATATAGAGAATATCAATAATAATAAGGAAATAAGAACACAGTATGGAAACTTGAAAATTATACCACATAAAAGAGAACTTGAATAGAAAAAGAAGAAAATTGAGAATTTTCTTACCTTGTAGAGTAACCCTTAGAACTTGAAGGTTGGGACCTTGGGGGTTTGAGGAAGCCTTGGGAGGACTACTATGAAGGTAAGAAGGCCAGAGCTTTGTTGAGGAGGAATTGGGAATGAAGTTAATGGAGGAGTGGGTTGGTATTTATAGGGAAAGGGAATATTTTAATAATTTTCAAGGGACACCTCATGAGTGGTATTTGCAAAACCATGGGCTTGCCCATGGTATTTGCTCATGGTATAAGCCACTTGGGACACCTCAAACCTTTTTTAAATATACACCAAGTCGACCATATTTATAACATCATTATTATATCATTAATGATGTCATTAACACACCGAAACTAAAAACTGTATTTTTTACTATTCACTGAAAAATCAATTATTTCAGAACAATTCCCAAAATTCACCCTAACCATTTATCGACGTGTAGATTTCAAAAATGAAGTCCATTTTTTGAAAATAATTTTATAAATATTATTAATTTAATTTTTAAATAAAATCATACTCAATTCAAAAATTAACAATTCTAATTCTGTAACTACTTCTATATCACAATGAAAAACTAACCTAGATGCTATTATCTTAAAGCCTTAATAAAATAAAATAATAATAAAATTTACTATTCATTAGGGTCATATCACTATTCATATTACTATTCATGAGGGTATGTTACTATTCACCAAAAAAACAAGTTGGTTCCAATAGACTCCAAATAAGATACTGAGCACAAATGTAGATGATAGTTTCTTGAAATTCAGAACATATAAGTAAAAAAGTTATGTTTTAAAGGATAATTAAAAATATCTATTTAAAACAAAATTCCATGAATTTATATTTATTTTTAGAAAAACATGGGGTGTTACACCTCGTGTATTATTTAACTTAGACTGAATCCATAGTCATCACTGGAAGTGGGACACATGATGTGTAGATTGGAAGTACACACCACATGGTTGCTTCTTCAACCTCAAGATTTGTAACTCTCCCTGAATAATGTGGCTAATTTCATCTTTTTCATCACTCAAAACTCCATAGACAACATCTATCCTTATAGATACAACTCTGATATCCTTTAAATGTTGTCCTTCATCGAGAAAACTACTCGAACCTTGTTCACACACAACCTTGACGCACTGCGATGCTGTTACACTCTGAGAACTATACCCCCTTAACTCCTACAACACACCATTAGTAATCCATCATCTCATGACATCTCATTCCTAGTACCATGCTCAAATATATCCTTTACAAGCATGAATTTTGATCATTCACTTATCTAATAAAATTTAATTGAATCATTGACCATAGAAAAGATCAACGGTGAATAAATGAAGAAAAATGGGAAGAACCGGGAAGAAAAGGTATGAAAACATATAAGAAAAAATTATAGGCGGATGGTGCAAAGGTCCAACCTCTGATCATCAGGTGTTTATTCACAAACAATAAATCACTGGGAAGAATATAAATTTCAATCATATAATGAATGAATATAATTTTTAGATATATTAATCATTACAATAAATATAGAATTATTTTCTAACACTACTACAAAAACGAGCAATGGAAGCGCCACCTTTTATCAGCACTTTTTTAGCGCTGATAAAACTGTAGTCCCATATTTAATAAAATTGGGCACACAGTATCCTTTGTTTATCGCACCCTCAAGCCCTCGCGGTACTGTACCCCTACGAAACCCCCCCCCCCCCCAATCTTCTTGTTGTCGGACCTCCACCGCTATCCCTACTCCTTATCCTCCCCCTCGAACCCCTTCTGTGGATCCTCCTCTCCACTCAACCCTACTTCTCCTCCTCTCCGCTTGACCCTACTCCCCGCGAACCCTACTCCTCCATTTCTCAATGGTTGGTGGCTCCTCCCATGCACCTCCCCCTCTAGCGGTCGTGCCTTCCCCTCCCGACGTAGCACAGAAGGCTCCCTGACTGCTCGATGCTTCTTCTCTCCCTCCATAGCGGGTGCGATCTACTCTAGGTAACTCTCCCACTTCTCATTTTATGTTTATTTTTGGTGGATAGGTTTTGAAGTGTAATTTTGGTTACTGCATAAAGTAGTTTTGTCATGGTGTAAAGATCACTAGGTTATTCTTATATAGGGATGTCCCTATATTAATATGATATACTCCCTTTTGGGTTTATCTTATGTGATCTTAGTTGTGTTGTGAGGGGTGGTAATGTGGTGTGATGTTCTTAAGTTGTTTTAAGTTCATCTTACATGATCCTTTTGGTTAATCTTCCATAAGGGGTATTATATAATGATTCTCCTTTCTATGATATGGAAACCTGGGTGGTAATTTTCTAAGTTGTGTCTATTTGAGTTCTGTTTCACTATACTACCTTCTATTGCATTGTGGTTTGGTTTAAGGTTCTCTGGGTTATAGGGAGGAGGCTGAGGATCACACTATGATCCTAGATAGTTTGAGTTCCATGACATGGTTGACTTGTTTGTTTCATGGACCTTATTATATTAATGTCAATTTTAATGTGGTTTGACCCTATATATTCAAGGGATAACATGACATGGTTTTTGGATCCGAGTTGTATTATGGAATGGTGACCTTTTTCACATCATTGTCCTTTAATTTTATAGAATGGTTATAAATTTAGGCCTTGTATCAAATTATTTCTTCTTTAAAAAACTTTCTTAGAACCCTAGGTGATTAGTGATGTATATTTGGATATCTTTAGCCACCCTTTGATTGGTTTTATTCCAAAATTTTAAGAGATCAGCCTCTTTAAAATCTAAGGTGAATTTTTTTCTCTTCTTCTTGATTCTCTTCTTGAACTTTCTTCTTAGGAAGGATGTGAAAACAATGCTGATTCAGTTTTTGTGTTTTTTTGTTATGGTTTTAATGGTTAATGGTCATACATAGGCCTTTTAGATTACCCTCATGTGTTAAGTCATGTTTTATTTGATTATTCTTCTCATTCTTATGAAATATTTGTTAAATCTTTAGTTGAGGTTGGGGACATGAAATTTCTCCTTCTTTATTATGTGTAAATTGTGGAATTATCATGTTATTTTGTTTCCATTGGATGGATAGTACTGATTAACCTAAATACTATAATGAATTACACTAAAGGAAAATAAAGTGAAGAGGGAGTTTTTCATGTGATTTATGAAGTTCCATAATATTTCTTATATATTTATGGATTTATTGGTGTTGTTGCTAAGTGATTTATTCTTGATGTTGTGAAAGAAATTTCTTACTACTAATAATATGTTATAATCACCTTTCATAATTTTCTAGTCACTTGAGGTAGGTACTGAATTGGTTGTATAAAAATCTATAATTAAAGTGTTATATTTAAACTATAAATTCTACTTTAATATGAAATAATGTTTAAGGGGGAGTTTTTATTGTGAATTTCTTATATATTTTCCCTTTGATGCTACTATGTATGGGGTATTTATCACTATGATTATAAGAGTGATGGTTTATTGATGTGGTTGAGAGCATGTGGTGTGGTAATTAATATGGTAGTGATGGATGGATTATTGTGTGGTTATGATAGAAATGATATGGGTATTTAGGAAGAAAATAAGTGGTTTTATGGATTTTAGAATGTGTTTAGTGGTATTTTATGTCATGAAAATTTAGTTGTTATTGGATGGTGTTATAGTTTCCTTTTGGCATGGAATGTGGTTAGAATAAATGAAAATAGTAACGGGTGATGGGTTGGAAATGATAAATCATGGTTTGTTAAATGATTAATGATAATGATTGGAATAATTATGTTTAATAAATGGAAAAAGATAGAATAAATGTTATTAATGATTAATGAATGGATTGTAGTGGGTAGTGATTTAATGATTGGTTTTACATTAAAATGGTTAACAATTGAAATGCATATGGTAATAAAAATCCAAGAAATTATAATGTTAAATGAAATGAGAAGTTAGTAATGTTGATATGGATGCTTATGTGATTTGTTGTATATTATTTTTGGCATTATAATAGAAGTGGTTATTAGAGGGTGGTAGTAACAAGTCAATGGTTGGTGTGGGTGTTTGCAGTGTTATTTTGGTGTAAACCCTTAGGAAAGATTTATGTGTGACTATATACTTATTATATTTTCTTATTATTTCTTACGCACCACCACTTGAGTCGAGTAACCTGATTGAAATCCATATGGGTACTTTGGTTCTGAGTGTTTTTTTCAATATCTATGTTATAGAGGGAACACATATAAAACCACCCCCTCTTCCCTTATCCCCCTTCACACTTAGTATGAGTTGTAATGGCTCACAGTGGGTGTATATATACGACCTATAACGATTTTAGGTTTTGGTGTATATATATTCTTGTTGACATGATTATGTGTATTTGTTGTAGATACATCGTGGGGGTTGTGCATTATAGGAGGAGAGTATGATGTTTATGTCCTTCATGTTCACGATATCATACTGTGATGAGGATGTGATGTGTGGTTATGATGTGGATATGGTTTTTTATGTTTTTGTGACATGTGTATGTGTGGATATATGGTTATGAGATTATATAGAAGGGGTTTAAGCATAAGAAATATTCCATTAGAGTGTGAGAATGACCAGATTAGTGGGGAAGTGGTGTGGGGTAATTTATTAATATATATCCTTTTGATATTATGTTACTATACTTGAATGTGATATTGGGTGAGTGATCCTTGGTGAGGTTGGGTGATATATGGCCATATATTGGTGTGTATTAGTTCTGTTATTTATTCACTAAGGCATTAATATATTTCATACACATTTTCATGAGAGGTTTTTTGAAGGATCCAACTGAGTATACTTGTATGCTCACCCCTATTTATATAATTATTTTTATAAGTTTTTGAATATGGATTTGGTGACCAAGATGGAAATTACTATCTTGAGGCTAGGAGTTACTGCCAGAGCCACTGGTGTAGGATTTTTTTTTTGATATTTTATTTTAGATACCTTTTTTATGTATGAAATTCACGTGAATTATGGATTGGGTTTTATTTTATATTATATAGAGTTGATTGGTGGTTTATCTCTATTCTTGGGATTTATGAGGGAAACACCTCCCATTTCTTTATTTTATATCCTCAATGCTAATCTCTAACCTATGTACTATTATAGGTAGGATTCATGAATTACACTTATTTTCACTGCCATTTTAGGAGCGGTTCCTAGTGGTGGTGAGTTATGATAGTTTGGTATCAGATCTTTAGTTGAGAGTTAAGATGGAGTTTGGAATTAGACACTCATGAGGATTTAATGGGATGATAGGTCAATAATATTTGTTAAAATTTTCATATGGAATAACATGGGAGACTATCTATAACACAAGTGATTATCCCCCCAGTGATTTAAAGTAAGTAACTTGAGCTTACCAAAAATATTAGGCATGATGATATTGAATGTAGGGTAGAGACCTAGGAGTGGTAGATGTATCATTCTTGATTAATCTTGTATTTGGAAGTATTATTTAGTGTATTTGAACCATAAATACTAATATTTTAGATTCAAATAGGATGGAGATGAATAAAGATTGGATGGATTCTAATCGTTTGACAATAGAGTATGAGAATAGAGTGAAAGAGTTCATCAAGTTTGAAAAATATCACGCAAACGATCCCTCTCAAATCCTTTGTTCGTGTTTGCATTGTTGTTATTCTAGACTAATTACTCCAGAGGAGTTGGAAGAACATTTGATATGTCACAGAATATATCGGAGTTATAAATGTTGGAATAAACATGGAGAAAAAGAGGATGTAGCTATTGGCTGGGATAAAACTGTGTTTTATGGATCGTCAGATATGAATACAAATATGGATAATGAAGAAGACTGTATGGAGGATGTGATTATAGATGTCAATGATGATAAAGATCGTATTGAGTAAATGACAAGGACAATTGAAGATGAACTCTGTGATTTCTCAAAATTGTTTGAGAAGTTAAAGAGTTGTGAAAAGACACCATTGTATGCTGGTTGCACTAAATATACAGCATTTTCAGTTGTACTAAAGTTTTATAAATTAAAAGTAGGCAACGGATGGAGTGATGTCAGTTTTACGGAACTACTTGCTCTCTTTAATGACATGCTCCCAGAAGATAATGAGCACCCAAGCCGGACATATGAAGCTAAACGAATGCTACGCTCAATGGTGTGATTTCTGAAAGAATACATGCCTGCCCGAAAGACTGTATATTGTTTCTCAAGGAGAAAAAATCACTTACAGAATGCCCAAAGTGTGGTGTTTCTCAATATAAGAAAGATGAATCCAGTCCTATGAAATTTGTATGGTACTTTAAAATAATTATAAGGTTTAGGTGTCTATATGGAAGTGAAGAAACTGCAAGACAATTGTCGTGGCATGAAGATAAAAGAAATAAAGATGGGAAATTACATCATCCAGCTGACTCTCCTCAATAGAAGAAAATTGATCATGAGTATCCTGAATTTAGAAAAGAGTCGAGAAACCTTCATCTTGTGTTATCTATAGATGGAGTGAATCCTTTTGGTTTTCAAACTAGCACTCACAGTACATGGCCTGTTATGTTGGTAAATTATAACTTTCCACCCTGTTTATGCATGAAGTGGAAATTCATCATGTTATCTATGCTTATATCAGGACCAAAACAACCAGGTAACGATATTGATGTTTATTTGGCTCCTTTGATCGAGGATTTGAAGTTATTGTGGGATTCAGGTGTTATGTTGTATGATGCTTATAAAAGTGAATACTTCACGTTGAGATTGATGTTGTATGGGACGATAAATGATTTCCCTGCTTATAGAAATTTTTCAGGCTATAGCATTAAAGGAACTCAAGGGTGTCCCGTGTGTGAAGAAGATATAGAATCAATTAGGTTGAAACATTCATCGAAATCTATGTTTCTAGGAAATCGTAGATTTCTACCTCATCGACATAAGTACCAATCTTGGACGACATCATTCAATGGAAGTTCAGAACAATGCACAACATCGTCTCCACTAATAGGTGATTAGCTATTTGAGAAAGTAAAAGATGTGAACATTGTTTTTGGTAAACCATTTTTTAAAACCCTTACGAAAATTGGTTGGAAAAAGAGATCAGTTTTTTTTTGAATTACCATACTGGAATTGTTTGTACGTCAGACATTTTCTTGATATGATGCATGTGGAAAAAAATGTATGTGACAGTGTTATCAGAATGTTGCTAAATTCCCCTGGAAAAACAAAGGGTGGAATTAAGTCAAGGTTGGACATGGTTGACATGGTAATACGAGAAGAGTTGGCTCCCGTGAAGGATGAAAATCGAATGTTTCTTCCTCCAGCTGCTTACACTCTTTCTATGGAGGAGAGATATCAGTTTTGCAACTTCTTAAATGATGTAAAGGTTCCATAGGGGTATTCATCAAATTTCAAGAACATTATTTCAATGAGTGATTTGAAGTTAAAAGGTTTAAAATCAAATGACTGCCATGTTTTGATGCAAGATTTAATTTCTATAGCTTTACGTTGCATTTTTTCCAAGAATTTTTGTCATACGTTAACCAAACTTTGTTTATTTTTCAAAGCTATATGCAGTAAAGTTTTAGACCCAGCGAAATTGCCATCTATGGAAAAAGAAATTGTCATCATATTATGTGAATTAGAAATGTTCTTCCCACTAAAATTCTTTGACATGATGGTTCATTTGATGGTTCAATTGGTGAGAGAGATTCGACTTTGTGGTTTTGTGCACTATAGATGGATGTACCCCGTTGAACGGTATATGAAGATTTTGAAAGGGTATGTCAAAAATCGAAGTCGGCAAGAGGGTTGTATAGTAGAGCAATATATTATTGAAGAATCCATTGAATTCTGTACTGAATACCTATATGATGTGGAAAGCATTGGTCTGCCGAAATCTCGTCACACTGGATGCATTGAAGGTGAGGAAATTTCTGGAAGAAATGTTGTGACAATCAGTATTACAGATCAGGAGTAGCCCCACCTTTATGTTTTTTATAACAGTTGGGAGGTTACTCCATATATTGAAACTCATGAAGAAATTCTTAGGCAGTTGAATCCATCAAGGGATGAAAAATGGATATCTAATACACATAATCACCAGTTTATAGGATGGTTTAAGGACCATGTTTTTAAGAGTTAGATGAAAATACGAATTCAATTTCAGAATGACTTCGATGGCTAGACATTGGACCAAGTGTGTATGTATTATCTTACAATGGTTATGTAATTAATGGTTATACATTCTATATAGATGAACATGGTAAAGATAGTACCATGAAAAATAGTGGAGTTACACTTCTGGATGAAGTGATGCATGTTTCTGGTAGTAAGGACAGAAATCCAATTTATGAAAATATGTCATACTTTGGCATTATCAAACAAATATGGGAGTTGGATTATACGACATTCCAAATGCTGATTTTTCAATGAAAATGGGTTGATAACAACAGTGGTGTTAAAATATATGAATGGGGATTTGTGAAAGTCGATTTTAGTAAAGAAGGGTACAAAGACAAACGGTTTATAATAGCATCACAAGCGGTACAAGTTTTTTATGTTCTAGATCCCACAAACCGAAAGTGGTCGATTTTTTTATTATTGTCCAAAACTACTGAAGGGTCTGATGAAAATTTAGTTGAGGACAATCTTTTCAGTGGTACATCACAATCATTTCGTAGCAATCCCAATATAGATGATGTTTTGTATGTTAGAGGATACCACAATGAAGGGATTTGGATAATCGATAGAGGTGTCAAATACCTTTAGCCTTTGAAAAAAAGAAAGAGAGTTCAATAAACAGGTTATATTTTGTTTGTAATATAGATCTTGTTAGCTCATGTTATTATATTATCATTACTGAATTTATGTAATCTAAATTAACTGTTCAAACACTTTTTCAAATAATGAATTATGCACATTCTAGTGCTCCTAACCTCGAGGATGAACAAGTCTCTCAAGCTGCTGCTACTACTGATGTTGCTCCTGCTGCGGCTGCTCATAGTGCAGAGCAACAACAAGTTTCTGAACCTGTTGTTGCTCCTAGTGTTGAGGTCCAACAACCATCAGCACATGTCATTGCTACCATTTCAGATGAACATGTAAATGATGTTGATATCGATGAAATGGTCGAGGATGAAGGACCGGCATCACAGAAAACACAGGTGCATCATAGTTTGACGGTGTTAGCCAAAGTTCTTAAGGCAAAAAGCAAAGGCATCAAATTTGATATCGGATGGAATGCACGAGGCCAACATGTGAATACCAATAAGTATATGTTTAGTAGTTACATTGGAGTTGTCACTCGACAACGCGTGCCGATTGACATAGATTCATGGCACCATGTTGTGTTCGGGATGAAGGTTGTGATCTAGGAAGAAATTACAGTAACATTATGATATTATTTTTTTAATTTACTAGCAAATAAAATAATGAAACAGTGTCTTACTTTTCTCAATATCTTGCAGAGTACATTTATAGTAGATGATTCACACAAGAATTATGTACTAAGGCTTGCAAGAAGGACTCATCGAGGTTTTTGCACTATTTTAACAAAATGTCACTTGAAAGATTCCAAAGGTAAAATAAACCTGCACCCATCCCTTGTCTACGCTCACCTGATATCCCAAGAAGCATGGGATGCATTTATTGGTCGCTGTGGGGATGAGAAGTTTGAGGTACATTTTGGGTGATAATACGTTGTTTGAGGATACGTGTATTCATCACTTTGATTGTCAATATTTCATTTATAAAACAGAAACTCAGTACTAAAAATAAGGAACGTGCATCAAAACCAACATACCCCTATCGTAAAGCAAGTATGGGGTACGCTTCACTAAAAAAGAAAATGGTACATATTTCAAATTTACAGTAATATTGTTAGGTGCTAAGAAACAACATCATAATTATCTTTCTATATTTATATGTAGATTAATGAGTCTAAAACCAAAGACACTTCCATCCCACGTTATGTACTATGGAAAGAGGAACGTGTGAATAAGAAAGGGAATCTAGTAGATGAAAACACACAAAAAGTGTGGGAAATATGTGTAAGTATGACACGATGGTAAAAAGATTTTCTTTAAATTACTATTACATAAAAATAATTAGTTATTTTCCTATATCTGACAGTCACAGGAATCAGCAACTCTTGTAGCGGATGCAGACCTATTATCGATAGCTTTGAAGCGGCCAGAACAATACGATCGTGTCAGAGGTGCGGGGTTTGGGGTGACACCCCAAGTATATTTTGAGAAAAAAAATAAACGGATGATAGAGATGAAAAATTGAAACAAATGAGAGAAAGACTAGCAACTCATGAAGAATGATTTCAATGGAAGGGAGAGTTTCTAGCAACTTTTATGGGTGGGAAGCAAAGAGAAGACACAACTCAGGAACAACCAGCACATGAAGATCCCCCCCCCACCAGCTTTGAGGAAAGCCATTCCCCTCAAAGAGTTTTATTAGTTGTGGTAATCAATATTCTAATAATTGTTCCCATGAAATGTGAATCAGACAAACACTGATACTTTTTCTGTACTAATCTTATACGGGGTGATAATGACTGTGATTTATATCTGTCAACACCCACCTATCACCTTGTAGTGAGGGCTACAGTGTTCAACATCCCAGAGGGACAAGCTTCATAATGGACCACTTTCGAAAGATCATCTGAAAGTGACGATTACTGTAGCTCATGATCCAAATGTAGAGCTACCTATTCTATTTGATGACAGTGATATTTATATGGTAGAAAAGGCTATTGGGACATTCATTGTATTTCCGTCACAACTTATAAGAGTACATGGGGACAAAGAGGTATTTATTTCCTTTTTTTCAAGCTAAACCTTTAACAATTAATGAAAAAAGGGTCTGAACCAATGAATGTTATTATAGATGGAGAAAGGGAAGGGGTGACAAGAAACGTTGGCTCAAAATCATCTAAAGGATCAGCCAACCGATCCCAAAGAGCTACTGAAAGCACAATAACACCACCTGTTCTCTATCCACATTTACTTGCATTAAAGACTCATGTGGATATGAAGCTAATAGGTGGTAGTAGTCATATAGTGGTTTTTGAAAAGAATATATACGGAGAGGAAAGTCAAGATTTCGTTGCTGCTGAAAATGTAAATGAGATCATTGAAAACAGTTGGCTAGGCGTCAGAGTTGTAAATTTATATTTGAGGTATTTTTTCATGAATTGATTTTATAAAATCTGATATAATGTGAAAATTATGACTAAATGCATTTTATATTATTGATAGACGTATATATGAAAAACAGTTGAAGGAATTTCCCCATGAGACAAAATTTGGACTCATTAGTCCTCATACCACATCAACACATCTAATGAAATTAGAGCAATCATAAAATAATGAAGTAGTGAACGGATTGCTGAAAACATTTGAAAGAAAGATTACAGATGAAAAACTCTTCCTAATACCAACCATGCAGGGGTAAAACTCTACGATTAAATCATATCAATTTTATTTTTACTTCTTTTATTACTTATTCCTTTTTGTGTTTTTAGGAAACATTGGCTGATAATTGCGGTGAACTTGGATACTCCAAAGATTTATTTTCTAGATTCAATGCAAGGATATCCAACAAACTGACCACACATGATAGAGTTTGTGAATCTGTAAGACACTAAATCCTACGTTTTAGGTCTAAACATCAAGTAATATAATTTATATTATCTTTTACTAAGTATTCTATTATGATAGGGTGTTGTATCATTATCATCTAAAAAAAGAATGAGGACAGGGGCTAAGCATAAGGACGCGAGAAAGTACTGCGTCTGGACAAATATCAGGGTATATATAATAAAATTTCACTATCCAAACACATATCAACACAAGTTACTTATTCTTCTAATGATCAAATTTTTTGCAGTGTCCAAAAAAAATAAATGATAATGATTGTGGTTATTATGTTTGAAAATTTATGAAATAGATCATTTTTCATCAACAAACTAGCATCCATAAAGAGGTATTTTCAAAAACAACTACTATTTCATTTAAATTATTTATTAATTATTTATTTATATATTTTGCAGTACTACTATGACTATCAAAAAGCCTCATACTCACAAGATGATATAGATTTGTTCAAAAACAAGTAAGTCGCATACCTGATGGAATATTGTACACAAATATCATGAAGATCTGACTTGGGGGCGTGTACAATTGGCGGTCATTTTTTGGAGGGGTTAAGGGGATCAAAAGATGAAACTTTGTTGTGTGTAAATGTTCGTAGGAAAATTGTAATTGTTATTGAATAAAACATCATTTCTTCAAGGAGTCATTTTCCCATTTTAACAGATGAAATTCACCAGCAACATGCAAGAATGATGAACCACTTTTCTTTGGTCTTTGGATACAAAAAACCAGTAAAATCTCCAAAATACCTTCATATCCGACCAAACGCATTCGGATTGTGTTGATACTTTAGGAGAAAAATAAATGGGTGCATTGGTGATGTGTACTAGTCAACCCCGCCTCAATCTGAGGCACGGTGTGGCTGGTATCACTTAAACTGTCTCTCTTTTGTTTAAAATAAACATAATTTTAAGTGAAAACAACAACTAACATACAGAAATACAACCAAAATCATTAGTATTGTGTTGATCCTTTAGTAGAATGATCCATGGGTCATTTTTGACATGTACGAGTCAACCATGCCTCAATCCGAGGCACGGTGTGTCCAGTATCACTCAAAGTGTCTCTCTTTTGTTTAAAATTGACATAATTTTAAGTGAAAACAACAACTGACCTACAGAAATCCGAAAAAACTCATTTTTATTGTGTTGATATTTTAAAAGAATGATCCATGGGTGCGTTGGTGATGTGTACGAGTCAACCTCACCTCAATATAAGGCACATTGTGACCAATATCACTCAAAGTGTCTCTCTTTTGTTTAAAATGGACAGATTTTTAAGTGAAAACAACAACCGAACTACAGAAATATGACTAAATGCATTAGTATTGTGTTTATACTTTAGAAAAATGTTCCATGGGTGTGTTGGTGATGTTTATGAGTCAACCCTGCCTCAATCCGAGGCATGGTGTGGTCGGTATCACTCAAAGTGTCTCTTTTGTTTAAAATGGACAGAATTTTAAGTGAAAACAACAACTGACCTATGAAATCCAACCAAACACATTCGGATTGTGTTGATCCTTTTGCAGAATTATTCATGGGTACATTGGTGATGTGTATGAGTTAACCACGCCTCAATCCGAGGCACAGTGTGGCTGGTATCACTCAAAGTGTCTCTCTTTTTTTTAAAATGAACAGAATTTTAAGTGAAAACAACAACTGGACTATGTAAATCTGACCAAATTCATTCGGATTGTGTTGATCCTTTAATAGAACGATCCATGGGTGCGTTGGTGATATGTACGAGTCAACCCCGCCTCATTCCAAGGCACGGTGTGATCAGTATCACTCAAAGTGTCTCTCTTTTGTTTAAAATGAACAGAATTTTAAGTGAAAACAACAACTAACCTACGGAAATCCGACCAAACACATTCATATTGTGTTGATCCTTTAGTATAATTATCCATGGGTGATTTGGTGACATTTACAAGTCAAGCATGCCTCAATCCAAGGCATGGTGTGGCCGGTATCACTCAAAGTGTCTCTCTTTTGTTTAAAATAGACAGAATTTTAAGTGAAAACAACAACTGACCTATGGAAATCTGACCAAACGCATTCAGATTGTGTTGATCCTTTAGTATACCGATAAATGGGTGTGTTGGTGACGTGTACAAGTCAACCCCTACTCAATCTGAGGCACGGTGTGGCCGGTATCACTCAAAGTGTCTCTCTTTTGTTTAAATTTGACAGAATCTTAAGTGAAAACAACAACTGATGTATGGAATCTGACAAAACTCATTCATATTGTGTTGATACTTTAGGATAATGATCCATGGATCATTTTTGACGTTTATGAGTCAACCAAGCCTCAATATGAGGCATGGTGTGGCCGGTATCACTCAAAGTGTCCCTCTTTTATTTAAAATGCAGAGAATTTTAAGTGAAAGCAACAACTGACCTATGAAAATCTGACCAAAAGCATTCTTATTATGTTTATCCTTTAGGAGAATGATCCATGGGTGCATTGGTGACATGTACAAGTCAACCTATTCTCAATATGAGGCACGGTGTGACCAGTATCACTCAAAGTGTCTCTCTTTTGTTTAAAATGGAAAAACATTTAAGTGAAAACAACAACTGACGTACAGAAATCCAACCAAACGCATTAGGATTGTGTTGTGACAACTGGGTCCTGGTGACAGCACAACCACCCCGCCTTAACATGGTCATCGGGTCCTGGCCCACTAGGTACCACCAGTTGCCCCGCAGACACGTGGGGCCCACCCCAGGGTCCACCCACATGCATGAACGGGTCATCTGACTAATGATAGTCCCCACAGTCCAACACATGTCCTTTCCAATGTGCTTTTTCCTCACTCACACACACCCTGGGAAACTTTCCAGAAGGTCACCCATCCTGATCACTACTCCAGACCAAGCACACTTAACTGTGGAGTTCTAATCAGGCAAGCTCCCGAAAAGGAAGGTGCACCTTGTTGACATGAGTCATGTCATTTAGTCATTTAACCCTTTATCATTTTAGGATGTTACAATCACCCCCCTTTAGATCACAACGCCCTCGTTGTGGGCCCTACATCTCAACCCAGGCAGTGCACCGCACTTAAGGATGGGTTCCTCCTTTGATACCAAATGTGACAAATGGGTCCTGGTGACAGCACAACCACCCCGCCTTAACATGGTCGTCGGGTCCTGGCCCACCAGGTACCACCAGTTGCCCCGCAGACACGTGGAGCCCACCCCAGGGTCCACCCACATGCCTGAACGGGTCATCTGACTAATGATAGTCCCCACAGGCCAACACATGTCCTTTCCAGTGTGCTTTTTCCTCACTCACACACACCCTGAGAAACTTCCCAAAATGTCACCCATCCTGATCACTACTCCAGGCCAAGCATGCTTAACTGTGGAGTTCTAATCAGGCAGGCTCCTGAAAAGGAAGGTGTACCTTGTTGACATGAGTCATATAATTTAGTCATTTAACCTTTTATCATTTGAGGATGTTACATGTGTTGATCCTTTAGGAGAATGATTCATGGGTGTTTTTGTGATGTTTATGAGTCAACCTCGCCTCAATCAGAGGCATGGTGTGGCTGGTATCACTCAAAGTGTCTCTCTTTCATTTAAAATGGACAGAATTTTAAGTGAAAACAACAACTGACGTACGAAAATCCAACCAAACGCATTAGGATTGTGTTGATACTTTAGGATAACAATCCATGGGTCATTTGTGACGTGTAAGAGTCAACAACGCCTCAATATGAGGCACGGTGTGGCCGGTATCACTCAAAGTGTCTCTCTTTTGTTTTAAATGGACAGAATTTTAAGTGAAAACAACAACTAACCTACGGAAATCTGACCAAACACATTCGTATTGTGTTGGTACTTTAGGATAATGATCCATGGGTGAGTTGGTGACATATACGAGTCAAACCCGCCTCAATCCGAGGCACGGTGTGACTGGTATCATTCAAAGTGTCTCTCTTTTGTTTAAAATGGACAGAATTTTAAGTGAAAACAACAACTGACGTACAGAAATCCGACCAAACGCATTCATATTGTGTTGATTCTTTAGGATAATGATCCATGGGTCATTTGTGACATGTACGAGTCAACCACACCTCAATCTGAGGCACGGTGTGGCCGGTATCACTCAAAGTGTCTCTTTTTTGTTTAAAATGGACAAATTTTTAAATGAAAACAACAACTGACCAACGGAAATCTGACCAAACGCATTTGGATTGTTTTTATCCTTTAGAAGAAAGATCCATGGGTGCGTTGGTGACATGTACGATTCAACCCCGCCTCAATCCGAGGCACGGTGTGACCGGTATCACTCAAAGTGTCTCTCTTTTGTTTAAAATGGATAGAATTTTAAGTGAAAACAACAACTGACGTACAGAAATATGACCAAACGCATTCGGGTTATTTTGATCCTTTAAGAGAACGATCCATGAGTCATTTGTGTATGAGTCAACCCCCCTGGACACCAACCTCCCCCCCTATACACCCCCATAGACAGCCCCCCCTCCCCCGCACCCCCCCTTGACACCCACCAACCCCCCTAGACGGCACCCCCACCCCTCCTAGACACCACCCCACCACCTGGACACCCCCCCCCACCACCACCACCACCCTGAACAGCCCCCACCCCACCCCCCATGGACACCCCCAACCCCCTGGACACCCCCCCCCCACCACCATGGACGCCCCCCACCCCTCCTAGACACCACCCCACCACCTCGACACCTCCCCCCCACCCCCCGGACACCTCCACCCCCATGGAAAGCCACCCCCACCCCCCTGGACACCACCCCACCCCCCTTAGAGAGCCCCACTAACCCCCTAGACCCCCCCCCCCTGAACACCACCCCACCCCCTGGACACCCCCCACCCCCTGGAAAGCCCCCCCCCCCTCAACACCCTGGACACCAGCCCACCCCCTGGACAACCCCCCCCCACCCCACCCCCCCTGGATGGCCCCCCCAACCCCCTGGACGCCCCCCACCCCTCCTAGACACCACCCCACCACCTGTACACCTCCCACCTGGACACCCCCACCCCCATGGACAGCCCCCACCACCCCCTTGGACACCACCCTACCCCCCTTGGACAGCCCCCCAACCTCCCGGACCCCCCCCCCCACCCCCACCCCCCTTGGACACCCCTATCCACCTGGACACCCCCATCCCCCCGGACACCCCCTACCCCCCCTTGGAAAGCCACCCCAAACCCTTGAACAACCCCCCCAACCGGCCGATTTAGCCGACGGGGTTAAATTAATTTTTTATTTTATTTTAATGGGGTAAGGTAGAGATTATTTAGGTAAATGGGTGCGTTTAGCGCCACTTCAAGTGGCGCTATACTGTTTTTTTTTTAGTTTTTTTTGAATTTATTATATTTATTATGTTACATTTAATATAATTAGATAATTTTTATATTTATTATAATTATTATATTTATAATTATTATATATTCAATATAATATTAGAATTATTATAATTATAATTAGAGAATTATGATAAATTTATAATTATAAATATAATAATTATGATAAATATATAAAAATAATAAATATATAAATATAGTAAAAACAAAAATATAATAATTATATAATTATAAATATAGTAAATACAAAAATATAATAACTATATAATTATAATAAAAGTTATAAATGTAATAAATGTAATAAATGTAGTAAATGTAATTATATATTTATGTATACATTATATATATATTTTTGCATTGTAAATATGCAATTTTGATTATATATAATGTATATATAATTTATATATAAATATATAATTACATAATGTAAATATATAATTCTATATATATACATTATATAATTTTTTTACGTTATAAATATGTAATTATAAAAAATATGTAATTATAATTAATATATGCCTATAATAATTATTTATTTTAATTATATATTTATTATATTTAGAGTTATAAGTATATATTTATAATATTTATAATTATAATTATATATTTATTATAATTATATAAATATAAATAGAATAAATATATAATGTATATATAAAGATAGAATAATTTGTAATAATCAAATATTAATAATAAATAATTTGTAATTTAATTAATGACAATTAATTATTTATAACTAATTTATAATTATAATAACTTATAATTATATTAATTTGTAATAGTTTCAAATATAATTACTTATAATAATTTGTAATAATTTCATTTTAAATATATAAAAAATAGTTAAAAACAAAAGGAATTTCATAAAAAACGTCGATGAGAAATATTTTTTAAGAAATCGGAAACACTTATTTGAAACTTAAAAATGTTTTAAATACTTGTCTTTGAAAGACTATAATAGATAATCTATAATACCGATATAAATTATACTTTAATCATTGATTAAACATATAATAAATATTTGAAAATAGAATGAATTAAATGAAAAATGTTGATAAAAAATAATTTATAAGCTTTCAATTTGAAAGACTATAAAACATAAACTATTACACGGATATAACTGAAACTTTAAACATTGATGAAACATATAATAAATAGTTGAAAACAAAAGGAATTTCCAAAAAAAATGTTAGTGAAAGATATCATTAATTATTAAATTTAAAATAGAGAACTTTAAAAGCATATAAAATATACAGTATAAAATTAGATATCCAATTCACGGTAAGAAAGACCACAAGGTCCAAAAATGGTGTGTTTATGTGGAGGTTCTTGTATTTGTTGCAGTGAATTGGATATCAAAATCTATACTGGATATCAAGAAAGGTTGAAGCCACCTTTCGTTTTGGGGGGAACACCACCACAGTGTCTTACATGCAGCTTAAATGTTCAATTCAGTTTCATTAAATCTTGACAGCCCCTCATTTTTACCGAAATATCAGTCACATATCCAAATTAACCCCCCCCCCCCCAATTCTGACGCCCCTGGTTTCATACCGTTCAATGAAGGAGAGACGTCCATGGTAAACCTCCGAGTGAGAGTGAAGGAAGACACACTTACTGTTTTATCTAAAACAGTAGAAGGGTTTTATCTAAAACAGTAAGTGTGTCTTCCTCCACTCTCACTCGGAGGTTTACCATGGACGTCTCTCCTTTGTTGAACGGTATGAAACCAGGGGCGTCAGAATTGGGGGGTTAATTTGGATATGTGACTGATATTTCGGAAAAAATGAGGGACTGTCCAGATTTAATGAAACTGAATTGAACAGTTAAGCTGCATGTAAGACACTATGGTGGTGTTCCCCCCAAAACGATAGGCGGCTTCAACCTTTCTTAATATCCATTATAGATTTTGATATCCAATTCACTGCAACAAATACCAGAACCTCCACATAAACACACCATTTTTGGACCTTGTGGGTTTTCTTACCGTGAATTGGATATCTAATTTTATACTATATATTTTATATGATTTTAAAGTTCTCTATTTTAAATTTAATAATTAATGATATCTTTCAAGAAGTCTACTTTGAAAGGTATCAAATATAAAGTATGCCTAAAATATAAATAAAAACTGAAATACTAGATAACCATATAAGAACAGCTCATTGTAATAATAGTATCCACATTTTATAGTCTTCCAAAATCACGTACTTGACATTCCTTTTGTTTTCAACTATTTATTATATTTTTAATCAATGTTTAAAGTTTCTATTTTTTATTCGTTTCATATTATATATTTTATAGTATTTCAAAGTCATGTACTTGAACCATTTTTAAGTTTCAAGTAGGCTCTTTTGAAAGCTTATAGATTACTTTTCACTAACAATTTTTTTGGAAAATCCTTTTGTTTTCAACTATTTATTATATGTTTAATCCATTTTTTATGTTGTTTTCGAGTATTTATTATACATTTAATCAATGTTTAAAGTTTCATTTATATTATTTTGTATATACTATATATTTTATTTTCTAATTATACGTCTAAATAACATTCATTTCTATAAATAAATAGGTTTTTTAACATATATATCATGGCATCTGAATAAATCAATGTTGATACCCCCGGTACCACAACGTGGCGTCTGAATCTCACTTCCTCCCCGTGTCTGACGTACGTGTCGCTCCGGTGTCCTATCAACGGGATCCTCTGCTTCTGGTGCATCCGGTGCCTCCTCATGATGCTGTGTAGAGGGCTGACCAAAATCATGCATGGATGACTGCCCAAAATCATACGTGGATGACTGCCCATAATCATGCGTCGATCCATATGGTCCTGAGGCTCCTAAAAATGGTAGAAATGGCATACTGAAGAAGTCCTCACCGGGAGGAGAGGGGGCTGCCACAAGTTGTGTCACCTGACCCAGCTCGTAGTCCATAGTAGTCATCGGAGATGATAGATGTGGTCTATAAACGTCTCCCTGCTGTGCAACCTCATCAATAAGCTGGGCAGGATCATCTCTATGTGGTGCTACCACATCTGTAGGAGGTTCTCTCGGATGTCTATCTCTCCGCCTCTGCCCCTCCCGAGGTCCTCATCTCCGTCTCTCAGCTGGCAGCGTTGGTGGCGGTACATCGTCATCAGCATGCATAGCAGGCACATCATCACCCTCACCCTCAGGAGCTCCAGCTGGAGGATATGGATCAGGATATACCTGTGGCTCCTCGTCATAAAAATTGTCTTGTATCATCCGGAGATGGTCGTAGAAAGCCAACACATCTCGATGAACTACATCACGTCTAATATATGCCTCCTCCTGAGGATGTGTGATATGTGCAAGATGATCAATGTTGTCTGTCTAAAAATGAAATGACATTCAAATTAATACCATAAAAGAGTTAAACAAATATAATATATCTTAATAAGTATACCATCTGCTGAATTCCAATCCCCTGACGTGTAAGATGCATGATGGTATGACGTCGATACCAATCTGCATAATCCCCCTGGGCAGATAACTGATACTGTGTTGTGGGATATCCATATCGAGAAATACCATATCGGGCACGCGCGTCCCATGGCTCAATATGAGATGCATGAAACTGCCGCCAGTTCGTCGACTGTCTACATGTAAGTACAATCGAATGCAACCCCTCTGGTTGTCCTGGTATCATCGGGATATGTTGTATATAACCGAACTGGCGCATGACCCGATCAGGCTGGTGCCACTCAATGATATGGAAGTGGATGAGTGGCACCACTGCAGCACGATCTCCAATCATAGCTGTGCAGTATGGTGGAAGTGATGCATAGACATAACCTGTATATGGAGTCCATGAAACCTGAAATGTAAACTCAAAAAGTAAGTGACATATTAGCAAGATAATGTTAGTAAGATTAAATTTTAAGAACTTAAAATAGTGATAAAGAAATATAAAAAATTACTGCTTGACTTACATCATCTAGCACCAATGCATCGAATATCTATCAAAAGTTGTGCACACTATGTCTCAGTGTGTGTGCATGATTTTGAGACTGACTCCACCTGGATACAAAATAGTAATATATAGTTAGTTGATAAAAAAACAGAAGTACTAAATAAATGAAAGTAATGAAGTAAACATACCATCGTCCACGAGGACAATCCTAAAATAGCTCTACTGCAAGAGGTGCGATAGCTCGAGGAGCGATGCGTGGAAAACGCTCCCAGGACCACATCTGTACTAAAGCCATACAACCAGCAATATGATGTGCATCTGCCTGACAACTGGTACAAAGGGATCTGTACAGATGTGCTAATATAGCGGATCCCCAACTGTATGTAGCTGTATGATCAAGATCCTCAAGTAATGGGAGGTACATCATGTGTACCAAAAGGGTGGAGTAGTCGATGCATAACATGCCTCCGAGTAGTCATAGAATATATCCACGTGTATGCCTAATGAGCGTCTCCTCGTCTGCGTCATCAAGAATGACAGTGAAATGATCATCAAGCCATGTCATGTGCAATCGCGAACCCACGAGGACACCTCGTACGCCAACGACATCAATTCCTAATAGTTGTTGTATGACGACAGCCCAGTTTCCACTAGTGGCACTCGTAACTGTCTATCCATGGATGGGCAAACCAAGCATGTAGATGACGTCCTCTAAAGTAATGGTCATCTCCCCCTCCGGGAGATGAAAAGTGTGTGTCTCTGGCCGCCATCTCTCAACCAATTCCGCAATCAAATGATGATCAATAGTCTTGAAGTCACACATAGCGACTCCATAAAATCCCGCACGTCTAAGGTATAGAGAAATAGCTGCCGGGGGTGTGTCGTGATGAAAATGATGTGCTCTCCAAACAGCAAGCTGTCGAACAGGTCGTCGCGCCAACACAAGACGCGACACATGCGTCTCCTGACCAGATAATAGTGGATGCTCCATCTGATTGTACAAATAGTAAAACATTAATTTCATGTTAGTCATCACATTTATCATTTAAGGTATGAAATTTATCATGTAATGTATGAAATAAGTGTGTAAGTAATTTAGGATATGTTCAATATATAAAGGAATTTATGATATGTTCAACATATAAAGTTGATGATATATTCACTTTGAATGCTTTCAAAATTCAACGATGACATTGGATTTTGAAAGATGTCGACGCCACAATAATTGACCAAAATTATTAAAGGAATTAATGATATTTTCAACATATAAAGTTTTGGATTGATTCTCCAACTCAATATGCTCAGTCAACATCGTTTAGAAGGAATATGAAAAAACCTTTGATCCATGTACGGTTGACATGAAAAAACATCCTCCTTTTGCATCATATCTTTAGTAGACCCAGTAAAAAACCAACTGTCACATATTCACGACCTCCGAATGAATATATGACAGTTGGTTCTTCACTGGGTTGACTAAAGAGGGGAATTTCCAATGTTGCAGAATAAATCAATGTTTTTTTTGGAGAAAATCCATTCTCATGGTTGAAAACGAGGGGCATAATGTTTTAATAATTTTCAAGAATATCAATTATTTATGTTCATCACTCTATTTAACAATTATGAAGAAAAGGATGAGAGGGGCATAATGTTTTAATATCTTTATTTGTCATTTTCTAGGCTAGTAGTCTCATATTCTGTTATATCCTCAATTTATTCTTCACTATTATTCACTCTAGATAATTCTCAGATTTTGTTAAATCCTCAATCTTATATTTTATATATTCTAAAATTTCTTGTTATTTTTCTAAAATAACAACCACTTATTTAAATGGTGATGATATATTCACTATGAATGATTTCAAAACTCATCGATGGAAAAATATTGATTACACGTACAATATGTTTACAGTAACTGATAGAGTACAAAATTCATTTTAACCATTAGATGATTTCCCTATGTGTCTAGGGCAACGTGTCTTCGTATGACCCTCCTGGGGACATATGTTGCACCTTCGTCCAGGTGCCTGTTCAGTAGGCCAATCCATCTCATTCCGAATACGAGTCGACTTTGGCCTTCCTTTAGGTCGAAGTCTACTGATGTTCGGTAGAAGCGTGGGTGTGTCATCAGAGAGATGAAAATTCTGATATTCTCTGATTGGCATCCACGGAGTATTGTAGCATGAGTTGATACTGTTAAGTCGATAAACTGGATCAACAAACTGCTCCCAAGATACGTGTACGTAACCACAGGTTGCAATCACATGGCCACAAGGATATCTCAATGCTGGAAACTTGCCACATTCACAGTAACACTTATCCAGTAAAACAATTCGGATTCGACCATTGCTACAAGCCACGGCATCACCGGGCTCAGCAACCTCAAATCGTTGCTCTGGATGATTAAATGTGGTGACATGATAAGTTGCAGCTTCCTGAAGAACTGTATCTAAATCGCGTTGGAAATAGTGTCCATAATGCATCCCTCTGTTCAAGTCCTCTTCAGCTTGCTTTCCTCGTTCCATAAAATACTTGACACTACGATAGAAAGTCTCTTGTACCAAACCTACAATTTAGATTTAATTCATTATACTAATAGTATATTATAATTATGTTTTTCTAATCAACATATAATTAAATATTCATATTTACCTGTGATTGGTAATTTTCGAACTCCCTTGAAAACCCCATTTATGCATTCTACGATGTTGGTAGTCATATGACCATATCTCCTCCCATTATCATATGTCAACGACCATTTCTGTTTTGAAATTTGCATCATATAATCATAAACTTCCGGATTAACTCTTTGAATATGTTGAAGACGCTCCTCAATTCTTTGTTGTTGAGGCTCGTATGCTATCATACAAGAAAAAATCTGAACAAATATGATCATAACTATGATAGGATTTGTTAATACAAAAAATGAATTTCATACCAATTTTCAAGATTGCTTTCTTCATCGACTCATTCTTGAATCTCTTTCGTAAATTGCTAGCAATGTGTCGAATATAGTATCGATGATGGGAATAAGGTGGTCTCCATGAAAGTCCCTCATATTGTACTGCCTCTTTGATTGCACGGTGACGATCTGAGATAAGGAAAATCCCTTCCTCGCCCGTAACAAACTCACGAAGACATGCGAGAAACCAACTCCATGACGAGAAGTTCTCTTTCTACACAATTGCAAATGCCAAAGGTAGAGGGGCTCTATTTCCATATTGTGTGGCAGCAATCAATAAAGTTCCTGTATACTTTCCATATAGAAATGTGCCATCTATTAGTATAAACTGCTTGCAATGCCTAAAAGCAGCCACACATGGTAAAAATGTTCAAAACAATCTATCAAAAACAACCATTGACTGGTCAACTTGGTTGTATTGGTTAACATATTCAATAGTATTTAACTGATAGATCACTTGATTGTTGTGGCGTAAAAGCTCCAAAAGTTGTGGTAAAACTCGATAAGAGTCATCCCAATCACCATACACTTTCACAATAGCCTTTTGACGTGCTGCCCATGCCTTCCAGTAAGAGATCTGATACCCAAAAAGTTGTTTGATTTGCTCCATCACAAGAACAACAGGAACATCTTGACAAGCTCTAATCATTTCAACAATAACTATTGAAACAAAGTCAACATCTAATGAAGAATGTTCCTGTGACAAGCTTGGGTTCACACATGTGTGTGGAGTAAATCTTGTGATGCGCCAGTTGTGAAAAGTGTTATCAATTATAGCTCGCATACGCATTTGACAGTTCGAATCATATTTGTCGCAACAGATCAAATAATAAGATCTTTTTTACTCTTCTACAACATAAGAGTAATGTCTGTTAATGTGATATTGTTTTATCACATTTTTCATTGCATATTTACTGTCAAACTCTCTTCCAATGTACAGAACACCTTCATCTGCCACTCGATCTGTGCCCCCAATGATTCATGGAAATTATGAAGTAGAAGTAATAACTGACCAATGGAATTCTGGCAAGCGATTCATGCCTTCCGTCGACCATGAACTCAATGGTGGGGGATGGTTCAACGGTCGGTTAAACCTCACATGAGTAGGCACTGACTGTTCTTCCGCATGTGCTTCCTCTTCCTCTTCAGCTTCCTCTTCATCTTCTTCTTCTAAATTGTCATCATCCTCAAAATCATCAACCAACGCATCTATAGTATGTGGGGGACTATCTATTGAAATTGTGGCCGAGGGAAATGATGGTACCAATGTTGATGGAACTTCTTGATGTGTTCTAAAAGGAGCAGATGACATTGTCTCGTGAAATTGTGATGACCCAACTTCCAATATCGATGGGACCTCCATTGTAGATATGGTCACATACAACTCCATCATTTGATTGGCAGGTAGAAACTTAACCAATGACAGTACGTATTCCCATTCTTCATCATCAGTTATTGGATAAGCCACATGCCAAAATATATCAACATATTGTAGATGTCTGTATATGATAGATTCTATCGCTTGGTTACTCATCAGTTTCAACTTTCGATGAATTTTCTTTTGAAGAGTTCCCAAAGTTGTACTGCCTCCAAGCATTACAACAGCTTCTGGTTGTATACTATAACTACATCCTTGTTCCGTCTCAATTATTTGTCCGTTGTAATAAATATAAGCAGCCATCTTTTTTATCTAAAATAAACCTTTGTTATTAATCACATATGATCAAACAATCTAATTATGTCTGCATGCTTTTAGAATTTATGTAATTTATGTTGGAATCCTAGTCCCTCCACCAAATCAATATGTTCAAACCATATTAATGTGTAACTCGCTTTACACAACCCACAAGTTTGTGTTATTTACCCAAAAATAGTAAGTCAAACATATTCATACATATCCACATCCATCATATGCATGAGGTACATGAACACATCATGTAAAAGCATAGAGTTATCTGAACTTGAAAAACTTAACATGAATAAGCCCGGAGCGACAGATAGCCAACCCCATTCACTTTCTTAGACAAGGCAAGCCTCCAGGAAAGTAGGTGGTCTGACCCAAAACCCCTCTATATGGGGATACTTTACTCAAGAAAGAATTTCAGTTCATGACAACTCTAACACTTAATATGTAAAAAATATATTCAACTACTAAATTCAAGTTCATAACTACAATTACAAACCGAGGTCAAGGTAGATGAAAAACTAAATAAATTATCATACTTAGAATGGAATGAAAATATATATTATATAAAAAATTATTGATATAAATACTTTGCTAATTACTGTAACTACTTCGCTAATTACTGTAACTACTTCGCTAATTACTGTAACTACTTCACTAATTACTGTAACTACTTCACTAATTACTGTAACTACTTCGCTAGTTATACTTCATTAATTAACTAATTAGATTTCATTAACTACCTTTTTTAATTTCATTATGTACCTTATTAGATTTCATTAACTACCCAATTGGATTTCATCGACTACCCAATGGGATTTCATCGACTACCCAATTAGATTTAATTGACTACCTAATTAGATTTAATTAACTACCTAAGTAGATTTAATTAACTACCTAAGTAGATTTAATTAACTACCTGTAGACGCCGGAAAAGTCCGTTGTTCCCAAACGAAGCTCCGGATGCGGAAAGCGAGGTCATATTCGGAGTCGGAAGAATGTTTCGGAGGGCCCGGAGGCCTTGCGCGGAATTTCAGAGGTCTGCGCGCAAAGATGATGTTCCGCGCGCAAAACCCCCGGGATGCGCGCAACTCCCTTGCGCGCCGTGCCCGATTCCGCGCCCGCGAGGAGAATTCCGCGCTCGCGCCTTGGATTCCGCGCCCGGGGTTGCCTATAAATACTAGGCGACCCCCAACGTTTCAAAGGTTGCTGGAAGTCGAACGGTCTCCCGCGTGCGCAATTCAACCCCTTCCGCGCGCAATGCCGATCTTCAGGTAACCTCCTTTCTTTCGCGCAATAGAGCCTTGGGGTCCGCCTTCGCGCGCAATCCCCTTGGCTCATTTCCTTTGAATAAATTTCAACCCGAAGGCCTTTGCGCGCAAAAGAAGCCTCTTGTGCGCAATTGCCCCCGGGTGCGCGCAATCCAACCCGATTGCGCGCACCCCCCATCTTCAAAGTGGCCATTCGTTAGAGAATGAGCCGTTGCCCCCGCGCGCTACCCGAAGCCCGGTGCGCGCAATCCCAATCATCCGCGCGCGAAGCGCTGGCCCAATTGCGCGCCAGCCCGCCATTTTGCGCGCCGATCCGCGGTTTTGCGCGCAAAGCTCCTCTTTTGCGCGCAATCCGCCAGGGTCGCCTCCCTTGACCCCCTTTGGGTACCCGCCTGCGTGGCGCCTGATGGTCTTCACCGCAGGTGCCCGCACCGTGCGCTGTCTTCCCGTGCAGCCTTCCAGGCTCGTGCGAAGTGACACGGACCCGTCGGCGGCAATCATTCGTCCAGCATGACGTTAAACTGCATATTCGTCCAGCATGACGTTAAACTGCATATTCGTCCAGCATGACGCTAAACTGCACCACGTCCTGCACGACGTTAAACTGTATACGTCCAGGCTGCACGACGTTAAACTGCCTAGGCCCCCATCGTCCGTGCCGCAAGACGTTAAACTGCCAAGTGTTTCGTCCTCAACACACGACGTTAAACTGTACTTCGTCCGGCAAGACGTTAAACCGTCCGCTTCGTCCTCAACACACGACGTTAAACTGTACTTCATCCGGCAAGACGTTAAACCGTCCGCATCATTCGATCCCGTGCTTCGCACGCAGGGTCTCCCCCGGTTTGGACGTGGCCCCCACCCGCTCGTCTCTGCAGGGATGTCGGGATTGTCCCCCTTTTGGGACGATTTAATGGGAGTGGCTTTTCCCTACGGGGGCAGGGTATTACAAACCCCTAGTTTCTCGTGGGAGGCTGCACATGTGTATCTCCATTGCGCCTCCCCACTGCCGAAGCCAGTAGAGGGTGTGACTGGGATCGAGGTGTCTTCTGCTTTCGGTCCAAGTCCCTTCCAACTGAGTTTTGCCACATCCGGGCTGCCTCAAGTGCGTAAGTCCTGACAGAATGAACTACGTGGACTTTGATCCCTGTCTTCTATACAGGGTACGTAGGAAGCCTCCCTGAGGTCCAAGCCCGCCACCTGGTCGTCCCGGTCGTATTTACGTCGGTTCGTCCATCAGTGGACCCCTCCAGGGTTCACGCTTGCGTCGATTCACCTATGAATCCGCCCCTGTGGGAGACTGCCCGTGTGTATCTCCACTGTGCCTCCCCACAGCCCCTTTTTCCATTTCTTCTTTTATCGTCCAGCATGACGTGAAACTGTGATCCACCCGGCCGTTCCATCCCCCTCTGTGCGAGGTGGTTCGGTTCAATCCTCCGCCCGGCGGCCTAGACCTCTTCGTGAGTCGGCTTGCTGACGTCCAGCATGACTTTAAACTGTATACCCGAACTACGTTGACTTTGATCCGTGCTAACGCGCGGTACGTAGGAAGCCTCTACGGGGTCCAAGCTCTTCACTCCATCATCCATCCTGATCCTTACCCGGGCCGCCACATCTCGGTGGGGTCATGCCACTTCACTCCACTCCACATCATTTGGGAAGCCGCCCATGTGCTGGCCCCAGCGTCGGAGGTTCCCCGCAAGGGGTTCTGTCATCTGATCCACTTTTCGTGTTGATCGGTCCGATGCCGTCCCCGCTGGACGTTAAACTCGCGACATACCCCGTGTTAAACATGGGAAGCTGAGGAAAACCTCAGGTGACACAGTTCCCCGCACCTAGTACGGGATGCCTCAGGCCATCATGCCTTCGAGAAGCCCTATTAGGGACGGAAGACAGACGTGCAGAGCCGCAGTGCTACGACACGCCCCCAGCACCCAGAGCCACCCGGCCTTCTCACCGCAGGTTGCTGCCCCGACCAGACTCCTTGGAGCGTCCGGGCGGAAGCAGCGTAATTAACCGGTGTCCATGAAGATATGGCACCAGGAACGAGATTCACGAACATTCTTAAGTCTATGAGGGAGACCCGGATTAGGCGACGAGTTCCGAGGAGACGTCCAAGGAAGGAGGAGTCGACATCCCATCATCACGGTTTCGATCAAGGAGCAGACGCCCCTGAATAAGGGACGAATGCCGCCCGCCCTTGGAAAGCGGGACTGCGGGACCAAAAGCCGCGCGCCCATCCCCTCGGGTTGACGGGTGCACGCGCGAACGCGTCCTGGCGGAACAGCGTAACCCGACGCACATCCGCACCGAAACAGAAAAATGGTGAACCCGACGTGAATCTATTCTCCTCGATACGAAGACCGATGGCTTTCAGAGGTGTTGGAAGACCGGCGTGTTGCCCGGCCAAGCATTCAGTCTTACCCGCCAGGGGCTGGGGAAGGGACATCGGGCACTCCGTCTCGCAACGTCGAGGGCCTGGGTTCCCCCCACGGAAGGCGTCGTGGCACTAATGGTTGGTTGTCGATTCCTTTTTCCTGTCAGTGTTAATGGGTCATTCTCCCTGCTTTCAGAAATCAGGTCGCCCGATCCAGTGCCCGATCGCCACCCGCCCACTGGCGCAGGGGCAGGGGAAACACCGACGCGGCTACTCCGCGCGGTCCCGCCCGTTCCACAGTCGTCCCAGCAGCCGCAATTACGGGACGACCACGCCCTCTCTCCCCCTCGGAGGTCATCCAGAGAAGGGTGATCAACACCCTGGTGCGGAGATACGAGGAAGAGGGAGTCATCCCCACTAGGGAAATGGCTCGCCTAGACCTTGAGGAGGCTGCGCCTCGCCACCACCGCCGCCCCCGAGGGCCGCGCAGGGAGGCACCGCTGCCTACCTCAACGTCCAATCGCTTCGGGAGTTTATCCCCGGAGCGCTCTGACAGTTCCCTTCCCTATGCGGATGAGGTGGATGATGCCCGGGATCACCCTATCCGGGATTCGCTCCAGGGATCCACGGTAAGGGCTCCCGCCAGGCCATGGCGACACCGCCGCCAGGCCTCTCCAGTCGAAGAGCGGGCTCTCCACCTGCCCGCGCCGCTCATCCCGACTCGTCTGTCTCGACGCCAACGTCGGGCACGAGCGGAAGAGGATGCCCACCTTGGGGCTCTAGCAACAGCGGCCGCATTGGCCCAAGCCACTGCTGGCTCCAGTCGCCAGGCCTCTGCGCATCCTGAGCAGGGGAACTCCTATGCCCGACCTGGATCGAGGCCCCGACCGCCCCAAAGGCAGGTTGGGTCGACTCTCCCGGTTGCTGGCACTGGCAGTAGCCACCGCGGACCACCTCGCGGTAGCGCTATTCACCGGCAGGATCTACTATGTGTGGCCGATCCAGGAGGCATGGGTCATCCCACCTTCCGATCCCGGCCCGGAGTCCTGCCCGGAATCATCTCTCCCCGCGTCCCCTTTGATATCTGTCCCGGTGCCCCTCGCACCTCGGTTCCCAGTCCTCTTGGCCCCAGCACCAGTGCGGCCGGAGGACGCCAGGACAGAGATCAGCCCTGCCCCGAAGAACCACCCAGGGGCAGGAAGGCAAGGCGTCGACGCCGAGGGAAGAATGTTACGGAATTCCGGACAGAGATCCGACCGGTTTGCTTCTCTGACTCAGAGGCGGAGTACGATTCGGCGACAGAGCCCCTTCCCCAATCCCGCCAGTCAAGGGCAGGGGTAGGAATGCGGCACGTCAGCCTCGTGCTCCCCGAGAGCGAGATCGATGTGATCCCCGCTTCTCTCCGAAGGTATATCCGGAGTAACGAGGGCCTGGTAGACCCCCAGGGATCAAGCTTGCGGTTGGTACCGGCCCCTCCGGAAGTGCCTTCCGCCTCGATCGGAGAAGCCGGAGACTTTTTCTGGGGACCGACGGTCGAACCACGATCTAGTGCACCCTCGGCGAGCACCGATGCTACGGCAGGATGTTCGCTCGCCGGCCCGTCCTATCGTGATGTGGTAGCCAGGGCACCGCCACCCTCAGAGGGCGGCCCGGGATATGGAGGCCAATCGGCCTGTTCGCCGTATTCACCGCCGGCCAGCCCGTCGGCCCGGCGGCCCGCCTCGGCACCACTACCAGTTCCCCGTCCGTTACCAGCCATGGAAGAGGACCAAGGAGATCTGGGTCCCGAGTTTGAGTCGTGGAGCTTCTGGACCGTCCTTGCAGAGCGCCACTTCCCTGAGAAGTTTTGGCCAGTCGCAGGACCGGGCTTTGATGCACCCGAATCGCTCACCCCGGATGAGTTCGAATGCTTCCGCCGAACTCTCCGGGAGACTCGCTCCTGTCTTCACCGCCTACAAATGCCATACCCCGGGAGTCAAGCGCACCTGGAGGATATTGGTGAGCAGTGCCGTCAAATTGACCTGGCCATGCTCCCCGCGGTTCGGCACCCCGGGTCATTTGAGCGCCACGAGGCCCTCCAACAACGATGCGTTGAGTGCTTTCAAGTACTCCGCAAAGTTATCGAGGAAGCCACTCCCCACGTGTATATCCGTGGATGGGGGCAGTACGCTGCCCTACGCTTCAGTGTGATTCGCCGACAGCCCGATTCGCTGGGTGGCCCTGAGGGTATATCCCCAGGGACAGGAACGGTCAATATGGCTGACCTGTCGGGAGAGGGGAACGACTTGGAACTTCTCGACGGGGGCTTCCCCCCCGAAGACAAGCCGTCGTCAGATCCATCAGTGAGAGTTACTCGTCATCAGAGAAACCTCCTGGGGCTCCCCGCACCCACTGAAGCACTGACGTTAAGCCGAAACGTCAGCAAAGGAAAAGAGCACAGCGAGGCTATAAAGCCCGCCGACCCATCTGCCTCCATGCAGAGGGCAGAGGAGGATCCCGAGAAGGCTACGCTACGTCAGCAGCTCGCCGAACAGAAGAGGCTGGTTGACCAGCTCCTCGCCGAGCGCGCTGCAGAACGGCGGCCTGACTACGGTGATCCTAGGCCAGGACAGCAGGGACTGGAACAACCGCTCCTCGACGAGACTCTCCCGGGCAACCGTGATTACGCCGCGTTCGCCGACAGGAGAGAGGCCATTGCCTATGGCAAGAGGGCGCGGTATGTTTCGCCACACCCTCCCGAGCGGCGTGACTACCTGAGAGATCCCGCTCGGATTCCTCCCGCTGCCCCAAGGGCCGCTCCGCCCGCCATCCCACGAGCTGCCGAGTTCGACGACCCGGTCGACGACCCGATTGAAGGGCCATGCAATGCGCTCGTGGTTAGAGATCCTCGCCAGGACTGGAACCCATGTCCGGACGATCCGATGGCGGCACTCATTGCCCGCTTGGAAGCCTTGGAGACTCGGCAGGTGGCGATCCCACCGGACGGCAAGCCCTACCCAGCATGGGTGGATGACATGCCGGCGCCTCCGGGATTCGGGAATCCCACTTTTGCCCCCTTCAACGGGACTGGAGATCCGCCACTGCATTTATCCCACTTCAACTCGAGGTGCGGGCCTATGTTGGGGACTCCGGCGCAGCAAGAGGCCGCTAAGCTTCGCTACTTTGTTCAGACACCGGAAGGGCCAGCATTTGTCTGGTACAGCCAGCTCCCCGTCGGGTCGGTAACCAGCTGGGAGGACCTCCGTAGACAGTTCCTCTACCAGTTCAGTTCCACGACCCGGAAGACAAGTATCGCAGACCTCTTCAAGTGCAAGCAGAGGCCTGATGAGCGAGTCGCGGACTTCGTCGCCCGATGGAAGGGTCTCACGTATTCCCTTGACATGCCATTGACTCAAGAGCAGTTGCTGACAATGTGCGTCGGGAACGTCAAGACCGAGCTGGTCCCTTCCCTGATTACTCAGAATTACCCCTGAGGGTTCAGGGACTTCTCAGACAAAGCTCAACGTCTTGAGGAAGCCCTGCAACAGGCCAGCCAGGCACACCCGCTGCCTCCTATGATTCCTGCAAGGAGAGTCAGTAGGGCTGAGCCCGCTGCTGTTGCCCAGATAGAGGCCCCCAGGCCGTTGGAGCTGCTGCCGGTGAGGCCAGCTCCACAGCCTCACAGGAATCCGCCTCCACGGGCTCAGTTCCCGGCCCAGCAGCGGCAGCCTCAGAACCGGCCGGCCCCTCCGCGTAATGTACCGCCGCAACCCAGGCGAGATAATCAGGGTCCACCTCCTCGGCAGGCCCCTCCAGCCCCTCGTCAAGACCACGCTCCCAGGGGCCCGCGACACCTGACTTACTCATTCCATGAGGATCAGGTCCCCGGTTATTTCCGGAGCGCCCTGGAGCAGAGGATTGTGCGACTGCCTGAGTGTTGGAGGCCAGAGGAGGCACATCTTACGAATAACCCCCGCTACTGCCCCTACCATCGGGCCCTGGGGCACACCATCCAGCGGTGCTATGTGTTTAAGGATTGGCTCCAAGACCAGATTAACAACAATGTAATCAGGTTGGGCCCAGCTCCAGCACAAGTGGCGGGCGTGTTCGTGGGATCAGATGACGATAGTGGCAACGAGGACGAATGGCAGCTGGTCTCCAACCGCGGATCCCAGAAGTATAATAACTGGATGGCCCGCAAGACGACCATTCGCGCCCATGGAATCATCTGTGCGCGCTTGAATCAGCCTGAGCCCCTAGAATCCGCGGGTGCTGCTTTGGCATCGTCGTCCCAGCCTGCCTCTTCCAAGAGGAGCAAACGGCGGCAGCGCAAGAAGGAAGAGCGCGCCCCGCCAGTTCCGCCACTATCCCGCACTCTCGGCGATTTCATGCCCCCGGAAATTGGGGTCCCTCCTCGGATCCGCCCGGTGATGGATGATTCGTCCGATGATGGTATTGGGTACGCTTCGGTTAATACCGTCGAGCTGGTAAATCCCTTTTCGGTTCCCGACGTTGAAGAACACCAGGTGGACCTCCCTAGTGTCCCCGGTCGTCGCCACCGTCGGAAGAACCGCAGCAGCAGGAGTCGCCGGGGCACAGCCGTTGGTACCTCCAGCCAGGCCGTGCACGCCACTGAGACCAGGCAGCAGGCTCAAAACCGAGCTCAGCGCGCGCAGCCCCCCCATCCGGGGATAACGGATTCGCCTCCGCCACTGTTTGTGGTGTGGGACCAGGCAGAACCGCCTCAGCCGCGTCGCGACCAGCTCCGCCCTGCCACGAGTCCATCCCGGCCTCCTGACTCCAGTACGGTGACCATTTCCCGGACTGCGACCAGTGAACAGCGAGATGCGCCAAGTACCAGTCGGCCGCCGATCCAACCGGCAAGGCCTTTCATGCCACCAACCGCAGAGCAACCTCCTGCAACCAGGGGCTCGCGCTTGGCCAAAAAGTATGATGTCCTGAAGCACTTGGCCGACATCCCAGCAAGGCTCTCCATCCTTGAGGCTCTGCGCATGTCATCTGAGATGCGCGAGGCACTCGCTGAAGCCCTGAAAAGCCCCCTCCAGTTTGAGACAGAGGTTGCGGCTGCAGAGGCCTTTCACGCCGAAACGATCGAGGACGCCGAATGTCAGGCAGTTATCTCGTTCTCTGGTAAGGATGAAGACCCTCCTATACAGGGACACATTCGTCCGCTGTATGTCACTGGCCAGTTCAATGGCCTTGAAGTCCGGCGCTGTCTTGTCGACACGGGGTCCGGGATTAACCTGATTCCAACTCGGACGCTCCGGAGATTGGGGTTGTCTGAGGATGACTTGATTCCCTCCGACCTCAGGATCCAGGGGTACGATCGCACCGAGCAAACCCTGGTCGGCAAGATACGTTTGAAGACCCAGTTCGGTGACTTGGTTGCCAACACCGAATTCATGGTAGTCTCTCAGGACACTGCGTACAACGCATTGATGGGCAGGCCATGGCTCCATCTTCACGCGGCGGTTCCCTCGTCATACCACCAATGCCTCAAATACTCCCTTAATGGTCGAGTAGGTGTGCTTCAAGGAGATGCCTCTCCTTTTGCCTCGTGTGAAGCCCGCTATCTGGACGCGGACTATTACAAGAGCAAGGATAAGCAGATCCTGGCAGGTGAGGTTGAGCCTGTCGCTGTTGCAAGAGATCCCTGGGCAAGTCTGGATGACGCTTACGTCCTCCCGATTCAACGGTTGGACGTCGCCATGGTCTTGATGGTCCGCGAGTCTCCTGATGAGATGGCCGCGACCGCCCGTGCCAGCACCAGTGGCTCAGCAGGATCTGGTAGCCCCAATGCAGTTGCCAACGCAGTCTCTCCCGTGGACGATCCCTCCCCGAGTGGAGAGGATATGGAAGACGCACCCCCAGCCTTCGAGGAGGGCGTCCCCGCCACGGTCGATGAGTTAATACAGGTGAACCTTGGAACCGAGGCCGATCCAAGACCCACATTGGTTAGTGCCGCCATGCCCTCTGAGGAGCGGCAGCAGTACGTGGACTTTCTCAGGCAGCACCGTGATGTATTCGCTTAGGGCTATGACGAGATGCCGGGGCTGGATCCTCTGGTAGCCGTCCACCGCCTTGGTCTCCCGGCGAACCATCGCGGGTTCAAGCAGCCTCCCAGGAAGATGCACCCATCCCACGGTGCCATGGTTGAGGCCGAAGTTGACAAGCTTATCAAAGCCAACTTCGTGAGGGAAGTTCAGTATCCCAAATGGCTGGCCAACATTGTGCCGGTCGGGAAGAAGAACGGGCAGATCAGAGTCTGCATCGACTTCCGCGATCTCAACCGCCACTGCCCGAAGGATGATTTTCCCCTTCCAGTGACAGAGCTGTTGATTGATGCCACGGCAGGGTTCCAAGCCCTCTCCTTCATGGATGGATACTCCGGATACAACCAAATTCGGATGGCCCCTGAGGATGAGGAGTTCACCGCCTTCAGGGCCCCCCAAGGTACCTTTTGCTACCGGGTCATGCCTTTCGGCCTGAAGAATGCAGGTGCCACCTATCAACGGGCGATGCACCGCATATTCAAGCCAATCCTCGGCACACTGGTGGAATGCTACGTCGATGACTTGGTTGTCAAATCGCGCCAGCGTCAGGACCATCTCAAAGATCTTGAGAAAGTGTTCAGCTTCCTCCGGTCTCGCTGCCTGAAGATGAACCCGTTGAAGTGTGCCTTTGGGGTCACCTCCGGAAAGTTCCTTGGATTTGTGGTAAGATACCGGGGTATTGAGATCGACCCAGAGAAAATCAGGGTGATTAGCCAGATGCCTCCCCCAGGTACCGTCCGGGAACTGCAAGGGTTCCAAGGCCACTTAGCCTATATACGCCGATTCATCGCGAATCTGGCCGGCAAGTGTAAGCCCTTTTCTCGGCTCATGAAGAAAGGTGCCACCTATGTATGGGATAAAGAGTGTCAGACCGCTTTCGAGGAGATCAAGCAGTACCTGCTTCAACCTCCGGTTCTGATGCCGCCTGTATCCGGGAAGCCGCTGGTCCTCTATGTGACCGCCCTGGAACGGTCCCTGGGTGCCCTTCTCGCCCAGAAGAACAACGAGGGAACGGAGAATAGCCTCTATTACCTCAGTCGTATGCTCCTCGATGCGGAAGTTAGGTATTCCCCCATCGAGAAGAGCTTCCTGGCGCTCGTATTTGCCGTACAGAAATTACGGCACTACTTGCAGCACCATGAGGTACAGTTGGTTTCTCGGGTAGACCCGTTGAAATATATCCTGAGCCGACCTATGTTGACTGGCCGCCTAGCGCGGTGGGCTGTGATTCTCCAGCAGTTCGACATCAGGTATGTGTCTCAGAAGGCCATCAAAGGGCAAGCATTGGCAGACTTTCTGGCAGCTCACCCGACCTCCGCGGATCAGCCGCTGGATCTAGGCTTTCCTGATGAGACCATTCTCTCGGTTGATCGAGCCGATCCATGCTGGCAGATGCACTTTGACGGTGCCTCCCGGAGCCCCCACCGGTAGAAGACTCGATAATCCTAAGCTCAACAGAGTAGGCTTGGGTATCGTCTTCATTACCCCGGAGCGAGCCGTGCTGCCATACTCTTTCCTGTTGTCAGAGGGCTGTACCAACAATGAGGCGGAATACCATGCCCTCATCACCGGCCTTGAGTTGGCTCTCGAGATCGACGTGCCCCGTCTGTGCGTGAAAGGGGACTCCGAGCTGGTCGTTAAGCAGATCAATGGCGACTACGTTGTCAGGAAGCCGGAACTTGTGCCATTGTTGGAGTGCACCCTCCTTCTGATGGCCCGGTTCCCTTCTCGGCCGGAAATTGTCCATGTTCCCCGGTCGCAGAATGGTCAAGCAGATGCTTTGGCCAGCCTCGCTGCGTCACTTGCAGAGCCTGAACAGGACAACCTGATCGTCCGCGTGACGCGCCGCAGGCTCATCGCTCCCGTTATCCCGGAAGAAGATCGCGGCCCGTTGGTAAGTAACCTCACCACGGTTGCTCCTATGCCCGGAGCCCCGAGTACCCCAGATATGACAGTCGGATCAGCCCCTGATTGGAGGACGCCTTTGGTTGAGTACCTCCAACATGGAATTCTTCCATCGGATCGGGCCGAGCGCGAGCGAGTTCGACGCCGCGCATCGCAGTTTGTCCTCCAGAGCAGTCCCGGCCTGGAGCAGATCCTCTACAAACGCGGATTTGATGGTGTTCTCCTCCGTTGCCTTCAGGGAGTTGAGATCCCATGAGTCATGCAAGAGGTTCATGCTGGTTCATGCGGCGCCCACCAGACTGGGCTGAAGCTGTCCCACCAGATTCGGAGGTTGGGATACTTCTGGCCCTCTATGATCCATGACTGCATCGAGTATGCCAGGAGGTGCCATGCGTGCCAGGTTCATGCGAACTTTGTGCATCGGCCGCCGAAGCCTCTCCATACCACAAGGTATTCCTGGCCCTTTGCAGTCTGGGGACTGGACGTTGTGGGACCTTACCCGCCGGCGACAGCTCGCCAGTGCCGGTTCATTCTGACCGCTACGGACTTCTTCTCCAAATGGGAAGAGGCGATTCCGCTCAGAGAGGTCAAATCCTGTTCGATCGCTGACTTCGTGACCTCCAACATCGTCCATCGATTTGGAGTGCCTCACGCTATCCTCACGGATAACGGAACCAATTTCCGAGCAGCCGAGTTGAAGAAGTTGTACGCCAAGTATAACATTCGCTCGAACCATACATCTCGCTATCATGCGCAGGCGAATGGACAGATCGAGGCATTTAACAAAACCCTCTCTAACATTCTGCAAAAGATGGTTGGTCAGAACAAGAAGAGTTGGCCGGACAAGCTCCCCAACGCCCTCTGGGCTTATCGGACGACGACTCGCAATTCCACCCAGATGACCCCTTATTCCCTGGTGTATGGAGCTGAGGCCGTCCTCTGCCCATCGAGATCCCAGTTACCGTCCTTGCGCACTGCGGTCTACGACCAGCAAGCGCCAGACAGAGTTGCTGAAGCCCGTCTAGTCGAGTTGGAAGCACTGGATGAGAATAGACTTCGCGCTTTGCACAACTTGGAGAGGCATCAAAGCAGAATGGCTCGAGCTTTCAATAAGAAGGTTCGCCTCCGCTCCTTCCTGCAGGGTGATCTAGTGCTAGCCCTAAGAGCGCCGATGATCCCGGCAGGAAGCCACCCAAGTTGGAGCCAAGTGGGAGGGACCGTTTGTTGTCCACAAAGTCTATCCCAATGGCGCATACTCCCTAGCGACTATGGATGGTGAGCGTGTCACTCCTCCCACCAACGCTAGGTTCCTCAAGCAATACTTTGCCTGAGTGTTCATTCGTCCAGCATGACGCTAAAACTGCACTACGTCGAGCTACAAGACGTTAAACTGTTCAGCATTCGTCCCGCATGACGCTAAACTGCACTTCGTCAGCATGACGCTAAACTGCACTACGTCCGAGCTACAAGACGTTAAACTGTTCAGCATTCGTCCCGCATGACGCTAAACTGCACTTCATCCCGCATGACGCTAAAACTGCACTACGTCCAGCATGACGTTAAACTGCACATTTGTCCAGCATGACGTTAACTGCACATTCGTCCCGCATGATGCTAAACTGCACTTCGTCCTGCATGACGTTAAACTGCACCACGTCCTGCACGACGTTAAACTGCATTCGTCCAGGCTACAAGACGTTAAACTGTTCAGCATTCGTCCGTGCTGCAAGACGTTAAACTGCCAAGTGCTTCGTCCTGCATGACGCTAAACTGCACTACGTCCGAGCTACAAGACGTTAAACTGTTCAGCATTCGTCCTGCATGACGTAAAACTGCCCCTCAAGAACTACGTGCGGCTTGATTCCCATCTTATGGGATACGTAGGACCGCCTGAACCTTCATGTTTCAGGGCCCAGCCCCATCCTTCGGGAATTTCCATCCCATCTCGGGCCCCTTGGCCCAGTTTCCCCCGGGTGTGCGGGCGTATGGTGTGAGTGCGGGGCTATGCCCTCATTCACGTCGGTTTGCTCGTCACGCTGTACGCCCCCCCACGTTTGGGGATGCCTTCTGCTCCCCCCTTCTTTTTTCCTCATCGTCCTGCATGACGTTAAACTGCACTTCAAGAACTACGTATGGCTTGATTCCCATCCTTATGGGATACGTAGGACCGCCTGGACATTCATGTTTCAGGCCCAGCCCCATTTCCCGGGAATCTCTATCCCGCGTTGGGCCTCTGGCCCCAGTTCCCCTCCTTTTTTGTGCGAGGCGTATCGCGTGAGCGGGGGATTATGTCCTCATTCACGTCGGTCTACTGGCCGCTGCCGTACGCCTCCCCCCCGTGTGTGGGACTACCTCACACCCCTCGTCGTCCTGCATGACGTTAAACTGTCTCTCAAGAACTACGTATGGCTTGATTCCCATCCTTATGGGATACGTAGGACCCGCCTGAACGCTTGTGTTTCAGGTCCAGCCCCGTCCCTTGGTTGATCACGGGGAATTTGCCCTCTTTGGTTGCTCTCAGGGTGAGTCCTCCGACCCTTTCCGGAGATCCGTTAACATGTTTTGGGTACTTCGGTCTATGACTCGTAGTGTCAGATTTAATCCCGACAAGTCCTGTGTTGCTTGGTCAGGCCTCGCGCTTCCTCTTATTCGAGCCTTCACTCAAAGGGATCCTCGTTAGCGGTTTGGGTACGATGCCTCAGTGCTCTCCCACCGCTCCGGGTCGATTTACCGGCGGGTCTTGGGCCGCAAATCGATATGAATCCTGCGATGAGCGGTTGATGCTCGTTTGCTTGCCCCGTCTTAGGCTGACGCGATCGGATGTTGTGTTGCGAATGCGTCAGCAACATCCTTGATCGCCATGTCAGCTCCTTCAGGCTCTGAACATTGGTTGCGCAGTCCTCATCACACTCCGCCTTTATGCGTTGTAGTGGAATCTGGACACTCTTTTCATACTGACCTTCAGTACACCTTTACACGTTAGGCAGACCAACCAAGGTAATGATGTCGTTCGAGGCTCCCATGATCTGAGCACCAAGGATATATGCGGATGTTCTCCCCAAGGGCCATGCGTAGCTGGACCCTCGTCCCCATAAGGAGGGAGGAGTCGCTCGAACAATCGCGTTCTGAGCCCAGTATGCCTGGAGGCTAGCATCTCTGCCCCTCGGGTGATGGACATACGCAGACCCCCATCCCAAGACTCTTCTCCTGGAATCGTGCGTGACCGCAAGGCTGGGTATGCTCCCACCTCCGCCGTGTCCGCCGTACCGCGGTAAGCGGATTCCTCCATGGTCCGAACCACACGACCTTAAACTGTGTTGTCTGGTCCTACCACACGACCGTAAACTGTGATCGTCTTGGCCGCCCGACGAGAAAACGGCACTGCATCGTGATGTTCCCCTCAGGGGACACTCATGTTGGGCGCTGGTTAATAACCACGCCATTCATCAATGCCCTCCATGGCTTGATTATTGTGGCGACGCCAGAGATTTCTCAATCACAGGCATGTCGCCGCACAAAGAAAAACCATTCATCTTTAAGGACAAACAAGAAATATCAAATGCCGCTCCTTCTGTGTGCGAGGGTCAGACCCGCACTCTTCCCCGCGCTGGTGCCCGATTGTGTTGCGCCGCGCTTCAAGAACTACGTGCGGCTTGATTCCCATCCTTATGGGATACGTAGGAACGCCCGGATGTTTGAAACTTCGGGTCCAGCCCCCCACCTCTTAGAGATTCCCCCTTCTCTGGGGAATCCGCCGCCTTCAGGTCACCCTCAAGGCGCGTTCCCCGACCCCTTGCAGTGGTCCACCGGTGTCAAGAGTACTCTGGTTTATTGCCAGGAGGGTCAGGATCCGCTTGGTCAGGTTTCCTCCGCTTTTCAGGCTTCGTGCTCCCTTTCATTCGGACCCATCGTCTACGCCCTGGGTGGAGCCCCCGTGAACGGTTCGGACACAATGCCTCAGTGCTCTCCCACCGACTCGGGCCGGTACCCCCAATGGCCTTGGGCAGCAAATCGATATGAATCCTGCGATTGAGCGGTCGATGCTCGTTTGCTGCCTCATTCCACCAACGGTTAGTGCGATGTTGATGCTGCTTTTCCGCCACGGTCGGCAGTACTCTCATATCGTCACGCCGGTGCTCCCGGTCCTCGAGTGAATGGCCGCATGATTCACATTTCCCACCTCCCATTCTGACCAGGCGAAACCTCGGCACTCTTGACACTATCCCTCAGTGCATCTTCTCATATCCAGGGGATATGACCAGATGCGGCGTACTTTGAGGTCCTTATGGTCCGAGCTCTAAGACCTTAAACTAAGATCTTTCCTTATGGTCCGAGCTCTAAGACCTTAAACTAAGATCTCTCCTTATGGTCCGAGCTCTAAGACCTTAAACTAAGATCTCTCCTTATGGTCCGAGCTCTAAGACCTTAAACTAAGATCTCCCCTTATGGTCCGAGCTCTAAGACCTTAAACTAAGATCTCCCCTTATGGTCCGAGCTCTAAGACCTTAAACTAAGATCTCTCCTTATGGTCCGAGCTCTAAGACCTTAAACTAAGATCTAGCCCTTATGGTCCGAGCTCTAAGACCTTAAACTAAGATATCTCTTTATGGTCCGAGCTCTAAGACCTTAAACTAAGATCTCCCCTTATGGTCCGAGCTCTAAGACCTTAAACTAAGACCTAACCCTTATGGTCCGAGCTCTACGACCTTAAACTAAGATCTCCCCTAAACGGGATTCTACGTCCTGCATGACGCTAAACTGCACTCTCAGAACTACGTGTGGCTTGATCTCCAGCCTGATGGAGTACGTAGGAACGCCCGGGCATTCCGACTCGGGTCCAGCCTCAGGGATCGTTAAGTCCCGCCCCTCCTCGTCGCCGGCCGTCTGGCCTGACTTCGGGTAGAGTGGTGCAGTTGTGATATTCTCCCCGATTCAGCTCGGGATGCCCCACTGCAATGGTGGGAAGCGACGGTTTCCTCGTCAGAGGGGTGCTGTCTGAGAATTGAGGTGACTCACGGCCAGATTAGTGCATCCGCCTAATACGTTTTCCCCACGGTGGCGCAATTTTGAGAGCGTTGGATTCTGTCCGAACAAATCGTCACTTCGCCCCACGCTTCGCATGCCCTGTTGATCTGGATTTTCCACCCTTGTGTCTGAAGGAACCCCAAAGCGGTATTCATGATGACATGTGGTCCGCCTCCTGCAATATGAATGATGGACTTTTTCGGTCCGTCTATTGCAGTTGTTATGGTCGATCCACTATCCGCCTACCGTCTTGGGCATTTCCTGGAAGGCCGACCGTTGTGGATGTCTGGATTCGGGACACGCGATTCACCCTTTCTCATTTCCCTATGTTCGGATAAAATCTCAACGCCCATAGCATTGTCCCGCTCGTGTGTTGGAACAAGTTGGGGGATGATACATTGATTAGGTCTGAGGTCTCCTTTCCTAGGAATGACCTCCCTCTTTTCTCCAGAAATCCAGGCCCAATTATGGATGCCTGATGCTTGGTTAACACTCCCGCAAGACAGCGAATTGTGGTTGAGCATATTAAACCAAAAGATGCAGATAAATATATTGATTCATACAGATGGATCAAAGTAGCGGAAGCAAATGTTTTGGGAATGGCAAAACAAAGCCCTTAGGGATTAGCGTGCTGAATGAGTCTTTCTAATGCCGCTACCCTTCGGCTGGTGGCCTCCAGAGCTGCTTCTCGCTCTCTGCGTGCCCTCTCTTCGTCGGCGGTCGCAGCACGCAGTTCGTCGATTCTGGCCTGTGCACGCTCCCGCTCGACCTGAATTGTGACCATCTGTTGGCCCGCCTCCGTCAGCTGTACTTGGGCGTCAACCAGCTGAGCTGCTAGTTGCTCCACAAGCTCGGTACACGTCGCGACGAAGGCCTCCTTCTCTGCCGCCTGCCCTTCGAGGCGCCAGACTTCCTGCTCCGCCGCGAGGAGCGCCCGCGTGCTCTCCGACATGTCCCGACTTTGTGTGACGTCGGCACGCCGGCAGCTCTCGCGCATCTTTTCGGCCATGAAATCACGGACCGTTAGATGGAGGCGTTGAGCATCAGCTCCCCCGGCACACAGGAAGCGCAGCCAGGTTTGAAGTGATCCCATGCGCCCCAGCCACTCCGACGGGTCTCGCTTGAGGAAGCGCTGGATGCACTTCCACCCCCTGCGGCGCGTTATCCGTCTCTCCTCGACCGCCTCCGCGTCCGAGTCGTCCATCTCCTCGGGATCGGCAGGCCGGTAGGCAGGGAAGGCAGCCAGCAGGTCTGCTGCAGGGTCCGCCCCTGGGAGGTCCTCACGAGGGATAGGTTCCCCAACATCCGGGCGACCTTCTTCTCTCTCCCCAGTGGCGCTGACACCCTCGTCAGCCCCCAACCTCTCTCCGATGTCAGCACCGCCGATGTCCGGAGCCCCTTGATCAGCAGTTGGTGGGGCCGGCTCGGTTTGGGAAGTCTGTTCCGGAGCAGGCGGCATGTCCACCACTGGTCCACTCGTAGATGGCCCGGGTTCGGCAACCCGACGAGCCTCCAATGTTGAGATCACTGCACGGGGCATGCCACGGTTAGTCACGGATCGTCAACGGCAAGCACCAGCAGTAAAGTAGGGAGACTTACGGGAGTTCGGAGCGTCATCTTCCGCTACCCTGGTCGCCGCAGGAACAGTTGCAGCAGGGGACCCCTTAGCGCTTGTCAATTCAATGATAGGTGTCTGGCCCCCGCCTTGTCCTGCTGGCGCCCCTCCTACTCCCACTGAGGACGCCTGACCAACATCCGTGCGCTCCTGAGAAAGATGGAGAAATGGGTTAGAAGCTGCATAAGAGAGTGGATGAAGCAGATTGAGTAGGGATAGAAGCGGACCTCGAGGAGCTCAGTGACATCAACGTTGTCAGAGCCGGCCACCTCGCCGCTCTCCCGTGGGCTCCCCTGATGGGATCTTCCCTCGGAGCCTTCATCCTCCCCCATTTCCTCCTCTTCTTCGGAGTCGTTGCTACTGTCGTCTTCTTCCGGCGGCATCTGTTCCGGAGCGGGCTCGAGACCGAGCATCACCTTCACCAGAAGGGATGGCTCCGCGCGCTGACCACGTTGGCGCGCGTACTCGTCCATGGCCGTCAGATACGCATACTGCCGGTTGAAGTCCACCCTATCGGCAATGTGGAGGCGCCCGACCTCTGGCAGATGGATTCCTTCTCTGAGAATCTTTCGCCAGATGGCGTCGGTCCCCAGTGACTGCCGCAGGGTCATCCAGGCCGACCACAGCGCCGGGAAGACTGCATCGTGGGAGGGTTCGAGCAGACGTCTCACCTGCTTCCCGGGCCGCTCTTCGACCGCCGCATGTGCCCCCTCTCTGGACGCCGAGGTCGTAGCGGCAGCCTGCGATGTGCCCGCCGCCGAAGTCCCTGCCCGCGCCGGCTCCGCTGCTTGGCGCGCCTCCGTTCTCCCCCGTGTGGCGGCGCCCCGCCTCCTTCCTTGACGCCCGGTCTCCGCACGGGTAACCTCGAGCCGCCGAACTAGCTTCCGCAAAAGCCCCTCAGGGTACGCGATGACCCAGTGTTCGGCGTACTCGGTTGCCAAGCCTGCGTCAACTCCGGTAGGAGGGAGAGTGATGACGTTGCCAGAGCCGAAAGCGGAAAACATCAGCCACATCTGGCGAAGGACGCAAGGGTTTGTCTCCTCCCGGACAGCAGTGAATACCCTCTTCGGCATCCGTTGAAGGCACCCGAACTGCCTGGCGAAACGGGTCGGCACGTAAGGCTCGCAGATCACCTTCCCGTCGATCCGAGCCACGAGCACCCCGCCCCGCATGTTCAGGAAGTATTCATGCTGCTCCAGCGGACCCTGCCCATTGTCGATCATTTGGCCAACGGGAGTGGGGAACGGACTGAAGTTGAAGTTGGCATGATTGCCAATCCGGATCCGCACGCCCTCCTCACTTAGGGTCATCGGAGTGACCCCCGCGATGTTCAGCAGGGAGGGTCGCAGGCCGTTGCCCGGAGGAATGATGGCGTTCGGAAACGTGTACCCACCGAGGTGAGCAGCCACCCAGCCGTGGAAGAACTAAAAGGGCCCACAGATCCTTCGTGGCGACCCCCCTCGTGAGATGCGTCCCAGGATGGCATACAGCCTCGCCAGCACTGGGACCCCGAGGTTGTATCTCTTGTTGGCGGCCATAGCGCCCGCCACCGCCAGTGTCGCCGGGCGAACGCCCATTCTCGCGTCCCGCACTGGCAGGAGCCACCCACTCAGAAAGGCGGCCAGGAACGCCGCGTACCGGACATTTGGGTCCCGGGCCTCGATGACGCGGTACCCCCATGAGCGGTAATCGCCCGTATCCAGGACCCGCCAGTACGACCCGTTCCGGCTCCTCTGAGCTGCGGTCGGGCACCGCTTCCCCCTGCCTGGCATCTTGACCGCCGGGTCATGCTCCAAGAACTGGCCGAACCATTCCTTGTAGGCTATGTCCTTCTGGAAGTCTTTGATCTCGAGCCGCTGCGTAGCCAGGTCAAGCAGATGCCAGGTCAGGATGGGAGTCCGTGACCTGTCCTCCCAGATGTTCTTCGGTGGCAGGAACTCATCGTATTGGTAGCCCTCCAGCGGGATACCTCCGATGCAGTGGATGTCCCAGAGGCCGATGCCGACCTCCCCATGGTGAAGATGGAAGGTGTTGGTATCCGGAGACCATCGGGTGAACAGCTCCGGCCCGAGCTCGGACTGCTGGTAGAAGTGGAACTGCGACGTCCACACCGCCTCGAACAGGCCGATGTACCGCAGCTCCTCTGCGAAGTGATCGCAAGTGTGGCGTACCCAGAACGCCCAGGCCCACTCACTGGTGAAGTTGCCCCCAGACCGCAAGTCCCAGTCCTTCAGCCAGCCCTTGGTGTCGTCCGTGACGCTCTGGCGATATATGCTCGAGTAGAGGGCTGGAGAATTCTCCGCAGTAGGCTCACCCCCATCAATGGTTCGCGTCCTCGGGTTCAGGACATAGACATCCAAGTGTCTGGTCTCCCTGGTAGGATGCCCATTGTTGGTGATGTTATAGCGGAGAAGCTCGTCCTCCCGGGTCACCCAGGTCCGCGGCGCATCAATCTCGAACCCTGGCACCAGGACCTCATCTAGGATGCCGAAGTTCCAGAGCGGCAGGTTGTCCGACAGTGGATATGTCTTCTGGGCCGGCGTCAGTAAGTCGAACAAGGATTGATTGTTGGAAACAATCTCCTTGGCTCCGTAAACCTCCTCGTTCGTCGCCATCTCAGCCCTGCGAGTGGCGGCATCCCCCTTATTTCCTCTGTGCGCGGCCATCTCAGAAGTTTCGGGAGTCGTGCGGGTTAAGGGATGAAGTGTGCGGAATCGGACGAGGCTGGTAGAGAAGTTTGAAGGTTGGCGCGCAATCAAAAGTGGGCGGCGCACAATTGGGAAGACTGTCGCGCAAAGTTCCGGGTTTTCGCGCAAAGACAGGCGGAATCCGGACGGTTTTGCGCGACGAGCGGGCGAATTCCGCGCCGGAAAAGGCAATTTCGCGCACGAGAGCAGAGATGCTTATCGCGCGGAAGGCCAGTGTACGGCACGGAGGGACCCAGTGCCCCTATTTATAGGCGAGGCCGGGGTCCGCGACGCGCAGAAAGCGCTTTGCGCGACCGCAGCGGCGAATTTCGCGACCGGCGCCCCTTTTTGCGCGCCTAAGTCCCGCGCCGCCCAGGACTTCGGCATTCCGGCGTCTCCCTCGGAACCCGATCGTTGCGACCTCTCGCCGATCAGATTCCGAGGGGGGGCTTTTGTAGACGCCGGAAAAGTCCGTTGTTCCCAAACGAAGCTCCGGATGCGGAAAGCGAGGTCATATTCGGAGTCGGAAGAATGTTTCGGAGGGCCCGGAGGCCTTGCGCGGAATTTCAGAGGTCTGCGCGCAAAGATGATGTTCCGCGCGCAAAACCCCCGGGATGCGCGCAACTCCCTTGCGCGCCGTGCCCGATTCCGCGCCCGCGAGGAGAATTCCGCGCTCGCGCCTTGGATTCCGCGCCCGGGGTTGCCTATAAATACTAGGCGACCCCCAACGTTTCAAAGGTTGCTGGAAGTCGAACGGTCTCCCGCGCGCGCAATTCAACCCCTTCCGCGCGCAATGCCGATCTTCAGGTAACCTCCTTTCTTTCGCGCAATAGAGCCTTGGGGTCCGCCTTCGCGCGCAATCCCCTTGGCTCATTTCCTTTGAATAAATTTCAACCCGAAGGCCTTTGCGCGCAAAAGAAGCCTCTTGCGCGCAATTGCCCCCGGGTGCGCGCAATCCAACCCGATTGCGCGCACCCCCCATCTTCAAAGTGGCCATTCGTTAGAGAATGAGCCGTTGCCCCCGCGCGCTACCCGAAGCCCGGTGCGCGCAATCCCAATCATCCGCGCGCGAAGCGCTGGCCCAATTGCGCGCCAGCCTGCCATTTTGCGCGCCGATCCGCGGTTTTGCGCGCAAAGCTCCTCTTTTGCGCGCAATCCGCCAGGGTCGCCTCCCTTGACCCCCTTTGGGTACCCGCCTGCGTGGCGCCCGATGGTCTTCACCGCAGGTGCCCGCACCGTGCGCTGTCTTCCCGTGCAGCCTTCCAGGCTCGTGCGAAGTGACACGGACCCGTCGGCGGCAATCATTCGTCCAGCATGACGTTAAACTGCATATTCGTCCAGCATGACGTTAAACTGCATATTCGTCCAGCATGACGCTAAACTGCACCACGTCCTGCACGACGTTAAACTGTATACGTCCAGGCTGCACGACGTTAAACTGCCTAGCCCCCCATCGTCCGTGCCGCAAGACGTTAAACTGCCAAGTGTTTCGTCCTCAACACACGACGTTAAACTGTACTTCGTCCGGCAAGACGTTAAACCGTCCGCTTCGTCCTCAACACACGACGTTAAACTGTACTTCGTCCGGCAAGACGTTAAACCGTCCGCATCATTCGATCCCGTGCTTCGCACGCAGGGTCTCCCCCGGTTTGGACGTGGCCCCCACCCGCTCGTCTCTGCAGGGATGTCGGGATTGTCCCCCTTTTGGGACGATTTAATGGGAGTGGCTTTTCCCTACGGGGGCAGGGTATTACAAACCCCTAGTTTCTCGTGGGAGGCTGCACATGTGTATCTCCATTGCGCCTCCCCACTGCCGAAGCCAGTAGAGGGTGTGACTGGGATCGAGGTGTCTTCTGCTTTCGGTCCAAGTCCCTTCCAACTGAGTTTTGCCGCATCCGGGCTGCCTCAAGTGCGTAAGTCCTGACAGAATGAACTACGTGGACTTTGATCCCTGTCTTCTATACAGGGTACGTAGGAAGCCTCCCTGAGGTCCAAGCTCGCCACCTGGTCGTCCCGGTCGTATTTACGTCGGTTCGTCCATCAGTGGACCCCTCCAGGGTTCACGCTTGCGTCGATTCACCTATGAATCCGCCCCTGTGGGAGACTGCCCGTGTGTATCTCCACTGTGCCTCCCCACAGCCCCTTTTTCCATTTCTTCTTTTATCGTCCAGCATGACGTGAAACTGTGATCCACCCGGCCGTTCCATCCCCCTCTGTGCGAGGTGGTTCGGTTCAATCCTCCGCCCGGCGGCCTAGACCTCTTCGTGAGTCGGCTTGCCGACGTCCAGCATGACGTTAAACTGTATACCCGAACTACGTTGACTTTGATCCGTGCTAACGCGCGGTACGTAGGAAGCCTCTACGGGGTCCAAGCTCTTTACTCCATCATCCATCCTGATCCTTACCCGGGCCGCCACATCCCGGTGGGGTCATGCCACTTCACTCCACTCCACATCATTTGGGAAGCCGCCCATGTGCTGGCCCCAGCGTCGGAGGTTCCCCGCAAGGGGTTCTGTCATCTGATCCACTTTTCGTGTTGATCGGTCCGATGTCGTCCCCGCTGGACGTTAAACTCGCGACATACCCCGTGTTAAACATGGGAAGCTGAGGAAAACCTCAGGTGACACAGTTCCCCGCACCTAGTACGGGATGCCTCAGGCCATCATGCCTTCGAGAAGCCCTATTAGGGACGGAAGACAGACGTGCAGAGCCGCAGTGCTACGACACGCCCCCAGCACCCAGAGCCACCCGGCCTTCTCACCGCAGGTTGCTGCCCCGACCAGACTCCTTGGAGCGTCCGGGCGGAAGCAGCGTAATTAACCGGTGTCCATGAAGATATGGCGCCGGGAACGAGATTCACGAACATTCTTAAGTCTATGAGGGAGACCCGGATTAGGCGACGAGTTCCGAGGAGACGTCCAAGGAAGGAGGAGCCGACATCCCATCATCCCGGTTTCGATCAAGGAGCAGACGCCCCTGAATAAGGGACGAATGCCGCCCGCCCTTGGAAAGCGGGACTGCGGGACCACAAGCCGCGCGCCCATCCCCTCGGGTTGACGGGTGCACGCGCGAACGCGTCCTGGCGGAACAGCGTAACCCGACGCACATCCGCACCGAAACACTACCTAATTAAATTTAGTTAATTACCTAATTAGTGTTCATTAATTGCATAATTAGTGTCATTAATTTCCTAATTAAAATTACTTAATTAACTAATTATAATTGATTAATTAAGTTGACTTATAATTGATTAATTAAGTTGAATTATAATTGATTAATTAAGTTAAATTATAATTGATTAATTAAGTTGAATTAGAATTGAATAATTAAGTTGAATTAATAAACTACATAATTTGAATTAATTAACTAAATAATTTGAATTGATTAATTAACTAATTAGAATTATTTAATTAACTAATTGTAAATAATTACCTAAATAGAATTACTTAATTAACTAATTAGAATTGATTAATTAACTAATTAGAATTCATTAATTAACTAATTATAATTCATTAATTAATAAATTAGAAATGATTAATTAACTAATTACAGTTAATTAATTATAATTGATTAATTAAGTTGAATTAGATTTGATTAATTAAGTTGAATTAGAATTGATTAATTAAGCCGAGTTAGAATTGATTAATTAGGTTTAATTAGAACTGCTTAATTAAGTTCAACTGATTAACTACATAATTACAATTACTTAATTAACTAATTAGAAATAATTAACTAAATAGAATTACTTAATTAAATAATTAGAAATCATTAATTAACTAATTAGAAATCATTAATTAACTAATTAGTAATCATTAATTAGATAATTAGAAATCATTAATTAGCTAATTAGAATTAATTATTTAACTAATTATAATTAATTAATTCACTAATTATAATTAATTAATTCACTAATTATAATTAATTAATTAACTGATTAGAAATAATTAATTAGCTAATTAGAAATCATTAATTAGCTAATTAGAAATCATTAATTAGCTAATTAGAATTAATTAATTCACTAATTATAATTAATTAATTCACTAATTATAATTAATTAATTCACTAATTATAATTAATTAATTCACTAATTAGAAATCATTAATTAACTAATTAGAAATCATTAATTAACTAATTAGAAATAATTAACTTTAATTAACTAATTAAAAATCATTAATTAGCTAATTAGAAATCATTAATTAGCTAATTAGAATTAATTAATTCACTAATTATAATTAATTAATTAACTAATTATAATTAATTAATTCACTTATTACAATTAATTAGTTAAGTAATTAGAAATCCTTAATTAACTAATTAGAATTGCTTAATTAACTAATTAGAATTGCTTAATTAAATAATTAGAATTCATTAACTAACTAATTAGAATTAATTAATTAACTAGAATTAATTAATTTACTAATTAGAATTGATTAATTGCTGAATTAGAATTGCTTAATTAAGTTGAATTAGAATTGTTTAATTAAGTTGAATATATTAACTATATAATTAAAATTAGAATTACTTAATTAACTACTTGGAATTCATTAATTAGCTAATTAGAATTACTTAATTAACTAATTGGAATTCATTAATTAACTAGTTGGAATTCATTAATTAACTAATTGGAATTCATTAATTAACTAATTAGAATTCATTAATTAACTAATTAGAATTCATTAATTAACTAATTAGAATTCATTAATTAACTAATTAGAATTCATTAATTAACTAATTACAATTAACTAATTACAATTAACTACTATTAATTAACTAATTAAAATTGATTAATTAACTAATTACAATTAATTAGTTAATTACTTGCAATTATTTAACTACTATTAACTAATTAGAATGCATTAAATAACTAATTACAATTAAATAATTTGCTACTTAAAAATAATTAATTCACTATTATAATTAATTATTAACTACTAATACATAATTAGGTTTTAAACTAATTCTATAAAGTAAACAAATAAATTAATAAACAAATTCCATAATCTAATTACATTAACTAAACAATTAAATAAACAATTTAAAATATTAAAGAAATGTATATAAAAACTTACCTCGAATTTGCAGAACTTCGAATTTGCAGAAAGGTCCTCGGTTGGATGAGGAGGAGGGAGAGGGAGGAGGGAGAATGAAGAGAGTGGAAGAGGGAGAATGAGGAGAGGAGTGGAGGGGATGAGGAGAGGAGTGGGGGAGGGGGGTTTTATAGTTGTGGATAGAGATCAGCGCCACTTCAAGTGGCGTTGATCGGTATAAGTATAAGGGGTCAGCGCCACTTGAAGTGGCGCTGATCAGTTTATCCTAAAGGTATCATCGCCACTTCAAGTGGCGCTGATCAATAATTACCCATTTTCACCATAGCGCTACTTCAAGTGGTGCTATGGCGTTTTTTGCCATTAGCGCCACTTCAAATGGCGTTAAATGGCCCCATTTTCTTAAAAAAGAAAATGGGGAACCCATTTTCATAAAAAAAAATTAAAAAACCCCCCTACCCCAAATTTTCCCCCCCAACCCCCTGAATTCTGAATTGAATTCTTTATGTATTTAATTAACTTATGAATTATGTGTTAATGGTGTATGGGTATACTTGGTGTAATTTCCTTATGAATTATGTGTTAATTTTGTATGAGTATACTTGTTGAGATGCTGAATTTTTTACAGGTCTTGTTTGGGTGTGCTGCTGCAGAATTGGGTGTGCTGCTGCAGAATTTTATGTTACAGCAAACAGAGCATTCACTACTGAAAATCTGGCCTTTAGCGACCGCCATTGGCGGTCTCTAAAGGCCTTTAGCGGTCGTTGTTGCCTCGTCGCTAGAGGCTTTCAGCGACCGCCAATGGCGGTCGCTATAGAAGGCCGGCAGATCGGCCTGCAGCGACCGCTTGGCGGTCGCTGAAGCCCCTCTGCCGGGCAGCCTATAGCGACCGCCTATGGCGGTCGCTAGTCTAAAAAAAAAATTAAAATTTTTTTTATTGAATTGAATAGATAAATATATATATATAAATATTCATATATATACTATTAAATACAATATTTTAAATATATATATAATATATTTTAAATGTTTTAATATATATATAATATATATATAATATCAAATCATTGTGCTATAATAATTTAAAAACTTCGATTCAAGAAATAATCTCATTTCAGGTCTTTCGGAGCACGTTTGCTCCGAATGGGACCGCCGCACGCCGTTTTGATGTTTTATGGCGTCGGAAACGCGTTTATGGCCGCCGCGGTCACACGGCACCTCCGAATGAGGTGCCGTCTGACCGACCATTTCACAATTCACGCCCCGGATGTTGTCGTACGGTTTCGTGGCATTCGGAGGTCGTTCGGGTGGTTTTGCCCCCCAACGCGTCATTTCAGCGCGAGCCGCGCTGCTGAAAAGGACACAATCGGACGTGCCGCGCGCACCGCACGTCCGATGGATGTGCGGCCTCCTCCTGCATCTCAGGAATAATATTTCTATCATTCCCGTGCGGTTTCAGGTCGTTCGGAGCACGTTTGCTCCGAATTGGACCGCCGCACGCCATTTTGGTGTTTTAGGGCGCCGGAAACGCGTTTCCGGCCGCCGCGGTCAAACGGCAAATCCGAATGAGGTTCCGTCTAGCCGAACATTTCACAATTCACGCCCCGGATGTTGTCGTACGGTTTCGTGGCATTCGTAGGTCGTTCGGGTGGTTTTGACCCCCCAACGCGCCATTTCAGCGCGCGCCGCACTGCTGAAAAGGACACAATCGGACGTGCCGCGCGCACCGCACGTCCGCTGGATGTGATTCATCCTCCTGCATCTCAGGAATAATATTTCTATCGTTCCCGTGCGGTTTCAGGTCTTTCGGAGCACGTTTGCTCCGAATGGGACCGCCGCACGCCGTTTTGGTGTTTAATGGCGCCGGAAACGCGTTTCCGGCCGCCGCGGTCACACGGCACCTCCGAATGAGGTTCCGTCTGGCCGACCATTTCAAAATTCACGCCCCGGATATTGTCGTACGGTTTCGTGGCATTCGGAGGTCGTTCGGGTGGTTTTGACCCCCCAACGCGTCATTTCAGCGCGCGCCGCGCTGCTGAAAAGGACACAATCGGACGTGCCGCGCGCACCGCACGTCCGCTGGACGTGCTGCCTCCTCCTGCATCTCAGGAATAATATTTTTATCGTTCCCGTGCGGTTTCAGGTCTTTTGGAGCACGTTTTCTCCGAATGGGACCGCCGCACGCCGTTTTGGTGTTTTATGGCGCCGGAAACGCGTTTCTGGCCGCCGCGGTCAAACGGCACCTCCGAATGAGGTGTCGTCTGACCGACCATTTCACAATTCACACCCCGGATGTTTTCGTACGGTTTCGTGGCATTCGGAGGTCGTTATGGTGGTTTTGACCCCCCAACGCGCCATTTCAGTGCGCGCCGCGCTGCTGAAAAGGACACAATCGGACGTGCCGCGCGCACCGCACGTCCGATGGACGTGCGGCCTCCTCCTGCATCTCAGGAATAATATTTCTATCGTTCCCGTGCGGTTTCAGGTCGTTCGGAGCACGTTTACTCCGAATTGGACCGCCGCACGCCGTTTTGATGTTTTATGGCGCCGGAAACGCGTTTCCGGCCGCCGCGGTCACACGGCACCTCCGAATGAGGTGTCGTCTGGCCGACCATTTAAAAATTCACACCCCGGATATTTTCGTACGGTTTCGTGGCATTCGGAGGTCGTTCGGGTGGTTTTGACCCCCCAACGCGTCATTTCAGCGCGCGCCGCGCTGCTGAAAAGGACACAATCGGACGTGCCGCGCGCAGCGCACGTCCGCTGGACGTGCTGCCTCCTCCTGCATCTCAGGAATAATATTTCTATCGTTCCCGTGTGGTTTCAGGTCTTTCGGAGCACGTTTGCACCGAATGGGACCGCCGCACGCCGTTTTGGTGTTTTATGGCGCCGGAAACGCGTTTCCGGCCGCCGCGGTCAAACGGCACCTCTGAATGAGGTGCCGTCTGGCCGAACATTTCACAATTCACGCCCCGGATATTTTCGTACGGTTTCGTTGCATTCGGAGATCGTTCGGGTGGTTTTGACCCCCCAACGCGCCATTTCAGCGCGCGCCGCGCTGCTTAAAAGGACACAATCAGACGTGTCGCGCGCACCGCACGTCCGATGGACGTGCTGCCTCCTCCTGCATCTCAGGAATAATATTTCTATCGTTCTCGTACGGTTTCAGGTCTTTCGGAGCGTGTTTGCTCCGAATGGGACCGCCGCACGCCGTTTTGGTGTTTAATGGCGCCGGAAACGCGTTTCCGGCCGCCGCGGTCACACGGCACCTCCGATTGAGGTTCCGTCTGGCCGAACATTTCACAATTCACACCCCGGATGTTTTCGTACGGTTTCGTGGCATTCGGAGGTCGTTCGGGTGGTTTTGACCCCCCAACGCGCCATTTCAGCGCGCGCCGCGCTGCTGAAAAGGACACAATCGGACGTGCCGCGCGCACCGCACGTCCGATGGACGTGCGGCCTCCTCCTACATCTCAAGAATAATATTTCTATCGTTCCCGTGCGGTTTCAAGTCGTTCGGAGCACGTTTGCTTCGAATTGGACCGCCGCACGCGCGTTTTGGTGTTTAATGGCGCCGGAAACGCGTTTCCGGCCGCCGCGGTCACACGACACCTCCGAATGAGGTTCCGTCTGGCCGACCATTTCAAAATTCACTCCCCGGATGTTGTCGTACGGTTTCGTGGCATTCGGAGGTCGTTCGGGTGGTTTTGACCCCCCAACCCGCCATTTCAGCGCGCGTCGCGCTGCTGAAAAGGACACAATCGGACGTGCCGCGCGCACCGCACGTCCGATGGACGTGCGGCCTCCTCCTGCATCTCAGGAATAATATTTCTATCATTCCCGTGCGGTTTCAGGTCGTTCGGAGCACGTTTGATCCGAATTGGACCGCCGCACGCCGTTTTGGTATTTTAGGGCGCCGAAAACACGTTTCCGGCCGCCGCGGTCAAACGGAACCTCCGAATGAGGTGCCGTCTGGCCGACCATTTCAAAATTCACGCCCCGGATATTGTCGTACGGTTTCGTGGCATTCGGAGGTCGTTCGGGTGGTTTTAACCCCCCAACGCGCCATTTCATCGCGCGCCGCGCTGCTGAAAAGGACACAATCGGACGTGCCACGCACACCGCACGTCCGCTGGACGTGCTGTCTCCTCCTGAATCTCAAGAATAATATTTCTATCGTTCCCGTGCGGTTTCAGGTCTTTCGGAGCACGTTTGCTCCGAATAGGACCGCCGCACGCCGTTTTGGTGTTTAATGGCGCCCGAAACGCGTTTCCGGCCGCCGCGGTCACACGTCACCTCCGAATGAGGTGCCGTCTGGCTGAACATTTCACAATTCACGCCCCGGATGTTGTCGTACGGTTTCGTGGCATTCGGAGGTCGTTCGGGTGGTTTTGACCCCCCAACGCGCCATTTCAGCGCGCGCCGCGCTGCTGAAAAGGACGCAATCGGACGTTTCGCGCGCACCGCACGTCCGATGGACGTGCGGCCTCCTACTGCATCTCAGGAATAATATTTCTATCATTCCCGTGCGGTTTCAGGTCGTTCGGAGCACGTTTGCTCCGAATTGGACCGCCGCACGCCGTTTTGGTGTTTTAGGGCGCCAGAAACGCGTTTCCGGCCGCCGCGGTCAAACGGCACCTCCGAATGATGTGCCGTCTGGCCGACCATTTTACAATTTACACCCCGGATGTTTTTGTACGGTTTCGTGGCATTCGGAGGTCGTTCAGGTGGTTTTGACCCCCCAACGCGTCATTTCAGCGCGCGTCGCGCTGCTGAAAAGGACACAATCGGACGTGCCACGCGCACCGCACGTCCGCTGGACGTGCTGCCTCCTCCTGCATCTCAGGAATAATATTTCTATCGTTCCCGTGCGGTTTCAGGTCTTTCGGAGCACGTTTGCTCCGAATGGGACCGCCGCACGCCGTTTTGGTGTTTAATGGCGCCCGAAACGCGTTTCCGGCCGCCGCGGTCACACGGCACCTCTGAATGAGGTGACGTCTGGCCGAACATTTCAAAATTCACGCCCCGGATATTGTCGTACGGTTTCGTGGCATTCGAAGGTCGTTCGGGTGGTTTTGACCCCCCAACGCGCCATTTCAGCGCGCGCCGCGCTGCTAAAAAGGACACAATCGGACGTGCCGCGCGCACCGCACGTCCGATGGACGTGAGGACTCCTCCTGCATCTCAGGAATAATATTTCTATCATTACCGTGCGTTTTCAGGTCGTTCGGAGCACGTTTGCTCCGAATTGGACCGCTGCACGCCGTTTTGGTGTTTAATGGCGCCGGAAACGCGTTTCCGGCCGCCGCGGTCACACGGCACCTCCGAATGAGGTGCCGTCTGGCCGATCATTTCAAAATTCACGCCCCGGATGTTGTCGTATGGTTTCGTGGCAAGTCGGAGGTCGTTCGGGTGGTTTTGACCCCCCAACGCGCCATTTCAGCGCGCGCCGCGCTGCTGAAAAGGACACAATCGGACGTGTCGCGCGCACCGCACATCCTCTGGACGTGCTGCCTCCTCCTGCATCTCAGGAATAATATTTCTATCGTTCCCGTGCGGTTTCAGGTCTTTCGGAGCACGTTTGCTCCCAATGGGACCGCCGCACTCCGTTTTGGTGTTTAATGGCGCCGGAAACGCGTTTCCGGCCGCCGAGGTCACACGGAACCTCTGAATGAGGTGTCGTCTGGCTGACCATTTCACAATTGACGCCCCGGATATTGTCGTACGGTTTCGTGGCATTCGGAGGTCGTTCGGGTGGTTTTGACCCCCCAACGCGCCATTTCAGCGCGCGCCGCGCTGCTGAAAAGGACACAATCGGACGTGCCGCGTGCACCGCACGTCCGCTGGATGTGCGGCCTCCTCCTGCATCTCAGGAATAATATTTTTATCGTTCCCGTGCGGTTTCAGGTCGTTCGGAGCACGTTTGCTCCGAATGGGACCGTCGCACGCCGTTTTGGTGTTTTATGGCGCCGGAAACGCGTTTCCGGCCGCCGCGGTCAAACGGCACCTCCGAATGAGGTGCCGTCTGGCCGACCATTTCACAATTCACGCCCCGGATGTTGTCGTACGGTTTTGTGGCAAGTCGGAGGTCGTTCGGGTGGTTTTGACCACCCAACGCGCCATTTCCGCGCGCGCCGCGCTGCTGAAAAGGACACAATTGGACGTTCCGCGCGCACCGCACATCCGCTGGACGTGCTGCCTCCTCCTGCATCTCAGGAATAATATTTCTATCATTCCCGTGCGGTTTCAGGTCTTTCGGAGCACGTTTGCTCCGAATGGGACCGCCGCACGCCGTTTTGGTGTTTTGTGGCGCCGGAAACGCGTTTCCGGCCGCCGCGGTCACACGGCACCTCCGAATGAGGTGCCGTCTGGCCGACCATTTCACAATTCACGCCCCGGATATTGTCGTACGGTTTCGTGGCATTCGGAGGTCGTTCGGGTGGTTTTGACCCCCCAACGCGCCATTTGAGCGCGCGCCGCGCTGCTGAAATGGACACAATCGGACGTGCCGCGCGGGGGGGCTGTACGGGGGTGTGGGGGGGCTGTGCGGGGGGGGGGGGCTGTACGGGGGTGCGGGGGGCTGTACGGGGGGCTGTACGGGGGTGGCGGGGGGCAGTACGGGGGTGCGGGGGGCAATACGGGGGTGCGGGGGGGCTGTACGAGGGTGCGGGGGGCTGTACGGGGGTGGCGGGGGGCAGTACGGGGGTGGCGGGGGGCAGTACGGGGGTGCGGGGGGCAGTACGGGGGTGCGGGGGGTTGAAAGGGGGTGCGGGGGGGCTGTACGGGGGTGCGGGGGGGCTGTACAGGGGTGCGGGGGGATGTACGGGGGTGCGGGGGGGCTGTACGGGGTTGCGGGGGGCTGTACGGGGGTGCGGGGGGCTCTCCGGGGGTGCAAAGGTCATCCCATTGATTACAAAAGTGAAAAATAAAAGTGATAACATCTAATTAATACATATTTCTTTTATCGATACCATACAGAAATTTATAAAAAATATATTGGATAATACATAATCTATAATATCAGATTTATTGATCTGTTGGAATTAGTTCGACTTTTTCAAATGTAAAATCATTCAAGATTATTTGATAAAAAACTCAATATGTGTATAAAATATTTAAAAGACCACCATGGATGGTAATAATGCATTTCTTAAATGAATAAATACAGTACATCAATGTCAACCCTACTAGTAAAAACAAAAAACATATCTCGTGAATATATGGTGCGTCACGCGTTGTCATCACTGCTACCTCCTTATGGTGGGCCAGGTGCCTACAAAAAATAAACATTATAAATATTTTAATAACAAAAATAATTTAAATTAAATAAATAAATACAGTATATACCTGCGTCGTATGATCCCCTGTACCATCAGCTCGACGCACATATTCCCGCAGTGCTATAACCTCAGCTGTCAATTGCGCATTTGTCTCCTCGGAAGCGCGCAGCCGTGCCTCAAAATCTGACATCTGCTGTGTCATATGAGCAACAGCAGGACCGACAACCGCAGCGCGTGACACTACAGAACGAGGAATCCCTGCTCCATAGGTCAAACTATAGCCATGCCCGTCCCGACCAATAATGCGATGAAAGATCTCATCCCGTCGCATGGGAAGCTGTCGCTGGTCCTCTGGCAGATGTTCTAACTCAGCTTCAAATTGAGCCTGTGAAATATTTAAATATATATAAATATATATATGTTAATATATAGATTTATGTAATTATTGGTAAGTACAGACACTTACTATCAATACTGCAACCTCTGGATCATTGCGATCACGAGTCCTTATCCACACCGACATTTTATCAGTTGTTGCACCTTGCCCTCGCAACTGTATATTAAAAGAATATAAACACAAAACCATATTAATTAATAAATTAAAAAATGAATAATATATACCTCATGTCGGATCTGAGACACGTGACGAGTCCCGAGCCTGTGAGCTGGTCCCTGCAACGCTCGATTCTCCGAATGGCGTGTTGACACCTCCTACATTCAATTCATTCAAATTTCAAACAAATCACATATTCTTGAAAATATATATACAGCAAAATAATTAATATACAAACCGCAACACCCTCAGTAGACCAATATGCAACCAAGTCACGCCACTGAGCCGGGAGGACACCTCTCGGGACTTTTTCCAAAATGTCAAGGGCACCCACATTTGGTACCCAGTGGTCCCTCTTCACTTTGCCTTTATAATCTTTCCACATCTTACGGCATTTGCTCATACACACGGGCCGAAACTCTTCAGGGCATACTTTCAAATTTTGCTATAAAGAAAATAATCAAACATATTAGTATTCTTTATAAATAGAAAATAAAGTAAAATTATTTTCTTACCTGAACCTCCCTCCATAGACGATCTAATGTGTCCTGAGGGATAGAAGTCCAATCACGCGTGGTCAATGGAAATCGATGTGGGTCGCGTATGATATGACCCAGCTGACGAATAAATTCTGGGGCATTCGGTCCCACGGGATGAAATACCTCATCAAATGAAACATCTATCGTCGTGTCGGAATTCCATGATAATATGCCACGACCAGGGCCTCTCCTGCGAGAGGAAGAAGCAGCCGAGTCTGATCCTGTTGAAAACAATTTTATATATAAATTGACAAATGTTATATATATATATATATATATATATCAATTACATAAAAAATATAGATAATGACATTCAAACATACCTCGACCCTGAGACGTAGATGCCTCAGATGGATGATGTGGATCTTCTGCCTCTTCCCCTGACATGTCTGCAGTCATAGAAAATATCAGTAATGAGTCCAAAGTGTTTAAAAGATAAATTGGATTGTTCTTAATAAATCAAACTTGTACAACTGTTAATCAAACAAAAAATGGATTGAATAATTAGTTGTGAATGAATTTTAAAAAATCAGAAAGTTAATCAACCTAAATATTTATGACTGAATTAACTTACAAAAGTGAGGATTAAAACTTATAAGGATTTATAAAATGATTAGATAATTTATGATATCCTAGGACATTCTACTGAATAGCGGGAAAACAATTATACCTTTCATTAAGCATGCAAATCGACCGTTTCTCCTTCAACAGCCGCTCTGACCCAATAAATATCTTCTTCACGTTGAACTACGGTATGTTGATCAAGTTGTTGGTAAACAAACGGAACAGTCTCGGGTTCATCTTCTTCAAATAAAAACACTCCTCGCCGAGACATTTTGACAACAACTTGCCAACTTGGATCCGAAGGCAAAGTAACGAAGAATACTTGTTCCTCTTGTGATGTCAAAATGAAAGGTTCATTCTCAACTCGTTCATTATTTCTGTATAACATATAGTTAAAATTCACCAATGAAAACTGATATTGATCGACTTTACATCCACGCACTGGATCAACCCAATTACACTTTAACAATATGTACTTCAAACCGTGTGTGTATACAACTTCAATGATGTCTATCAATTGACCATAGTAATAACCAGAATCGACAAAGGGACAACCGATGCCACTGTTTTGTGTTGCTCGTTTGTCGTCAACATCTTTAATGTGAAATCGAAAACCATTAGCATCAATAGCTTTATAACGACAAGCCGTTATAGATGGACCCTCAGCCAGTTGGATAAATACTTCAGGTAGCGTGGGGTCCCCTAACTCCCTCAGCTTACGAACCTACATAATTTATAAAAATCAATACTGATATATGCAGAAAGAATTAGTTTAATACTTCACTCATAATGAAAATCAATTTATACATACATAATCCTTGAACCAATCATGAAATGCCGCATAATGAGATTGTTGAATTTGCAACTCAGTCGCACGATGCATCTCTTCTTTTATCTCATTAATGTGTTTCCTGCAAATGATTACGCGATGTTTAAAAGATCAACTTATGCAAACAAAACATGTAAAAGTTATACAAGCACATTGATAAGATACTTACTGCATTAATGGTGCAACTGATGGAGTATTGAACAAGATATATCGATGTGCTTGTATCCACTCGATGTTGTCCATATCAAATGTGGTTCCTTCTCCAACTGGACCATCATGAATCCGAGAGGGCTTATCTAATTTTGTTTCAACATCCGTAAGATATTCTGTACAAAAGGTAGTACACTCATCCATCAAATAACCATTGGCTATTGATGCCTCTGGACGAGCTCTGTTGCGTACAAATCTTTTCAATGTACTCAAATACCGTTCAATAGGATACATCCACCTGAATTGCACTGGACCAGCAGCCATTACTTCATCAGTTAGGTGCACTGTCAAGTGGACCATAACATTGAAAAATGAGGGGGGGTAAAGTTTCTCAAAGTGACAAAGCGTAAGTACAATTCGGTCCTGCAAACTTTTTAAATCACTCATTCGTTGATTTCTTAAACAAAGGTGTCTAAAAAAATTACTCATCTCAATCAAAGGCTGAACAACATTGGGGGATAAACAATCACAAATTGCGATTGGAATCAACTGCTGAAGTAATATGTGATTGTCATGACTTTTCAACCCTTGCAATGTCTTGCTCATCAGATTCACACACTTTGAAATATTAGAAGAGTAACCATCAGGCACCTTGACCATCTTCAAAATGGAAAGAAATGTCTCTTTCTCCTTTGTAGTCATCGAATACTGTGCAGCAGGCATATATGCCTTGTTTCCCTCAGCTAACTGTAAATGCAACTGTTTCCTTAAACCCATTTCTTCCAAATCACGGCGTGCATTAACATGGTCCTTTGACTTTCCACCGACACCTAAAATAGTCCACAATATGTTATCACAAACATTTTTTTCAATGTGCATGACATCCAAATTATGCATCAACATGTTAGTTTTCCAATACGGAAGACTATAAAAAATACTTTTCTTTTTCCAATTGTGACTGCGCTGCCTACCCGCAGCACGAATATTACGTATTGGAGGAGCCACCAAATCCTGAATTTCATATACCGTGCGGATGTTTTCTTCCTCAATCCGTGATAACATTTCGACTCCTGTCATGATCTTTGGTGCTGGGCTGAACTCTCTAGAACCATCAAATGCCACTCTGTCCTTTCTGAACCTGTGCTGAGGAGGGAGAAAACGCCTGTGACCCATGTATGCCCATTTTTTGGAATGTTTAAGCCATACAGATTTTTTACTTTTATTGCAACAAGGGCAAGCAAATTCCCCTTTCATACTCCAGCCTGATAAATTTGCATAAGCTGGGAAGTCATTGATTGTCCACAATAAAGCAGCATGCAGTTTGAACATTTCATTCGTTTCGCAATCATAAGTCATCACACCATCGCCCCAAAATTCATTCAACTCATCAATCAATGGCTGAAGGTAAACGTCAATCTTATCCCCCGGACTTTTAGGTCCATCAATAAGAGTGGAAAGTAATATAAATTGTTGCTTCATACAAAGCCACAGAGGAAGATTATATGGAACCAACACCACGGGCCATGTGCTATGAGTTGCACCAACCATAGACTTGAATGGATTGAAACCATCTGCTGCCAATCCCAATCGGACATTACGAACATCTTTAGCAAAGTCGGGATGTCTCTTATCAAAATCCTTCCATGCATGAGAGTCTGCCGGGTGGGTTAACATGTCACTTTCATGAACTCTTTCTGCATGTCATCTCATTAAATTAGAAACTTTAGATGACATAAAAAATCTTTTCAACCTCGGTTTAAGGGGAAAGTAACGCATTTGCTTTACGGCAATCGGTTTCCCCTGTATCGCAATCTGACTTTGATGAGTCTTATTTCCCCTGTTCTCTTTCCACCTGGAAGTGCCACAAACCGTACAAATATCCAAATGAGCAGTTTCATTTCTAAACAACATACAGTTGTTTGCACATGCATCTATAGTCTCATATGTAAAACCTAAGTTCTCTGTCAACTTACGAGCATAGTAATACGACTCAGGAATCTTAGCGTCAACAGGAAGAACTTTTTTCAATAAAACCAAAAGCATGTCGAATGATGTGTCTGACCAATTATTCAAAGTCTTCAAATGCAACAACTCCACGATAAACGACAGTTTATTGTAAGAAGTACATCCAGGATATAATTCTGTTTTCGCATCATCAAGTACTTCATAAAACCTCCTCGAATCACGATCTGCACCAGAGCGAAGATTTATCTCACCGGTCTCAAGATTCTGGATGTCAATGCCTTCAGGATCAAACTCACGTACCATTTCAGTAAGCATTTCATGCATTGGATCAATCATCCTTGCATCAACATCCATCTGAGCTACATCTGTATTTTGACAACGAACATATTCTTCTCCATGACGAGTCCAACTTTTATAATTTTTCAGAAATCCATTAAAGAAAAGGTGCTCCCTCACAGTATCTCGTGTGAATTGATATCTGTTAGCACATTTTCTACATGGACAACTAATATAGTCACTTTCAAATCCTCTCGTGAAGTCAATAAACTGCATAATGCCATTGAAATATTCTCTAGACGTTCGATTTGGAAGATCAATCCAACTCTTATCCATAATAATATCTGTATAACAAACATTTACACAATACTTATTACATTTACATTTTTCAAATCAACTATATTCAAAATAAATATTAACCATTTGTTTATGAACCATTGATAAAATAATAATGTAACTGAAAGCTCATGTTACCTGATTGGGCTACAAACCTGAAAGGGAGGGGAGACGAAGGCGGTGCTGCGAGGGAGAGGAGGCAGCGAGGGGAGCCGGAGCCAAAGGCGGTGCGGCAAGGGAGGGGACGGGCGGCGGCGGCGGCGGGGAGCTGGAGGAGAGGAGGCGGTGAGGGGACGGGGGACGGGCAGCGAGGGGGGGGGTGTCCGGGGTCGGGGGGGCTGTCCGAGGTGCGGGGAGGGGTGTCCGGGGTGTCGGGGGCCTGTCAGGGGTGCGGGCAGGGGCTGTCGGGGGTGCGGGGTGGGGTGTCCGGGGTGCGGGGGGCCTGTCCGGGGTGCGGGGGGGGGGGGGCTGTCCGGGGTGCAGGGGGGGGGGGGGGTTGTCCGGGTTCGGAGGGGGGTGTCCGAGTGCAGGGGGGGCTGTCCGGGGTGCGGGGAGGCGTCCGGGGTGCGGGGGGCGGTCCGGAGTGCGCGGGGGGGGGGGGGGCTGTCCGGGGTGCGGGGAGGCGTCCGGGGTGCGGGGGGCGGTCCGGAGTGCGTGGGAGGGGGCTGTCCGGGGTGCGGGGAGGCGTCCGCGGTGCGGGGGGCGGTCCGGAGTGCGCGGGGGGGGGGGGGGGGCTGTCCGGGGTGCGGGTGCCGTCCGGGGTGGGGGGGGGGGAGGGCCGAGAGGCCGGAGGGCGGCGGCCGGAGGCCCGAGGGCGGCGGCCGGAGGCCCGAGGGCGGAGGGCGGCGGCCGGAGGCCGGAGGGCAGGCGGCGGGGGAGGCCGGGCGGCGGGGGAGGCCGGGCGGCGGGGGAGGGGAGGGCGGCGAGGGAGGGCGGCGAGGGAGGGAGGGGGTTAGGGCGGCGAGGGATTGGGGTCGAGGGGGCGCGGGGGGGGGGGGGGGCGCAGAAGCCCCCCGTTTTTTTTTATGTAGGTTAGCGACCGCCATTGGCGGTCGCTATTGGTTAGCTATAGCGACCGCCAATGGCGGTCGCCCGAGTCTGGGGGGCTTCAATGCCCCCTTTTCTAGTAGTGATTTATCAGCTCTAAAAAGGCGCTGATAAAGGAATCCTTTATCAGCACTAAAAAAACGCTGATAAATGTGTTTTTTATCAGCGCTGATAAAGGGGACCCCTCTATCAGTGTTGAGCTTTACAACGCTGTTAAAGCCCGTTTTGAATGCTGATAAAGCCCGTTTTTGTAGTAGTGTAAATAAGAAATCAACATTAAATTCACAATGAATGGAGTATAAATTAAATAATGATCCATATCTCTTAATTAGATTGATTCTTACTGAAGACCATGATCTTAGTGCGCTCCATTGGAGTTTGTGTCCTAAGTTTAACTATTTGTACTTTGATTACATGAATATTCGATGTATGAAATATTATTAAAACTTCTTATTCCATATTGTTTGTTGTTCTGCATGACTCTAATATAATAATGTCATAGAGTATACATCACATTGACAAGGTCATAGCGGTTCTATGTTATGATGAGAACCTTGATGTGCTATGACAATATTCTCAGATAATGTTCTACTGTTGGGCAACGTACTATGATGGGACACATAGTACATAGACTGTCATGTGCGAGTACTCGTAAGCAGATGAGGCTTCTTCTCATGAAGTTTGCATTTGGCAGTCTCCAAGACAGAAGATTATGAGAATAGACACACCAGTAGAAATTCTGCATGTTTTGGTGTCATCGGATATTTCTATCTACGAGTGTGTGTGATGGTCCTTATACTTTATGATTATTATTAATGCATGTTAAAACTCGCGTTCTTAGATGTATTTCATAAACCATGGTGATAACAGTTCATGGTGAAGTTAGATATGTTGGGTGCGCCACGAGTGACATGTCATTAATGAATAAATTGATTAAAGATTTGTCTCTTCCATCTTTATAGAAAATGATATATTAGCTATTTGATTGGAATAGAACAGTCACATTAAATTCAATGGTCATGGTGTAACGATGTGTTTATTTCAAATAGTCAAAGAAAAACATATCGAGCATATAGGTTGGTTACATGGTTATGCAACCTACTTGATGTGATATTGTGACAAAGGGATTATATTACACAGTGAGCGTTCAGATGTGGTTGTCGACGTTGCGACATCAAGTTCTTTCTCTTGGGTGCCTTGACCCGTTACTAGACAGTAATATTGGATTTTAGGAAAACCCGCTTAATGTCAACGAGAAAGAATCCTAGAGGGTCACACACTAAATGTTTTCGTTGATCTCGATTAAATTTTATTTGAGTTTAATTAATGGAATAAATATTATTCTCAAGTTTGAGGAATAATTTTATTCAAGTTATATTGATCGCATACATTAAATAAATATTTATTCACTGGCATGTGAATAAAATATTTATTTTATTTATTGAATATTTTAATAAATATTTATTCACTAGATTGTGAATAAAATATTTATTTATGAATAAAATATATATTCAGTTGTTCAATAAATGATAGAGGAGTTCGAATAGACCAAGACTGAGTCCGGTTGCAAATATTTATTTACAAGACCGTTACATATTATTTGTTATTACACAAGTTGGCACGCACCACAAAATAATAATAATATAATTATTATTATGTGGCATGAGGTTTATTAAAGGTAATAAATGTTATTTAATGGTCGGTGTGTAATTAAATAATATTTTAACTTAAATCCTAACTCTATAAATAGACGTCTAGGTTTATTGTGTAGGGAATCCAAAAATTGAGAATAGAGAATTGTTGCGCACAACGAATTATTTCTAAACTCTTCTCACTCTCAAGAACGAGAGGTGCAAGAGAGATTTCTTCAAGACCGAAGAACGAGCAATCCAAAACGAACAACGCAGGACCTTCGACTCGTAGCGCTAGCACCCAGAGATCGAGTGATGTTGCTCGGAGATCATAGGACCTCATGTGGATCACCGCTAGAGGGATTCTATTCTTGGATCTTCACAGCGCAACGAAGGTAATCTGAAAGGGTTTTTTTGGACGATCAACATTCAACAACGAAGTAAGTTCTTAAGCCCGGGTATTTATTTCTTCAAATATAAAATAAATTAATTATAAATTTGACATGCAAGATCCTCGCTCTTAGTTTCGGGCAACAATTATTAAAAAAAATTAATATATCGTCCACCTTTGCACGCTTTCGTTGCGCCCGAAACTAACAATTGGCAATCCCCATCAAAGAACGTGTTTGTCGGCTTTGATGGAGCTCTAATATCCTCTCCTCTCTCAATTAGGGTTTTTGTCAATGATGGATAATCATAATTGAGCAAGCTAAATATTATTAAATATGGGAAGTCATTGTTGGAAAAAAATATCATTAATTAATTGATCGATAAGTTATTTTAATTAAATAATTACACCTATAACGACCCCATCCCAGTGGCCTAATTGGAAATCAACATTATACCACCCCTAGGGTAATTTATATATTTTGGATGCAACTATGGTGTCAGTTTCCCCATCTGATGCACTATTTAGTAGGAAATGAAATTTTCCCCTAATTATGTGTGCGTGGATTAAAAGTGAAATATGGTATTCGAACATCTAGAACGCTAATTTGATGAAAATGACTTTGCAAATCATCTATAAAAATATTATTTAAATTATACTAAAGGGTTAAATAAAAAAAATGAATCACTGTAGAGATAATGTCCCAGTGGGTCACACACAAAATGTATCCACAAGTTCAACTAATTTAGATGACTTAATGTTTAGGATTAAGTGTGCCCAATGTTTATGGGCCAACTAATGTTTCAGTGCGGATGATCATAAGTAATTAAGTGAATAAATTCAATTATATATTATTCAAGTTTAGAATAATAACATTTGATTTTATTACTCAAGTTAGCCACTAATTTTTTAAGTTAGAATAAGGGAATATGATTAAAATGTTTTTTCGAATGTATATTTAGTATATGGGGTTTGTTCAGGTATGGGAGGAACGGGGTGAGTTAGTGACTTTTAATTTATAAAAAAAAAAGACTGTTTAGAATGTTATATTTCAATGATAGGGTTTACATGTCACATATGACAAGCGGATTAATTCATTTGTGATACATCGTGTCACTTTATGAGGTTAAACTTCTCGAAGTAAATAATGAAATTTTGAAAAGTTTAACCCAGGTATAAAAACTCATTTACGAATCGGAAAACCATAGAGGTTACCCCTTCCATGGATTTATCACATCACCCACATCTCCTTTCAATTTTAGAGTGAGAATGTGAAAAGAAGAACAAAATTGAACATTGATTCGTTCGAGTGTTCTTCCAATGATCAAACAGGTGTCGTGAGGTGCTCCAATTCTCCGTTTTAGTACAGAAAAGTTGGAGAATGGTGAGTTAGAAGCTTAAAGACCATGCATGGAGGGCTCTTTGGTTAAATAATTTGAGATTCGACACACTGATGATGAGTGAAGCACACCAAAGTTTTCAAATTGGATGAACTATTTATTTTATTTTATTTTCATACTTAAATTTTACTTACACGTGACCTATGTTGATAATTAGTAACTGCATGTCACATCTATTGTTTCATGACACTTCAGGTCTGGAAAAAAAAATAATAAATAAAATAATGTGAGCGGTCGGTCAGTACCCGCGACCTGATTTCACGGCTCCCATTGATCGTGGGGTGACTCCGCAACCCGTCGCCTGACAATGGGGTGGCAGACTCTTTTTCAAGAAAAATTAATCGCCACCCATATCATATAGGTGGCTGCTACGCACCGACGATAGGCGCCCTAATGTAAAGAATTACGAAAATTAATTTTTAATATTAGGAATTTAAAAAAAAGTTTTCTAGGGACGTGGGAAATATTTTTTATGAATTAAACTTATTGAAATGTTACTTTAACTCACTAAAATTTTCCTAAAGTGTAATTTTTGTTTATTTAAATTTTATTATGCTTTTTTATAGATGTGGACTGATCATGATTTGAGACTACCCATGTATATTGGGAATTTTATTTATTTATTTATTTATTTTAACGTCATTAGTTTTTGAAATAGTTAACAATTAAATATTATTTTTATCCATATGTGAATCACTCCCTTTTAAATATGTATTACGGCATTTGTGTTATCATTTTAATTAATTAAATCCAATCCCACGTCTCAATTCCCCCACATGAGTGAGTATACATGTATTAAGACATTACTTTTGTTGATGACACATTTCTATATGTGAATTGACATAAATCCAAACTAAAAATTATACATGCGGCGCGTGCTAACATTCAAGTCATTATACGACTCATCGAATTCCATGGGGTATGGTAGATCCATCGTTTGCTCAATGGAACAACCAGTGGTACATAACTGATGATCATGTCTTTATTTATTTATTTTGTAACACATGGTTAATTATTTTTTGAATGTGTGGATGATATGTGATCACATAGGATAGTTAAAAACCATGTACATATAAAATGAATAAACATACAACCGATGATTATTATTTATGCATGGTTAAAATTATGAATGCTCACTCATAGTAACAAGCAAGATAAATAGAATTGAATTTCATTCTCCAATAAAATAAAAGAACTTGATATCCAACCAAGTAATATTAAGTCATTAAATTACTTCTATCTCTACTATATAAAACATATTTATCGGCGCTAATGTGCACCCTTTATCACCGCTAACAAAAGCGCGGATAAATGTCCACTTTATTAGCGCTCGAAAAAAACACTAATAAATTGTAACGGCTCGGACCTCTCCGGTCCATTCATTTGTGAAAATCAGGTGTTTGAAGTGTGTTGGGAGGTCACGGTGACTCATTTCAAGAGTTTGTAAAAAATCCAGTTTTTCCAACAGTAGCTCGTCTGACGGTGGCTCGTCCACCGGTAGGTGGCGATGGTAGGTCGCACCGGTGAGTCGGGATCAGCGAGTCAGGACCGGTGACTCACACTGGTGACTCACAACGGCGAGTCGCTGACGGTTGAACGCGATGGTAGGTCGCCAACGGTGAGTCACCCAACAATGACTCATCCACTGGTAGCTCATCCATCGGCGACTCGCAGCGGTGAGTCGAGACGGTGAGTCGTGACAGTGAGTCGCAACGGTGAGTCACTGACGGTAGGTTGCCAACGGTGACTCATGACACCGACTCACCCAACGATAAGTCATTTCTGACAGTTTGTCAAAATTTCAGAATCTTCACAATTTTTCCAGTTCCGCCCCTTTGACGTTTTAGTTGACGTAAAATGAGCTTAAGACCATATTTAAGGGGGTTTGAAGCCGTTTCAAGGGATATAAAAATATCTTTAAATTCCTAACACCCAGGAGGCTCCTAAATGACCAAGCCGCGTGGTCTTGGTCAAGATTCACCACTAATGGTTTTTAAAATAGTTTATTCCGTTGATTTAGGATATGACCTTCTAAAGCTGAGATCCTTTCTCCCTTGTGCGCTTCCCTTTGCTCTTGATACCAGACGTCCCTAGAACCTTTCTTCCCTGAGGAGTCGTGCGTCTGTGCTGTAGTTGTCAGTCTGAGTTTTCCCCGTGGAGTTTTCCTGCTGCATGCACACCCTCTGTTTTGGGTGCAAGGAGGAATTGATGATCGCCTGTTCTTCAAGGTAGGTTTTCTTTCGTCCCTCATATTTGTGTATCATGCGAGGTGGGTCTACGAATGTCTCCTTCGTGGAGATAGAAGAATACCAACTTAATAAAGATAATTGAATCGGTTTAAGATCAATATGTCGGGCTGAGAAAAGTGATATGTCCTTTGCTATTTGTTGATATTGTGAATATATGAGCTATATGCCTCTTGAAAACTGTGGTCGTTGGGGGTCCTTGGTTGCGCACAAATTTTTTATGAATGCATGTTTGTCTGCTTCTGGTTAAACAAATGCATGGAATATGTTAACCGTGTAGATTCGGCTAAAATAAATGGATGCCCCATGATTATAAGGTTTCTGTGATAACACCCTAAAATAAGTGGAATTGAATAAGGGATGCCATGCTCAATCTGGAAGCATGTCTTGCTCTGTTATGTGGTGTAACTTGTTTGTGGACACAATTGTGTGCTGTGGGTTGGCTCTGGTGATATGATGAAGGGAATATGACTGTGTTGTGATATGTGGGGGTAGTGGATGAGATGGGGCTGTGATTGTTGAAATGATATATATGGTTGTTAAGTGGGGCTACAATGGGTATGGTTATACAATGGAGCTGTAAGGTGGTTATGGTGTGGTTGTGCGGCAAGGCTGCAAAAAGGGGGTGTGGTTGTAAATTGATGGTGATGTGGGATTGTTGGAAAGAAAGTAATGGGTTGTTGTGTGGTGCTGCTTTCTGTGTGTTGGTTATTGTACCGAGTGAATTAATTATAGTTTCATGGGAAGTATGGAACTAAAATGGTATATATGCTCTTGGGAGGAATCTGAAAAAATGGTTTATTTGAAATGGAATGTGGAATGTGAACAGCTAAAGAATGAATGACAACGAGATAGAATTTAATGAACAAATGTGTTGCTAATATGGACTATTCAATATTTTTGTGAAACTTGTTAAGTGACTAAATGTGGACCAAAAGTGTAATGTGACTTGTGGCTAGTTTTCTGCTTGTATTGTGTTGTGCTTATGCTATGTGGTAGGTTCTGTTAAATCTACTCAAGTATTAATGGAATTAATACTGCATGTTAATGACTTCAAATGGATATGTTTACTGAAGAAGTTGATGATGGGTTGTACTGTTTCACTTGTTAATGTTTATGTATAAACAAACTGGTTTGGAACATGAAATGGGTTTTGCGACGTATTATGTGGTGTTGTGCATCTAGAGGCAACAACAAAGGTGGTGGTTTGTGATTTGGTTGTTTGAAAACCCATTGGTTGGGCTTGAGTGTTTGATACTATATATGTATACCTGTATTTTTCCTTGTGCTTTCTATACGCACCTCGCCCTAGTTGAGTACTATGTTCCAAACACCCCCATTGTCCTAGGGGAGGGTGTCTTTTCCTAACATCTCGGTGGGAAGATGGATGACTGGTTATTGGCTCTTCCCTGCTCTCTCTTCTAGGCATTGGTAGCCCAAGACTCTTCGGGCAGGTTGTGGTGCGGTTGTGAGACCCAGGTGTCTGCGAGCGAGGTGTGCTTTCCCAGGTGTCTATGAGATGAGATGTGATGTGCTTTCCCAAGTGTCTTCGGGATAAGGTATGGTTGTGGCCCAGGTGTCTGCGGGCGAGATGTGGTATGGTTGTGGCCCAGGTGTCTGCCAGCGGGATGTGGTGAGCTTCGTTTGCCCAGGTTGCGAGACTAGCTCTAAGGCCCAGGTGTGTGCGGGCGGGTTGTGACTTGGGGCTTGTGGAAGAGTGTAGAAGAGTCAAGACATTTTCCATTAGGGTATGACCAGTTAACTAGTGGGAAGTGGTGTGGGGTACCCAAACATCGACATGCTTATTATATTAATTTACTTGACTTGCGTTTTTGGTGAGCGTGCCTTGGTGAGTTTGGGATGACTAGTATTTGTTGCTAGGTGCTGTTGGTTTCTGCTATTTTCTCACTGGTGAATTAGTATGCTTCTCCCAATTGTGCATGAGAGACCTTGGTTTTTCCTACTGAGTATACTCGTATGCTCACCCTACGTATATAAAATAGTTTTCAAGTTTTTAAGAGGATTACTTGGACCGTGCTAGACCTTACTAGCTCAGACGTGGGGGCAATTGTCGTGTCCCTGCTTAGCTTTGTTCTTTTGGTACTTTGAAGTTTTATTGTATTTGTAGCAGTTTTGTTTTAAACATGCATGCGAGATGGTTTTGGATTTCTTATATATATATCTTGGAGTTTTTTTGAGGTTGATACATCTTATCTCCCGATCCTATTTACTATAAAAAGGTAATGCCTCCCATTGTGTGAGATTTGTATACCCTCGGTACTGGTCACCACCCTGGGGCCTACTAGAGGCAAGACTCGGGGTTCATTGTCTCCCTTACTTCATTTTCAGTCTAGGAGGGGCATCTTTGAAGGGAGGGGGTCGTGACAGAATGGTATCAGAGGCTGATGGTTGAGAGATATAGTGGAGTTCAGAGTTAGGCACAGTGGGGAATGCATGGGTTGGTAGGGAAACAATGTTAGTTGACCTTGGTGCGTGACATAGGCTAGAGAGACCGACTAGGACATGGGATTTTAGTGCCCCCATGATCCAGTGCACAGACTTTGTGCATACCGAACGACCAAGTGAGGCTACACCGTTTGCAGGGTAGAGGCCTTCAGAAAGGTACATGCATCATGATTGTCACGAACCGAATATGGTTGTCATCAAAACCAGCACCAAACCTGGCCCGTGACAAGTCCCAAAGGGCGTTCCCGATCCCCACGGGCTGGTACAAGTGCTCGGGTATCATAAAACAAAAATTGGGAACGATTTACTAGAGTTTATAAACATACAACGACAAACAAGTCCAATAAAACCAATCTGGATTTTTCAAACAAAACCATCTTTTACAAAATTTCAGAACTGAATTACATGGTTTTAAACAACTCTAAAAGACTATAACAAATGAATAAAACAAAAAAGGATAGCCCAAAAACCTCCACATGGCGAGAGGAACCTCCCTTAAGCCATCTCCACAACACCGCATCACGATGAACCGCTAAAAACCCGAACCGTTGGCACAAAAGTTGTACCCAAACCTGCGACAAAAATAACCAAGTCTACTAAAATCCAAAGGTTTAAGTAGGGTGTGATCCAAATCCCAGTAGGATACCACCACTAATAGATTCTATGTGATTAACATTCAAAGGCGAAAAGCATGCAAGTTTTCAAGACATGAAATGGTAGTAACAATTTCTAAAAGATGCAACTTAAATAAAAGCAGTTTTCAAGTGAGCTATTTTAAAGAATCAACACTTTTAAAAATAATGTCAACGCAACTGAATTTTCCAGCCAACCATACTGTATGCCTATGGTGAGCACAAAGTAACTAATGAGAACAAACAATGGGAAAGTAACCCCTAGGCACTAGCTCGTTGACGGTCCCAAGTACCTCGTATCTCGATGAGAGTAACCATCACAACATCCCTTCTCGTGCACAAAATCCACTAGTAGGGAGGATACCCATAAAATAGTGGCCCCCCATCATTATCATCATCATAGTTTAGTTAGTGTTGTAAGCGTCAAACTTTCTACATGAAACTGAGGCCAAATCCCATGGGATCACTAGCATACTAGTACACGTCCACCCACCTAGATACATGGGTTTCCCTCTTGTGCTCAAACAAGTTCAAAAAGTCAAGAAATATAATTTAAACATGAAAATACCACTTCCACATCATACATTCACCAAATAGACCACATGTATATCACGCAAGTCACATAATCCATTTTTTCATTCAAATGCATTTTGAAATCATACTCACACCAAAACAGCCCACAACAATTTTCACATTTCTTTAACACTTCCACAAATAGTTTAATTTTTTTTATAAAACCTTTCCAAGATAGTCCAAATCACATAAAAATACACACACACATCACATAATACTTCTTTCATCAACAAAATTCATTTTGCACATCACACTCACATAAAACAACCCACAAACGTGTTTCACCCCTCTCTTGCCATTTGATAGAACATTTCTGCAATTTATGAAACATTCTACAAATATTTGACATCTTAAATCACCACATTACCTTTCAAAAACTCATATTAGGTGAACACACCCACCCAAACAGTACATATACACATTTTCCCCACTTTGTTTAACCAAATAAAACATTTACAATTTTCACAAAACAATCCCAAAGGGTATAACTATGTATTGCACACAAAACCCATTACAAAACCCCCTTTCAAGGAAAAAATCACACCAAGAACCTACCAAATAATAATTGTAATCCCTTGAAACATTTATTAAACTATTGTCAAGTACTATAAAATCACCTCAAATTATACCACAAAAGACACACATGAAAAACACACATTTTCATAAAACACTTTCAAGGAGTGAAAAAAGGTTTTATACATAAAACCTATTCAAAAACCCTATTTAAAACCCAAAATCACACTAATACCCTACAAAATTAGAATTGGCATCCCAAACCATATTTAAAAAACCACTTTCATATGTTATAACATCAACCCAAAGATTACCACAAGGTTTACACATGGAAAACACCCAATTTGAAATAAAGTGAAACTATAAAATTAACTGCTTAACAACCTCCATCAAAAATGGTTTTCGCACAATGCACAACATATGAGTAACATTAAACATAATTAAATCAAGAATGACACCTCATAAAAAAATTATTACACATGGAATCACCTACCTTTTGAATCAAAACCCCCAAATCTTTGTGCAAAACATCAACTGCACCATCGCCACACCTCAATGAAGTGAAATCCAACCTAAAACCAAAATATTTGACCAAAAAGACACCAAATAAAATCCTAGGTACAAACCCTAACTTATGTACATTTTAAAACTTCATGAAAGAGGGAGAAAACCCTAAGGAGAAGGAAGGAAATGAAGAGAGAAACACCCACTTGAAGAAATCTTGAATAAAACGACCCAAATACACCAGTATCTGAATTTCCAAACATCCCAAAATGAAAGTTAGGTTATAATAATGACGAGGAGGTATTGTAGGAATAATAATGGAGGTAAAAGAGTAAAAATTGGAATAGTTATGAAAGAAACAATTTACCTCTTCAAATATGAATGATTTGAGAAATCCAGAGAATTTTCGCCCTAATTCGCGATGAATATGAGCTCCAAATAGGTGGAGGAGAGAATGAGAGAGTGCCTTAGGTATGCGGGATCTGGTGAGAGTTGGATTCACCAAAAAACCTTAAAATTTTAATGTGATATTAAAGAATTATTTAACAAATTTAAAGTAGGAAATGAGCTTTCGGGCCGGCCTAATGCCTTAATAAAAAAACCAAATCCATCATGATTATGGATTCTTATGAGGTCCAAATGGATATGGTAGTTTTAATATAACATGTTATGCTATTTGGGAAGTGGAATAGGTGTAAAATGTTGAAAAATGAAAGATTTATAAAAGAAAAAAAAAATGGTTTTTAAATCTGGAAATGAGCTCACGGTTTGGCCCAAATCATGAAAACTCACCCTTTCCTCCAAAAATGTACGGGAAACCCCCAAAACAAATAAAGAATGAAAATTAAATGAAAAAAAACTTTAAAATAAGTCATGTATTTGAAAATTATCTCCACTATAAATCTTTCTTCCCTCAGAAAGGCACAACAAGTCCAAAAGAAAAAACCAAACCCAACTGATAAACAAAGATGTACTCCTTTGCCAAGCTTCACCCCCAAAGGAAAAAACACCTCCAGTGATCAATTAAGGAAGGTGTACTCTCACAAAACAAAACTTACACCACTTTCTGGAAACAATCAAGCACATTCAAACTTTATCCCAAAAGAAAACTCCTCAAACACCATCCGAACAAGATTCTAGAAATTTATCCAAACGAACAGAAACAACGAACAAGGTTACATTTACTTTGCTTTAACCAGACTGTTGGGTGTTCTCCACTCCCAATGTTTACCCAAGGTAGGTGTAGGTAGTTAGATATCTCTGAAAAAGACTTCCTATCGACAAGACAACACCAAGGAGCAATCTTATTTACTACTATGTGGATACACAAATAGGCTCCCCACTATAAGAGACAACTCAAATTTTCCCGAGACAAGATCGGGACACTAATAGGGGGAGGCCCGAACGGACTCCCCGATACAAGGGGTATAACTCCATTCAAAATTTCCAAAGGAAAATACATGAGAATCATAGTGGGTCTCCCCACCATAATAACCAACCATCTTAACCGACTAGCATGGGCTGACACAGGAAGAACCCAAATTTAAAGAGTTGGGACAACTGCATGGTTAATCCGCACAATTTGAGAAACCATGTGCTAACCATGTGAATACTTCTACTTGCATGGTTTTTTTCTGAATGGAAAAAATAGAGGAAATACGATGACACCATAGGTTTAAACTATTCCCATCTTTCATACTAAGGATAAGACTTTGTATAAGGGTTTGAATGGCCCTGGGACTTCCCCGGACTATGAGCCAACTTCTCTCTGGGACCTATGGCTGGAGCTCAAATGATTGAATCATCTTTGGCCTCAAAGTTAGGCTTTGGAAACCCCCCAAAATGGAACTTCTCCATTTGGTGCCCTAAAAACTATACCCTGATCCCAGATGGGTTCAACAAGACATAACACATTCCAAACTCACTTTACCCTAACCCAAAATTTCACTGAAACAAGTTCTTAGAAGACGCGCACACATCACCCCTTGTTTCTTCGGATGAGAAACAGAAAGAGGAAATGATATATAGAAACTACTTCCTCCAAACAATGGATGTCAAGATCTCTCAAAATGATACACACTTCCAACAAAATAGAAACTCTCAAAAGATTTCACAACCTTCACATTTACAATCAAACGAGCACATGACATCACAAAGCGTCACCAAACATGACCATTGAGACTGATAGAGACAATACATGGGAAGGGACCTTATTCAATTTTCCTAAACAACACACAATTTAAGAAAGTGTCCATAATATCCTCTCATGACCATATTTCCTACATTGGTGGTTTAACATGAACCCCTGCTTCAAAGAGACTACGAAGGACCCAAAGTCCTTCTTAGACACCATCCACACTAACAACCCCAAAATACTTTCACCTTCAATAAATCAGGTAACATAAGAAACTAAGGTCTCTTTTAACCTTCTATGAGCACTCTACCACCACCAGAGGATCCAAAAAACCAAGAAAGGAAAGGGTGTAGACTCAACCTACAAATTTTGTGAAAAAGATTCCTTATATTGATCAACTGGAGGATCTTCCAACAGTGAAACAATCTGGGATACACTTCAGTCATGAATTAACTCTTATTGGGGGTGTACCTTATCCAATGAGAGAACCCAAGGACCCATCCAAGCTGGTCCCGTGGTCAAAATGTGCCACAAACTAGAATCGAACAGATGAGGGGAACCACCATAAAGGATTCCCAATTTTTTCTCAAAAGATACCACTAACCAGCCCTTCAACCCAGCTTACCGACCAAACACAAACCCAAAACACCGTTCAAACAATAAGGGTTCTTGGACTCAAAACATCCCATAATGACAAAATTTCAAAAAAACACATAAGACACTCCATCCCAAACCAGTCATCAAGAAATCATGTTTTCATTTAAAATTGTATCATTGAAAATAAACGGTTCAACGGTTAGCGTATCCACCAATGGTACCCCATGATCATGGTATCCCATAGAAATACCAAAGGTTAAAAAAAATTCTTTCCACTTTTCAAAACCAAAATAGTCAATCAATACTTACTTTTTTCTCAAGACCGCTAACCACAAAATCAAAATCCCAATTTACATCTTACAAAACACTTTTTTTGAAAGGCCCAATCATTCAAATAAGAACTAACTTTCAAGTCATAAACATTACTTTCAAAACATATTATACCTTTCAAAACACTTTCAGTTTCATGAAAAACTCCATTTCATAAATCCCTATTGAATTGGGAACTCAACTCTTATCGTTTTATAACAAGATTCCAAAATTTCATAAATTTTTTCAAATGATCTCTAGTTTCCAAATCAAAATCCAATTCCAAACTCCACACATGACCTCCAAAACATTCCATCCCATTAAAAAACCTTTCAATAGTTTAGATAAATCTATTGGAAACACTTTTTCAAAACCAACTTTAACATAGTTACTGCTTTCAAAAGAGGTGTAAACACACCATTTTCCATTTCAAAACAATTTTGAAAATTCAGTTCCACCATTTCAAAAATAACACCCTTCCCTATTTATTAGAAGAAAATTTCACAAAAACTATACACTTCTTAAAACCAGTTCATTTTTGCTTTAAAACCAAACTTCCAAGATTCCAGAACTAATGGAAACAAGACAATGCGAGAGGAAAATAGTTTTTGGTGGGTGACTTGGACATATGGTTGGCAGCCATACGCCAATCATTTAACCATAATATAGAGTGTTATAGGAAAATATCCCCGGCTCCACATGTCTTGATAGGCCCTTTGAGCTCACTAAGACCATTAGCCCAAATCTCTTTTCATTTCCCCTAATTATTATCAAACCAAGAAAACCAAAGGACTCAGATAAAACTTGACTTCCCTTGGTGAATTGAATCCCATAATGAGGTGTGATAGATAGGCACACTACCCATAACTGGAATTTCAAGTCCTGAAAATCCTATCTCTAGACTACCCCAACTCTTCCCCAAATAACATGACCCAAAGAGTGAACGTGATCCTCCTTTGATACCATTTTGTCACGAACTGAATCTGGTCACCATCAAAACCGGCACCAAACCCATCCCATGACAAGGCCCAAAGGGCCTTCCCAATCCCCACGGGCTATCAGAAGTGTCCGAGTATCATAAAACAAAAATTGGGAATTATTTACCTGAGTTTATAAACATACAACAACAAACAAGTCCAATAAAAATAATCTGGATTTTTTTTAAAAAAAACCATCTTTTACAAAATTTCATAACTGAATTATATGGTTTTAAACTAATATAAAAGACTATAACAAATGAATAAAACCAAAAAGGACAGCCCAATAACCTCCACATGGTGATAATCACCACCCTCAATCCATCTCTACAACACCGCATCACAATGGACCGCTGAAAACCTGAACAGTTGGCACCAAATCTATACCCAAACCTGCCGAAAAAATAACCAAGTCTACTTGAACCCAAAGGTGTAAGTAAGGTGTGATAAAAAGCCCAATAGGATAAGATCACTAAGATATTCCATGTGATAAACATTCAAAGATTAAAATCATGCAATTTTTCAAGACATGAAATGCTAGTAACAATTTCTAAAAGATGAAACTTAAATAAAAGTAGTTTTCAAGTGGGATATTTTAAAGAATCAACACTTTTAAAAATAATGTCAACACAACTGAATTTTGAATCCAACCATACTGTATGCCTATGGTAAGCACAAAGTAACTAATGAGCACAAGCAATGGGAAAGTAACCTCTAGGCACTAGCTCGTTGTGGGTCCCAGGTACCTCGTATCTCGGTGAGAGTAACCATCACAATATCCCTTATCGTGCACAAGAACCACTAGTAGGGATCATACCCATAACCTAGTAGTACCCCATCATCATCATAATCATCACCATCATCATCATCATAGTTTAGTCAGTGTTTTAAGGGTCAAACTTGCTACGTGAAACTGAGGCCAAATCCCACGGGATCACTAGCATACTAGTACACGTCCACCCACCTAGATACCTGAGTTTCCCTCTTGTGATAAAACAAGTTCAACAAGTCAAGAAATATAATTTACACATGAAAATACCACTTCCAAATCACACATTCACCAAATATCCCACATGTATATCACGCAAGTCACATAATCCACTTTTTCATTCAAATACATTTTGAAATTATACTCACACCAAAATAGCCCACAACACTTTTCACATTTCTTTAACACTTCCACAAATCATTTAAACAATTTTATAAAACCTTTAAAAGATAGTCCAACTCACATAACAGCCCACACACACATCACATAATACTTCTTTCATCAACAAAATTCATTTTTCACATCACACTCACACAAAACAGACCACAAACGTGTTTTCCCCCTCTCTTTCCATTTGATAAAACATTTCAGCAATTTATAAAACATTATGAATTTTTTTGACATCTTAAATCACCAATTTATCTTTAAAAAATTCATATTAGGTGAACACAATCACCCAAACAGTACATATACACCCTTTTCCCACTTTGTTTAACCAAATAAAACATTTACAATTTTCACAAAACAATCCCAAAGGGTTTAACTATGTCTTGCACACAAAACCCATTTAAAAACCCCCTTTCAAGGAAAAAATCACACCAAGACCCTACCAAATCAGAATTTGAATCCCTTGAAACATTTATCAAACCATTCTCAAGTACTATAAAATCACCTCAAATTATACCACAAAAGATACACATGAAAAAACACACATTTTCATAAAACACTTTCAAGGAGTGAAACAAGGTTTTATACATAAAACCTATTAAAAACACTATTTTAAACCCAAAACCACACCAATACCTTACCAAATCAGAATTTGTATCCCAAAAAATATTTAACAAACCACTTGCATATGTTATAACATCAACCCAAAGATTACCACAAGGTTTACACATGGAAAATACCCAATTTGAAACAAAGTGAAACTATAAAATTAACCACTTAACAAACTACATCAAAATGGGTTTCGAACAATGAAAAACATATTAGGAACATTAAAAATAATTAAATAAAGCATGATAATTCTTCAAAAAATGATTACACATGGAATCACCTACCTTTTAAATCAAAACTCCCAAATCTTGGTGCGAACCATCAACTGCACCACCGCCGCGCCTCAAGGAAATTAAATCCAACCTAAAACTCAAATATTTGACCAAAAAGATACCAAATAAAACCCTAGGTACAAAACCTAACTTATAGACATTTTAGAACTTCATGAAAGAGGGAGGAAACCCTAAGGAGAAGGAAGGAAATGAAGAGATAAACACTCACTTGAAGAAATATTGAATAAAACGACCCAAATACACTAGTATCTGAATTTCAAAACAACCCAAAATAAAAGTTAGGTTATAATAAGTCTGAGGAGGTCTTATAGGAACTATAATGAAGGGAAAAGAGGAAAAATTGAAATAATTATGAAAGAAACAATTTACCTCTTCAAATCTGGATGATTTGAGAAATCCAGAGAAGTTTTTCTCTAATTTGCGATGAATATGAGCTCCAAATAGGGGAAGGAGAGAATGGGGGTGCTACTTGGGTATTTGGGCTCTTGTGAGAGTTAGAATCACCAAAAAAACTTAAAATTTTAATGTGATATTAAAGAATTATTTAACAAATTTAAAGCAGGAAATGGGCTTTCGGGTTGGCCTAATGCCTTAATAAAAAACCCAAATCCATCATGATTATGGATTCCTATGAAGTCCAAATGGATATTTTGGTTTTAATATACTAGGGTATGCCAATTGGGAAGTGGAATAGGTGTAAAATTTTGAAAAATGAAAGAGTTATAAAAGAAAAAAAATTGGTTTTTAAATCTGGAAATGGGCTCACCACTACGGGAAAAATGGGTATTTGCGACGGGTTATTTGCGACGGGGGTATTTACCCGTCGCAAATAATTAGGCTTTTGCGACGGGATTGCTTTCCCCGTCGCAAATAGTTTTCCCGCGATGCGCGCCAAATCGCGGGAAACTTATTTGCGACGGGGGAATATTCCCGTCGCAAATAACCGGCGGCGGTAAAAGGTATTTGCGACGGGAATATTCCCCCGTCGCAAATACTATGTCGGCAGGGGTTATTCGCGATGGGTCCCGTCGCAAATAACTATTTACCGATTGACCGTAATAAATGTTGGCTAAGGTATTTACGACGGGTATCGTCGCAAATAATACTATTTGCGACGGGAATCCCGTCGCAAATGGGCCCGTCGCAAATAATCTAACCTATAAATACCCCCATCCGTTTTTTTCATTTCATTCTCATTCCTTATCTTCTCCTTCTCTCAAAATTATATTTCTAGAGTTGAGTTTTTCTCCAGTTTAATTTTTTTCTCCGGAGCTGATATTAAAGTTTTGAAGAACGATCAGAACAGATCAATTTTCAAGGTATTTATGTTCATTTTAATTTTTTATTTTTTTTTAATTTTTTATTAGTTTCAATTATTATTAATTAGTTGTAATTTAATTATGTTTACATTGTTTTATTACTTAATAAATTTAAATTATTAGTACTGTTTATAGTTAATGGTAATTAGGAATAATTAGTAATAATTTTTAATAATTAAGAATAAATATTAATAATTAGTAATAAATACCAATAATTAGGAATAAGAACATTATTACATTATTAGTTTATTTTATTATTAATATTAAAATATTATAATTTTTTATATATATACAATTCTTTTTTCATCTGTGTGTTTGCTGTCTTCACATGTATTATTTGTATGTGGAGATAGAAAACGCACAGATGAAAGAAGAATTGTATATAAATTAGAAAATTATATTATTTTAATATTAATAATAAAATATATTAATAATGTTATTATTTGTAATTATTGGTAATTATTTCTAATTATTGATAATTATTCATTTAATTACTAATAATTAGGAACAATTATCAATAATTATCAATAATTAAGAATAATTAGTAATAATTAGTAATAATTACCAATAATTAGTATTAATTACCTATAATTAGTATTAATTACCAATAATTAGTATTAATTACCAATAATTAGTAATAATTAGGAATAATTAACAATAATTAGTAATAATTACCAATAATTAACAATAATTAGTAATAATTACCTATAATTAGTATTAATTACCAATAATTAGTATTAATTACCAATAATTAGTAATAATTAGGAATAATTAACAATAATTAGTAATAATTAGTAATAATTAGTAATAATTAGTATTAATTAGGAATAATTAGTAATAATTACCAATAATTAGTAATAATTATTATTAATTACCAATAATTAGTATTAATTACCAATAATTAGTATTAATTATCAATAATTAGTATTAATTACCAATAATTAGTATTAATTACCAATAATTAGTATTAATTACCAATAATTAGTATTAATTACCAATAATTAGTATTAATTACCAATAATTAGTATTAATTATTAATAATTACCAATAATTACCAATATTTAGTAATAATTAACAATAATTGCCAATAATTAACAATAATTGCCAATAATTACCAATAATTAGTAATAATTACCAATAATTATCAATAATTACTAATAATTATCAATAATTACTAATAATTATCAATAATTAATAATAATTAGCAATAATTAGTAATAATTAGTAATAATTACTAATAATTAGCAATAATTAGTAATAATTAGAAATAATTAGTAATAATTAGAAATAATTAGTAATAATTAGTAATAATTAACAATAACTAGTAATAATTAACAATAATTAGTAATAATTAGGAATAATTAGTATTAATTAGGAATAATTAGTAATAATTACCAATAATTAGTAATAATGATTATTAATTACCAATAATTAGTATTAATTACCAATAATTAGTATTAATTACCAATAATTAGTATTAATTACCAATAATTAGTATTAATTATCAATAATTAGTATTAATTACCAATAATTAGTATTAATTACCAATATTTAGTAATAATTACCAATATTTAGTAATAATTAACAATAATTGCCAATAATTAACAATAATTAGTAATAATTACCAATAATTATCAATAATTACTAATAATTATCAATAATTACTAATAATTATCAATAATTAATAATAATTAGCAATAATTAGTAATAATTAGCAATAATTACTAATAATTAGCAATAATTAGTAATAATTAGAAATAATTAGTAATAATTAGAAATAATTAGTAATAATTAGTAATAATTAACAATAATTAGTAATAATTAACAATAATTAGGAATAATTAGTATTAATTAGGAATAATTAGTAATAATTACCAATAATTAGTAATAATGATTATTAATTACCAATAATTAGTATTAATTACCAATAATTAGTATTAATTACCAATAATTAGTATTAATTACCAATAATTAGTATTAATTACCAATAATTAGTATTAATTACCAATAATTAGTATTAATTACCAATAATTAGTATTAATTATCAATATTTAGTAATAATTACCAATATTTAGTAATAATTAACAATAGTTGCCAATAATTAACAATAATTAGTAATAATTACCAATAATTATCAATAATTACTAATAATTATCAATAATTACTAATAATTATCAATAATTAATAATAATTAGCAATAATTAGTAATAATTAGCAATAATTACTAATAATTAGCAATAATTAGTAATAATTAGAAATAATTAGTAATAATTAGAAATAATTAGTAATAATTAGTAATAATTAACAATAATTAGTAATAATTAACAATAATTAGTAATAATTAGGAATAATTAGGAATAATTAGTATTAATTAGGAATAATTAGTAATAATTACCAATAATTAGTAATAATGATTATTAATTACCAATAATTAGTATTAATTACCAATAATTAGTATTAATTACCAATAATTAGTATTAATTACCAATAATTAGTATTAATTATCAATAATTAGTATTAATTACCAATAATTAGTATTAATTACCAATATTTAGTAATAATTGCCAATATTTAGTAATAATTAACAATAATTGCCAATAATTAACAATAATTAGTAATAATTACCAATAATTATCAATAATTACTAATAATTATCAATAATTACTAATAATTATCAATAATTAATAATAATTAGCAATAATTAGTAATTATTAGCAATAATTACTAATAATTAGCAATAATTAGTAATAATTAGAAATAATTAGTAATAATTAGAAATAATTAGTAATAATTAGTAATAATTAACAATAATTAGTAATAATTAACAATAATTAGTAATAATTAGGAATAATTAGTATTAATTAGGAATAATTATTAATAATTACCAATGATTAGTAATAATGATTATTAATTACCAATAATTAGTATTAATTACCAATAATTAGTATTAATTACCAATAATTAGTATTAATTACCAATAATTAGTATTAATTACCAATAATTAGTATTAATTACCAATAATCACCAATAATTACCAATAATCACCAATAATTACCAATAATCACCAATAATTACCAATAATCACCAATAATTACCAATAATGACCAATATTTTCCAATATTTTCCAATAATTACCAATAATTACCAATATTTTCCAATAATTACCAATATTTACCAATAATTACAAATATTTACCAATAATTAGGAATAACTACCAAAAATTAAGAATAACCACCAATAATTTGGAATAATTACCAATAATTTGGAATAATTACCAATAATTTGGAATAATTACCAATAATTTGAAATACTTACCAATAATTTGGAATAATTACCTTATTACATTATTTGTATATTTTATTATTAATATTAAAATAATATAATTTTCTATATTATATACAATTCTCTTTTCTTCTGTGTTTTTTCTGTCTCCACATGTAATATTGGCATTCTTTTTCAAAATTATCAACCTACTCGCCAATGGAGAGGTGAAAGTGAATGCCAATATTACATGTGGAGACAGAATGTGAAACACACAGATGAAAGGAGAATTGTATATAATATAGAAAATTATATTATTTTAATATTAATAATAAAATATACTAATAATGTAATGATGTTATTATTATATAATTAATATTTATGAAAAAAATTATATTAGTATTATTAAAAAAATAAAAAATCAATATAATATTAAAATTATCAATATTTGTAACAGGTTTTGCTTTATTCTCAATATATTCAATCCTTGCTTGTGTTTTTTCTAACAAATTATTCAAAACCAGTAATGCTTTTATATTTTATAGAAAAATATGGAACAACGAGGTCGTCAACAGTCATTATTAGATGACCGCATATGGATAAATCAACGTAGAAATCCAAATGGTTCTGGTTTAAATCCAGTATATATAGAGGGTGTGGAGAGTTTTTTATCATTTGCGGCATCAAATCCAGAATTTGTTTCAGAAGGAAAGATAAAATGCCCTTGTAGAAAATGTTCATTGAGAACGTTTGACACGTTTGACAAAGTGGGGGAACATCTCTTGCGTTTTGGTTTTCAAGCAGATTATGTTTTTTGGTATCAACACGGTGAACGCAGTTCCAGAGCAGGTGATACCAACTTGATTCCGGATCCATCCCAGTTTCAAGATTTAGTACATGATGTTGCAGGTTCATCTGTTCAACATACAGAAACTCCGGCTGATATAGCTTCAAATCCTGAGTTGGGACCGTCTGAATTTTATGAGTTGTTGAAGTCTGCTGAGGATGCATTATATCCTGGCTGCAAGATGAGCAAATTAGAAGCAGTTGCAAAATTTATGGCTATCAAATCAGATAACGGAATGTCAAACACCTGTTTTGACCAGATATTTTCTTTGCTGAAAACACTGTTACCCGAAGGAAATGTTTTACCTGCAAATTACTATGAAAGTAAGAGGTTGGTTCGAAATTTGGGACTTACTTGTCAGAAGATTCATGCATGTTCAAATGACTGCATTTTATATTCAGGGGAAAATGAGTCGTTGGATAGTTGTCCCACATGTGGGCAACTGAGATATAAAGAAGGACAACACGAGAAGTCTGGTTTGATTCCTATAAAACAGTTGAGATATTTTCCGCTTACATCCAGACTTCAGCGTTTATTCATGTCTAAGAATACAGCGACAATGATGTCATGGCATAAAGAGAATAGTTCAACCGATAAAAGCTTGAATCATCCAGCCGATGGTGATTCATGGAAACATTTTGATAGAGTGCATCCATCATTTGCTTTAGAAGCTAGAAATGTTCGACTGGGCCTTTCCACTGATGGTTTCTGTTCGTTTGGATCTTATGGTAGTCAATATTCATGTTGGCCTGTTTTTTTAACTCCGTATAATTTACCTCCATGGATGTTGATGAAGGAGCCATATATCTTTTTGACTTTACTAATTCCAGGACATCCGAAGAAAAATATTGATGTTTATTTGAAGCCATTTATTGATGAATTAAATTTATTGTGGAGTACTGGTGTCAGTACATATGATGTTGCAACGAAACAGAATTTCATACTGAGAGCAGCATTGATGTGGACAATAAGTGACTTCCCGGCTTATGGGATGTTATCTGGCTGGAGTACACATGGTCAGAAATCATGTCCTTACTGTATGGGAGAGAACAAAGCATTTATGCTCATTCATGGAAAGAAACCTTGTTATTTTGACTGTCATCGCAGATTTCTTCCAGCTGATCATCCTTTTCGCAGAAACAGATCTCATTTCAGAAAAGGAACAGCTGAAAGGGATGGACCTCCAAAAATGCTATCAGGTTCGGAGTTAAAATCGGTTGTATTTTCATTACCTACCATCACTTTTGGTCCCACAATAAACCAACAGAAAATTTCTGGTTTTGGGAAAGAACACAATTGGATTAAACGTAGCATATTTTGGTATTTTCCATATTGGTCTGATTTGTTGGTCCGACACATGTTAGATGTCATGCATATTGAGAAGAACTGTTTTGATAATTTGTTTCATACAGTTTTGGATACGCCAGGAAAGAGCAAAGACAATGTAAATGCACGTTTAGATCTTGCCCAAATTTGCAGGCGTCCAGAATTGGAACTATTTGAGAATGTCAGAACAGAAAGGTTACTGAAACCAAAAGCAGCTTATACACTGTCTAAAGAAAACCGTTTATTATTTTGTCAGTGGATTGCAGATTTGAGACTTCCAGATGGCTGTGCTTCCAATTTGGGTAGATGTGTAAAGAATGATCATATTACTGGATTAAAAAGTCATGATTGTCATGTTATAATGGAGAGACTTCTACCCATTGGATTAAGAGGTCTGTTGAATTCTGTGATTTGGGATTCCATAATAGGCATGTCTCATTTTTTTCGGGAAATTTGTGCAGCTACGACAGATTATGATGCTCTAGGAAAACTTGAAAAAGATGTTGTTGTAATTATATGTAAACTGGAAAAAATATTTCCGCCGTCTTTCTTCGACTCAATGGAACATTTGATGTTACATTTTCCATATGAAGCCAAATGTGGAGGTCCGGTACAGTTTCGATGGATGTACCCATTTGAAAGATGCATGCAAAAATTGAAAAGAAAAGTACGCAACAAAGCATCTGTTGAAGGATCTATTGCAGAAGCTTATTTGCAAGAGGAAATATCTTTTTTCTGCTCCCATTATTTTGAATCTGAGTATCCTTCAAAACACAACCGAATGGGATGGAATGAGAGGAATATTGATGAAATCGACAATCAATTATCTGTTTTCAACCAGTCAGAGCTTGGTTTTGGTGGAGTTTCTGAACGCTGGCTTTCAGATGATGAACATCATAGAGCTCATACGTATGTTCTGCTCAACTGTGAAGAGATGACATCAATTGTACTGTAAGTGTTTATATCACTTATTCTATCATTTATGTTACAGTAAATAACTTTGGTTTTTATAGGTTGTATGATAATCATATCAAGAAACAAATTCCACAAATTACAGCAGCTGCTCTCGAAGAACGTCGACTGAAAAATTTCTCTCAGTGGTTTCAAAAACTGGTAACATAAATTCTTTATCTTTTAGAAACTCATTCAATGTATAGTTTACTATATTGATAATTATTTCACAAATCTTCAGGTGTCTCGACATGCTGATAAAATTGACAAACGGCTGTGTGTATTGAGTAACCCACCTTCCAAACTTGTTAAAACTTATAATGCATATGTGGTGAATGGATTTTGATTCCACACACATGCATATGGGGAATCGAAAAAAACAATGAACAGTGGAGTTAGCTTGAGAGGATCTCATCATCGAGAAAATGAAGTTGACTTTTATGGCATACTTGATGAAATCATTGAACTCTGTTATCTTGGACAACATTACATAACCATGTTCAAATGTCGGTGGTTGGATACAGAGAGAGGCGTGCGTGTTCATCCGACTCATGGAATCATCGATATTAAATGTAAAAGTGTTCTCGCAGTAAATGAACCATTCTTATTGGCTCAACAGGCATATCAAGTTTATTATACAAAGTACTGTTCAACATCAAGAGACTTGACTGATTGGTGGAGTGTAATAAAAATCAAAATTCGAGACAATCAGTTTAGTCAAAGTGAATGTGCTTTCACTGATGTGCAAAGAATTGAAGTTTTTCAAGAGAGTACTCAAAATCAATCTTTTTTACAAAGAGACATGAGTATCGATGACGACACCCCACATTTAAGAGTCGGTGATGACGATGATGTTAATGATGTCACATATGAATTTGAAACGGTAAGAGATGAAGCAACTGTAACTCGAATGGATATCGATGATGTTGAGGAGGAATATGAAGATGACATTGACATATATGAATATGATGATGAAGATGAACACTGATAGCATTTCATGGTATTTATATACAATCATAATATGTATATATGTATATATAATAGTAATTATCAATTATTTGCTAACATTAACATTTTCTGTTTCAGATGGATGACGCCACATTTCGTGCGTTGGCGGATGCTGACCTGACTTTTGATGCAGATGAGTTGCTGACAGATGACCCTCAGCCTGCAGGCGCTCCAGGGAGTACGCGGAGGGGGCGCGGTCTTGCACGATTGATGATTCCTGACCCCGTCCCCGAGCGACGTCCATGTATTGGGTTTGATCCACGCACACGGAGGTGTGATAACCTGTGTGATAACCTGTGGATTTGACTAAGATTTCATTAATCTATTCACATAATAAATGTTTATTATTTTTTCAGTTTTCCGCATATAGAAGTCGGACAGGGCAGCGCTATTTTGCGCAACTATTTCTCTCAGCCGTGGACCACATGGGAGCAGATTCCCATTGATGTGCAGCAGGCCATGTTCGGCCATTGGTTGGTACGTACGTAAATAAATAATTTTTATTTTGAAAATTATTTCATTTCTAACTTGATATTTTGATTTATTTGTAGGGTTTATGGTATCCGATCGAGGATACCATGCGTGACGCCATCCACGAGGCATGGGAGGTGGCCATGCGTGATCGTCTTCGTCAGTTTTTGCACAATTTAAGAAAAGCTGCGATGAAGAAAGCAGGAGTGTCAGATTTTGAGGAGTCATGTAGAGCACACCGACCAGAGTATATTTCATCCCATGTATGGGATGGATTATGTGCGCACTGGTTGAGTGGTGCCTTTCAGAGGAGATCATCGGTGGGGAGGCAGAATCGGGGGAGACAGGAGGTGACTCATCGAGCTGGGAGTCGTTCTTTCAGTACTCATAGACAGCATCTGGTACGTACATTATTTATAAATATTTTATATAACTATAAATATTAACAGTTTTTTTTATTCTTATAGGCTGTCGAGCACCCCGATATTATAGAGTACGATGTATATCGGAGGATGTATAGTGATCCTGCTACTGGGGAGCTCAGAGGTGATCGTCAGCATCACATCGTGGTCAGTATTATTTGTTTTCAAGTTTAAAAATTAACTCCATATAATATATTCACAATTTTAATTTTAAATTGCAACTATAGGAGTCATATGAGGCCGCAGCGGCACAGGCCCGGCCTGAGAGTCAGGCCGAGTCATCAGATCAGACCACTGCCCGTCAGTTTGATGAGGCGACATGGATGCAGGCCACCCAGTATGCCTTCGAGAAGGGCCGGGTAGTTGGTATCGGCTCTCGACTGACTCCCGGAGATTATTATGGCAGTGTTGCGATGTCGGCGTCCAGCTCGAGAGGAGCTCGTGCATCTTCTTCTACACAGTATGAGGATCAGTTACGATCTCAGACTGCACAGATAGAGAGTCTCCGATAGGAGCAGGAGCAGATGCGTCAGCAGCATGAGGAGGAGCGTCGACGCCAGCAGCAGCTGTACGAGGAGCAGGCGAGTCGGTGGCAGCAGCAGCATCAGGAGCAGATGGAGTACATGCGCCGACTCACTCATGCTTTAGGGATGGAGTTTCCTCCACCACCATCTGCAGATCCCCCACCTCCCCCCCTCCCCCCCTCCTTCAGATTAGAGTTTGTATTTCTGTTATAAAATTTGTGAAATCAAAATATTTTTTTTTCTATTCGTAGTTTCTGTCTCATTATAAAATATTAATAATATTATATTTTTAAATAACAATATTAATATGAATAATAATATTATTTATATTTTATAATATTAAATTTTATATATATATTAAAATTTTATATATATTAAAATTATATATATATATTAAAATTTTATAATATTATAATTTAATTATTTTTTTTGTAATACTTGAATTATTTTAATATTTGAATGTAAAATAATTCTATTATTTTTATATTAATTAAAATAACTTATTAATATTTTTTTATTTATGAATTATAATTGTAATATTATTATATTAATTAAATTATTTATTAATATTCTATTATTTTTATTTTTGAATTATAATTCTACTATTATTATAGTAATTAAAATAATTTATTATTTTCATTTGTAAATTATAATTCTATTATTATATTAATTAAAATAATTTATTAATAATTTATTTTTTTATTTTTTTTATAGTATTTGCGACGGGATACTATGCCCGTCGCAAATACTAGTATTATTAATAGTTTTTTTATTTTTTTTTAAAAAAAGTATTTGCGACGGGTCCCGACTCCCGTCGCAAATACTAGTATTATTAATTTTTTTTATTTTTTTAAAAAAGAGTTTTTGCGACGGGTCCCGTCGCAAAAGGTATTTGCGACGGGACCCGTCGCAAAAACTGTTTTAAAAGTTTTTTACAAAAATACGGAATACTATTTGCGACGGGGAGAATGCCCGTCGCAAAAAAAGGCTTTAGCGACGGGCCCGTCGCAAATAAGTGTAGTTGCGACGACGTTTTCAGCAACGGGCTATTTGCAACGGGATCCCGTCGCAAATAGCCCGTCGCAAATACCTGTTTTTCTAGTAGTGCACGGTTTGGCCCAAATCATGAAAACTCACCCTTTCCTCCAAAACTGTATGTGAAAATTCTCTGGAATGGGGGAGTGCCTTGGGTATCTTGACTGGAAACAGATCCTTCCCTGGCTGGGGCTCTACCTCAGGGAAGTGACCCCTACATGGGGGAGGGGGGTTACCATGTGTGGAGGGTTCGAAAAGTCCACACATGGGAATTCCCTTAAAAAAAGTTTTTTATTCCCTTACTAGAAAATTATAACATGCCATATAGTTTTTCTAATTTTTGAAATTTTTAGAGAAGCATGCTTAATGTATATTTTTGTAATCAAATTGTTTAATTTTGAACCCTTATAAAGCATGCTACCTAGAAGTAGACTTCACACTTGCATGATAAAATAAATTATTCTAGAAACCATGCTTAGAAGTATTATAGCTTCCTTGTGAGTTAATATTACATTTATTTCTTTACATTGTAATTTATCATAGGCACGTGCCTTTGACTTATTGTAAAATTTGGTTTTAGACATTTAAATTCTGAAATTTCTGAAATGACTATCTTAATTGATTGATAATTACTTTTTGTTTTTAGAAACCTTTTCAAGAATAACTTACTCTTTATTTGGCATGATCGCAGTTCTGTAGTATTGATATAACTATATTTTGTGAGCATGTATTAGGGTAGAAATTCACGTGACATGTATATCTAAACTTAGGAAAATGATAATCATGCCAAATGGTAACTTGTTGAGACTTAAAAACTATTCAAATAATTAGACTTATTATTTTACAACTGATAAGAAATTTTAATTACTGAAATGACCTTAACTCACATGTTAAGTCATGAGTAGTTTTTTATGGTAAGCATGCCTAAAGTTGAAATCATTGGTTTGGAAACTAAGTAAATTCTAGTATGAGAGACTTTTGTATATAGCATGTTTGATACGTTACATTTAAATATTTAAGTAGAATCATGTTATCCTTATATAAGCATGTTTTATTAAACTAAAAAATGATTAATTGATGTTTATCTAGAGCACAATAATGCATAAAAGATAGATATAAAACACATGTAGTTTTAATTTTATTATCAGAAAGCATGTTTTAATTTAATGATTATGAGAGCATGTTGTTTATGAAATGTAGTTTTTGAATTGAAGAGTGATGCCCTTATTCTACCCCGAAGGGATCCTGTGAGCACTCTTTTCCTTCCCCTAGGGTTTCATCCCCCGATGTTGGGGCGCTATCATATGGCCTCCGCTTCTCTTCTCTCTTTCCTTTTCCTCTTTATCCTTTATATGGTTCTCTCTACTTCGGCGATCTCGTTTTCTAGTGCACCTCTTCGACGATGAGTGAATCTTCCTATGACCTCTCACTCTCTTTCTCTCAGTTCTCCCCCTGGGGTTTCTCCTCACCGTTATTTCATTCTCTGGGCTTATACCTTTTGTTTGCGAGCCTTCAAATATAAACCAACACTGCTCTGCCAACTGGCTCCATTGTACCAGACTCTATTTTTGGTCTTGTTCGGTGTTCTTCATGGTGGTTTGGGATGTGCTGGTGGATCGCGATCGCTGTCTGATGCTGAGGCCCTTGTCTGGATTTTCCTCTATTCTTCCAATTTCTTTAGGTTTTTTCTTGGTGGTTAATTGTTTTTTACCCTCAAAATAGTCTTCTTTGATTGGTTATGTTTTTATCTTGAGGGAATTGGTGTTTTGGATTTTCTGTTTATTTTCGCATCGGCTGTTTTTTTTATTCGGTCTATCTGCAAGTTACAGCTTGCTGTGATTCCCTTTGTCTGCTCAACTCTTCCTTGACCCTAAGGATTGGCGCTCCCATCTGAGTTGGTCTGGTGTGTTGGTTCTGAATAATTCTTTGGAATTTGTTTTTCAAATGGCTAACGACATTCCAGGAGCTTCTCTGGCATGGGGTTTTCTCCTTCATCTATCTGTGTGATGTTTGCTTCATTAATGAACAACACAACGCCACCAAGGTGGTGGTTCCTCTCCCAGGATGATGGTTTATTTCAGATTTACTGGTGGTTTCTTTGGGTTGGTCTGGTTCTCAGTGATTATGTGATCTGGTGATCCCTTGCAAGTTGGGTGTTTCTCAATGCTGATGATAGTGTTCTGTGGAGAGATGATAGTTTCCAGTGGCTTCCGCACCAGTGAACTAATACGATGATGGGTCTGTTTTGTGTTAGGGTTCTTGTCATGAGGTGGTACGTGGACCGAGGTGTGATGATGGTGTGGTTTGAATTTTGAATTTTGCAGGTTGAATATTGAATTTTGAATCGGTTTTTGGGGAGTATGCGTAGCGGTGGAAGGTGCTGTAAGGTTCCCACTTTTCCAAAAAGTGGTTTATGAAAATAATAAAAAAATGTAATTTTAGTAGTTTTTGAATTGAACACAAGAACATATCATGTAGATTTTTTCAAAGGAAGTTGAAAGTGCATTTCCTTGATAATAATATGAACCCTGAAAGTCTTGTTTAACCATATTGAACATGGTGTGTGATATAACATGTGTATAATTTTATCTTTAACTTGGGTGAATGTTGGAGCTATTTAAATGAAAGACATGATGTTTCATTGGTGTTGTTTGTGGTTGCATTATTATAACTGCATTGATGTTTTTTATGCCTTGCTGAAAATAGAATTCCTAGAAATTAATGTCTTGATGAAAAACATAGAAGAATTTTGAACTTGGATAAGCTGGTACATTTAAAACTCATGTCATATTTGTGATTCATGCCATATGTTAATTAGAGTTTTCTAAAATTGATATTAAACTCTTCTAGTATTAACTTAGTAAAGAGCATGAAGGAGTTCTGTTAGCAGAACAAAATAAATTTTGTTGGAACGCGAAGCCTTCCAATTTATTTATGTTGTTTTGGGAAACATGTTGGAGAAAAATTGGTTTTAAAAATTTTTTTGAAAGTTTTTTCACAAAGATAATTTTGACAAATACCATGTACAAAAAGGATTCAGAATTTGAGTCTTGACTCAAAATGGTTTTCTTAGATTACTAATTTTGTTTTAATACAAGGTTTTTCATGGACATGATTTAACAAGTATGATATGTTTCAAATGTTTGAAATTTAATTTTTTATGGATTAACAGATAAGGATAATTCATGTATATATATTCATTCATGGAATGTATAAGTGAATTCATTGAAGTAAAGGGGTTAAAATAATGTGAAGGATTTTTTTTTGAATGTTCTCCCTTCCTTAGAGTTATTATGGTTGTTTGATTGATATGAATTTCATACTAGAAATATTATACCTATCTATGTAGCCTTGTTCTATTTGAGAGGTATCTCCCCCAGGATATTGTTTCAAGGTATTATGTAGGTTTACACTTCTTTTCCCTTGCGATTATTGTGTTCCAAATATATCAATATTCTTAAGAGGTATCTCATAGGGTGGTTTTTCAGACCCCTTTTTTTCCCTTTTGGGTTTGGTTTTAAATTCTAGAGGGTAGGAATATTTTTATAGGTATCTAATGTAACAGTCCGGACCTCTCTGGTCCATTCCTTTGTGAAAATTAGGCATTTGAAGTGTTCTGGAAAGTTGCAGTGACTCATTTCAAGAGTTTTTCAAAAATCCAATTTTTCCAACGATAGCTCATCTAACGGTGAGTCATACATTGGTAAGTGGTGATGGTAGGTTTCACCAGTGATCAAAGACCGACAAGTAAGAATGGTGACTCACACCAATGACTTTCAATGGCGAGTCATTGACAGTGGGATGCAGAGATAGGTCACCAACGGTGAGTCACCCAAAGATGAATCATCCAGTGGTGACTCGCAACAGCGAGTCACAACGGCGAGTTGAGATGGAGAGTCTCAACGGTGAGTCACTAATGGTAGGTCTCTAGTAGAGAATCGCGATGGAGAATCACCCAACATTGAGTCATTTCCGATAGTTTTTCTAAATTTTAAAATCTTCCCAGTTTTTCTAGTTTCTCCCCTTTGACGTTTTAGTTGATGTAAAATGAATTGAAGACCACATTTAAGAGGTTTTGAAGCTGTTTCAAGGGATATAAAATATATATTTAAATTCCCAATGCCCAGGAGGATCTTAAATAACCAAGACACATGGTCTTGGACAAGATCCTCCATTAATGGATTTTAAAACAGTTTCTTCTGTTGATTTAGAATTTGGCCTTTCTAAAGCTGAGATCATTTCTCCCTTGTCTGCTTCCCTTTTATCTTGATACCGAACATCCCAAAACATTTCTTCCTTGAGGAGTCATGCGTCTGTACTTTATCCATCATTATGAATTTTCCTCGTGGAGTTTTCTTGCTGCATGCGCACCCCCTGTTTTGGGTGCAAGGAAGAATTGATGATCGTCTGTTTTTAAGGTAGGTTTCCCTTTATAACTCTTATTTTTGTATCATACGGGGTGGGTGTATGAATGCATCCTTTGTGTAGATAGAATAATACCAAATTAATAAAGATAATTTAATTAGTTTAAGATCAATATGCTGGTCCAAGAAATGTGATATGTCATTATTTGTTATTTGTTGATATTGTGAATGTATGGGCTATATGCCTCTTGAAAATTGTGGTCGTTGGGGGTCCTTGGTTGCACACAGAATGTTTATGAATGCATGTTTGTCTGCGTTTGGTTAAACAAATGCATGGGATCTTTTAACCATGTATATTCATCTAAAATAAATGGATTCCCCAAGATTATAAGGTTTTTGTGATAACACCCTAAAATAAGTGTAATTGAATAATGGATGCCTTGCTCAATCTGGAAGCATGTCTTGATCTGTTATGTGATGTAAATTGTTTTTGGAAATGATTGTATGTTGTGGGTTGGATCTAGTGATATGATGAAGGGAATATTACTGTGTTGTGATATTTGGGGGTAGTGGATGATATGTTTTATAAAGTGGGGATGTGATTGTTGAAATGGTACATATGGTTGTACAGTAGGGATGAAATGGGTATGTTTATACAGCAGGGATGTAAGGTGGTTATAGTGTGGTTGTGCAGCAAGGATGTAAAAAGGGTATGTGGCTATAAATTTATGGTGATGTGGGATTGTTGGAAAGAAAGTAATGGGTTGTTGTGCGGTGCTGATTTCTGTGTGTTGGTTATTTTACATTCGACTTTCCTGGGAAGTATGGAACTAAAATTGTATATCTTCTCTTGGGAGGAATATGAAAAAATGGTTTATTTGAAATAGAATATGGAATGTGAAAAACTAAATAATGAATGATAACAGGCTGGAATTTAATGAAAAAATGTGTTGTTAATATGGTTTATTAAATATTTTATGAAACATGTTAAGTGGATAAATGTGGACCAAAAGTATAATGTGACTTATGTCTTGTGTTTTGCTTGTATGGTGTTGTGCTTATGCTATGTGGTTGCTTCTATTAAATCTACTCAAGTATTAATGGAATTAATACTACATGTTAATTAATTTAAATGGATATGTTTACTAAATAAATTGATGATGGGTTTTATTGTTTCACTTGTTAATATTTATGTATAAACAAACTGGTTTGGAATGTGAAATGGGTTTTGTGAATTATTGTGTGGTGTTGTGCATCTAGAGGTGTTAGCAAAGGTGGTGTCTTATGAGTTGGTAGTTTGTGTGAGAATCCATAGGTTGGGATTGAGTGTTTGATACTATATATGCGTACCTATATTTTTCCTTGTGTTTTCTATATGCACCCCAGCCTAGTTGAAGACTATGTGCCGAACATTCCCATTGCCATGGGGGAGGGTGTATTTTCCTAACATCTTGGTGAGAGGATGGATGGATGGTTATTGGATCTTACCTTCTCCCTCTTCTAGGCATTGGTAGCCCAAGAATCTTCGGGCAGGTTCTGGTACGGTTATGAGGCCCAGGTTTCTGTGGGCGAGGTGTGATTTCCCAGGTGTCTACAAGATGAGATGTGGTGTGCTTTCTCAGGTGTCTTCAGGATAAGTTATGGTTGTGGACCAGGTGTCTGCAGGAGGGATGTGGTATGGTTGTGGTCCAGGTGTGTGCGGGCGAGATGTGGTGAGCTTTGTTTTCCCAAGTTGCGGGACTAGCTCTGAGGCCTAGGTGTGTGCGGGCGAGTTGTGAAGTGGGGATTGTATAAGAGTGCCGAAGTGACAGGATGTTTTCCATTAGGGTATGAGCAGTAAAACAGTGGGAAATGGTATGGGGTACCCAAACATCAATGTGATTATTATATTACTTTACTTGAATTGTGTTATTTTGTGATCATGCCTTGGTGAGGTTAGGATGGCTAGTATTCCATTCTAGGTGCTTTTGGTTTCTACTTTTTTTTCACAGGGGCATTAGTCTGCTTCTCCTACTTGTGCATGAGAGAACTTGATTTTTCTTACTGAGTATACTCATATTCTCACCCTATATATATTAAAATATTTTCAGGTTTCCAGGAGGATTACATAGACCGTTCTGGACTTTACTAGCTCGGACATGGGTTTAGTTTCCGTGTCACTACTTATCTTTGTTCTTTTGGTACTTGCTTTGGAGTTTTATTGTATTTTTAGCAGTTTTGTTTTAAACATGATTGTGGGATGGTTTTGGATTTATTATATATATATATATATGTCTTGGAGTTGTTTTGAGGTTGATACATCTTATCTCTCAATCTTGTTTACTATAAAAAGGGTAATGCCTCCCATTTTGTGATATTTGTATACCCTTGGTACTAGCCGCCACCCTGGGGCCTACTGGAGGTAGGACTTGGGGGTCATTATCTTCCTTTATTCATTGCTAGTCCAGGAGGGGCATCTTTGGAGGGAGGGGGCCATGACATAAATGAGCCATTTATCATCGATTTTGATATCACTGATAAAGGCCATCACAGCTGGTGCAAAAATTGCAACAAAACTATAGTAGAAACAAATTACAAACATAATCAAATTGGAATACAAATATTATAGAAATTTTATTGGAATACAAATATTACATCGCACTATCATTTTAATTCAAAATTTACATAGAAAATATTTACACTGATGTGATATTTACAATTCATCAAAAAAATTACAATCTAATATACAAAATCATAACACTTATAGTAGTATTTTTCCAACGATCAACATTTGTACAAAGTATTATCCCTGCAATAAAACTAATGTTTATTTTAGTAACAATACATTAAAAAAACTTATTATAATTTTAATGTTTTATAATTCACATATGATAAATTATATTTTTAATTACTAAATATATTAATGATATTATCAATTATACTATTAATTATATTTTTAATGATTATACTGTTAATTTTATATTAATTATTAATTATACTATTAATTAATAATTATATTATGAATTGTTAATTACATTGTAAATTAATAATATATATAAATTATATTGTTAATTACTGAATATATTAATGATATTATTAATTATTAATTATCTTAATTACTTAAATAGTTTATAATTTAATCATTAAACTAAAGTGAAATTTTTATCAGCCCCCCGTAGGTAGATGGGGTGGCACAGAGGATTGGGGTTTGGACCCTGCATCGTGGGGTCGAGTCCCCGAGCGCATTTGTTTTCTTGCGTGTGTTGTACCAAAACAACCTTTAAAACAACATTTTTATATTATGTACTTTGAGTCATATCGAGCACATCGTGTGTTGGATTGATGCGTGACCGATTCCTACATATCACAAATGAATTATAGACCATTTTCTTAAAGTTTGAAAATAATCAGAGTTAGTTTACTTAGATTTGACAATGTGACATGCATTTTAAACTAAAATGACATTTTTATATTGAAAACACACACTTGGATTTATATCATCCACATTGTGTTTTATATTTATGTGTGGTTGGTTCCTAAATATCATTAATGAATTATGAATCTTTTTCTTGAAGTTTGAAAACAACCGGAGTTCGTTTCATTAGTTTCGACAATGTGACTCACGATTTTAACGAAACTAGCATTTTTATATCGAAAACATGAACTTTGAGCTATACCGAACACATCATATGTCAGATTGATGCATGGTTGATTCATACATGTAATAAATGAATTATGGATTGTTTTCCTAATGTTAAAAAACAATCTGATCTTGTTTTCTATATTTTGGTTATGCGACCTGCACTTTAAACTAAAACAACACTTTTATATTGAAAACAAACACTTTTGAGCCATATTGACCACATCATGTGTTAGATTGATGTGCAGTCAAATTTTAAATTTCATAAAATGAATTAATAACCATTTTCCTAAAGTTTGGAAATAATCCTATCTTGTTTACTTAGTTTTGGCTATGTGACTCATGTTTTAAACTAAAATGACACTCAATTTTTAAAATACACACTTCAAGTCATACCGACCACATCGTGTTTTAGATTGATGTGAAGTCAATTACTATGCACCATAAATGAATTATGCATATTTTTCATAAATTTTGGAAACAATCTGAGCTCATTTTCTTAGTTTTGGATACATGACACATGTTTTAAATTAAAATGATGCTTTTATATTGAAAGCACGTACTTCATGTCATACCAACCACATCATGTGTCATATTGATGTGAAATCAATTCCTAAACATCACAAATGAATTATGAATCATTTTTGTAAAGTTTTAAAATAATCTAAACTCATTTGATCGGTTTTGGCTATGTGAGGCACATTTTAAACTAAAATAACAATTACATTGAAAATACACACTTCGATTCATACTGACCACATCGTGTGTCAGATCAACATGAGGTTGATTTATAAAAGTAAAAAATTAATTATGAATTTATTTTATAAAGTTTGGAAACAATATAAGTTCTTTTTATTGGTTTTGTCTATGTGACACATGTTTTAAAATAAAATGACACTTTTATATTAAAAAAATGCACTTTGAGTCATACCGACTACACCGTGCATTAGATTGATGTGCGGTCAATTAATACAATTCATAAATGAATTATTGATTATTTCCCTTATTTTTGAAAACAAAACGAGTTCATTTTCTTGGATTTAGCTATGTGATGTGCATTTTAAATTAAAATAAAACTTTTATATTGAGAATAAGCACTTTGATTCATACAAACCACATCATACGTCAGATTGACTCATGGTCAATTATTACATGTCAAAAATTAATCACATATCCTTTTTCTAAGGATTGAAAACAATGAAAACTCGTTTGGTTATTTTTGTCTATGTGATGCACATTTCAAACTAAAATAACACTTTAATTATAAGATCCCAACCTTTCGAGGAGGTAAGTCCTTGTTTGAATTTTGAGTTAACTCCCTTTATAATGGTTAATGAAAGGTTTCATGAGAATATGAGGGGAATCAAGGGTGTATTGGGGGTTTGGGACATGAAAAAGAATGAAAAGAGGCTATACTATGCAAGGCACATGGTTGGCACACAATTAGTACTAACTGTGCTCTCTGTAGGGGGAGGGTGCACGGTTGACAAACCATGAAAGGGTATCCTGAAAATCAAGTGGTTTTGTGTAGTTCCAAATGTAAGACCTCCACATAGTTTTAAAAACCATGCGGTATCCCTAGGAGATCATGTGACCCTGGCCCCCTCTTGGACAGAGGGCAACGCACGGTTGGTGCATAGTTTGTCCAACCCTGTAGGAAAATTGTGCACCTAATTAAAAGAAATAATTTCCCATCCTCCCATAGTATTTAAGGTTTATTACTCAATTTTATTCCCCTCTCCATCTCCAGTATCTTGAGTGACAAACTGTGATCTCCACCCTCTTTTAAGGATCATTTTCCCTCGATTTTGAGTCATTTGATGCACTGTTAGGTGTGAATCAGAGCTTTGAGTGAGTCTATCACTCCTATTTTCTCTATTTTCTAGAAGAAACCTTGTATAATTCTTATTATCCTTCTAAATCCTCTAAACCCTTGTTTTCTAGTAGATTTTATGTTCGGTCTTTGATGGTTATTTGAGTTCGAATCAAGGGCTGAGGTTAAACAAGCGTTCATCTACGAACTTGAGGTAGGTGGTGTACAAGTTATATCCCATAGTATTGATGTTTAATTCATACGTATGTGGTTGTGACTTTATGTTATTATTCTACAAATTTTAATCCTTGATAAGAAATGAAAATTTAGATGCATAAATGGTGTGTTAAACCCCTTACGATCCCCATCATATTAGTTGAGGTTGATTAGACCGGGACTATGGTCACCCATGGGGTGTGCCACTTCCTTGAACATGAGGATTAAGTTGTTAAATGATGAATTTAAGGGTTTATGTGATTAAACCAATTGTAATTTTGATAAGAATTTTGGAATGGAATAAAGGGGTGTTTGGATTGACTTTAATAAGTTAAATGAGTTATGGTGTGTAAATGGGTAAATGTGAGAAACAATTAAAGGGGTTTGTATATATGGTTAATTGGATTGAAAGGGACGATAAATGGTTATAATGTCTCTTTAAGGGTGAATTGGAATAACTATGGGAATTGTGAATATGTTGAATGTAATTAACTATACAATTATGATAAATGAAATGGTTCACCTATATTGTCTTTGTTTGATAAAGAGGTTAATGATGATGAGACTTTGAAAATGTGAACAAATGGTTGGATTGGTGTTGGAATGATGATTATCTCCCTTGGACATACCAGACTGATGCTCCAGGTGCCTCTATGCATAGTAAGTTTTGGAGAAAGGACTAATGCTACCAATTCCAAGGGTATGGACATGGCATTCCATATCATGGTTGGGATGGTCAGACATGGAATTATGAATCTTGGTTGGATACTTGGATTGATGATCCTTATTTTTTAACCTACGACCCATTTGACACATGGTTCAGATGACCGAAATTGGGCTTAAGTAGGTTTGATGAGTATAGGTGACACTAATAACTAAGAACATGTGTGGTTGATTTAAATACTGTTAAATAATGAAAGTTGTTCTAATTACTTATTGGCCTTGATTATTTGTACTTCTACATACACTGTGATTATAATGAATATTTTTATAGACACCATTGGTAGTGATCTACTAAATTGTACTCACACCCTTCTCAGACCTCTGTGGGGTACCTGATAAGACTTCATGTTTACAGGTCACGATAAGGGAAAGGGCCCTATATTAGAGGGATGATATGAGAGTCAGGACAAAGCATGGATGGGGGGAATGAACATAGTGTTAGGAACTGACTTGGGAGTTCTTCGGTGTGTCTTTATTTTCAGTTTACCTTCATCATAATAGAATTTCATGGGATGACACATTTCACTGTATTTTCTTTGGTATTTCCCCTATTTGGGAATGTGGTTTGTGTTGTTTCAATATTTATTATTATAACATGTCATTGTTCTTGGTGATTTACACTTTTGGTTTACTTTGGTAAAGAGGGTATAGTCTCCCCATATGTTCCATTAGACCCTCACTACTATTTGGTAGCTTCTAACATATAGGGAGGCATGCTTGAGGTCACATACTACTTCGAAACGGGGCACCAGTTATAGTGGCACCCAGGTCGGGATGTTATAAAGTGGTATCAGAGGGTTTTTTTTCTATTGCTTTAATATTTGAGAATAGTAGATAGGAGATTAGTATGAGTCATGCCTTAGTCATGAGCTCATGCATGAGAGTAGCTAACCCATCTGTGGGAAAAAACCCAAGTACCCATGGTTGGGATTGTTTTTCTTGTTGTTTGTTGTTACAATTGAATGTTATTTCACCTTGAGTGACAAACTTGATGTGTGATGTTATTGTTTTATGATATTTTTCTCATGGGTTGGAATGGAATGAGGTTGTGTATACATGCATCATTATAGGCAATTAGTAATTTATTTGACATGCATCATGATAGGCGCTCACAGGGAAAAGCATGTGGAATGTGAGAGATAAAATGATTTTAATTTTCCTTATAATTTTAAATAAATGGTGTCTAATAAAGATGATTCTTTGGTTAAATTGAAATAATTAGATTTAATATTTATAATAGAACCTAACAATAAAGTTTCAACTTTTTAAATAATTAAAGAAAGTTAAATGAAATAGTTAGTATGATGTCTAACGTAAAGTTTAAATATGAAAGTATGGTTATACAGAACATATTTTTTCCTTGTAATACTTTGAAATACATCTAAAAATATTTCCCGAGCTAGGTGTTGAGATGACATGCAATTCCGAGTCTCGATGTTCCCAAAATTAATTTTATGAAAATATTAAATATATTTTATATTACACCTGGATAGTTTTTCAAGAAGAAAACAGGATGTCTCTTAAATATAGTCTTGGTTGAAAATCAGAGACCACAGTTGAATCTGAAACATGATTTTTACCCTAGGCATGGCCTAAATATGGTCGGCACAAGGAATTCAAATAAGGAGAATATTGGCGGGTGCGTTAAGTGAAATAATTAATTATTTTAATTAATTCATTTAACATAATTCCCTTTATAAATAGGCTATTATGAAAGATACTGGGGTTAGATGCATAACCCTGGGACCATTGAGAGGAGGAGACACTATTCTTCATTGGTGAATTGAGATCGGATGATTGATCAACAACCAGATCAAGGTGAATAAAGGCATAAAAAACACAACAGATCATCCTCCTTTGTTGGTAGCTATATTATTCACCAACAAATGAACTGAATCAAGGTAAGAATCATATTATGTGGATTTCCTCCCTTATGATTAAATCTTTGAGTATAATAATTTCTATTTATTTTATTTACATCAAATTTGAGCCTTTTCATGCATCAGTGTAGCAGATTTAATTTATTTATTTGATTTACCCTATTGTTCCATGTTTTCTCACCCCAATTATTACCAATATAATTCATTAGACAATAATTCTTGGCCAAAAATTATTGCACCTTTGGTTTATGTGCTCCCCCCATCGTTCTTTATGATCTTCATTGATTTCCCCATGGGGTCTTAGTTTGACATTATCGGGCAGGATAGAGTGTGATCAGACCTCCAAATTCATGGAATATTCACGTGTGGCATATAAATCAGAGATCAGAGGATGAATTGAGATACTTGGCAGGATACAGGTGACGATTCATGTGGATCCGGGATCCAGGAATGATTGTCACGACATGAGAGCTGCGATGGCGGCACGTGGGTTTCGTGTGAGAGGATCAAGCTGCATTTTTGGGCCAATATAAAAACATAAATGATGACTGGAGATGTATTCCACCAATTTTAGGTGAGTACCAGGAAAAAATCATGGTAGTGGGCATGAATCTAGATCGTGTAGAGAAGATCTGTGATTTTGTGACTACTCGACATACACTAGGATGAACACACACCATGTAACAACCCCGTGGCTACGATGCTAGGGTTTTGGAAAAGTTAAGGATCACACATCATGTGGCTAGGCCAAATTCTATATGACCCTCCCTGGGTAGATAGGTAACTTGACAGAGGCATACATGGAGGACCCCATGCGGGAGTACACACTGTCTATCGTAGTGCATGGGCACTGACATTGCCAATATAGACATGACCAAGAGAACGAGAAGGACCCCGAGTGGATGTGACACACCATGTGGTCCCATTACACACTGTTTAGGGATATATGGATAGTGATTCATATACTGGTGAAGGACACAACTAGACAGCAGGGAGGGACCACACACTATGTGGTCCCCCTTACATGTCGTGTACCATTCCTTTTGAGGAAACTTCTACATCACTTATCTCCTTCATATGAACTCATATTTTGGACAATGATTAGCCTATAATTAGTGTTTTTATATATAGAACACAATGGAGTCCTTAGTAGTGACTTTTGAGATATGATACGAGATGTTCCGAGTTTGACTTTTCTTTTGGTGATACTCAATGATGGTAGTGATTGGGCAGGATCATCAGAGACATCAGAGTGACACCCTCTTGCCAGGATAGGGCACAAGTACTCTATTGACTACATGAGTGAAACCCTACTATGGTATCAAGTCATGGGTTCTCAACTACTAGAGTGAAACCCTCTTTTTGGAACCGGGCATGAGTCCTCTACCAACAACTAGAGTGTCACCCTATTGCTGGGATAAGGCATGGGTCCTCTATTGAATACCTAAGTGGAAACCTACTATGATATCAGGGCATGGGTCCTCGATTACTAGAGTGACACCCTCCCCTGGGATAGGTAATGGGTCCTCAACCACTAGAGTAGCACCCTCCTGCTGGGACTGGGCATGGGTCCTATATCAACTATCAGAGTGGAACCCTCCTGTGGAGTTAGGTAATGGGTTCTCTATCCATATACCACTAGAGTGGAACCCTCTCATGAAGTCATGGAATGAGTCCTCTATCTATCTACCATCATAGTGGAACCTTTCTACAGTTTTGGGGGCATGGGTCCTCTACCACTAGAGTGGAACCCTACTATGAAGTCAGGGCATGGGTCCTCTACTCATAGAGTGGAATCATTATGTTGGAATAGGGAATGGGTCCTCTATCTATCTATAGAGTGGAACCCTCCTACTGTACTAGGGCATGATCCCTCTACCTATAGATTGTGACCCCTCGACTGTGCGGAACAATGGTGAGGTGTGGCTTGATATGGATGTTTCTTTGGATGGACACGTAGGATGCTGGGCATCGTTGATGAACCCTTGGAACTGATGGAAGTCTCTTTTATTGGGTTGAGCTCTGAGATAGTGATCCCCTTTTTCTCTTGTTTGGGATTCTTTTATTAAGAATATATATATCCTTATTATTGGATTCCTTTAAATATTACTATGGGTTAAGCTATCTAATTCTATCACGTCTCTTACCAGTCTCCCTTCAGCTTTCAGGGAATCCTACCAAGTATGTATATACTCACCCCTATATAGGCTTTTCCCGCATGTGTCATGTCATATGAAGAAAATGAGCATGTTGATAAAAATTACAGAGGACCATAGGGACAGCCTGATACATTTGACCACGTACGGTGGTCGAGGTTTGGAGATATGGATCCAAGCTCTCTCAACACTTTACATCTAGTTTTTTCAGGTCAGGACATATTTCTAGTTGGGCATGTATTTTCTCTCTTTTTACTTTTCAGAACACACTGTTGTACTCTTGTACTCCCTATAGGTTTTACATGCATGGTCTATTCTCTAGATGTTTAATCTTTTATTATTAGTTATATACACTTCTGTATGGAGATGGTTGTCTTCATGTATACATGTACAATATAAATAGGCCTCATATATTAGTTATGTCTTTCAGTGCTTATTTCCAGCCCCTGTCCTATAGTGGCGAGCTTGGGGTAGTTATGGATTGAGCCCTGTTGGATATGGTTGTGACATATTGGTATCAGATGTGGTTTGAAATTGGGACAGTGTTTGTATTTATCACCTTATGAAGTTTTTTTGGGACTTAGGGAAATAATGTCAAAGTATTTTGAGTGTGGATTTATGGCCAGGGAACCCGAATTTGGTAGGACAATTGACGTATCAATTCACCAAGACTCTGACCACCTACTTGTCAACTCAAAATACCGAGATATTGGTTGCAGGTATAAATGGTACATGCATCATATAGGATTGATTCTTTACCCATCCTTCACGAGTCATCTCCCCATGTATATATGCTCATCTAATTGTGGTATGCCTTAATTAAATTTTCAAAATGCCTCCACAAAGATAGCTAGTCAGGTTATCAATTACGGATCATGATGATGTTTCGATGAGTGACGAGGCTTCATTTTAGGGTCCATCATGTGATATATTTCTTCCAAGTGGACAGGTAGTGGCACCCACACCTGTTAAGCAGCAGATAGTACTAGAAGAGCAGGCTGAGGACGTGCGCAGAATTAACGCACTCCGTGAGTTCCAGCACTAGAGGCCGCAAAGGTTTCATGTCACACCCTGACCTATGTGGTTATTTTATTTATTTATTTATTTGGCCTTAATTTTTTTTGGGGTTTGGGTTGAGTCTTAGATGATTTTTTTTTGAGTTTATGTTAAAAAGTGCACATTTTGGGTTCAACGTCATTGGGCGCACGGGTGGAGCGTGATGCCACGCAGCTTCGCCTAGGCAACTGTGTGGCCTTTAAAATGAATAAATTTTGTAATTTATTATGTCATTTAAATTTATTATTATTATTATTAAATTTATTATGTTTATTTAGAATCTTATTATTGTTATTTTAAATAATATAACTATTATGAATATTAACTATTATTTTTATTAAGAATTTTAATATTTTTATTTTAGGTGAAAGCTGAAATTTGTAATTTTATTATTATGAATTATTATTATTGTTATTAGAAATATTAAAATTAAAATTAATGTTAATTAAAACAATCGTTAGTAATTATTTTATTATTGTATTATTATTATTATTATTATTCCTATTATTATTATTATTATTATTATTATTATTATTATTTTTAATATTATTTTTATTAATAATAATATTATTATTATGATATTATAATTATAGTTAGTTTTTTTAGATTAGTTTTATCTTTATTTACCTTTTTTTGAGGGTTCCCAACTGGATCCCCTTTCCTCTCTCCAATTAGCACCTCCCCTCCCTTCTTCACGCGACGAGGACCCGACCCCCACCTCCCCTTATGTGCAGTGTGATCCAGTGCACCTGGACGCTGCCTCCTCCTCTATAGCGGCGAACCCTATAGCCATACCTCGGCCTCTCCTGCTTGCACCGGCACCGCCGCAACCCAACGCCCTCCCCGCTCAGCAGCTTCGTCCCAGCTTCCTCTTGCCCGACCTCTGGTCGAGACCCTCGGCTCCCCTGCTAAGCGGCGTATCTAGTACTGCCACCCTCGGCCAGCCCTCCTCTGGCCAACAACACCTTTGGTTTCCCCTCCTATGGTCGGTGACCCCTTTGGCTAACCTCCTCCGGCGGTCGCGGCCTCTCCAGCTGACCTGAAACCCCCATCACCCTTTTCACCAGCACACACAGCCCTCCGGCGGCCCATCTCCAGTTGCAACCCCCATCGGTATACCATTTTGCTTATTTTATTTTATTCTTGTTTTTCCCTTCGTTTCCGCTAGAGATTGTGTTCATTTAGGGTTCCTTTGATAGGTTTAGGATTTTTGAAACCCTCGTGGAGCAGTTTTGAGTTTGCGTTGTTGTCGCACCTTGGTTCTGAGGTAGATCTCCCTTGCACTTGCCTTTATAATTTAAGAAATTTTGATTTCATGCTTTTTGGACCTTAGTTATATTCTAAATATTTTTCATATGATCCTTAGATGAGTTTCTTGGTGTTCAATGGTGATTTGTTCATTGTCTTGTGATATCAGTGTTATTTCATCATAAATGTGCACACGTAGCGATTGGAAAACAAAATTTTCATTGGCATTCACACATAGTTTTTGACAATTAAAATGACGTTTAGAACTTTAAATCAATTTAAGGCATGAAATTTGTGTTTTTCACTTTGTTTAGTGTTAATTATAAATTGTTTTAGTAAATATTTCATGTGTCACTGATAAATGGCCTGTTTGGCATTTTTGTGAAATGTTTTGTTTCAGGGTGTAATGAAAATTGTTTTAGGGATTTTTTGTGAACGGTTTGAAATGGTGTGTTTTTTTGAGTTGTGGATACTAGGTGTTTATGATTTGTTTTGTATTAAATAGAAATTGATTTGTTAAATTCTCATGTTTTGTGTCTTTTTCTTTTATATATAAAATGGCCAGTTGGATTTTATGGGTTATGTGTGATTTAACAAATGGTTTCCTTGGATTTATAAATGTGGGTTTTTTGAATAGAGTTTTAAATGGTTTTAAATTAAAAGAAAGATTAATTGTGTCTTTTTAAAATAATTTGACGTGAAATGTTGGATGATGGCCCGATTGGCATTTTCGTATAAATTGGCCTTGTTTTGAGTGTGCGAAGGATTTTTTTTGAATAATATTTATAAATGTTTGAGTGGAAATAGTGTGCTTGACACCACTATTTAAAAGTGTTTGTATTTTGAGATAAGGGTTTGTTTGTGAATATTTAAGGGTCTGTTTGTCCATTTTGTGAAATTGATGAAAAGGGTTTATTATGAAAAACCTCTTTGGATGTTTCTCATGCCTCATTTGTATGCAATGGGTGGGAGGTCCCTTTTAAGGGATTTTCGGGACCCATTGTTAGGTTTCTTAAGTTGGAAATTGTTATAATTGTTTTATCTTAAGGCTTGATAATGGTCCTAGGGGAGACTCAGGGTGAGACCTATTGTGCATTATTATTGTATATATGTGATTTGATGCTCGACGACATCTGTTGGCTCACCTCATTTTATACTTGCGACATACGAACTTGGAATATTGATAGAATTGTATAAGATGAGTGATGTAATGGTAGGTTATGGTACTGACCAGTGACCCATGGTAGACAGATGTGTTTGGGTTCATTGCTATGGGATTCTCCCTCAGTCTGTCTTGAGAAAGGGTGGCTGAGCATTTAGAGCATTAGATTTCATCATATGTGGCATGCTACTATAGATGGGGTCACAGGTATTAGTGTCGTCTGGATTATTCTCGATCTCCCAGGTTCTCCTATGTCTAGTGGCTTTTAGCTGTTGAACTGTTGATGAGATACTTGCATACCTATTTACATTTCCGTTTCTATATGACCGCCCTGGTACTCTAGAGTGGTGTTTTTCATGAAAAGCGATGTTTTTGTTTTATAACTCCTATGAAAATGTTTTTTCGAAATCAAATGTGTTTTAAACTCTTTGGCGTGGGTTTTAAATGAAATCATCACTTTCCCCTTGAAATAGCATGATAACACTTAAGTTTAGAATCTGTTTTTTCAAATGATTAAGGGTAATGGTTTTTACTTTGTTTTTATGTAAAAATTGTAAAAATGAATAATTTAATATATTTTAGTTCAAACATAGAATTGATGTTTCTTAATTTTAAAGGTAGTGTATTGGGAAATAGAATACTGGGCTAGCCTACTGAGTTTTAATACTCATTCTTGTAATTATTTTTTGTTTTTATTCCTTGTGCAGGTTCTATCTTTGGTGCGTTTGCCTTGGGAGAAATTTGGTCATGAGTTGTAGAGTTACCCATGAGGTCACATGAAGACAGTGGTTGTCCCATTTGGTTAGTTTTATTTTCTTTAGTTCTTGTTTAGTTTCTTTATTTGGTTTATTTATTCTGAGATACTCTTTATTATTTCCACTGCTTTTATTTATTTATATTAGAAGAAATCATTCCCATCGTCACTCTGTCGATGCCCAGGTGCTTGTCGCCATCCCAGGGGGATCGAGAACGCCTCTCAGGCCTTACCGCAGATAGAATCGGGTGATTGGTTCAGCGTTAACCTGAGTTGGTTCGTGATATTTCATGGTAATCCATATCCCTAGGAAATAAAATATTGGATAGAGTCAGTGATCCGAGTTTCTAATCTTATCTGAACACTGACTGATTTGGTGGTTTCACTGGTAGCTAGCCTTTTCCATGGAGCAGTTGGGTGTTGGTGGAGTCTTGTTACACAGATTTATGATGAGTCGACACTATCATAGACTGACTTCCAGTAGCTATTTCATGATGATTACTACCCCTCATGATTTCAATCAATTAAAACCCAATATCTTTGTATAGGAGGGAGGGATGAAAGTTCCAGAGTATGCTGTGAGGTTCACAAACCATACGCGGTACTACCTCAACATGATTCATGATGGTTGATTCCAGGTGTAGAAGTTTGATCAGGGTCTCTATAGAGATATCTGTACCAATGTGGAACCCATGTGCATTACCACCCATTACGAGGTGTTAAATTGGGAATTAGTGATGAAGATATTCATGTCATAGGGACATCAGACATCTGGGGCTGGCAGTTAGAGTTATAGGGATGATTCATCTACAATATCTAGTAGGCACCAATTGATAGAATCTTGGAAAAGGCGATCTTCTAAGGATCAAACTTGAGCATGTGTTCATGTGACACAGGGATCACACAGGGGACTAGGGAAGCCCAGAGATGGCAGGTACTATGTATGTGATGGGAGAGGTCATGTGGAATGTGATTTCCCGACCTGAAGTGTTGAGGAGGTTAAGAAGATAGCATATAGACTGCCACGGTAGAGACAATGCCGTGATCATGGACTCCCAAGCAAGGGTAGGGTGGACCCCTAGGAGGTGGAGTCAGTATAAGAGTATGTGGGGATCAAGGAGGAGGATTTGTGGGTGGTGGATGACATTATGAACTCTTTCCACCACTATCACCACCATGTGGCCCACGTTAGGCTTTGGGAGCTAGTGATTGGTGCCACGGGTAGCTGCAGGCTATGAAGGTATATGACCCAATAACACATGATATGATTATAGGTACAATATGTGTTTATTATACTTTTGATTTAGTATTAGTAGACATAAGTGCGATTCATTCCTTTATCCCTTTACTCCTAGTGCAAGAGATGGAGATCCAAGTTGAGGCTTTATCCCAACAACTTTTTCTTGAGGTTCCTACATAGAATAATTATTATATATCTTTTATCTGCTAGTAGTGAAAGCTATTTATTAATGAATAAATGTTTTCATGGGACATTTTGGTCTTCATGATGGGACCTTATGATGTCATCTGGGGTATGGATTGATTGTCCATGGCCTAAGCCCATATTTTCTATCACCACAGATGGATCAAATGACTTCACACATATGGGATGAGATACTCCTTTATGGGTGAGAGAGATCTCATATAAGGATGAGTGGACTTTGTGATAAATATACTACAACCCATCACTCTTCAGTTGGTGATTTTAGGCCTTAGTGCAACAGGCTTTTCAAGCATTTAGATTCCTTTAGTTTTGTAGGACTATATGGACATTTTACTTAAGGATATTCTGAGACTACCTATGAGGTGGGAGATGGATTTTTGCATCAACTTGCATCTTGAGGATAATTCGATATCTTCCACGGAATATTTAAATGGCCCCTATAGAGATTTAGGAGATACATTTGCAGTTGGAGGACCTTTGAGAGAAGGGTTTTATCAGACCTAGTGTGTCCCCCTAGGCAGCTCCAATGTCATTTTTGAAAAAGGTGGATGAGAGATTGTAGCTTTGTGTGGATTATCATCATCTGAACCAAAATATGAGAAAGAAAAAGTATCCCTTACCTATTATTGAAGACCTATTTGATCAATTGTGAGGTGTGAGATAATTCTCGAAGATCAATCTCAGGTCTGGATACCACTAGTTAAGATTTTTCAAGGTTGATATTTTGAATCTAGCATTTCTATGTTGCTATAGACACTATGAGTTCTTAGTGATGCCTTTCGTTGTGAATAATTCCCCCACTATGTTTATGGATTTGGTGAACTAGATATTCCAACCATACTTGGACTAATTTGTTGTTGTCTTCATCAGTAACATACTCATATACTTTGAAACATAGGAGGAGCATGCAAAGCACTTGAGGATGGTCCTAAACTTACTTTGGGAGCACCAAATTTATGATAAGATCTCGAATTATAAGTTCTGTATCCATGATGTTCACTTTTCGGGGAATTTCATTTCTGAGCATGGATTAGCTGTGGACCCATTCAAGATCAATAAAGTAATTTCTTGAGATCTACCCAAGAACGTATTGGAGGTGTGGAGTTTTCTTAGATTGGTAAGGTAATATAGGAGGTTTTTGATTGTATTCTCTAGGATTGTATCACCTTTGACCTCCCTAAAATAAAAAGAGAATCCTTTTACCTGGAATGATCATTGACATAGATTCTTCAATGAGTTGAGGATGAGTATAACTAGTGATCCTATTTTGAGAATACTAGAGGAGGGCATGGAGTAAATTGTATATTACAATGCCTATAGAGTTGGGATTGTACGAGTTTTGATGCATAGATAGGTAGTTATCACATGTGGGTTAAGGCAGTTGAGAACCCATGAGCAGAACTACACAACTCATGACCTGGAGCAAGAAACGATAGTCTTTACTATGAGGATGTGGATGAAATATCTTCTGGTAGAGTGATTTGTTATTTACTCAGATCATTAGAGTCTCAGGTATGTCTTCAATTAGAGAGACTTGCAAATGATGCATAGGAATTGGTTGACGTTCTCATAGGACTATGACTTTGAGATAGTCTATACTCTAGGGAAGGGAAACGTGGTGGAAAATGACCTTAGTAGGAAGTCCCCAGATTGTTTGGTGCAAGTGGCGTCAAAGCATTTGGATTCCTTTCAGCTAACCCTAGTTTAGAAGGAGGGTGCATCTTTTGATTTGTTGATGGTGATGACTCCCCCACACCTCGAGTGTGTAAGAGAGTCATAGTTGGGAGACATTGATTATGAGGTTTTACGTGACCAGATATCTTCAGGAGATTCACCATATGTATTTTCTAAAGGAGGAAATCAGGTCATACTTTTATAGGGATGGATGGTGGTCCCAGCCATGATGCGAGAAGAGGTGGTGAGATATTTTCACACATATCCTTTTTCTATACATCTCAGTGTAGAGAATATGTACATATAAGTTAAGTGATAGTTTTGGTGGGATGGAATGAGATGAAACATTGCTAATTTCAACTCTTGGTGTCTCACCTGTCTGTAGGTGAAGGATGAGTACCAAGTTCTAGTAGGTTTGTTTTATCCTCTTTATATTCTAGAGTGGAAATGATATAGCATATACATAGACTTTGTGATGGGTATTCCATGGATAGTTAGAGTCCATGGAACCAATGGGTGATAGTTGACCAAATTATGAAGTTGCTACACTTCCTTACTATTTGGGAGTAGAGTTCAATGGAGAGTTTGGGGATGTTGTACACATGAGATATAGTTTTCCTTCATAGGGTTCCCTTACTGATTTTCTCTGACTGTGATGTGTAGTTCAAATAACGGTTGTGGGGAGACCTGTAAGAGGCATTCATAACCAAGATGAGGATGAGTATAGCCTTCCACCCCCAGACAGATGGGAAGATCGAGCACACTATCTAGGTGTTGTAGGATATGTTGAGGTATTTCATGTTAGAATTTAGTTAGAGTAGGGAGGATCACTTTCCATTGGAAGAGTTTGCATACAATAATAAATACCACTCTACTATTAACATGGAAACTTTTGAGGACCTATACAGGAGACCTTGTAGGTTACCCTTATGTTGGAATGAGATTGGTGAGGCATCTCTTGTTGGTCCAGAGATGGTGCAGGTGATGACATAGAAGTTCTAGGTGATCTGCGACTGGATGAGGATAACTTAGAGTAAGAAGAAATATCATGAAAATTGATGTATTAGTCCCTTAGAGTTCAAGCAGGGAGACCATAGTTTTCTAATAATATCCACATGATGAGGATTGCAGTGATTCAGCAGATGAGGCAATCTATCCCTAAGGTTCATCAATATGTTCTAGATATTTCATAGGGATGGTGAGGTTGCTTACCATCTCACCCTACCCCCACAATTGCAGTGGATGTACAACGTCTTCCATGTGTCACAGTTGAGAAGATACATGCATGATCCCATGCACATTATTGACTGGGGTGAGTTGGACATCGATGTCACGACCCGCCCTCGGGGCCCGTGCCGTGACTACCCCAAGCCCGCCTCCCATAGGCCAGGGGCTGGCGACTAGCACCAAGGCGTAAAATCCCAGTAAACAGGGAAGACATTGCCTTTATAAGTAACAACCACCACAGAGTCAGCAAGAGGAAAGTAACTACAAGTGCAGAAAAGTAAATGGGCCAGAATACAAACCCAAACTGAAAGTAAAGTACAACTCGAAAAGGGAAAAACAGCAACTGAAAAGTAAAGCCGCTACTCCGAGCTGTCCACTGGAAATCCCACCTGAAGGGTGAGTACAGATAGCTCCTCTGCTCCACGGGTCCCGCCGTCCGCTCCGTGCACGTCCCGCCCAGTGGTCCACCTCCGAGTACCGTCCCGCTCTACAAGCCTCAGCTAAGTCAACGCTGTCCTTCGTCTGCAACCAACACAACGTAGTGCGGGCGAAGCCCGTGCAGGGGTGAGTATAAGCTACTCAGTAGGGACCCCGAGACCCCTGAAGGTCTCTCAAATCCACAAAGGATAAACCACGAAGAAAAGGTAACAATCACGAAGTAACAACTGACACTGCTTAGGTATATGCCCATACATATACCTAAGTCATCAATTTCCGTTCGGCTCCAACACCGAGCCCAAGAACAACCCAATCCACAAAGAAGAGTAAACAGTAAATCCACACAGGATAACAGTACAAGTTCACACAGTTTATAACAAGTTTATGAAATCAACGGATAACTATTACCCATGTATATGCCCATACATATACCTAAGTTATCAAGCGACCCATCTCAATCATGAGGAAACACAAAGATCATTGACTCAGCTCAAACCAGGATTTTCATTAACGAAACCGTAACTGCTGAAGAGCTCCGTCTCTAGAGTGTACAGTGGTCCTGTCACGACTCCGAGGCCGCCGCTCACTAACCTAAGACTGCTGAGGTACTCCTCCTGTCGAGTACTGCGGGTTTGCGGCCAACTACCGGGCGCTCCGTCCGCTGAGGGTCTGTCGCCAAATACCGGGCGCTCACCCAAATAGCCTACTGAGGTACTCCTCCTGTCGAGTACCGCGGGTTTGCTGCCAACTACCAGGCGCTCCGTCCGCCGTGGGTCTGTCGCCAAATACCGGGCGCTCCGTCCACTGGGCTAGTCGACTCACTCCAAGTCGAGTCGGTCAAGCAGTCGTCAGGTCTCAGCCGGCTACACGGTCTCCGTACTCCGCACGCACGTCTCCACCGTCGCGGGTCTGTCGCTACAACCAAGCGCACACACTCCGTAGAGTATCGCGGGTCCGCCGCTACAACCAAGCGCTCCACCGCCAAGGGTCTGCTGCTGCATCCAAGCGCACACACTCCGTAGAGTATCGCGGGTCCGCCGCTACAACCAAGCGCTCCACCGCCAAGGGTCTGCTGCTGCATCCAAGCGCACCACCACTGTCAAGTACCACGGGTCCGCCGCTACACCCAAGCGCTCCATCGCCCAAGGTAAACAGAAGATTCAGCTCACACAGGTTCGGTAGCACTGCTCGTGTAGGATTGCTGAGTGCTGTAGTCGTCGTCGTCGAATCCACACAGGATCTCTGTACTGTCGTCGTCGAAGTCACAGTAGCCGTCGTAGCAGTAGAACAGTCGCAGCCAGCACTAGGGTTCCCGCACAAAGCAAGCTCGTTCGGAGGGTCCGCTCCACGAGCCGAGAGGCTGATACATCAACTGTCACAACGACCAGAGTTGATGTATCCAAAAGTTCCGTATCGTCAACAGGAACTCAACGCAACAGACGGCGCGTCGATCGGACGCCCGGTCTGAGAGTTATTGGCATTTTCGTCTCCGGGGCCCGGTTGGTTTTTAAGGCAAAACCAACCCGACCGTACTCCACCTGCATCCAAACCTCGGGCGGAGTATGCCAAAAGATCCGTCTCACTAAGAGGAACACTACGCGACTGACGGCACGTCAATCGGACGTCCGTAGCTCAAGATATGAGCGTTTCCGCTCCGAAGGCCCGGTTGGTTTCGTGAACGAATAAACCCGGCCGAACTCAAAGTAACCCGAAACCATGAGTGCGATATACCGAAACGACCGTCTCGATCCAAGGATCGCGTTGCCGCTGACGGTTCGTCGATCGGAGGTCCGAGGCTCATGTTATGAGCGAAAAACCAAAACTGGTCCGAAACGGGGGGGTCCGGGTCCGGGCCGACCCGGCCCGACCCCCCCCCCCCCCCCCCCCCCCCCCCCCCGGGGCGGCGGCGCGGCGGCGCGGCGGTGCGGCGGCGGCGGCGGGCCGCGGCGGCGGCGGCGGCGGCGGGCCGCGGCGGCGGCGGCGGCGGCGGGCCGCGGCGGCGGCGGCGGCGGCGGGCCGCGGTGGCGGCGGCGGGCCGCGGCGCACGCGGGTGGCACGCGGGGGGCAAGGCCCCCGCTGTTTTTGTCAAGGCGGCACGGCCTTGTGCCGTGCCTTTGCAAAAAAACGGCCCCCGCAAGTGGGGGCCGGCTGGACGAACCGGGGGGCTGTTGCCCCCCCTCCTTTAAGGAACCGCCCCCCTCATTAAGAGGGGGGTTTGTTGAACCGGCCGGGGGATTTATTCCCCCGGTTTTTATGACATCCGGCCGGCCGGTTTTTACCAACGGGACCGGAAATTCCGGTCCCGCCCTCGACTTCCGACGCCGGCGGCCCGGCCGCCGGTCTCCCCTTCTGCCGCGGCCCGGAACCGGCCGCGGTCTTCTCGTCCCGCCGCGGCCCGGAACTGGCCGCGGTGTTCGTCGTCCGGCGCGGTGCGACGACACCGCGCCCCTTCCGCCATGCCATGATTCTTTTCAACGCGGCGCGACGGCGTCGCGTTCTTGAAGATTTTTCCTTGACGTAACGCGACGGCGTTGCGCAAATTATAAGCACGATCATCCGCGTGGTGCGACGGCACCACGCCACTTGCTTCCACCAGCATGAATAAACATGAACGATGGAGGGGGGGGGGGGGTTCGGCCGTGTTCGTGCGGTCCGGCCCCCCTCGCGTTAACTATAACACTTAAATAAAATATTTAAATGCCTCACGTAGACAAGCGATCCACGAGCAAGAAAGGAAACAAGGAAATCAAGATGAAATCAACAACCCCTACCTCGGGTTTAAGATTGAAGATTCGTCTACGCTCCGCGGAAGACGGCGTCGCGGAGGTCGGGCGTCGCGGTCGTCGTTCGTCAGAACCGTTGACGAAGAGATATGCCCGAAGAGACACGTCGTCGGCGGATCTTCGTTTGCCGACGAAGAAGGCCCGAGGAGGAAGGTGCGGTGTTCTCTCTCGTTGACACCGAAGAAGAAGAAGAGCGGAGCGGCGTTCTTCGTCGGAACTTGAGCGTTCTACGTCAAGTCTTGAGGAAAGTCAAATAAAAAGGAAACAACGAACTCAAGAACCCTTACCTCGATAGTCGCACGTTGACGGAGTCGTGGAATATCGGTGTCGATTCCTTTGACGTCGGAGGAAGAGTCGTTGTCGATGGCGTTCGTCGCGGAAAACCGTCGTGGAAAAGATGATGCGGAAAAAGAACGTCACGTCGTGGATGGATCGTGTTCTTCGGCGGAGAAGTTCTTCGTTGAAGAACGACGTTCTTCGCGTTCTTCGTTCTTCGAAGGTTCTTCGTCAAGGTTGAAGAAGAAGAAGGAAATCTCCCAAAAGCTCTCAAGCGCATAATAACCAGAGGTTAAGCGTTGGTCTTATTTTATTAATACGCCAACGAATTTGAAAAAAAAAAGATTAAGAAACGATCCATCAATTCGTTGAATTAATTCAACGAAAGAAACGACCCATTTAATTCACGAAAGAAACAGCCCATTTAATTCACAAAATAAACTGCCCAATTAAATGGTCTGTTAAGAATTTAGAAAACGCGTCGGTTGACTTTCATTAAGACGGGTTTTCACGGATGCGTTTCTTAACGGAAAGAAACGGCGGGGCTCGTGCGGGCCCCACCTCACAAATATCCTACCAAGGGGTAGGATATTTCTGGATAGCATCCTATCCAGTTCAACTCAGTTCAAGCCGCCTTTAAGTGGCTTCAAGTGGCTTCCAAGTGGCTTAAGCGAAATAAAATAAAGTTGTCGCAAAATTATTTTATTTCTTAACCTTAAGCCCGAAAATTAAAAACCACACCCGAGCAAACGCAACTCCGGAAGAGGCGTTTCTAAGCGAATACCGGCGCTGCGATTTCATCGGTGCCCTCAGAATTCGATTCCGGGCACCGGTTCAAAAGTTAGAAAAACCCGCTCGTCCGTTCACTGAACGTACCCGAGCCAAAACTTCGGAAAATGATTCCGGGCACACCGGGCCTCGGAATCAGGTGCCGTCAGAAACTGCGTTCTTGTAAAATTCCAAAGAAAATTAAGAAAAAAAATTTCCTTGAAATTTACGGGTCTTTACATTACTCCCACCACAGGGCTTTACGTCCCCGTAAAGCTTCACCACAAACTTAGGGAAACAAAGCGGTACTGAGCACGCATCTGAGCCTTCCGCTCCCATGTGCTCACCTAGAGGTTCCCGCGCTGCCAAAGAAAGTGCACAAGAGGAATCGACCATCCTCCTAGGATCCGTTCCTGTCGATCCTCGATCCCCACAGGAACCTCCGTATAAGACACTCATCGCCACCGTCTAGCTCCTCATGGTCGACGATATGCGAAGGGGGTCGAGCACGTATCTCCTCAGCTGGGATACGTGGAAGACGTCGTGCACCCGGTGCAACTGAGGTGGCAGAGCCAGGCGATAAGCCACCTCGCCAACCCTGCTGAGGACCTGGAAAGGCCCGATGAAGCGGGGAGACAACTTGCCGCCTCGGCCAAATCTCTGAATACCACGTCGAGGTGTGACCCGCAAGAAGACGTGGTCACCATCCTCGAACTCTAGTGGCCTCCGCCTCCTGTCAGCGTATGACTTCTGCCGGCTCTGTGTTGTCCTCATCCGCTCCTGGATGATATGGACCTCCTCTGACGTGGCCCGGACCATTTCTGGTCCCACAAGAGCTGCAGGATTTCTTCTTTGCCGATAAGAGAAACCTGGTCTCATCCCCAGGATGAACCACATTCTTTGCCTAAAACAGTCAATCCTAACATGGATGATACTAATCCATACCAAGGATGACGTCGTAAGGCCTCGACACTACTACTAAGAGATCCAACTGTTACTCTCGCCTCCAAGGGTTGAGTCACACTGTCGGCATCAGTGTGTGGTAACCAGTCTCCTCCAGTAGATGTCTCACAAGTGAGGGTCAAGCCAACAGTCAACTGGAACCTCTTAGTAACATCACAAAAGAGGACAGGAAAGAAAACATCACAAAAGTAAGCGTCTTTTATTATTGCAGCTCATAATACAAAGATGCTACACAAAAACAACATCAACATGGAACTAGAAGTACAAGAGACGTATCCACTAGTTTCGCTCCTGTCCACCTGCTTTACTGTTGCTCAAGTATTTATCGCTGCCTCAACCTCGGTGGCTCCCCCCCTAAGCCTGCGGATCGAGGAGTCGGACAGTCACGTGCCAGGTGACCCTTTCCGCGGCATGAGTAACACAACCTGCTCCTTGCACGGCTAGCTCTGTTCCCACTCCGGGTGCCCTGCACCACCGGTCCTAAAACCCGAGATCGCCCATCTGCTGGTCTGGTCCTCCTGGACCTCTGCATCATCTGTCTACTGCCCACAGATGACTCGGCTTCTGATCGAAAAACACGCGGCAAAGGCAGAGACTCCTGTACACGCTCGGGGTGTAGAGATACTGGCACAAACTCCACCCTGAAGAAGGTCTCAAAGTCTTCCCATGCGAAGTCCATCTCATCGCAAAACTGAAACAAGTGGCTCCACCACCTACCTGCTGCTGCCTGAAGGAGGCTGGTAGCAAAGATCACCATGAAGTCTGCCGGCGTCCCCACTAGCCTGAAGACTCTCACCACAGCCTCTAGCCAAAACTCAGCCGCCTGCGGGTCCGTCTCTCCCCAGAACCTGGGTGGCCTCTGGCGCTGGAACTCGTGCAGCACGCTCAAGCGTCGTGCATCGCCTACTGCTGGGGCTGGTGGCATCGGTGGCCCAACGTATGGTAGTACCGCTGGTGCCTCCGCTGGTGCCTCAACTGCAAGAGGGCCCTGTACCGAAGCCTCGTCGCTCGACAGACTGTCAGCACGCTCATCCCTCCGGGCTCTAGCTGGTCGTCTGAGAAAAGACATCCTGAAAGAAACAACGTAACACGATCAAACGATTATACCTGGTGAGCTGACCTGGTTTGAGCTGTTTTAAGGGGAAAAACATTTGTAAACACACACGCAATCAGTGTTTTCGTGCACAAAGTCGGAAATCAGTTGTCAGGGTCCTGGTGTATGGATACGTCGGCCGCCCGCACCAACACTGGACTCCCTGAACTGAAAACCACACTCGGTACCCTTAACACTATTGCTTCACAGAAAGAAAGATCAGAGTTATAAGTTCTGCGGTAGAACCGAACTCCTCTGATACCAATTTGTCACGACCCGCCCTCGGGGCCCGTACCGTGACTACCCCAAGCCCGCCTCCCATAGGCCAGGGGCTGGCGACTAGAACCAAGGCGTAAAATCCCAGTAAACAGGGAAGGCATTGCCTTTATAAGTAACAACCACCACAGAGTCAGCAAGCGGAAAGTAACTACAAGTGCAGAAAAGTAAATGGGCCAGAATACAAACCCAAACTGAAAGTAAAGTACAACTCGAAAAGGGAAAAACAGCAACTGAAAAGTAAAGCCGCTACTCCGAGCTGTCCACTGGAAATCCCACCTGAAGGGTGAGTACAGATAGCTCCTCTGCTCCACGGGTCCCGCCGTCCGCTCCGTGCACGTCCCGCCCAGTGGTCCACCTCCGGGTACCGTCCCGCTCTACAAGCCTCAGCTAAGTCAACGCTGTCCGTCGTCTGCAACCAACACAACGTAGTGCGGGCGAAGCCCGTGCAGGGGTGAGTATAAGCTACTCAGTAGGGACCCCGAGACCCCTGAAGGTCTCTCAAATCCACAAAGGATAAACCACGAAGAAAAGGTAACAATCACGAAGTAACAACTGACACTGCTTAGGTATATGCCCATACATATACCTAAGTCATCAATTTCCGTTCGGCTCCAACACCGAGCCCAAGAACAACCCAATCCACAAAGAAGAGTAAACAGTAAATCCACACAGGATAACAGTACAAGTTCACACAGTTTATAACAAGTTTATGAAATCAACGGATAACTATTACCCATGTATATGCCCATACATATACCTAAGTTATCAAGCGACCCATCTCAATCATGAGGAAACACAAAGATCATTGACTCAGCTCAAACCAGGATTTTCATTAACGAAACCGTAACTGCTGAAGAGCTCCGTCTCTAGAGTGTACAGTGGTCCTGTCACGACTCCGAGGCCGCCGCTCACTAACCTAAGACTGCTGAGGTACTCCTCCTGTCGAGTACTGCGGGTTTGCGGCCAACTACCGGGCGCTCCGTCCGCTGAGGGTCTGTCACCAAATACCGGGCGCTCACCCAAATAGCCTACTGAGGTACTCCTCCTGTCGAGTACCGCGGGTTTGCTGCCAACTACCAGGCGCTCCGTCCGCCGTGGGTCTGCCGCCAAATACCGGGCGCTCCGTCCATTGGGCTAGTCGACTCACTCCAAGTCGAGTCGGTCAAGCAGTCGTCAGGTCTCAGCCGGCTACACGGTCTCCGTACTCCGCACGCACGTCTCCACCGTCGCGGGTCTGTCGCTACAACCAAGCGCACACACTCCGTAGAGTATCGCGGGTCCGCCGCTACAACCAAGCGCTCCACCGCCAAGGGTCTGCTGCTGCATCCAAGCGCACACACTCCGTAGAGTATCGCGGGTCCGCCGCTACAACCAAGCGCTCCACCGCCAAGGGTCTGCTGCTGCATCCAAGCGCACCACCACTGTCAAGTACCACGGGTCCGCCGCTACACCCAAGCGCTCCATCGCCCAAGGTAAACAGAAGATTCAGCTCACACAGGTTCGGTAGCACTGCTCGTGTAGGATTGCTGAGTGCTGTAGTCGTCGTCGTCGAATCCACACAGGATCTCTGTACTGTCGTCGTCGAAGTCACAGTAGCCGTCGTAGCAGTAGAACAGTCGCAGCCAGCACTAGGGTTCCCGCACAAAGCAAGCTCGTTCGGAGGGTCCGCTCCACGAGCCGAGAGGCTGATACATCAACTGTCACAATGACCAGAGTTGATGTATCCAAAAGTTCCGTATCGTCAACAGGAACTCAACGCAACAGACGGCGCGTCGATCGGACGCCCGGTCTGAGAGTTATTGGCATTTTCGTCTCCGGGGCCCGGTTGGTTTTTAAGGCAAAACCAACCCGACCGTACTCCACCTGCGTCCAAACCTCGGGCGGAGTATGCCAAAAGATCCGTCTCACTAAGAGGAACACTACGCGACTGACGGCACGTCAATCGGACGTCCGTAGCCCAAGATATGAGCGTTTCCGCTCCGAAGGCCCGGTTGGTTTCGTGAACGAACCAACCCGGCCGAACTCAAAGTAACCCGAAACCATGAGTGCGATATACCGAAACGACCGTCTCGATCCAAGGATCGCGTTGCCGCTGACGGTTCGTCGATCGGAGGTCCGAGGCTCATGTTATGAGCGAAAAACCAAAACTGGTCCGAAACGGGGGGGTCCGGGTCGGCCCGACCCCCCCCCCCCCCCCCCCCCCCCCGGGGCGGCGCAGCGGCGGCGCGGCGGCCGGCGGCGGCGGCGGCGGCGGCGGCGGGCCGCGGTGGCGGCGGCGGCGGGCCGCGGTGGCGGCGGCGGGTCGCGGTGGCGGCGGCGGCGGGCCGCGGTGGCGGCGGCGGGCCGCGGCGCACGCGGGTGGCACGCGGGGGGCAAGGCCCCCGCTGTTTTTGTCAAGGCGGCACGGCCTTGTGCCATGCCTTTGCAAAAAAACGGCCCCCGCAAGTGGGGGCCGGCTGGACGAACCGGGGGGCTGTTGCCCCCCCTCCTTTAAGGAACCGCCCCCCTCATTAAGAGGGGGGTTTGTTGAACCGGCCGGGGGATTTATTCCCCCGGTTTTTATGACATCCGGCCGGCCAGCTGGCCGGCCGGTTTTTTCCAACGGGACCGGAAATTCCGGTCCCGCCCTCGACTTCCGACGCCGGCGGCCCGGCCGCCGGTCTCCCCTTCTGCCGCGGCCCGGAACCGGCCGCGGTCTTCTCATCCCGCCGCGGCCCGGAACTGGCCGCGGTGTTCATCGTCCGGCGCGGTGCGACGGCACCGCGCCCCTTCCGCCATGCCATGATTCTTTTCAACGCGGCGCGACGGCGTCGCGTTCTTGAAGATTTTTCCTTGACGTAACGCGACGGCGTTGCGCAAATTATAAGCACGATCATCCGCGTGGTGCGACGGCACCACGCCACTTGCTTCCACCAGCATGAATAAACATGAACGATGGGGGGGGGGGGGTTCGGCCGTGTTCGTGCGGTCCGGCCCCCCTCGCGTTAACTATAACACTTAAATAAAATATTTAAATGCCTCACGTAGACAAGCGATCCACGAGCAAGAAAGGAAACAAGGAAATCAAGATGAAATCAACAACCCCTACCTCGGGTTTAAGATTGAAGATTCGTCTATGCTCCGCGGAAGACGGCGTCGCGGAGGTCGGGCGTCGCGGTCGTCGTTCGTCAGAACCGTTGACGAAGAGATATGCCCGAAGAGACACGTCGTCGGCGGATCTTCGTTTGCCGACGAAGAAGGCCCGAGGAGGAAGGTGCGGTGTTCTCTCTCGTTGACACCGAAGACGAAGAAGAGAAGAGCGGCGTTCTTCGTCGGAACTTGAGCGTTCTACGTCAAGTCTTGAGGAAAGTCAAATAAAAAGGAAACAACGAACTCAAGAACCCTTACCTCGATAGTCGCACGTTGACGGAGTCGTGGAATATCGGTGTCGATTCCTTTGACGTCGGAGGAAGAGTCGTTGTCGATGGCGTTCGTCGCGGAAAACCGTCGCGGAAAAGATGATGCGGAAAAAGAACGTCACGTCGTGGATGGATCGTGTTCTTCGGCGGAGAAGTTCTTCGTTGAAGAACGACGTTCTTCGCGTTCTTCGTTCTTCGAAGGTTCTTCGTCAAGGTTGAAGAAGAAGAAGGAAATCTCCCAAAAGCTCTCAAGCGCATAATAACCAGAGGTTAAGCGTTGGTCTTATTTTATTAATACGCCAACGAATTTGAAAAAAAAAGATTAAGAAACGATCCATCAATTCGTTGAATTAATTCAACGAAAGAAACGACCCATTTAATTCACGAAAGAAACAGCCCATTTAATTCACGAAATAAACCGCCCAATTAAATGGTCTGTTAAGAATTTAGAAAACGCGTCGGTTGACTTTCATTAAGACGGGTTTTCACGGATGCGTTTCTTAACGGAAAGAAACGGCGGGGCTCGTGCGGGCCCCACCTCACAAATATCCTACCAAGGGGTAGGATATTTCTGGATAGCATCCTATCCAGTTCAACTCAGTTCAAGCCGCCTTTAAGTGGCTTAAAGTGGCTTCCAAGTGGCTTAAGCGAAATAAAATAAAGTTGTCGCAAAATTATTTTATTTCTTAACCTTAAGCCCGAAAATTAAAAACCACACCCGAGCAAACGCAACTCCGGAAGAGGCGTTTCTAAGCGAATACCGGCGCTGCGATTTCATCGGTGCCCTCAGAATTCGATTCCGGGCACCGGTTCAAAAGTTAGAAAAACCCGCTCGTCCGTTCACTGAACGTACCCGAGCCAAAACTTCGGAAAATGATTCCGGGCACACCGGGCCTCGGAATCAGGTGCCGTCAGAAACTGCGTTCTTGTAAAATTCCAAAGAAAATTAAGAAAAAAAATTTCCTTGAAATTTACGGGTCTTTACAATCGAGGATAGATCCGCCTTTGTGGATCACCCGATGGCGATCAAGGATTGGTAGGAGAGGATTCTGCATGGGCATACCATCCCCTTGGTTTATGTGTTGTGGCTATACAGGAGCATATAAGAGAGTTCCTAAGAGCGGGAGAGCCATATACGGGCTCAGTATCCCAACCCTTTTGCTTAGTTTTTTCTTTTTGAGGATGAAAATATTGAAGGATGGAATAATTTAGAGACACTAATTTTTCCTTGTAATACTTTGAAATATATCTATAAATATTTATAGAGTTACACACTAAGAGGACGCATGATTCCGTGGCCGGATGTACTCAGAATTAATTTTATAAAAATATTAAATATATTAAATATTACGTGCCCATAGTTTTTCAATAAAAATGGTATATCTATTAAAAAATTCTTGGATAAAAAATCTAAGATCATAGTTGAATTTGGAATGAAAGATTTATCCTAGGCATGAACTAATGGTGGTCGGCGTTGGGCATTCAAATAAGACGATCATTGGAGAGTGAATTGAGTGAATTAATTATTATTTTAATTAATTAATTTAACCTAATTCCCTCTATAAAAATTCTTTTATGGTAGATATCTAGAGTTAGCCGTATATCCGTAGGACCATTGAGAGGAGTATTCGCCATTCTTCATTGGAAGTTCAAGATCAGATGATTGATCAAAAACCTGATCAAGGAAAATTGAGGCACAAAAAATGCAAAAAATCATCCTCCTTCATTGGAAACAAAATTATTCACCAATGAATTCCCCAAATTGAGGTAAGACTCATAATATGTGCATTTCTTCCCTTATGATTAAATGATTGATTAGAATAAATTATATTTCTTTGATCCGCATCAAATTTGATCCTTTGCATGAACCCACATATAAGATTTAATTTATTCATTTGATTTACCTTGTTGTGACATGTCTTCTCACCATGGATATTCAAAATATAATTCATTGGCCAATAAATCATAACCAACCTTTATTTCAACTTTAGTTTTTGTTCTTTTCTCATAGTTCTTCGTGATATTCACCGATTGGACTACGGGGTCACGATTCAACATTGTTGGTCAGGATCAAACATGATCAGACCCCCAAATTCATGGTAGATTCATGTTCTATGTATAGATCAGTGATCAGATGATGGATTGGGATGCTTGGTGGGATACAAGTGATGATTACCATGGATCTGGGATCCTGAAATTATTGACATGACATTGGAGGTGTGATAATGATGCGTGGGTTTCATGTGATAGGATCGAGACGGTCGAAAAAATGACAATCAAAGATGTATTCCACCAATTTTGGGTGAATACTAGGTGGAAATAATAATGTAGGGAATGAATGTAGATCACGCAGAGTGGATCTAAGATTCTGTGAAAATCCTGACTACACTGTGTGTACTGGGATGAACACACATCGTGTAGTACCTCTATGGCTACAGTGATAGGGTTTTAGAAAAGTTAAGGATCACAGACCATGTGGCTGGGCCACATGCTGTGTGACTATCCCTGACTAGACAATCCACGTGACAGAGGCACACAGGTAGGACCCCATGTGGGAGGACACGCCGTGTATCGTAGTACACAGACATAGACATGACCAAGGTACACAGACATGGCCCGGAGCACGGGCAAGACCCCAGGTGGCTGAGGTATACTGTTTAGTCCCTCTATATGACATGAAGGGATACATGGGTAGTGAGATATGTAATGGTGAAGGACATGGCTAGGCAGTAGGTTGGGACCGCATTCCATGTAGGTCCCCTTACACTCCTTGTGCCCTTATTTTTGAGGAAACTTCTACCTCACATATCTCCTTGGTTTGGAATCATATTTTGGAACACGAGCAACCTATACTAAGTTTTTTTACATGTAGAATTTGATAGTGTCCTTAGTAGTTAAATTTAATATATGATGTGATATTTTATGAGTGTGATTATTCTATAGGTGATGCTCGATGATGATAGTTATTAGGAAGGATCATCAAAGACATCAGAGTGACACCCTCCTACTAGGATAAGACATGGGTCATCTATTGACTACCAGAGTGGCACCCTCCTATGGTATCAGGGCATCAGTCCTCAACAACTATAGTGGAACCCTCCTACTGGGACAGTGCATGGGTTCTCGACCACTAGAGTGACACTCTTCTATTGGGACAGGGCATGGTTCCTCTATCAACTATCAGAGTGGCACCCTCCAACGGAGTCATGGAATGGATCCTCTATCTATCTACCACTAGAGTGGAACCCTCCCATGGATTTAGGGCATGATTCCTCTCTATATATACCTTTAGAGTGGAACCCTCCTACAATTTCAATGTACAGGTCCTCTACTAAAAGGGTTGAACCCACCTATAGAGTGAGGGCATGGATCCTCTACCCATAGAGTGGAACCCTCCTGTTGGAACAAGGCATGAATCCTCTATCTTTCTACATATTGGAACCCTCCTGTTTTACCTGGGCATGGGTCCTCTACCTATAGATTATAGCCCATCGACTGTTTAGTACAATGGTGTGGTGTGGCTTGATATGAATGTTTCTTTGGCTAGACATAAATGATGCTAGAAATCATTAATTAACCCTTAGAAATAATGGAAGAATCTTATCTTGGGATGGGATATGAGATGGAGATCCCCCTTTTCTCTCGTTTGGAATTATTTTTTTGAGAACATATATATCCTTATTATTGGATTCATATCTCTCTTGCTATGAGCTGAGTTGTTTACTTTTATCATGTCTCTCACTACCCACTTCAGCTTTTGAGTCATCCTACTAGGTATGTATATAATCACCCCTTTATGGGATTTACCTGCACATGTCGTGTCTTATGAAGATGACATACATGTCAAAGATGATTACAGAGGAGCATATGGATACCCTAGTACATTTGACTATGTACGATGGTTGGGGATTGAAGATCTGGAGCTAAGCTCTCTCAGCACTTTACGTATACTTTTTTAGGTAGGGACATCTTTATAGTTGGGTGTGTATTTTTCCACTTTTTACTTTTTAGATCACGCTTTTATTCACTTGTACTATCTAGAGGTTTTACATGCATGGTTTATTCTTTATAAGTTTTAAAATTTATTATTATTCCTCTGTAATTGTGCATAGATATGGTTGGGTGCATGCATATAGACACACTATTAAAGGCCTACCATACTAGTTATGCCTTTTAGTGCTTTTTTCCAGCCCATAGCCTATGGAGGTGGGCTTGGGGTAGTTACAGATCGAGTCCTGTTGGGTTGGATCATGAGACTGGTGCCCTATGTTAGCCATGGCCCATGATAGGGATAGTTGAGGGTAGTTTTTATAACAATACATGCTTAAAATACATATAAATTACATCAAAATATAAGAATATTCATTAAATAACATAAAAAAACCACACCATAACCGTATAGGTTTGGTATCTTTGGAAACTTGGAAACATAAACAACTGGTTCATAAAACATCTACATCATCCCCTGCTTATTCCTTTAGAATTATAACCCTTTTTACACATCTTACTTAATACCTTTCTTCATATAATGGGGAAAAGAAACATAAGAAAAGGGTGAGCTCATATGATCAGTAAGGGTAAAAAAGAGAGACATAAATCATATCATAATCATAAGACATAAGAACATAAAAAAACATTTGAAAATTATATCATGCATATCAAAGATCTTGATATCATGTCATGGGATAAATCATAGAAGTTCATAAAGAATCAAAGAATATATTCCATGAGAGCATAACATAAGACATGAAATTTTATCATACACATAATCATAGAAAATAATTTCCATATTAGTCAAGTATCATTTCCAAGACCTTCATAATAGAAAAAGTCCTTTACTAAACTGGGTTCACTCCCCGTTTCAGCCCTGTATTACTGAATCGAGTTCACTCCTCATTCCAGTCCTGTATATCTCATGAGATATAAATCTTTACCCAATGAATTGGAGGGATATATAGGTACCACAAATCACATAATGAAAACCATACATATGTGTGACACAATAACATAATTCATTCATCATATCAGAACCTATAAAAAGAAATAAGTTTCATAAACATCATTCCATCATAACATAACCCATGGAAAAGAAATGAGTTTCATAAATATCATTCCATCATAAACATAAAAAACTATAGAAAAAATAGTGATAATATACTTAAAAAACATCCCCAATAAAGCATAAGTAACATTATAAAATGCTATCATAAATAAAAATTATTTTTATAGATCACTTGAAAATATTTCTTGATAAAAATATCCTTTCTTCTTTGAAATAATTTTCTTTTCTTAAAATTATTTTTTTAAAAGAAAAAATTTTCTTTAAAAATAAACTTGTAAGTTTATAATGAAATATTCATATTATTGAGGCATCATGAAAGTAGAAAAATCTGTTTATGTTATATAAGTTAAAAAAAACATTCCTTTCATACTTTTTTTTTTCAGAAAAGTCACAAAGTACCTCATTTGAAAAATGAAAAAAATATTCCTTTCAAATAGTTTAGTAAAAATTCTCACTTGGTTAAAAATAAATTTAAACATTTGTTGAAGAATAGTAAAAATATTTTGGATTTTTTAAAGAAACATAGACATGGAAGATAAATATTCCCCAGCAGATACTTACATATAAACAATCCCAAATATTAATGATATTGTGAAATTAAAGAACATTATTAATTTATAATAGATCCATATTAATATTTATGATATTATATATTATCCTCTTATATCATCTTATCATCTGTTTGTTAATAATATTTCATTATCACTCTTCTTTCATGTGTTAACTGCTTAATTCTCCTATGCATGTTTTGTCGTATAAGTCCCAATTCTTGTGCATAGGATATAGTTATACCATCTACATAATTATATTAAGGTACTATATATAATATCTATCCATTATATACATTTACATAATTATTCTTTAATGGTAAACATGGAAAATGAATCACATTATGTCATGGAGATGATAGGCCGTACATACACATGAGCGACAATATCATTCCCTTAATGGTGAAATGGAAAGGAAGAGGATTAATAATTTTTTCCAGAATCAATACAATGTGAAAATTATAATATATATATATATATATATATATCTTATTTTCATAATTATACCATCCAAATAAAGCGGTGATGAAAAACATATTACACCATGACGTGGAGACGGTAAGCCATACGTACGCATGCGCGATGCTTTTATTTTTCGTAGGATGGATAAAAGGTGGAACATGATTATTACATAATCATAATAAAATATAATAATATATGTGATACTTTAGTTATTACTTTATAATGTAAAAAACACATGAATAGGAAGTAGAAGAATAAATAATCTTGAAAGAGTCGGTAAATACGATTACCCCTTCTTTAGAGAAATTCCTTTAAATATCCTCTTAGGGACACTAGAGATGGTCTTTCGAGAAGAACATAAGCACTAGAATGAATCTAGGGAAGTTGAGAAGAGAAATTGGTAGGTTATGGGAAATCTATAAGGCTCAATATGATGTGAAGAAGTGAGGGAGGAGGTGCCGTTTTATAATTGTGGTGAGGGTCACTTTTGGAATTTTATCAAAATATTTATTTATGATAAATTAAATCTCAATCCAAATACCTTCAAAAGGAAATTTATTCGAAGATAATATGAGACAAGGTTGATATCTCATAAACCTCTATATTTTAGAAATGTTTTTATATTATTTTAAACTTTATCATTTTGATAAAGCCTTAGTTAACTTATTTTAATTTTAAGTAAGGTAACAACTTTTTCAATATTAAAAGGTTGTAATTTTTTCTTATGTGATTTCAATTAGACCATAAATGAAAAATTTACAAAATTTTATAACATAGTATAATTATTTTTTATTTTAAATATGTTTTTTATTTTTAAATAATTTAATAAAATATTATTTTGATAAAATATCATTAGTGTCAATTTTGAAAAAATTCATTACTTGGACTTTTAACAATATCAAGATATCAAGTAAACTTAAAAAAAATATTTTATTATATCCCTAAGAAGTCAAGGTCATCTATAAAATTTGTTTATTACATTAATTATCTCAAATTATATTTATTTTAATATTTTTAGTAACATTTATTTGATATTTCCATTAATAAAATAATTACTACATCTGTGTTGTGTAATTATTTTATATACTTATTTATTTACTAAAAATTAAAAATAAAATACCATGATGAATATAAATATTATTTATTTCATAACAATATTTATAGTCAAATATATATTTTGATAATAGTTTATTAAAAATGATATAGTATTTAAAACATGAATATGAAATCTTTAAATTTTTATTAAATAAAATATTATAAATATCATAATCTCATATAAGTAGCCCAAAAAGTAAAAAATAAATTAATACCATGAAAATATATTTATTATGTTAAAAATTTGCATTTAGAATCGTTCATAACACACCTTTTCCCCCATGTGGACACATAAGGGATATTTAAGAGAAAGAAAGTGACATATTGTGACTTTCTTTGATTTAAATATTATATATGTAATTTTCATGGAAACATATCCATTAAACAAATTAATTTAGATCCTTATGTGTTAAGGGTCTAATTATATTCATCTAATAAAATTTGGCCATGTGTTAGAATCATTTTATAGTCCTTATTATTTTATTTTTAACATAAATTACCTAATTTACCCTTTACCATGGTAATAAAATTTACCTAGGTTAATATTCATATTGGAAAAAATAAAAAAACCTATTCACTAAATTTGGACTTTATAAATCCAATTTTTTCATCCATTTTTTAAAATTCAAAACACAGAAGTTTCATAATTTAAAATAAAACTAGTTAAACCCCATGAAAAATATTTTTTTTTTGGAAAAATTCCATTCTAAACATAAAATGTTTATATAATAAAATTGTGTATAAAATACTTTTCAAAAACATTAATTAAATTATTTTAAATTAAAATTAGTTAATTAAAAATTAAAACTAATCCAAAAAATAATTTTACCTTGTAAGGACTTTAAAAGAAAATACAGTTTTCAATATAAATCAGTATTTTCACTATTCCTTTAAAATAAATGTTTTCAGAAAAAAATAATTTTAAGATAATTTTGACACGATGAATTAAAAAATAAAATTATTTTTTTAAAATCCAGTTTCTAAAAGTTCTAAAAATTTATATTAACTCATAAATCGAAGAAAAAATCATTTGTGAAGAAAACACATTTTTGAACAATAAAGTGATTTCACTAAAATTATGTGATTATTTTCTAAGAACTTACCAATACATTCATATTGAGTCAGAGATTTATATTTATTTAATAAATTAGTTATTCATATTTATTCCAACCAATTTAATAATTAAGTTATACTAATAGCATTTCACGGTTCGTTTAAACTCCTGATTGTGTGCAACACATGCTATTGAAGAATTAAAATTATTTAAAGAGAAATATTTCATAAAAATATTTAGGTGTTACATTCTACCCCACTTAAAATGAATTTCTCCCTTGAAATTCATCACTTGGATAAAAACAGATGAGGATAACTCTACCTCATCACATCCTCAGGTTCCCATATAGATTCTTGAATTGGTATTTCCTCCATAAAACTTTAACCAATTAAGTTGTCTTGTTTCATAGAACTTTTTATCTATGATCCAAAATCTCTATCAGTTGTTATTCATAAGAAAGATCTTGGTCCAATGGTATGACTTTTGAGTTTAGAAAATGTGAAGTATTAAGTATGTACTTTATCAAGAGAGATACATGGAACACATCATGAACTTGATAGAGATTCGGTGGAAGTGCCAATCTATAAGATACCTTCCCAACACGACCAATAATTTCAAAAGGATTGATATACCTAGGGATTATCTTTCTATTATTTCTAAATATCATTAATATCTTCCAAGGATATATTCATAGAAATACCTTTTCACCCACTTCAAACTCTATATATTTTCGTTGATTTCCATTATAACTTTTTTTTAGACTTTGAGATTCTCTTGTGTGATGTTGAATAGATATAACTTTATATTCCATTTAATCAACTAGATCAGTTTCCAATAGCTTTATTTCCCTAACTTTATTATAGTATGTTGGAGTTCTGAATTTCTTACAATAGTGGGCTTCATAAAGAGACATCTGAATACTGGAGTGAAATCAATTTTTGTAAGAAAATTATACCAATGATAGGTGTTGATCCCAACCAACTTTGAAATCCATAGAGAAAGTTCTCAACATGTCTTCTAGAGTTTGAATTTTCCTCTCCGACGAACCATCTATCTAAGGATTATAATTAGTGATGAAACTTAACTGTATATCCAGAGCCTACTGATGAATTACCCATAACTTCGAGTTAAACCTCAGATCCCAATTTGATATAATGGAAAGTGATACTCTATGCAATATTAGCACTTACTTAATATATATTCTGGCAAGCTGATCAAGAGAGAAATCTTCTCTAATAGCAATGAAGTGTTCCAAATTCATAATGTGATCAACTATAACCCATATAGAATTATGGTTTTTAGATTTTTTGGGAATTCCAATGACAGAATCCATGGTGATGTTTTCCCATTTCCATTCTGGTATGGATAATGGTTGTAACGTCCCCTTAGACTTCTGTCTCTCAACCTTAACTTGCTAACAAACCAAGCCCCGAGAAACATACTTTTCAATATCTTTGTTCATGCCATCCCACCAGAAATACTCTTTCACATCCCTATACATATTTATTCTTCCAAGATGAATAGAGAAATATAAACTATGAGTCTCATATAAAAACTCCTTTAAATCTAGTATGGGAGGGACACAAACATAGTTCCTAAACCTTATTATTCTATCACCATAAAAGTTGAAATTAGGAAAATTTCTCACCTTATTTTGTAGTTCTACATCTTCATTAATCCCCTCTTAATCTTTACTTGTATAGATGGTTGTACCTTCATTTGAAAAAGATGTGATTTCTCCCCTTAATTTAAAATTTCTAGATTCATCCTTTACAAATACATAAATGTTGGATCTTTTGTGATGCTCATAATAGATAGGCTAACATTGTCCTTTTGAATTAAAGCATCTGCCACCTTGTTCGCTTTCCCAAGGTGGTAATGTGTTGACCAGTTGTAATCTTTAATCAAACCCAAACATCTTCTTTGATGCCTAATCAGACCCTTTTGAGTGGAAATATTCTTTAAACTTTTATAATTAGCATATATGTCACAAATTTCTCTAAAAAGATAATGCCTCTATATCTTTAATGCAAAAATTACCACATCTAACTTCAAATAATGATTTGGGTAATTTTTATCATGGATTTTCAATTGTCATAAGACATAAGATATCACCATATCATTTTGAATGAGGACACATCCCAACCCATTCTTTTATGCATCACTATAAATCACAGACCTTTCTCCACTACATGGTAGTGTGAGAATAGGTGCATTGACTAAACTTATTTTTAGCTCCTTGAAATTATTTTCACATCCCTCCATCCATATGAACTTAACTCCTTTCTGAGTTAACTTGGTGAGTATATGAGATAATCATGATAAATATTTCACAAAACTTCAATAATATCCAACCAAACCGAGAAAATTTTGTATCTTAGTTACTGTTGTTGGTCTAGGACAATGTTCAATAACTTCTGTCTTTTCTGGATCCACAGTTATCCCCTCTCTTGAGATTATGTGACCCAAAAATGAAACTTTATGAATCCAAAATTCACACTTGGTAGTTTTTTCATAAAGATTCTCATTTCTTAGGGGTTTTCAATACAATCCTCAAGTTATCTTCATGTTATTCCTTGATCTTTGAATATATAATAATATTTTCTATAAATACTACCAAAAACCGATCAAGATAGTATCTAAAGACTCTATTCATTATATCCATGAAGATAGTGGGGGTATTACTAAGATCAAAAGTCACCACTATAAATTCATAGTGTCCGTACCTTGTATGGAATTTCATCTTGGGTATATCCTCCTTATTGAACCTTAATTGATGATATCTAGAATAAAGATTAATCTTGGAAAAGTATTGAGCTCCTTGTAGTTGGTCAAATAAGTCATAAATACAGGGGAGAAGATATTTTTTCTTGATAGTGATCTTATTAAGTTCTCGATAATCAATACAGAGTCTCATTTATCCAACTTTATTCTTAAAAAACAGAACTGGTGCACCCCAGGGTGACACACTAGGGTGTATGAATCCCTTGTCAAGATTCTCTTGGATTTTCTTCTTCAAAGACTACAACTCAATTGGGACCATTCTATTAAGAGTCTTTGAAATAGTCATAACACCTGATATGAGTTCTATTGAAAACTCAACTTCACGATTCGGTGGAAGACATGGAAATTGTTCCAAAAAATGCATAAAAAACTTCTTTAAAATAGGTGTATCCTTAATGGTGAGTTTCTACCCAACCATATGAGATAGATAACCTTTATTTATAGAAATTAAGACCCACAATATGGAAGAAATTTCCACTAGAAGTTTATATCCATCCTTGCATCAATAAATGATCATAATATAATTAAGAATATGAAAAGTGACTTCTCTTTATTAGAAATTGATATAAGATCCATATAGATAAATCCAATCCATTCCAAGAATCACACTGGATTCAACTAAAGGAAGGATAAAAAGATTTTTAGGAATCACTTTACCAAAAACTTAAACTGAAGAAGAATTCTAAACTTGTGATGCAACTATTGTACCATTATGAGTTTTCATAGATAACTCAACATATAATTGTTGAGGTAATATGATGATATTCTTAGAAAATTCTTTAGAAACAAAAGAGTGTATATATACAAAATCAATTAAAACATTAACTGCTTTAGAGTGTATGTTAAGTATTCCTTTCACCAATTCATTATCATACTCCACATCGCTAGTAGTGATCACATTCCATTTTCCATTGTCTTTAGCCTCAATAGGTTATTGATGTCTATCATCATCGATGATACTCAGATTTGGGTATTGGTTATTACAATTCCCATTTTCCTTACACTTTAAGCATTGAAGTATGGGAGGTGAATTCTATGAAACCTTTTATCTATTTGAATCATTAGATATATTTTCCCCCTCACTTCAGCATTCAATTTCCTGACAACCTTCTTTCCCACACTTAAAACATTTACTAGTCCCCTTAATACAATTTACTCTATGTTTCTTTCCACACTTTGTGAATAAAGGAAAGATCATCTTCTTTTCACTATGGTTTTTATATTTTCCCTTGGATTTCATTTTTCTCTTCTTATCAAACCCATAATATTGATGGGTAACTATAATATCCATATAAACCTTTAAAGAACATCAAATGATTTACTCATAGCTATTGAAGTCCCTTATAGATAATTCCCTTTGGACACTTGGTTTTAATCCACTGAAGAATTGATCAACCTTACATTCAGATTGGATGATAATTCCAGAAGTGTGCCTTGTAAGTGTTGTAAAATTTTATTCATAGGTACCAAAGGATTCATAATCCTTTTTCTTAATATCAAGGAACTCCTTCTCTATCTTCATTCAAAGAATATGAGGAAAGTACTTATTAAAAAATAAGTTCTTGAAATAATCCCATTCCATGGAGTCAATTTCACCTTATTGCCCCGTATTCTTGATAATATTTCACCATCGATCCACTTCATATTCCAAATGATAGATTGACAAAATTAACTTCTCATGTTCTGAACATTAAATAACCAAAAATATCTTTTCAGTGGCACTAATCCATTGTTCTTCCACTAGTGGATTAGAAGACCCACTAAAAGATGGTGGACGCTGCCTCGTGAAGAGATCAATAGAATGTTGTTCCCTCCTTTTATCATTTGGAAGTCCAATATGATTCATATCTTGTGAAATTTTTGTGATAATAGTAATAATATTTTTCATTCCATATCCCATAACATTCGATTACTCAGTAGGACAATCATTTCATTTCCCATCACATTTATCATTGATGCAGTACCTTTGGGTTCTAACCATTGACTAGAACAAAAAATAATAGAGTGAGTAACACTAATCATAGTGGAAAATTACATATTCAAGGGAAAGTAATTCCAATTTATAAAATATTAGGTTTAATACTAGGTTATACATTATCTTTTCCAAAATTCTAGGATTGTAACGTATACTCAGACTCATCCTTAGGGATCTTACTAATTTTTTTTCATCCTAGTTTCCAAAGGTCAACAAAACCTTTACTCTGATACCAACTATAACGACCCAGGGTTAACATATATAGATATTAAATCTTAATATATGAATATTCATTACATAACATAAATAAAACATTCTATAACCATATAGGTTTAGTATATTTGGAAAGTTGCAAACATAAAAAACTGGTTCATAAAAAATCTACACCATCTCTATATTATTTCCTCATAATTAGAAACCATTTTACACATATTACTTAATACCTTTCTTCATATCCTGGTGAAAAGAAACATAATAAAAGGGTGAACTCAAATTATCAGAAAGGTTAAACAAAGTATATATAAATCTTATCATAATAATAAGACACAAGAACACAAAAAAAACATTTTAAAATTATATCATGCATATGAAAGATCATGATATCACATTATGGGATAAATCATAAAGTTCATAAAGAATAAAAGAACATATTCTATGAGATCATAACATAAGACATGTAATTGTTTCATGCACATAATCGTGTAAAATCATTTCTATATTAATAAAGGCTCATTTTTAAGAACATCATAGTAGACAAAGTTCTTTATTGAAATGGGTTCACTCCCCATTCCAGCCCTGTATTACTTAACTGATTTCACTCCTCATTCTATTCCTTTCGGTCACATGAGATATAAATTTTTACCCAATTCATTGGAGGGATATATAGGTCCCACCCATCACATAATTAAAACCTTACATATCTATTCTATAAGAACATAATTCATTCATCATATAAGAACCCATAAAAATAAATGGGTTTCATAAACATCATTCCATCATAACATAACCCATGGGAAAGAAATTAGTTTCATAAATATCATTCCATCATAAACAAAAACCAACCATATAAAGAATAGGGATAATATCCTTGAAAAATATCCCCCATAAAGCATTATAACATCAAATAATATTATATTAAATGGAAAATAATTTTGATCAATCAATTGAAAATAATTCTTTAGGAAAATATACTTTATGCTTTGAAAACGTTTTATTTTCTTAAAATGACACACAATTTTAAATGAAAACATTTTATATGAAAATAACCAGGTAATTTTGTAAGGTAAGCTTCAAGGAATTAAGTTTTCATGAAAGTTTAAAAGTCCATTCATGCCGTATAAGATTAAAAAAACATTACTTTCATAATTTTCCAATAAAGTGATAAAGTACCTCATTTGGAAACTGATAAAAAATATTCCTTTCAAACCGTTTAGTAAAAATTATCACCTGGGTAAAAATAAATTTAAAAAATTATATAAGAATAGTAAAAATATTTTAGATTTTTTAAGATACATGGGAATGGAAGATAAATATTTTCTAGTAGACACTTACGTATAAACAATCCTGAATAATAATGAGATTGTGAAATTAACCCTTACCTTAGGTCTGATTTTCTTTGCACATATATGAACCTACTGTATAATGGTTTACAGAATGTTATTAACTTATAACAGAATAATATTAATATTTATGATGTTATATGTGATCCTATTATATAATCTTATCTCCCTTTTTTTCATAATATTTCATTATCACTCTTCTTTAGGGTGTTAATAACTTCATTTTCCTATGCATGTTTTATTGCATAAGTCCCAATTCTTGTGAATAGGATATAGTTATTACATTTCTATAAAGATATTAAGGTAATATATATCATATTTATTCATTATATACATTTATATAATCATTCTTGAATGGTGAATGTGGAAAATTATTTGCATCACGTCGTGGAGATGGTAGACCATACGTACGCATGAGTGACGATATCATTCCCTTAATGGTGAAATGGTAAAGAAGATGATTAATAATTTTATTATAGAATAAATATAATGTTAAAATTTATATATATATATATATATTATTTCCATCATTATACCCATCCAAATAAAGTGGTGATGAAAAAGATATTACACCACAGTGTGGAGAAAGTAAGCCGTATGTACGCACACGCAATGCCTTTGTCTTTCGTTGGATGGATAAAAGGTGGAATATGGTTGTTAAATAGTTATAATAACATATAATCATATAATTTATATTGGTTTCATTAATTTATAATGTAAACAACACATGAAGAGTAAGTAGAAGAAGAAATAATCTTGAAAGAGTCGGTAAAGATGATTACCTCTTCTTTGGAGAACTTCCTTTAGATCTCCTCTTAGGGACAACAGGGTTGGTATTTTGAGAAGAACATAAACTCTAGAATATGTATAAGAAATTTTATAAGATAAATTAGTAGGGTATGTTTGAGATTTAAGGATCAATATGATGCAAATAAGAAAGGGAGGAGGTTCCCTTTTATAATTGAGGAGAGGGCCACTTTTGGAATTTTCTAAAAATATTTATTTATTATAAATTCAATATCAAGAAAAATAACTCAAAAAAGGAATGTATTCAAAGATGATATGATATAAGTCTATAATATAATCAACCAATATATTTTATTTATTTTTTGATATTATTTTAATCTTTATCATTTTGATTAACCATTAGTTAACCTATTTTAAATTTAACTAAGGTAACAACTTTTTCTATATTAAAAGGTTTTAATTTTTACTTATGTGATTTAAATTAGACAATAAATGAAAAATTTATAAAATTTTAGACTATATTATAATTATTTATTATTTTTAAATATGTTTTATGATTTTTGAATAATTTAATAAAATATTATTTTGATAAAATATCATTAGTGTCAATTTTGATAGTATTCATTACTTGGAATTTAAAAATATAAAGATAACAAGTTAACTTCAAAAAAAATATTTTATTATATACCTATGATTTAAAGGTAATATAATTTTTTTTATTACATTAATTATCTCAAATTATATTTATTTTAATATTTTTACTAACATTTATTTGATATTTTCATTAATAAAATAATTTACACATCAGTGTTGTGTAACTATTTAATATAATTATTTATTCAATAAAAATTAAAAATAAAATAATATGATGAATATAAATATTCTTTATTTAATAATAATATTTATAGTTGAATATATCTATTGAGTAACCCTATATTAAAAATTATATAGTTTTTAAAAAATGAATATAACAAATTTAAATTTTTATTAAATAAAATATTATAAATATTATAATCTCATATAAGTGGCCCAAAAAGTAAAAAATAAAATTTTATCATGAAAATATGTTTATTAAATTAAAAATTTAAATTTAAATTCGTTCATAACATACCTTTATCCCCATGTGGACACATAAGGGATATTTAAGACAAAGAAAGTGACATTTTGTGACTTTCTTTGATTTAAATATTATATTAGTCATGTTTATAGAAAAGTGTCCATTAAATAACTTAATTTATATCCTTATGTGTTAAGTGTAAAATTATATTCATCCAATAAAATTTGGGCACGTGTTAGGGTCATTTTATAGTCCTTACTATTTTATTTTTTAACCTAAATGACCCAATTTACCCTTTACCATGGTAACAAAATTTACCTCGGTTACTATTCATATTGGAAAAAAATAAAAGAAACCTATTAAATAAATTTGTAATTTATGAATCCAAATTTTGAATCCATTTTTCAAAATTCAAAAAACATAAGTTTTATAATTAAAAACAAAACCGGTAAAACGTCATGAAAATAGTTTTTCAAAAAAAATTCCATTTAAAAAAAAATGTTTATATAATAAATTAATGTATAAAAACCTTTTCAAAAACCATAATTAGATTATTTAAAATTATAATTAACTAATTAAAATTTAAAACTAATCCAAAATATAATTTGACCTTGTAAGGACTTTAAAAGAAAATACAGTTTTCAATAAAAATCAGTATTTTCACTATTCCTTATAAATAAATGTTTTAGAAAAAAAACATTAAGATAATTTTTACATGATGAATTCAAAAATGAAATTAATTTTTTCAAATAAATTTTCTATAACTTAAAAAAATTAATATTCATTCATAAATAGATGGAAAACACATTTTGAAGAAAACATATTTTTAAAAATAAAGTGATTTTACTAAAATTGTACGATTATTTTCTAAGAAATTAACAATAAATTCATATTGAGTTAGAGAATTATATTTATTTCATAAATTAGTTATTCATATTTATTCCCACCAATATAATGGTTAGTTTATACTAATAGTTTCTCACAGTTTGTTTAAACTCACGGCTGCGTGCAACACATGCTATTGAAGAATTAAAATTATTTAGAGATAAATATTTCATAAAAATATCTAGGTGTTATAGTGTTAAATAGATGACCATATCCATTGGGGAAGTGTATCTAGAGTAGGTTTTTATTATATTACAGTGATATCTCTTTGGTATAAACTATGGAAGCTATATTTTATATGTTTTGAGATGTGTGTTTGGCATTGTAGAGAGATGCCACCACATTGACACTTACTAGTTGGGTGAAAAGAGGACATCATTGAGAATGATCCTCTAGTTGTGGGATAGGAACCCCCATTAGTTCTGGATAATAGAGGGGAAGAGTAGTTTTCTGATAAGTTTTCTCATTTTATGATGTTTATGGAGTGATACCCAGGGTGGGTTGCACCGAGTATGTCTGACATGACTAGAGAGTTTCATCTGTAGCACCCTCTAATGTTTTACAGAGAGGGTGGACCTGAAGAAATTGAGTTCTGGATTGAATCCATATAGAAAATTTTGGATCAGTTAGATACCCCTCCCGAGAAAAGTGTTAATCTAGAAACTTATATGTTATGGGGGGATATACACACTTAGGATGAATAGATAGAGGGAATGGAATGGAAGGAATTCCAGGAGAAGTTCCTGCAGCACTTTTACCCCGAGTCCTTGAGGTAGAGTAAAGATGAAGAGTTTATGTTCTTGACTCATGGAAGTATAATGGTGATGTATTATGCTGGATGTTTCAAAGATTTGTGGAATTTTTCTCTGACATTTATAGGATATGATCCATATATGACTAGGTATATTCAAGATATAATTCAACGTGAGATCAAGTCCCAGGTAAATATCTTTGGTTTTAAGATGTTCGATGAGGTAATGGATCAAGCTCTCATATCTAAAGGAAACCTAAAGGAAGCTTCTAGGAGAGGATAGAATATTTTAGTTGGGCAATCTAGTGACACATATTTTGATAGGAGGAAGATCCGTTATGATAATTTACACAAGAAAAATAGTGGAAAAATTAGAAAAGTAAGGGGAGATATATCTCAGAGAGGTAGTTCAGTCATCTGCTATCAGTGTGGAAGACCAAGACACATAAAAGGTCAGTGTGCTCAACCACCAGTGGAATGCTGAGAATTCAGTATGATGGGTCATATATAGAGGTTCTATAGGAACCCACAACTAGAAGGAAGTAGTAAAAGATGTAGACCAATATAGGGAACTGATAGGGAGTCTTCTACCTCGTATCAGTTAGGAATTTTGAGTTCCACCATCCATACTGATCGAGGTATGATAAATGGCACTTTAAGACAAGATCTTCTATATCATTAGGGATATAAAACACTAGGAACTCATATCAGAGACTAAGGTAGAGGGGTAGGTCAAATTTATGTATTTTAACCTACACTTGGAGGTGGTGAGGTTAGACCATTGACTGTTCAAGGTATATTCTTATATATTCCCTGCTTTCTAGTGTTTTTTTGATACACAAGCCTCACATTACTTTATATATTCTTGGTTTGTGAATGTTTTAGGTCCAACGGTGGAATATTTGGTTAAGTTAATTGAGACACTCTTAGGAGTATGATTATAGAGTATCCAACAATGTAAGGAGTGTTCCCTCGAGGTTGGTGGGTACTAACTTCTTTAGGAATTGTACGTACTTGAGATGTCAGGTTTTAACCTAATACTATGGATGGAATGGTTGGTTACATACTAGGATCACATTTATTTTTACCATCATAGAGTGAGTTTCACATCTTCTAAAGGTGACACTTATGCTCATTATAGGGAAAATGACATATTGGTAGGCTGTGGAGGTCAATTTCTTATGAAACTAGGTGATACCATAACCCAAGTTGTGAGCATTTTTCTGAATTATGAGGGATAAGATCATGATGTATTTAATCATGTGATGGATTGGTTTCAGGATGTGTTTCCTAAAGACTTCTTAGGGATTCCACTTGAGAGAGATGATGAGTTCACGATTGAGATGATACATCAAGTTGAGCCAATTTATATTCCTCTATATAGGATGACACCAGTAGAGATTCAAGAACTTAAAACTTAGTTGGAGGAATTGGAGAATAAAGGGTTTATTTATCCAAGTACGTCACCATGGGATCACCAGTCTCATTTTCTAGGAAGATTGACAAAACATTATGGTTGTATGTTAATTATCGAAATTTGAATCATATGATGGTTAAGAACCAATATCATATTCTATTAATTGATGAAAATTTTGACTAGATGAATGATGATTGTGTGTTTTCTAAAATTTATCTGAGGTCAGGGTATCATTAGCTAAGGGTGAGACCCTGTAATATACCGTATACTACATTTACGATCAGGTATGGTTTGTATGAGTTATTTATAATGCTGTTTGGGATGAAGAACACTCCTAAAGTGTTTATGAACTTGATGAAATGAATATTTCACACATAACTAGATCAGTTTGTGGTTGTTTTTGTTGATGACATCTTGGTATACTCCCACACTCATGATTATCATTCCACACATCTTGATATTGTCTTGAGTACACTAATAGAGCTTTGACTATATGCCAAGATTTCTAAGTTCCATTTATTGATTGAAAAGGTACATTTCTTGGGTCACATCATCTTGAAGGAAGGTATTTCATTGGATCTAGATAAGGTTCAAGAAGTGGTATCATGGGAGAAACCCAAGAATTATTTTTATAATCAAATATTCTTGGTCTTAGTTGGTTATTATCAAAGGTTCATAAAAAATTTTCTCACTTGCTAGTGCCACTTGTAGGCATTACCAAGAAGGGAATAATATTTGAGTGTTCTAAATCATGTGATAATCGTTTTTGGGAGCTGAATATATGTTTGACCACTACACCAATCTTGATCTTACCCTATCTGGGTAAGGAGTATACTTTATTTTATGATGCATATGAGATTGATCTTGAGTAAGTTTTTATTTAGGGGGATTGAGTCATATATTATGGATCATGGAAGTTGAGACCACATGAATAGAACTATCCTACACATGATATTGAATTAGTTTCAATGGTTTATTACTTGAAATGTCGGCGACGTTATATTTTGGGTGAGAATTTTCTCATTTATATCGACTATAAAAGCCTTAAGTACATATTTTCACAACATTATTTGAATCTTCCAAAATAATGATGATTTGAGTACATGTAGTCTTTTGAATTTTAGTTAGCTTATATACCAGGGAAAAGAAATAGTGTTCAAAATTCCTTGAGTAGAAAGGTGCAGACTCAAGAAGTTCGGGAGTCTAGTTCTAAGTGGAAGATGATGGCCTTATTTTCTAAGATGCATCTAGGTATTCAGGAGAACCACGAGCTGATAATACTCATGTACTTATCAATTTATCCCTCTATTTTGAATAGTATTAATATAAGGTAAAAATGTGTGGATTTCATATAGAGTTTTGAAGGTGGGGATCCACCTTCTGATTGGACTATTGATAAATATGAGATTATTCATGTTTGTGGCTGTGTTGTTGTGCCTATTTGTATGGAGTAAGAGATGATGTGTGAGTTTCATGATTTGAAGTGAATTGTTCACCCTATTTTTACAAAAATGTACTATGATATTTGTAGATAGTATTGGTGGATGAGGATGAAAAATGAGGTTGTATTTTTCGTGACACAATGCTACACTTGTCAAGTGAAGTCCAACCATCATCGCCTTGGTGGTTTGTTGCAAACATTTACCATTATGAAATAGAAGTGGTATGATATTACCATTAACTTTAAGGCAGGACTCCCAAGGAAATATTTGAATAACGATGAAATTTGGGTTATTGTGGATCGATTGACTAAGGTATCTCATTCTTGATGATTTAAGAGACTTTCACTATAGACCAGCTGAGTGAATTTTACATTTAGAAGGTAGTACATTTGAGTGGGGTATAATAGAATATAGTTCCAGGATAGGATCCATGTTTTACTTCATGCTTTTGGAAAGGGTTGCAAAAAGCGTTGGGTACTCAGGTATCTATGAGTATGACTTTTCCCCCACAAACAGATGGGAAATTAGAACATATTATTTAGGTGCTAGAGGATATGTTGAGGAAATGTATTATGGATTTTGAAATATCTTGTGATAAACACTTAGAACTTGCTGAGTTCACCTATAACTATAGTTACCAGGTGACTATTTAGATGGAACCATACAAGGTGATCTATAGTAGGCCATGTAAATGTCTATTTTTTTGGATGGAAGTAGGGGAATCAGAGTTATTGGGACCAAGTCTCATATATGATACATCATAGAAGATTCATTTGATTCGGAAACATATGGATATGTCCTAGATCATACATAAGTATTATGTTTATTGACATCATTGAACTCCTAATTTTATGGTGGGTGAACATGTGTTTCTTCAAGTGTTGCCTAGATTGGGCCACTATCAAATTCATAAATAGGGAAAGTTAGTGCCTAGGTATGTGGGTCCATTTGAGATTGTGGATAGGATAATACCGATGGAAAACCTATTGGATCTTCTATATAGGTATATTGTAATGCATAATGTTTTCCATGCATCACATCTTCAGAAGTATCACCCTGATTGTTCTCATGTGATCGATGTTGTTGATGTTGAGCAAGATTTTGACATGTCCTTTGAGGAGAATCCAATATGTATTGTGGATCATAGTGAGAATGTTTTAAGGACTAAGACCATGACTTTATTATGAGTGTTGTGGAAGTATGGTCAATTCCAGGAAGAAAATTAGAAGAGGGAGGTGAATATGTGGGCCAAGTGTCCTGACCTTTTTACCTTGGAATCTTAGTGATGCTTGGGAGTACATCTTGGGGGTGAGTTATTATAATTTAGAGATGTTGTAAGATCCCAAACTTTAAAGAAGGTACACCCTTGATTAAATTTTGAGTTATCTCCATTTATAATGATTTATTAAATGTTTTTTGAATATATAAGGGGACTTGAGGGTTTACTAAGGTGTTGGGACATGAAAAAGGATGAAAAAAGGCTATACTCTATAGGGTGCATCGTTGGAGAAAAGTTAGTACTAACCGTGCACCTTAACCTTGCGTCCTGTTGGGGGAGGGTGAATAGTTGAAAAATTGTGTAAGGGGGTCCTACAACCATGTGGTTTTGGAAAAATCTAAATGAATGTCCTTCATACAGTTTGAAAAACTATGCAATCTCCCTAAGAGACTGTGCAAACCAGGCCCATCTTGGATAGAGGGTGGATCACGGTTTGGCCAATTGTGCAGCCAAACCATGTACCTCCTTAAAAGAGGTAACTTACCACTTCCCCCCTAAGGATTTAACGGTTCTTACACAATTTTCTTCCCCTATCCATCTCCAGTAGATTGAGTGATGAACTAGGTTCTCCCCCTATTCAAAGGATAATTCTCCCTCAATTTTGAGTCATTTGAAACACCATTGGGTGTGAATCAGATATTCAGGTGATTATATCACACCCCTTTCCTCTATTTTCTAGAAGAGTCCTTGTATAATTGTTATTCTCTTTATAAAGCCTCTAAAACCTTGTTTTCCAATAGATTTTAAGTTCAATTTTTGAAGGTTGTTTGAGTTTGAATCAAGGTCTGAGGTTAAGCAATCATTCATCTATGAACTTGAGGTAGGTGGTCTACAAGTTATATCCCATACTATTGATGTTTAATTAATATTTATGTGGTTGTTCCTATGTTATGTTGTGATGAAAAATTTAATGCTTGGTAAGAAATGATAATTTGGGTGTATAAATAGTGTGTTAAACCCCTCATAATCCCCATTAGATTCATTAAGGTTGATTAGATTGGGCCAATGGTCACCCATGGGGTGTGCCAATTACTTGAACACGGTGATTAAGTTTTTAAATAATGAATTGAAGGTTTTATGAGATTAAAAAATTTTTAATTGTATTAATCATGTTGGAAGGGAATAAAGGGGTGTTTGGCTTGACTTGAATAAGTAAAATGAGTTATGGTTTGTAAATGGGTAAATGTGAGAAATGATTAAAGGGGTTTGTCTATATGGTTAATTGACTTGAATGGGGTGATAAATTGTTGTAATGGTGCTTTAAGGGTGAATTGGCCTAACTATGGTAATTGTGAATATTTTGAATGTAATGAACCATGAAATTTTGATAAATGGAATGGTAAACCTATGTTGTCTTTGTTTGATAAAAAGGTTAATGATGATGGGACTTTGAAAATGTGAAAAAATGGTTGGTTGGGATGTTTGAATGATGATCATATCCCATGGGTGGGCCCAAATGATGCTCGAGGAACCCCTATGCATAATAAGTTTCAAATAATTGACTAGCTCTCCTGACTATAAGGGTATGAACATGGAATTTCATATCATGTTTGGGATGGTCAGACATGAAATTCTAAATCTCAAGACTCTCCTTATTTTATAACCTGTGACCCCTTTGACACATGGTTCAAGTGACCGTCATTGAGTCGAATAAGGGTTGATGAGTATGGGTGACACTGAAAACTAAGAACTTGTGTTTTTTATTTAAATACTGTTAAATAATGAAAACTATTATAATTGCTAACTTACCTTTCTTATTTATACTTCTGCATACACTATGATTAGACTGAGTATTTCTGTATGCATTGTTGGTGGTAACCTACTAATTTGTATTCACACCCTTCTTGGGCCATAATGGGCTAATCAATCATATTTCATATTTGAAGTCCAGGAAAAGGGAAAGGGCCATATGTTAGAGGAATGATATGAGAGTTCGTAGAGAGCATGAATGAGGGGACTGAACTTGGTTCCAGGACCCAAATTAGGAGCTCATAGGTGTGTATTTTTTTTATTTACCTTCATCACTATAGACTATCATGACATGAAACATTTTACTATATTGGTTTTTTGGTATTTCACCTGTTTAGGAATTTGGTTTTTGTTGTTTTGATATTTATTAATATTGCATGTTGTTTTTCTTGGAGATTTCTGCTATTGGTTTACTCTAATAAAGAAGGTATATTCTCCTAAAATCTCCCATTAGACCCTTTCTACTAGTCATAAGCCTTTGGAATAAGGGGAGTCATGTTTGTGGTTATGTACCAATCTGTATTGGGGCATTGATTTTAGTGGAATCAGATGTGAGACAATACATTAATATTTAAAACACACACTTTGAGTCAAACCAACCAATTATGTGTTCGATTGAAATCTGGTAAATTTCTACATGTCACAAAAGAATTATGGATCATTTTTCTAATGTTTTAAAACAATACAATCTATTTTTCTTAGTTTTGTATATGTAATGAATGTTTTAAACTAAAATGATACTTTTATATAGAAAACACACTCTTCGAGTCATACCGACCACATTGTATGCCACATTGATGAGAGTACAACTCCTATATGTCATAAATGAATTATGGATCATTTTTATAAAGTTTAAAAATAATTTGAGCTCATTCTATTTATTTTTAAAATGTGACATGTGTTTGAAACTAAAATGGAACTTTTATATTAAAAATAAGAACTTTTAGCTATACCGACCACATAACGTGTTAGATTAATTTATGGTTGATTACTACATGTAACAAACGAATTAGGGATCTTTATCCTAAAGTTTAAAAATAACCAGTGCTCATTTACTTAGTTTTTTCTATGTGATGTGTGTTTTAAACTAAAATTAAGCTTACTAAAAACACACATGGAGTCATATTGACTGCACCGTGTGTCAGATTAACATGCGGTCAATTCCTACACATCAAAAATGAATTATGGATAACTTTCATAAGGTTTATAAAAAATTTGAGCTCATTTTCTTTTTTTTAGACACATAATGTATGTTTTAAACAAAAATGAAACTTTATATTGAAAACATGTAATTTGAGTTATATCGACAACAACTTGTGTCAGATTGACATGCAGTCAATTACTATATGTCATAAATGAATTATGGATCATTTTTTGAATGTTTGAAATCAATCTGAGATAATTTTATCATTTTTGGATATGTGATGCACATTTTAAAATTAAACAACACTTTTATATTGACCCCTATAAGTTTTATTTATTTAAATTTCATTATGTTTTTTTATACATGAAGACTGGTCATGGTTTGGGACATAACCCATGTATATTTAGAATTTTATTTATTTATTTAATTATTCTAATGTGAATAGTTTTTGTAATAATTAAGTATTAAATATTATTTTATCGATATGTGAATCAATTATCCCATTTAAATATGTATTAAGGAATTTATGTTCACATTTTCTTTAATTAAATCCAATTCCACATCCCAAGATGTAACGACCTGCTAATTATCATTGGATTTGAATACAACAAATCATTACTTGGACCTAAGTGACATCCCCAATATGTAAAAGGATGGAAATAAATGTCAAAGGGTTTAAAATATAATCAGTGGATGATTTAAACTTTAATAAATAACCTACTAAACCAACAGGACATAACCAAACCGTTCACTAAAAGATGCATGAACAAAAGAAAGACAAAAAAATTACTTTATTTATATCAAATCCACTCCAAGTGTGCAACAGAGGAATACCAAACAAGTATCAAAGTACACAGTGGATAAAAAATAAAAGGCTCTCAAAATACCACAAGACTCCATGCTCCACAAGATCCAAGATTTACAATCACCGAACAACCCAAGTATCATGAGGTGGTGCTAAAAACATGTGATACTTTACCTTTGTCCATGTCTCAGAAGAAGCATCTGTAAAAGCCCCAAAGTACCAAATTAAAGGTGAGTATAACAATCAGTAGGCTTTCACCAATGACTTCCTTACTCATACCACTAGGATAGAAAATTTTGCAACAATTATATAAAATAGTTTACATAAAAAAATTTCTCAAAACAGTTTATAACTAAATATAAACAAGTTTCCAAAACCATTTATAACCAAGCATACAAGCGAAATTGAAACCAATTTTCCAAAAAGTTATTTATCCATAAAAAAAACCAAAAAAATATTTAAAACCTTTTCTCAATATTATTTTTTCATCCTCAATCCATTCCACACATCCACACAACCAACCATGCATTCTACGCGATGATAGTTCCATACTCATGAGCAGTTTCTCATCGATCTACCATGTCATCACAATGTAATTATTCACCATGTGACACTTAACCTTTGGAACTGAGAACAAGGTCATATTTAAACCAAGTCTCATAAGTACAATATAAACTCACACACAAATATGCCCAAGGATCATGCCACACCACCTTTTCAATAAAACCACCTTTTTATTGAAAACCATTCTTCCATCAAAACCATTTCAATGCCAAAAAATTTCAATAAAACACCCTTTTTATTGATTTTTTTGTATAAAACCATTTATAAATTCCAGAAAATCTATAATTTAAAATCACTATTTTAAATTCATGAAACTAAATCACTTTGCACAACAATTCACTAAGATCACACAATTTCACCCAAAACCATAAATCATCACTAGAGAAGATTTATTCCATGATTTTTACAATTAATTTCATTCAAATAAACCAATTTGAAACTAATATAATAAATTATAGCTAGAAGAGTTGAGATAGAATCAACCTACCTTAAAGGTTTTGAATAAAATCAATAACAAACGAAGAACGCACAAGAAACCAGGATGATTCTCCACAAAGCCGTGCCTTAGATCTCTTCTCCTATCATGATAAAGACTAAATATAAAGACATTTGGCATCCAAAAACTTAGATATACCCATAATAGGTGTAGATCTAAGAAACTGAGAAGAGAGGAGAATTATATCTAAGTAGATCTAAGAAACTGATCAAGAACGATGGAGAACCATCACATACCTCAAGAATCCAGATTCGAATCACCAAAGGAAGCCTTTAGATTTCCTCCGGATTGATGGGAGAGCCTTATTTATCCTTAGAAGAAAGAAAATCCTAAGTTAGAGCTAGTTTGGGAAAAAATGAGTGTATTAAAGGCAAGAGAAACCAAGATTCACTTTTTTAGGATCTTGTTTTAACCCTGCGCATGGTTAGTTCACATGGTTAGACAAACCATGTGCTAAATTCAATTTAGATACTACCTTAAGTAAAACTTATCATGAACTCCTCACATGGTCTCCCTAATGATGCTCAATCCATGCCAAATATACTAACTCAAAACTAAAACTGTGCACGGTTTCTTCTAGGATATCTGTATGGTTTAGACAAACCGTGCACAGATCGTGCAGACCTAATTTAACCCCCAAAACTTATTTAGAGTTTACCCAAATCTCCCATCCTTCACCCTTACACTTTATAACCACAAAAATCATCAAGTAAGGGTTACATACCAGAAACTGGGGGTACTAAATTCTCCCCACCACTGGTCTTTCTATCCTCAGAAAGTATAAAACCATTGCTTCCATGAAATATTTCTGGCCATTTTTCTTTCATTTATATCTCTTGTTCCCAAGTCGATTCCTGAATATGACCATGTTTCCATAAAAACCACACTAGACTGATGATTTTTCCTTGCAAGAATTTATATTGCCTATCCAAAATCCTCACCGGGACGTGAACCAATGAGGCATCTGGATTTAGTTCAATGTGGTCCCATCATACCACATGGTCAGAATTAGGCTGATACCTTTTCAACTGGGATACATGGAACACATTATACCTCAAACTAAACTATGGTGGTAATGCCAACCAATATTCCTTTCCCAGTATCTCAAAAGGTGCAATGTATCGAGGAGATAACTTACCCTACTTATCGAAACACTGATGTCCAAGTCTTAGAGAGATCCTCAAGAACACATGATCACTCACGGAAAACGACAAAAACCTTTTACGATGATCCAAATAAGATTTTTGATTACTTTGAGCCATCTCTATCCTCTTTCTGATCAACTAAATCTTCTTCATCATTTCTTGGACAAGACTAGGCCCAACTAGTGAAGTATCACTTGTTTCTACCCAACCCAGTGGAGAACTAAAAGGATGACCATATAATGCTTCAAAAGAAGCCATATGAATAGAGGCCTGATAGCTGTTATTATATGAGTAATCCACTAAGGGTATGTGATCTTCCCATAAGCCACCAAAATCGATTACACAAGCCCAAAACATATCTTCCAATGTCTGTATCATCCTTTCATATTGGCCATCCATCTGAGGATGATATTCCATAATAATATTCATATAAGTTCCAAGGGATTTCTATAAGGATTTCTAGAAATGAGATGTGAAACTCAGATCTCTATCTGACATGATTGAAAATGGTACTCCATGCCTATTTACCACTTCTAGGATATAGATTTTGGATAGATCCTCCACTGTATGAGTTTCACAAATCAGGATTAAATGGGTTGAATTCATAAGACGATCCACTATCACCCATATGGAATCGTGTTTTTAGACCATTCTTGGGAGTCCTGTAACAAAATACATAGCTATCTACACCCATTTCCACACTAGAATCAGTAAAGACTGCAACATGCCCACTGTTCTCTGATGCTCTTCCATAACTTGCTAACATGTTAAGCAATGTGATATGAACTAGACCACCTTTATTTTCATGCCTCTCCACAAAAACTATGACTTCAACGCCTTATACATATTTTTTGTTCCTAGATGTACAACTCATCTGGAATGGTGGTAAGCATGAAGAAGTTGTTCCTCAGAAGATATAGGTACAACCATATAATCTCTCAACCAAAAAATTGAACTCCCATTAAGTTTATATCCCTCAATAGTCTCCCCACCATTGAGTTTTGAATTCATAACCAGGCATTCTGCATCAGATATTTGTGCCACCTTTACCACATTTTCCAAATTAGGAACATGCATAGCTGAAAGGAAAACCGCAACATCACCTTGGTCTTCAAATTCCACATACTTGTCGGCTAGGACCAACATCAACTTCCATTCATCTAAATCTTCTTTCACCAACTGAGAATATGAATTTCTGCTCAATGCATCTACCACCAAATTCCCTTTTCTAGGTGTATACATCAAGTCAAAGTCAGATATCTGGAGATACTCTATTCATCTCCTTTGACTTAGATTTAAATCTCACTATGAGAAAATGTGTTTCAAGATTTTATGGTCTGTAAACATATTGAATTTCTCACCAAAGAGATAATGATGCCAAATCTTCAAAGCATGGACGACTACAACTATGTCATGATCCGGATCCTGAATACCCAGAGCCAGTGCCATATAGAGGATTGAATTCGGTTCAGGCTCTGAGAAACCAGCTACTTATGAAATGTTTCATCTGCTAAAAGCTGTTACCTAAATTTTTTTAATAAAAAATGTAGGGTGAGAATACGAATACCCAGTAAGGGGTTTTAAAATAAACCAACATAACTTTTGAAAATATTCTTTAAAACTTTCCATAAAATATTTTTTCCTAAGAGAATCTGTAATACGTGCAACACTTCATAATAATAAAAGTTCACAATTAAAGCATGCTAACATAATTACAAGGGCACATAATTCAATTACAAGCATTCTCATTTAGAGTAATAATTATAAGACATTAAAAATAATCAAGGAATATGAATACACAAGTACAATTTTAGCAGCTAAAGGTAATGCATGATCAGAGTTGTGCATAGAAAACTTCAATTTTCATCTATTACTATAGTGAAACATACACTAGCCATTAAAAATATCTGAATATTTCATAAATAATATGCAATAACTTATACTTTTTTTGATTCTTATAATCATAATATCTTTAACCAAGTATATTCTACTAGACGAATAATCCTTTGGTTAATTAATTTTCATAGTCATAATGAGGTATATGCTGAACATTCTGAAATATTTTGTCAAGGCCTTGGCCAAGACGTCTAATGATTAAGGCTATGGAAAAAATCCATAAGCTCTTTAACCTATTATATTCTACTAGTCGAATATTATTCTGGTTAATTAAATTACATATTTATAATGAGGAAAGTGCATATGCCGGACTGTGTTAAGGCCTCATCCAAGATGTCTAATGATTAAGGCCTCGGCCAAAATCCACAACTCATAGTTGGGAAAGGCCTCAGCCATTTCCACTTCTAGTTGTCTCATGAGACCTACCGATGCATCGAGGGGCTGTAGCGGGCCCCACCCATCACACACTAAGTCCAATTCATTCCTCATATCTCTAAATCAAAGTGAACATACCACTTTGATTTATTAAATCATTTATCCCTTATCATTCCAAGTGCACATATTACTTGGTTTCTTATTTCACATTATTCAAAGTGTCCTATACCACCTTGAATAGTTTAAACTCACATTTCATTTTATTCAAGGTGTCCCATACCACCTTGAACAATTAAATTCATAATTCCAAAGAAGGGAATAAATGTTTAAATTACAATCATTCACATTTATACATATATAGTGAATCTGGAACAAGACTATGAACTATGTGGTCAAGTCTTTAAGTGGTACGTAAGTTAAGAGTACTTGTGATGACAAATGATAAACAAAATAAATACAGACTTGATCACATATAATGACAAATCCTAAAACTATATTAATCAATTACTTAATGGAATTTATTTCGGGTGCATAATAAATAAAGAGGTAAACTTAGCATTCCATGTGGGGTACTAAACTCACATTTTATCAAACATTTGTTATAAATAAGATTTTGTTTAATACATTAAATGTTGAAACTTGAAAGTATAAAACTCAACCATATCCATTATCATTTAATATAAATAGTGGAGAGTAACTCATACATGTGAATATGAAGTTTCAAGACTCCAATATTTATACTCATGAACTAAGCACATCAAAAGAAAATCATTTGGAATAACTACACTTAGGGTTTCATGTTGTGTAAAACATTCATTCAACGAGGTGTTCATAAGAAGTAGTGTTTATTCAAAGCCAAAAATATTTGAAAACACATGTTTTGTACTTTCTTCGCAAATCTTGGAAATTTATAAATACAATTGGGGATCAAAGTTTGCTTATATACACACGTACCCACATACCTGATTATATATTATGAGTATACATAAGGATCTCATACTATGCTTATTTTACACTTGAAAGATTATCAAAAACATGAACTAAAAGTATAATGTTGAAATGCTTAAAACCCCATGTATATATTATAAATATATATTTAAGAACATACATAATCAGGTATAACAGTTTTGGTTCACACTTAGCCTTGGGTTGGGATGACTTCTTTAATGGTTTTTATTGGGATGTAATTGTTATGGTTCACACTTAGCCTTTAAAAGTGTCTTTTATAAAATACAAAAAAAGGGAATTTGGAGGTATAACAGTTTTCTTACAAAAATGACTCCATGCATTTTATAATTCTTCATTTATTTTGAAACTCAAAGGTTTTAGTAAAACTTAATTCTGTACATATGGTTTTATGAAAAACCGTAGGGTTGTGCATATGAATATATATATATATATATATATAGATATACATGGTATGTGTATATGGCATGTAAATAACTTTACAAGGGATATATATGCTTCGGGTCCGCTAATTCTCTGTAAACTCAAAAAAATCACGAAGCTCTATTTTAGGTAAAGAGGGGTTCAAACTCAACTACAAGGTGATGTATATTTATATAACAAGTTTATATAAACATACAACTTAAAACTCAACAATCAAGACAAATATAATTCCCCTACCTTAGTTTGAGGGGGAAGAGGGGCTCGGGGGAATGCTAGAAATCTCGGAGGACTTTTTGAGGTATACTGGAAACTTGAGTGCAAAGGACTGAGAGGTTCTTGGGATGCCTCTGGTGTATTTTATAAACTAAACCTATAAAAATTATTTTAATGAAAGTTGTATGGAAACAGAGGCCAAAATGTCTTATAAAATACTAGGGGGAGAGGTCTTTGTGGAAACCATGTGAGAGGAGGGACCAACGGCTGTAAAAGGTGAAGAAAAATGGTGAAATATAGGGTGTAGGGTATAGGTGCAGGGCACGCCTTGGGAAAGAAGACAATACAGAAGAGGAATATCAAGAAAATAATGAAGGGTCGAGATTTGATCCGGGTTTGATCCAATGTTCAAGGTACATCCGTGGTTTCTAAAGGTGATGGACGACTCAGATTGATATGTGGAAAGATTGGGTGGCTCATGATCGCCGCAACATTTTAAAAACCTCAAACAGTCATGATTAGATCACGTCTGATCTAATGGTCCACGAAATACGCGGAGAAATTCGCAGTTTCTGAGGGTCAAGAGTGGGGCTGAGATCGTGCGCTACGTGATCCAATGACCAAGATCTAGTTTCGCCCAAAAAAACACGTCCCATATCAAAATAGTGGGATGTTTTCACCCCCTTTATAAGCCTCAACCTCCGAACGATGGTTCAAAAAACACACAACACACACTTAGGGAGCCTTACACAGGGGCTTCCGCCCCCCCGTAGGCCCCGGCCAACCTATGACTTGCCGTATCCTCACGCCTACGGTGGTGCACTCAAGCGCTACTGCTCCCATGCGCCCTTCGGGGAACCTATGCCCGTGCTCGGGCTGATCTAAGCTTGGGATGAGGGCTAGGATCATCCACCTAGCATGAGATTCCTCCCTTAGCCCAACCATAAAGGGATGGCCCTATAGGGACCAAATTTTTATAAAAACTAACCAAACAAAAATATATGAAGTCTTAAGGGGAAATAATAATATATAAAAATTATCCTTTTAAACATGACCTTTATATAATCTTAAAAATGGTTAATGAATACCTAATTATACCTTATCTAATAATATTACTAAAATTATTTATAAACACTAAATCTTTAACATTCAATGTTAATAGATGAGAATTATTACATTGTATTTGAAATATTTGAAAAGTATTTTGAATTCCTTAATACTTTTCAAAATCATTTAGTTCAAAATATTTCACCATAATCAGAATTTATCTTATAATTTCCAATTCATAAATTTTGGAAAACCAAGCTGTACTTAAATATTTTTAGTTAATTAACCACAAGGCCAACGACTATAATTATAGCCATTGGAATTCAATGGTAACCCAAGGCAACATTCAAGTCATTTTCTTATATAAAACCATGCCTCAGGGTGTCCTAAAACTTGAGTCAAAGAAGAAGAAGGTTCACATCATACCATTGGTGCTTAGTGTGGCCGTAGTGGATTTGTCCATTCTTATGTTCATTATGACAGATTCTAAGGAACCATATTATTTTCTTGGGGTTCTATTTGTTTTAAGTTGTCTCCCTATAATTATGATAGGGTTTTTAATATGTATATTTGGGTAGAAATTTTTCTTGAGATCTTGGTACATTGTAAACACTATGATGTTCTTGTTTAAATGAAAATCCTTGTGTCCATTTGTGTGTTTTACTCGGTTTCATTCTAATATAAATTAAAACCATATTATTACTTTCTCATGAGAGAAAAGTTTTGTTTAGTTATTATGAAATCCAAAAAAAATGTAAACATAAACTTATCAATACATGAGGTTCGAGTTTTGGGGTGTTACATTATTCCCTCCTACGAAGAATTGCATCCTCGCAATCATTCTACATACGCATAAGAGAATGTATCCCTCACTAATTTTACCACAACCTCCATCATGGAGGGTCCTTCAGTGTGGCCAGGTGAATTCCCAAGTTTATATTCAACTCTTCAGCTTCTCTGGCCCAAATGCACTTCAGATAGTATGAGTTGAACTAATGCCGCATACACTCGGACTTACAAAGGGAGGCTTGCATGGTGGAAAGTTTGGAGATGTCCAAATGGACCAAATAAAGAAGAATTCATTGGGATGACTCTCTATTGAGAACATCTAAGTCATATATGTTGTCATATAAAATCAAACTAAGGAGTTGGTACATATACGCTGCACAAAGGTTTCCCTCCAAAGTGGCCTTTTGAAATCTTACTCTAGTAGTGAAGTTCCGACCTAGAGTAAAGCATAGGGAAAGCACTTCGTGGTATTTTACCCTTCGCCTGTACTCATCCAAATGGACTGTGGATATCCTATGATATATGTAATAATTATCCTAATAGGAATGGAGAATTTCTGGACTGTTTGACACTTCGTAAAGTTTCTTGCACATTTTCCTCAAATTTGCGAAAGGTAGGTACTCTTCCTCGCATATTTTGACCATGATAAACTCCAATATTTCGACGATAAGGGATAACATGTGGGTTCATCCTTCCATATGAAAATTAATTATGAAGGATCAATCAGTGAAACCTATTCAGAAACATAAACACAGATAAGATAGCAGAAATAAAGAAGGTACAAAAAATTGTGTTCTCATATCACAACTTGTTCATAAAAAAGAGAAAAGATAATGGTTTCCCCAGTACCCTAATACACGAATCCCCAAAACTAGTTCAAAAATTTCAATCTCCCTGAACCATATGCAACCCGAGCAATCTGGTTCAATATCGTGGGTGCACTTGTGTTGTCTCTAGAGTCTGACATGTTGGGTGTACAACTATGAGACGTCTGTATGTACTTATTGTCTGTACACAGAACATGAGGCTTCGTATTCAAGGCTATCAAATCCCATTACCTAACCAAAATGGCCATAGGACATGACTTGACACATATATGCCGCATGGAGGTCTCCCGCTGCACTAGCTTCTTGGAAGTCCATGAGGGACAAAATGCCTTCTTCAGCGGTGAAGCATCTAAAAATCCCCTCGTAGTATTTTCCCCATCATGCATAGGATGGAAATTAGGCTTGCATCATAAAGATGTAATCCAGACCCGCTGTTCAGTGGAGTTGAAGTATCCGGGGAGAGTTGGATACATCATAGAGGTGTTTACATGTCATTCGGATATGGGCATAGTTTATAAAATTTTCATGACTAGCTATAGAAATTATGGTTTACAAGGCCTCATTGGGAAGAGACAGAAGACTAGAACCTTCATTTTACATCTGAAAATTAGGAAAAACCTCATATTTAGTAATTCTTAAGTAAATATTTCTTTTTTTTGTTCTGGTTTTCCAGAGTTTTATAAACCGAATCCTCTGATACCAACTGTCATGCCCGGGCTCCCGAATACCCGAAGCCAGTGCCATACAGATGATCTAATTCAGTTTAGGCTCTGAGAAACCAGCTACTTCTGAAATGTTTCATCCGCTAAAAGATGTTACCTGAAATTTTTTAATAAAAAACATAGGGTGAGCATACGAATTCCCAGTAAGGGGTTTTAAAATAAACCAATATGACTTTTGAAAACATTATTTAAAAATTTCCATAAAATATTTTTCTTAAGAGAAGCTGTAACACGCGCACCGCTTAATAATAATAAAAGTGCACAATTAAAGAATGCTAATAGAATTACAAGGGCACATAATTAAATTACAGGCATTCTCATTTAGAGTAATAATTATAAGACATTCAAAATAAGCATGTAATATCAATACAAAAGTACAATTTTAGCAGATAAAGGTAATGCATGATCAGAGTTGTGCATAGAAAACTTCAATTTTCATCCTTTACTATGGTGAAACATACACTGACCATTAAAAATATCTGAATATTGCATAAATAATATGCAAAAACTTATACTTATTTTTATTCTTATAATCATAAGCTCTTTAACCAAGGATATTATACTAGATGAATAATCCTCTGGTTAATTAATTTTCATAGTCATAATGAGGTATATACTGAACATTCTGAAACATTTTGTCAAGTCCTTGGAAAAGACGTCTAATGATTAAGGCCTCTGCCGAAATCCATAAGCTCTTTAACCAAGTATATTCTACTAGTCGAATATTCTTCTGGTTAATTAAATTACATATTCATAATGAGGAAATTGCATATGCCGGACTGTGTTAAGGCCTCGTCCAAGACGTCTAATGATTAAGGCCTCATCCAAAATCCACAACTCATAGTTGGGAAAGGCCTCAACCATTTCCACTTCTAGTTGTCTCATGAGACCTACCGATGCATCGAGGGGCTGTAGCATGCCCCACCCATCACACACTAAGTACAACGCATTCCTCATATCTCTAAATCAAAGTGAACATACTACTTTGATTTATTAAATCATTTATCCCGTATCATTCCAAGTTCACATATTGCTTGGTTTCTTATTTCACATTATTCAAAGTGTCCGATACCACGTTGAATAGTTTAAATTCACATTTCATTTTATTCAAGGTGTCCCATACCACCTTGAACAATTAAATTTATAATTCCAGGAAAGGGAATAAATGTTTAAATTACCATCATTCACATTTATACATATATAGAGAATCTGGCACAAGACTATGAACTATGTGGTCAAGTCATTAAATGGTTGTAAGTTAAGAGTACTTGTGATGAAAACTAATAAAAAAAATAAATACAAACTTTGTCACATATAATGAAAAATACTAAAACCATATTAATCAATTACTTAATGGAATTTCTTCTAGGTGCATAATAAATAAAAAGGTAAACTTATCATTCCATATGGGGAACTAAACTCACATTTTCTCAAAAATTTGTTATAAATAAGATTTTTAATACATTAAATGTTGAAACTTGAAAGTATAAAACTCAAACATATCCATTATCATTTAATATAAATATTAGAGAGTAACTCATACATGTGAATATGAAGTCGCAAGCCTCCAATATTTATACTCATGAACTAAGCACATCAAAAGAAAATCATCTGGAATAACCACACTTAGGGTTTCATGTTGTGTAAAACATTCATTCAATAGGGTGTGCATAAGAAGTAGTGTTTATTCAAAGCCAAAAATATTTTAAAACCCATGTTTTGTACATTCTTCACAAAACTTGGAAATTTATAAATACAATTGGGGATCAAATTTGAATTATATAAACACATACCCACATACCCAATTATATATTATGAGTATACGTAAGGATCACATAAAATGCTTATTTGACACTTGAAATATTATCAAAAACATTAACTAAAAGAATAATGTTTAAATGATTAAAACCAAATGTATATATTATAAATATATATTTAAGAACATACATAATCAGGTATAAAATTTTTCTTACAAAAATGGCTCCATGAATTTTATAATTCTTCATTAATTTTGAAACTCAAAGTTTTTAGTAAAACTTAATTCCGAACATACAGTTTTATGAAAAACCGTAGGGATATGAATATGAATATATATATATATATATATATATATATATAGATATATATGGTATGTGGATGTGGCATGTAAATAAGTTTACAAGGGGTATATATGCTTCAGGTCCGCTAATTCTCTATAAACTCGAAAAAATACCGAAATTATATTTCAGGTAAAGAGGGGTTCAAACTCAACCGCAAGGTGATTTATATTTATATAATAAGTTTATATAAACATACAAATTAAAACTCAATAGGAAAGACAAATATAATTCCCCTACCTTAGTTTGAGGAGGAAGAGGGGCTCGGGGGAATGCTGAAAATCTCAGAGGACTTATTGAGGTCTGCTGGAAACTTGAGTGTAAAGGACCAAGAGGTTCTTGGGATGCCTCAGGTGTATATTATAAACTAAACCTATACAAAGTATTTTAATTAGATTGGTATGGAAACTAAGGCCAAAATGGATTATAAAATACTAGGGGGAGAGGTCTCTATAGAAACCGAGTGAGAGGAGGGACCAAATACTGTAAAAGGTGAAGAAAAATGGTGCAATATAGGGTGTAGGGTACTGGTGAAGGGCACTCCATGGGGAAGAAGACAAAAAAAGAGGAAGATTGGAAAAATAATTAATGGTTGGGATTTGATCTGGGTTTGATCCAACTGTAGGGGTACATCCGCAGTTTTTAAAGGTGATGCATGGCTCGGATTGATCTGTGGCAAGATCGGGTGGTTCATGATCATCGCAACATTTTAAAAACCTCGAACGGTCACAATTAGACTACACCAGATTGAACGGTCCACGAAAAACACAGTGAAATTCGTGGTTGCTGGGGGTCGAGTGTGGGGTCAAGATCGATGGAACAGATCATGCACTACGTGATCCAAAGGCCCAGATCTCGTTTTTCCTGAAAAAACGTGTCCCATATCGAAACTGTGGGATGTTTGCGCCCCCTTTATAAGCCTCATCCTTTGAACGATGGTTCAAAAAACACACAAAAAACACTTAGGGAGCCTTACACATGAGATCCCTCCCCCCACGAAGGCCTCGTCCTACCTATGCCTTGCCTTGTCCTTGCACCCACGATGGCGCGCTCAAGCACTCCTGCTCCTGTGCACCCTTCAGGGAACCTATGCCTGCGCTCGAGCTGGCCTATGCTTGGGCTGAGGGCTAGGCTCGTCCACCAGGCTTGAGCTGCCTCCCTTGGTCCAGCCATAAAGGGCTGGCCCTAGCAAGCCCAAATTTTTATAAAAACTAACCTACAAAAATACATGAAGTCTTAAGGGGAAATAATACTATATAAAAATTATCCTTTTAAACACAACTTTTATATAATATTAAAAAGGGTTAATGAATACCTAATTATAACTTATCTAATAATATTACAAAAATTATTTATAAACACTAAATCTTTAACATTCAAGTTTATAAATTGAAATTTGGTATTCCCACATAAAATCTTTTATACTAATATTATAGTAGTCAAAACTAAGTTAATAAAAAACATAGTTTAGTTAAAAGAAATTGAACATAGTTTAAAAAACATTTCAAGAGATAAAAATCATTACATTGTGTTTGAAATATTTTCAAAGTGTTTTGAATTCCTTAATACTTTTCAAAATCATGTATTTCAAAATATTTCACCATAATCAGAAGTTATATTATAATTTACAATTCTTAAATTTTGGAAAACGAAGATGTACTTAAATGTTTTTAGTTAATTCACCACAGGGCCAATGACTATAATTATAGCCATTTTAATTCAATGGTCACCCAAGGCAATGGTCAAGTCGTTTCCTTATATAAAATCATGCCTTAGGGTGTCCTAAAACTCAAGACAAAGAAGAAGATGGTTCATGTCATACCATTGGTTCTTAGTGTGGACATAGTGTATTTGGCCATTCTTATGTTCATTATGACAAATTCTAAGGACCCATATTATTTTCTTGGGGTTATCGTTGTTTTAAGTGGTCTCCTTGTAACTCTGATAGGGTTTTTAATAGGTATATTTGGGTATAATTTTTTCTTATGATCTTGGTACATTGTAAACACTACGGTGTTCTTGTTTAAATGAAAAGCCTTGTGTCCATTTGTCTGTTTTAATCAGTTTCATTATAATATAAATTAAAACCATATTATTACTTTCTCATGAGAGACTAGTTTTGTTCAGTTGTTATGAAATTCAAACTAAATGTAAACATAAACTTATCAATACATGAGGTTCGAGTTTTGGGGTGTTACAAGCTATCTCCAAATCATGTGTTGGGTAATTATTCTCATTCACTCTCAACTGCCTTGAACCATATACCAAAACATGCTCTCCTTGCATAATAAAACATCACAAACCCAATCCCGAAGCATCCTAATACACCACATATACCCATTCTGATTCTAGAAAAATCAATATGGGTGCCAATATAAGATGAAATTTCAGCTCTTGTAAAGACTTATGGAATTCCTCTGTCCATTGAGATGGGACATTCTTCTTTGTCAAAGATGTCATTGGCAAGGCTAGCCATGAAAAGTCACACAAAAAGCATCAGTAATAACTATCTAGACCAAGAAAACTTCATATCTCAATGACATTCTTCAACGATTTCCATGAGATCACAACTTATATCATTTTAGGATCCACCGAAACACATTTTTCAGAAATCACATGGTCGAGAAAGTATAACTCTTGTATCTAAAAGTCACACTGAGATAGTTTGGCATACAAACAATTGTCTCTCAATATTTCCAACACTATCACCAAGTACTGATCACGCTCATCCCTTTTCCTTAAATAAACCAATATATCATCCACAAACACCACAACAAAATAGTCCAGATATCACTAAAATATCTGATTCATCAAATCCATGAATATTGCTGGTTCATTCGTTAGACCAAAAGACATGACTACATATTCGTAGTGGCCATATCTTCTTCTGAATGCTGTCTTCAGAATGTCTTCCTTCCTAACTCACAGTTGATGATATCCTTATTGTAAGTTAATTTTAGAGAACTACTGAGCACCCCTAAATTGATCAAACATGTCATCAATATGTGGAAGTGGATACTTATTATTTATCATAACTTGGTTAAGATTACGATAATCAACTCACAACTGAAGAGTTACATCTTCTTTATTCACGAACAAGACCGGTGCTTCCCACAAAGATGTACTTGGCTGAATGAAACCATTGCTTTCTAGATCCTCCAACTATACTTTCAATTCTCGTAATTATGTTGGTTCCATCCTATAAGATGGAAGGTAAATAGGACTTTTCCTTGGAAGGATATCAATCATAAACTCCACTTCTCTTATAGGTGGTAAACCTGAGATGTTATTGGGAAATAAATCTAGAAATTAATCCACAAATGCTGGAAAACTAGTATCCTTAATCTCTTACATCGATGCAAAAGTCAACACCTCCAACTGGTAAGAGATCATTCCCACATATGGTTCCTAAAATCCCATTGCACCTTTCTTCACAACCTTCTCTCCTCTAAAGAGATGCTCGATGTTGTCCTCTGATGTGAAACTAATCATTTTTCTATAATAGTTGATGTGAGACTTGAATGTTTTCAACCAATCCATACGCAAGATTACAAAGGCTTGACATTCTCTTTCACCTAGGGGATTTTTCAGTTTTAGCAGAGAGGGAATCATTTCATATTTTAAACATCAAAGGTTAACAACACGAGAAGAAATAAATGAATGCGATGCACCAGTATGAAATAGGACTTGCACAAAGGTAGAATTAAAAAGAATCATAACTCAAAATATATGGTCCATCATGATCATCAACAATCATCTGCTCATCTCCATATAGTTGCTTCGTTGCTGCACTCTGCTCTTTGTTGCCTTGCTGAGATTGCCCTTACTGAGTAGTCATTGTATTCTGAGAATATACATGGCGAGCTCTGATATGATGAAGATACTGATTCTACTAGCCTCATCCTGTCAAATCATATAATGCTTATGACACCTGATAAGTTTATTGAGGATCGGACCTTGGAGAACTGTGACAAAAGCCCTTAAGGTGTCCCATCTTGTTTCAATTGTGACTTTCTCTTGGTGTTGTTGTACACTCTCACTTTATATGGTCAAAGGAATAACATTGGTAGCATCCCGCTTGGCTCTTTGGTCATGGAGAAAGATTTACTGATCCAACTATCTAATTTTTATTCCCGGTCCCACCTTAGAAATTGGTGTCTCTCTTTCACTTGCTCCCAACATTAGAGTTTCCCCCATTTTTAGTAGGGATCATCATAATTTCTCCTCTTATAGCTCCTGATATATCTCACTCAACCACCACCACTATGTTTACCATTTATGTATAATAATTAATATAGATCAATACAATATTCGATTGAATTTCATGCCTTATCTCTGATTCAAAGGTGTGTACCTTCAGGGACGCACTCACAACAACTTCTAGTGAAAAGCGTACTAAATTCATTAATTTATCCACTTATTCTGTGAAATATAGATTCCCCTAATTTAAGATAAATAATTTTTTCATATTTTGGATCTTTAATGTATGAGGATAGAATTATTTGTTAAACAATTCTTTAAAATCCTCCCAACTTAGGTCTTTATCCCCTTTAGCATGCAGTACAAGTTCCCACCACTAACGTGAAAGATCCTCAAGCATATACATCTCCATATTGACCTTGATCTCCACTGGTGTGTTGATGAACTCAAAGATATGATTCAGCCTGTTCATCTACACATCCACCTTTTCCGATTCAAAATCACCCCTAAAGATGGGTGGATTTTTCTTCATGAACTAGATGGAATGATCCACATGACTTGGATCATCCCTTCAGATTCCTATATATATAGCTTGAAATTATTCAATGATACTCTGAACCATTTCGTGGTTCACCCGTGGCTCAAGTGAAACCACATTCTCTGTAGATTATTCTGGTTGGATTCTATGACGCCTGCCAGGTGATATTTTCTAAAAAAACAAACTCTGTAAGTCTCACTCTCTAGAAACTGATGTATTACTATTTTAAATTATATCACATCAACTATCACAACACTGTTTTCCAAAAACAAATTTTTTTCACATTAAACCATTTAAAAAAAATAAATTCTTACTTTTTAAAATCAAAGCTTTTTCAAAATACATAAAGTATCCTCTTTTCAAAATCTTTCATTTGAAAAAAAAATCTGTATTTTTCAAAAATTTAAATCTTTGTACAAGATCGTAAATCATTAATCCAAATGAAATATACAATCTTAGTGGGAAGTAATTAATCTAAAATGCATGGTTTTCTCGTCTTATTGGATAAAACCATGATAATGAGATTCTGGTATCATATAAGTGTCTCCAAAACAATTATGTACCCAACACCCTGGTAACTTGAAGTTCATCATAAATAGGTTAGCTACATCCTTTTATGCTATACATTTCATGTTCCAACAATCATACTACTTTAAAAGATTCAAACCCATGGAATAGACAAGAAGTAATTTCAACTCCAAGACCAATAACACTGAAAACTACTTGTTAGGCAAGGATTGAACAAGTTGATACCATTTGTAATGACCAGAAAATTCTCATTTTCTTAAGAATACAACAAATCATTACTAGGCCTTAAGAGACATCTCCAAGACACCAAAGGATGGAAATAAATGCCGAAGGGTTTAAAAAATAAGTGGGGGATGATTTACCCTTTAAGAAATAAACCACTAAACCAACAAACCATAACCAATCTATTCACTAAATGATGCATGAACAAAATCAATAAAACATAACCACTTTATTTATATCAAAGAAAATACAATTGTGAAACAGTGGAAGACCAAAAATGTATCAAAGTACACAGTGGATAAACAACTAAAGACTCTCAAAATACCACAAGACTCTATTCTGGATAAACTCCAATCTCCAAAATCACCTAACAACCCAAGTATCATGATGTGGTGCTAAAAACATGTGATACTTTACCTTTTCCCACGTACCAGAAGATAGCATCTGCAAAAACAACAAAGTGAAAAATCATGGGAGAGTATAACACTCCATAGGTTTTCCCCAATGAATTTCATACTTATGCCACTAGGATATAAGAGTTAACAAAAATTATATAAAGCAGTTTATATAAAACAATTTCTCAAAATAGTTTATAACTAAATATAAAAAAGTTCCCAAAACCGTTTATAACAAAACCTACAAGTGCAATTGAAACCAATTTTCCAGCAAGTTATTTCTCTAGAAAAATAACCAAACAAATATTTAAAACATTTTCTCATTATTCCTTTGGAATCCCCAATCCATTCCACACATCCACACAACCAACCATGCATGCTACACGATGATAGTTCCGTACTCATGAGCGGTTTCTCATCGATCAAACAAGTCGTCACAAGGTAATTATTCCCCATATTCCATTTAACCATTGGAACTTATCACAAGGTCATATTTCAACCAACCCCCCATAAGTACAATATCACATACCAATATGCCCAAGGATCATGCCAAAATACTTTTGTAATAAAACCAACTTTTTATTGAAAACCATTCTTCCATAAAAACCATTTCAATGAAAAACCATTTTAATAAAACAACCTTTTTATTGAAAACCATTTTTACATCAAACCATTTAGCAATTCCAGAAAATCCATAATTTAAAATCACTATTTTAAATTTATGAAACTAAATCACTTTGCACAAAAATTCACCAAGTTCACACAATTTCACCCAAAAACCATAAATCATCACTAGAGAAGATTTATTCCATGATTTTCAAAATCAATTTCATTCAAATAAACCAATTAGAAACTAATACAATCAATTATAATAAGAGGAGTTAAGAGATAAGCCACTTACCTCAAAGGTTTTGAAGAAACTCGACAATGGATGAAAAACACACAAGAAAACAGATCAATTATCCACAAAAAAACCCTAGATATATTATTCTATCATGATAAATACCAAATATAAACATATTTGGAATCCAAAAACTTAAAAATATTCATACCGAGCATAGATCTAAGAAACCGAGAAGACAGGAGAAGTAGATCTATGTAGATCTAAGAAACCGATCAAGAATGACAAAGAACGATCACATACCTCAAGAATATGGATTCAAATCACCAAGGAAGCCTTCAGATTGCCTATGGATCAATGGGAGATCATTATTTTGCCTTATGAGAAGGAAAATACTGTTTTAGAGCTAGTTTAGGGGAAAAATTAGTGGATTAAAGGAATGGATGACCTAAATTTACATTTTTAGGATCTTGTTTTAACACCTTGCATGGTTAGACAAACCGTGCACTAACCAAGAATTATATACTACCTTAAGAAAACCCTCTCATGGCCTCCTCTCAAGGTATCCCTAAATGCTCTCAAACTGTGCCGAACCTACTACCTCAAAACCGCAACTGTGCATGGTTTCTCTAAGGATATCAGCACAGTTTAGACAAACCATGCACAGCTCTTGCACACCTACTTTAGCCCCAAAAATTTATTTAGAGTTCACCCAACTCTACTATCCTTCACTATTACACTTTATAACCATGAAAATCATCAATTAAGGGTTACATACCAGAAAATGAGGGTACTACACAAGACCCCCTCACTTATGAGTGAGTATACATGTATCAAGAGATTACATTTGACGAGGACACAATTTGAGGTGTGAATTAACATAGATCAAAAATAAAAAAAATATATGGGAGTGTGATGGGTGCTAAAATTAATGTCGCTATATTACTCATGGAATTCTTATATAGTATGGTTGATCCATAATTTTCTCAATAGAACGACCAGTGGTATATAACTGATGATCATGTCTTTATTTATTTATTTCATCACACATGGTTAATTATTTTTTAAATGTGTGGATGATATATGATCACATAGGGTAGTTAACAAGCATGTATAAATAAAATTAATAAACATTAAATCAATGATTATTATTTATCCATTGTTAAAATTATGAATGTGATCACATAATAAAAAGAAATATAAATAGAATTGAATTTCATTCGCTAAGAAAATAAACAAAATCAATATCCAACCAAGTAATATTAAGTAATTAAATTCCTTCTATGAAATATCACATAAAATACCTTTATTAGGGCTAAAAAGTGCTAACATGATGAGTTTCCTTAAAATCATGAAGCCTTTATCAGTGCAGATAAAGGCCCCTTTATCTGCGCTTCCAAAAGCACTGATAAAGGGCCCCTTTATCAACACTTTATTTTAGCGCTAATAAAGGTCACCTTTATCATGATTTATTTTAGCATTGATAAAGAACTGCTTTATTAACACTTTTGGTAAAACTAATAAAGGCCATCACAACTACTACAAAAACTATAGCCTTGAAACAACTCTATAATAGAACCATATTAGAAACATAATCCAATTGGAATACAAATATTATAGAAAACTAGATTGGAATACAAATATTAAACTACACTATCATTTTAATTAAAAATTTACATAAAAAATATTTATATTGATGTGATATTTATAATTCATCAAAAATATTACTATGTAATATACAAAATCAAAAAAATTTTTGTAGAATTTTTCCAAAGATCAATCTCCCTACAAAAGATTTCCCCTACAATAAAACTAATGTTTATTTTAGTAACAATACATACAAAAACAGATTATAATTATAATTTTATATAATCCACATTTGATAAATTCTATTGTTAACTATTTAAATATTAACAATATAATGAGTTATACTATTAATTATAATATTAATGATTATATTTTTAATTTTATATTAATTATTAATTATTCTATTAATTAATAATTATATTTTTAATTATTAATTACATTGTTAATTAATGATCTATATAAATTATATTGTTAATTAATAAGTTATATAAATTATATTGTTAATTACTAAATATATTAGTGATATTATTGGTTATTAATTATATAAATTAATTAAATAGTTGTTAATAATTATATCATTAAACTAAAATGACATTTTCATATTAAAAATAGGCACTTTGAGTCATATTGAGTACATTATGTGCCAGATTGTTGCGTAATCGATTCCTACACATCAAAAATGAAATATGGATTTTTTTCCTAATGTTCGAAAATAATTATATCTTTTTTAATTGGTTTTGATAATGTGAAATGCGTTTAAAAAATGACACTTTTATGTAGAAAACATGCATTTGGAGTCATACCAGACACATCGTATGTCAGATTGACATGTGGTTGGTTCCTACACGTCACACATGACTTATGTATTATTTTACTAAAGATTAAAAACAACCATAGATCATTTACTCTATTTTGAAAATGTGACAAACATTTTAAACTATAATGACATTTTTATAGTGAAAACATGTAATTTGAGTCATACCAAGCACATCATTTATCTAATTGACACACGGTAAATTATTACACATAAAAAATGGATTATAGACCATTGTCTTAATGTTTGAAAAAAATCTAAGCTTGTTTTATTAGTTTTGGCTATGTGACATGTGTTTTAAACTAAAAATGACACTTTTATATTAAAAACACACACTTTGAGTCATACTGACCATATCATGTGTCATATTAATGTGAAATCAATTTCTAAATATCAAAAGTGAATTATAGATCATTTTCATAAATTTTGGAAATAAAATATGCTTGTTTAAATTATTTTTTCTTTGTGACACAAGTTTTAAACTAAAATGACACTTATATAAAAAACACACACTTCGATTTATACTAACCACATCATGTGTCTGATTGATGTGCAGTTGATTTCTACATAACAAAATTGAATTATGGATCATTTTCATAAATCTTAGAAATATTATAATCTCGTTTTTTTGGGTTTGGATATGTGACACATGTTTTAAACAAAAATGACACTTTTATATTGAAAATATGCACTTCGAGTCATACTGAACGCATCGTGTGCCAAATTTATGTGAGGTAAATTACTACTTTAAAAATAAATTATGGCTCGTTTTACTAACTTTTAAAAACAATCCAAATTTTTTTTATTGGTTTTATCTTTATAACATGTGTTTTAAACTAAAATGAAACTTATATTGAAAAAACGCACTTCGATTCATACTGACTACATCGTGTATCAGATTGATGTGAGACCAATTCATACACATCAAAAATGAATTATGGATAGTTTTCTTAAGGTTTGGAAATAATACCATCTTGTTTTCTAGGTTTTGTCTATCTGATGTGCGTTTTAAACTAAAATAACACTTTTATATTGAAAATACATACTTCGAGTCATACCGACAACACCGTGCATTGGATTGACATGCGATCAATTCTTATTCATCTAAAATGAATTATTGACCTTTTTTTTAATGTTTTAAAATAAATGAGATCGTTTTATTTGTTTTGGCTATGTGATTATTATTTTAAACTAAAATAACACCTTTATATTGAAAGCACACACTTTGAATCATACTAACAACATCATGTGTCAGATTGATATGTGGTCAATTACTACACATAAAAAATGGTTTATGGATATTTTTCCTAATGTTTGAAAACAATATGAGATCATTTGGTCAGTTTTGCCTATGTGACCTTCATTTTTAAAAAATGGAACTTTTTTATTAAAAATATGCACTTCAAGTCATATCAACCACATCGTGTGGAAGATTGATATGAGGTAACTTACTACACAAATTTTTTTAATTATATATCATTATACTAATGTTTGAAAAATAATCCGATCCTGTTTTCCTAGTTTTGGCTATGTGATGTACGTTCTAAACTAAAATGATACTTTTATATTGAAAATATACACTTTGAGTTATATCAAAACCATCATGTGGTAGATTGAAATTCGATCTATTCTGACAAATAAAAAATGAATTATGGATAATTTTACCAAATTTTGAATATAATATGATATCGTTTTCTTGATTTTGACAATGTGACACATGTTTTAAACTAAAATGACACTTTTATATTGAAAAAACCCACTTTGAGCCATACCAATCACATCATGCATATTATTGATGCATGGTTGATTCAAACACATCAAAAATGAATTATGGATCATTTTATAAAATTTTGAAAGCAATCAAAGCTTGTTTTTTAAGTTTAGGCTAATTAATGCAAGTTATAAACTAAAATGACACTTTATTGAAAACATGCACTTTAATTCATACGTCATATTGACACGAAGTTGGTTCCTACACATAAAGAATTATTTATGGATAATTTTACAAATATTTTGAAATAATACAAGCTCAGTTTTTTGGGTTTGTATATAGGACAATCATTTTAAAATAAAATGACACTTTATATTGAAAACACACACTTCAAGTCATACTTACCAAATCACGTTTCATATTTACGTGCGGTAAATTTCATCCTATCATAAATACATTATGTATTTTTGATCTAAATTTTAAAAACAATAGAAGCTTGATTTATTGGTTTTTGCTATGTGATAAGTGTTTTAAACTAAAATAACACTTTTATATGAAAAAAACACACTTTGAGTCATACCAACCATATCAAGTGTCATACTGATGTGTGGTTGATTCCTACACCTCAAAAATGAATTTTGGATCATTTTCCTAAAGTTTGAATATAATATGATATTTTTTTCTTGGTTTTGGAAATATAACACATGTTTTAAACTAAAATAACACTTTTATATTGAAAACAATCACTTCAAGTCATACCAACCACATCGTGTGTCAGACTGATGTGCGGTTGATTCATGTATGTCACAAATGATTTATAAATAATTTTTAAAATGTTTTAAAACAATAAAATCTATTTTTATTAGTTTTGGATATGTGATGTGCATTTTAAACTAAAATGAAACTTTTATGTTGATAACATGTACTTTGAGTCATACCTACCACATCATGTTTCAGATTGATATGCGATATATTCCTACACATCAGAAATGTATTACAGATCAATTTACTATATATTGAAAATAATACAAGATTCTTTGCTAAGTCTTGAAAATGAAATGTGTGTTTTATAAACTCATTAAAAACATCAATACATAAAATGAAAATTATGAGACTAGGAGCATGGTAGTAAATTCCCCAATGATTTGTAATATTTATATATATTTTTGGGTAGAAAGATACTTGACCCATTTACCTCTCACCCTTATCTTAGTTACAACCTCAAAGTCCAATATCTCATGAGCACGATATGCTTCATACATGTTATTGAAGGTTTCAGATGTAGTAGAAGCGCCTTTTTGGGGGAATGACCATAAATGTTATTTTTAGGTTTGATGGGTCATTGTATAAGTGTGAAAGATGTAAATTTCATGAACAATAAAATTTTCCATATAATATTGACTTAGGAATCCCAGAACCCAGAGATAGTATATTTTACACATTAAATTTATAATTAATTTAGATTAGATCTTAAGAAAGATAACCTCATCTTAGGATATTTCATTAATGAAGATGATAATCATTAAAACCCCTTTTCAAATTACCTTCTTTGTTTAGGTATAAACTAAATTAGATCCACTCTTATGGTGATCCACACACATTATTTTGATCTCTGAACAAAAATGATGGAATGCTGGGTGCTAGAACGGTAGATCTATTGTCTTGTATCATTCATCTTGATCACTTAAAGATCCTTTAGTATTAAAGGATTCTCTCTTCATCTTTCCATTCTTGAGAGGATGAGATAGGGAGGAATCTAAAGAAAAATTTGTTGTGTGTAATGATTCTCAATTATTGATTAAACCTACACAATAGACATAAAAATCTATTTATAGATTTAGGTTTTAGGTTAAAATATTATTTAATTTTAAAGGGACCCTTAAATAATATAATAATACTTATCTTATCCCATTCCATATAATAATAATAATAATATACAGATTTTATTAGCTGGAAAAACAATAAATATTATTTCAACAACTTATAAATTAATATTTATCACTGGGCATGATCTTATTCCACTCATAATCCTCAAAATTTATCAAATACTAGAATAAATATTTATTAAATATTTATCCATAAATAAATATTATATTCACAGCTCAAAGAACAAATATTTATTAAATATTTGTTCATAAATAAATATTATATTCATAATATATAGGATAGATATTTATTAAATATTCAATAAGTAAAATAAATATTTATTTAGTTTATGTGATCTATAAAAATTTAATAAAATTATTCCTAGTATTGAGAATAATATTTATTCAAATATTTAAATTCAAAAAGAACTTAATTGAGATCAATGAAAACACTTAGTGTGTGACCCTATAGACTTATTTTTCATTAGCATTAGGCATGCTTACATAAAGTACATGATTACCATCTAACAATTGGTCAAGGCACCCAAGAGAAAGAAGTTAATGTCACAATGTTTACAACCACTCACAAAAAATTACTGTAAAATATAATCCCTTTTTCATAATATCTCATCAAGTAAGTTGCACACATGTGTCATCAATATATATGCTTGACATGGATTTCTTTAATTATCTGAAGTAAAATAATCCTTACACCATGTCCATGAAATTTAATGTGATGATTCCATTTCAATCAATGAGTTGAGATATCATATTCCATAAATATGGAAGGGAAAAAAAATACTTCATTGAATTATTAATTAATAACACATCAATCGTGACACACCTACCATATTCAAATTTTTGATGAACTGTATCACAAAGGTTTAAGAAATATATGTAAGTGAATGAGTTATAACATGAATTAATAATAATATCAAAGTATAAGTACCCTTACACATGTTTAGAAATAGGAATATTTGATGACAGTTAAACATGTAGAATTCTTATAGGTAGGGTTGTTCTCATAATCTCTCATCCTAGAGATTACCAAGTGTGAAATTCATGAGAACAAGTCTCATATACTTACGAGTAATGATAGATGATAGTAAAAATTATATATTTACTATAAAATTATATTATTCGATCATAGAACTAAATTTAAGAATGTTTTCATGGAATTTGAGGCTTCTAATCATAGCAGGGAACTACTATGACCTTATCAATGCGATATATACTTTATGACATTATTAAATTAAATTAATGTAAGGAAATGAACAATATGTAATATAATTTTTCATTAATATTCAAATATTAAAATAAACATGTAATTCAAATTAAAAATAGTTGGTTATAGAACACCAACTCCAATATATTCCCATTTGGACTCGAGCCATATTTCTAAGAATTTTAATTCGCTTGACATCACATAATGATCACATTTCTATTGAGTCAAGTCATTAGTCAAGGGGTCCACCTTGAAATACTCTATAGATATTATTATCACAATGACTTCAACTCTTTGAGAAAAATCCCCCAAGAGATGATACTTCTGAATCATGTGCTTCATCCACTGATGTGACCTTGGATCCTTTGTAAAAACTAACACTGCAGTATTATCACAATAGAGTGTGATATGATATTTACTACTAGTTACCTCATCATTATCTTGAAAATGTTGTGTATCCTGAATTCTTCTTCATCTCCCTCAAAAACCGCAATATACTTGAAATATACTGTAAAATCTACAACCACGGCTTGTTTTGAGCTCTTTCAGCTCTCAAAACCTCTATTAAGAGTGACGATGAATCCCATCTATGATTTTATATTTTCTTGATCTATTTGGAAACTATCATATGTATATCCTCTGATGACTAGTTTCTTATCTCCTCTATATAATAATAGCATATCATTAGTATGAATCATATACTTAAGGATAGTCTTGACTACCATCCAATGGTGGTCACCTGAGTCAAGTTGATATCTTCTTACAAAACTCAAGGTGTAGGTAAAATATATCCTAGTACATAGTATAACATACATGAATGACCTAATTAGTGGTGTGCATTCCATTCATTTTCTCTCCTCATGTGTCTATGGACACATTTTACTAGAAATATGATTTCCATGGGAAATTGGAAAAAATACACTCTTGGATTGTTCCACACTGAATATATTTAGTATCTTGTCAATATATGTACCTTGAATTTGATAAAATAGCCTCTTGGATCTATAATGATGGATCTTGATCCCAATAATATATACTTCTTTTTCTTATTCCTATATGAAGAAGTATTTATTCAACCAGTCTTTTACAGATTGTAAGACTGGTATTTTGTTTCCAATAAGTATTATATCATTGAAATATACTATTAATAAAGAGACCACACTCCCAATAAAAAACTTATAGAAACAAGGATCACATTAATTATTTACAAAACCAAATTCTATTATGGTTTCAACAAATAAAATGTTCCATGACCTGGATGCTTGATTCAATCTGTAAGGACCCCAGCCCAAGAAACCAGAATCGGCCCTAAAAGATGTTGTGTATTTTTTTTATAAAAGATACCCAAAAAAATACACAAAATCAAACACAACAGAGGATATTTTACTAGCCCAAGTTTTAGAGATTTGAAATCTAATATTACATTCGAATATAAATGTATAAATTTTAATAAACATTAAGCAAAGTATCATCAGAGCAACGCTTCCACATTAAATTTCATCGTATCACTTCCACTAAACCTGTAAGAATAATTTAAAATACATGGGGTGAGAAATGCATGAATTACCACCTATAAGTTAGATAATTACCAAACATAATCATTCTATGACATGATAGAGGTGTATCTAAGAATTTACACATGAAATAATATTTATTCATAATTACATAGAAAATTATGTCATTTATCATTATGGATTGGAAACTAAATATTAATACTTATTTATAAATTAATTTCTATACAAGTATATATTTAAATATAAAAATTTAAGCCATGTGCACTTGGAAATATATAACTAATTAATACAGGTTCATAAGAGAATGATCATTAGCCATAGATATTTTACTAGTTAAATAATCACATGGACTTTCACTTACTAGAATCATTATGAGAGAATTAATAATGAAATACATCATAAAAATTCTATCAAGGCCTCATTCCAAGACCATAAATAACCATTCTGTGAAGCCCTGGTGCCAAGAACTAGTTTGTATCATGAGACCTACCAATGCACTGATAGGCTATAGCGGGAATCACCCATCTCATAATAAGTCATATGAATTCCTTATATGTCTAATAAAAATATGTCTTTAAATAAAAGTGTCTCATACCACTTTAATTTATTTGAATCTTCATTAACAGTGAAATAAATTCATTAAATAATCCAAAGTGTCCTATACCACCTTGAAAAGTTTATTTATTAATCCATATATTATCATGAAAAGATTCATCTCATACTTAAATTAATTATCTTTATTTGCAATTCAAAAATAAAATTAATAATGAAATAAATTTACATTTAATAAAAAATGCATATGTAGTTCTATCTTCCCAAAATAATTTTATACAATAACTAAACATGTTTAACACATAAAAATTATAAAATAACTCATTTTAATTAAAACAACTTGAAATTTGTAGAGATTTTCCAATTTAATAATTTATAAAGTTAACCTTAAAATTTAAAATGAAATCACAAAATTATCAGGCATGCGAGGTATTTCACATGACCATGATTATATGCAGATGCAACATACTTACTTTAAATATATCAAGATGATATGCTATGCGCATTTTGAGAAATGTGACAATAAACTTATGAACTGGTCAATACAATTATATACATGAGAAATAAACGTTTAATCCTTATATTTATACATATACCTTGATATTTGTGTGTATATATATATATATTTCCTTATGGATTTGAAAATAATTTTATCCCAAAATAAATTTTATCTCTTATATATACATGTTTTGCTTTGCGCATTCAAAAAATATTACAAATGTTAAATATGTTGATAATTATATATGTATATAATTGACATTGAATTTACAACATTCATTGTCGTGGAATACATGTTTGAACAAAACTTTGATAAATTAGAAAATTCATTGGCAGATCAAATATGATATCAAATTAAAATCTTTGATAATAAATAATATTGCGGAAAATTTATTAAAACATAATTTTTATGAACATAATATATTTATTTAACCAAACTAAATAATTAAACTCACAACACATACATGAATTAAAACATGATTTAATATTTATAATCTAAATACTATAAATATTTAATCCCTCTTTAATTATGTATTCTAAAAATAATTATGCAAAGTTGGATAGTTATATATGTATATATGTATAGGTATAACAAATCAATATAGTTTGTCAAAATTAAAAACCTTCCCTTATAAAACCATAAAAATATAAATAAAACCCATAATAAATAAATTTAAAAAATAAAACCCTATTGAGAAATATTTCAATTAAATAAAACACTTATATCAAAATCAAACCGTAGTACATTTTTAGATTGAATACACATTAACAATGAACATAAGAAAATATAGGAGTTATCAGTGTTCTCAAATATAAATGCAATGGTGTGCATAGCAGCGCATGACTCAACTTTGATAAATTGAACTCATTTCTATTCTGAGAAGTGAAAACCATAATTGAAAATATATTTTCACCCTTAAAAAATAAGTTTAAACCTAAAAATAAATACTGAATCCCTTAGGATAAATGATGAAAGTAAAAAGAAATTAAATGTTATATTTTAGAATAACAACTAAATTGATGTTTGGATAATACGTTTCTATTTCCATAAATTTTTTTTATAATAGATATAGATAGTAAAACATGTAATAACATAATTTGGACTATATAATTTAAACCCTTAAATAATTTTGAAAATGAAAAATTTAAATTTCTTGAAAAACAAATCAGTATTTGAAAACAAATCAAAAAAATTTCCCTTACCTCCAAATGAACTTCAGAAACCTGCACAAGCTTGAGTCTCGATTAAGAGATGAGAAATATAGTGTAATAGAGACCTTGTCTAAACCCCTAGCTTTGAAATTGGTATTTTAGATAGAGAATGATGGATTTTATAACCAAATATTCTCACTGCTTACACACGAACAATGATATATAATGAATTTGATATATCCAATTCTATAGACTATAAATAAGATTTCTATGTGTTTTGATGCAGAATAGAGAATAAAATAAACAAATTTTGTTTTCAAGGATTCATTAAAATATTTGTCCAGATAAGAAAACAACACCACAAATTGACATAAACAATATAAAACTACTGGTTAAAGACTGTAATAGATACCCGCTTCACAACTAAACTCAAATCAATTCACATAAGTCAGAGACAAACTAGAATTAAAATAGTCCAAAAAACAATCTATTTATAGTTTAAAATCACATGGAAAACAGTTGACAAGCGAACTTGGTGGAATGAGAAATCCAATAGAAAATACAATCACCCGAGTTAACCAAATTGGAAATCTAAAACCATGAAATCACATTACTATTTAGTAGGTTGAAGAAAATGAGGAAAAGTAACCCTAACCAAGAATTATACCCATTGACATCACCCAGATATCCATCATCAGTGCTGAAGGTGAACCCTTATCCCTGATCAGCTCGACTCAACCTCATTGCACGCCTCTCCCCAGACACGGATGGAAGACTCCTCATCTACATCGGGTCTTGAACCCATGGCCACACTCAAATCATCCTTCTCCAAAGGCAAACCCCTATAAAGACCCCCACTCAGTCCCGACCTCTCCTTTGACATGCTCAATGACCGTGACATGATCTACTGCTCGATCTTGTATGCCAACCCATAAATCCCTACGTGTAGACCTCTAAACCCCCTTTTAATTCTCCTTTTTGTTTTATTAATATTATATCATTACCATTATCTATTTAGTTTCTTTAATATACTTTATTTATATAAGGAATATCATAATATAAGTATAAGTTTAACTTCAAAATTAAAATGGTTATAATCATATCTTATAATTTTATTAAAAATAAAATAGTTAGGAGTTTATAAAAATATTCTAATTTAAAACTTATAATTTCATATATATATATATATATATTCATATATGTTATTTTGAAAATTATTATAAAATAATTTAATCATTATCATACTTTTGAGAATTCCTAAAACAAATTTATATATATATATATTCCTAATGGTAGATAAAAATATTTCTTTTATTTATTGTATTATCCTTACACTATATCCAAATTACATGTCATTAATTTTATTAATTGAAAACATGATTTTAAATTAATTTTAAGTTTTAAAAACATCCAACGATCAAAACATAACAGTCATTAAAATAAAACCCAATATAAATTTTTTTATAATGGTCATATAAGGGTTTTATAATACCCATATTTACGATGTCAAGGAATCAACAACATTGGTGTCCCTTCGTCTCCTTCCAGGATGGTTTTATACATCCATTTTACTCTCAGTGTTCTTTCTATACTTATAACTATTTTATTTTTTATTATGGTCGGTCCAAGGGATGCAGGATACATACTCAGTCTCATCGTGATGTTGGGCGATCTTCCAGTGGTGCTACTCGGGCTTGCAATAAGTTTTCTAGGCTAGTTAAAGTCTTTATCCTTGTAATTATTTATCAAAGTTTTAAATAATATGTTCTTAGTGTTTTTGTTATTACATTAATTTATCCAAATTATATTAATTTATTTACATTAAAATAATTATAATAAGTAAAAAAATTACTTAAATATTACTAACACTATTGTAATAATGGTTTGGGGAATTACACAATCCATAAATGTATCTCTATAATTTTCTTACATTGTTGGAATCTTTTGAAGTCACAAACCATTCAGGTTGTGTCATATAAAAATCTTCCTAAAGGTTCATATTTATAAAGGATATTTTGAAATACATTTTTCAAATATCATAGTCATGGTAAGTTGTAATTTCACGAATTTTTTTGAGGGATTTTAGCATTGAAACTGATGAAAAGGTTTTTTCATAGTCTATATCCCAATGATATTTGAACTTTTTTTAAACAGTCGTTCTTTATAAGTAATGACCCATCCATCCACATCCAATATCTTCTTGAATACCCATTTAAAACCAATGTGATTTATATACACTAGAGGATTTACTAAAATCTAGACTTGGTTTTGGTACATGGAACCGATTTCAAAATTCATATCTTCTTGACAATTGGAAACATCTATGCCACTTACTACCTCCTTCTATGTTATAGGATCATTATTATCTACTAATAATGAGTCACCATCATTAATGAATAGAAAATCACACCATTCTAGTTTTCTAACCTCTCTTGTACTCCTATACAAAACTTGTGTCTTTAGAACTTATTCCAATGGGATTTTTGGAATTCGTTACTATTCTAACTCTTGTATATCTTGAGTCTTGACTTCATCGAAGTCTATCTTACTCCCACTATATCTTTTAGATATATGATTATTATTAAGGAATTTGTGATTTCTATCAACAAATTTCTTTTTATTTTAAGGGTTTTATAGTTAGTATCCACTTTTTTCATTGGGATATACTCTAAAGATACACTTTGTTCCATAGGGTGATTTTTTTTCCTGAAGATTCCTTAACAAATGCTTTATATGAAAACCCTTATCTTCAATACACTTTAATTAATGATTTATTACCTAAAATAACACTTAATAAAACATATAATATTGTGAAACCTAATTTATTTAGGTTATTAGGTACATAGAATAATAACTTGAACATGGGATACAACAAAATTATAATAAAAACTCTACAATATGCGCTTATATTCCAGGGATCTTCTAAAACTGCATGAGATAACCTAAGACATACATAAGAAATGGGTGAGATATAAATACCAGTAAGGGAATAAATAAAGAATATCATAAGGTAAATTAGTACATGTGATGAATAAGGCATATCAAGGTAACATAATAAGGGGGAGAATCATAATCTTTAACAATGAAGCATGATATAACATGATAGCATAAATGCAACATTAGAATGTGGTGACAACATTAAACATGACATCATAAACATGGGTCAAGGATGAGCACCAAGACATCATAAAATGGTGGAAAAAGTCCCATAATTGGATAGGTTTAATCCCTAATCCCATATATTAAGTCTCATGAGACTAAAACATTACCCAATGCATTGGAGCTCTATTTTGGAACACCCATCATTTTCATATCATGTACATGCATAAGAGTACCACATGAATTATACAATATAAATATGTCTTTAATCAATTTTAATCACATAATTAAGGTGTGCAAGATACACCCATGTAATTCCCCAATAAATTAAGTATATATACATCTAGGTGAATACCATTGAGTGGAAATGGGGATGGGTATTCACTACACAATTGTTTAGAATGAAAAATCATAAGATAATTTCTACAACATAATAGTGATACGTAAAGTGTCATAAAAGGGATTAATGAGAGTTAAATGTCTCTTTAATCACTTTTAAATCATAAGGTAAGTAATAGTTATGTTTCATAACATATTCCAACATAAACAAATGGAAAAAAATGTATAACATAAAGGATGTTCTTGAATAAAGAGGAGGAGAGGATCCCTTACCTTGAGTGGGTGCTTCTAAAATCTTGGGATGGGTTTATTGAAATATTGAGGGAACCTTATGAGGTATATATAGAGGTAATGTAAGATTATTTTCATGATAAAAGAGTTTTGAGTGAATTGAAATGGGATTTTGCGTGGGTTTATATAGAAAGAGAGAGAAGAGTTCTTTATTAATTTTAAAAATAATTTTTTAGAATCTATATTATAAAGTAATCCAAACCACAAATCATACCATGGTTTTTAACCATGGTTTCTATAAAAGTGGATTGGTTTTCATTATTTTAAATGTTTAATAATCTAAATTATTAAAATAATACCTTTGGTGATGTGAAAGTGAGTCATGTTTATAAAGAATAGATTTTAAAACCTTAAAATATAATATAGATTTTGGAGGATTCATTAAGGCTTTATAAAATTAATAAAATAACATAAAAACACATTATTCTAAAGGGGGTTTTTAGATAACCTTTATATTATTTAGTACATCACTTTTTATCTTTTATTATGTCATAATACATACCATATATTTATACCACATTTAATTTTTAGCTGAAAGTTTGACTATCTCAGAAAATTTTGAAAAATTCACCATTGGATAATATAAAAATCATGACTTTAAAATTAATATTTATTTTATCAAAATAATTTTCTAAATATGAGATTTTACACTTTTTAATAAAAAATGACCATTTAATGAAAAATACTATTTTTATAGTAATAGTTTTCTGACTCTTATAAAAATTATATTTTACTTTGTAAAATTAAATTATCATTTCTTTTTAATTAATATTATTTAATAATATTATTTTATTATAATAACATTTATTTAAAAAATTTTAAATTCATAAAAAGAGTTTCTTGATTGAAACCATATATCTCTCAAAAATACAATTCGTGATTTGTCGTATCAAAATATAAATTTTCATCAAACTCATTATTTAATCATTTAAAAATTAATATTAAAAAGGAAAAATATAACAATTGTTTTATAAAAATAAGATATAAAAATTCATATAATTAGGGTCTAGATACATAACCCTTTATTAAACTAGTGAACTCCCTAAGGGTATGGTGCGTGATGGTGATATTTTCATGGGGTGGTTCGACATACATGGTTTGGTTTGTGATATCAATGGGCTTGAACTTTTACTTTAAATGAATTAATTCATGATTCAGTTACTGTATCTTATCTTTGAATTGGTCAAGGTAAAATCCTAGAGTTTTTATCTCCCACGAAAGCTTCGATAAATGGGATTCATAGGGTATGATCCTACTGTTTGAGGCCATCTATTAATCTATATGTGTCAATTGGACTTTATCATAACCCTTTATATATTCTATTAATATTATCATTACTCAACAACTATATTATCAATGGTTATTATGTTTAACAATATTTTAAAACCTGAATGGTTATAATCGTCCAATGTAGTGAATGTGATTTTTATAACTACATTACGTAATAAGACATTTATTCAAAGAAGGGAATTTAAGTTATAAAAGCTCGGGTCATTACATTCTTCCCCACTTTAGAAAATTTTCACTTCATACAATAAAATAGATGAGGGTACTTTTGTTTCATCATCTCTTCTAGTTCCCATGTCGTTTCCTTAAGCCCGTGGTTCCTCGATAACACTTTGACGAGGTGAGTTGTATTATTTTGTAGAACCTTGTCTCTATGATCTATGATCTTCACTGTATGATCCTCATATAAAATATCATTATCTAAAGGAACCTAATTAATATTTAGTACATGTTATGGATATGGTATGTACTTTCCTAAGAGGGATACATGAAACACATCATGTACTTGATGTAGGTTAGGTGGGAGTGCTAGTCGATGTACCACAACTCTAATGTGATTGAGGATATAAAATGAGATGATTTATCTTATAATGATCTTTCCATACTTCCTAAAACTCATGAATTTCTTCTATGGTGATATTTGAAGGAACAATTTTTCTCCAAACTCAAACTCTAGATCATGTCAAAAAGTGTTTGCACATATTTTCTTCTAATTTTTTGATAATTTCATATGATTTTTAATGGTTTGAAACTTTTGAATCATATATTAGACAAGATTAGGTTCCATAAGCTTCTTCTCTCCAACTTAATCTCAGGATGTCAAAGTCTGTCACCTCTTCCCATTTATAGCCTCATAAGAATCTATTTTAATTATAGAATGGAAACTTATATTATATGAGAACTCCAATAGGTGAAGGTGTTGATCCTAATGTACTTGAAAATAAAATTAACATTATATTAACATATACTCTAGAGTTTTATTGGTCCTTTAAGACTTTCCATCCATATAAGGGTGATAAATTGTACTAAAACTCATCTTTGTATTCAATGCTTGCTAAAGGTTTATCTAGTACCTCAAGGTAAATCTTAGATTTCAATCAGATACAATAAAGAGTGGAACTCCATGTAGTATTACCACTCCCCTTATTTATATATTAGAGATTTGGTCAATAGGTAAATATTACTTGATTAAAATGAAATACATTAAAATTTTAAAGTGATCGACTACCACATAGATGGAATTGTTTCCTTTAGGTGTTCTCAAGAGTCCTATAATGAAATCTATGGTTATTTTTTCATATTTCTAAATAGTAATAGGGAATGTTTACATCAAAACCTTAAAATTCAATAGTTACTCGATGACTTGTTGGCATATTAATCATCGATATAGGAATTCATCAATCTCTCTCTTCATGTTATTACACCAATTGTTTTCTTTAAATCTATATACATCTTGGTGATTACCAGATGAATAGAGAAGGGAAAGATATGGAAATCATCCAAAATTCCCTCTTTAGTTATGGTTTTGATAGGGAACCTATTTGGGTCCTCATCCTTATAAATCCATATTTAGAAATGTTGAACTCTAAAATATTTTCTACTTTATTTTATAACACCTCATTATCTTTTTGGGATTCCTTGATTCTTTCAATAATCAATGGTTGAGCATTTATTTGAACAAGGTAGGATGAATATACTTTTATTATTCTCATGTTAATCATTTGAATTTTCAAGAATATTGAATCCCATTCAACCCTCATCATGGATAAGGGGGGAGGGAGTCCTTTATACTCATAAGATCTTCCAATTTGTTTTCCTTCCCAATATGGTAGTGGATTGAACAATCATAATCATTGATCAGCTCCGACCACCTTCATTGGTGCAAATTAAGTTCATTTTTTGTGAATATATACTCGAGGATTTTGTGATCTGTATATATGTCACAATTCTCCCAATAGATATAATTCATCCAAATATTTAATGAAAATATTACTATAGATAATTAAAGATCATGGGTTGGGTAGTTCTGGTCATGGATCTTTAATTGGTGTGAGGCATAGGCTATCAATTTTTAATCTTGCATGAGTACACAACCCAATCCATTTATGGATTTATCCTTGTAGGTTATAAATCCTTCCCCTTTGATGGGTAATGATAGAATAAGTGTAGTTCTTAGTATCATCTTTATCTCCTTAAATATATACTCACATTCATCAGTTCAGATAAACTTAACTCCCTTTTGAGCAATCTTGGTTAGGGGGATTGGAAACCATGAGAAGTTTCCCAAAAATCCATGATAGTATCAAACTAATCAAAGGAAACTATGTATTTACATAACATATATTGGTATTATATATCCTTATATTTCCTTAATTTTTTAAGTGTCTATATATATCCCTTATTGTCAATAATATGCCCTAGGAATGACACTTTCTCAAACCAAAACTCACATTTACTGTACTTTGCGTACATATTTTCTACCTAGAAAGTATTCAGTATAGTATTTAAATGATCCTAATATTCCTCCTTTCTCTTGGAGTATATAATAATATCATATATAAATAATACCAAAAATATATCAAGATAATCCCTAAATACTCGATTCATTAAATTCATGAAGATTTCTGAAGCATTAGTGAGTCCAAATGGCATCACTATGAGCTCATAGGGCCCATAACTTGTAGGAAAATCAGTATTGGAGATACACTCATTATTCACCTTAATTTTATAGTATCCTGATCAAATATACATCTTAGACAAATATTGGGCTCCACATAACTGATCGAACAAGTCATCAATCTATGGCAGAGCATACTTGTTCTTTATCATGATCTTTTTAAGATCAAGACAATAAATTTAGAGGCACATTGGCCCATACTTATTCTTAACATAGAGGATCTATGAACCCCATAGTAAAGTACTTGGGAATATAAACCCTTTATTACGATTCTCCTATAGTTTCTTCTGTAGCTCCTCATGTTAAACAACAACCATTCTATATGGGGTCATGGATATTGGAAAAGATCCAGGAATGATCTTGATTGAGAACCCAACCCCACATATTGACGGAAGACCAAAAAATCCTTTAGGAAATACATCATTGAACTCCCTCATAAAAGGAATTTTATCAAGGATGATCTATTACTTAGATTTAATCATTTTATTTAGATACTCCTGCTCATAAGGCAACAATATCCATGCTTGAGATGATGATACCAAAGAAGATTAATCCTCCACACCGAACTTGTATTGAATTAGAAGGAATTCATGATACGAAGCATGATTTCCTTATATTGTCAATTTAAGTTGGATTTATATAAGGAAATCAAATTAATACCCATAATTTCATCAAATTCCACTAAAGGCATTACCCAATGCATTGGAGCACTATCTGGGTTCACCCATCATTTTCATTTCATGTACACACATAAGTGTGACACACGAATCATACAAAATAAAGATGTATTCAATCAATTTAAATACCATGATTTAGTTATGTGAGATACATACATGGAAACAACCAATAATAGAAGGATAGGTACATATATGTGAATACCATTAAGTAGAAATGGGTATGTGTATTCACTATATAATGATTTGGCATAAAAAATCACAGGATAATTTCAGCAGCATAATAGTGGTACATAAGGAGTCATAGAAGGGATTAATGAGAGTTAAAGGGGGGTATATAATCACTTTAAAATCATAATATTAGTAATAATTATGTTTGAGAAAATATACCAACATGATAAAATGTAAAACAAAAGGAATAACATAATGGAGGTTCTTGAATAATGAGGAGAAGAAGATCCCTTACCTTCAGAGGGTGCTTCTAAAATCATGGAAGGAGATTCTTGAGATCTTGGGGGAACCTTGGTAGGTATTTAGATATGGAAAGGAATATTAATTTAATTCTAAAAGAGTTTTTAGTTAAGATAAATGGGAGGCTGTGTGAGTTTATATAGAAAAATAGAGGAGAGTTCTTTAGTAATTTCCAAACTGAGGTTTTGGAATCTATATGATAAGGTAATAAAAATAAAAAACCATACCATTGTTTTTTCCAATGTTTTATTTTATATTGGAGTGGTTTTTATTATTTTACATTTAAAATAACTGATCTCACTTAAATAATACCCTTGGTGATGTGAAAGTGATTCATGTTTATAAATAATTGACTTTAAAACCTGAAAAATATAATATAGATTTTGGAGGATTCATTAAAGATTTATAAAATTAATAAAATAAACTAAAAAACAAATTATTTTAAATGGGTAATGTAATTTTGTTAATGGATTACCTTTTTAGTATTTATTACATCACTTTTGAGATTTTATGATTTCATAATAAATACCATATATTTATACCGTATTTAATTTTTACCCGAAAATTTGATTGTCTTAGAAAATTATGAAAAATTCACCATTGGATAATTTTGACATGAATATTTCAAAAAGAGTATTTATTTTACTAACATAATTCTTGAAATATGTTATTTTACACTTTTAAATTAAAAATCCCAATTTATTGAAAAATACATGTTTAATGATACTAATAATTTTCTGACCGTTATAAAAATTATATTTGACTTCATAAAATTAAATTATAATTTATATTTTATAAATTTTATTTAATAATAATATTTTATTAAAATAATATTTATTTAATAAATTATTAAATTCATAAAAATAGTGACATGATCGAAACCATACATATCTTAAAAATGAAATTTGTGTTTTGTCGTATCGAAATCTAAATTTTTAACAAAATAATTATTTAATAATTTTAAAAGTAATATTAAAAAGGAAAAAATATAATCAATTTTTTATAAAAATATAATATAAAAATTTATACTATTAGGGTTAAGATACATAAACCTTTATTACACCAGCAAACACCTTATGGGTATGGTGCGCGATAGTGAGATTTTCTTGGGGTAGTTTAGTGTATATAGTTTAGGTGGTGATCTTGATAAGCTTGAACTTATATCATAAGTGGTTTTATTCAAACTATAGTTGTTTAATATAGAATTGATATTGGTTAAAGGAAAATCCCATAGATGCTATCTCCCCCAAAAGCTCTAATAAATGGGATATATATGGTATGATCCTACTGGTTGAGGCCATCACTTATTTTGTGTGTGTCAATTGGACTTTATCATAAACCATTATCTATACTAGTCATATGATCATTGATCAATGGATATATTATCAATTTTTTTGATGTTTAACAGTCCATTAAAACTTGATAGGTTATAACAGCCCAATGTAGTGCATGTTTTTTGTAAGATCCCATTCTTTTTCCAGGTATAATACGTTTTGAGTTTTCTATTTTTTTCAAGGGATGGAGAGGTCTTCAATTTGGTTTTGAAGGATTTGATGATGGTAAGATCCTTTATTTATAATTTTTGGGATAAAAAATATTCTGCATAAAATTTACACATCATGTAATACTATTACATGCTGTGTAATATTTTAATCGGGATAAAATCATCTCAGGCGATAGGTTTTTCGACATAAACCATTAAAAATAATTACACAATGTGTAATGGAATTACATGACATGTAATTCCACAAATTTAAAATTAAAAGGTTTCATGTGGTTCATTTTGGTTTCATTCCTTCGTGCATCCTTCCTTCTCTGGACCCTAGGGAGACTCTCAACACTTTTGGAGAAATTTCATCATATTTGATCATCGTAGATTGGTGTTTTATTCCCGGTAAATATTTTTTTATTTTGTTTCCTTCTATTCCTCCATCCAATGAAGTGGAGAAACCTTTTTTGATAGTTGTAGGTTTGGGGGTTGATCTTGATCCTAGGTTTTGGTCCCATATCTTTTCTTCCATTGTTGATCCGAACCTTCTACATCAATTGAGATTTGTGGTTGGGCAAGTGTTCATCAATGATCTTGAGGTAGGTGGTCTATTTATTAATTCCCATAGTATTGATTGAATTTTAAAGTATGTAATTGTGAAATTTAAATCACCATTTTGGGAAATTTCATTCTCAATTGAATTGATTAATTGAAATTCCATATGATAATGAAATGGTTTGAACTTGGGAAATTGAAATTGGAATTGGTAATTTTTTTGATAATGACTAATGGTTTTATTTTTGATTATGGAATTGATGAATCATGGGGATATTCAAATGATAATAATGGGAATTGTGAAATGGGTTCTTAATGAAATTATGAAATGGGTATCCACCCATGGGGTGCGCTGATATATTTAAAGTATTTAATTGTGATATGTGATTATTTGATAATTTGAAATAATGAAAGTTATAGAAACCCATGGGGTGTGCCGATATGATTCAAAATGATTTGAGGGATAGGGAATACTACTCAAAATACCCATAGGGTTATAGACTACTGCTCTAGCCCCCTAATATATTTATGAATTTATATATGATCACTTAGTTGTAGGACATAGGCTACTTCTCCAAATACCCATGAGGTGACATACTGCCACTATAAGCCCACATTTCTTGAATGTGAAATTGAATTGAAATGATAAATGAAAACCATGAGATGTGATATGTTTTCGACTCCGATAGGGGCTGAAGTAGGTATTGATGGTCCATGTGTCATCATGAACCTGAGTAATTTATGTGGTTAATTAAAGAATAATGAAATGTGATAACTATTTACTTTATTGTAATTTATTATTTATAAAAATACATACACTATTATATATTGGCTATTTTTTTAAATACTTTTGGTTTTATCCTACTGAGTTATAATCACAACCTACTTGGGATGCCTGATCGGTACCCGAATATACTTCATGTTTGTAGGACATGATAAGGGAAAGATCCATATATTACATTAATGAGTTGGGATAGAGCATGTATAATGGAACCAGAATTGGTTTTGGTAACCTATTGGGAGTTTTTAATGTTTCTTTATTTTTGATTTTTTGTATTTACACTTTACATGTATATAGAATGACATATTTACTATTTTGGTTTGGATATTGTATTCCTATTTTGGTCATCATGCGATACTAATATTATTCTAGTAATGGTTATTATCACTGGGTTATTGTTTATATATTTCCACTATTATAATACTTTTATAAATAGGGTATAGTCTCCCCATGTTGTATCATAGACCCTTGTTTCTAGTCGAAAACCTCTGGCTTACGGGGAGAGGTGCCTTAGGCCACATATCAAACCAGATTGGGGCACCAACATTTGGAACCTAGGTCGAGATGTTGCATGTTTTATATTACTGAATTATATAATAATACATTTATTCAAATAAGGGACTTTCATTTATAAAATTTTGGGTCATTACACTTCACACCCCCAAACATGTAAGTACTACAACATGGGTTTCATTCCACTCCAAAATTGGTATGAAATATCTTATTTTTCTTTAGTTATCACTTGATTCAATATATATGCAGTTTTTTGCAACATGTATCCTCAAAAGTATAACTGAATACTCACATGAATCATCATTTATCACACCATGTCTGATAAGTTGTGGTTCCTCCTTTCACTTACACCATTATTCTGAGGTGTATAAGGAGGAATGAGTTGAGATAAAATCTCAGAAATAATCAATGAATTATTGATTAAGATATTATACACCATGGTATGAGTAGAGTTTATTAATATTCTTACTAATAAGGTTCTAAAATTCATTCTTGTATTCCTTGAATCTGTCAAAGGATCTGACTTATACCTCATTAAGTAGAAATATCCATATATACTTAAATCATGAGTAAAATTTATGAAGCATGAGTACCCACCCCTTGATTTAACTAGAAATGGTCAACACACATCAATATTAACTAATTAAAGAATATCTTTTACCCTTTTACCTTTTCCATTAAATGGATATTTGATCATTTTTCCTTGTAAACATGCGCGACATACACCAAGTGATCTTAGTTCAAAAGAATATAAATATCTATCTTGGTGTAATTTAATCAAATGATTTTTATTTACATGACCTAGCTGGGGATTCCATAGTTGGGTGTGGTTTGAGTCATGTGAATTGTTTTCATTATCAAGTTCGTGTAATTCAACACATAAATACTATTATTTAAATGTGCCATACCATAAAAAATGAAATCCTTGTAAAAGAAGAAAAATTTATTCCCAAATTTGAAAACAAATCCATATGCATCAAGTATGGATACAAAAATAATGTTTTTGGTAATAGATGATACATAATAACAATATTTTAAAACCAAGATCATTGCTATTGGTAATTTAATGTGGTAGTTTCAAATGGCCATGGCATTAGGTCAAACTCTATTGGCTACTCATATATCTACCTACCCTCATTTAATCTTATGAAATATACTTGGTTACTATATTTTAATACATATGTGAGCACCACATACTATATATAATGCACAATTAATTGAAATACATAAATTGTAATCGATAATAAACACACATGAAGAGACTCCTTACTTCTTTTCTTGGGTACAATTTTTCTTCTAGTGTCCCTTCTTATTACATGAGAAATAGATTGAATCCCACTCCATTTATTACCCATTTATCATTCTCTCCTTATAAGGGAACTGTGAAGAAGATTTGGGCTCAGATATCTTCACCTTTCCTTTATTTTTATTCACTATAATTATGGGAGGATTTTTATCTTTCATCTCTTTATCAACTTGGTAAAGTAATGTGATAATACTTAGAATAGTCTTCTCTATTTTTTTCATATAAAAATTAACAAGAAAATCAGAGAAGCACCGAGGGAGTGATGCAAGAATGATATCAGTATATAGTTATTTAGGTAATTAAAACCCTAGAACCTCTATGTACTGAATGTATCCAATGAGTTTGAATACATGATAACCAGCTAGCATAACTTCTCCAAGATTAATTTGAAAGACTGCCTTGGATATCTCAAACCATTCCTGTCTATATCTCTCCTAATATAAACCATGGAGATGCTGGATCATGTTATAAGCATCCATATCTTCATGATACTTAATGATTTCACTATATATGTATTAAATAATTAACTACTTAATTTCAACTACATCACTGAAGTGTTTATCATAGATAGTGAATACTTTACCACTCACCTCATTTTCAGGTGGATCAAGTAGTGAGGATTCTAACACATAACATTTTCATTTATGTTAGACATAATTAATTTAATTTTATTAATTTTCCCATTATTTTATCAAGTATAAACAACCCCCACCATTGAACTCAATATGTCCCACCACTAAATAAATTATTTTTGTAAGGATACATATTTCATTTATTATAATCTTGACGCATGCCAAGAAAATTACAAGAAATTATTTAGGTAGGTAGTCTTTCCAACTACAAAATGAATGATCCTTGATCCATTGAGTAGACTACCCAATCTAGAAATCCAAACTAGGATTTTCTTAACACTTTTAATCAAATTTGTATTATACATACATAATCCATTAAACCCAATACATATTCTGTTAAGTCAACCCACTATCTTAGTTAAGACTTTTTGATAATTAAACGTTCCCTTTAAGTAGGACAAACTAACACATTAACTATGGGTTCATATTAATTTAGATGATAGAAGGTGTAACACCTTAATATTATCTTTAGGGATTTTGTTTTATTATGAATAAATATTTCTTTTTTTTATCATTTATATGTCTTGTTAATATTAAGTGGACTTTACTTAAGTGATTAACCATGTTTTGATAAAACATTTATGTATAATTCATTTATTTAAATTCAATCTTTGCGTATTAATCCATTCATTCATGTGATCATGGTCTCACATCAATAAAATAAATAATGAATAAGAAAGAAGTAAATAAATAAATAAATAAATGGTATGATCACGAGCTTAAATAACGGTGGATTTATTGAGAGAATAATAAATCAAACTATGACCCATGGGAAAAATCATTATGTCGGTCTTGGAAAGAGTTAAAAAATTTCTCCTATCCACCTATGTATTACCTGGTTTGGAATCATCTTAGTTATTTCTTGAACTACCTCCACATGCCTTAGGATACTAATTTTATTACATGTATTTATAACTCACATAAAGGTGAGGGGGACTAAAGAATTGGTTAGGGGGAATTACATAAATAACATTGGACATGTTGGTCCTATATAATTTTCGAGGGAGGGATAGACCATCATATTGAATTTGATATTAAATAATTGTAAAACCATGTAATAAATTAAATTAAATAAAACCAACACATACATAAGACTTGGTCAAGCTTGTGATCAATCATACACATGAAATTAATACATAAAAGTACACAAAATAATATTCATTTCTATTCATTATTTATTATTAATATAAAGATGATTATATTAATTAGTTAATTAATTATTTAATTCCATTTAATCTAAATGACCATATAAGGTCTCTTAAAGATACCCATTGTAAATAAATTCATGGAAAATAGGTGGCATGACCAATAAATATAGATAATTAAAATTAATTAATTATGCATTTTTAATTATTTAAAACCTTTATTACATTATCAAACACATATTATTCCAATAGTTTAATTAGGTTTTAATTATATAATTAAATATTTTTTTTATTTAATTTAATTATATCCTTTATTGGTAGAATACACAGTGTGAACTTGTGATATATACACTATGTTCCTCAATTGAAGTGTATTCGAGATAAACACCTAGGGCTTCAGTGCGTATCTCAGCTAGAATATATGGTAGGTACTAACCAATTATAAACTATGCATTCTTCTTTTCGTGTGTCCTCATAACCCCCAAAGGGCTTGTCATTTTCTTTAAATGTGGGACCACACGACGTACAATCTGGCTATATGTTGTGTATTCCACTAGTAGTATATCCGTGTAACCAGTTGAATAACCTAGAATATTATTTAAATATAGGAAGTAATGAGTTATACACCATGTACCTTAGAAATAATCCATGCATCCCATTTTTTTATAGGTTGTTAATATCATGTGGTTAGAAACCATGTAATTGACCACACAGTTAGCATGAATTTCATTTCTATACCATGTAGAATATAAGATGTGTTTTCCAAATACACACTATATAATCCAATTAGCCCTATGCTAGACTGTACCAGTCAACATGAAGTACACAATAAATACACCAGATGTTATTATGTCTAGGTGAAGTACACATGGGTACATGACATGTACTTTGACTACACTTTGTGTAACCCAGTTCAACAGAAAGATTCCTTGGCACTTCCTAATGGAATCTCAGATCATTCCCCATATATTATTAGACTTCAAGAAATTATAAATCTTGAATGATGAAAATTAAAATGTATAAATATTGTTAATTAAACTTCATATTAATGAAAAAATAATCTTAAATGAAATATCTAACCATTATTATGTATAATCAATTAACAATCAAATAAATAACTATACCTTTAAAATCAGATTGCTCTGATATAACTTGGAGGCTCTTAGTGAATTTGAATCACCTTTTTGGGTGAATAACCATAAATGTTATTATCATATTCATTGGATAGTTCACCAAGTGTGAACTTCCTAAAAAGAAGTTTCATCTACTTACGAGTACTATGACCTAACAATCAACATTCTATGTGTCTGATTATAATATTTTATCCAACCATAAAACTATATTTAAGAAAATTGTTATAGATTTTCAAGTTTCTCATCATATATAAAAACTTCTATGACCTTATAAATATAATAGATACACTAGGTTATTATTACATTAATGTAATGAAGAACAATGAAAAATATATAATTAGAGGTTTAATTAATATTCAAATCCTAAAATAAGAATATAATCCAAAGTAAAAATAGCTGGTTCTAGAACAATAACTCAAAAAGTTACTAGCTCTACCATAGTCTGTAGAGTGTAACCCTCCATGATACTTCTCCTTGAGAAAAAAATCAATTATTTCTTTATTTTCCGGTTTATCACCAAAGAATTTTTTAGTTTTCAAAAAGTCATCCTAAACCATAGAGGAAGGAAATTAGTGAATAGTTGGAAAGAAATGCATATTCAATTAGGGAATTAGAATATACCCTTTAGAATAATTTTAAAATAACAGTAACGATAGTAATATTGAAGTAATCACATGAGATACAGGTCTGAAAAATGTATATAAAAGTTGAATTGAAGCTATAATAAACCCATAAATATAGGTTGAATTGAATGTATCTGGAATTATTTGCCATCAAGTTGTGACTTTGTATTGAGATTCTTTTACTGATGGTCCTAGATGCAACACCCTTAATCAAAGCTTTCATAATTTTTTCATCAGACATAGGAACCAAAATTGGGGGAGGATCATCAAATTTGGAGCCTCACTCAAGAGGGGAAACAAATCTATGACTGGATTCAAATTCCTTCGTAATTATAGGAGTATTTAATCTAAAAAAATCATTTTATGGAAATTAAAAATGTAAAATTAAAATAAAATATAACTAACCTATTTTAAAATGTATATCTAAGGTCATAATCTGTACCGGGTCACAAATATAATAGGTAATTACCATAACTGGATGTCAGAATTTTTTTTGAAACCATGTACTCTTCCCACTCATCTCTAAAAAAATTATATCTTATTTTGAGTATGTAAATATTTTTAAATCCAACTTGTACTGAGAAAATGTAGAAAAAAATGATTAAATTTTTTTTAAATGAAATTATAATTACCTTATGAAATTATCTATTTGAGGTTGCTAGTTTTTTTATGGTATATTATATCTTACATAAGTTTTCAGACATAATATCCACAATCGTAGTCATTTTTTTCAGACACTGGGGAAACATTGAACAAAATAAGTGAATTGTTTTGAAATATGTTTTGATAGTTACAAATTACTATATATAACTTAATATATTTCCATTTGAATAAATTCTTAGGATTATATTATTTAGTCACCAACCATATACCATGATTTAGTTGATATTTATTGTAAAATCCCATGTATTTATGGAATATTGTTTTATATTTATTAGTATTTTCGATTTAAATAGTAATTATTAAAAAAAATAATTTATTATAAGGCTAATTATTTTATAACATTAATTTTTCAATTATAGAGTTTTATTTTGAAAAAATTATTTTCATTTTTGTATTCATCATGTTGAAATTATCTTATTATGAATTTTTGAAAATTTTCTGAAAATGTTAAATTTGTTATGAAAAGTGAAAAAGTGCATTTTATTTAAAAAATATTTTTTGTATAATTTATTTATATAGTTAGATTATCATTTTAATTGGTTTTAAAGTATAATTAAATCAATTTTTTATCATTTAATTCAATTTAGTTCATTGGAATCAATTTTACATTGAAATTTGATATAAAACTTTATGAACTTTTGAACGTTTTTAGTTTAAAAACTCGTTTTATTGATCTGTCAAGGAGGTAAATTTTAAAATTATTTTAACTTATTCTATTAATTTAATTTTTAAAATCATATATATAAGTTTGTAATTAATATTAAATTTTTGGTTGAATAGGAAGAACTTTATTTTCTATGAATAGTAACTTTGTTTTTTTCTTGCGGTTAAGGGTAAATTGGGTAATTAAGGGTAAAAATAATATTATAAGTATTATAAAATTACTCTAACACTTTTAATAAATTTATTTTATGAGTATTTTTGGACAAAGGCATCCGTTGGTCTATTTTAGTACAAATTTGATCATTTTGGATGATTTTAATCTAATTATAGAATTTTATTAAAAGAAAATCCAATTTAACAAATTAAAGAAGTTTCCATATCATTGATATAAGTAAATATACATGATGAATGAATAAAAATGATTATTTTTAACTAATTTAATTTATTTTAATGATTTAAATTTATTTTTAATTTTTTATATGAAATAATTGACATTAATGCATGTGCAATGCTGATGCACTCCTTATGAAAGCATAAGAAAAATAAATAAAATGTTTTTATTAAAATTATAAAAAATTATTAAATGACACAAATTTTGGATAAAACTTTTTTATATAAGAAAATAAAGACCTTTATCACGTTTTTATGAAAATTTGTGACATTTTGGATCCACATGGATCACATTAGTCCCTTTATATTATTTTATTAAAAAGAAAAACAACTTGTTCACACTATAATTTTCAGTTTGTATAATATTTTTATATGTGGTTTTATAGAATTATTTTTCAAACAAGAATAGTATTTGGAAATATAATAAAATTATATTTTTCATGGAGTTTTATTTTTATTTTCATGAAATAAATAATTTACTTAATGGATTGAACAATTCTAATGCAATAATTATTTTTATTAATGAATAAATCAATTTAACGATATTAAAAATAATAAAATAATAATAAATTGATATTTTTAGGATAATTAAAGAATTAAATAGATTAATATTTTAAGTATAAGATATAATAAAGAAATCGATTCTAATTTGAAACCTTTTTATGATGTTTTTAAAGTAAAAAGTTATGAATAGTGTTTAATTTGAAAAAATCATTTTTCATGAATATAATATTTAATTAAAATATTTAAAAATCAAAAAAATATTGAATAAGGACAAAAATGAAATTATTTGGTCGAAAATGTGATATAATATTCTTTTTATCCCTTTTGTAAGTCTTAAAACCTGTAATAAAATTATTATATTTTAATAATTTGAGTAATTCCTATGTTACCCCTCACTAAAATTATAAAAGGAGGCTCCCTCATTCAAAAATTTTCATTACCTAAAGAAATATTGTTTGGATAACCTATGAAAAATTCCCTCCTATTCCAATTATACATTCTTGTGCTTCTAGTCTCACAAAAATACCACTTCTAAGAACCTTTAATGGGTTCTCAAGGGGGATTTTTCAAGAAGTAAGGTTCATTTTTCTTTTCTTTTAAATTCTTTTTCACATATACCCTATCCAAAAATATTGTCCAATGTTTAATGAAAAGTTAAGTATCACATATATACTAGAGTTTTGTTGGGTTTATGGTATATTCGTCATAAAATATCTCATCTTATCCTTTATTTATTAAATAATGAAATTTTCGTCCATGGTGCGTTAATTCACTACCTTCATGGATGATAATTTTTTGTTTTGCTTTTAATAAAATCATGGAAAGTTTAATTTCACATGTAACTACCTCAAATGACCTAAATCTATATATTTTTATCACTTATGTATTGTTATTTCATTTTTACAAGTAATACCATGAATAAACCGACCTTGGAAACCATGAAAAGAACGCACCCGAAACAACAAAAATAACAAAATATTATTAATAAATGGGTGTAAAATGTTATAAGAAGTAAATGTAAGGTATTATAAACACAATTTTAGTTCTATAATATATTAATAACACTATTTAAACCATTATACATGAGGTTTGAAATTTTTTTAAGGAAGTTGAACCCAAGATAAGGGACTTTCTCTTTAAAATCATTTTAAACGCCTCTTTTACAAAATTCAAAAAGTTTGTTCTTTTTTATATAGAGTGAGAAGTTTATCCTGATTTAATGATTCTATATTACTATTATGTTTACATTATATTTTTTCAAAGTTATTTTTAATAATTTTATTTCATTATTATGTACAAGATTTTTATATTTTAAAATGGATTTGTTTTATGAAAAAAGTATATTTTGGAAATATGAATATGTTTTGTCCAAGTGTTGAAATGAGTTATAAAGTGTTTTATTCATGATATGTTCACTATAAATAGTTTATTTTGGTATGATCCTATTATATCTCAAGATATTATGGGTTGATCCCCATTATATCTCAAGAGATTTTGGGTTGAGCCCATTATAGCTCAAGATATGACGCGTGAGCCCCATTATAGCTCTCCAATGTATTGGGTACTCCAGAGATGGAAGATGACTGAATGGTTATACCATGTGTAAGGGTCAATGTAAGAGTGATATGGTAAATATGTGCCATGTCAACTACATTATGTTTCTATGCATGATAATGAGTTTTCAATAAAAGGGTTTATAATGGGTTTTCATATTTTCACTAGACTAACTGTTTTACTTTCTTTATGTCCCTTACTAAGATTTTTTGGGATAATAACAAGTTTTTAAATGTTTTTACAGGTTATAAGGATGTGTAAGATAAAGTATAAATTCAAGTTAAATGTTATAGATATTTTTCAAATAAAACATTTTTATTTTTAAATGTTTTATGTTTTGAAAAAATTGGATATTGTTTTAGTAGTATACCATTTGTATGAATGTGGTTCATTATGTTTGTATTATGTCCTAATATTCTAAAACTATAAACCTAAAAATATCCTCAATGTTAAAGAATGTAATTTATTTGATAAAATTCAATATTATGTAATGTTTTAAGGTCAGGTCCTTATATTTATAGATTTCCCTATCATAATAAAATTCTCATTAAAAAATAAAATAAAAGGTATAATTTGACGTTTATCTAAAATATGTTCATTACTGTGTATTATAAATTCAAAATGGCAATCATGTGTGGTTGATTATTTGGAAATCCATACTTTGGATCCATAAAATAAACATTTAGGGTATCTAAATTTATTGTGATTAGAATCCAATGATTCCTAAAAAAAATAATTAAGAAATTAAAAAAAGAAAAACATATTTTATATGATTAGATTTTATATTTTTAACCCTATATTATAGGAATCAATAAAATTATCTTACTTGCTATTTTATTTTCAAACAACTCACTTAGTTCATATTTTTTCTTATTAATTCCAATTACAAAGAAACATTTTGTATAGAAATGATAGAGGGATTAATGAGTCCAAATATTTCTTCACAGGGTTTTACAGTTATATTATAGTAATATATACACCTATACAAAATATGAATAGTTTTTAACTATTATGAACATAACAGATCATTTTTTGGACAAATGAATTATAATAATTTACCTCATGTAAGTATTGAAAACTGAGACTCGAAGACATTAAAACTGAATAATTTCATTTATAATTTTAAGACCAACAAATTTTTTAATGGTCTCTAAAAATATATATTTTTAATATTTAATATAGGACATATTTTTTTCTTTGAATGTTGTATTCACATGAACCTGTAATGTTAATATATACAACAATTTAACTCATGGGGTGAAGGTACTCTTAGAAGGTCCTTTTGATTTCTTGGTTGATCCATTGGATGTCTTCATCCAACCTTTCATTTCCCCTTCATTTTTTCCATCAATAAAACCATACCTCATTTCATACATTTTTTCATCAACTGTTAAAGGTTTTTCATTTGAAAAAAATGTTAGACACATACCTTATATATCATTATAATATTAGATGGCCATGCTAGGAAAGTTCTAATGACATTATCGACCAAGGTAACATCCAGATCATCAATGAGATTATACAACTCAATGCTCATCTCGTGAGATACTTCAATCCCCAATCTCACATGAACTTTTTAGAGTTTTTATTGTATATTATGTATCCTAAGATATTGTTCACCATACACCTCATAATAAGATGATGTTTAGGTGATTATAGATATGAATCACATACAATTTCATCGTAAAGAATTTTAGTAATATAAAGTTATCATAAGTTATTTGATTCACATTTAGGAGAAATAGTTTTGAAAAAAATAATTACCTTGGGTAAGGAAGTAGGTTGAGGGGAATGGATAGTCTCAAAGCTAATGGAGTCATTTGTCTCTTCCTATACTGATATTTTTTCCACTATTAGTTTACTTTGATCCTTTCTCGTATTCTAGTCTGCTAAACCAGATAGGAAGATAATATATTTTAAAGAATTTATCTTTTCCTACATGCATTTAATTATTTAATTTTTATCTCCTTGAAAAATTTTCTTCTCAAAATATGTTCGAGGTGAGACTTGAAAACCTACACCTATAACACGACCATATTGTTCTGGTTGCTTCAAAGCCACTGAAATTAGTTTTTCTTTAGGTATAGTCGAAGATGATTGTTATGTCAAAATCATATAAAAAAGATACAAACATAAATACATATTTTATATAATACTATTATAAATCATAACATATTTCTATTATGTCATACTTACACAGATTCAAATAATACTTGTGTCTTTTCATCTACTAGTTTTCCCTCTTTATTTAAACAAGCCTCCTTCCGTTGCACATGACGTGGTATGGAAGTGGAATTGGATTATAATTAATTAATATACATATAAAAAACAGTTAATAAGTTATTTCATATCACACAATTATTTGACTATAAATTTTAAATACATACCATTTTATCCTCAAGTGAAGCACATCCCATACTTTATTTATGGTAGGGGTACATTGGTTTTGATACACACTGCTTATTTTTAATAATCCTTTACTGTTTTATAAATTGAATTTTTTTAATCAACGTGGACAAAATAAATATTTTCAAATAAAATATTATTGATTACAATGCACCTAAAATGATTCCTCATCATGGTGACTAATGAAATATTTCTATGTATCATAGTTTATAATGTGTTCATACATAGCTGGTGGGTAGGGATTTACTTTCTCCTCAGCATCCCCAAGATGATTCTTTGTTAGAAGTTTCTAGAAGCCTATATGAGATTTTTCTTTTACCATTAAGTTAAATTTCTTTCTGCAATAATCTAAAGTAAACAAAATATATACAGGATACTAAAAAGTAAATAAGTATTTCATTTTTTGTTAATATAGAGAAATCATATCATAAAATTACCCTCATATCTTCCCACATGGTTATATTTAATGCATTCATGACATTGTGCCCCCTCTAGACTAAAGACCGTGCATTAATTATGATATTGGCATGGTTATATTGAATGAAAATCCCGAAGGAACGATCAGTTTATCAGTCTTGAAGAAACTAGATACATTGATGTAACACAAATTACATTGAAAAAGGTTAAAAGATACAATACATAACAAAACTAAAAAATAAAACCACATGAACTCAATAAATGACCTTATCTTCATCACCTGTTGAAGGTAAATAATGAAAGGGGTGAGATCAAATGCTCAGTAAGTGTTACAAATAGCAGAAGCATGAATACAGTAATGAATGAAAAACTAATTCCATTAATAAAATGAGAATGAAACTGCATACGTAGATTTTTTCATAGTGAAAAACTTATGTATAATAATAATAACTGATAATGAATAAATAGAATGCTTAATAATTGTATGTCATGTATATGGAACATGAAACCATAATACCATTAAAACAGTTTAGTTCTGTGGGTAGAAACCCGTCTGATTTTTGGAAACAAACTCGATGGGTTTGTCGTCAACTAATTTGTCTCATGAGACCTACCGATGCATCGAGGGGCTATAGTGGGCCCCACCCGCCACTGAATTTCCAAATAATTCTTTATACATTGATTCAATATAAGAGAAATTTTCCTTTTCAATATCCGTATAGAGTAGAGTATGCAGATTCATCAATATTTCCATAATTAAAATAACTTTCCAAATGAACACCATATGTAAAATGTTATACGATTTAGAAAAAAACATATCCATGATATGAGATTATGGATATTTAATATAAATATTATTTTAAAATAAAATTGACCTCAAATGGGCAGTAGGTACACCACATAAGGATTATTAGGTGCACAATACAAAGTTAGTCACAACAAAATAGTAGTTGAGACAAAGTCTCTTACTACAATGTAATCGGTCGAATCATATGACCAGAATTTAATAACCCTCAAATGAATTATTTAATAACATTAATACAAATATAATAATGTTATTATATATCAAATTCCAATACATCTATACTACATACAAGAATTAATTGGAAAACAATGAAAACCTCATAGAAATGAAATTGAGATGAGAAACCCCTTACAAACATTTAGGCTTGGTAAAGAGTGTTATTGAGAGGGATTAATGAGAGGTAAAGAGGTATTCCATTATTTATATGTTACAAGGAAAGTATGGGGGAGTTGATAAGTAATACCCCATCTTTATGAATTAAAAATAAAAGGGCACAACATAAGAGAGATTCTTGAACAAAAGTGAGAGAGAGGATCCCTTACAAAGAACATATCATTATATTGAGGAAAAATAAATGAAATAATTATGCGTGACAAACATAATCCCATAAAATAAAAGTGGATATATAGAATAAAACAATCATAGGTCATTCACACATATTCTGGGAAAGACATAACCCATGAAAAAGATGTTTAAATCATGAATGGAAATTGAGTTAAGATATCCCTTACCTTATGCTTGAGGGTGTTCTTGACTTGTTATTAAAGACCTGAATAAAAAAATTAGGCTTATTAATTTATAAGTACATAACCTATACTATATGTAAATAATTTATTATAACCTTTTTCACTTCATTCATGGCCTTTTTGATTAGTTATAATGTTCAATTTCATTGTTCGGGCTCGTTTGATTACTTGTTTTAAAAGATCGGTTCACTTATATTCAAGTTCAGATAAATATGAAAGATGGAAGTGGTTGTACAGAAATGAAGTTATATTACATTAGTGAACTTCCATGAGATTAAATGGTTTTAAATTTAATTTGGTTACTTAGAGTGAGGTCGAATTATTACATATATATAACCTTAGTGACAACCGTTTGGGTTAAACGGTGGGTTTGATTATAATGGACATGTTTTTCTTTATAACTTAATAACATTTGTAAAAAATGATTAAAGAAATAAAAATAAGATATATTAAATATATAATAATATGGTTCAACCGTAACACAAATGGTTTCATGGCTAGAATTAAATATTATAATAGAAATTTATAAACCGTTTCCCTTGAATGTACTAAATTATCACATCTCAAATGGTGCTTTCATTTCTTCCAAATAAATGGAGGGGAAAAGAGAGAAGATAATGAAATATACCATTAGCATAAAAAAATTCCAGTACATGTATGTTACTGGAGTTATCATACCATTTGGGTGAAGGGAGGTGAGGAAAGAAACAAAAATAAAAGAACTTAAGAGAAATACAGGAATTGGAAAGAGGAGTTTACCTCTTGAGACTTCCTCCTTTGGGAACCTCTTAAGGGGAGAGGTTTTGGTATTTTGAAGATGCTAGGAGATTTTGGACGTGGGGGAGGATATTGGGGAGGGATTTGGGAAGAATATTGGCAAGTCACAATGCTTGAGAGGAGTTAAGAGAAGAGGGAGTGAAGGGGGGTTTTTATAGTGGAGGAGAGAGGAGTTTTCTTAATATAAAATCCATTAATTTATTATTTCTCCATAAGAAAATGAACAGTTAGTCTTCCATGACCAATAATAGTAATTTTATCATGTTAATATGAATAAATTGGGATTAAATCATCAGATCATCATCAATGACTCAATTAATCTATTATTTAGCATTTATTGTGAATTATCAGATTTTACTAATCATAAAAAATTTAAGTATTTTAGAAAAATCCCAAAAATTCACCCTAACCATTTTTCGACGTGTAGAATCCAAAAATTAATTCCATTTTTCAAAAATAATTTTCTAAATATGATTAATTAAATATTTAATTAAAATAATTATTTAATCAAAAAATATAAACACTTAAAGTATTCATCTTCATTTTTAAGGTGCTTAAATTCATTTATACAATCAAGGGAATGGATACCATTCATAATAATCATATTAGTATTCATAAGGGTAGGTTACTATTCATAAGGGTAGGTTACTATTCATCGAAAATTATGTTAATTCTATTAGACTCTAATTATCATCTTGATCATAACCGTGTATGTTATATTTTTAAAATTCCAATCACAGAGCTAACAAATTTAAGTTTTATGGCTAGGTTATGGCTATCTCCTATAAGTAACCATGTTTTTTTACATGTAGTCTCAATGATTCTTGAAATATAGGCTATAACTAGAATGTATTTAAGAGAAACGTACCATGAAGTGTTTGGGGTGCTACAATCTATATAAATTGGCATGTGCATTTGAGTTATACCCTTATACCCTTACACATTGATATTTACCTTCATGAAGCCCAATTCATCGACTTTAACTGCACTTCTATTATCAACCCATTTTCAATGGAAAATTGGATCTTGGAATGTTGTATAATCTTACTCGTATATTTGTTAATTGATTTCAAAGTATAGCATATTCACAAAAATTTTATTTCTATACTTCGAACCATATATGTTCTTCACTTCCATCATAAGCATAAATCCAATAATTTTCATCATAAAACATTTAAGTTATTACTTCTTATAGAATATATAACCATTAATTTCAAAAATAGTGTAAGAGACAACATTTTCATTTGGTCCCCGGGCTAGCCATCAAATTCATTCAGAAATTGAATTTATATTTACAAATAAATCCTTATAAATATAATCTTGGAACCATCATAAAATTATTGATTATTTATATTTGATATATATATTTCATCCCTTGATAGATTCAAATGTATAAGAATTACTTTGTGGGATTAAAATTATGGAGAAAACTTTTAACTATTATGTAAAATGTAATAGTGAGCCTGCTCCTGCTTTGTAGTGGTAAACGCAACAACATATCTTCTGGAAATCCATTCACCCATAAGTCATATAATGTAATGTGATTTTGGGAGACTAATTCTATAAAAATTTGAAAGGTAATCGGTATAAAATTCAATAACTTATTTAATAGTACATCTCTATGAAATACAATATTTTGGGAAACTTTGATTTTTGATTCACCCTTTCAAAATTTTAATATACTATTAAATGGGGTATATACATCTATATTGGACATGACAATATAGTTGAATGTCTCTAACCGAGTAAACCATTAGTTACACCATTATATCAAATAATTTTGGTGAGAAGAATATCTATAATTCACATAATATGTCTAAAATTTCCTTATTTATGATTGGAAACTACTTCAAGTCTAAAAATTTATTGCATATGACTTTTAAAAATAAGTAAATTCTGGTTAATAAATTTCATAAATTTTTAGACATAATGAAATATAAAGCTATGTGTATTGAATCCTATTTCAAAACATGATATTCATTTTATTTTAGACACAGTAACTACAAATTAATCATTGAAACAAAATTCTTTATATTTGATGAATACTACTTTGAAAATTTTACACCATTAATAAAGTTAAAAAATTAAAATTTTTCTTGTCTGGATAGAGTGTAAGATGCTAGAAGAAGAAAAGTTTATCTTTCACCATTCATTAGTTCCAAAGCATACCCTATCCTGATGAAAATCATGTATAACCTAGATTTAATCCCATTATTTATTTTCTTTGGTACATTTAGTAATGTTCTAATAACAATATCACATACATTTTTTCTATGTGCATGACATCAAGAAAATGTTTGAAAAAAAATAATTATAGTATGTTAATTCAAATAAAATTGATTTATTTCTCCAATATGATTTTATATGGTTTTTTAAAATGGTTTATAAAAAACAGTGTTAATATATTTTTTTCATTATCAAACAGATGATCGCCCATTAGTAGAGATGGTACTATACATTATTCTGTATTTCTATCAAATGATTTCATAGAGGTTCAATATTTATGTTATCTAGGTAAAAATTTATGATATTAAAAAAACCCAGTCATTGAGGAAGGCTTCAAACTGATTGATTATGTACATTCTTCACAAATCAGACACCCCAAAATTCCATTAATTTTATATATTAAAAAATTTCCATAAGAATAAATGTCATTTATCATCTTATAAAACATGAATATAAATGTGAACTCTTCACTGTAGTGGGAACTATATAGTATTGTAGTAGGTATTATTTGGCACTTTAGCAGCCAGGAATATGCCCCCGTTTGGGCCTTCGGGCCACCGATTTGGTCCTTGAGTCCTTTAAGGCCTTCGGGCCACCCAGGCCTTCGGGTCAGTAAGGCCTTCAGGCCTCCTCAAGGCCTTCGGGCCACCTTAAAGTGCAGATGCAAACTAGACAACCTACAAGGAACAAGCTCTACAAGGAGTATGAGAAAGGATCTTTCACCACAACAGAAGCTAAACGGATTGCAAGAATGAGAGGGTATGACACCTGCCATCGGGACAAGCCCGTGCATGCATGGGATTTCCTAGCCGAACAACCATGCAGAGGTGGAGAGCTGATATCATGATGAAGATGCTGGGGAGGAGTAGTTCCAAGTAATTAGTCTGGGTTGTATGTAATTTTTGAAGCCTACGGGCAATGAATTCCTTTAAGGCCTATGGTCCATGTAATACTTATGCCTACGGTCCTTGTAAGGGTTCCACCTCACCCATTGAAATATGGATTATCAAAAATCAATAAAAAATGAAGGCCTTAGGGATATTGGATGATATAGTGTAACAATTTTATCCCACATCAATTTTAGATCTTCAATAAATGGAGAAAAATATATATCAATATCATTATCAGGTCGTTTTGGTCCAGATATAAGTAAAGACAATATAATGTATTTGTGATTCATGTATAACAAGGATGGAAAGTTATAACTTAAAAATATAACAAGCCATGTACTGTGAGTATTACTTTGTACACTAAAAGGATTTATTCTATCTATAGATAATGCAAGATAGATGTTTCTTAGATCGTCTTCAAAATTAGTATTCTCACAATAAATTTTCTTCCACCAAGAAGAGTCCACCAGGTGATGCATTTTCCCATATTCAATTCTTATATCTTTATTCCATTCCAATTGTATAGAAGTTTCCTTAGACCCATATAGTCTTCTAAAATATATAATTATAGAAAATTACTATAAAAATTTGGAGGACTTGATTCACCTTTAATGTATCAATATTCACCACACTTAGGGAATTTTATGAGAGATTTACTGTCCTTCTGAAACAATCTTCAATCATCTGGACAAGTTGTATTTTTTTATAGATCATAACCATATAACATTGAATTATTTTAGCATTATATGTTCAATATAGAATCTCATTTATTCTAGTAGTATATCACGCAGGATACCAAATAGTTCTGTAAAGCTAGTGTCTCTCCATTTGTGGGTAGCTATCAAATTATATAACATCAATAAAATTGGAAATATTGTATATCTAGTAAAAATGATATACAATGGTCTCTTTACATAATTATTTTACTTCTAAAACAAATTTGGAAAAAAGTCCATATTCAATTTTCATGTTCAATTATTCCATATGATCTCTATCACCATTTACACTAGTATTCATATCAAATTATCCATAAATAACAATATCATCCAAATCAGTATGTAAATTAATTTTTTTCTCATGTTTAGTCCAATTTTTTTAGACTTAATCTATTATATGACAAATCAAATGTTCTTAAAACTATTATATATGAATTCATCTTGAATAAAAACAACATAAACATGGATGAAGGATTTTACAAGGGTCATATACATGGTCTATTTAAAACTTGATGAACTCTTTAAGTCCATCCTTATATTCTATTTTCATACAATTAACATCCATCCATTTTTGATTCATATCCATCCTATTAGGTTCCAAAATATTAATTTTTTATAAAAAAAATACAAAAAACTTATTCATAATAAAAGGAGAAATTTATAGATACTTCTAAGAAATTTGATTATTTCCCTTGGAAAAAATTCATAGTCACTTTGGAGACTCAAATAGGAAATAAAAACAAAAGTTGTAATGAAAAAAAGATATAATTTATTGAAATTGAAATGTTAGAATCATTCTTATGTGAAGGATTCACATTTATAACCTCCTCATATAATAATAATTTTGATTTTATGAAATAAAAAAGGATGGTGTGTGATATCATTAAAGTATGGAATTTATGATGGATGAAAGATTTTAAGTAGAGAGATCAAGGATAAAGTAAATTATAATAAGGGTAACCTATATGAGATGATAGCCACCATGATGTTGTTTTCCTGTTTGGTATATTATAATATTAATTGTATAATAATGATAATATTTGACTACTGAAGTCAAAGGTATCTCAAAATTTGAATTCAATTGGCGATGATTCCTAACAAGTTGTCATTTTACACAAGGGTGATAAGAAAAGAAACAACCTATGGTGGTTTAAGGGTTATATGATTCTCAAAATAGGGAATAAGTATTAGAATATTCTTAAAGAATTATTTAAGCTACATGATACCATTTTTATAATATAAATGGAGTTGAATGATGTGTATTGAGATTGTTTTATAGTTGTAGAAATCATTTAAGGAAGGGAATGTGTGATATCATTAAATTTAAAAAGAATCTAATTAAGTTTTCATCTATTTCAAAACAAAATGATAAAATATTTTCACTCAAAAAATTATTAATGGTTATCAGTTATGATTAAATTATGAAGGATAATGATGTTTATAGTGAGAAACCTTATAACATTATATGTGTTGAAAAGTTATTTTATTTCTAGATAATTGTCTACTGATAACTATAACCATTAAAATCAATTTTTAAATAGTATAATGAATTAAAATTTCCACTAGACACTACATGATGTCATTTTTTTTCAAGTATAAAGTACCTATTGGATCTAATAAACTTTTATGTACTTCATTTGAGATACACCATACATTGAAAATTTATTGGTTTCAATATTCTTAGGGACATAATATTTTTTAGAAGGATCATTCCATTATAAGAAAATTTATTTGGGTATTAAACTTCTATAAGTCATGATTATATCCTTAAAATAAAATTCGTTTGCAAACAATTTTTAATTAAAAAATAACGTGATAACAAACATGAGTATCCAAACTCTTGATGCTGAAATTTTTAAAGGAAACAAATATCCAATGCAAGAATTAACCAATTAATAACACTGAAACCTAAGTATCCAAACCATTTGGAAATGATGAAAAAAATTCCCATGAAGGAATTGGATGCATCAAATTTGGGTAATCCCAAACCTCATGGTCTCGATCATTTAGGCTAGGTAAAGCAACTACATTAGGGGAATGTGGGTGGTAGGGTACACAGGGAGAGAAGAACTAAAAATAGAGAAATAATATAATAAAAACTAAAGAGGAGTTGATTGAATCACATACCTTAGGTTTTGAGAGGGTCAATTCGTCTAAAAAGTTAGAGGGGGAGTGGAGGTAAAGGACAACTTCCTCAAGATCTTAAACAATGTGAAGGAGTCAGATTCTGTGGGGGTTGAATTTATAAATTGGGAAGCATTTTATCAACACTTTCTAAAAAATGTTGATATAGATGAATTTTATCATCACTAAAATAATAAGTGTTGATAAAACCTATCTTTATCAATGTTGATAAAGAGAGGCTTTATCAAAAATTATTATTTTAGTTCTGATAAAACCAATATTATTATCGTTTTTAAGAGCCAATAAAAAATGCTTAAAATAAAATATAAAAAAATTAAACAAATATATAATAAAAATGAGTTAATTATAAAAAAGTAAAAATAATTAACATTATTAATGAATATATAATATAGAGTGAAAGAATTTTAAAAATAAGTAAAATAGAATAATTAAAAATGAATATACTTCAAAAATATTGAAAAATAGATAAGTTCTATTAATTATTTAAATCATATAAAAATTAAAAATGAATATATACTAAAATGAAGATGAATACATATTAAACATGTACATTACAACCATATTTAAAAAATTAAATTTTTATCAATAAATATGTATAAATAAATATTAAAAATGAATAAATTACAAAAATTAAAAAATAATTAACAGTGTAAGAGAATAAAAAATATTAATTGAATGAATGTTTAAAAAGAGATAAAATTTATAATAAAAAAATATATAGATTACAAAAATATTTAAATAACGAATAGATGTTAAAAATTATATAGACTATTAAGAAAATTAGAAAGAATATATGTTAAAATGAAAAGAACACATATTAATTATAAATTACGCATACCATATTAAATAAATTAAATGGTAATGAAGAAAAATTTATAAAAAATATTAAAAGTGGATAAAATTTAAAAAATATTAAACATATAAAAATTAAAAATGAATAAATTTAAAAAATATTAAAAAATAATTAATATTATTGAAGAATAAATAATATTAAAAATGAATAAAATGTAAAAAAATATATAAAAGTAATAAATAGTATATATTAATTAAAAATATATAAAAGGAATAAAATCTTCTGATTAAAAACACAATATATTAAATATAATATGTTATTAAATTAAATTTTAAAATGAATATTAAAAATTGAATAAATTACATAAATATTTTGAGTATATGTGGGTTTTTCTATATAAAATAGAATTAATTAATTAAATTTAGTTTACCCTTACTTAAATTTAGTTTACAATTACTTAATGTTTATTTTACCATTACTTGAATTTAGCTTTACCATTATCTAACTTTGTTTTACCCCTAATTAACTTTACTTTACCCTTAATTTACTTTTTTTAGCCTTAATTAACTTTAGTTTACCCTTAATTAAGTTTAGTTTATCTTTACTTAATTTTTTACCCTTATTTAACATTAGTTTACCCTTACTTAACTTTAGTTTACCCTTACTTAACTTTATTTAACCCTAACTTAACATTAATTTTACCCTTACTTAACTTTGTTTTACCCTTTCTTAACTTTAGTTTACCATTACTTAACTCTTTTTTACCCTTATATAAATTTAGTATACCCTTAAAATTATTTTACCCTTACTTAACATTAGTTTTACCCTTAACTTTGTTTTATGTTTACTTAAATTTAGCTTAAACTTATTTAACTTTAGTTTACCCTTACTTAAATTTATTTTAACCTCACTTAACTTTGTTTTACCTTTACTTAAATTTATTTTTACCCTTAATTAACTTTAGTTTTACCCTTAATTAAATTTATTTTATCCTTAAGTAACTTTAGTTTACCCCTACTAAACTTTGTTTTACCCTTACTTAACTTTAGTTTACCCTTAACTTTATTTTACCCTTACTTAATTTTTTTTACCTTACTTAACTTTATTTCACCATTACTTTACTTTAGTTTAACCGTACAAAACTTTATCATTCCCTTTATTAACTTTAGTTTTCCCTTACTTAAATTTGTTTTACCCTTACTTAACTTTAGTTTACCATTACTTAACTTTATTTTTCCCTTAGATAAATTTATTATACACTTACTTAACATTTTTTAGCCTTAATTAAATATAGTTTACCCTTACTTATTGTTTTTCCTTTACTTAACTTTAGGTTACCCTTACTTAAATTTTTTTTATCCGTAACTTTATTTTAGGCTTAATTAAATTTAGTTTACCCTTACTTAACTTTTTTTTACCATTACTTAACTTTAGTTTACCATTAATCAATATTATTTTACCCTTAATTTTTTTTACCCTTAATTAACTATAGTTTACCCTTACTATACATTATATTACCCTTAGGTAACTTTGTTTTACCCTTACTTAACTTTAGTTTTACCCTTACTTAGCTTTATTTTACCTCTACTTAAATTTATTTTACCCTCACTTAACTTTAGTTTTACCCTTAATTATCTTTATTTTACCCTTAATTAACTATAGTTTACTCTTATTTAACTTCGTTTTACCCATAAATTTACTTTACCCTTACATAACTTCAGTTTACCCATATTTGTTTACCCATAATTAACATTATTTTACCCTGACTTAACTTTGTTTTACCCTTACTTAACTTTAGTTTACCCCATAATTAACTTTAGTACACCCATACTTAAATTTGTTTTACCCTTATATAACTTTACTTTACCCTTATTTTTTACCCATATTTAACTTTAGTTTACCCTGTATTAACATTGGTTTACCCTTAACTTTATTTTATACTTACTAAAGTTTATTTTACCATTGCTTAACATTGTTTTACCCTTACTTAAATTTTGTTTACCCATACTTAACATTGTTTTACCATTATTTAAAAATGAATATATATTCAAATCACTATGAATATATTTCTATATTAAAAATATTAAATATATTGATGAATAATTATGTATAAAAAATATAAAAAAGGAATAAATTAACAAAATATTAAAATAATAAATGTTTAAAATGAATAAATTATAAAAAAGTAAAAAATGCGTAACATTGTTAATGAATAAATAATCTTAAAGGAATGAATGTTAAAAATGATTCAAATTTAATTAAAAAATGAATCGATCAAAAAAATATTAAAAGAATGAATAATGGTTATTAATTATATAATTTTAGAAAATAAAAAATGAATAATTAAATTGAAAATGAATACATATATTAATTATGAAAATTAAATATTTATTAAAAAAATTAAATGTTAATAAATAAATATGTATAAATAAATCATAAAAATGAATAGAATTTTAAAAATTATTAACAAATAAAAATTAAAAATTATTAAATATAAAAACATTAAAAAAATTATTAATGAAATAAATAATAATAAAACTGAATAAATATATATATATATATATATTAAAATTAATAAATAGTTTATATATATATTAAATAAAAACATTAATAAAAGAATAAAATTTAATAATTAAAAACATAATATATTAAATATTAATTAGAAATAAATAAAAATATAAACCAATAATATTAATAGTTTGTCATTAGTGTATGTTTTTCTATACTAAATTGAATTAATTCTTATGTATAGTGAAATTATTGTATGACATATTATGTGTAAAAACATATTTAATCAACATTTTTAATTAATAATTAAATATTTATTATTTGATATATATGTCAAATTAAAAAAATAAAGACATTGATATAACAAAATATCATTAAATTTCTATTACTATTTAGTCAATATATTTATAAATGTTTATGTTTAATTAACTTATATACCATTTTAAAATAATTATATAAAGTGTAAATACATATTTAGTATATATAAATCATATTTAAGAATATATATATATATATATCAATATAAAAATATTTTTATATTAAATATTATTTTTAATAATATATGATCTTTTCTAATCATTTTATATGTCATTTTCACTAAATATATTTTATATCAATTTTAAATGTATATTTAATCATATATAAATCATATTTATTAAAATATATTTTATTAATGTGAATATAAATATATTTATATATTAATAAATAATTTCTAATGATATAATTATTTATATGAAATATACCTTCTATCAAGTCTTTTTTAGCATTGATAAAGGTCACCCTTTATCAGTGATAAAAAATCACTAACAAAGGTTCCTTTTATCAATGCTAAAAAAACCCTAATAAAGGGGGTTCCTTTATTAGTGTTTTGAGCACTGTCCAAGAAAACTTTTGTTAGCAATTTTGTTTAATAATGGCAATGGTCACACTTTATTAGTGATTTTAGCTAGCTCTGATAAAGGGCATTATAGATTATCATGGGTTTTGTGGTAGTGATCACTCGAATTAGAAAAAAACTATAAGTGGTGCTTATCATCCTTAGTTAGTAGTGTCTTACTCTATTGGGGATTTCTAAAAAAGTGTTAAGTTGAATTAAATAATTTTTTCATAAAATAATTATACATATTAAGATTGTTATATATTTTAGATGTAAATTGATGAGTGAATCCATGGTTAAGATTTTCAAGAGTTAAGAGTCCACTCAACAGTTCAAGAAACTACACGTTAATATATTTTTCCAACCAACATCTTATATTAAAAATCTTTATTTAGTGGCACAGACTTAATATATAATTTTAAAAGAGATTTTAAGGATGATTCTCCAATAGAATATTCAAGAGATAGAATAATCCAAATTTATTAGTTTAATGATTTTGGGATTTGATGGAAAAGATTAATTAAATAAAAAATGTATGTGGTATTAATAATCAAGATAAAGTACTGTTATGATAAATTTATTTATTATAGATCAAATATAAAGTAATAAAACTAATTAAATTTCACTTTGATCCATAGTATATAAATAAAATGTAATGAATGACAATAAATTTTAGGAGTGGTATTATAAGAACCCAGATCTTCTTTTCAGGTATGTTTTCTTTTTATGGTCGTTTTTGAGAAAAAGAGAAATTTCTGGAAATTTTTGAAGTGCATGCCTTGTACTTTATGAGTACACGCCATGTACTTGGTTACCACGGGTAGCTGGGTGATGGTCGTGTAGCGGCCATGCACACAGCTGTGTGTGGTGACCTAGAGGCTGCCTAAAGCGGAGTACAAAAACAAAAAGTACACACCATGTACTTCCAAAGTACACGTTGTGTATTTCTTTTTTTCTTCATTAAATGCACCGGGGTCATGTCTGACGGACATAGCCATCTACTTCTCGACCTAGTTCATCCTAGGGCTCCCATACAGCCGTAGACTTCCTCTAAGCCCCCGACTGAGCATCCGATCTCCGATTTGGCCATCGTCGATTGCGCTGGGATCGCCTTGTTAAGATCTTCCTTCTAATGGAGCTTCATTTCCTGATTTCTCATCTTTCTCATGTTATAATCCATTGAATGTTTTGGAAATTTTCATATATCTACAGTGTTCTTGGGAGATTCAAGGCTTGAGGTTCTCATATAGAAATCTCCCAACACTAAGGTAGGTGGTTTGTGACTTTCCGTTGAAATTATTTGAGTAATATGTGAAATTTTGTCCAATACCCTTGAACTGGGTATTGTGAGTTCACCATTTTTTTCCTGTTAATCTCCTGCCATGCTTGTATGCTTGAGTAGAGGTTAAATGAATGTGAATAGAGTTTATTACTATGCTTTGGAAGTGTTTTCCTGTGCATGTTCTGTTTATGACCGTTTGGTCCCGTTTAGCCTGTTAGGCTTCCTTGATGTTTTCCCATGCCTAGTAGTATAGGATGGAGTGATTATTTTATTTGACATGCTTGATATGTTGTATACTATTTAGCCAAGTATTTTTTGAAGTCTAATTTGTCCGTATTGCATTGATATACTCGTTTGACTTACACATTGCTGTGAGAACCTGGTGTAGTAGACTATTAGGGGAATTGACCATGTGAGCTTCCTCAGAGAGTCTTCATCACTTTTGACTATAAGGGGGATTGACCATGTGAGCTTCCTCAGAGAGTCTTTATCACTTTTTACTATAAGGGGAATTGACCATGTGAGCTTCCTCAAAGAGTCTTTATCACTTTGACTATAAGGAAAATTGACTAAGAGTGCTTCCTCAGAGAGTCATTGTTATATCCTTGTAATTTGAACCAGAGGGGTAGACTGTGTGTGCTTCCAAGAGGGTTACTTGTTTTTCTAGGTAGGACCAGAGGGGATAGGCTGTGAGTACTTCCCAGAGGGTTACCTGTTAGTATTTTACTTCTTGATTAGCTATTTACTTGATATATGAAACTAAATGCTTTGAATCTTTAGGATTGATTACTAATGAGTACTTCCTTGTTTACTACCTTCTTTTGTTTATTACCTGCCATATATTCATTGACTGTTAGGCACATATCTTATGGTGGTTTTCTACTGGGATTTAGTCTCACACCCTGTTTGGGCCATTCTTTTAGGACCAAAAATATTATATTACTGCAGGTATAAATAATGGAAAACACCCTTCTACTCAGGTACTTGAGTGCTGTGGGGTTGGAGAGCATGGGTCCAATCTGAGGCTTGTGATTCTGAGGAGTTGTCATTTATCTTTATTTTGTACTTTGGTTTAATAATGTTTTTATTCTAGCATTGTGATTTGTTTGGCTTCTTTCCTTGAAATATGTATCATGCATCATTCATATATATATATATATGTGTGTGTGTGTGTGTGTGTGTGTTCTCTAGTTTATTATTTCTAGTATTCCGCTGTTTCATTTTTTATGGATTATTACTGCTTCCATTATTATATATCTATTTTACTTACACTGTGTTACTCTGCCAATGAGGGCATAGTTTCTCCACTATCACACCTAAGGCCCTCAATACTAGTCGGCAGCCTCTGGCGTTCGGGGAAATGCGCTTGAGGCCATGTGACCCACCGGGTACGGAGCGCCTCTGGGCGACTTCCAGAACCAGGACGTTACAAAGTGGTATCAGAGGAATTATTTCTTCTTGACTTACTTTTTAGAGACTATATCCAGGGATAAGAAGGAATATGTACTTGGTAATAAGTCGTTCCCGGGCATAGCTAACCAGTGTACATGGAAAAGCCAATTTACCTCGTTATTACAATTTTTTTGGTTTTGCAAATTTATAGTTGATTTTATTTCATCATTGGGTGATTCACATGTTTTGTGCTGTTATAATTGATGTTATTGAGGTTATATTTATGTTGCAACACAATGAGATGAGGGTATTCCATCTCATTCATCATATAGGAACTTGCTATAAATCACATGTCATGTATTTTTTCCATGCCATTTAGGGTGCAATAGCGATTGCGTGTTGTTGTGATAGATGTTATGCTAGATATGCATGCTGTTGTGATAGATGCCTTGATAGAATAACTGATTTTGATATGGTATTGGTTTGTGTAAGGTTTTGTTTGAATGGATGCAAAACTTTGGTTCTTGATGTGTTATGGGCCCTCATGGAATAGAATTTGGTGGATCATTGACTGTTATCCTTGTTTATGACATGTATAAGATGCCATGATTTGATTTTTGAGGAGTATGGGCCCTCACGAATTGGAATTTGGAACTTAAATGATCATTCTAGTGTTTTTATGGGATCATATGTAGTTTATGAGGATTACTGTCTGAAAAAATAAAGAATACACGCTATGTAGTTCTGAATACATGCCATGTGTTCTTATATTCAGGAAAAACTGTTTTTATTAAGTATATGCCGTGTACTGTATGTACATTCCATGTAGTCTCTAATCGCATCACTGGCTATGTGGGTAGAGAAAATGGGTTGGTAAATCCTTTGGTACACTCCGTGTCCGACTAGAACACGCCGTGTAGTGTATCTAGTTTACCCAACCGTGTAACGAACAAAATGGGTCGGAAAAAGCTTCGTAGTACATGCCGTGTCCATCTGGAACACATCGTGTAGTGTGATCTGTGTGTCTGTCTGTGTCACTAACAACAAAGGTCGGTGAAGCTTTTCTAGTACACATTGTGTCTGGCTCAGACACGCCATGTAGTCTTGTTCAAGTAGAATCGTGTATCTTAGTCATGTATAAGGACTCGGTTAGGGGAAGAGAAGTCAAGTACACACCGTGTGTTAGGAAAACATGCCATGTGTATGGGGTGTTACATGACCTGGGTTGGAAGAAGTACACGCCCATGTGAAAGTCTTAATGGAACACGCCGTGTAGGCATTATACATGCCCTGTATAAATGTTTTGTAAAACTTGAATTCATTTTTTCTCTTGTTACCTTCTTACACTTCTAGGATTCAGTCCCAGCCAATATTGATCTAAGGTGTGCACTTGACCTTGCAGAGTCATGCCACCGAGACATCCTCCAGTTGTACGCTAGTTAAAGGGCGGTGATCAGACACTGGATATGGATGATCAGGAATTTCCAGTAGATCCTCCAGTTGTGGCAGTCTTTGCACAAGCAATTATACCTGACACAGGTGCCATTGAAAAATTTAGGGAGGGCTTTCTAAGGATGATGCAGACCTTCCAGGGAGTTCCGCCTCCTGCCCCGTCGATGGTAGATTTAACGTGGGTCTTTCTGTACCATCATCCTCCCACTTTCTCAGGGGATGGTGGACCTAGGGATACAGAGTCATGGCTAGAAGCCACAATGATGATATTTGAGCATTTGGAGACACCTCCAGAGAGGAGGGTCAAGCTCTTTACCTACATGCTTTGAGACTCCTCCAAGAGGTGGTGGGATGTGATCTCACAGGAAAGACGCCAGCAGAGTATGTCTTGGGATGAGTTTCATCTAATATTTTATGACTACTACCATCCAAATACCTTGGGGGATGATTGATCCTGAGAGTTCATGAGTTTGGAGCAGGGTACTCTTTCTGTTTTGGATTATTCCTCTCACTTCACCGAGCTTCATCTCTTTACACCCTTTCTAGGAGGAGATGAGTTGTTCCTTGCCCAAAAGTTTGAGGATGGTCTCAGGCATGATATCCAATCTTAGGTGAACATATTCAGGCTGGCTTCGATATCTTATATAGTCAACTAGGTGCTGATCACCAAGTGCAATCTGAGGGATTCTGGATCTGTGATCCAGGGTGGTTCAGCACCCAGAGTTAGTGCTCCACCAGCTGATAGTAGGAAGCTCCGCAGGGAGACTGCACGTGAATATCTGACTAGGAGAGATGCATCTTATGGTAGCCAGGTGGTGTTCTAGTAGTGCGAGAAGAGTGGGCATACGAGGCCACTTTGCCCGAGGGACCCAGTGGAGTGCCTATCTTGCAGCAAGATGGGTCATCTTCAGTGTTTCTATCGGATCTTTTCACCAGTAGATGGTGATATGGGATCTTCCATGACTCAATGTTTAGGAGCAGCACCACCAATTACACCTCTGTTAGGGAACTGGAGTTCTTCTGGCCGTTTGGGCTGAGGTGGTGGTCATGGTCGTGGTAGTCAGTCACCAGGATTTTAGAAATAGTAGGGTAGATCATCTTAGAGTGGTCAGGTAGGGTCACAAGGCCGCGGTGTAGGTCATACTTTTTCAGTGGAGAAGACCCAATAGGAGAAGGATCCCGAACCTTATACAATTCGAGGTATGATCTTAGTTTCCTCAATTTTAGCTTCTACTCTTTTCGATACAGGGGCTTCCCATAGCTTTATATCTACTGCTGTTGTGGAGAGCCTTGGGTTCTACGTCTTTTCTTCAAGAGATATCTTGATGCTAGACATTCTGTTGGGGACTAGAATAGCTAGTGTGTGTCAGTGTAAGGAGTGCCCTCTAGAGGTTGGTGGGTGTCACTTCTTGTGGGACCTCTATGTCCTAGAGATGAAATACTATGAATTCATTCTTGGGATGAACTGGTTAGTTCCTTTCTAGGCTGTTGTCAGTTTTTATCCCCATAGGGTGAGTTTCACATTTCCAGGGTGTGGATATTTTCTTCACCAGGGTGAATGGGATGTCCAGGCGAGCAGAGCGAGACCTGAGCATCATGGGTTGGGAGGAGTTACTGCCCAGATTTCTATACTATATCTGGATGACTAGGGGAATTCACAGATAGAATTTACTCCAGTGGTGGATCATTTCATAGATTTATTTCCAGAGGACTTTTTGGGTTTTCCTCTGGAGTGTGAGGTAGAATTTTCTATTGAGCTTGTGCTAGGGGCAACACTGGTGTCCATTCCTCCTTATAGGATGGCTACAACAGAGTTATAGGAGCTCAAGAAGTAGTTGGAGGAGTTTCAGGCAAAGGGTTTCATTCAATCTAGTACTTCTCCCTGGGGTTCACCGATTCTATTTGTGAAGAAGGAAGATGGTACCCTTAGACTTTGTGTGGATTATTGGAAGCTGAACCAGTTGACAGTCAAGAACCGATATCCCTTGTCGAGAATTGATGATCTCTTTGATGAGCTTCGAGGAGCCCGGGTGTTCTCGAAGATTGAATTGAGATCTGGTTACCATCAGTTGCACGTTAGACCATTATATATACCTCTTAAATCCTTTCGAAGCAAGTTTGGTCTATACGAGTATGTGGTTATGCTGTTCGGTCTCACGAACACGCCTGTAGTATTCATGGAACTGATGAACCGAGTGTTCCATCCATACTTGGATTCATTCATGGTACTCTTCATGGAAGATATCTTGGTATACTCTCACCCTTGATACGACCATGATACCCATCTTGAGACCATTTTGAGTACACTGAGAGAGAATCAGTTATATGCTAAGCTCTCAAAATTGTACTCCAAATTCACTTCTTGGGCCATGTTATCTCAAAGAAATGAGTATCAGTAGACCCAAAGAAAGTGAGAGCTGTAGTTTCTTTGGAGAATCCGAAGAACGTCTTTGAGGTGCATAGTTTTCTAGGGCTGGATGGATACTACAGACGTTTCATACAAGACTTTTCGTGCTTAGTAGCGCCACTGATGGGCCTGACTAAGAAGGGTGGAAAGTTCTTGTGGTCAGATTCTTGTGAGTCATCCTTTCAAGAGCTGAAAGGGAGATTGAATTTAGCACCGATACTAGTATTTCTAGAGTCGAGAAAGAGCTTTACTGTATACTATGATGCTTCAGGTATTGGTTTGGGATCTGTTCTTATGTAGGGGGAAGGGGTCGTTGCATAAGAGTCACAACAGTTGAGGCCACATGAGAGGAACTACTCGACGCACGATCTCGAGTTAGCTGATATTGTTAATGCGTTACACTGTTGGAGACATTACCTTCTAGGATAGAATTTTTTGGTTTTCACTAACCAAAAAAGTCTCAAGTATATCTTCAATCAGTGTGATCTGAATTTGGGATAGTGAAAGTGGGTTGAGTACCTTCAGTATTTTGACTTTGATCTTGCCTATATGCCTTGGAGAGGAAACGTATTAGCTGATGCGTTGAGTAGGAGGAATCAGATACAAATATTTCAGGAGGCCATTAGTGAGTGGCATCTTATGGCTCTATTCTCTAAGATGCATTTGGAGGTGCACGACAGACAGTGACATACTTTTATTTCTTATATAGATGTTACCTCTACCCTTGTTGATCGAGTGTTAATGAGGTATCTATCCGATTTTGAAGGCCTAGTCCTACGTGAGAGTGCGTCAGGAGAGGACCCTATTCTAAGATGGACCATAGGTGAGGATGAGATCTTGTGTTTCTAGGGGCATGTATGGGTACTAGCAGACATACGCGAGGAACTGATGCGGGACTTTCATTCCTCTATTTGGGCAGTTCATCCTGATGTCACCAAGATGTATCATGATCTACACCATCAGTATTGGTGGCCTGGTATGAAAAGAGATTTTTCTGGTTTTCTCATGAGGTGTTCCACCCATCAACAGGTTAAAGTGGAGCATCAGCGACCCGCATGTATTTTTCAACAGTTACCCATTCCTGAGTGTAAGTGGAATGATGTCATGATGGATTTCGTGACAGGGTTTCTGAGGTCTCCTTGAGGGAATGTTTCAGTATGGATTGTCTTTGATAGACTCACGAAGGTTTCTCACTTCTTTCCAATCCAGGAGACCTTCAGTGTTAATGACCTGGGACGGTTGTACATCCGAGAGATTTTATGTCTACATGGGGTTCCACACTCCATTGTTTCAGATAGATATGCACATTTTACTTGTCGGGTCTGGCAGGGGATTCAGAAGGATTTGGGTACACAAGTGCTTTTGAGTACTGCTTACCACCCTCAGAGAGATGGCCAGTCTGAGTATACGATTCAAGTTCTTGAGTACATTCTACGAGCATATATTCTGGATTTTGTAGGTTCTTCGGAGAGACATATAAATCTTGTTGAGTTTTTCTAAAATAATAGTTTTCAAGAAACTATTGAAGTGGAACTTTATGAGTCTTTGTATGGTAGGCCATTCCAATCACCCTTATGTTGGCTGGAGGTAGGAGAGGCAGCTATGCTAGGACCTCATCTTGTTCAGGAGACCACAGAGTAGATAGAGTTGATTTAGAAGAGGATGGCCACCACACAGTCTCAACAGAAATCTTATGCTGATCGAAGGAGACGACCTCTGGAGTTTGAGGTCGGGGATCAGGTTTTCCTATGTGTGACACCGAGGTTGGGACATAGGATGATTATGAGACAGGGTAAGCTTTCTCCGAGGTATGTCGGGCTGTTTGAGGTTTTGGAGAGAGTTGGGCCAGTTTCCTATCGGTTGCAGTTACCCCATAGGTAACAGGATATGCACAGAGTCTTCCATGTTTCTCAGCTTCAACATTACTTCTCAGAACTGTCTCATGTCTTCCAACCCGAGGAGGTTGAGTTGGTAGTGGATGCATCTTTTGAGGAGCATCCTATCCATATTGTCGATTGAAGTACGAAGGTTCTCCGTGGCCGGTCCATTCCTATGGTACGGGTACTATGACTACACCAGCGAGTACAGGACATGACTTGGGAGAGGGAAGTGTATGTACGATCGCAGTGGCCAGAGCTGTTTGGGGTTTCTTCTTCTATGCCGCCTAGCTTGGGAAATTCGGGGAAAAATTTCTTTAAGGGGAAGTTTGTAAGAACTCAGATCTTTTTTCATGTATGTTTTCCTTTCTTGGTTGTTTTTTAGAAAAAGAGGAATTTCTTGAAATTTTTTAAGTACATGCTGTGTAATTTATGAGTACTCACCGTGTACTTTACGAGTACTCATAGTGTACTCGGTTACCGCACGTATCTTGGTGCTGGCCATGTAGAGGCCATGCACACGACCATGTGTGGTGACATGGAGGCTGCCTAAAGCAGAGTATGGAAATGTAAAGTACACTCCGTGTATTTTTTTCATTAAACGCACCGGGGTCGTGTCTAACAGACAGAACCATCTACTTCTCAACCTAGTTCATCCGAGAGCGCCTGTACGGTCATGAAATTCCTCCAAGCCCCCGATCGAGCATCTGATCTCTGATTCGACTTCCATTTATTGTGTTGGGATCACCTCAGTAAGCTTTTCCTTCTGATAGAGCTTTGTTTCCTGATTTCTCCTCTTTCTCAAGTTATCCTTCGTTGAACGTTTTGGACGTTTTCATAGATCTATGGTGTTTTTGGGTGATTCAAGGCTTGAGGTTCACATATAGAGATATCCCAACATTGAGGTAGGTGTATTGATCCTTTATGTTGAAATTATTTGAGTAATATGTGCAATTTTTTCCAATACCATTGAACGGGGTATTGCGAGTTTACCGTTTTAGCCCTGTTAATTTTCTGCCATGATTGTATGCTTGAGTAGAGGTTAATTGAATGTCAATAGGGTTGATTCTTATAATTTGGAAGGGATTTATCATTCATGTTATATTTACGACCGTTTGGTCCTATTTATCCTATTAGGATTCCTTGATGTTTTCCCATTCCTAGTACTATAGAATGGAGTGATTATTTTATCTAACATGCTTGATATGCTGTAGAATGTTTAGCCAAGTATTTCTTGAGGTATAATTTGTCCTTATTGCATTTCTATGCTTGTTTGACTTACACAGGGCCATGAGAACTTGGTGTAGTAGAATATAAGTGGAATTGACTGTGTGAGCTTCCTCAGAGAGTCTTTATCAATTTTGACTATAAGGGTAATTGACCGTGTGAGCTTCCTCAGAGAGTCTTTATCACTTTTTATTATATGGGGAATTGGATATGTGATTATCCTTAGAGAGTCTTTATCACTTTGACTATAAGGGTAATTGACCGTGAGTACTTCCTCAGAGAGTCGTTGTTATATCCTTGTAATTTGAACTGCAGGGGTAGACTGTGTCTGCTTCCCAGAGGGTTTCTTGTGTTTTTAGATAGGACCCGAGGGGATAGGCTACGTGTACTTCCCAGAGGGTTACCTATTTATGTTTTCCTACTTGATTAGATATTTAATTGATATATGAAACTAAATGCTTTGAAAATGTAGGATTGGTTACTGATGAGTACTTCCTTGTTTACTACCTTCTTTTTTTATTACCTTCCATATATTCACTGAATGTTAGGCACAAATCATTTGGTGGTTGCCTATTGGGATTTAGTCTCACACCCTGTTTGGGCCTAAACAGATTATATTACTATAGGTATAGATAAGGGAAAGTTCCCTTCTACTTCAGGTACGCTAGTGTTGTGGGGATGGAGATCATGGGTCCAAGCTGAGGCTTGTGATGCAGAGAAGCTATCATCTATCTTTCTTTTGTACTTTGGTTTAGTACTGTTTGTATTCCAGCATTGTGATTTGTTTGGATCCTTTCCAAGACATATGTATCATGCATCATTCATATATATATATATATATATGTGTGTGTGTGTGTGTGCGTGTGTGTGCTCCAGTTTATTATTTCTAGTTTTTGACTATTTTCTTTTGTATGGATTATTACTGCTTCTGTTATTGTATATCTCTTTTACTTTTGCTGTGTTACTCTACTAATGAGGGTATAGTTTCCCCACTATCCCACCCAAGGCCCTCGCTGCTAGTCAGCAGCCTCTAGAATTCGGGGAAATGCGCTTGAGGCCATGTGACCAACCGGGTACGGAGCGCCTCTGGGTAGCTTTCAGAACTGGGATGTTACAGGTATAGACGTTTTCACATAGTTTTATTCCAAGAGAGGAAGCTATATGTGTTGGAGTCTTCAATTCATAATAAACCTTCGTAGAGTGAGATATCATAAGATAAAGAGGCCCCCCATGAGACACTTTGATGATGCATTGAATACCCAATGTATCATGTTATCATGTAAGTCCAATTAATCACAAATAATGTAACTTGATAAGGAAACATACACAATGTTATATTAATTCCTAGATTTATACACAAAGAGAGTGAGATAGGGGAGGTATATGTTTTCTAGTGAAATCTTGATGTTTAAGATAGGGTAAGGGAACTAATCTTACTATAAAAAATAATAATTTCAACATCTTATTTTTATAAATTTTATTTAACTAATAATGTTAAAAATATTTTCCACATCATTTATTAAATAATCTAACATAATAAATCTTTATTATAGTGTTATTTAAGTCAGTTATAAATATAGTACCAGATCCAGGTAACCTAAATGGTCTATTCTAACCGTGTTTATTTATTTTATTCTATTTATATTTCACTAAAGTTGATTTATTTATTTTTTTTCCCTTTTTTATAGGTTATTTATTTATTTTTTAAAGTTTTCGATATATTTTTTTATTATTTTCTTATTTTACATATTTTTTGAATTTATAGAGTAATTATTTTGTTTTATTTTATTTCTTTTTTGATAGAAGGGGTTTTGTGAATATATAACACCCCTTAGAAATATTTGAAAATAATTATTGAATATTATTTAATTATTTCTTTGATTTATTTTGATACTTTTTCTCGTTTTCTGTGTTCTCAATCGATTCCTCATAAAAAGATCAATTTAGCTTCTACTCACGATATATCAGTTTTGTGTTAGAGTGCAGCCTTTACTTGAATGATACCACTGATTTCATATTATACTCAATTATTCAACTAGAATCAATCTATACCTCTAGAACTAATCATAAAATTATTTCCATAGCCACATCCCTACCACATTTCCAACCATCCAAAAAATCAAGGCCATGTATAAGTATATTCAACGAGAGTATTAAAAATATTTAAATAACATCCATTTGTTTGATGGATACTTTAACTAAATTAATTTACTACAATAGATCATATTCATTGATTATTTTTAAGTAAAATATCCTTTATAAAATTATAAAATGTATGATTTTGTGCTTTAAAAATTATCAGAATAATTTTTTTATTGGTGGAAGGATGTTTAAAGAAAAATAGTGTGAGTTTTTTGAGGTAAATTTTGAACACATATTCTTTTATAGTGGATTATATAGAAAAAAAATCATAATTATCAGTGTATATTGATGTGTAAAGGCCTTATCACACCACACCCACCATAGTATTATACAATACATAATGAAATTACCTAGTTACAACTATTTCTAAAGAGTATCCGTACTGTTTTGGGAAGCACTATTGTTCTCACCCCACTAGTAATGGTTCTCATTGAACCTATTTAGAAGTTACATACAAAAATAATTATTTTTGAAACTAATATTCTATTATTTAAACCAATATAGGTTGATGTTTATGTCCATTCTCCATCAGATGATTCGGATACCCATGCACTAGTAGAAGAAGTTGATTCAAATATAACAATAGAAGGAGAGACTTCCCATACCCCAAATCATGATGTGTGTAACCCCATTTAAAAAGGATAAATTGTTATAAGTGCCTTGGTAGATATGATAAAAAATAAATACCTTTACTTGAATAATGAATAATTCATGATCATTAAAGTAAAGACAAAATTGATATATTAGGACGAATTTATTATTTGTGATTCACATTATGAAGCTACTTCTCACATTACAACAATTAGAGAAATTACCTATATCCATTTATCAAAGACTCTAATAACAAACCATCTATAAAAGTCACACCATGTATTCCACTAACTCCCTAAAAAATATCATGAATAAAGTTGGTGGTCAAGCATATTTTTCGGTTAATTCTTCCCCATAAGATTATTGAAAACTTGGAACCAAAGTCTAAAAGAGAAAATCACATGAATGAAAAAATCATGATGAGGATAACCTAATAAACTTGGTGATAGTTAAATAAAAAAATTATAGTAATGAATATTTGACCATGTTATTATCTTTCACTAAAAATATAACCATCATTGGAACTAATCTATTTTACAGAAGCTGGTAAAATAAAAACTAAAATGGAATGGAGGTTAGAGGTTCTATGTTAAGATACTAGACAATATTTATTCAAGGATTAACTCATAATGAAGAATGCATCACTACATCTTCCATTCTACCCAAATGAAAATCTTTATCTAAGAAAAACTTATATGTGAGTTATTTTAATCAATGGTGAATGATGAAATATTGAACCCAAACAACCTAGATAGTTTTGTCCAACCATGTTTGTGTTTTATATTATATTGTATTTTTTTATTCCATTAATTTTATTTATTTATTTTTAAAGTTTTTTGAATTATTTTTAATTGAAAATGTGTTTCTAGTGTTCCCCTGTTCCCACATATTATTGTGTCCACATACTTACTTTTTAAAGGTAGGCAGCCTCTGACACTTTACCAGTGAAACCTTGGGTTGTTAATTGGTCAAGTGGATAGAAGTTTCAGCTAAAACCACACTTTATGGGGGATTATTTTATACTAAGTCTCTATTATAGATTTAATAAATTTTATTTAATCCTTTCAAGTATAAATACTGGTTACCATTAAGAAATTAATTGACCGATAATATGTATTTAAGGGGAAAATACACATGGGTATTGTATTGTATCTAATTTGATTCAAGTATTTTTTATATTTTTAGTTTAGATCCATATGATAAGAAACTCTAAAATTTATTTCTATCCAAAAAGGAATTGTTCTCCTAATAATGGAGGTAAGAGGTCTTTTATATTTAGGATCAAATCCGTAAAAGGAGATTTATTTGTATCCCTATTACAAAATCTTATTCCAGAGACATATGAAATGTTATCTTATGCTTGTCACATAAGAAGAGAAAACACCATATCTTTCTTATCCTAGGGAATAAGGTCATCTTATGAATATCACATAATTAAGGATGTTTCATCCTATGCTCATCACATTGGTAATTTTATGTTCATCACATAATGCTATTGGTTTATTGTGCTTGTAAAATAAAAAGCTTGAAATTTTTTGGGAGATATTTTCTTTATAGGGGGGAGATGGGATAGTAATAGTGTTAAGATTTAACCTCAAGGATGAATCTTATATATCACGCTGAAACATTAATCAAAACCCACATAGTTTAACTTTCACTATTTGGGGTTGTGTTACAGGACCAACCCATGTTGTTTAATGTCATGTTGTAATGGCTATTCACTATGTAGTTAAAATTTATATATCTAGTACTATTAGGTGAAAGGTATATTGTAATGGTTTTTGTGGTATTTATGTATAATAAACACTTTTTAGTTCATATTATATGTTGGTAACTAGAAACGAGAAGGTATGGTCAGTTACTACACTTTGTTGAAGGCTGTTTTATATCCTTTATGTTATGTAGTGATGGAATCACATGCTTATCACATAAAGAAATTATATATGGGTCATATTATAACCAATATATAATAAAACGAGATATGGTTCAAAATTTTCTCATCACATAAGTAATGATGGGTCATTATATGCTCATCACAAATAGAATATTTTTTCCATCACATAAAGAAGTGAGTCTCTTTTAAACATCACATAAGAATGATGGTCAAGATTGGGAGATACTAAATATAGAGTGGGAGATTGGATAGTAATGGTGTTTTTATTTTTGTATTTAACCCAAAAGAGGTTTCCTATATATCTAATTGGAATAGGAATCAAAACATATATATTTCAAGTTTCACAGTTTAATATTGTATGATAGGAATGGTCCATGTAGTTTAACATCATGTAGTAAAAACTACATGGTATGAAGTTTAAAGTTATATAACTAGGACTAATAGGTGAAAGGTTCCTTTAAATGGATTGTATTAGTACTTATTCCAAAGTGTACCTTTCTGGTTCACTATGGTAGGTGATCTAGGTGGTCATATTTTTGGGAAACCAAGAGGATTATCTCTACTCAAGGAGTGTGAGGAAACAAAGAGGATAATATCTAATCAATAAATATGATGAAACTAAGTGGTGTATCTAGACTCAAGGAATTTTATTAAACTAATAGGAGTCTCACAAATCATGGAATTGATGTGTGTATATTACATATGTGTTTCCAAATAAAAAATATTTCATTGAAGGAGTTAACATACACCCAATTTTACATGGTAGATGATTTTTTAAACGGGTAAACATGTGCTATAAGATAATAGAGTCCTATGAATGGTTTGTATCATGTAGATGAATGATTTTATATTAAAATAGTCTTTTAATCTTTAAAAAATTGGTCCACTCTTGGTTAAATATTATGTAGAAGTAGACCATTGGGAAGAGAGAGACATAAAGATAAGAAACCTCAATATTTATATAAGATTAGAGTTTTATAAGAACTGGGTATGGTTTATAAAAAGGAATGGTTTGAAGGTGGATTATTTCATAAAGGAATTTTTATGATTAGCCCTCTAAGAAATAATTTTGTGGAAATTCTTTGTAGAGGACTTATACATGCATCCCCACAGAGGATGCAATTTCTCTCCTGGGAATGAAGTGCTTTGAGAATGATATAGTTTATCTATTGGGAGAATATCAAAGGTAAAAAAATTCTCCTCATAGTCTATATCAAAGTCCTTACCTTTAATTTCAAGTTAGGTATTCATATGTAGTGCTTCATAACTACTTTTCTAGAGTTGGTATTGAAAAGGAAAAATGAATACAAGAAGGATTACTACTTATGTGTCACAAACATCACCCTTAAATAAAAAATTTACATGACCATAAAGAATTTTGGTGACCATATTGGATCTCCATCATTTTGTCACAAATGATGCCCAAATATGAATATATTACACGATAATGAATGATTTATGCCTTATATGTACAAAAATAATCACAGAAATAATGATAACATGTCATCATAAAGAAGTTATGTCACTGTGAAAGTGGTATATAAACACGATGGAGTTATGAGGTTATAAAGGTGTTATATGGAAGTGAAATAATTTCACCATTCTGTTATAAAGTATGGAACTCTTGTGGAAGAATGTCCCCTATTCTTAAAAAAATAGATGTCATTGTTGTAAAATCCTCAACCTAGATGCTACTCAACAGTGACTAAGCCTGGCGAGTCACACAAACTCGAGTGAATCTCCCCAGATGCTAGAGGCCACGGACTAGCAGTGAGGGCCTATGTGTGTCTATGGGGAGACTATGCCCTCATCACCAGAGTTTAGAATAGTGGAAATCCAATAACATACAATCAATATAAGTAGTATATTATCCAGAAAAAATTAAACAGTGGAAGATTGATATATAAGCAATGCCAAAGACATTTAATATAAAAAATGATGATACATGTCATATGTCTCTAATAAAGCATCCAAAACATGTATATAAGGCAATTGTACAATACATGTAATAAATGTAAAAAGGGATAAAAGTATCTATCTGGAATCAAAATACTAATCTTTGTATGATTCCACCCTTATCCTATGAAAACACTAGGAACTATAGTAGGGTGCTTTCCCTATTCAATACCTGCAATCATATAGTCTATTTTGGTACCTAAAGGTGGCCCAAACAGGGTGTGAGATATAATCCCAGTAGGTAATCACCCAAGTTCTATGACATTTAGTTAGTAAATATATAAAACAGAGTGTTCAAGACTATATATAACAAATGCAAGGAAGTACTAAAAAGTAATCATTCCATAAGTACATGTTATCATTTATAATAAATTCATTTATTCATTTCCATACAAAAATTAAAACTCATTTAATTTAAAAGTATTGAGGCCCGATGCAATCTCTCTGTCCATTGTAGCACATGTATCCAAGGATTCCTACACAGGTCATCCATAAAGTTATAAGTCAAAGACCAAATCCATGATTTTTCTTTGTCTTGACAAACATTTCATGTATAATTCATTTCATTCATTAATCAATTTAGAAATTGAGTTTGTACCCAACATTTCTAAGTTGGAATCCAAATCTCACTCTAGGTGTAAAATGAAACAACACCCTATGATCCTATACATGGAGAACCTATCAAGATCCTAGGTATCGTTTTAGGTGTGGTATAATGGAACTACCATTTGAGTTCATCCTTAGTGGTTCACTAAGGGAGCCCAAGTATCACCCATGACATATATGTTCAATTACCTTTGAGTTTTTCCATGGAATTATAATATGAATCCATGAATCACTCTTAATATAAAGGTCAACCCCATTGAGTCCATTCTTGGTAGTCCATATCAATATTCCAAGTGTCAATTGAGCATGATAAAGGTCAAGGACATATGAATCCATCCATGGAATTCATCATTTGAATCCATATGTCACCCAAAGACTACTCAATATCATTCAACAATATCTCTTAATCAATTTCATTAGTCATGCCACAGTCAAAACCAAGAACACACCTACTCAACTCACCTAAAAAGGTGAGAAAAAGAAAATACCAATCTTAGAAGGATTTCCTTCCAAATACTCACATGGGAAAATATTGATAACAAGGTTCTAAAGATTAAATAAACTATTACATGGCACAATCTCTGTCTATCTCATTTAGGAAAAACAATATAAAGGAAAATTCATGGTTAATCAAGAAATTTCATAGCATGGGATATTCTTACAAGGATTACCCTTAATTACTCACATGGGAAATTTATTTAAAGAAAAACTCAAGCTTAACAAGCTATTGTATGGAAAGGATCTAGGGCCATGAAATCCATTCTCTTTCCTCATCAATTCAATTACAATTCCATCAATCCATTTAAAACTAAGTCAAGGAAAGGCACACCTCATGGGAATCCAAGTTCAAAATATACCCACAGTGGTCCATTTATATAACAAACACACCCAAGGGGGTGTTTCTAAATCAAGGTACACTACCTATAACATTTTCTAATAGTCCCTTTAATTGAATATGACATGCATACTAATTCTATTCAAGGATGTAAATTAATTTAAGGTAATGACCGAAAAATGGGTTCATGGAACAAAGACATATATAAATAACTTGAATTTAAGTTAAAGTCATGAGACCACCTTCCTTAGGCATGTGGTTGATAGATTTTTCAGTATCAGCTCCTGATTCAGCTCACATTGGGAGACATCTGATGAACGGACGAAGAACCTAATAATAGAGAAAATCAACTTACACATAAATATCACAACCAATATCTAGAAGAATAGGGAACAACTAAAAATTAATCAATATCTTACTATTGCATATCCAACAAGATGAACTCTCATCAATTCAGAGTTTAGATAGATAAGATACCTCAAATTCCATCTTAGGCTTCAAGGGGAGATCTCCAATGGTGTCCTTGATACGTGGGAGGAAGAATAACCAAGTTTTTGGTTTTAAATGATTTTTTTAAATTTAAAATTATAAATTTCCCAAAATTTAAGGGGTTTCATGGTTTAGGTGCATGATTTGACAAACTCTTCATGGTTATCTATAGGCAAGGGGCACCTTCACAATTTTCTCACATGGTTTTACTAATCATGTGAAAAACATGAAAATATCCTCTATAAAAATTACAAAGCTAGATGCATGGACATGAATCCAAAATTTCATGGTTTTTCCTAACCACGTGTCCTATTCCTACTCTATTCCCAAGTCTTAAATGGTTTGTTAAACCGTGCAGCCAACCTTGTATAGTTTAAACTAACCATGCGTCCAGGATTTGAACTAGCCTTGGACACCGTTAATAACTATATGAACTCAACAAGCATTAATTTTTGGCTATATATAGAAAATTAAACTTATAAAATGTGGAAATTAAAGTATCCATAGCTCAAAGATCAACCATGTTTTTACAAACTTCCACCCTTAAATAAATTCATCACTGAATTTACCTTAGAAGGGTGGTAAAGCATGATATGAGAATAACTCTAGCCACTATGATCATACATCAGCCTCCCGCTCCCAGGTCTAATCCTATACTTGTCCATGTTGTCCTAATACCCTTACTAAAGGAACTGACTAGCCTTAGAGAACCTTTATACTATGATCCAAAATACGTATATATTGCTCATCAAAGGACACATCTACCCATGAATCAACATCCTCAGGCTAAAGGGAATGAGACATGTATAAATAGTAATGTTACAGCTGATAAACATGGAATACATCATGCATGGATTGATACCTATGAGGTAACTACAACCACTAGGCTACCAGAATGAATATCTCTAGAATCTCAAACGACCTGACATAATGTAGTGAAATATTACCTTATCTCTCGATTCTTTATTGTCTTGATACTTGACCTTGAACTCTAGAGGTCTTCTATGACTATCAATGTAAGATTTTTGATGATACTATGTTATATCCATCCACTTCTTAATCAACTTCACCTACTCTGTGGTCTTTTGAATAAGATGAGGTCCAAGCATAAAAACATATCCTGCCTCTAACCAATATAGGGGTGATTGGCATGGCCTTCCATATAAAGACTCATATGGAACCATATGGATAGTATTCTAGAAGATATTTTGGTAGGAGAACTCAACTAGGGGTATATGAATCTCTTAAGATCCCCTAAAATCTAGGGTGTATGTCCACATCATGTCCTAAAGCACCTAAATTCTATGCTCTAACATTCTATCTTTTTGGGGGTGGTATTCTGTGATCCGAATCACATGTATACCCAATACCCTCTTTATACACTTCTAGAATTATGAAGTAAACTGGGTGTCCCTATATAAAATAATAGTATGTAGGACCTCGTAAAGTTGGACTATTTCATGTATGTAAAACCTCCCAAGTTCATCAACTGAAAATGTCTCCTTGATAGGTAGGAAATGCACAACTTTTGTGATCCTGTTAATAAAAACCCATAACACATCATTAACTTGAGGCAACCTTGGTAAACCTATCCTTAAATCCATTATGACGTTATTCAATTTCAACTCGAGAATGGGTAGATACTATAAAATTCCATCCATTCGCTGATGTTATTCCTTCACGTGCTGATAGGTGGTACATGTCATGAAAAAACTAGCTACATATCTTTTTATACTCATCCCCAAGTACAAAAGATATAAATATTGATACATCTGGGTGACTACAAGATTCACCACCCAAGATGAATAATCAAAATCATGCATCAGATCCTCATGCATTTCTGCTGAAACCCATACAAAACCATGTATAGAGAGAATTTCATCCTCAGATATGGTCCATCTAGGAGAAGAGTCCTCAACTGCCACACACTCCCATAGGACTAGGCCTTCTGAGTTTGATAGTTGCTTCATCCTCACTCTCTCCAACATGGTAGAGGTAACAACTAAGAGAGAAAGGAAAGTCTTCCCTTGACTTTTTTGAACATCCAAGTGCATCTCAAAGAACAAATCCATGAGCTACCACTCACTAACGACTTACTAAACTACCTGTATTTGAGTCCTCATACTCAGTGAATTAGCCATTTCATTTTCTTTACCTGGTGTGTAGGCAAGATTGAAGTAGAAAGACTATAGGTACTCCACCCACCTCCACTACATCAGATTCATATCATGTTGTGTAAATATGTATTTGAGGCTTTTACGGTCTGTGTATACTAAAAAATGACCTCCTAGTAAATTATTTATCCAACAACGCAATGGGTGAATAGTTGTAGCTAACTCGAGATCATGCATTGGGTAATTCATCTCATGTGGCCTCAACTACCATGCCCCGTATACCATGAATCTATGTCCTTTCAAAATTGCTGCTCCAAGCCCGATACCTAATGCATTACAGTAAATAGTGTAACTCATACCTAACTCTAGAAAAATCAGTATCAGTGCTGAAGTCAATCTCCCTTTCCACTCTTGAAAGGTCGTCTTATAGGATTTTGACCATACAAACTTCACACTCTTCTTAGTCAAGCCTTTAAGCTGCACTACTAAGCATGAGAATTCCTATATGAAACATCTATAGTAACTAACCATCCTTAAGAAACTATGTACCTCAAAGACATTCTTGGGTTGCTCCCAGGAAACAACAATTCTCACCTTATCTGGGTCCATTAATACTACTCCCTATAAGATAATGTGACCCAAGAAGTGAATCAGATCCCTCCAAAAGTGGCACTTTGTGATATTAGAATATAACGGATGATATCTTAGTGTATTCAATACAATATCAAGATGTTTGGATTAGTCATGTTGTTTATGAGAATACACCAAAATATCATCCATGAAAACCACCAAAAATGAATCATGATAAGGTTCGAATGCTCAGTTCATCAGTTCCCTAAAGACTTCTGGCACATTCGTGAGATTGAATGGCATAACCAAATATTCATATAGACCATAACTACTATGAAAATTTGTGCGAGGTATGTATTATGGTCTAACATGCACCTAATGATAACCAAATCTCAAATAAATATTTAAGAATACCCAACCTCTTCATAGATGGTCGAAGAGATTATCTATCTGTGGAATAGGATACTGATTCTTAATCATCAACTGGTTTAATTTTTGGTAATCCACACATGGCCTGAGAGTTTTTTTCTCCCTTAAAAAAAGGACAGGAGAACCCCACAGTGAAGTACTATTTTGGATGAAACCATTTTCCTCTAAATACTCTACCTACCTCTTAAGATCTTGAATATCAGTAGTATCAATCATATAATGAGGAATAGATACTAGTGTAGCTCCTGGAACTAGACTGATAGAGAACTCTACCTTATCACAGGTGGTAATCCTGAAAATCCATCTGGGAAAACATCCATGAAATGATCAACCACTGGAGAGAAATAAATCTGAAATCTTCCCTAATCATCTAGATATAAACTCTCAATCTGGACTATCATCCCATCTAGTACATGATTCTCAGGTCCATCTTGGCTTTCTTAGATATCCCATTCAACTTGGTGAATGAAATATCTGCCCTTTGGTGAGGTGAAGCTCACCATACAATGATAGAAATCAAAAAAATCATGAAAGGTATCCAACCATTCCATCCCAAGAATGATATAAAATCCTATCATCTCAAGGACAAAGAGGTCCCATACAAAATGACACCCACCAACCTCAAGGGGGAACTTCCTGCACTGACGCACATCTTATGTTATGATCCCTAATGGAGTTTCTAGCATCATAACACCATCATCAGTATAAAAACTAAGCCCAAGGCTATCCACAATGAGAAAATATATAAATATATGATAATAAACTACATACAAAAGTGTAGAATCTAAAATTAAGGCTACTAGAATAGTACCTCCGATAGTAGAAGGATCAGGATCCTACTCATCAAGGGTCTGTTGCATTATGTATGCCTGGATTGGACCACAACCTTATGAAATTTCCTCAATACCCTAAGATAATACAACTTGACATATCTATAAAATTGGGGTCTAACTACCATGGTCATGACCACCACCTTAGCTTAACTATCCAGCAATACTCCATCTCCCAGCTTGATGAGAAGCTGCTGACCCCGCTCTTGAACATGGAGTTGGTGTAGACCCTCTCTCACTGGTTGCTGGTGGAAATTTTCTACAGAAGAACTATAGATATACCCTTGTCACAAGATCAACACTCAACTGGGTCCCTTATACACTATGGCCTCATATTTCCTGGCCTACCACACTGGTAGCACCTCACCTGTTTACCTGAGTAAGTGATATGACTGAAAATATCATTGTGTGGAATCTCTATACGGTGCTTCTTACTATCAGTCAATGCAGTCGAAAAAATTCATCTATAGTCAGATTTTGTACCTAAGAACATCCTCAAATTTCCTAGATTTAGATATCCCATCAACCATCAAAATAGGCATGAAGTGTTGGAGCTCAGTAAAACAGGACAAGTAATCTATCACTAATAATGTGCCCTGCTCCAGGTGTAATATCTCTCAGGCTCTATCATCCCTCAATGTATAGAGTTTGAAATTTTCATAGAAGGCTATATGAAAATACCTCCAGTACGTCTCTAGATGATGATCCATCCAAGTGATAACCTCCCCCATCTCTTATAGGAATCACATAAAAACTGTGCCTCAACACCTATGTATGGTACAAAAACTGGTGCCACAGCTGGCATGACTAGAGGATCTATTGGTTTCCCATGTACGGTAGAGTATGATCATTGCCACCCTCTCGACCTCTATAGTTCTTCATGGTAGAATTCCTCTCAAATTCCAAATACATTCCTCACTTTAGGGCCATTATCAAGGTTCACAGATCTAAATTGTATATATTTAAGTAGGATATGAAAAATACCTTCTCTATAAAAACACACCCCTCTGCCTGCCCCAAGAGTTAGGTCATGGAGATATATAGATTAGGTATTAACAAGATACACTTCCAATATTCCACTACTAAGGTCAGGTCAAGTCAATTTATCTTTCATAAATAACTTAAGTTTCCATTTTATTCTCACTATATTTCACATATTCATTTTTATTTTTCATTTGAATTCATTCTCATTTCATACTGATATCACAATTCAATTTAAAAGGTTGAACCAATAGTTCACCAAATCCTGATCCATGAGGGCCCATACTCCCCTGTGACAAATAAAATTTAAAAGGTTGAACCAATAGTTCACAATTCATGATCATTTCAAACCACCCAAGGTTTGTTCCATTCAATTAGTAAATATATACAATAGAGTGTGCAATTAGATATATGACAAATACAAGTAATTATTCAAAAGTAAACATTCCCTATGTCTATTTTTCATTTATAATAAATTAATTTATTCATTTCCATATAACAATTAAAACTCATTTAATTTAATTTAAAATTCTTGAGACCCGACATAAGCTTGGATTCCCCTATATCACATGTATCTAGGGATGCATACACAAGACATCCATAAAGGTATAATTCAAATACTAAATTCAGGATTGTTATTTGGTTTGGAAGATGCATCATATATAATTAATTTCATTAAATAATCAATTTGGTACATGATTCTATCCCTAAAATTACTAATTGGGAATCCAAGTATCACTCTATTTGTAAAATGAACCAAAACCCTATAAGTCCATCCATGGAGAACCTCTCAATTACCCAGGTATCGCTCTAGGTGTGGTATAATGTCACTACCATTTGAGTCTTCCTTTAGTGGTCCACTAAGGGAGCCCAAGTATCACCCATGGAATATGTGTTTAATGACCTTTGATTCCATCCATGAAATTTTAATTTGAATCTATGTATCACTGGACATATAGAGGTCATCCCAATTGATTTCGTCCTTGGAAGTCCATATTACGAGTCCAAGTGCCACTCATGCATAAGTAAGGTCAAGGCCATATGAATCCATGCATGGAATTCATCATTAAAACCCATATGTCACACAAGTTCTAATCATTATCATTCAAAAATATATATTAATAGAATTTCATTTATCATTCCAAGGTCCAAACCAACAAAAAACCAACTCAACACACCTAAAAAGGCGACACAAATCAAAGACCAAGATTAAAAGGCCGTCCTTCGAAATACTTAAATGATCAAATATTGATAACATGATTCTTGAGATTAATTAAACTATTACATGGAATAGTATCTATCTATCTCACATGGGAATGGAAATAAAAAGGGAAATTCATTCTTAATCAATAAATTGCATAGACTAGTATAAACTTAGAAGGCTTACCCTTGATTACTCACATAGGAAATTAATTTAAAGAAAAACTCAAGCTTAAAAAGATATTTAATGGTGAGGATCTAAGGTCCTAGAATCCATTATTTACTCTTCATAAATTCAATTAAAATTCCATTAATCCATTTAAACTAGAGTAAAGTCAAGGTACACCTCAAGGGCATTCATGTTCAAAATCCACCCAAATCAGTCCATTTATATAACTAACATAACAAAGGGGTGTTTCTAAATAAACTTCCATAATATATAACATTTGTTGATTATCCCTTTAATTTAATAGAACATACCTAAAAATTCTATTCAAGGATTAAAATTCATTTAAAGAGATTACTGTAAAATGGGCGGGTGGAACAATGACATATATAAATAAGTTGATGTTAATAAAAAAGAATGAGAGCACCTACATTAGGTTTGTGGTTGATAGATCATCTAGTATCAGCTTCTGATTCAGCTTAGATAGGAAGAAATGTGAAGGATGGATGAATAATCTAATAATAGGTAAAATCAAATTTCTCTCAAATAGAACAACTGATATCCAGAAGAATAAAGAACTACTAAAAATAAACAAGATCTTACCATTAAATATCCAACCAGATGAACAACCATTGATTCAGAGTCCATATAGAGAAGGTAACTCAAATCCATGCTTAGGATTCAAGGGGATCTCTTTAAGGGTTACCTTACTATGTGGGAGGAAGAATAACCCAATTTTATGTTTTTAAAAATATTTTAATTTAATTTAAAATAATAAAATTTTCCAAAATTTAAGGGGACACACCGTTTAGGTGCATGGTTTGACAAACCATGTGAAAACCATGTATTGTTATTTGTTGGAAAGTGGCACCCACATGGTTTGATAGCATGGTTTGACTAACCGTGCAAATATCCTGCAAATATACTCTATCTTATAGAGTTGGATGCATGTTATTATGGCCCAAATCGCACAGTTTGTCCTAACAATGTTCCCTATAACTACTCCCTTCCCATGCCTTGCACAATTTGTGAAAATATGTAGCCTACCTCGCACAGTTTAAAATAACTGCTCTCCTGGCCATTTTCATCTAAAATCTCTAACTCTAGGCTCTAAAACATCCCCCAAAACCCCCTATAACTATATTAACTCAATTAACTTTCATATTAGGCCATAAATAGACATTTAAACAAAGAAAACATGGAAATTAAAGGATCTGTACCTCAAATATGAAGAGGTTCTTACAATTGTGGAAAAATTTCTTTTTTCAATTTTTTTCTTCATGATGAAATGAATAAGTTAAATCATCCATAAATTTTGATATGTAAGCCCATTTTGGATTCATTAGAAATAAATTATAAGAATTTGATATAAATTATGGCCCTATCTACAAGGATCCTATTAAAAATTAAAAATTATAATGATTTAATTTGTTGACAATAAGGTTGGTTAAGGTTTTTGACAATATGGATGGTCAAGGTTGATGTCCAAGATATGTGTTTTCAAATTAACGAATCAAGTTGTATTTTTTGAAAATATAAATTTTGACAATACTTGTTGAGTTAGTTGATCCCAAAAATGTTTGGACAAGGTACACATGTTGGAAGTGTTGAAAAATTTATTGTTGGTCAATTGAAAAAATGTATGGAGGCATGGAAAAAGAAAATTTCATGGAGTATGGTGCATAATAGTTTAATATGACTAACATAGTCAAGGCCACACCCTATTGGTGGCCATATTGGAGATATAGAAGATGGCTAGGATGGACCATGCCCATTTCCTTAGGCATACTGTTAATGGAATTACCTAAAATAAGAAAAGAAGAAGGGATATACCTTGGTGGAAAACAAGACAACAAAGTTATATCCTACAACTATCCATCCCTTAGTGCATGTCATGTTGTTTGGATTTTTGAAGGAAACTGGTCAAAAGTATGGTTCTACACCATAGTTTGAAATATGTGGTCCAATTTATATCCTACTTTGATGATGTGATATTTGAAGGGTTTTGTAATGGAATAGACCAAACCATAGTGGAATTGGTTATAGTCAACAGGTGGAGTCCTAATCCAAAATGACTTAAGGTAGGAGACCATGACCATAGTGTTTGCTGTGTTAGAGACAAAACATCTTAGGTTCCCACACCAGGTCATAGTATAAGTTGTGTTAGGATTAGGTGCAAAAAATCCGGAGTAATCCACCCAGGAAATGTATGAATGGTTCTTAATTTCATTATATATCATAGTAATCAAATTAACTCCATGGTTTAAGAAAAGTTTAATGGTGACTATAATATTGATGATGATTAATTTATTTGTAATAAATTCACACTAAAAAGGATTTTTTCTAGTTTCCATGAGGTAGTTATGTATTCAAATTTTGAAGAAATCAATGAGGAGGTTCATGGGAGTTTTGGGAAGTTGTATTATCCCATAATGTTAAAAAATGTGGGAAATTTATTTCCTCACCACCTCCTTGTTAAATTAGAAGATCAATAGGCTGAAGAGTGGTATGAATGATTTTCATAGAGATAGTAATAATTTCAAAGCCCAATAAGAGTACAATGTTAGTATTTGAAATTGGATTTTAATACTTTAATATTATTATTATTTTGATAAATTACCATTTCATCACATTTAATTAAATTCAAATTGTTTAAAAAAGAAATCATATCATATTTACATGTTTTAATGTTTTTGATTGATTAATTCTTTTTATAATTTTAAATTTATATTTTATATTCATGTTTTATTTTTCAGTGAAATTTATTTAAGTGTCTTAAGTAAAAAAAGGACAACCAATGAATCCTCTTAGGATAGCCCATCGACCACATATATGGTACCCATAGGTCAACCCTATGGGAGTTCTTTCCCAATGATCCCATAAGAAGGTAAATAAATCCCATGTATAACACCTTATAGAACACGCTTAGAGGAGTACATGATTTGGGACTAGTTATCTTTCTAGGCCATAGGCCTTGTATAAATAAATGGGTGTGCGGGTACTGATCCCCCACTAGCATCATGATGGTGGAATGTGATGAGTTTATTGATATAATGGTGGATCACCCTAATATGAAACTGATTTGGGATGTGAAAGCCACAAACAGTATTCATCAGTTTATGATTATTCAAAATAGAATGTGTTCAATTAGATCATAATTTTAACAATATTCTAATCAATACCACTGTTTATATTCTACCACAAGTGCCTCTTGAGTATCCTCTAAATTATACATTATTCTATAATTGATACAGAAACTCTGAAAAATACAACCGATCTTCTGAATTAATTCAAAGATCATGGGTTTTATTCTTTTTGTTCTCCACATCATTCATGCTTTTATTTCCTATATGCATTCTATTTTTTTTCTTTCATATAAGTCTATTTGACCAAGGTTTTTCAAAGTTTCACATGGATTGTGCATCCCGTTGTACCTGTGATTCATTCAATGTTTGGTCTCCATCAATGGTTGATAGTTCAACCAACATATGATGCTGATATCCTCCTTGCCCCGTGGTTGTAGCAGTGTGAAACTCAATGGTATCTTCTTTATTGTAGCATCTACTACTGGACAATGATAGATCATAGATTTATGGTGGATATAGGGTTGAAGGTAGATCACTTAAATGGTTGACCATTCTACATATGGTAGATATCTCCTTTATAAGTAGATCCATGATTAACTGATAGAAACAATAGTATATAGTTCAAGATCCTTCAATGGTGTTACCACTATCCCCCAATAGAAGTACCATTGGATAAATGGTGTATCCACCAATATTCGACCATTCGATAGTTATAATATCCTTTTTCATGATGGAACTCATCATTTTAATATTCTAAATGGAATGGTAGATCTCATATCACTGGTATATCTATCTACCACTGAATATCCCTGGTAGATCTATCTACCATTTGACATCGTTGATAGATCTACCTACTATTAGACACCATCGATAGATCTGTACATGCGATGGTAGATATTTTTTTTTCAATAGTATAAGCTTCATGTTGCAATAGTATATCTCATTCCAATTTCATAGTGATATGGTAGTGGCTCTCTCTTCATAGTAGAATCTTCATGCACCACTATTAGATCATGTTTCAAAATGGTATATCATGTTCGACACCAAAGATATATTAGTGAAATGGTGGCTTGTCAGCTACTGCTAGGTATTTCTATCTGCCATTAGTTCAAATAATTTTTATAAAAATACATAATTATGATCTTTTTAATTGATATAATTAAAATAAATTTATTGATATGAGTTTTATTATATTTTGATAAAATATAATTATATGTGATGTAAATTTTTTTTGAGCATATGTGCTACACATATATACATGAAATATATATGTTCTTATGATGCAATGTTTTATGATTTTTTAAATGTTTTAATAAGTTGAGGTTTATTAATTTTTTAACTATTTTATAAATATGAATTATATATATATATATATTAATATATTGTTAGTTTTATACTATTATTTCCTGAAGAAATAAACAGTGTAAAAGTTCTTTGTTATTCAGAGCGACATTTAAAAAAAGGTAACAATAATATTTAAATTTTGTTTTGTGATAACAAGTGGCATAAAGATATTGTTCATGTAGATTCTAAAATAATATCATTGTTTTAATGTAGTAATATTAATTCAATAGAGATGTATTCAATATATAAAACAACTTTCATGTGGATTATTCATCAGATAATTGTGACACAATTCTTGCTACTCTCATACGATTAAGAAACTTCTGTGACTTTTGTTCCTTGGATGTGATCACATAAGAAATTCAATATTATACCTTCTTTTATTGAATTTATCAACTATCATATAGATTTATCATCTTTAACATCATTTTATCATTTGATGGTTTCTTTGTATTCTTTTTTCTTTATGTTTTCTTTTATTTCTTATGTTTGGAATTATTAGAGTCTAGTTTATACTTTTCACAATAAAAATAAACTCCAACGTTGTATAGTTATTGTACCACTAAAAAGGAAATCTAGGTTTTTAGTCCCAATCAAAAGTAAGGTCATAGACCAGGTTTAGTATCCTATAAAAATTCAGGGTGTGCCTTCAAGTATTTTTAAAATTTAGAGAATGTAATAGGTTATCACACCTTTAAAAGTGAGGTTCCTTGTGGGTAACAATCTTTTTGTGAAGTAGAGAAGGTTAAGGAGTGGACTAGGATCTTGGTGATCTAAAATACTATAAATCTTTATTTTTGGGTATTTGTAATTTCATTTCACTTCATTTCAGGAACACAACAGTCACTATAGATCATTATTTTATGAACTCTAATTGATTTATAATAAAATTATAAATGAATTTTCAATCCCCCTCTAGTAATTATTTCTATCACTATTAATCCAACATAGATTTCCACGAGATGGGATAAAATATTGAATAATTTTCACCATTAAAGATCCTACCAAAGTAGAAGAAAGAGTTTTTTTCTAATAACATAGGTGAAGTGCTACATGAGTAATTATTCACATACTGTGAAGGTGAAAACCAAGTAGATTTCAACATTTCACCTGTCTGTGGATGAGTATGCATTCCCTAATAGTGATACTAGAGAAGGGACCTTAGTCCAAAAATTGTTTAATGGTGATTATTTCCACTAGCAGTGAGTAAAGGGAAGAAATTTTTAGGGAGTGACCCTTGGGAAGCAGTGAGATATCCCTAAACCTTGTTAAGTTGTAAGACTAGGTGAGAAGCATTTAAACCTTCACATATAGTGATTTTGGTGCATATGTATATTTCTATTAATCCTCCTTATATTTTTCCTAGTTAGGGTAAACCAAGTAAAAACACCATGTCCCTATTTTATTTTTTGAATGCACATTAAAAGGAAGTAAAAGGAACCTTAATGGAAATCTAGAAAAAGGATTAATTAAGTATTTAATCAGACCAACATCTAAATCTAGAATCATAAAAAGTGTAACTATTAGCTGAGTGGTCAAGATCCATTAGGGAAAGTGACACATTAAAGGGACAAGAGTTTTAATTTCTCAAGTATTGTCCATACATGATTCACCACACTTGGGTAATCTCACTCTAAGACCCTTTTCTAGGGACCAGAAATTAGTATCAAAGGAGGTATATTTTTGGATTTTTATAAATATATATTGATCTGAAGTTGTGTGGAAGAATTCATCCATAGAGAGGCATAACTTATTTAATGGAAATAATTTTAAATCATAAAAAAATAAGTTTTTTTGATTCATGAAAGATTATCTTAGAGTTCCGAGATAAGTGGTTGAAGTGGTAATTTTTTATTAAGATAACATAAAGTTATCTTTGAAAAAAATCAAAGAAATTCTTCAATTTATTCTTTAGTAAAAGAGGCATTAAAGGAATATATCGGGGATGATATATATAGAAATATAAATCTATGTAGATTCTCTAAATAAATGTGGATATATTTATAAGAGTTGTTTAGAAAATAGGTAATTCTAAGTGAGAATTTCCTTACATCAAAAGGGAAAAAGAAGAAAAACCTGAAGAAGACCTCCTAGAAGATGTGTTCTTCAATTGAGGTCAATTATGAACATGTAGTTATAACTAATTTTAACCTTTGAATATAAGAAGTATGTGGTGTTTTAGACTCTAGTATAAAAATGAAAAGTAGATGTGATGAGAAGGAAACAACATCTGGTTTCTATTCCAAAAGGTTCTCGTGAAATTAAAATGAATTTAAATAGTAATTCATGCATAAAGTGTAATATCAAATGTTTGAAGATTTGTACTTGGAAATCAAGAGATTTAAATGGGAGGTTTTGGTCTTGAATTTCATTATAAAAAAATAGTGAAAAAATAAAAGAGAAAAGTGACATAATTGAATATATTTCCCATGTGATAATGAAGAAAATATACATTGAGAAGGATTTGAAGGCTATAATCCCGACACTCAGGACCCAAATTGAATAAAATAGACATTCAAGTATGGTTGAAGATTTATGGTTGAAATATATGGATTTCAATCTAATGTGGAAGGATGAGGAAATCAAGGGGCTCAAGGAGAAGATAAAAAATATCAATTAGAATATGGAAATCCATCTAAAATCGATGTCAACTTATACATAAATAAAGAGAAATATAGATCTAAAATTTAGAAGAAAAAATTTGTTATATGAAAAATCTTGATGTGTTGTTCCATGAAAGAATAAATCCCTAAAGTGCTTATATTATGAAAAAATTAGGCACATCCTGAGTTGGTTTTTAAATCCAATAAGTCTAAGTATGTGATGAGAAATCTAGTAGTACCAAAATCTCATTAAAGGAGAGAAAAAATGTGTACGATTATTTTGGTGGATGTTTCATTTGTTCAATCCTTATTTATATGGAATGATATTTCAATTAGAGGAATACATGTAAGGTTAAAGAAACCATATAGAGATATTCCACTCCCATGGATTATAAGGATAATTTTTATCCTATAAAAAGTTCAATTAACATTACCACAAAAACAGTTTTTCGCAGTGCCCCCCCTTTATCAGCGCTAACGAAAAAGCGCTGATAAAGGGGGGTCCCTTTATCAGGGATCAAAAAAGCGCTGATAAAGGGTGCCTTTATCAGCGCTAAAAAAAGCTCTGATAAAGGCACCCCTTTATCAGCGCTTTTTTTTAGCGGTGATAAAGGGACCCCCCTTTATCAGCGCTTTTTTAGTAGCTCTGATAAAGGGGGGGCCTTTATCAGCGCTTTTTTTAAAAGCGCTCATAAAGGGTCGGCTTCAAAAAAAAACTTTTAAAAATATATTAATATATTAATATATAAATATAGTTATATAGTTATATAAATATAATATATAATTTTTAAATATATTTTAGATAAGTATAAATGTACATTTACACTTATTATACTTAATATATAAGATATTTAGTGAAAATGACTTCTTAAAAAATTAAAAAAATATTTTTAATTAATAATTTGAAAATCATTATGGAGTAATAGTCATTTAATAACAATTTGAGGACTAAAAAAATTAAAAAAATTTAAAAAAGATCCAAAATATGTTGAAAACGCAACTCAAACTTCAAACGGCCATAACTTTTGATCCGGGTGTCCGTTTGAGCTCTACCACATATCAAATCGAAGCCTGCGACGAGCTCTACATCGCTATGACTAGAATAGCCCAGTCAAGCGTTTTTCGAGGCCAAAAGAGGCCTAGAAGGCTTCAAAAACTGAGTTTTTTGTCGGGGTACCCAGATTTTTTAACATTTTGTGGATTTTCAAACTCGTTTAAGGGGGTATTATTGGATTTTTTTGGCGGGGACTGAACTTATTCCAAGGTATTACATTCATATTGATATTATTTCTTTGAAATTTCATCCTTTTTTATAATGAACTGCTATTTATAATCAAATATATAACTATATGTACATATTTTTTATATATTCGCACCTAAAAATTAAATTTTTTAAATATATAATTAAACATATTTACATATAAAATATATTAGCTTTATCTAAATAATAAATAATATCCATTTTATTTAAAATACCAATATATTAATATTTATATACCTATATATTAATCTAACTATATGTATATATTAATCTAACTATATATATATATTAATCTAACTATATATATATATTAATCTAATAACTATATATATATTAATATAACTACATATATATATATTAGTATTAATATAAATATATATATATATTCATATAACTATATATATGTTAATATAACTATATATATATATTAATATAAATATATATTACTATACGAATAAATATAACTAAATATATATATATATATATATATATATAGATATAGATATATATTAATATCACTATATATATATATATTAATATTACTATATATATATATTAATATAACTATATATATATATATTATAATATAACTATATATATATATATATTATAATATAACTATATATATATATTATAATATAATAAATATATATATATTAATATAAATATATATTACTATACGAATAAATATAACTATATATATATATATATATATATCATGAATTGGAAGACAAATCAAAATAGAGTAGTGGTAAAGGCTTAGGCGCGCATGGGGGAGGTCTTGAGTTTAAATCCTGTGGGAGGCAGGGGCGTGCGCGCGTGGGGGAATATAGCAGCAAGCACTGTTAAAGGGTGAAGGGGGTGCGTGGGGTGCTGTACAGGGGTAGAAAGGCACTGTAAAATGGGGGGCTCAAGCGCTATAAAAGCCCACCCGATTCGCTGTATTTTTTAATTTTTTTTAATTTTTTTTTAATTTTTTTAATTTTTTTAACTTTTATCAGCACTTTTTCAAAAGCGCTGATAAAATGGTCCTTTATCAGCGCTAAAATGAAAGTGCTGATAAAGGAAGTGCTGATAAAGGCGACCCCCCCTTATCTATGTTGGCTTTATTTGTGCTTTTCTAGCGCTGATAAAGGCCATTTTTAGCGCTGATAAAGGTCGTGTTTGTAGTAGTGTAATATGGATAATAGATTCAATGTTTTGTATCATAAAATTGATCCACAATGAAGGGTTTACCAAGAACATTGATTTGGATACTCACCAAAACTCTCTTGGAAGCAAAGAGAGAAATTTTGGAAGAAACATCAAGGGGTTGTTCCAGCTATGAGATATGTGGAAGTAAAAGAGAAACACCTATTAAGAAGAAGTATTTCAAGATAGAAATCATGAACATCAAGGAAGGGGTTTTCCAGAGTGGTCCTATATAAAAAACTTAGAGGAAAACATGGAAGATTTATCTGTGAAGAAAGATATAATTGAGATCTATTAGAGATGCTACAAAATGAGATACATGTTCAAGTGTGATCAATTCCATAATTTCTAAAAATCCTAGTATAGGGAAGGATGAGAATGTTAATATTTATGAAAATAAGTGTGCAGGTGATTTTATAAAAGGGATATTATTTTGAAAGAGTCCAAGTTTTTCTAGTTACAATTAATGATGAGGTACTTGAAGAGATGATTTTATTCCTTTCCTGAAATATGAAAAAGGGAAAATGATATATAGAAGGTAATGGGTTGGTTCATCTTGAACGGTACTCTTCCTCAACTTGAGGAAATTTGAGGTACCACTATCCCTATATTATTTATTATTTCTATCAAATTTTTTAATAGTTGTCGACTTATGGGGGGGGGGGGTAAATGATCCATGGGGTGATTTTTCTTGAGAACCAAAAGCAATGTAGTTGAATGTAAGTCTAGAAAAGAATAATTTTGAATGAAAATGGTAAATTCAATATTGTTTCAAAGATCAATTAACATATACTTGTTTCAATTGGTATCGCTACTAAATATGTATTATTGTAGAGAATTTACATGATAAAAATACATTGAATTAAGGCCTGGATAGTGTACGGAAAATTTGGTATAAAAAATTTCATATTTTCTTAATTATCCAGGTGTTGTCTTTTTTATATAGGATTCTAAAAAATGTTGAAGGATATTGATTCCTAGACAAGTGGTTCCACCATTTTTTACACCAAAAGTGGTATCATCAAGTTGTTTCAAGGGCTAAAGACTCAAGTGGAGTTTTTTTGAACATAAAAGGATATTAAGCCTCATAAAACGTTTTTTAATCCAGTTACTGAAATGCATAGAGTTAAAGTGGTATCATTTTTCCAAATTTTACCACCCTTTCAACTAGTTATGTCAAATTTTTTACAAGTGGTATCAATTAATTTATAATGTTATATGGTTATCAAAGTCAAGTAATTTAATTTTAAATAATAATGGTATGGTGTGAAGTGATTGAGATCATAGGTTGTGTTTTGAAATATGGAAAAAATGAAAAGTTACTATGATATTTAAATAGAATTTATGAGTAACATGAATATACTAATGGTTTTTTATAATGAGTCTTGTTTCATATACCAATATTTGGATCAATATGCTTATATAATTTATTTATATCTCAATTTACAAGTGGTAAATTCACTAAATTAATCACTTGAGTTAATTGCAGTAGGAATAGAGTTTGAGAAAAATGGGGAGATGTCAAGATATGAGGAAATCCTCCCTATCCTCAAAGGTTGAGTTAAAGGACATGATAAGGATTTGAGATTTCTTAGTGTTTATTACCGCACAATAAGGGGAAAAATATTTCAAAATTAAAGTGGGTGAAGCTATGAAGATATTGATCCTCCATCAATTTACTAGTAGAAGGAAGAAAAAGTGAAAACCTAGATTTGAATAAATAAGTTTGGAAAGACCCATTGCATTCAAAAGGCCCTTTTTATTTCATTTACAGTAAGATGGAGAATATATAATTAAGAGTGAAAGTATATTATTAAGAGGGAGAACATGATTCCAAGGGTACATTTTTTAATTAGAGAAAAAATATATTGTGTATTGTCAATAAAATCCAAAGGGGGAGATTGTTTGTAACCTCAAGGATATGATGTTTGATTTTTTGATAATAAGGTTGGTCAATGTTATTGAAAATAAGGTTAGTCAAGTTTGATGGAAAATATGTGTGTTTGAATGTAAATCAAGTAATCTAGATTTTTTGATAATAGAAATGTTGATAACACATGTTTAATTAGTCGATACTAATAGTGTTTTACCATGGTATTTTGTAGAGATAAATATTCATAGCTATACATGCTGGAAGTGTTGACAAAGATATAATTGGACAAGTGGAAAATTTATGGAGGTATTCTAGAAGTTAAGTTCATGAAGCATGGTGAAAAGAAGTAAAATACGACTAATACAGAAAATCCCATTCCCTAGTGGTGGCTGTGGTGGAGGTGCATAATAATGTTATAAGGGACCATGCCCATTGCCTTGGGAACGTTGTTAAGGGAACTTCCTAAAATGAGAAAGAAGAAGGAACCATGCTCGGGTAGTACATGTGGGGGATTTTCAGTTTTATTAGATGAAATAGAAATGACAGCTGGACCACACCCTTAGAAAGAGAAAATTTGGTTGAAAACGAAGGGTGTATGATGAAACAACCATCCTACCCATGGTTCATGACATGTTGATTGGTGTTTTAGAGGGAAAAGGACAAAATTATGGTGATATGACATAGTGTACAAGACATGTTCTAAATATTGTTCTAATTTGAAGTCATGTAGTTTGAAATTTTCCATAATTAGATGGCCCATGACCATAATAGAAATTGCTTTGGTTGATAGTTGGAGTCACAATCAAAAAATACTTAAGGAAGGAGACCATGCTTGTAGATGTTTCTTTATTGTAGAAAAAATGACTTCAGTTCCTACATCAAGATATGATGCACCCCATTTTAGGATTAAGCATGGAATATCAGGAAGAGTCCATCCCAATAATTTATAAAAAAATCTTAATTTCTCCATATATCATGGCCCTTGAATTAAGTCCATGATTCTAGCCAAGTTCAAAGGTGGTTACAAAATTAATTATGGTGGATTTATTTGGAATAAATCCATCATGTAAAGGAAGTTTTCTATGTTTCCATGAGTTAGTTTTGGATATGGTTAGTGAGGAATTCATGGGAGTTTATGGGTTGTTTTATTAGCCCCTAATTTCATAACACGTTCCCACTTTAATGGATCATAATCTTTTTTTTAAATCAGGATATAGATTTGGAGAAGAGTAGGATGAATATTATGTACAGAGATAAATCTAAATTTCATAGGCCAAGAAGTGAAGAGTTTGAAGAGAGGGTTTGTAATATTGAAGAGTAAAAAACTTTGAAGATCCTATCAAAGTAAAAGGTGGATTTTTTTTACTAAAAACAAAATTGAAGTACTGAGTGAGAATTTCTTTACATAATATGAAGTATTATACCCAGTGGAATTCAATAGAGAATTTATATGAGGTTGAGGATTCATTCTATTCTAGTGATTCTAGAGAAGAGACATATATTTCTATAAACCATGTGAATGTGATTATTTTCACTAGAAGCAAGTGAAGTTAATAATCCCTGTAAGGCAGGGAGTCGAGGTGAGACACGATTGAACTTGAAAATATCATGATTTTGTTTCATAGGCATATTTCCTTGCATGATCCTTAGATGCAACCCATTTAGGGTGAAACAATTAAAAACAACATGCCTTTATTTTATTTTTTCATGAACATAGAAAGGAAGTAAAAGGAACCTTAATGAATATTCATTAATAGGATTGATCAATTATTTACCCCAGTTTTTAGGGTTAAGCGGTTGCTTTTAGTGTAGCTTGGGTTTTTGAATCCTTAGATACCTAAGAAGAAACCTACATACACACACATCCTATAGATTATTTTTGGATATGAAGTTGACAAATTTGGATTTATTTTAGATAGGTTTAAGTTAAAATTAAGAGACTTAATTTAATTAAATTTTATAAGAATGGGTTGATCCAAGGTTATCACATGGGGTGGATTAGATGCATTCCTTTCTCGATTATTTAAATTTCTTATATTTGAGATTGGTTCATTTAACAAGATCAAATAAATTCATCACTTAATGGTTTAATTACTAAAAACTCTAATACTAATCACCTATAAACTTTTAGGATCATATTTTTGAGCACTCCCTGGTAAAGTTTCGTATTATCACATGAAGTGTGAGGCCTTAAAATTCAATATGGATGAAGAAGTTTTAAAATTACCGAATATAAATCTCAATTAAAAGATGTGATTAGAAATTAATATAGTGATAAATAACATCCAATACAGACCCTTTATACTCCCTTGGGTCAACCCATAATATTATTATCCCTCCATTGATTCTATGATCTCAATGGAAGAGAGAAGTAGAATTATGAGGGTAGAATTGAAGATCTGAAAAACAATGAAATAAAAATTACTCCACCATTGTGTGATAAATTTTACAAGGTTTAGTGTTAATAAATTCTAAACTTTAGGAAAAGGTATCAACGCGGTATAAAAAAGAACAGAAAAATAGGATAAAAAGAACTTTTATGAAGAAACTAAGCAGAATTGAACAACTTATATGAGAAAGAAATGTGATTACAAACACAAAGAGACAACATAACATTACAAAGAAACCAAGAAAAAAAATGAATCAACTACTTAAACAACACTAACTTAAATAGGAATTTAATGAGGCTAGGTTAGAGAATAAAATAGTCCAATTTTCCTCAATTAATGGTGGTAGGCCTAGGTGGGTGGAAAGTTAAAGAAGAGTGAACTTTTCCACCCTTGATAAAAAATCCGAGCCAACTTGCTTGCCTATGAAATATGTGTCCAAAAGAGAATTTTTATGGAGAAATTTGGGTGGTAAATAGAATAAAAATATGAAGATACAGATGTTCCCTAAAATTCTATTAACTTTTATCCCAAATGGTATTTGGGTTTTCAAGATATGATTAAATTGTTGGGTTGTTTTTCTGGGCCACAGAATCTAGTCCATAATTGTATCTTCAACTTGAGCCACCTGTTGCTCCATTCGAACATCCAAATTAGATTGGTCCACTATTTAATGAAATGTTACCCATGATGTATTTTATCTTTAGTTCAAATTTTAGAATCATTGGGCTTGGATATTGTTTGATACAATACCTTTATTGGGATTATATCCAGTTCACATTGCCCAGAATGTTATTGGTTCGAGACCAATTTGGTGGTTTTACAATGGGAATCTCCAAGTGATTAAAAGGATGAATTGTTCCTTATATAATTGGAGACCTTAAAATAAAATATGAAAATAAAATCAATACCATTTTGTGTAATATTATTTGTTCAAAATTGTACCATTTAACAATGCATTTTAAGAAGACCTTACAATCATAATCTGAAATAATGTTAAATTTGTAAAATGAACTAAAAATTGTGTTTATGAATAATGAATCTAATGAATATTATATATATTAAAAATGAATATTAGAATATTTCATTGTATAATAACACCCCCAATTTTATTTTTTATAGTCCCAAGAAAAATGTATCTCAAAAATATGAAATTCAAATTCTCTTTTCTAAAAGCATGTTAATATACAATGCTCACAAAAAAACTTATACCAAAAAATTATAAAATTCATCAAAATAATTCAACACAAGATATATTAATAAGAATATCGCCATACCAAGCCCATTTCTTTGTTCAAATTCATCATAACATTTCATCCTATTTCAATTAAGCATGGTGATGTGTTGTGTGTCACAATAGACATGAGGGTTTATTTTTATTCAAGGGAGAAAAGATTAAAGCAATAAGAGGAATCACATTTTAATAGGAATACGAGTATTTTTTTTTTGTTTTTTTGTTATTTTTCCATTATAATTGAAATTTCACTCAATCATGTCAACCCCTATAGCAAGACTTTGCTGATGACTCCCAGGATCAAAGATCTTAGGGCACCAAGTGAAGACCATATACTCGAGCATCATCTCGAGTTAATTTAATCACAAACAAATTAAAATTCCAAAAAATAGAGATAAAATAGCAAAATCTAGGACAGAAAACTATGGAGTCATGATCGCCAAGTTCCAAAATCCCCACATTAGGCCATTTCATTTCTCTACATGCAAATTTATTATTATTTTTGATTTTTTTGTTTTTATGAATACTCATATTAAAATTAAAATTATCACCAAAACTATGCTATTTTTTATGATTCCCCAATACCTTAAATTAATACACCACAATCCAAAGGACGCGTATTGTGATTTTTTTTACTAATTGGATGAAAATTTAAATGGTAAAAATTCAAAATAGAAAACCAAACTTTACAAAATCTATGCTCATGAAATTCACTATAGATTAAAATAAAAATCAAGACCTGATTTTTTTGAAATTCAGTTCCAAGGTGTATAATGTGTATTATCTTGTCCAAGGTTATTGAAAATTTTCCTTCCATTAACATGTTTTTTTTTTCATTTAATTTTTTTTTCTTTTTTCACACTAAATAAATTTTTATTTCACCCCCAACATAGAATAACACTATCCCTATTGTTTAAAGAAAATAAAATTTAGAAGGGTGTAGAGGTGTAGTATATGATTTCCAAGATAAATATTTGAAAATTAGTTATGGAACAATGTCACCTTGTGATATGATGATGAAGGTCATACCACAACAAATTGATCTGTTGATCCCCATGTAACTCAGGGACTCCTCATAATAGATGTTAGAATAGTGTGGAAGTTCTGGATGTAGGTGATTTACCTAAAAAACATTGACCCCGACAACCCATGTTTCTCACTCACAAACCAAATTAGAAATTATGGAAACCCCGAGAGGTTCCATTAACTAAAAAAAATAAAAGAAAATGAATATATGGAATGAAAAAAAATAAAATTTACCAGTTTATTTTGAAACTTTAAACCTTGAGTAACGGTACATGTAAAGGCCAGGTTGCCTCCCAAAAAGTGCGTTGTTCAATGTCGTTATCCCGACATGGACCCTAAATCTATCAGTTTTTTTCTTATTCATAGGATGTGTGAGTTAAATCATCCAATATTTCTTATTTACTAGATAATTCAATGAATGGTTTTAACCTATGACTATTTACTTTGAAGATTTAACAACTTGTGGGATCCTGAATCTCTGCTACCCCATTGGGGTACATATGATGCATTGTGTATGGACCTAACCATATTGACCTTAACATTCACAAGTGTAAATATATTTTTGAACTATATAATTGCATAAATATTCCCACTTAAAAGTGTTTGAATTTTAGATTCCTAAATTATTAGGCTTGAACTCTAGCTTTATTAATCCTTGAATTTTTATAAGCCTCCATCCTATGTTCCTCAAGTTCATTAAGATCTAATTTTCTATATGATTTGGCTAAATAAATGTCAAAGTTAATTTTTTTGATTTCCCAAAATGCCTTATGTTCAATTTCAATAGGTAAATGACATTATTTTCCATAATACAACCTATATGGTGATATTCCTATGATGGTATTGAATACTGTACAATATTCCCATAGGGCATCCAAGAGTTTCTCAGACCAATATTTCCTAAAGGGATTGTCAGTTCTTTTATGAATTTATTTAATCTCTCTATTTACTAACTCAGCTTGACCATTGGTTTTAGGATGGTAGGTAGTGTAATTTTTTTTGATAAATCCCATAATTAGACATGAGTAATAAGAAGGGAAGGTTGTAGAAATGGGTTCCAGGATCAATGATGATAACCCCATGAATTCCAAATCTAGAAAATATGTTCTCTTTTAGGAATCAGATCATAACATTATGGTCATTAGACTTAGTGGGAATGGACTCAACCCATTTTGATACATAATTGATGGATAATAGGATGTAGATGTATCACCTAGATATTTAGAAGGGTTACATTAAATCAATTCCCCAACAATAAAATATTTCAACTACCAGAATGGTAGTAAGAAGAATTTGATACCTTTTGGTTTTGGATCCTAATTTATGACACCAAGAACAAATTTGGAAGAATTTTTAGGAATCCTTAGTAGTTTAGGCCATTGTAAACCACTTTATAGGACATTTAAAATGGTTTTATTTTTGGAAAATTCTCCAGAGGCATCTCCATGGAAAAAGTTTAGAATGGTGTCTCACTCAGACTCAAGAACACATCTTCTAATGATTTTATCGGGACATAACTTGAAGAGGTATGGATCATAAAAAATATAGTGTTTGTAATCATAAAGTAATTTTCTATTTGATTGGGTCCCTAGGAAATTTGGAATGCCACTCATATCCAAATTGTTTTATATGTCATCATACCATGGGAAATCACTCACAGAATAGAGGTGCTCATCAGGAAATAAACCAGACACAAAAAGGTGATGTGAATTTTTTTGAATTCCATGTTAGTGAGGTGATCAGATACAACATTTTTAACACCCTTTTTTAATAAAACATTTGAAGAATAAGGACTCACCTAATCAATCTATTTTTGGAATCTTGTTTTTGAAAATGGTATTTCTGGGATGAATGATCGATGAAGACAATGATTGGTGATCCTAAGAGATAGGGCCTGAATTTATCTAAGGTAGAGAGAACAACAAGTAACTCTTTTTTACTGGTGGTTTAGTTTATTGGTACATCATTTAAAGATTTTATTTCATAAGAAATGACACATGGAGTTTTCCCACACTGTTGTCCTAAGACCACTCATACAACGAAGTCACTTGCATCACACATGAGTTAGAGTGGAAGTTTCTAATTTGGATATTTCATGATAGGTAGAGATATAAGAGATGACTTGAGTGCAAATAATGATTCCTTATAGCTTTATATCTGTAAAAATAGAGCATCTTTAACCAAAAGAGAACAAAGTTGTCGGGAAATAGAGCTGAAATTTCTAATGAACCTTCTACAGAGACCTACATGTCCTAAGAAGGACCTCACTTCCTTGATAGGTTTTGGAGAGGGAAGGTGACAAATGATATAATACATAGATTTATCAAATCCAACCCCTCTATTAGAGACTAGATGTCCCTAAAATAGTCATTTCTTTTCCATGAACTGAAAACTTTCCCAGTTTAGGATGAGATTCTTATCCACACATCTAGACAAATGCATTTAATTTTTTTGAATGAATTACTAAAAGGTATAACCAAAGATAGAGTATTCATACATAAATACCTATAAAAAATACACCACAATGTCAGAGAAGATTCCCATCAAGCACTGTTGGAAGGTACCAGAGGCATTACATAACCCAAAGGGCATGCACTAGAATAAAAATGTTCCAAATGCATAGGTGAAGGTTTTTTTCATCGATCCTCTAGAGATACCTCAATTTTACCATACCCTGAGAATCCATCTAGGAAGAAATAGAATTGACGAACTTCCACCCGCTAAAGGACTTGATTAATGAAGGGAAATGAGAGATGGTTTTTATTAGAACATGAGTTGATATTCCTATAGTAAATAAAAACTCTCTTTTCCCTACTAACCCTTATGGGAAGAATATCACCATCCTCATTGGTGATCATAGTGATTCCAAATTTATTTGGGACAACTTGAATTAGGCTTACTCACTCACTCTTAGTAATGGGGTAGACGATAACTGCTTTCAAAAACCTAAAAAGTTATTTCCTTAACACAACCATAATATTGGGATTGAGACTTTTCTGAGGCTGAAGACATGGTTTCAATTCATATCCATGAATAATACTGTGATTTCCAATGAGTGGTATAATATAAGGAATATCAGAAAGGGTTTATAAAAATTGATTTATTATGATTTTCTAGGCCATCAAGAAGCATACTATCTTGATTAGATTTAAGAGAAGAAGAAATGAAAATAAGAAAGGAGCTATTATTCCATAAGAATGCATACTTGAGGGATGAAGGCAGGACCTTAAATTCAAGATCATATTTGTTAACACTTTCAAAAAAAGGATGGGACTTTGTATCAAACTAGGTCTCTTTTTCAAATATTTTTGACAGAATTATTTCTTCTTAAACAGAAGTTTCATCCAACAAATTGGCCAGATTAGCATTATGAATGGGTATGGACTTGATATCATTTATTTTAACAATGGTATAATTGATTTGTGATTCAATTAAATAATCAAAATAGATATCTAAAATAGATTCAATCCAATGAGAAAAATTTCCATCACGTGAATAAATAAAATAAATATATTCTAGACTTAAACATCCTTCAATAATTCATTGATGTTCATATAGTTCACTACCAACATTATCAATCCAATTGACCTCATGGATCTCTTTATCATCCCCAATTTGAGAGTTTTCATTGTATATGTTCAGATTGAGGGTCATGTTTCTAATGGTTATTTTCATGTTCCCATTTCTAACTCAGATTACTGAGTTGATTATTGTTAAGAAGGGATAACCATGGATGATAGAGGTTTTATCCCTAGGACTTAAGGTTTGGTGATTGTGAAGGAAGATGAAGTAGCTAGGGTAAATAAAATTTTAAACTTTCACTAAAACATCCTTTAATACCCCCTTAGGAACTCGAACATTACAATCAATAAGTTGAAGAGTGACAGATGTATGTTAGAGTTCTTTGATCCCTAACTGACAATACATGGAATATGGAATGAGGTTCACACTAGCTCCTAGATCACCAAGGTTTTTGAAAAATTTGATTTCTCTTTACTCTAAATTGATGTATGGAAATCTCAGATCTATCAAATTTGGATGAATGGTTCCTTTTAATGATAGTACCCACTTTAGTAGCCAAAATGAAAAGGTTTTTATGTGGAAATTTCCTTTTAAATGTCCACAAGTCCTTAAGGTACTTTAAGTAGGTAGCAGTGGTTTGGATTTCATCAATAAGGGGAATGTTCAACTTAACCTGAGATAATATTTCCCTCCAATTATCATTCAGTTATGGTTTATATTTTACTCTTATGCATTAAGGTAAGGGAGTATGTTGTTTTAGTGTTTAGTGTGGTTGTGGTTTCTTCAAATTCTCATTGGGTTTTTCAGAATCTGTCGGTGGTTACTCATAATTTTCATGTGTTTTTGAAGCTTTTAATGGTTCTAGAATGATTTGTTCTAGCTTTTCAGTGGATTTACCACTTCTTAAAACAATCACTGCATTTCGTTGTTCATGAGAGGTTTTTGTGTTACTAGATTCTCCCCTTAAGGCTGAGGATGGTAATGCCTGAGTAGGCATGGGAACCTTTCCAGTTTTAATGGTTTTCAATTTATAGCAACCCTGCCTTTTATTACATTAATATTACATCATTAGAAAGATAAAAAACATTATAGTATTACACCACGAGGATCCAGAGGTTTAGTTTTTTGGGAAAACTAGGACCAAACATAACATTTACAACATCAAACATAAACATTTATTTAATTCATTTTCTCCAGCTGCTTATTGTCCCTTAAAAAATACTTATTACACATAATCACCTGAGGATATACATCAAAAAGGGGTGTGCTAAAATACTATTAAGAGGATAGATAAGAACAATATACCATGTGGTTATCATGATCATAACATCATCATTAAAATCATGAGAGGAATCATTAGATAAAGGCATGGAATGTGTCAATGCATAAAAATGAAACATCATGTATTAGTGGTCAACTACCACACATAGTTGTGAACACAACTAGAATCATTTTCACACATCATTTAACTTTAACCCATGACGTTCATCACTTTACCTAATGCATTGGAGCACTGTATAATTCTGGGCGCACATGTCGCGTCATAACATTTTCATTATCATGCATGACACATAGAACATATATGAACATAAATAACCTATGGAAAGGAATAAGTTTCATCTCATAATAACACATTCATAAACATTGGGTTCCCAAAAGAAATAGGGTATAACATACTTGATACAAGAACCATCAACCTTGAGTGAGAAGAAAGAAGTGTGTTTTTGAAAGAAAAGTTCTTTTGGAAAACATTGTGTTTGACATAAACTATAGTGTAAAACATGTATAACCCAGAAAAGGTAAGATAATTTTGAAAAAATTATTTTTAAGGAGTAACCGTACAAAAAATGAAGTGAAAGAGGGAGAACCCGAAGAAAGAAAGTTGGGTTCGAGAATTTCCCCTACCTTGTATCCAAATTCTTTATTCACTTTAAAGTCCTTTATAATGAAATTATATTCATTAATTAGAAATTAATGAACCTTTTATACATGAATATGGTTCATTATGGTTTCATTATGTTATTTTATGGGCCTTTGGATGAGTTATAGAGTTTAAATTCATTTTTTTGGAGTGTTCTTTTTCTTAGTTTTCATGAACGGTTCACTTGTACACGTGAATGGAAGTTCATGTAGAACATTGATAAACATCCAGAATAGATATTACTTGTTATTAATGATATTACAGGAGTTTAAATGATATTTTAATGAATTATTTTATCTACCATGTGGATGAATCATTAGTTAAAATTTAATGATGATCGTTTTTGGTTAATTTGGTCAGTTTTTGGATCACAACGAACATTTTTTTAATCAATTAGTATTATGAATAAAATTTGTTTATAGAAAATAAAAGGGGTTAAAAAAATACATATTAAAATACTTTTTCATCAATTTAATGGTTTCATTGACATCCTCATAGTATTTCAAGGAAAATGGAAGTGCATTGCCAATGATGTAGGTAAATTAACACATCATGAGGAACAATTTCATTTTATTAAAAAATAGAGGGAGGGAGAAGTATAATGAATAATCTTAAATTAACAAGATATCATAGTAGTATATAAATCATACTTTAGTTATCAAGAAATTTGGATTAGAGAAGATTATGATAAGAGAATAAAAGAAATGAAATTTGATAGGAAATTGAAAGAAGAGAGAGAGAGAGTAATTACCTCTTGAATCCTCCTCTTTAGATCATCCTTAAGAAACGTACACTTGGCCTTTTGATGAGACCATGATCTCCTAGATGTAAGGGGGGGGGGGATGTGGAAGATCTTTGTGTAGAATTTGGATAAGGCTTGAAGCTTGAGAGGTGTGAAAAATGAGGGTGTGAGGGGTGGTATTTATAGTGGAGAGGAGAGGGGTTTTCTCAATATTATATTCATTAATTTATTATTTCTCCACAAGACAAGAAATAATGATGATTCCACGAACAAGAATAGTAAAAAGTTATTGTGAGTTCAAAACAATTGGGATTACATCAGTATAATATCATCCATGACTCTATAACTAATGTATTTAGCTTATTTTGTAAATTATAACATTTCACTATTCCTAAAAAATTCAAGTATTTCAGAAAAATCCCAAAAAATCACCCAAACCATTTGTAAATGTGTAGAATAAAAAAATTAACTCCATTTTATGAAAATAATTTTCTAAATATAATTAATTTAACTTTTAATTAAAATCATAATTTACTTGAAAAATACAAATTTTAAAATTAAAAATGATTTTATAATGATTTCAAAAATTACATAGGGTCTTATAAAATTATATTAAAACCAGAATACATAGAATTGTTAATTTATGATTTTTTTTAGGAAAATACATTTTATTTTAAATTAATTAATTATAATTATTTATTTATTACTCACAAAAATACCAAAACTTTTACTATGGTCATATTGTCACTTATAGGATGCATAACTTTTATTTATAGATTCATGGGTGAGGTTGATATTCATTTGGGAGATTTACTATTCATAAGGGTTATATTAATATTTATAAGGGTAGGTTACTATTCGTAAGGGTAGGTTACTATTCACTAAAAATTACGTTTTTCCTATCGAACTCTAAACATCTAACCGATCACAACCGTGTTTGTCATATTTTCGAAATTCAAAACACAAAAGTGGAAAATTTATGTTTATAGGTAACATAGTAGTTCATTTAAGAATGATATGGTACTGTGTTTTCTAAGTGATTGATTATGGAATTAATACAATAATGGATAAATTACATTGATAAAAGTTTGGGTCGTTACATTCTTCCCCCCTTTTGAAATTTCACCCTCAAAATTTCATTTTACATAAATAGGTGAGGGTACTTATACTTAATCACACCCTCTGATTCCCAAGTTTCTTATTCATACTTATGGTTCCTCCACAACACTTTGAAAAGGTGGGTTGTCTTGTTGCATAGAGCCTTATCTCTCTGGTCTAGAATCTTTACTGGATGCTTCTCAGAAGAGAGATCATGTTATAGTTGTAACACATCTGAGTTCAGTACATGTGAGGGATCTAGTATATACTTCCTTAGGAGTGATACATGAAACACATCATGAACTTGAGCCATATTCGGTGGATGTGAATGTTGATAGACAACAGATCCTATACAGTCAAGGATCTCAATGGGGCCAATGTACCTTGGGATTATCTTTCCTTTTTTCCCATTCCACATGAATCTCTTCTATGGTGATATTTGAAGGTAGACTTTATCTCCAATGTCGAACTCCAATTACCTTTGACAGTTGTCATCAAATCTATTTTTCTGACTCTGAGCATCTTTGATATATTTCTGGATGACTTGAACCTCATCTATAATCTCTTCCACAAGATCAGGTCCAAGTAGATTTCTTTCTCTAACTTCATCCCAAAAGGTTAGAGTTCTATATTACTTTCCATATAGAGCTTCATATAGAAGCATCTAAATACCTGAGTGGAGTCTATTTTTGTATGATAACTCAACCAATGGGAGATACTAATCCCATCAACCTTTGAATTCTAAAGAGTAGGCTCTTTGCATGTATTCAAGCATTTGAATCGTCCTTTCAGATTTTCCATTAGTTTGGGGGTGATAGGGTGTGATGAAATTTAATTCATTACTCAAAGCATGTTGAAGACTCCTATAGAATTTAGATGTGAACCTAGGATCACAATCAGAGTCAATCGAGAATGGAACACCATGCAGTCTAACCACTTCCTTCACATACATCTTTATATGTTTTTCAAGCGAGAGATCTTCCCGAATAGTGATAAAATGGGATGTCTTGGTGAGTCGGTCAACAACAACCCATATCGCGTTATTTCCCTTGGATGTCTTTGAAAGACTCATGAAAAATTCTATTTTGAAATTATACCATTTCCACATGGGTATAGGAAATGGTTGCATCATCCCTTTGGGATTTTTTCTCCCTGCTTTTACTTGCTGACATACCAAGTATGTTGAGATATATTCCACAATCTCCTTCTTCACCATAAGTGTTATCTAATATCTCGGTACATCTTGGTTCTACCAGCATGGATATAGAATGTTGATCTATGTGCATTTTCCAATAGCTTCTTATTTATCCTAGTTGAGGAAGGCACACAAAGCCGCGTTCCAAACTTAATCACACCATCATAATTGATATGGAACTCTTGCATCTTCCCTTCCTTCACTACATTCACCTTCTTTTGTAACTCCATATCATCCCTATGTGCCTTCTTAATCATCTCTTGGATTGATAGTTAGACAATAATTTGGGTAAGGTAGGATTTATCCCCTTCCCTTAGGATTTCCAAATCCATCCTTTTCATATCCATGAAGATAGGATATTTCTCAATCCATAACATGGAAAGAGTAGCAGATTGTTTTCTACTTAGAGCATCAGCTACCTTGTTCGCCTTTCCAGGATGATAGTGAATAGAGAAATCATAGTCCTTTATTATCTTTAACCATATCCTTTGATGCATGTTTAGATCCTTTTGGGTGAATATACACTTTAACATCTTGTGGTCGGTGTATATGTCACACTTCTCACCATAAAGTTTGTGCCGCCAGATTTTTAGGGTAAAAATCACAGCTTCCGGCTCTAGATCATGTGTCACGTAGTTCTTTTCATGGATCATAAACTATTGTGAGATGTAGGCGATCACATTATCATTTTTATGAGTAAAAAACCCAATCCTTTCTTTGAAGCATTACATTATATCACAAACTTTCTCCACTTTTCGATAATGTGAGTACATGTGCAGTGATCGACCTTCTCTTTATCCTATTAAATATTCCCTCATATTCTTCTGTTAAGACATAATTTAACCCTTTCCTTGTTAACTTGTTTAGTGGGCTTGGAAATCCTGAGAAATTTCTCAAAAAATGTCTGTAGTACCTAGATAATCTAAGAAAACGAGGTATTTCTGTGACACTAGAGGGTCTGATCCATTCCTTAATCGCCTTTGTTTTTGAAGGGTCCACAAAAATTCCCTCACTTGTGATCACATGTCCTAAGAACATGACTTGCTTCATCCAAAAGTCACACTTTCTGAACTAGTAAAAAACCTTATCCTTTCTTAATGTTTCCAACTCAAGTCTTATATTTTCTTCATGTTCATCTGTTATATTAGAGTACATGAGAATATCATCGATAAAAAATACCAAAAATTTGTTGAGGTAATGTCTAAATACTCTATTTATAAAATCTATGAAGATTTCAGGGGCATTAGTATGTCTGAAGACAATCAATAGAAACTCATAGTTCCCATACCTTGTACGAAAGGTAGTCTTCTGAATATCTTCATTATTCACCTTTGGCTAATGATATCTAGAATGTAGATCCACCTTTGAGAAGTATTGATCTACTAATAAATGATCCAACAAGTCATAAATCCTTGAAAGATGATACTTGTTCTTTATAGTGATCTTTCTGAGTTCCTGATAATCCATACACAACCACATTGTTCCATAATTCTTCTTTATAAAGAGCACTGGTGCACCCCTAGGTGATGCATTGGGGCGTATAAACCCTTTTTCCAAATAATCTTGTAACTCCTTCTTTAATTCCTCCAGTTCTATTGGATCTATCTTTTAGAGACAATTTGAGATAGGAGTAGCTCTGGTTATGAGTTATATAGAGAAATCTACCTCATGATCTTGAGTAAGTCTGCGTAACTCTTCTGAAAATACATAACTGTATTACCTCATAGTGGGAATTTCCACTAGGTTGACACTTTCCTTTAACTCAACCATTTGAGAGAGGTATGCATCTTCACATTAAATCAACACCCACACCATGGTAGGATTTTTCAAGGGAGATTCATGATCTTCCTTACATTTGTAGAGGAGCATGGGATGGTTTGGAATATGAAAAAATATTTCCTTTTCCTGACAGTTGATATGTGCTCTATATAACGAGAGAAAATGCATTACCATTATAGCGTCAAATTCCACCAATGGAAGTATTATGAGATTCACTGGAATAATCTTACCGTATACGCCAATAGGAGAAGAGTCAAAAACTTGGGTTTCAATTATTAAACAACTTGGTGTTTTTACATATATATCTACTTCAATGTTTCGAGGCTTCGATTCTATAGTTATAAAAAACTTGCAAGATTTAAAGGAATGCATATAACTATAATCAAATAATACTTTTTCCATTATTGATTGAATAGAAAGTGTACCTTGTATGACTTCATTATCATCCTCTACTTCTTCAATAGTGATGGAATAATACTTCCCTTATTTCTTTGGATTTCGTGGCTTCTAGTGCTAATTACCCTTGAGGACTCAATGTTTAGTGCACTATATTATATAGTTCCCTTTTCCCCCTATAGTTGTATCATTGGACCATGGGTGGTGCTCTCATTTATTCCTCTACATCATCCTTCCTTCTCATGTATTTTCAACACTCTTGAGTATAGTCTCATTATTTCCCACGCTTGATGCATTTCCCCATCCCTCTGAGGCATTTTACATGATGTATCTTCCTACATTTTTGAAATGTGGGTGGTTATGTTTTCTTCCCACAATTATCATTAGATCCTATGGCTTGAAACTCTATCTTTTGTTTCTTATCACCGTAGCCATGTGACCATTCTCTAAACACCATTTACACTTTGAGAGCACATCGAACAACTTCTTCATAACTTTTAAAGTCTCTAATTTCAAGATCCTTTCAAAGGTGTAGTTTTAATCCACTAAAGAATCTAAAAATTTTCCTATCATTTTTTATAACAAAACCCAAATCATACCATGAAAGCCTTGTGAAACTCACTTTGTAGGTTGTGAAAGATTCTACTTCCTTTTTATTGATCTCTAGAAATTATCTCTCCATATTCGTTTGAAGAGTTCATGAGAAATACTTGTTAAGAAACATGATCTTAAAGTATTCCCATTCCATCTCTTCAATTTCATCTCTTAGCTTGATGTTCCTAATCAAAGTCTACCATTGATCGACCTATCCATCTAGATGATACAAAACTAGTTTCACCCTCTCCATATCAGAATAGTGAAGCACATAAAAGATATTCTCCATGGAGTTGAACCACTATTCCACAAATAGTGAATCAGAAGATCCCCTAAACATTGGTAGTGATTACCACATAAAACACTCAAAATCTAGTAGCTCCATCTTTGGTGAAGAAGGATGTTACTCATTATTCAGGTAATTATTTATATCCTGAGATTGGTGGGTAAGAATCTCGATGGCATTTTTAACTCCACCTCCCAAAGCATTAGGGATGTCATTCGTGAAATCGTTGACTTGGTCCTCGCATGGGTTGTTGGATTGGTTTCTCCTGGTTCCCACCATTTTATAAAAAAGAAAAGGTTATAAAAAAACATAAGTCAACAATTCATGAATAAAAAACTTATTCATTTGTAAAATGTACACTAAAACAATATATTTTTGGGATCCCTACGTTTAGAAAAGATTTTTGTGTGCATATTTGTACTTAGTCTCATACTAGTGGTTTTATCTAGGGTTCAATAATCCTAATTCCCAAATTAAATAAATATTTCTTTAATACCAACTATAGCAACCCTTCCATTTCTTACATTACTATTACATCATTATAAAGATAAAAAACATAATAGTATTACACCATGAGGATCCAGAGGTTTAGTGTCTTGGGAAAACTAGGACCAAACATAACATTTACAACATCAAAAATAAACATTTATTTAACTCATTATTCTATAGATTATTATTGTCCCTTGAAAACTCCTTAGTACACATAATCACCTAAGGATATACATAAAAAAGGGGTGAGATAAAATCCCAATAAGAGGATAGATATGAATAATACGACATGGGGTTAGCATGATCATAACATCATCATCAAAATGATGAGAGGAATCATTTGATAAAGGCATAGAATGTGGAAATGCATAAAAATAAAACATCATGTCTTAGTGGTCAGCTAACACACATAGTTTTGAAATAAACTATCATCATGTTCACACATCATTTCACTTTAACTCATGAGGTTCATCACTTTACCAAATTCATTGGAGTGATGTATAACTCCGGGCACACTCGTCGCCTCATAACATTTTCATTATCATGAATGCCACATAGAAAATATATGAAAATAAATAACACATGTAAAGGAATGAGTTTCATATCATAAAAAAAATTTATAAACATTGTATTACCAACAAAAAGAGGGTATAACAACTCGATATAGAACCATCAACCTTGACTGAGAAGAAAAAAGTGTGTTTTTGAAAGAAGATTTCTTTTGGAAAACATTGTGTTTGATATAAAATCCAGTGATAACTTGTATATCACATAAAAGGTAAGATAATAATGAACAAATATTTTTAAGGAGTAACCATAATGAAAATGAAGTGAAAGAGGGATAACCCAAGGAAAGAAAGTTGGGTTTGAGAATTTCCCCTTACCTTGTATCCAAATGATTTCTTCACTTTAATGTCCAGTATAATGAAATTATATTAATTAATTAGAAATTAAAGAACCTTTTATACATGAATATGGTTAATTATGGTTTCATTATGTTCTTTTATGGGCCTTTTGATGAGTTATAGAGTTTAAATTCATTGTTTGGGAGTGTTCTTTTTCTTAGTTTTCAAGAACAGTTCAATTGTACAGATGAATGGAAGTTCGTGTAGAAAATGGGTAAACATACAGAAGGGATATTACATTTTATTAATGATGTTTTAGGATTTTAAATTATCTTATAAAGAATTATGTGATATACCATGTGGATGAATCATTAGTTGAAATTTAATGATGATCGTTTAAGGTTAATTTGGGCGGTTTTTGGATCATAACGAACATGTTTTGATTAATCAACTAGTATTAGGAATAAAAGTTTTTTACAGAACATAAAAGGGGTTAAAAAATACATATTAAAATCTGTTTTCAACCATTTAATGGTTTCATTTATATACTTGAAGGATTTTAAGGAAAATGGAAGTGCATCTCCCATGATGTTGGTAAATAAACACAACACCGACAACAATTTCATTTTATTAACAAAGAGAGGGAGGGGGGAGTATAATGAATAATCTTCCATTAACAAGATATACTACTATTATATAAATAATTTTTGAGTTATCATGAAATTTTTATAATATAATATGAGTATAAGAGAAAAAAATGAAATTTGAAAGAAATTTGAAAGAGAAGAGAGAGGGGAATTACCTATTGAATCCTCATATTGAGATCCTCCTTATGGAACATAGGCTTGGTATTTTGATGAGAAAAAGTTCTCTTTGATATGGAAGAGGGGATAGGGAAGATATTTTTGAAAAATTTAGAAAAGGATTGAATCTTGAGAGGTGTGAAGAAATGAGGGAGTGAGTGGTGGTATTTATAGTGGAGGGGAGAGGGGGTTTCTCAATATTATATTTATTAATATATTATTTCTCCACAAGACAAGAATTATTTATGATTCCATGACAAAGAATAGTAATAAGTGAATGTAATTTAGAAACAATCAAGCTGTCATCAGTATAAAATCATCCATTACTATATAATTAATGCATTTAGCTTATTTTGTAAATTATAGTATTTCACTATTTATAAAAAAATTCAAGTATTTCAGAAAAATTCCGAAAAATTACCGTAACCATTTTTTTATGAGTAGAATAAAAAAATGAACTCCATTTTTCAAAAATAAATTTCTAAATATAATTAATTTAATTTTTAATTAAAATCATAATTTACTTGAAAAATACAGATTTTAAAATTAAAACTAATTTTATAATGATTTCAAAAATTACATAAGGTCTTATAAAATTATCTTAAAACTAGAATACATAGAATTTTTAATTCACGAACACATTTTAGGAACATAAATTTTCTTTTAAATTAATTAATTATATTTATTTATTTATTACTTACAAAAATACTAATACTTTTACTATGGTAATATTGTCACTTATAATATGCCTAACGTTTATTTATACATTAATGGGTGAGGCTACTATTATTTTGGAAAATTTACTATTCATAAGGTTCATATTACTATTCATAAGGATAGGTTACTATTCATAATGGTATGTTACTATTCCCTAAAAAAATTAAGTTTGTCATATCGGACTCTAAACATCTTACTGATCGCAACCAGATATGTCAGATTTTCGAAATTGAAAACACAGAAGTGGAAAATTTATGTTTAGAGGTCACATAGTAGTTCATTTAAGAATTATGTTGCATTATTTTTCCTAATGTGATTGACTATGACATTAATAAAAGAAGGGAGAAATTGCATTGATAAAAGTTCGGGTCATTACACAATTCAAGTTTTATGGATGATAATTCTGTGTTCTTTTTCTCTATTTGATTACACAACTTCTCAAGGATTGGGAGAGGGATGGATTAATAAGGGGATTGTGTTGGTTAGTTTATCCTATGAGGATAATTTTGTTATTTTATTGTTTTTTGAATGGTTTACTGTATGGGTTGTTGGTATTGGAAAGGAGGATATTGGTATTGGACTAGTTTTGGTTGGAACTGGTTATGGTTTTGAAAATTTTGTGAAGGGTAGGGGTTTGGTCCTTATGGATGACTAGGATGTTGGTTGGGTTTCTGGTTTTCTTTCCAACAGAATCCTTGATGGTCATTATATATTGGATTGAAAGTTCTCTGGTAATGTGGATTATAAAATTTCAGATCACTAACCTCCACTTGTGGTCCTCATAAAAGAACATCATTAATGGAAGGGATGGTTGGGTAATTGTTGGTCTTGTGGTCATGTTTTCCACAAATTTTGACAACAAGGTCAATAGTTTGAATTTTATAGAACTTCCTAAGATCAATATCTTCAACCTTCCCAGTGAGTGAAAAACCTTTTTCCCTGAGACTTTCTTCATCCCTAATAGTATAAATTCCAATATATTTGGGTGTATTCTCATCATATGGTGATGTTATTGATGTTTGGTTTTGTTCGACCGGTCCTTCTAGATTCTCATAAGCATAATTTTAGTATTTGTTTTTGAAGGTTCCATTACACATCTTGTCAATGAATTGTTTGTTTCTCAAACCAAACCCTTTATATAATATAAAAACTTTCTCAGGGATTGAAAATATATGGTGAGGTACCATGTTGACTTTTTCATTAAACCTTTCCCATGTTTCATAAAATGAATCCCCTTATTTTTCAAAAAAGTTTTGGATGCTCTTTTAAAGTGAAATTGTTTTTTATTGTGGAAAGTATTTTTTATAGAACTATTTATTTAATTGGTCCAAGAGGTGAATTGATACAGGTCTAAAATTATTTAACCAATTATTTTCTAAATCCTTTAGTGAGAAAGGAAAGATCCTCATATTAGCTGACTGAATTTGATGTGGTGGGAACATGGTATCAAAAATGTCATTGAACTCTTTGACATGAAGGTATGGAATTTCCAACTCCATCCCCTGGAAGGTTGGAAGGTGGTTTATGAAATGATTTTAGAAGACATAGTGAACCTCTCATAGGGTTGAACTCCTAATTCAAGAGGGTTCATTGGTCCAAGCATACATGATTTTTTCATTCATGGTTTGATCTACTGCATTCCCCAAGTTTGGGGCTACCTCATTTGGATTTCCATTTAGGCTCCTACTCGAGTTTATGAGTTGGTTTATTTGAATATCCTCTATTTAAATCTGATAAAATTTTGAATCCATGGTATTAGAAATATTTTTATCCAATTTAAAGAGTTCCTTTGGTGTACTTGACTCCCCAACCCAAATATTATCCACCCTAATAAGATGGTTTGATTGGTTGTAGGTAGAGGCGGACATGCGCCAGGAAAATTGAAGAACAAAATAAAATGGAAAAGATAAGAGAATTTGAGGTGAGAAAAGAGAAAAGGGGGAGAATAAAATTAGCATTGAGATGACTTAATTAGGTCCCTGAAAATGGTGCCAAAATTTTTTATTGCCCAAATTTACCCAAGTTTTTAGGGTTAATTGGTTGCTTGTAGTGTAGCTTGGGTTTTCGAATCATCACAGACCTAAGAAGGAACCTAAACACACATACATACTATGGGTTGTTTTTGGCCATGAAGTGGACAATTTTTTTTTGATTTTAGATAGTTAAATTTAAAACTAATAGACTTAAGTGAATTCAATTTAAAATAATAATTTGATCCTAGGTTATCACTTGGGGGGGATTTGATGAATTCCTTTCTTGACAATTTCAATTTCTTATATTTGGGATGGATTTATTCAACAATATCAAATAACTTCATCACTTAATAGTTTAATACCTATAAAACCTAGTACTAATCAACCATAAACATGGAGAATCATATTTGTGATCACTCCAAGGTAAAGGTTGGTATTAGCACTTGAAGTGTGCGACCTTAAAATTCAATAAGGAAGAAGAAGTTTTAAAACCATAAAATGAAAATATCAATTGAAAGAAGTGATTAGAAATTAATAGAGTGAGAAATATCATCCAATGTAGTCCCTTAATAATAACTTGTATTAACCCATAAGATTATTTTCCCTCCATTTATTCTATGATCTCAATGGAAGCGGGAAGTAGACTCATGAGGGAAAAGTTGAAGAAGTGAAAAATAATGAAATAACGATCACTCCACCATTGTGTGATAAATTTCACAAGGTTTGGTGTGAATAAATTCATAAATTGTGACAAAATTATCAACATTGTATAAAAAATAACATAAAAATAGAGGAATAATAAATTTCATTAATAAAATAAGGTGAATTGAACAACTTTCATGAGAAAGAAATGTGATTACAAACACAAAGCTGTAGCATAACATTATAATGAAACCAAGCACAAAAGATGAATCAAATCCATCACCAACATTGATTTAAATAGAAATTTAAATAGTATTGGGTAGACCATAAAATATTCCAAATATCCTCAATTAATGGTGGTAGGCATAGGTGGGTGGAAAGTTAAGGGAGAGTGGAATTTTCCACCCTTGAAATAAAATATGTGCCAACTTTCAATCCTCCGAAAGATGTGACCAAAAGAGAATATGGATGGAAAAATTCTAGTGAGAAATAGAAATAAAATATGTATATATAGATGCTTCCTGATAGCCTATAAAATTTCAGACCAAATGGAATTTGTGTTGTCGAAATGTGATTAAATTAGTGGGTTGTTTTTTGGGCCGCAGAATCTAGACCAGAATTGCATCTTCAGCTTGGGATGACTGGAACTCCATTTAAAAATCTTAATTTTCTTGGGAAACTATTTAATTAAATCTTAAAAATTATTTATTATATCTATAGTTCAATTTTTAGAATCATTAGGATTGTATATTGTTCTCTACAGTACTTTTATTGGGTTGCTTTGCAGTTCACTTAGCCCAGAATGTTCTTGGTTTAAGGCCCACTTTGGTGGTCTTGCAATGAGAATCTACAAGTTCTCTAAAAGGATGAAATTTTATATATAGAATGAGTGACATGAAAATAAAATATGAAAATAAAATCAATACTATTTGGTGTTTTATGAGGTGTTTAAAAATGTACCATGTAATATTAGATTTTAGGAAGGAATTACAATCATAAAGTGAAATAATTTTGAATTTGTAAAATACACTAAAAATGGTGTTTATGAATAAAGAATCTCATTAATATTATATATATTAATAATGAATATTATCCAATTTTAGTAGCTAATCACATACCCTCATTCACCCCCTCTTAGGGTAATCACACTCTAATACCCTTTTTATGGACCAATCACTCCCCTATAATTGGTGTTTTCCTTGGATAAAAAGTGTCTATAAGACCCTAAAAAGGTTTTTATAGTTTTGAAAACCCTTTTCATAAGAAATGTATGAAATAAATGGTATAATACTAGTGGGAGTTTCTCATCACTAAATCACTGGACTTTGAGAAATTTTAAATTAATCTCTATCCCTTGACGTGTGAGTGATCATGTAGTTCTTTAAGATAATTTTATACTCACATTAGACTTTTTCCACATAGATGAGGATGACATCTTTTCCTCTATGATTTAGTGCACGAAACAAATTATTTGGAGTCATTATTAGGCTGTTTATTTCTTTTTCTATATTTATCCTTATATTTTGTAATTTTTTTTATCCTTTTAACTATTATATATATTTATAGTGTAATTATTACCTTTTATTATTTTTTCTATTTTTATTGAAGGGGTTTTAGGCACATATACACACCTCAATACCAATTTTAGGCAATTATTTAATATTATTGATTCCTATATTTGATATATTTTGAGATTTGTTAACTATTTTCATTTTCTCCATCAATTCCTCTTGAGAGGATCTATTTTTATTCCCTTCATGCTACATAAATTATTCAAAGTGGACATGGAAAATATTTTTCACATTATATTTTTATATAAATTATTTAATAAACAATTTTAAAAAGATTTTCCATGTCAGTTACTAAATAATCAACTTAAAAAAAAATCTAAACTATGGTTTTTTAGGTAGGTTATTCCAATACCGTTCTACCATAGGATGTATTAACCTTGTTAGAGGGGATTCCCTTGAGTTACATTATTTTAAGACCTCTTAAACTCCCCATGTTACAATTTTACTCTTTAAAAAAATCTCTCGATTTTGTATGAATGTGAAAAATTTACAAAAAATTTCCTAGTTTAAAAAATAAATCCCTTGAAAAAAATTATTTTTCGTGTTGTTTTTCAAAATATGTCGTGAAAATAGTTTCCATGACTGTTTTTTAAAAACCACTATTATAAAATATGTTTTATATCTATTTTTTAAAAAACCAACATGAAAAATATGACTTGGAAGACAAAGTTATATCAAAATATTGTCCCTTTTAAATATATAAATATTAGCCATATTGATATTTGAGAAAATCATCCTGAAAAATATTTTTATAATTGTTTCTCAAACAAACGACCTGAAAAATACTTCCAAAAATTATTAGTCATTAAAATATCATAATTTTATTTTGAATTCTTAATTATAAATCATTAATTATTAGTAATTATTAATATTAAAAATTAATTTTTAATTATTAATTAGTAGTTATTATTCACTATAAATTATTTACTTATTATCCATTATTAATTAATTTGTAATTAATAATTATTAATTAATGATTATTATTCATGAGTATCTATAGGTTATTAATTATAAAATATATATCATTATTAATCAGTAATTATTAATTATAAATTATTATAACTACTAATTTTTTTAGCTATGGTTAATTAGAGAACATGAAAAAATATCATAAGAGTATATTTTTAAAAAATAAAATTAAATTAGAGTAGATTTTCATTATAGGAAATTTAAAACTCACCTTTTAAAAAATATATTAAAAAGAAAATATAAAATCATATTTGATGATGATAATAATAATAATATTAGAAGTTATAATAAAAATAATAATGTTATTTTTTATTTTCTGTTAATTTAAATATATAATAACATTAATTAATTAATTATTCATTAAATGCTTATTTTACTGGCCGTTTAAATCCTCATCTAAAAAATATAAAATTTTAATTAAAAATTATGTTTAATAATAGTAGTAATAGTAATACATATAATAATAATAATGGTAAGAAATGATTTATTTTTTTATTTTATTAATGTAAATATATAATAATAGTAGATAATTGATTAATAATTCATTACATACTCTAATAGAAGTTTAAAACTAATCATATATATATATATATGTATATATATATATATATATATAAATTACAAAGCATTCTTGAAAATAATAACAACGACAATAATAATAAGTAGTAATTTATATTAGACCCAAGTTCAAATCGGGGTAAGAGCAAATTTCCACAGGTAGCGGGTGATGCATGCATGACACATGAAATAGGTAGGTGGTGACGCATTCATGATGCAATCCTAGTGGTTAAAGTAGTACGATGTAGACATGAAACTACACTGGAACTTCATGCCTGTTTGTGGGCATTTGGTCTATGTAATGAGTTTCATGCCCACTAGGTCTTCAAGCCTTGTACTGAATAAATAAGGCTTTATGGGTAGACTATCCATTGGGGGGGGGGTATGGTCTGCCTTTCCAGCCTTTGTATGTGTGTTTAATGTAATTGTACCCCAAGGACCTAATGTATATAAATATGTATGAAAATATAAATTGATATAAAAATGCATTACATAAATGCATTTATAAATTAATAATTTATTATTAACCATTATATATATATATTTATATCTATAAAGGTATAAATGCATTTATGATTTAAGTATATAAATATTAAAAAAACATTATATAAATATATACATGTAGATATATAATTTTTTTAATATATTATATAAATTCATTTATAAATAAATCAGATATATATATAGATAAATAAATTCTATAAATGCATTTATAATAACATTATATAAATATATTTAGAATACAATTACTGAGGATGATAATGGGTATCCATTAACAAGGTACCCAACACTACCCAACCTAATTATGTAGGGATAGTTTAGTAATTAATCAGTTTTTATTGGGTTATGGTTGTGAATTGAAAACCAGATTAATAAACCAGTATATGGTATGGGTAGTTGTTTGAGGGTACCATAAAACTTGAACCTGACTAAATATATTTTTATTAGTTCATTAATTATATATTTTTATTTGATTTTAAAATGATAGAATATATTTTTTTATCTCATAAATATATAAATGAAAGCCTAGAACCAATTAAATTAGCAATTATTTATTCAGTGATTTTTTTTTTCAAATTATAATAATGTTATAAATTTTTTCATTAAATTTGAGATAATTTTATTTAAAATTAATGAATAAGTTTTTAAAATTATAATTTATAAGCATGTATCTAAAACTATTAGGGTTATTATATAGGAATTTCAATAGTTTATAGAGTAGGGTATGGGTAATACATTTTTAAAAATAAATAGTTTTTAAATTGGTTTGAATTTTAAAAAATTAAATGAAATAGGGCCAGAGTATCAAAAATTTATCAAGTGTGGAATCACTATTACCCATATATACACATAAATATAGGATGGGGTAAAGCACCTTTATTAATGAAAATAGAAATGAAGAAAGGAGAGGAATGGGTCAATCAAGGAATCTTTCCCTTAATCCAAAACAACATACATCACAACAACCTTCCTCAAGAAATGTTTGGACATGAATATCCAAAATATATGATAATTATTTACAGATACTAATACTAAGATTGGAGGCTCATATTATGATAATCCTTCTGACCCCCATCCATGTGGATGTTTTCCATGTCCCTAAGTTTTATCCTTTATCTAGGAATTCTCATTAACATAAGGATTTTCCTTCTTAAAGGTCACAACATCACCCAAATTCTCCACTAGCAACATGTCCTCAAGTGAACTCATAGGTTGGATGTTATCCTATATGGAGGTGTTTTTAGAGTTAATCATATCAAATGAGTTATGAGGGGAACCTTAATTCTCACCTATTAGGGAAATCCCATGGCATATTTTCTATATTTTTCAATAACAGTTACATTGAATTATTGCATTGGAGAACTCCTTGAAGTAGAAGCATGTGTAAGGTTATTAGAACCTATTGACTTAACTAGAGAACCCATGGTTCCATACATCTTGGAAGCTACACTCCCTAGATCCAAAGTAATGTAATGAGGATCCTCCAAGACACTTATAAGGAAATTTAAAATTTTATTCCCTTTATAAGATGCTTGTGTTTCATAGGATTAAAGGGATAGTAGATGAGGGTCCTTATTTCTCTTAGGTGATGAAAAAAATAAATGTTTGAGTAGTAGGTACACTAGAAATGGAAAGAATATTTCTTCTTGTTGAAATGACATGACTTGTAAGACCAAGATCAACATCCTTCCCCACCTTGGGAGAAAGAGTTTTTTTATGACCCTCCCTCCAAAGGTACGCCTCCTGGGCCTGAAATTAATAAGAAGAGACAATGAAACATGAAGCCCACATTCAATTGGCCATGGGTTAGAGGAAAGCATTAGGGATATATAAATCACACACATAAGAGTCATTACCCTTTATATAATTGTAAGGAATAAGAGATAATATGCAAAGAACTTATAACCTACACCCTGAATAAATAAACTAAGTAAGCCCAATAAATGTAATGTCATATATAACATGAACATATGAAAGACAAAAGAAAAAGCACCAAATATAAATTCTTTTGAGAAACCATGAATACATAAAAAATCCTAAATAAAACCTCAAACTTATACCACCCAACTCAATAACCAACTAGCTCCATTGGACCTAAAATATAGTTTTATATACATAGGATGAGAATAATAGGTGTAATCCATAGGATCCTCCCCAAAACCTCTAATGAAAAATTTAAATAAAGCACTAAATACCAGTGAATAAAAAAATGAAACTAACCTTTCACCTAAACAGTTAATACTAGTCACCCATCCTCACCATGGCTCTCTCACAAAGTAATGCATACAAGAAAACCATTCATTATCATATATATATATATAAATTTTTAAGCTAATCTGATTCTTCTTCCCCACTAGTTTTTTTCTCTCATTCCCCAATTCCACACATCTTTTTCTCATCCCATCCATAAGAAAGTCGACCCAAATGTGAGGGGGGGGGGTGTCAGACCTAACTAACCTTGTCCCACATAGGTCCCAATATCTCATGCTAACATTAGTCCACATATCTATCTAATCAACAACATCATTATATATATAACCATGTTCATGTTATGAAGTTACTAAAACCTATGTAAATTATTTATACCTTAAGACATCACAACCTGTGAACATAAACCCATGGGAAGCTGGAGCCACCATGACCTAGTGTAAGTACGCACTATGCCTCAAGCCATTACAACACACATATAAATGTATAATAATATTGAGAGTTGTTACAACATGGGTAGAAACACACACTATATCATAATCTACTATAGTTTGTGATATGTTTACTCATATATATATATATAAAGGGAGAGAGAGCGAGAGGGATAAGTTAACTACCCATTTCTCAACTATCATAGATGTTGGATACCCCCCCCCCAAAAAAAAAACAATTATGTGTCTATTTCCGTACTAACATGATTGATGTATCATATGAAATAAATATATATATAAATAATATCATATAGAAATAACACTAAGGGAAACTACTTATAGTTATAATCATCCACCGCAAACATCACACCGGAACCCCCACTTCCACTTTTAGGGAATATATATTAAACAAGCATAAAATCACCAAGTTCATTATTAATTATTTAAATAATCCAGTAATTAATTCACATAGACATTTAACAAGATTAAAATTTTAATATTCTTAATCTTGGTTCCTTTGAAACGATTATTCATCTGCTTATATTCTCAAGTATTCTACTATCATTAACAACTTAACAAATTCTAGATTTAAACCCATGCTCATTGTTGCATCCCATTAAAGCATCCCATGGTTTCTATTAATAAGATATAAATAATTTAACATCACTGAAATTAGTAAAACCACATACCATGAATTATTTATATATTTATTTATCATTCATAAATTATCTAGGTACTCAAGGAATCTACCTAAGATACTAAATAAAATATTCACTTTAAGTGTATAGAGTTTGATAACAACAATTACAGTGATCCCAACAATATGGAACATTCAATTACCCAACCACATAGAAATATATAAGTAATAAGTAAGGATAAATGATAAATACTCTCTCTAAACTTTTACCAACTACCCTAGTGTCCCATACCATTTAAATAACATCAATTTATCCCACTATAAATAACGTCGGCCATCACTATAACTTGAGCTCCCATCCCTTTGCTTATCCATCAAAACAAATGCTAGTCAGAACAACCGATTCCACTTACCCATTTCTCATGAAGGAATACAACCAGACATTCTTATCAAACAATCAAAACAATCCTCTAAAGTTAATAGAGGGTTCATGCATTTCCAATTTATTTTATGCACATACGAAAATGCTCTAAGGATATAAAATGAAGGTATACAAGCCTTCCACAACAAGAACATGTTCACACATTACCAAAACATTTTCTTTAGAAAAAAATATTTTAATTACTATATTGAATTAATCGGTTTATTATTCCAAGTTTTTAATATATAAACCTATAAATTTTTAGATATAAAAATATTTGAGTCAATAAAAACATGCATTTTACATTACTTTCATATTCCATCAAATTCAAGGATGAAAAATTATTAATATACATGCCTCTTTCTTGACTATTTAACTACTCAATATTTTAGTATATGTTTTCTTATAATTAAGCCAAATATGTTTGATAACCTTCTCCACATATAAGATCAAATTAAACAAAAAACCGAAAGACTTTAATAATATTAAATTATGAAAGATAGCCATTATAGCCATTAAACTAGTGAGAATAGATAATATTAACTATCTTTTATATTCCTATATTTATAATACATTTATTATTTTAATATTACAAAATTAACTTGATTTTTGTATTTAATATATCAATATTATCTTAATATGATTTTTTAGATTTTTTTATAATTAATTAATTTTTAGGCGAATAGTGAAAATGCCGATTTTTCAAAAATTACCTCTATTAAAACACAATGTTTTAAAAAAAAATTCTAAGATTCAAGATATATATTTATAAAATAAAATAATTTTTTTTATGTATACTATTTTTAATTTATAAAATACATGTTCAACACTTGTGAAACCCAAGTAATATTTCACATAAAAAACTATTTTTATGCACTAATATTAATAATTAGACATTATCACTTGTAAAAATTGAATATAAAAAAATGTATTTCCTATTTTTATTCAAAATTTCAATACTAGTCAACAAGTACAATTTTATTTTTCTGAATAAATAATATATTAGTAAGATTAATGTTAATTTCCTCAATAATGGTAAAACTGTTTTTTAAAAGAATTTATTTTTTAATATCATGTAATTTTTATTTAATAAATAAAATGGATATATTTTAAATGACGACTCTAATATTATTTTTAAAATTCTATATAATTATATTAACACTTATTAAAATTTTAATCTATACTAAATAAGATTAAGAACCCATAATGGTTAAAATTCCTTTTTCTATAACAACTGTTTTTTAAATATTATAATTTAAAATATGATTATGGGGATTAAATTTAGGTTGAAAACATAAAAATTTGATAATAAGTGTTACATTATATTTTTAAATAAAATATAAATTACTTAGTTAAAAATCGTTTATCAAGATAACAATCAAAATGTTAAAATGTAAAAACCTATGGTAAAAGACTTGAAATATAATGACCCAACCTTAAACATTACATAATCTTAAGTTAAGTCAATAATTAGTGTTTTATTCATGTCTAGTATATTTTCAGGTTTATATTTTTAGATAATTAGGCCATAAATATTACATAATAACTCAAATATTACAAGTAGACACTTCTACTCACTATCCATTTTTTATAATATAAAACATTTTAAGATAAAACATGATTATTCTTCTTAATAAAAATATTCATAACATTCATAATGACTTCTTAATTTCTCTTACCCATCTTTATATTTTGTGTAAAACTTCTCAAAAACGTGGTATTATCACAAAAAGATCAGTAAGGGATAACAAATAAGAAATGGAAGTGTTACTCCATGAATATTTAAAACTCATGAAAACATTCTCAAAAAATCAAACTTTTCACCCATAAAGCATAAAATATTTAACAAACCTCATGAGATCATAAGATTTTTGAAAAATTATTAGTAATCATAAATAATAAAGGTAACTTGTGGAATCTATAACATAATTATATTGCATATTTCACAAAATAGGGAGTAACCTATATTGTTACGTTTGGAATACCCATGAAAATATATTCCCTAAACCTCTTTTGGGAAACCTTATCATTTAAATCTATCTAATTTTCCAATGAATTGGAGATATATCATGGGATCACCCACCCTAGTTTTATCACATAACCTCCCGCATACATAAACAATTCCCAAGAACCATAAGATAATTATAACACATAAAACAAGTATAAAGGAAAAATAACATTTCCACTTTGAAATAATATTTCATTTTTAAAAATCCACACACTTAAAAATGAAAACAAAATATTTGAAAATAAATATTTAAAATTTTAAATTAAAAATAAAAACATTTAACTGGTATAAAATTTATAAATTCGGTTCTTGATGTATATGTTAAAAAATAAAACATTTCATGTTATTCAATTAATAAATCCATTTTTAAAACACATTTAAATCATTTTAAAAGAATATTTTTGAATCAAAGTGTCACATACCAATTTGAAACTTTTGAAAGAAATTAAAATTTTAAAAAATTCATTTCCATATAAATAAATCCTTAAAAACAATTTTAAAAACATGAACATTAATGAGAAAGATTTAGAAGAATAAATTTTTAAACATTTAAAATGATGTTTTAATTAAAGAGTCCCTTAAAAAGAAAATTTTATTAATAAAATAGGTTGATTATGAGTATTCACTATGAATACACATAAATAAAGTATAAATAAAATATAAGATATCCAAAATTATTTTCTCACAAAATAATAGCACGACATAATCAAGAAGTGGAAGTTTAACCCAAGAATGAAAATTGGCTTAAGAAGTTCCCTTACAAAGTTCATATCAATGACATTTGAATTTATCAATGTGATTATTATGTGTATAAAATGTATATACACATAATATTAAGTGGAAATTAAAAAATAAATAACTAAATATTTATTATACATATATTATTTTTATAATATAATCAACAAAGTATACGTAAAACAAAATGAATGGAAATTGAGTTAGAAAAATACCTTACCTTGAGTCTGACTCATCACACACAACCATTATATTATTGGATAATAAAATTAGGTTAATTTATACTTTATTGAGAAACTTTATAAAGTTTATTATTCCTTTTATATCATTTATCACAATGTTATAAAAATTACATAATTATTTATGTTCATATCGAATGTTTTGTAGATATTCAGTAATTGAGTCAAAAATGAGCTTATTTAGGATATAAGTTGTCCATGTGATCACAATTAAAACATCTCAAGAAAATGAAAAATGAGATAAATATCTTATATAATCATTATATAAGTATTTATAATAATCTTTTAAGACAAACTAAAAACACCATTCCTAGAGAGGGTCGACCGTACGTACACATGAACGCTATTTTTGTTTTTCTTGTCGTATTGAAAGAGTGAAATTAAATGAAATGTATATAAATACACATATATATATAATATAATTAAAGTATGATTAATATTTTATTTATATAATATATTTTTACAAAAAAAAATTCTTAATAAATTCCATGTTAGTCGTGAACGAATCACATTATATTGGGGAGGCGGTAGTCCACACGTCCCCGAATAAAGTTATCGTACAACAACAATATGAAAAGAATGAAGGTATGTTTAATATAACATATAAATAATATGAAATAGGTTATAAAATACATATTAAATTTATATTTGATTAGAATAATGTTTTTAATACCATCCATGAAGGCGGTAAAGGAAAAAGAACAAAACATTATTCACAGAGGTGATTAACCGACATAACTTGGACAGTAATTTCATTTATTTGAATAAGAGGAGGTGAGAAATGAAATGGATATGAGATATTAAATTAGAAACATAAAAATACAGTATATAAATTATTATGGAGCAATCATTCATTTATGTACGAAGGAGATGAAGGGAAAGTATAAAAAGAAAAGAAATTAAGAGTGGTACTTTGAGAAAATTACCTATTGAATATCTCCTCCTTTAAAGACCCTTTAAGTCCATAGATTTTGTATTTTGATGATAAAAACAGAGATTTTATGTGGGTATAGTTATTATGAGAGGTTTTTGAAGAGATATTTGTACCTACAAGGATTTTTGTGTCGAAATAGGGTGGTATAGAGGTGGTATTTATACTTAAGGAGAGGTGGGTTCATTTGATTATTTTGTTGATTATCTTATATTAAAATCCAAACATATAGAGAAGGAATTACATTACATGACTTTGGATTGTAATTAATTTTTTATAGTCGGGTTAGGGTTGATACACAACTCATACAACCATTAAATTTTGTAGCTTTTAGGTATGCTAATCTTTTAACTTTTAACTTTAACCCTTATCAAAATTTTACTTTTACTACGATAAATACTTTTGTTACCTAGAAACATTTTTATAAATAAAAATAAAATTGACATTACGACCTAATTTGGACCTTCTATTTCAAAATATTTAATTCATTTTATCTAATTAAATTTACATAATTGGGAAAATTATTTTTAAAAAAAATTCCACAGAAAAAAGTAAAAGTAGGGTTTTAAAGTGAAATGTTCAAAAGTTTGAAATATTTTTACATATAATTTAAATTTAAAATTGATTACAATAACCAAAATTGGATTAAATTATAAATACATAATCAAAATATATTTAAAACTAATAAAATTTTAATCTAACAATTTGAATAAATTAGATTAAATAGAAGTTTTGAATTAAAATGCCGTATTTTTCACTATTCATTAAAATAGGAAAGTTATTAGAAAAATAGAAAAAATTTATAAAGACTAAATTTTAATGTCTATATTTAAAATAATAAGTTTATTTTATACAATAGAACTTATAAAATTTTAAAAAAATAGATTTAAAATGGGTTTTCTATTAAAAGGCGGTAAAAATGTCTTTTTTGAAAAATACTTCTTTTATGATAAAAATTGATTTTGTTCTTATATATTTTCTAGAAAACATATAATATAAATTTTAAACATCACATTTAGTTTTAATTTTGTTAATATAATACAAAAATGGTCGTATGATTATTTTATAAACACAATTATTCCCATTTAAATGGGTTTTCATAAAAACACATCCTTTATATTCAATTGGTTTTTATTTCCATTTCTAATAAATTTTGTGAAGAAAGAATAATTATATAAAAATATGGAAAAAAAATTTCCACAATTTATTTAATACTTTCAATTCCCTCCATTCCAACAGATAAGTTACAATGGTGACATTTAAATAATAATATTTAGTTGTTCGTTTAAGCTCGATGTAGCGTATCATGTATGCTATTGAACATAGTATTTATTACTTAAAACTCAGGATGTTACATCTTCCCCCTTTAATAAATTTCATTCTCTAAATTTTAATTCGGTGTTGGTAACTACGTTATGAATTTTTAAAATACCTCTACTGAGATCCCACATCAGAACAAGGTTCAGTTAAACTTCCACTTAAAAAGACAGAAAGAGAAGTACGAAGATCACTAGAGATAATAAATAATATGGTTCCATGTAAGGAAACATGTATATGGAAGTGAAAACTAACCATAAAGTTCTGATAGAGAGTGATATAAAACATTTTCAAGAGAAATTTATCAATAAAAAAACCATACATTTGTGATGGGTTAAACAGTCTTTGACTTCGTATTAAGAAATGTAAATAGAAAATGTTTTTGTTTTAAGATCCTTTTCATAAAGTTGTGGAATTTATTTATGAACTTGACTAAGAACATAAAGAAACATACTTATTTTTAAATTATAGTTTCACAATTTGATCAATTTCTACCAAAAATCATCTTTTTATCTAAATGATGAGTATTCAAGATGACTTGGTCACACCTGAAGTAATATAATTGACTTCTAGAGAATCATATATTCCACAAAATATTAACTATCTGTTCATAATGTATTGAAATAATAACCAAAACCAAAAAATGTTAGGATAAAATAATATAATTCCTTCAAAGGAATAAACTATTGTATGAGGAAAAACTACTTTTTATCTTCAAAATTCAAAATTAATACCCAAAGTTCAACATTATCCATTTGATAAATAATTGTCCTTAAAATTACTTAAAATAATCCAAACTACGATTAAAACCCAAAACTCAGAAGAACTTGATCACATAATCTTCCAAGATAAATTTTAACATTCATATCTAAATAACATCAATCACTCTTAATGTCTCATACCAAAAATGTAATTTCCAATATCACATAGTCTCCAAGATAGGTTAATTATTTCTATAAATAAATGGAATCTCCATAAGACCTCTATAAAAACATATATTCTTTAAAAATAAAATTCAAACATTACTCCTTAAATAAAACCCTATAGCATTCTATTTTCCTTAGACATATAGGGTTCCCAAAAAAGTGAACGACTTCCAAAATAACATTTATCTCTTAATTCTAAAATCAGCTTCTAATTCCAATGATATCCCTTTGATAAAACATAAGTTAAAAAAATAAACTTCTTCTTAATACATCAACTCATTTAACTAAAAAAGTAAATACTAACTCGGGAAATCACGTAGGCCAGTGGTAGGCGAGGAACCCTTGTCTCTGTTTTATTGTGGGTTTAATTACCATGGCCTTTGCAGATGCGATGAGTTATCACCCAACTTATGGGTGGTCCCTTTTTATAAAACTCAAAAATATGAAGAACATGTTTAAACAAAAAAGGTTGTCTTATACCTATCATTTTCATCCCAAATCATTATGACATAAACATCTTAATTCATGCAGATTTTTATTTCACCTCCATATGATTTAATAAAACTATTCCCAAAATAAAGAACATCTTACCTTAATCATGGTGTTTACATGGTTTTATCATCATTTTGTTCATGAAGATATAAGGTACATGAATTAAAACAATGATTTAGATTTTCTTAAAAATCACTTGCTTCCTTTATCAAAATACAACTTTTACAACTTGGGTCGTATGCGTGTTCATAGAAAAATAGTTTTGGAAAATAATAATGCATGACATATAATTTTGAAACATCTAATAAAACTTGATTTTTATAAACCATTTGAACTGAGTTTGACTTGAAACTTTTAATAAATGGTCCTTTTAAAATAACATAAGTATGTGCTAAAATATTATTTTTTAAAAGAAAGTATAAATAGTGCGCACAAGGGTATCCTTCTTCAATATATTTTTAAAGATCGTAATATGCTTCATAATCTTGTGACAAGGTAAAATATTTAGAAATTCCTTGAAAATATTTACCTTTTTTTTTGAAAATATGAAAATATTTAGAAAATATGATTTTATTAAAAGAAACCGATGATCCATGAAGGTATCAAGGTAAAGAGAAGGTATTTTATATCTCATAAAATAGTTTTCAAGAGAGTTGTTTGTTCAAAAAAGTTTCAGATTCATCTGAATATGACTTTGCAATAATTATTTCTAGCATGTCATTAGGAAGAGATATGAATATTGTTTGAGATCCACCTACATCAATTTTTAACCAAATTTCCTCAATATGAAAAATTTATAGAATAAGGATTTAACAAGAAATAATAGACAAAGAAACTCAGCATATGTTTAACTAAAAGTCATAATCCCTTAAGTTTTCTAAACCTTTCCTATGATACCAACTATATGGACTCATCCTTAAACAGTATATAATCTTGAGTTAAGTTAATTATTTGACTTTTATTCACATAAAGGATATTTTTAGGTTTAGATTTTTAGATAATTATTCCATAACTATTACATATCAACTCAAATATTACAAGTGGATACTTCTAATCACTATCCATTTTTTTTTCACAGTATAAGACATTTTCAAATAAAATATGATTTCTGTTCTTGATAAAAAAATTCATAACATTAATCTTGTCTTATTAATTTGTCTTAACCATTATTATAACCTATGTAAAATATTTAAAAAACTTGGGATGAGCATAAAAAGATTAATAATAAATATAAAATAGGGAATGAAACATTTAGTACAGGAATATTTAAAATTCTTGAAAATATTCTCACAAAATCTTACTTTTCACCCATAAAACCTAAAATACTTAAAATAACTCATGGAATCATAAGATTCCTGGAAAATCCATATCAATAATAAATAATAAATCATAAAGGTGACTTGTGGAATCCATAACATACTTATATTTTAGCTTTCACAACTACATAGAGAGTAAACTACATGGTTACTTTTGGAATACCCATCACATTATATTCCATAAATCTATAAGAAGAAACCTTATTGTTTAAATCCATATAATTACCTAATTGATTAGAGTGCTATAATAGGATCACCCTCCCTGGGGTTATCACGGAACTACCCATATACATAAACAATTCCCAAGAACTATAACATAATCATAACACATAAAACAAATATAAAGGAAAAATATCATTTCCACTTGGAAAAAACATTTCATTTTTACAAATCCACACACTTAAAAATGAAAAAACATTATTTGAAAATAAAAATGTAGAATTTTAAATTAAACATCAAAAAATTAAAGTGGAATAAAAGTGAGAAATTCTGTTTATGAGGTATATGTATAAAAATAAAACATATCATGCTATTAAAATAATCAATCCATTTTTAAATCACATTTAAATCATTTTAAAAAAAGATTTTCGAGTCAAAGTGTCTCATACCACTTTGAAACTTTAAAAAAGAATTAATATTTTAAAACATTCATTTTTATATAAGTAAATCCTTAGAAACCAATTTGAAAACATAGACATTAATGAGAAATATTTATAAGAAGAAATCATTAGGACATTTAAAATGATGTTTTAATTAAAGAGTCCCTTAAAAAGATCATTTTGTTAATAAAATAGATCGATTATGTGTATTAACTATTAATACAAATAAACAAATTGTAAATAAAATATAATATATCCAAAAGTAATTTATCACATAATCATAACACAACATAATCAAGAAGTAGAAGTTTAACCCAAAGAATGGAAATTGGGTTAAGAAGTTCCCTTATAAAGTTCGTATTAATGACATAAGAATTTATCAATGGGGTTATTATGTGTATAAAAATTATATACAAATAAAGGAAAGTGTATATTAAAACATAAATAAATAAATATTGATTCCACACATAATCTTGGAAAAATATAATAAAAAATTATGCAAAAACCCAATGAATAGAAATTGAGTTAGAAAAATCCCTTACCTTGAGTCCGACTCATCACGTACTATTGTTATATTCCAAAATTATAAACATAGGTTAATTTATACTTAATTTATAAACTATTTCAATTTTATTATTCCTTTTATATAACTTATTATCATGTTATAAAAATTACATAATTATTTAAGTTCATATCTGACGCTTTGTCGATATTTTGTATTTGAGTTGAAAATGAACTTGTTTATGATTTGAATTTTCCATATGGCCATAAGTACAAAAAATATAGAATATAAAACCTTAGATAAATATATTAAATATTTATTTATAAAAATATTTTAACACAAACTTGGACTACCATTCATGGAGATGGTAGGCCATACGTACGCATGAACGCTATTTTCATTTTTCCTGTCATATTGAAAGAGTGAAATTAAATGAAATGTATATAAATATGTATACATATATAATATAATTATAGTTGCATTAATGTTTTATTTATATCATATATATTTACTAAAAAAAATACTTAATACATTCCCTATGATGTATGAATGAATCGCATCATATTGAAGATCCAGTAGTCCACACATCCCCAAATGAAGTTATCATATAATAACCATATGTAAAGCATGAAGGTATGTTTAATATAACATATAAATAATATAAAATAAGTTATAATATACATATTAAAATATTATTTGACCATAATAATGGTTTTAAGACTATATTTGAATTCAGTAAAGTAAAAAGAACAAAATCGTTATTCAAGGAGGTGATTAACAAAAATAACTTGGAAAACAATTTCGTTTATTTGAATAAGAGGAGGCTAGAAATGAAATGAATATGAGATATTCCATTAGAAAAATAAAACAAAAATATATACATGATTTTGGAGTAATCATGCATTTAATGATGAATGAGGCGAGGATAAATAAGAAAAGGAAAAGTAATTAAGATACGTACTTTGAGAAAATTACATTTTCAATATTCCCTCCTAGAAAGAAACTTGGGGACCTTGGATTTGGTCTTTTGGTGATAACAGAAGAACTTGGACGTGTAGAGAGTGATTATGAGAGGTTTTGGAAGATATTTCATGAGTTAAAAGACTTTTTGTATCGAAATAGGGTGGTGGAAATATGGTATTTATACTTGAGGAGAGGTGGGTTAAAGTTATTATTTTATTGATTATCTTATATAAAAAGGAAACGATTAGTGGTGGAATCAAATTAAATGACTTTTTTGATGTAATTAATATTTTATAGGATTTTTAGGGTAGATTAAAACCTCAAAGAAACATTAAATATTGTATTTTTTACATATGCTAAGCTTTTAACTTTTAACTTTAACCGTTGTCAAAATTTTACTTTTACTACAACAAATAATTTTGTTACCATGGTAACTTTTTTATACCTAAAAATGAAATTAACCTTACAACCTAATTTGTAAATTATTATTCCAAATATAGAATTAATTTTATATAATTCAATTAAAATAATTTGGAAAAATATATTTAAAATTAATTCTGCAGATAAAACTAAAAAAATGGGGTTTTAAAGAGAAATGTTCAAAAGTTAGAAATGCATTTTTATCTAATTTAAATTTGAAATTGATTCCAATTAAAAAATTGGATTAAATGATTAAATAATAATCTAAATTTAAATTAAAACTAATTAAAAGTATAATCTAACAATTTAAATAAATTAGATGAAAAAGTAGTTTTAAATTAAAATGCAGTATTTTTCACTATTCTTTAAAATATGAAAGTTATGAGAGAAATACTGAAAAGTTATCCATAATAAATGTATACATCATTATTTCAAATAAGAAGTTTATTTTTTCAAATATAACTTATAAAATTTTCAAAAACTATATTTAAAATGGGTTCTCCATCAAAAGGCGGTAAAAATGGATTTTTTGAAAAACACTTCTTTTATGCTTAAAATTGATTTTGTTGTTATATCTTATCTAGAAAACATATAATATGAATTTAAAAATAACATTGAGTTTATATTTAACTAATATAATATAAAAAGGGTTATATTATTATTTTATAAATACAATTATTATCATCTAATAAAAACAAATCCTTTATATTCAATTTGTTTTTTATTTCAATTTCTAATAAATTTAGTAACCAATGAATCATTATATAGACATGTGTAAACAATATTTTAATAATTAAGTTAATAATTTTCTTTCCCTAAATTCCAAAAGATAGGGTATAAAATTAAAATTTAAATAATAATATTTAGTTTTTCGTTTAAGCTTGATGTAGCGTATCATGTACGCTATTGGGCATTGTATTTCTTTCTTAAAACTCGGGATGTTACATGAAACATGTTTAAAACACGTGTGAGAAGTCTTGTTTGAGAATTTACAAACCTTATCCCTAGAAAAAAATAAATTATTACAAATTTTTTGAGTCATTTTCCAAGGATTAGTGTAATGATATTAAGGAAGTGAAAAGGGTATTCCCAAAAGTGCACTTCTTTACACTTATAAAAGGGGATCACTTACAAACCTCCATGATTAAACTTAATAATTTAATTTCAATAAACACTCTTAAAATAAACCTCTAATAGATTTTTTTCTTCATCTAAAAACCCTTGTAATATATTTTTATTATTAATTCCTTCTTTTCCATGATGATATCTATGAGAAGATTAAGTCTCCAACATAAGTATTACCTTCTTCATAATATTTTCCTCAATATTCCTCTTAAAAATATATTATAAGAATAAAAATATAATTGTATTAGTATCATTAATGTAATATACTATAATAATATTAATATAATAACCATTATACATTCCTCTCCATCCATAATGAAAAATAAAATTGTTATTAGTGCATTGTGTGAATTACCACCTCTAAAAAGTGACACCTTTGTTTTTTATACAACCTCCCATGGTTGGTTTTAATGATGAAATTGGTGAATAAATATGATATATATAATAATAATATGATTAGTAAATGTAAAATTATCATATATCCTATTTATATCTCATTATTTAATAACTAAAAATCTTAACTGTGGGCTATGTGGACAACAACCTCCATGAAGTAACAATTTTTATTTTTCATCAGGATTTTCATTTTTTATCCATACTATTTAAAATAATATTAGAAAACCTAAAAGAATATAAATAATATCACCATCATTATATTATAATTATATTATATAATTTCTTATCCATAATCACCCATTGAGATATAGCGTGTTCATGTTTGGATTAGTTTAACCACCTACTTGAAAAATGCTACAAAACTCTACCATGGATGGCCATGAGAACTTAAATAATAATAATATTATAATTTAATATGAAATTAATTATTTTTTATTTATTATATAATTGTTTTATTTTATATTAAACTTATTATTAATATATCATATTCGAACTCTAAAACTATCTAAATAAGTTGAAATCAATTTAATTGTTATGAAAATATTAGAAAAAATAATAATAAAAAAATATAATATGATAATAAATGACAAATAATAAATTTAACATATAATAATATGTCTATTAATTTGGTATCTAATAAACTTAATTTTATTATTCTAGAAGTTAGGTGCATGCACAGAACAAATTTGGATCAAGGTAGGGATTTTGCCTCAAAATTTCCTTCTTTGTGACACATTTTTTATGCACCTAATTTAATTGAAATGGCGTGTATACCACCAATTAGATATATAATTTCATGTATTATATTTATTCATGTTATTTAAACCTAAAATTAATGATCTCTCACTTTCAAGGGGTTTTTATTTGAATTTTTCTCAAGTCATAAAGGTTTCCGTCTCAATTACCCTTCACAAAGGCATGCTTGGATATTATGCAATGATATTCATTTATATAGTGTAAATACCACCCCTTTATTTATGAAATAATAAATTATTATTTAATTTAGAAACATCACTTAAATTCATGACCTTACTTTGTTTTATTTTTTATGTCTTCCCTAAAATATAAGGGTCTTTCATAACTAAATCTTCTTTCTTGGGATATAATGATTCTCATTGAATTTTACCTTTTAATTTTATATGTTATAACCTATTTATATCTTGTTAGGATAATTTTTTATTAAAATATTTTATATTTATTATTATTATTCCTTCTTATAAATATAACCGTGTTAAGAATAATTCCCATCCTCTTAAATGGAGTTTGCCCTCCTTGCCCATAATTTTCCTTCTTACCAATGTTATCCTTTTTAATTAGAAACATAATTATGAGTTATGTCATGTGAAATTAATAATAGACTTATTATATTTTAAAAATTAGGTTTCATTATCCCCTTTTCAATGTAGTATTTCAAAAAAGGTATTTTAAAATGGGTTTCCTTGCATGATCATTTTTTGGATCTTACAAACTACCATCACATTACACATTCTCTTTATTTTCCCCCCTTTTTTGAAATATTTTTAAATTAAATTCGTTTATATTTTTTTATATTTCACTTTATTGTATACCTAGTTAAATATTCATTTCATTGATGGGGTTATACAGGTTTTTATTTCCTTTCAAAATTTCCATTTTTTAGTAAAATTAATTTAAGTGAACTTTTCTTTTTATTGTATCTTGTCAAGCATCACCCCAATAAAATTATTTTAAATAATGAATTAATATATAACCCTTATTAGTTTAAAAGTAACAATCTTGGTTCAATTATGGTTTTATATAAAACATTAAGGTGTTTCCTTTAATAAAACATCCTTTACTTTTAAAGCCTCACCCAAGTGATATGTTTTTATCATTTATTCTCCTAGATCATTGTCAAGAATTCTCTATATTGAAACTCATTCTTTCTGACCTATGTTTCTTATTAAAACATGAATCCTCCAATTGATCTAATTTTTGTTATATTTCTAATCATTATGATTTATGCTTCGATTATGTCGTAAATCAGAATTATGAAACCCATTTCCTTCTCATGGGTTTGATCATGATTACGATTTATATATGGTATATTTTCCTCATGTGGCATGTGTATGTATAATTTAAATTTATGTGATGGTGGACCTTGTCGCGACCCGACCATACCCGGGCTCGAGCCGCAACTACCCCAAGCCTGCCTCTATAGGCCAGGGGCTGGCGACAAGCGCCGAAGGCTAAACAACTCAGGGAGGCCATTACCTAAGTACCTATACACAAACACGTAGCCCACTCAATGAAAAAGTGCAGAGAAAAAAGAAAAGCCAAGTAAAGTGAAGGACAACTGCTATAAATAAACTAGAAAGTGCATCAACCTCTAACAGTACAAAGAAGGAGCTAAAGGTAAACTAAAAAGTAAAGTGGAAAAACACGCTCCCAACCAGAAAAGGTGCCACAACCCGTCGTCTGGTAAACAAAAGAAAAACAGCTAGAAGGGTCCCCCACCTAGAACCCATCTACGACCACTGCATGTTGTCCAAGCTCCCGAGCTCCTAAGCTCCACTGAATTCACGACCAACCTGTCCGTCATCTGCAAGGGCACACCAAGTGCGGGCAAAGCCCAAACAGGGGTGAGTATAAAAAAACATAGTAGGATAACCCGAAGGCCCGAGGGAGAAACAAAGGAGGTACCGAAGGGTGAGCAGTGGATTGAATAGGGAATAGTAAATAAATACAAAAATGAGTCCAGTAGAGTAAAAATAGAGAGAGTCCAGCTCAACCCAAAAAGAAGAAAGAAGGTAGACTCATCCAGACACAAGGAGTTGGAAACTGTGAGAATATGAACTTCCCGTCAAGTCTTCTCTACCTATAGTAGGAGAGTAGACTCGTCCAATAAGGAGAAGCTAGACACAGAAATCACGTGGCATACCCCGCGTGTCTTCGCCTCTCCTAGAAGAAGAGTAACCAAACCCAAGAAGTGGGTACTAGAAAAAGGTATATACTTATCCAGATGCTCAATCAAGAAGCCCGAACATGATCGTAAGGGGATCTCTATCCCATAGCTCAGCCTAGGAAAGTGAGTCTCCAACAGTTCCAGAAGTAAACACCATCAATTCCCAGCATCCCACACATCTTCGTTGAACTGCAAGTCAAGGGGATCAAATCATCGCACCTTGATACTATCCACTTTGGGCGGCACTGACTCGCCCTCACGGTTTTAGGTCGCGTCACAAGGATGCATATCAGTGGGGAAATCACCCCTCATACTTGAGAGTTCTGGGGGAACGTCAAGCCACACCTCGTCACTACCCCACAGTCGAGAGGTCTCCTCAATGTCAACAGGCGACCCCCTGCCCAGCCCCGCTAGAGGGTAATCCATGGAAGTCGACGGGTTCCTACTAGAGGGAGACCCGACAAGAGTTGACGGGTGCCACACTACCCAGTACTGTAATAGGGTAATCCACTGGAGGGAGACCCAGCTAAAGTTGTCGACGAGTCCCAATTACTAGTCCCATAAAAGGGTACTCCACTGGAGGGAGGATCAGAACCATCATCGGGGACCACTTCCCAGCCCAGATGGAGGTAAACCCGACATCGGGGACCACTACCCATCCCAACTGGAGGTAAACCCAGCATCGAGGACCACTTCCCAGCCCCGCTGGAGGTAAAACTGGAACCACTCTGGCCATCCCAGCTGGATGGTACTGCTCGGTGAACACTGCAGTACTGACCATCCCTGCTGGATGGTAACCCTCTGTCCATCACTGCTGGATGGTACTGCTCTGACCATCCCTACTGGATGGTACCCCACTGTCCAGCCCTACTGGAAAACACCTCCTGGGTAGAGTGTCGGTGCTTGCGTAATGTATTGGTCACACCGAATCCACAAGAACTCTACCAGGGAACACGAAGGGATGAGAGAAACTCCCCGGCCTCTCAGAGCGATCATGCTCTAATCCGTTGAGTCACTGTTGAAGGGGACTGAGAAAACTCATTCCAGAAAGTGGGAAAACACCCACGCTGTACGAGCACGTGGTCGTAAACGGTGTTGCAGTCCGGTGAAAGGGCACGTTACTGAAACCCCTCACAGCTGATGAAATAGAGGAAACGAACCATCTCTGCTGACCAAACGAGAATAGAACCAGGGGAAAACTCAACCCTGCTGGTCAAAAAATGAGAACAGGACCTGGGGAAAACTCAACCCTACTGTTCAACAAACTAGAATAGAACCAGGGGAAGACTCAACCTTGCTGGTCAATAATTGAGAACCGAGGAACCCTCTATGTTGCAAGAGGTCAAAAGTACATAAAACAGAACACAGAACACACATGGGGTCCATATCACGTGTGGCCCCAAGTCAACCCCAACCAAGCACCCAAACGTTCTCAGGTACAACCATACACATGTACCTCCCAATGTTCTCGCATACTCCCAGATTATTCCACGTCTCTAGCCCAAAGGCTAACATCCACACGGCACCCGTCGTCAACGCGAAGGCGTAAATGTAACAACTACAACCTGCCACCTCAACAGCTGAGGCACGACCAACCACATCTCTTTAAACACCAACATCACTCTCCCAAGAGTGAACACGACCACACTCCAAGGGTTCCCTACAAACACCACAGGAAGAACCACCACCGGTACACCTTTCATATTTCCACATTTAATAAGATCGCTCAAGAGGCTCCTCACGCCGGAACAGATTACACCGTTGTAATACTCATAGAAAAACATGCGATATAGACTACCTACTCGCATCAAATGGATATCCGACAGAAAAGTCACCAACACCGCCTTACGCCCGAACGATGTCCCGTGATCCCGAGCCTCGACCCCGAAAATAGTCGAGCGCATCGCACCATTGTGATCCCCTCGGGAAAACATGTCAAAAGGACTGCTCACTTGAGTGCAACAGATATCCAGAGAAAAAGATGAATTCCGACATATCGAACATTAGCGTTGCTGCGTGGAACCCGCATCCCGGTCCCGAAGTGCTGCCAACGGATCACACCATTACGATCCTCTCGGAAAAGTACAAAAGATGGACTATTCACTTGTCCAAAATCGACACCCGATGATAAAGCTGGAAATCACCGTCAACACTCGAAACGACCCTTGCAGGGCCCGCACCATCGTGCAGAATTAAAGCGGGTGGATTGAGCCATTGCAATGCCTTCAGAAAAACACCCAAGATTGACTGCTCACACGCGCCGAACAGATGTCCGATGAAAAAGTTGCAAAGCGCTGCACACAGGTCAACAGACGGGCTGTGGGGCCCTTTTCAAAACTCTGGTTCCAATGCCCGAAACCTCACTGGAAAACTCTGTCTCGACACCAGGGTCTCAATGCCACTGACGATGCTCAATTCTGATATCGGATGTGCCCGCGCCGTCCAAAACAAGAACCCCCGGAGAAAACGCCATTCCACTTAAAGGAGTGTCATGCACCGACCTCCCGTCCCAGGAATTAAAAATTTCCGAAACCATATCAAATCATTCCCCTTGATCAAAGGAATGCGTTGCCATAGACGGCATGCAAAACGGATGCTCGTAGCGGAAAATACGTGCGTCCAAAACTGAGGGGGCAAAGCCCATTGGGCAGGACCGGCCTGGGCCGGCCCGACTCGCAACGCCTGGCCCGCGGCTTGGCCGCGTGGGCCGGCGGTGGACCCAGTCCACCGTTTGGCCGACCATATGAGGCCGGTCACCGCTTGATGACCCGCTCGACGCAGGTCATGTTCCCCTGCCGGGTCGCGCTACGCGACCCCGGTCCACCGCGGAGCGATGCTCACCGTCGCCCCCGCTAGCGCCGCCAATGACATCACCCACGCCGACCTCCGCTGCTGAGGAGCCCACCGTCCGTAGCTCACGCCAACCATGCCTCCTCCTGAAGACACCACCGTGTGGGGATTCCACCGCCACCTGGAGACGCCGCACCGCCGCCTGGACCTCGCCAGACCGCCGAAAAAACAACCCCCAAGAACCTGCAACTTTCGTCGGACGATTGCGGACACCATAGAGCTCAGATTTCAAGTTCGAAAAAAGAATTGTAAATATCAGAATATGTACTACTCCAATACGGGCCTTGATCAAAAATTTGACAGTAATTCGACATGTAAATTTGCGTTCTAAGTTAAGTACGGGAATGAAAATACAAAACGAAACCTCCTACCTGTTGGGGCATTGCCCGACGCTTCACGTAGGGTCTGGCGCTGCGCCGCTACCTTACCGGAGGGGAGGAGGAGAGGAGGAGCTTCTTCCTTAGTTTTTGGGAGCTTTTGGCATTAGGGTAAAATGGGGATAGGAGAGGGGTGGGTTAAGTGTTTAAATAAAAAACACTTAACCACCCGCCCGTCGGACCGAACCCGAACTTCCGGCGGGGTCAAGATTAAGCCTCCCCTAGGGTAAACTTCACGTTCTGAGTGCAATGGAGGTCCCAAAATTTTAATCTGGGGCCCCATTCAATAGTTATAAAATTTAACGATCGAGGCTGCTAAATTATGAAAACGCCCCCGGGGCCATTTTTTTCTAACGACCCGCACCCGCAAAACTTACACCCCTCCTAGTGTAAACGACACGCTCCGGACTCAACATCACCCTAGATTTTTCAATTTGAGCCACCGTTTAAGAGGTACTTGAGCTTAACCATTAAATAAATAAATTAATTGTTTTAATTATCTGTTTAACGTTCCGGAAGCGAGTGAGGGGTCCAAACGCCCCGCGCCGACATGTTTTATGTCGTTAATAGGGTAAAAACCCCATTCTGGACATGTCTGTATACTCAGACTTCTGATCCGGATCACTGTTTAGGATTTATCCAATTTATTTGGCGTTTTCAGTGTGAAGGCACTGAAAATTTAATTCCGGCCACACCAGGGCTCGGAATCGCATGCCGTCTGAAGGAACTACTCCGGAATAATATGAAGAATATTCCAAAGTATTTTATAGCCTAAAAATATGTTCTTACATCATTAAAACCTTAAATATTTTCATCCCTGAAAAGTAAAACCAGGAAACTACTTCGGGTATTGATCTCACACCTGGCTCTCCCGTACCCAGAAAAACTCTTGCACAATCCCGTGTCACCGCACATAGACCAAAGAATTTGATCTGTTCACGCGAGGTCTTCCCTTTCTAATGAAGTGCATAGGAGCACACACACATCTCCTTAGGTGAGTCACGTGGGAGACGCTATGAACCCAAACCAGCCTTTGGGGTGAGGGAAAGGCAGTAGGGAACCTCGCCATCCCTTTGCACGGTCTCAAACGGCCCGAAGGCTCTCTGGGGTAGATCACCTCCCTGACCGAACCCTTACGTCGCACACCGCAACTGGAATCACCGTCTGCACCTGGAACAAGGCCCAGTGATTCCCTCCTTCAGAATATCCATATGGTGGAACACCCAAGGATATCTGGTCGTGCAAGGTTTCACATTCGATGTCCCACAACCAAGACCCTCTTACATGATCAGAAGCGAAGGACTCAACACCATCGACTTAAGAGAAAAGTTCCACACCTTTTACCTTTCTGACACAGGGTTACACCAATGCCTCGCGTCACCTTGGTAACAGCTCAAGCAAGGAGCAGGGAGGAAAGCATTTCACATTCAGAGTCTAACAATTCTAATGCAAAATGTAGAAGAGCTGTAGAGTGTACCTTTTATCACCTCATGCTCTGCAGGATTGTAGACATCCAAAGCTCGCGGCTGTCCGTGTTCCCAACTATCAGCTCCTGGAGCCTGACATGGACCACCTAGTGGTGATGGGAAGACCTCATAAAGTCATCCTCCACTTCCTGATCCTCCCGCTCCTCTACTAGCACCACCTCTCTGGGTACTACTCCAATCATGGCGCTGCCTCCACCATGGTGGTGCACCTGATGCCTGCCCAATATTCTCAGCGTGCCTGGTCAGGCGGTCTCATGGAAGGTGACCTTGCTCATCGCAAGCATAGAAACGACTCTCTTAGGGATGAACGGGTTCCCTCCGGTGCCAGTGTGGTGTACGACCACGCCCCTGAGTCCGGTTGTCAGAAAGCCACCTACGTTAAGGTTTTGCTTGCCGATGCCCACTAGCTGCGGCAGACATCTCGGCTCCAACGTGCCTGCTGCCACCACCAACTCTAGAACATGAAATGAAGCTCTCTTTCACCAGCGCCTGCTCTAGAACCTCGACATATGTGTAAATGCCCAAGGGTACTATGACAACACAAATCTCTTGGCGGAGACCCTGCTCGAACTTCTGTGCTCGGAAGTTGTCGTCGTTGACCAAGTCCGGGTAAAAGTGTGCATGGTCTGTGAAACTAGCAGTGTACTCAGCCACCGTCATCCCTCACTACGAAAATAGCAGGAGATCTTGAATCTGAATAGAGCATAATCATGAGGGGAAAAACTCCTCATGAAAAAACAACTGAAAGTCGCCCCACGAAAGCGAGGACTCGTCAAGAAACTGAGTCAACAGACTCCACCAACACCAAGCTGCTCCTTGGAAAAGGTTTGTGGCCAAAGCCCCCAAAATATCTACCAGCGTATGTACAAGCCCGAAGAGGAAAACCACAGTCTCCATCCAAACCTCTGCTGCCTGAGGTTCTGGCTCGCCACTGAACCTCAGCGGTCTCTGCCGCTGGAACTCACGGTGCGTGCTCAACCTGCGCTCAAGCCCCGTCCGCTCTGCTGAAACTGTCTGCTGCTCACCAGGTGGGGGTGCTACTACTGGCCCACCCGGAGAAAGGGGATCACATGATGGGTCCTGGACTGTGGCCTCGTAGCTCACAGGGTCATCCTCATGAACCAAAGCTGGTATCCTGGCAGGCTGTCTTCGCGGAGACATCCTGAATATTATCAAGGAGTGTCGTGATCAGATGATAATATATGTATATCACAAAAACAACAATGATGGGGAGCTGAATCAAGAAGTACAGTCAAAGAATCAATCCTATGTGATGCACAAACCAATTTTCCTTGTAACAAGTGTCTCAGCATGCCGAGTCGACAAGCGGGTTATTAGGGTCCTGGTGAATGGATACGTCGGCAGCCGCACCATCACTGGACTCCCTAGCCTGAGAGCTAATCTCGAGACATGTTAACACTGTTGCCCTAGATCCCAACCAATTCCTTTTTAGGGACATCCGAACAACGTCCCAAGGAACGAACCTCCCTCTGATACCACTTTGTCGTGACCCGACCCCACCTGGGCTCGAGCTGCAACTACCCCAAGATTGTCCCCATAGGCCAGGGGCTGGCAACAAGCGCCGAAGGATAAATAACTCGGGGATGCCTTTGCCTAAGTACCTGTACACACACACGCAACCCACTCAATGAAAAAGTGTATAGCAAAAAGAAAAACCATGTAAAGTGAAGGGCAACTGCTGTAAATAAACCCTAAAGTGCTTCAACCACTAATAGTACAAAGAAAAAGCTAAAGGTAAACTAAAAAGTAAAGGAAAAAAATGCGACCAACCAGAAAAGGTGCCACAACCCAGCATAAGGTAAACAAAAGAAATACAGATGGAAGGGTCCCCCACCTGGAACCCATCTATGACCACCGCACGTTGTCCAAGCTCCCGAACTCCTAAGCTCCACTGAAGTCACGACCAACCTGTCCGTCGTCTGTAAGGGCACACCAAGTGGGGGAAAATCCCAAGCAAGGGTGAGTATAAAAATACTCAGTAGGATACCCCGAAGGCTCGAGAGAGAAACAAAGGAGGTACCGAAGGGTGAGAAGTAGATCGAACATGGAATAGTAAAGGAGTACAATAAGGAGTGTAGTAGAGTAACAGTGGAGAGAGTCCAGCTCAACCCAAAAAGAGGAAAGAAGGTGGAATCGTCCAGACACAATGAGCTGGAAATGGTGAGAAGATGAACTTCCAGTCAAGTCTTCCTTACCTATAGTAGGAGAGGAGATTCGTCCAACTACGAGAAGCTAGACACAGAAATCACATGGCATACCCCGCACGTCTCCGCCTCTCCTGGAAGGAGAGTAACCATACCCTAGAAGTGGGTACTAGAATAAGGTATATACTTATCCAGATGTTCAATCAAGAAGCCCGAACAAGATCGTAAGGGGATCTCTATTCCGTCGCTCATCCCAAGAATGTGAGTCGCCAACAGTCCCAGAAGTAAACACCATCGATGCCCAGCATCCCACACATCTAACCTTAACTGCAAGTCAAGGGGCTCAAATCATCGCAGCTTGATACTATCCGCTTTGGGGGGAACTGACTCGCCCTCATGGTTTTAGGTCGCGTCACAAGGACGTGTCTCAGTGGGGAAAGCACCCCTCATACTTGAGAGTTCTGGGGGAATGTCAAGACACACCACGTCACGACCCCGCAGTCGAGAGGTCTCCTCAAAGTCGACAGGTGACCCCCTGCCCAGCCCTGCTGGAGGGTAATCCCTGGAAGTCGATGGGTTCCCACTGGCAGGAGACCCGACAAGAGTCGACGGGTGCCACACTTCCCAGTCTCGTAACAGGGTAATTCACTGGAGGGATACTCGACTAATGTCTTCGACGATTCCTAATGCCCACTCCCATAAAAGGGTACTCCATTGGAGGGAGGCTCAGAACCATCATCGGGGACCACTTCCCAGCCCAGCTGGAGGTAAAACCGGCATCGGGGACCACTTCCCAGCCCAACTGGAGGTAACCCCGGCATTAGGGACCACTTACCAGCCCCGCTGGAGGTAAACCCGGAACAACTCTGGCTATCCCAGCAGGATGGTACTGCTCGGTGAACACTGCGGTACTGGCCATCCCTGCTGGATGGTAACCCTCTGTCCATCCCTTCTGGATGGTACCCCACTGGCCAGCCCTGCTGGAAACAACCTTCTGGGTAGAGGATTGGTGCTCGCGTAATGTGTTGGTCACATTGAATCCACAATAACTCTACCAGGGAACACGAAGAGACGGGAGAAACTCCCTGGCCTCTCAGGGCGATCACACTCCAATTCGCTGAGTCACTGTCGAAGTGGACCGCAACAACTCATCCTAGAAAGTGGTAAAACACGTACGCTGTACGAGCACTCGTGGTCATAAACGGTGCCGTAGTCCGGTGAAAGGGCATGGTACTAAAACCCCTCACAGCTGATGAAATAGAGGAAACAAACCATCTCTGTCAGGCAAACGAGAATAGAACCAGGGGAAAACTCAACCCTACTGGTCAAAAAATGAGAACAAGACCAGGGGAAAACTCAACCCTGCTGGTCAACAAACTAGAACAGAACCAAGGGAAGGCTCAACCCTGCTGGTCAATAGTCGAGAACTGAGGAACCCTCTACGTCGCGAGGGGTCAAAAGTACGTAAAGCAGAACACGGAACGCACATGGGGTCCACACGACGTGTGACCCTAATTCAACCCCAACCAAGCGCACAAACATTCTCAAGTACAACCATCCACATGTACCTACCAGTGTTCTCGCATACTCCCAGAGTATGCCACATCTCCAGCCCAAAGGCTAACATGCACACGACACCCGTCGTCAACGCGAAGACGTAAACGTAACAGCTACAACTTTCCACCTTAATGGATGAGGCACGGACAACCACATCTCTATAAACAACAACATCACTCTCCCAGGAGTGAACGCGATCACACACCAAGTGTTCCCTACAAACACCACAGGAAGAAACACCACTGGTACCCCTTTCATATTTCCACATTTAATAAGATCGTGCAAGAGGCTCCGCATGCCTGAACTGATTACACTATTGTAATCCTCACAAAAAAATGCGAGATAGACTACCTACTCACCTCAAACAGATATCTGACGGAAAATTCACCAACACCGCCTTACACCCGAACATCGTCCCGTGATCCCGAGCCTCGGCCCCGAAAATGGTCAGGTGCATCACACCATTGCGACCCCCTCGGGAAAACACGTCAAAAGGACTGCTCACTTGAGTGCAAAGGATATTCAGAGAAAAAGATGCATTACGACATACCTAACGTGAGTGGTGCTGCGTGGGACCCTCATCCCGGTCGAGAAGCACTGCCAACAGATCACACCATTGCGATCCTCTCAGAAAAGTACAGAAGATGGACTATTCACTTGTCCAAAACAGACACCCGGTGATAAAGATGGAAATCACCGTCAACACCCGAAACGACCCTCATTGGGACCACACCATCGTGCATAATTAAAGCGTGTGGATTGCGCCATTGCAATGCCTTCGAAAAAACACCTAAGATCGACTGGTCACACGCCCCGAATGGACGTTCGATGAAAAAGTTGCAAAGTGCTGTACGCAGCTCAACAAAAGGGATATGGGTCCCACACCTCAACTACGGTTCCAATGCCCAAAACAACACTGGAAAACTCTGGCTCAACGCCAGTGTCACAACGCCACTGATGGTGCTCAATTGGGACATCGGATGTGCCCGCGCCGTCTAAAACAAGAACCCCCGGAGAAAACGCCATTCCACTTAAAGGCGTGTTGTGCCACCGAACTCCAATCCCAGGAATTAAAGATTCCCAAAACCATCTCAAAGTGTTCCCCTTAATCCAAGGAATGCGTCGTCGTAGACGGCATGCAAAACGGACGCTCGTAGCAGAAAATACGGGCGTATGAAAACTGAGGGGGCAAAGCCCCTTGGGCTGGACCGGCCTGGACCGGCCCTGCTTGCAACGCTTAGCCCGCGGCTGGGCCGCATGGGCTGGAGGTGGACCCGGTCCATCGCTTGGCCGACTAGATGAGGCTGGTCAACCGTGTGACGACCCGCTCAACTCGGGTCGTGTTCCTCCGCGGGGTCCCGTGATGTGACCCCGGTCCACCGCGGAGCGCCGCTCGCCGTCGCCCCAGCTAGCGCCGCCGACGACCCCGCCCGCGCCGACCTCTGCTGTAGCGGAGCCCGCCGCTCATATCTTATGCCGACCGCACCTTCTTCTGATGACGCCGCCGCGTGGGGATTCCACCGCCGCCTGGAGACGCCACGCCGCCACCTGGACCTCGCCAGATCGCCCAAAAAACAACCCCCAAGAACCCGCAACTTTCGCCGGATGATTGCGGACACCATAGAGCTCAGATTTCAAGTCCGAAACAAGTGTCAGAAAGATCAGAATATTTAATACTTCAATATGGACCTCTCTCAACAATTCAGAAGTAATTCAACATGTAAATTTGCATTCGAAGTTAAGTACAGGAATGAAAATACAAAATGAAACCTCCTACCTGTTGGGGCGTTGCCCGACGCTTCACGTAGGGTCCGCCACCGTGCTGCTGCCTTGCCAGAGGGGAAGAGGAGAGGAGGTGCTTCCTCCTTTGTCATTGGGAGCTGTTGGTTCCAAGGAAAAAGGGGGAGAGGAGAGGGGTGGGTTAAGTGTTTAAATACAAAACACTTAACCACCCGCCCGTCGGCCCGAACCCGAACTTCCAGCAGGGTCGAGATTAAGCCTCCCCTGGGCTAAATTCCACGTTCTAAGCGCAATGGAGGTCCCAAAATTTTAATCCAAGGCCCCATTCAAAATTTATTAATGGCTGAGGCTGCTAAATTATGAAAACTCCCCCGGGCCCATTTTTCACTGATGACCCGTGCCCGCGAAACTTACACCCCTCCTAGGGTAAACAACACGCTCCGGACTGAACGACACCCTCATTTTTTCAATCCGAGCCACTTTTTAAGAGGTACTTGAGATTAACCATTAAACGAATAAATTAATTGTTTTAATTATCCGTTTAACTTTCTGGAAGTGAGCGAGGGGTCCAAACGCCCCGCGCCGACATATTTTATGTCGTTCCTAGGGTAAAAACCCAATTCTGGACCCGTCTGTATACTCATACTTCTGATCCGGATCACAGTTTAGGAGTTATCCCATTTATTTGGCGTTTCTAGTGTAAACACATTGAAAATTTAATTTCGGCCACACCGGAGCTCAGAATCACACGCCGTCTGAAGGCGCGGCTCTGGAATAATATCAAGAATATTCCAAATTATTTTATAGCCTAAAACCGGGTTCTTACATCATTCCATCCTTCAATATTTTCATCCCCAAAAAGGAAAACTAGGGAACAAATTCGGGTAATGAGCTTACACCTGGGTCTCCCGTACCCAGAAGAACTCTTGCACAGTCCCACTTCACCGCACACAGACCAAAGGATTTGATCTGTTCACGCGAGGTCTTCCCTTGCCGATGACGTGCATAGGAGCACGCACACATCTCCTCTGGTGAGTCACTCGAGAGACACTATGCATCCAAACCAGCCTTTGGGGTTAAGGAAAGGCAGTAGGGAACCTCACCATCCCTTTGCACGGTCTCAAATGTCCTGAAGGCTCTCGGAGGTAGATCACCTCCCCGATCGAACCCTTACGTCGCACACCACGACTAGAATCATTGCCCACACTTGGAACAAAGACTGATGATTCCCTCCTTCAGAATATCCATATGGTGGAACACCCAAGGATATTAGGTCGCACAAGGTTTCATAGTCGATGTCCCACAACCAAGACCCTCTTACACGCTCAGAAGCGAAGGTGTCAACACCATCAAATTTAGAGAAAAGTTCCATGACTTTAACCTTTCTGACACAGGGTTACACCGACGCCCCGCGTCACCCTGGTAACAGTTCAAGCAAGGAGTAGAGAGGAAAGCATTTCAAACGCATTGTATAGCATTTCTACTTCAAAAAGTAGAAGAGCTGTAGAGAGTACCTCTTATCAGCTCATTCTCTACAGGATCATAGACAACCAAAGCTCGTGGATATCTGTGGTCCCAACTGTTAGCTCTCGAAGCCTGACATGGACCACCTAATGGTGATGGGAAGACCTCGTAAAGTCGTCCTCAACTTTTTGCTCCTCCCGCTCCTCTGCTATCACCTCCTCTCTGGGTACTACTCTGATCATGGGGCTGCCTCCGCCATGGTGGTGCACCTGCTGCCTGCCCGATATTCTCAGTGTGCCTGGTCGGGCAGTCTCGGGCCAGGTGACCTTGCTCGTCGCAAGCATAGATCCGAATCTCTTCGGGCTGCATGGGTACCCTCCGGAACCACTGTTGTGTACGACCACGCCCCTAAGTCCGGTTGTCAGAAATCCACCTGCGTTGAGGTTCTTCTTGCCGACGCCCGCTAGCTACGATAGACGTCTCGGCTCCAACGTGCCTGCTGCCACCACCAACTCTAGAACGTGACAGGAAGCTCTCTGTCACCAGTTCCTACTCTAGTACCCCGACATATGTGGAAATGCCCAAGGGTACTATGACAACATGAATCTCTCGGCGGATACCCTGCTCGAACTTCCGCGCTTGGAAGTTGTTGTCGTGGACCAAGTCCGGGTAAAAGCATGCACGATCTGCGAAACTAGCTGTGTACTCAGCCACCACTATCCCTCCCTAATGAAACAACAGGATATCTTGAATCCGAATGGAGCTTAAGCAGGAGGAAAAAAACTCCTCATGAAACAAAAACTAAAAGTCGCCCCATAAAAGCGACGACTCGTCAAGAAACTGAGTCACCAAACTCCACCAACGCTAAGCTGCTCTGCGGAAAAGGTTGGCGGCCAAATCCACCATAAGATATACTGGTGTCTGCACAAGCCTGAAGAGGAAAAACACTGTCTCCAGCCAAACCTCTACTGCCTGAGGGTCTGGCTTTCCACTGAACCTCAGCGGTCTCTGCCGCTGGAACTCACAGTGCGTGCTCAACCTGCGCTCAAGCCCCGTCCTCTCTTCTAATGCAGTATGTTGCTCACCAGGTGGGGGTGATGCTACCAACCCACTCGGAGAAAGGGGATTGCATGATGGGTCTTGGACTGTGGCCTCGTAGCTCACAAGGTCGTCGTCACGAACAAAAGATGGTATCCTGACTGACTTTCTTCATGGAGACATCCTGAATATTATCAAGGAGTGCCGCGATCAGATAATCATATATGTATATCACAAAAACAACAACGATGGGGAGCAGACTCAAGAAGGATGGTCAAAGACTCAATCCTATGTGATGCACAAACCAATTTTCCCTACAACAAGTGTCTTAGCATGCTGAGTCGACAAGCGGGTTATCAGGGTCCTGGTGAATGGATACGTCGGCCGCCGCACCGTCACTAGACTCCCTGGCCTGAGAGCCTCTCTCGAGACACGTTAACACTATTTCCCTAGATCCCAACCAATTCTTTTTTAGGGACATCTGAAAAACATCCCAAGGAAAAAAACTCCCTCTGATACCACTTTGTCGCGACCCGACCCTACCCGAGCTCGAGCCGCAACTACCCCAAGCTCGTCTCCATAGGCCAGGGACTGGCGACAAGTTCCAAAGGCTAAAAAACTCGGGGAGACCTTTGCCTAAGTACCCGTAAACACACATGCATCCCAATCAATGCAAAAGTGCATAGCAAAAATAAAATCCAAGTAAAGTGAAGGGAAACTGCTATAAATAAACCACAAAGTGCATCAACCTCTAATAGTATAAAGCAGGAGCTAAAGGTAAACTAAAAATTAAAGGGGAAAAACACACGCCCAACCAGAAAAGGTGCCACAACCAGGCATCAGGTAAAGAAAAGAAAAACAGATGGAAGTGTCCCCCACCTAGAACCCGTGTATGACCACCACACACTGTCCAATCTCTCAAATTCCTAAGCTCCGCTGAAGTCATGACCAACCTGTCCGTCGTCTGCAAGGGCACACCAAGTGTGGGCAAAGCCCAAGTAGGGGTGAGTATAAAAATACTTAGTAGGATACCACGAAGGCTCGAGGGAGAAACAAAGGAGGTACTGAAGGGTGAGTAGTAGATCGAACAGAGAATAGTAAAGGAATGCAACAAGGAGTGCAGTAGAGTAACAATAGAGAGAGTCCATCTCAACCCAACAAGAGGAAAGAAAGTAGACTCGTCCAGACACAAGGAGCTGGAAATAGTGAGAAGATGAACTTTTCGTTGAGTCTTTTCTACCTATAGGAGGAGAGTAGACTCACCCAACCACGAGGAGAATAACACAGAAAGCACGTGGAATACCCCACGCGTCTTCACCTCTCCTGGAAGGAGAGTAACCAAAACCAAGAAGTGGGTACTAGAACAAGGTATATACATATCTAGATTCTCAATCAAGAAGCCCGAACAAGATCTTAAGGGGATCTCCATCCCGTAGCTTAGTCCAAAAAGTGAGTCACCAACAGTCCCAGAAGTAAACACCACTGATGCCCAACATCCCACACGTCTGCCCTGAACTGCAAGTCAAGGGGATCAAATCACCGAACCTTGATACTATCTGCTTTGGGAGTCACTGACTATCCCTCACAGTTTTAGGTCGTGTCACAAGGATGTGTTTCGGTGGGGAAAGCTCCCCTCATACTTTAGAGTTCTGGTGGAATGTCAAGCCACACCTCGTCACTACCTCGTAGTCGAGAGGCCTCCTCAAAGTCGACAGGCGACCCCCTGCCCAGCCCCGCTGGAGGGTAACCCTGGAATTCGATGGGTTCCCACTGGAGGTAGACCCAGCAAGAGTCGACAAGTGCCACACCGCCTAGTCTCATAACAGGGTAATCCACTGGAGGGAGACCCGGCTAAAGTCATCGATGAGTCCCAATGCCCAGTCCTGTAAAAGGTTACTCCACTAGAGGGAGGCTCAGAACTGTCACCGGGGACCTCTTCCCAGCCCAGATGGAGGTGAACCTAGCATCAGGGACCACTTCCCAGCCCATCTGAAGGTAAACCCGACATTGGGGACCACTTCCCAGCCCCACTGGAGGTAAACCCGGAACCACTCTGGCCATCCCGGCTGGATGGTACTGCTCGGTGAACACCGCTGTACTGGCCATCCCTGCTGGATGGTAACCCTCTGGCCATACCTACTGGATGGTACTGCTCTGGCCATCCCTGCTGGATGGTACCCCACTGGCCAGCCCTGCTGGAAACAACCTCCTAGGTAGAGTATCGGTGACCGCGTAATGTGTTGGTCACAATGAATCCACAAGAACTCTACCAGGGAACACGAAGGGATGGGAGAAACTCCCTGACCTCTCAGGGTGATCACGCTCCAATCTGCTGAGTCACTGTCGAAGCGGACCGAGACAACTCATCCCAGAAAATGTGAGAACACCCACGCTGTACGAGCACACATGGTCGTAAACCGTACTGCATTCCGGTGAAGGGGTACAGTACTGAAACCCCTCACAGCTGATGAAACAGAGGAAATAAACCATATCTACCAGCCAAACGAGAAAAAAACCAGGGGAAAACTCAACCCTTCTAGTCAACAAACGAGAACAGGACCAAGTGAAAACTCAACCCTACTAGCCAACAAACTAGAACAGAAACAGGGGAAGACTCAACCCTACTGGTCAATAGTCAAGAACTGAGGAACCCTCTACGTTGCGAGAGGTGAAAAGTACGTAAAGAAGAACACGACACGCACATGGGGTCCACACGACGTGTGGCCCCAAGTCAACCCCAAGAAAGTGCACAAAAGTTCTCAGGTACAACCATCCACATGTACCTCCCAACGTTCTCGCGTACACTTAGAGTATGCCATGTCTCCAGCCCAAAGGTTAACATGCACATGGAACCCGTCATCAATGTGAATGCGTAAACGTAACAACTAAAACATGCCACCTCAAAGGCTAAGGCACGACCAACCACATCTCTTTAAACACCAAAATCACTCCCCCAGGAGTGAATGCAATCACATGCCAAGGGTTCCCTCCAAACACCGCATGAAGAACCACCACTAGTACACCTTTCATATTTCCACATTTAATAAGATCACGCAAGAGGCTCCGCACACCTGAACAGATTACACCGTTGTAATCCTTGCAGAAAAACATGCGAGATAGACTACCTACTCGCCTCAAATGAATATCCGATTGAAAAGTCACCAACCCCGCCTTACGCCCGAACGACGTCCCGTGATCCTGAGCCTCGACCCTGAAAATAGTCGGGCACATCACACCATTGCGATCCCCTCGGGAAAACACATCAAAAGGACTGATAACTTGAGTGAAACAGATATCCAGAGAAAAAGATGCATTACGATATACCAAACGTGAACAGTGCTGCGTGGGACCCACATCCCTGTCCCAACGTGCTACCAATGGATCACACCATTTCGATCCTCTCAGAAAAGTACACAAGATGGACTATTCACTTTTCCAAAACAGACACCCGGTGATAAAGCTGGAAATCACCGTCAACACCCAAAATAGCCCTCACGGAGCCCACACCATCATGCAGAATTAAAGCGGGCGGATTGCGCCATTGCAATGACCTCAGAAAAACACCCAAGATTGACTTCTCGCACGCCCCAAATGGACGTCCGATAAAAAAGTTGCAAAGCGCTACACGCAGCTCAAAAGATGGGCCGTGGGGCCCACAACTCAACTTCAGTTCCAATGCCCGAAACCACACTGGAAAAATCCGGCTCGATGCCAGGGTCAGAACGCCCCTGACAGCGCTCAATTAGTACATCTGATGTGCCCGCGCCGTCCAAAACATGAACCCACAGAGAAAATGCCATTCCACTTAAAGACAGGTCGTGCCACCGAACTCCCATCCCGAGAATTAAAAATACCCGAAACCATCTCAAAGTGTTTCCCTCGATCCAAGGAACACGTCTCCATAGACAGAATGCAAAACAGACACCCATAGAGGAAAATACGGGCGTCTGAAAGCTGAGGGGGCAAAGCCCCTTGGGCTGGACCGGCCTGGGCCGGGCCGCGCTGGCCGGTCCGGCTCGCAACTCCTGGCCTGCGGCTTTGCCACGCGGGCCGGCGGTGGACCCAGTCCACCGCTTGGCCTACCGGCTGAGTCCGGTCACCCGCGTGATGACCCATGCGACGTGGGTCGTGTTCCCCCACGGTGTCGCGCGGCACGACCCCCGGTCCACTGCGGAGCGCCGCTCACCGTCGCCCCGGCTAGCGCCGCCGACGACCCCGCCCGTGCCGACCTCCACTGCCGAGGAGCCAGCCACCTGCAGATCCCGCCGACCGCGCCTCCTCCTGAAGACGCTGCCGCGTGGGGATGCTGCCGCCGCCTGGAGACGTCGCGCCACCGCTTGGAGCTCGCCGGACCGCCTAAAAAACAACCCCCAAGAACCCGAAACTTTCGCCGGACGATTGCGGACACCACAGAGCTCAGATTTCGAGTCCAAAACAAGTGTCAGAAATCTCAGAATATGTACTACGCAAATATGGGACTCTATTGACAATTCGATAGTAATTTTACATGTAAATTTGCTTTCGAAGTTAAGTATTGGAATGAAAATACAAAACGCAACCTCATACCTGTTGGGGAGTTTCCCAACGCTTCACGTTGGGTACACCGCCATGCCGCTACCTTTCCGGAGGGGAGGATGAGAGGGGGATATTTCTCCTTCGTCGTTGGGAGCTGTTGGCACTAGGGAAAAAGGGGGAGAGGAGAGGGGTGGGTTAAGTGTTTAAATAGAAAACACTTAACCACCAGCCTGTCGGCCCGAACCCAAACTTCCGGCAGGGTCGAGATTAAGCCTCCCTTGGGGTAAACCCCATGTTCTGAGTGCAATGGATGTATTTAAATTTTAATCCGAGGCACTGTTCAAAAGTTATAAAATTTAATGACCGAGGCCACTAAATTATGAAAACGCCCCTGGGGCCATTTTTCACTGACGACCCGCGCCCGCGAAACTTACACCCCTCCTAGGGTATACAGAAATCTATGGACTGAATGGAGCCCTCGATTTTCCAATCCAAGCCAGTGTTGAAGAGATACTTGAGCTTAAACATTAAACCAATAAATTAATTGTTTTAATTATCCGTTTAATGTTCTGGAAGCGAGCGAGGGGTCCAAACACCCTGCGCCGACATGTTTTATGTCGTTCCTAGGGTAAACAACCCATTCTGGACCCATCCGTAAACTCAGACTTCTGATCCGGATCACCGTTTAGGATTTATCCCATTTATTTGGTGTTTTCAGTGTGATCACACTGAAAATTTAATTACGGCCACACCGGGGCTCGAAATCGCACGCCGTCTGAAGGCGGTGCTCTGGAATAATATCAAGAATATTCCAAAGTATTTTATATCCTAAAACTGGGTTCTTAAAAACCTAGAATTATATAAACCTTAAATTAATTTATTAAATCCTTATATCTCATGATATGTTATATAATGGATTAGGGAGTGAACGTAATCCTACAAGGAACTTTGGTCCACTTTAAGATGAAGTTCTTGGGGGTGAAACTTGACTTATGTTTATGACATAATATTTATGCAATTTTAATAAATTTATTTTCTCATGAAATCATTTTATTATTCCATGTATCTATGTTTATGGTCACCCTCTTTATGATATAAAGTTATGCCTCTTGACTCTGATGTTATGCTTTATTTTCATGTTTATTCCTTAACTGAGATTTCTAGCTTACCATTTTTCTTATGTATTTTCCGCATGATATCCTTTGTAGTTTTAGAATATCTATGATAGTTATGGGAAATATGTGGAGTTATAAAAATATATAATGTAATTATATTTAATATCGTGTATTTGTATGTCTAATATTTCAAAGACACTAGACTTCTAGATCCTTATCTTGTATTTTTTGAAAAATTATATAATGAATTATTAAATAATATGTGGTTAAGGATTATATTGATATAGTTTTCTTCAAAGGAAGGTCATTTTTTTGTATATTTGGATGAAAAAACATTATCGAAAACCCTAGGGATAAGTCTAAGGGATAATCCTATGTGTAAGAGAACATCCAATTTTTTTTCTAAAGTATAGATTGTGTGGTTTTCCTTGAAATTACCTCTCTATATATTTTCTATAAAGTTGATGAAAGATTTATAATAGTTATATATAGTGGTAATAACCCATAATTGGGTGTGTTGGATGTTAACTCAAACATGACATGGTGCATGAAAAGAGGGATAACTATAGACCTTGCTTGAAACTCCATAGAAATATGCTTTAGTTGATTCACATTCTCTTTATAAAAAATTATGAGGGATTTGAATATTTCTAGACTAGATAAATAATAGGGAAGTGGACATGGTAAACATATATTTTAACATAGAGATTCATAAGTTAAGGTACATGTTAAATGATATGTGATTTCATGAATAAATAATAAGTTGGATTTTGAGAGAAAATATTTCAATGAATTTTGGGTTTAGAATATTTTAATAAATTTCATGGTAATTTGGGATCTCTATTTTAAGGGATTAAGTTGATAAGTATATGATAAATTTACATAAATAAACTTTGGTTAAACTAATATTATTATAGTTTGAACTAATGGAATTATAGACTAATGTGGTTATAAAGGTATAAGGTTTTAAGTATGAATCCATTTTTTGTTTTTGATTATGATAACCCCCATGATGTTAAATGTTCATCACTCATGTTAACTATTTTGGTTTTACTGATGACTGGAACTAGAAAGAACCTTTTTAATAGTAGGTGTGAAGGAAAAAGTAGTTATTTTCTAATTGATCAACCCTTTGAAGTAGTATACATATTAATAACAATAATTATTATTCCAAATCAATGATTAACCATGTGGTCATAGTATAAATCATGAACCTACTAAAGAAGATAAGAAAAGAGTCTCATGGGAACTTGGGTGATGAAGATTGTGAGGGAAATAACATTCAATATCTTATATGTAGACAATGTGGGAAGAATCACCAAGGTAATTTCCTTAAAGGGATTGGAAGATTCTTTACTTATGGTAAATGAGGGAATAAAGAAACAAGATATCAAGGAAAAAAGAAGGATACAATTGAGAAAGATAATGTTCCTCTTAATAATCTACTAAAGATTTTAAATTTAGACGTGTGTAATTTGATAACTATACAATACAATGCATCAATCCATTGGTTAAAGTGGGAAACCAAAACTGACAACCACCTTAATCATGGGAACAAAGAAAAACCTACACAATGACTAATGTTGAGGTAGATAGTGATTTTCCTCAAATCCCTTTTTTCATTTTTAAAATAAAACTTTTTGGATGAGTGTGAACCTTACAAAAAAGCGGATATCAATTTCAAACATCACCCACATAAAATAGCATACACCACAATACCTAATCCAAAAAGCCACATTCCAAATTTAAAATTCAAACTCAAAATTTGGAATCGTGGGTAGAGCATGCCGCCTGAGAAACCCACCATCGAGGAAGTCCTAACTACCATCATAACATTGTTGGACTAAAATCTCATAACTATCACCTCCATCGCGTCATCACACCACCAAGTAATCGTCCTCATCGGCTCTTCACCGTCGACCTCTTATGACATCCACCACCTACGCCAAACTCCAATCCACCACCACCATCAACGTCACCGATCAAACAACCCACCAGAACATCGAAACCTGTCAACTGCATCATTTCATCGTCCCCCATCACCAGACCAAATATGAGCACCAAAATTACACTATATTTACCAAATGAAGATCATGAATCCTAGAACACTAATTTACACTTGAACAACACCTCCCAATTCCTTCATGATAACCACCGCTCCAGACTAACCCCAGGAGTAGTGGAGTTACCTAAATCCAGAGTAGAGTAGGATAAGAATGGAGCCTTCATTGGGAGTCATGATCTTTGTTTACAATTACTAACCAAACTAAAACCCCACCATTTTATGAATGTTGAATATAACCATTGAAACCCCCCCCCCCCAACATAATGCACAACACAACTGAAAACCTCTTAGAAACCATCACACCCAAACGACCTGGAAGAATTAGTGGATCTAGAGGCCAGAGAGGAGTATGAGTGGGTAGGTTTTCCATAGAAAGATGCGACCAATCAAGAACCATCATAATCACTATAAAAAATCAATGATGATCCATCACTATAAAAAAAGAAACCACAAATCCATCGAAATTCCACAATAAAAATAGAATCACAACCCAAAACCACCATATAAAAACGAAGAATAAAACATGATTTGAGACCTATTATGAAGTTGAGAATGAAACCCTAACACGAACAATAGGGGAATGAAACCCTTGGTATAAAGATATGAAGAATAAATAAGCTAAAAAGGTTCTCTAGAAAGAACATCATGGGATGAAACCCTAAGAATAATAAATGAGATCACTCTAGGGAGCTTGTCAGAAGAGAATAGAGGCTGAAGAACTCTCCAACTTCAGGGAAGGGAACTCGAGGAAGAAGAAGAGAAGCAAGCTTGGGAGATCCCTCTGATAGAGAAACCCTAATGATTTATCAAACTAGAATTTTGGATGTCTTGTGTCATGTAATATTTGACCTATTAGGTATTGAGTTATAAATAAAAAACATTTGTTAGTATAATTATTATATCCAAGGTATATGAAATCTTCTCATGGTTTAAGGAAAGTTAAACCTCATAGATTATTTTATTCTTTACTTATTTGGATTATTTCAGGAATGTAATATATCTTTTTAAAAAGAGATTATATGAAATTTAATATTTGAAAATATAACTTTATATCCTAAATCAACCCATGATCCACTACTAGTGTATAGTTAATCAGGACCTCCCTATGAAAATTACTCACATTAGATGAGTTTTAAAATCACAAGAACATAATTTATTTATGGGGCACAATGTAATGGAGTAAGAATTTAATATATGTTTTCCTATAATTAAATAAAATATTTTAAATATCTTTCTACACATATAAAATCGAACTGAACCAAAAATCATGAACTTTTTATAAAATTAAATTATTAAAGATGACCGTTATAACTGTTAAACAAGTGGGAATATAGAGTAGTTACTAAATTATGAATTCATATATTGATAACACATGTATATTTTGAATTTGACCAAATTAACTTCATTTTTAGATTTATTATATTAATATTATCTTAATATTTCAAAATTTTAAAAAATAATTATTTTAAGGAAAATAGTGAAAATATTTGTTTTAAAAAATTATATATATTTAAACGTTATATTAAAAAACATTTTTTTAGAAACAAAATATATATTTATAAATTAAAATAAATCTTTTAAAAATAATATTTCAAATATATAAAACACATGTTTAGAATTTATGAAACCCAAGTAATATTTCACCCTAAAAACTATTTTTAAGTGTATATATTAAAAATTAGATTTTTTCACTCATATAAATTGAATATAAAAAAACATACTTTATATGTTTTCTAAAAATTTAAATATTATCTAACAAGTTCAATTTCATTTTTAGGAATAAAGATAATATCATTAATATTAATTCTAATTACCGTGATAATGGTAAAACATTGTTTTAAAAGAATTGTTTTATTATTATCATATAATTTTATTTAATAAATAAAGTTTTAAAATTTAAATGATAAATCTAATATTATCTTTAAAAATATATATAATTATATTTACACTCAAAGAATATTTAATCAATACTAAAAAAGTTTAAGATCCCATAATTGTTAAAATTCATTTTTTCATAAAAAATTGTTTTTATGCATTGTCATTTAAAAATTGATTTCATAATATCTAGAAAGTAAATTTTAATAAATGTATATTTAATATAGGTTAAAAAATGTTAAAAAGGGTTACATTATATTTTTTAATAAAATATAAATTAATTAGTTAAAAACAATTTACCAAGATAAAAATCAAAATGTTAAAATATAAAATCCTTTGGTAAAAGACCTGAAATATGTATAAAACATTCATGGAAAGTCTTTTTTGAGACTTTATACACCCAATAACACCAAAAAATCCAATATTATGAAATTTTGGAGTAATTTAATAAGTAATAGTGTAATGATATCCTAGAAGTTTAAAGGGTATTCCCCAAAGTTCACTTTTCTTCACTTAAGAGTGGGGGTCACTTATACCCCTCCAAAATTACCCTTACCATTAAAATTCACATTGAAAATATACCCAAAATAACTCTACTATAAGTTATTTGTTCATCCATAATATCCTGATCTTTATAAGTTTTCTTAAGTTCTTCTTTTTCAAGAAGATCTAAAAGAGAAGATGAAGGCTCCCACATACGTATTTCCCTCTTTGTAATATTTTCTCATTAATATTACTCTTAAAATATATTATATCCATAAAAATATATTGAAATATGTATAATTATTATAATTTTTTTATTATTATATTAATGTAATAACTATTATATATTCCACTCTATTTTCTAAGAAAAAAAAAATTGTCATTAGTACGTTGTGCGGACTACCGCCACCACAAAGCGACGTCTTCTATTTTTTATACCGCACCTCATGATTGGTTTTAATGAAGGGTTTAGTCAATAAATATGAAATCTATAATATAAATATTATCCTCAAATTTTAAATTACCATATACCTTAATTTCCCATCATTCTTCAAGAAATGAAAACGTTAATCATGCATTGTGTGGACTGTCACCTCCATTTAGTAACATTTTTTTATTTTTCATCATGATTTTAATTATTTATCTAAACCACTTAAAATTGGATTTATTTTTTTTAAAAATCTAAATAATAATATTATATATATATTATAATTATATTATAAAATTTCTTAACCATACTCACCCATAAAGATATATCATGTTCATGCTTGGGTTAGTTTAACCACCAACTTGAATAATGCTAAAAAAATCTACCATGTATTTCAGTGGGAACTTAATTATTGAGGTTATTATAAGTTAATAAAAAATTTATGATTGATTTTTGGGTTTATAATGGTTATATTATGCATTTAAATTGTTATTAATATATCATCTTTGATTGTAAAAACTACCAAAATAAATTGACAAGAATTTAATTTTTCATGCAATGATAAGAAAAGATATCTAATAAATAAATATCACATGATAATAAATGTTACATTTTAAATTATATATATAATAATAAGGTTAATAATAAGGTAATTAATATACTTAATTTTATTATTCATAAAGTTAGATGTGTGCTGAGAATGAATTTGGAGCTTGGTGATGGTTTCATCTCAAAATTTCTCTCTTTGTGAAACATTTTATTTTATGTATATAATTTATTTTAAATGGTGTTTATACCACATATTATATATTTAATTTCATTTATTATATTTATTAATGGTATTTAAACATCAAATTAAACATCAATCCCTTTCAAGTGGTTTTTATTTGAATGTTTCTTAAGCCATAAGTGTTTCTAACTAAATGACCCTTTATTGAGTCATATATGGATATTATGAACCAATATGCAATTGTATCGTATAAATAAATACCCTTTGAATTATAATATCATAAATTATTTTTTAACTTAGAAAATTCACTTCCATTCCGGATCTTATTTTCTATAGGCTACGATTGATTACTTCAATAAAATATAAGGGTCTTTTGTAACTCAATGTGCTTTCTTGATTTATAATGTTTCTCCTTGAGTTTTGTCTTTCATTTTATATCTATAACCTATTTATATCTTGATAGAATAAATTTTTATTAAAATAGACCTTATTTATGGGTTCTATTACTTCTTGAAATTCCAACCATTTTAATAATAATTCCTATACTCTTAAACTCTGGGTTCCCCTTATTGCCTATAATTTTTCATGCCACCAAACTTTTCCTTAAAAATTGGAAAACTAATTATGGGTTATCTCATGTGAACTTAATAGTTAACTTATTATATTTTCAAAATGAGGTTTCATCATCTATTTTTCAAAATGGGATTTTAATAAAATTATTTTAAATTTGTTTTCCTTTCATGATTACTTGTTGGATCTTCCAAACCACCCTCACATTACACATTATCTTTATTTTTCTCCCTTTTATGAAATATTATTCAAATGAAATTATTTTATTTTTTTATTTGTACGTTATATATATAACTAGTTAAATATCCTTTTCATTAATGGTTTTATACAAGTTTTTCATTCCATTTTAAATTCTTACTTTCAAATAGAGCCAATTTAAGGGATCTTTCCTACTTCTTGTTTGATGTTTAGCATCACCCCATCAAATGTTTTTTACCATGGATATCTTCGAAAAATATAATTATTTTAAAAATAAGCCTGATGGTTCAATTTTGTTTTTATGGAAGATAATAGGGTATTTCTTTCATTAAAATATCCTTTACTTATAATTCTTCACCCAAGGGTTACGTTTTTATTCTTTTTTTTCCTAGAGCCATCTCATGAATTATCTATATTAGAAATCAATGTTCAAAAATTTTATTTAATATTAAAATATTAATATAAAAAATGATTTAATTCATTATAATCTCCAAAATTCTTATTATTAATCCTTCAATTATTCCATAAATTAGAAATATGAAACCCACATCCTTTTCTTGGGTTTGATCATGATTATGATTTATGTATGGTTTATTTTCCTCACATGACATGCATATATATGATTTTAATTTATGTTATGGGTATGACCATACTTATATAACTCTCCAATGCATTTCATAAAGATTTATATCCCATGAAATTTTATGTAAGGGATTAGGTAGTGATCCTGATCCACTATTGGACATTTTCTACATTATGATGATGGTCTTTCGAGTGACCCTTGACTTATATTAAAATATCATGTTTTATGTTATTGAAACAAGTTTATAATCTTATGAAATAATTTAATTATTAAATATATTCATTTTTATGATCATATTATATATTATTTCATGTTATTCCTCTTGAATATTATGTTATGCTTTATTTCCATGTTTTTTCCTTTTCTAGAATTTCATGCTAAATATTTTCCTTATACATTTTCACCAATATATCTAATGTATTTTTAGTTGATATATGGGATTTATGAGAACTATATAGAGATTGAAATAAATATGATATTTTTATTTTTAGGATGATGTACTTATTTGTCTAATATTTCAGAGGCAATAGATATCTATATGCCCAACTTGTATTTATTAGAAAGATGTTTTAAGAATTATGAAATATTTTTTAAGGTTTGGCTTTCTATATAATCACATCACCATAATTTTGGATTTAAATTGTCATTATATTTACATTAAAATTAACCATTTATTTAACAATAATAACCATACCATAATTGTAACACACTATCAAGAAAAATAAGCGGAAAAAAATAACATAACAAGATAAAAATGATATCACAAAACCCAAACCACAAAACACACTTCCTTTAATTCTGCATATTTATCTTTATTAGGTTAATTCCACTATTTAACATGGATTAAATCATAATAATCTAAAACTTTCACTTTAAATAAAATAGATGTAACAAATCTAATACCTCCAAAAAAATATCAATAACCGCTACACAAAATGACATGAAAGAAGACAACTCAAAATCCAAACTTAAAAAAAGAATCATAATGATCTTTCTCAATATAAACTTGTTATAAACCCAGAAAAAATAACATAACAACACTTCTATAACATGATGATTGAGAATTAAAGAGAAATAATGGTTCATGGTATGAGGAAAACTCACCTCAGATCACTATGGATAGATCTCTAGAAGACATGGGTTGAATCTGACTGAAGGGGATTCAAAGGCCTTAAACAAATTCTTCTAGTTTTCTCAGGCCTAGGAGAGGAGAGTAAAATTAAGATAATTATGAGGGAATACCCATTTTATAACTAGGATATAAAAATCTGAATTCGTTCCATGAAATATTAATTCATATATTGAATTCCAAAAACTACACATCCACTAAAATTTAAGTCACCTGCATAGAAATTATAAAAAAAATATTCACAAAATGAATTAATGATTTTATCCTTGAATTAATTATAGATATAACCACAAAAATTCCACATAAAAACCCTTCGAGTCATGAGTAAAATTAAATACATGAATCAGAATTCATTCTATGAATGCTGAGTTCATGTATTAAATTATTCATACAAAGAGATTTCTAAATTCAGACCACCCACTCCTACCTCAAGTATGCATAGGGAAAGGTACTAAAAAATGGGCCATTAAATTAGATAATGAACAAAAAATCCCCTTACACAAGAATTTAAAATAGTCATAGAAAAGAAAAGGTGCAAGAATAACCTCCCTAAAAGATACCTATCAAGGAAATTGATACAATAAGAGCACAACCATACCTATAAAGAAAAAAAATAACATAAACAAACAACATAAAAAAATTATCTCAATGGGATACCTCTTAAGGGAAATTCAAAAACAAGCATAACACTATGGAAGAGGAATGATTTCATAAAACAACAAGGGGTTTACAATTCATCCCAACAAGGATCAAACAAAGAATCAAAGAATATATGATCAATCATAAAATAAATCAGGATATCAACCACACATCTATGACTACCACTATAAAGTATACTCTTCCATACCACATGACATGAAGAAACTGAATAGAATTCCCATGTAACACATTCTCTTGATGGTACCAAATCTCAACAAGTTGTTCCTCACAGGTTGAACCATTTTCAATATCAAGTTCAGACAAGTCTATGATGTGGGAATCTTCATAAAGATATTTATGAAGTCATGATAAATAGAAGAAATCATGGACCTAGATCATCCTTGGGGGTAGTTATAACTGATAATACACAACTCTAACCCGCGCTAACACCTCAAGTGGTCCAATGAAATTGGTATAAATTAAACTCCCACAACCCAACCTTAACTTCCCATGATGAGGATAATCCTTTAAGAACATGTAATCTCTAATGTCAAACTTCATAGACCTCCTCATATGATTATCATAGGGATTTTGGCAGTCCTGTGTCACCATAATTTTCTCACATACCACCTATAACTTATTTTTCATACACTACACTAATTTTGGTATAATAAAAGATGAATAACTAACCTCGGTCTAGAATAATAGTGATCATAAAGTCCAACCATACGAAGCATAAAACGGAGCCATTCCAATTCTAGAGTGATACCTATTATTGTAAAAAACATTAAAAAGGGTAGGTGACACACCAACATTTCTATAATATCTTGAATACACATATGAAACTTTTCCTCTAAAGTGTAGATGGTCTACCATCTCTAGCCTCCAATCTATGGATGAAAAGTGGCACTAAGGAATAACTAGAAGTCAAAAGTACATTGAGTACCTCTAAAAAACCTATAGGTAAAGTGAGGAATATGATCAGATATAATCACATTCGGGGACCCATGAAGACTCACTATCTCCTCTAGATACTTCCTAAAAAACACCTCCACTGATCTCAACTCCTTAATCTCTAGGATGTTCTTTGACTTCATCTGATGGTCAATGTTCACCCATACACTGTAATAATCACTCTGAGATCTGGGTAAATTGGAGATGAATTCCATCAAAATTTCCCCCACTTCCACTAGGGAATATCATGTGGTTAAGAAAAACAACCAGGAATGCGATTCTCAACCTTCATCTTTTGGAAGACAAAACACTAAGTGGAAAACTCTACAATTGAGTGATTTAGAGAAAATAATCAAAATTGATCTCTTAGAGGATGATACATATTTTTCACAACTAAATGTACTAATAATGTAAAACTATGAAATATTAAAGAACCAACTCACACATTACTGAGAATATGATAAACTTTCCCTGTAATAACACCCAAAGTTGTCCATTATTAGACTACCCCTCAGAAGCATCGCCACCAACAACTCTATCAGGTGAAACTTATGAATTAGATTTCCCCCATAGTAACTCCTCCTATTTATTCACCATGGAAAATTATATTGTGTTTTTTTAAAGGCAACCACTAGCACTAGTTCATCCCATAACAAGGTGAAATACTACTAACTATTCTGTCACTCTCCATGTGTCTCCAAACTCACATAAAACAACACCACAAAACTTCATACTCAATTCATCTACCACAAAATTCCCTTTAGAAAGTGTAAATGAAATATTGAACTCATTGTATTGTAATGAACCCATCCACTATTTCTTCCATAAATTCACGTCTTGCTGGGACAATACGTACTTGAAGCTAATATGATATGTGAAGACCATAAAACATTTAACAATGAAGTGGTTCCTCTATACCTTCAAAGAGAACACCACCACTAAAATAAGCTCAAGTTTATGTGTGTAGTACATACATTCAAGAGGTCCAAACTACAAATACCCATAATAGTTAACTACTATCAATTTCAACAATAGACATCCCAAAAAAAAGACATAATCAATCACAGTAAACCTCAAAAGAAACACCATCCTATGGAAGATGAAGGACCGAAGCACTAATAAGATTACCCTTAAAATACCCAAAAGGGGATTAGAAATATTAAATATATACAAACACATAATCCTTACTAGATAACAATGTAATAGTATTTGAAATCTAGTAGAATTTGGTTATGAACCTCTTATAATATCAACCTCAACCATAGAAACTCTTCACCTATGAATCATTCATGGTGGATAGCCAAGAAATCACAACCTCAATAATTGAAGGATCTATAAATACCACACAATAATACATGATATAACTCAATAAAAAAGACTCATGAGAATGGAAATCACACTTTAATGGATTACTGAACACCTGGTGAAACAGAATAACTACTAACATGGCCCAGAGATTCTACACATGATCATCCTCCAACACTGAAAACATAAGGATTTTATTAATAAATATCACCATTGACTGGTCTAGTAACTCATAGAAAACTACATTCATAAACCACATGAACAAATATATATTATTATTTACACTATATTACATCAGAAAAAACTCATAATGAAAATAATGAATAAAAAAATAGTCTTAGAGATATAGTTTTCCATTCACTCACATCTAATGATATGCATACTCCAAGTTAATCTTCAAGAACTATCTTAATCAATCAAACTGATTGAATAAATCATCAATCCAAGGAGAATTATAGTGGTTCTTCACTGACACCTGAACGAAACCACAATAATTTGAATAAAATCATAAAATATCTTATTTATTCTTTAAAAAAGGCAGAAGAGATCTAGAAAATGACACACTAAACCAAATGAATCCGCTCTACAAGACATAATCAACCTAAATTTGTATCTCCCACAACTAAGAAAGGGCTATCTGATATAGAGACATTGATATGGGAGAAACACCTTGTTATAGATCTATCCCAAACTTGATCTCTCATCAAGGAAGCTGCGTCATGACCTCTTTATGGAAGACATCAGAGTACTCTTCAACAACACTAGGAAACACCACCGGATGAACCACCACATAACTCAGAATCAACTCATCCATCAAATAAGATAGTGCCTCAAAACATCTATCACCTATTTGAGGGGATATCTCACTAATGAACACCATATGGTCTCCATTGTTTTCATCTAATATGACACTCCTATTAAAGAAATCCATGATAGACTACACCAAATACAGTCAATCTAGGTCAAGGATAATGTCTTATGGCTATATCTATAAGTATAGAAACTATACATGATAGTGGTGCTCCCCTAAAAACTTCTCATAGTATTTACACTCATCAAACATGATATCTCAACCTCCAATTGGTGTACTCAACACAATGGGCATTGGAATCCTCTATACATGAAGTTATAAAGTGAATAACATAGTTTGTGAAATAAAGTATTGTGTAGATAAAAAATAAAAAAGGCATAAAACCATGTAGAAAACATATAGCTAGTGCTTCATATGAAATTAGTTATTCCTAGAATTGGTAAGGTTAAAGCATGCATCCATCCACGACCTTCTCCATAACCTATCCAACCTTAATGAAGACCAACTCCATAGCCGCACATTTCCTCTTATCCCTATAGTTGATTGAAATCATGTGGCTATACTCTACCTTCCCAATCCCCTTTATGCTACTCAAAAACTATAATACCTGGATGATACTATGCTTCTACTAAATTTGTAATGATTTATAGTATTGAAATGGACCTATAGATACACACTAACTATTGAGGAAGTTTAGGAACTCTCGTTTTTGATGGAAATGACTTCATCAAGAAAATAAAACCATATCTAACTTATTAGAAAGGGAAAAATAACAAATACTCCCATGAAGAAGGTTGAATAATTATAAAAGCTACAAACTAATGAATGATACTTCTTTTGACTAGGAAACTAAGAAACCTCTGTCAAAAATCTGTTCCATGAAGATACATAATGAATTCCATCATTTAATGATGTGGTACTGGGAAATATCATCCCAATTAACTCTTAAATCTTGAGTACTTTAATACATATATTCAATATAAATGGGGTGACTTGAAACTGGATCTTTGGTTTTAATGCCTCTTTAGAATGCCTCATTGTGGGCTAATCATATTATAGAAGGTATAAATTATAATGTAGATGGTTTTTAGTGTATAGTGCACTATCAAACATGGTAACTCGCCTATAGAATGGTAAGTACATCCTGTCGAAAATCCACCTTAGTAGTCAAAAATAAAAAATTGAACTTTTACTGATCCCTAAACTTATCACATGAGACAAAAAAATCTTCATGATACATGAGGAACATAATCCACCACTGTTAAGATGACCCACAAAATATTGTCATGGTTAAAGATACTCAGTGATTTTTTCAAGCAAAGATTGAAATCAAGGCTTACTCCACCACATATAATAAATATTTTTCTCCCAATTTGAAACTGATATCTCACACTTTTTAAGGCCATGTCATTATAACTCTTAGAGTGTTCTCATCCAAGTGTTCTCATCATCGACCTCTAATTTGTGGCGATCCAATAGAATATTCCACTGAATTTATTCTGTATGAACCTGATAGGGGTTTCAACCTGGTGCGATATTTGAAAATGATAAACCACTAAGAATATTTAAACATGAGTCAGAAAACATTTTAAGGTTAATTAAATAATCAATTTTAACATATTTCCCACTATCTAACTAAATTCAAACACATGCATAGACAGTCGTACGAATCCGAATCTTCTTTTTAGGTATGATTTTCTCTTTTCTTGTGTTTTTGAGAAAAAGAGGAGTTTCTGGAAATTTTTGAATTACACTCCATGTACTTATATGTACACACCATGTACTCTTTTTCCGCACGTAGCCAGATGCTGGCCGTGTAATGGCCAAGCACACAACCGTGTGTGGTGACCTTGAGACTGCCTAATGCGGGGGCTGGTAAGGGCAAGTACACGCCATGTACTTATAAAGTACCCACTGTGTACTTCTAAAGTACCCGCTGTGTACATTATTTTTTATCATTAAACATACTGGGGTTGCATCTAATTGGTAGAAGTATCTTCTTCTTCGCATTCTTCGACGAAGAGTATCCATTCAACATATATCCTTACCCGATCCCCAGATCGAGCATCGGTTCTCAGATTAGACCATCATTGATTGTGTTGGGATCACCACGATAAGCCCTTCCTTTTTATAGATATTTTTCTATTTATTTCTCCTTTTTCTCAAGTTATCCTTGATTGAAAGTTTTAGACGTTTTTGTAGATTTACCGCATTCTAGGTCAATCCAAGGGCTAACCTCGGAGTATATCAATCATACAACGCCGAGGTAGGTGGTTTGTGCCTCTTCATAGATAGTCTTTGAGATATATGTGCAAAAGTTCCCAATACCCATGATCAGGGTATTATATGTTTACGGTTTTAACCCTGTTATTTACTACTACGTTTTATAATCTTAAGTGGAGGTAAATTGAATGTGAATAGGTTTAATTGATATGGTATGAATGTGCTACCCATGCTTGTATTATTTATGACTGTTTGGTCTTGCTTAGCCTGTTAGGCTACTTGCTTTCCATTCCTAGTGCTGATAGGATGAAGTAAATTTTTTTATCTAACATGCTATTATGCTATATAATGTTTAGAAAATTAGTTCTTGAGGTATACTTTGGACGTTATATATCGCTATGCTTGATTAATTTACACAGGTTCATGAGAACCCAGTGTAGTAGACCATAGGGAGAATGGACGTTGAGGGCTTTTTCGAGAGTGTCGGTTTACTATTACGATGCAAGACCATAGGGGGAATGGAAATAAGTGCTTCCTCAGAGTGTGTAGTTCCTTGATGCGGGCCACATAGAGAATTGGATTTTGAGTTCTTCCCCAGAGCACCTTTTAGTTACTGTTACGAGAGTATAGGGGGAATTGATTGTGAGAGATTTCTCAGAGAGTCTATGCAAAATCTGAACTAGAGGGGTTAGACTATGTGTACTTCCCTGAGGGTTGTTTGTTTTTGTTTTGATTGGACTAGAGGGGTTAGGCTGTGAGTAATTCCCAGAGGGTTCCCTACTTATGATTATCTTCTTACTTGATATCTTATAATTGAATTCATTTGAAACTGTAAGATTGTTTACTTTTGAGTACTTCCTTGTTTACTGATTCATTTTGATTATAGCCTGCCATATATATTCAATTACTATTAGGAACGTATATTTGGGTGGTTGCCTAATGAGATTTAGAATCAATCCCTGTTTGGGTCATGCTTTTTGGCCCACATAGATTATATTGCTGCAGGTATAGATATGGGCAAACACCCTTCTACTTTAGGTACTTGATTGCTGCGGAGCTGGGGAGCATGAGACCAAGCTGAGGCTTGCGATGCTGTGGAGCATTTTATCTTTTTTCTACTTTCGTCTAGTATTGTATTCTAACATTGTGACTTGTTTGGATACTTTCCTAGAAATATGTATCATGTATCATATATATATATGTATGTGTGTGTGTGCTCCAGTTGTTTATTACTTCCACTATTTATCTGTTGCATGTTTTACTACTTCCACTATTGCTATCTATTTTACTTATACTATGTTAATCTTCCAATGAGGGAATAGTTTCCCCACTATCACACCCAAGGCCCTTGCTTCTAGTCGGCTGCCTCTGGCATTCGGGGAAATGCGCTTGAGCCCATGTGACCAACCGGGTACGGGGTACCTCTGGGTGGCTCCTAGAACTGGGATGTTACAAAGTGGTATCAGAGGAATTATTTTCTTCTTGACTTACTGTTTGGAGCCTATAGCCAGGGATAGGAAGGAATAGGTAGTTGGTAACATGCTGTTCTTGGGAGTTGTTAACCCATGTACAGGGAAAAACCAATTTACCTCCTTATTGAATTTTTTTTCTAGTTTTGTAATTTTATAGTTGATTTTATTTCACCATTGGGTGATTCAATTGTTTTTTGCTGTTATCATTGATATTATTACGATTATATTTCTCTTGCAACACCATGATATGATGGTATTCCATCTCATGTGTCATATAGGCACTTTCTAGGGACACATATCACGCATTCTTACCAAGCCGTCTAGGTTGCATTAGCGATTCATGTTGTTGTGACAGATTTTGTGCTAGATATGAATACTGTTGTGATAGATTCCTTGATAGAATACCTACTTTGGATAGGGTATTTAATTGTGTAAGGTTTTGTTTAAATGAATGCCAATCTTTTGTTTTGGAGGTATTATGGGCCCTCATCGATCGTAATTTGGTGGATCATTGCATTTTTATGATTGTATATGACATGTATAAGATGCCAAGATTTGATTTGTGGGGAGTATGGGCCCTCAAGGATCAGAATTTAGAACTTAAGTGTTCATTTCAGTTTTTTCTGGGCTCCAGAGTAGTTTTTGAGGCTTACTGTCTGGAAGAAACCAGAATACATAGTATGTAATGATGAGTGCACTCCGTGTGTCCTTCTATTCAGGAAGGAACTGTTTTTATTGATTACACACCGTGTACTGTATGTACACATCCTGTAGTTTCTAACCGTGTCACTGACTATGTGGTAAGTGACATGGGGTTTAGAAATCCTTGGTGGGACATGCCATGTACCAGATGTACATTCTGTGTTTCATAGACCATGTGTCTACCCTTGTGACTAACGACATGGATATATGAAAACATAAGTTGTACACACTGTGTCAAGATTGAACACACCGTGTAGTGTAACCTTTGTATCCGGTCATGTAACTAACAACACAGGTCGGTGGGGTTTAGCTTGTACATGTAGTGTCTGGAACTGACACGCCGTATAGTCTTGTTCTAGAGGAACTGTGTGGCTTATCCATGTAGAATAATTTGGGTAGGGGAAGAGGATTCAAGTACACACCATGTGTTAGGACAACACGCCGTGTGTATGGGGTGTTACACGACCTGGGTTAACATAAGTACAAACCCATGTGAAGGATAAAGGGAACACACCGTGTAGTCATTATACACGCCATGTATCCATGTTTTTAAAAAAACTTGAATGATTTATTTCTCTTGTTCCCTTATCACAATTCTAGGTTTCATCCCTTGTTATCCTTGATCTAAGGTGTGCAATTGACCTTGTAGAGTCATGCAACTGAGACATCCTCTGGTTGTCTGCCAGTTACAGGGCAGTGATCAGACACCAGAGGAGTGCTGTATCTTTCCCCAGTTGTGCCAGTCTTGGCACTAACCATTATCCCAGATACAGGTGCCGATGCACTGTTCTGAGAGGGATTCATGAGGTTCATACAGAGCTTCCGAGGAGTGCTCTATCTTTCCCCTTATATGAAATAGTTGTCATAGGTTTTCCAGTAGCAACATCCTCCCATATTCACAGGGGAAGGAGGACCTCATGCTATAGAGTCATGGTTAGAATCCATGCTATCTATCTTCGAACATATGGAGACGCCTCTAGAGAGGATGGTGAAGCTTGATATGTATATGATTTAGGATTCTTTCAAGAGATGGTGGGATGTGATCTCATTGGCAGGACGCTAGCAGGTTATGGTTTGGGATGAGTTCCAGCATGCCTTCTATGACTACTTCTACCCGGAGACATTGAGGGATGATCGAGCCTGAGAGTTCATGAGTTTGGAGCTGGGTAATCTTTATGTTATGGAGTATTCTTCTTGATTCACAGAGCTGTAGTGCTTCACACCTATTCAATTATTTGATAAGTTATTTTTGTCAAGGAAGTTTGAGGATGGTCTCAGGCATAACATTCGATCTCAAGTGAACATCTTCAGGTTAACTTCCATCACTTCTATAGTCAACCAGGCGCTAATCACAGAGCATGAACTGAGAGATTCTGGAGTGGTGAGCCAGGTCGGTTTGACATCTGGAGCTGGTATCCCTCCTACTAACAGTAGGAAGCACCGTAGGGAGTCTAAACACCGGGATCCAAGGAGGCAGAACACTTCTTTTAGTAGCCAAGTGGTGTTCTACCAGTGCAAAAAGAGTGGGAATATGAGGCCACATTTCCTGAGAGACCTAGTGGAGTGCCGATTAACTGGAAAGATGTGCCATCTTCAGAACTTCTGTTAGATCTTCCAGCCAACAGCTAGTGACATCGGTTCTTCTATGACTCCTCATTCAGGAGTAACACCATCGACTTCTCACTATTATGGGAACTGGAGTTATTCCATCCATTTAGGCTGAGGGGGAGGTCGTAGTTGTGGTAGCGATTCTCCAGGATTTTTGTGACAATAGGGTAGATCAGATCAGATTGGTCAGGCAGGGTCACAGGGCTATAGTGCAGGTCAGACTTTTGTAGTGGAGCAGACCCAGGAGGAGCAGGATCCCGGACCCTCTAAAGTTCGAGGTACAATCCTAGTTACCTCAGTTTTATCTTCTGCACTTTTTGATACAGGGGATTCCCATAGCTTTATATCTATTTCTATTGTGGAGAGACTTGGAATCTATATCTTTTCTTCTGCTTATATCTTGATGCTAGATACACCGTTGGGGACAAGAATGACTAGTGTATGACAGTTCAAGGAGTTCCCTCTAGAGGTTGGTGGGTGTCACTTATTATGGGACCTTTATCTACTAGATATTACAAGATATGATGTCATTCTCAAAATTGATTTGTTTGTTCCCTTCCAGGAAGTTTTCAATTGCTATCACCGTAGGGTGAGTTTCACATCACCAGATGGAAGATCTTTTCTTCATAAGGGCGAATGGGATGTCCATGTGAGCAGAGTGGGACCCGAGCATCATGGGTTGGGAGGAGTTACAGCCCAGATTTCTATTCAATATCTGGATGACCAGGGGACTTCACAGATAGACTTTCCCCCAGCAGTGGATCATTTCAGTGAAGTCTTTTTGGAGGAATTTTTATGTTTGCCTTCAGAGTGAGAGGTGGACTTTTTTATCGATCTTGTGCCAGGAGCGACACCAGTGTCTATTATTCCTTATATGATGGCTACACTAGTGTTAAAAGAGCTCAAGAAGAAGTTAGAGGAGTTGTAGGAAAAGGGTTTCATCCGACCCAGTACTTCTTCCTGGGGTTTGGCTGTCCTGTTTGCAAAGAAGGTAGATGATACCCTCAGACTTTGTGTGGATTATCTAAATTTGAACCAGTTGATGGTCAAGAATTGATATCCCTTTCCAAGGATTGATGATCTCTTTATTAGATTCTATGATATCGGGTGTTCTAAAAGATTGACTTGAGATCTGGTTATCATCAGTTGCACATTAGACCATCAGATTTACCTCTTATAGCCTTTCAGAACAGGTATGGTCTATACGATTATGTGGTTATGCCGTTCAGTCTCACAAACGCACCTGCATTTTTCATGCCCCTGATAAACCGAGTATTCCATCCATATTTGGATTCTTTCATGGTAGTCTTCATGGACGATATCTTGGTGTAATCTCACACTCGACACTACCATGCTACACATCTTAAGATCATTTTGAGTACACTGATAGAGAATCAGTTATATGCTAAGATCTCAAAATGATACTTTTGGATGAACCAAATTCACTTCTTGTGTCATTTTATCTCAGAGGCAGGAGTATCAGTAGACCTTGATAAAGTGAGAGTAGTAGTTTCCTGGGATCAGCCGAAGAATTTCATTGAAGTACGAAGTTTTCTAGGGCTGGCTGGTTACTACAGGCATTTTATATGATACTTTTCACACTTAGCAGTGCCACTGGGGAGCCTGACTAAGAAGGGTGTGAAGTACTTGTGGTTAGATTCTTGTGAGTTAGCCTTTTAGGTTATGAAAGTGAGGTTAAATTCAGCACCGATACTAGTCTTTACAGATCTGGGAAAAAGCTATACTATATACTGTGATGCATCAGTTATCGAGCCGAGAGTTGTATTTATGCAGGGAGAAGGAGTCATTGCGTACTGTTCTCAGCAGTTGAGGCCACATGAGAGGAACTACCTGACACACGATCTTGAGATGGATGCATTTGTTCATGACTTACACTGTTGGAGAAATTATCTTCTGGGTGAGCATTTTGTGGTTTTCACCAAACAAAAGAGTCTCAAGTATATCTTCACTCAGCGCAATCTGAATTTGAGACAGCGAAGGTAAGTTGAATAACTTCAGTACTTTGACTTTGAGCTTGCCTACACGCCTAAGAAAGGAAATGTTGTGGTTGATTCTTTGACTTGGAGGACTCAGATACATACAGTTCAGGAGGCCACCAGTGAGTGAAAGCTTATAGATCTATTCTCTGAGATGCATCTGGAGGTGCACGATAGGCAGGGGTAGACTTTTATTTATTCTGTAGTTGTTACCTCGAATCTACTTTATCACGTGCGAATGAGGCAGTTATCAGATTCCGAAGGCCTATTCCTATAGGAGAGTGTTTCAGGAGGGGACCCTATTTCTATATAGACAGTAGGCAATGATGAGATCTTGCATTTTTATGGACACATGTGGGTTCCAGCAGACATACGCGAGGATCTGATGCGTGATTTTCATCCATCAGTTTGGGCAGTTCATCCTAGTGTCATGAAGATGTATCATGATCTACACCATCAGTATTGGTGGACAGGTATTAAGAGAGATGTTTCTGGGTTTGTCATGAGATGTTCCACTTGTCATCATGTGAGGACGGAGCATCAGTGACCAGCATGGCTTTTTCAGTGGTTATCCATTCCCGATTGGTAATGTAACGATGTCACGATGGACTTCATGACAGGTTTAACAAGGTCGCCTCAAGGGAATGATGCAGTTTGGGTTGTCATTGATAGACTCACGAAGGTTTCTCATTTCTTGCTGATAAAAGAGATGATCAGTGTTGATGAGTTGGGTAGGCTATACATCCAATAAATTTTTCATCTACATTGGGTTCCACACTCCATTGTTTCAGATAAGGATGCCCATTTTAATTATCGAGTCTGGCAGGGACTTCAGAAGGCTTTGGGTACACATGTACTTTGGAGTACAACTTACCATCCCCAAAAAGATGGCCAGTCCGAGTGTACAATTTAGGTGCATGAGGACATGCTTCGAGCATGCATCCTAGATTTTGGAGGTTCTTGGGAGAAGCACATACCTCTTGCAGAGTTTTCCAACAATAATAGTTTTCAAGCAACTATTCAGATTTCACCTTATAAGGCTTTGTACGGTAGGGAAAGCCAATAACCCTTATGCTGGATGGAGGCAGGAGAGGCACATATGCTGGGACCCCGACTTGTCCAGGAGACCACAGAGCAAATAGAGCTGATTCGGTAGAGGATGGCTACTGCACAGTCTCAACAGAAGTATTATGCTGCTCAACGGAGACGTCCTCTGGAGTTTAAGGTTAGGGATTAGGTTTCCCTGCATGTCACAATGAGTTTGGGACACAGGAGGATTAGAAGACTGGGTAATCTTTCACCGAGGAACATCAGACCGTTTGAGGTGTTGGAGAGAGTTGGGCTGGTTGCCTATCGGTTTTAGTTACCTCAGAGGTACTAGGCTTTGCACGACGTCTTCCATATTTTTAGCTTCAATGTTACTTCTCAGACCCATCTCATGTTTTTCAACCCAAGGAGGTTGAGTTATAGGTGGACGCCTCATTCAAGGAGCATCATATCAGGACTATTGATCGAAGTACGAAGGTTCTCCATGGTCAGTCTGTTCCTTTGGTACAAGTGCTATAACAACATAGGTGAGTACATGATGAGACTTGGGAGATGGATGCCGATGTACGATCATAGTGGCCGGAGTTTTTAGGATTCTTCTTCTACACCACCTTGCTAGGGAAATTCGAGTACAATTTTCCTTAATGGGGGAAGTTTGTAAGAACACGAATCTTCTTTTGAGGTATGTTTTTCTATTTTCTGGTGTTTTTTAGAAAAATATGAGTTTCTATAAATTTTTGAAGTACAGACATTGTACTTATATATACACGCTGTGTACTCTTTTACTACATGTAGCTGTGTGCTGGCCGTGTAAAGGCCAATCACACAACTGTGTGTGGTGACCTGGAGACCGCCTAATGTGGGGGATGGTAAGGGAAGTTACATGCCTTGTAATTATAAAGCATACACCATGTAATTTTTTTCATTAAATGAAACGGTGTCACATGTAATTGGAAGAAGTATCCTCTTCTTTTCCTTCTTCGACCGAGAGCATCTGTACGATGATGATCCTTCCCAAAGCCCCCGATCGAGCATCAGTTCTCCAATTTGAACACCGTCGATTACGTTGGGATCACCATATTAAGCTCTTCCTTCTTCTAGAGCTTCGTCTCTTAATTTATCCTCTTTCTCAAGTTATCCTCAGTTGAAAGTTTTAGACGTTTTTGTAGATCTACCATGTTTGAGGTTGATCCAAGAGCCGACGCTAGAGTATATCGATCATACAACGCCAAGGCAGTTAGTTTGTGCCTTCCTGTAGATAGTTTTTGAGTTATATGTGCAAAAGTGCCCAATACCCTTGATTGGGGTATTGTGTGTTTATAGTTTTAACCCTGTTATTTTCTAATATGTTTTATATTCTTGAGTGGAGGTCAATTGAATGTGAATAGGTTTAATTTCTCTTCTATGGATGTGTTACCCATTCTTGTATTGTTTATGACTGTTTAGTCTTTCTTAGCCTGTTAGGCTGCTTGATTTCCATTCCTAGTGCTGATAAGATGGAGTAATATTATTTATTTGACATTATGTTATGCTTTAGAATATTTATCCAAGTAGTTATTGAGGTATAATTTGTCCGTTATATATATTTATGCTCGATTAATTTACACAGGGCCATGAGAACCTAGTGTAGTAGACCATAGGGAGAATGGACGTTGAGGGCTTTTCTAGAGTGTCTGTTTACTATTACGATGCGAGACCATAGGGGGAATGGACATAAGTGCTTCCTAAGAGTGTCTGTAGTTCCTTGATGTGGGCCACAAGGGGAATTGGATGTTCATTTCTTCCCCAGATCACCTTTTAGATTACCGATAGGAGACTATTGGGGGAATTTATGGTGAGAGATTTCTCAGAGAGTTTGTCCAAAAGCTGGACCAGAGGAGTTAGACTATGTGTAGTTCCTAGATCGTTGTTTGTTTTTGTTTTGGTTGGACTAGAGGGGTTAGGCTGTGATTAATTCCCAGAGGGTTCCCTGATTATGATTATCTGCTTACTTGATATCTTATAATTGAATGCATTTGAAATTGTAAGATTGTTTAATTTTGAGTACTTCCTTGTTTACTGATTCATTTTGATTATAGCCTGCCATATATATTCAATTACTGTTAGGAAAATATATTTGGGTGGTTTCCTAATGATATTTAGAATCTCACCCTGTCTGGGTCATGATTTTGGGCCCAAAAATATTTTATTGCTGTAGGTATAGATAAGGGAAAGCACCCTTCTAATTTAGGTACTTGATTTCTGCGGAGCTGGGGAGCATGAGACCAAGCTGAGGCTTGCGATGCTGTGGAGAATTTTATCTGTTTTCTACGTAATTTGGTCTAGTATTTTATTCCAACATTGTGACTTGTTTTGATTCTTTCCTAGACATATGTATCATGCACCACACACACATATATATATATATACATACATAGATATATATATATATATGTGTGTGTTTGTGCTCCAGTTGTTTATTACTTCCACTGTTTATCTATTGCATGTTTTACTACTTCTGATATTGAATTATATTTTACTTCCATTGTGTTACTCTTATAATGAGGTCATATTTTCCCCACAATCACACCCAAGGCTCTCACTACTAGTCGGCAGCCTCTAGTGTTCACGGAAATGTGCTTAAGGCCATGTGACCAACCAGTTATGAGGAACCTCTGGGCAGCTTCCAGAACCATGGATGTTACAACAATCATGATGAATGATCCTTATCTAGTTTTGTAGACCTCATGTAGCTTCACTTGACTAAGAATTTCTAACAAACTTGATGGTCATTGTATTGGATAAAAGGTGGCCATGAAATCGTGTGTCCAAGTCGGTCTCCCTTATTTACAACATGTAATAAGTACAACCAAAACTATTTCCCTAACTTATTATATATCCTCATTAGTGACTAAAATTAAAATCCATAATATCTACAAATGACCATATTTGATACCACTTTATCATGAAATGATCCCTCCAAAGGTACCCATTCAAGGATGAAAATGAATAAAGAGAGATAACAATGCCCAAATCCCACCTCCAATAGGCCATAGGTATAAATATAGAACCAAATGTATATAAATCCAAAATATGGGAGGAATTACCCACTATATAAGTTTTTTGAGTAAGAGATAAGTTGAGAAAAATCACCAACTCACACTATTCATAAATAAAATAAGAAAATGTTGTACAAAAATTGAAAAACTAAAAGAAAAAACTGATAGTACTAAAAGTAAATCCTCATTAGTGAACACAAATACCTAACAAATCATAAAAAACTCCTCAAACTATCATTACTCAACTTGATCAAAAACCATCTCTCATGGACTTGAAAAATGTTTTATATACATAGTGCGAGCATAAATTGTATACTCATCAGGATCCTCCTCAAAACTTCTCATGTAAAATGGGAAAGAATCATTCATAATCCCACTAAATAAACAAATGAAATTAACTTATCACCAAAATAGGTAATACAATTTTCCCATCCCCACTATGGATTTATCACTACGTAATGCGTAGAGGCTAACCATTCCTTATCAAAAGAACATCTATATATACATACATACATATATATATATAAAATAAAGGTACCTGGTTTCTTCTTCCCCACTAGTTTTTTGCTTTTATGACTTAATTCCACACATAATGTGCTCATCAATTCCAAAATTAATTCATCCCTGATGCGAGCTAGGCCTCATCTCTAGATACCTTAGACCCACATAGGGCCAAAATCTCATGAAGAAATCAATCTGTATATCTATCTCATCATCAACATAATCCCATATATAATGAAGTACATGTTCAGAAGCCACTAGAGCCTGTATAAATAAATTATACCTCAAGCCATCATAACCCACACACATACACCCCTGGGAATCTATATCCATAATGAACGGGTATAAGTATTCACTATAGCTCAAGCCATTACATGCTACACGTAAATGTATGGTAAAACTGGGTGTCATCACATCCTGAGTAGGAACACACCCTATATTTTAATCAATTATATCCAAGAATGCATAAAATCATATCTTTTTATAAAGGGAGAGTGGGGGAGTGGGATAAGTCATCCATCCATTTCCTCACCATCCTATATATCAGAGAAAAACCCCCAAACATTTTGATGTCATTTTCCCTACCAATGTAAGTGGGGTAGCGTAGGAAATTTGAAATAAATATAAATAATATTAGAAAGAAAAAATACTAATGGAAACTACCTATCCATAGAATCATCCACTAAAAATGTCACATAGCACACCTGATTTTTACTACTAAGGACTGTAAATCAAACAAGAACACAAGTATCAAGTTCTTTATTAATTAATCACATCATCCATTAATTAATTAATATTAAAATTTCATATAATTAAACCATGATAATCACAACATTTCATTTTGAAACAAATATAGGTAATAAACATTCTAATTCAACACGAAACATTGAAAATCACTGCACAAAATGACATAGAAGAAGTAAACTTTGAAGCCGATGATAAAGTATAATCACATCGTTATATATCAAGATAAACCTATTAGAAACCTATGATAAATAGTGATTAATACTGCTATAACATGATGATATATGAAAAAGATAAGCAATGGTTTAATTGAAAATAAAAAATATCCACGAATCACCACGGATTGATCTATAAATGATAAGGGTTGAATTTGATTGAAGGGAATTCAAAGGCCTTAAAAACACTCTTCTTATTACCTATGGTTTGAGAGAGGATATATAAAATTTCACATCTTCCATATAAATGATTAATTCGAAATTTGAATTCATAAAATTCCACACCTTCCAAAATTTAAGACCCATGCTCAAAAATATATATAAATCCATTCATATTATAAATCACTAGTTTAAGATGTGGATTAATTCTAGGAAAAACCAAATAATTCCATATCAAAACCATTAAAGACACAAACATTAATTCAATAAAATAATCATAATTCATGCTATGAATAATGAATTCACACCATGAATTTCTCCTACAACCATATTTCTAGCTTTTGACCACAAGTTTCAACCCCAGGATCACAAAAGGAAAGACTTAGGAAAAAAGGGCCCTTACAAGTTTGATTAGTACACTTTCTCAACCTCATTACCTCAATATTTCCCTTCTCAAGGGGAAATTCCTTGGGAGTAACAATATATTCCACACTACTACATACAAGTGGAATCCTCTTTTATGAATCATATGTTGACTCTGAAGGGCCACCCACAACATTGGTTAGAGTAGGAGTTACAAAAGGAACCAATATAGGAGAGGTCTTAATAATCTAGACCCTATAATGAGAGTGAATTTATTATAGATAACTCTACTTTGTCTTGGATCTTAAGGGGTATCAACGATAAAATCATATTTTCCTTTTTTACTCTTTGGTGACAACAATTTTTGTTCTTTCCATAGTTGGACATTAGTAGAAAATTGTGCTTTTGATTCACACTATAACTGATATAAACAATCATTATTAGGAACTTAAACAAAATAATTATTAGTAAAAATGGTTCCTTTAAAATAAAAATTTCTATATTTATTGATTTCAACATAATTCATCTGAAAAAAATCATTTACAACCTCATGGACTGATGCACTAGGATTAAGTGCCTCCGATTATCATGCCAACTTTGCAACACAATACTGGAAGTCCACAACATCCTGTTGCACATTCACTGATTTCACCTAACACACATTCTAGTCGTGCCTTTTTATTTTTAATTTATTCCCATTAAAATAATTGGGATGATCCCTAAACATAGAAAACTACTTAATATATGAGGATGTAGTTATTAAGAGAACTTACATAGGATTCAGGCAATAAGTCCCCATTAAATTTGTAGGTTTACCCTCCAGAGTTTTTTATTCAACCTGAGATATAAGATGCTTTTCATCAACTTTAGAATGGTGAAACTTGAGGAAAAAATTCTCATCTCAATCTATAGACAACTTTCCCTCTACATTAGAAGGTTGTCCCAAGGGAGAATATTGTACGACCCTAGCTACAAACTACTTGGAAACAAGAACAATGTTAATATATTCCTGTACAAGACCACCCTTGACTGGTAATTTTAAATTCTATTCACCAATGGAGTGTAGATTCTTATTACAGTACCAATATCTCAAATTTCTACAATGTCCCTCTAAGTAGTGTCTAATTCAATTTCATTTCCTATATAAATTTTGAAGCTTCTCAAATTCAATGCTTAACTCCAACTAATGTTTAGATACAAGTAGAATCTTCTTATCTTTAGGAGTACCACATAGATAAAATTAAACTAATATTAAAGGAACATGACCACACCTAGAATGCTTGATTTCATTTTCAATTTTAATTTACACCCCAATTACTGAAGCCACATCCCAAACGATTGTGGGGTTCTAAAAAAACCAACCAATCCTAGAATTGACTCTCAATCATGTTTTCTTCAGTAGAACACCACCTAAGATGCACAATATCAACTGCTTTCCACATTCGCTTCAACTTCCAGCTACCTTAGTTGTGAAATATCGTCCCCATCACATTTTATTCAACCATCTATAGAAAAGACCAAAATTATATCACATTAAAGGTCCCTTCATTCTAGCTTAAAGGGACCATATCCTAGGATACATCAACACCTACATCAGAATTATCTAGGTCTGCACCTATACCTATATATCCCCCCATACCATAGACCATAAATAACCCAGAAAATTCCACCTAAGGGATTCTGTTTTGATTTGAACCCTAGTCTTATGCTGAATTAGATGGTGACTTTACTATTGAGGAAAGTCACCAATTGCATTATAAATATATTATATAAATATATATGAAACTATATAAATATAATATATTAATCTATTGATAAATTATTTTAGCAATACCTGAAAACAAAATATAATATATAAATACATTAGATAAATAAATAAATATGTAAATATATAAATAAATATATTATTATATATATATATTTCAATGTGGTGATTTCTAATTTTGATTAAAATATGAAGTGAAAAAATTAATATGTAAATAGTAATTTAAATTATCATATAATTTTCATGTCATTTTTTCAAAAATACCCTTAAAAAACTAAAAACTATTTTTCAAGTCGTTTTTTAAAAAAGCTACTTGAAAAAATGATCTTGACTTTGAATTTTAAAACAAAAATGAAAAATTCACATTTTTATTGAATTATTTTTAATTATGGTTAAAATATGAAATGAAAAAATTAATTAATAATTAATAATTTAATACATCATAAAATTTTCCTATCAGGTTTTTTTCTCTAAAAAACGCATAAAAAATTTAAAACTATTTTTCAAAATGGGTTTTTAAAAAACTGATTGGAGAAAATGTTTTTAACACTGAATTTTAAAACTGACATGAAAAAATATATTTTTAATTTCATTATTTTAATGCTGGTTAAAATATTTTGTGAAAAATATAAAATATAATATTAAAAACATATTTTTATGTTAGTGTTTGTTCCTAATTTGATCAAATTTAAAGGGTATATTGAGTGATTGGAGTACTTAGGGTACAAGATAAACAAATAAATTTCCATAGATGTGTTACTCTTATCTTTATTTCCTATTTTTTTCTCATCATAAATTCTTGATATGTTTCTTGGAATTGAAAAATATTTTTTCCAATAATTGAAGACATAAGAAACCATAAACCAATATCATCCATTCTTTGAAACAAAATCTATGAATAATATAAAATGATGGACATTCCATACTCCAAATATGGATGAACATCCTATCTTCAGTCCCAAGAATGAAAAATATCACTTAGAAGAATCCAAATGACTCCTTCCTCCCAGGGTATCCATAGATTGATGAATCACCCAATTATTGGGACAAATCATCCTTTTAACCAAGATATACTAGTACATATCAATGTAATAAAAGAAGGGGTAGAGATATTTATATTTTAGATAAATAACTTAGATCCCATGGACCATTTTAATTTATATAACCACATTATATTGACCTTGGGGATACTCTTCGATACTTCCATGAATTTACCCTAATGTTATATAACATTTAAGTAGTGATACATTTATAAATGATTTTTAACCCTTCAACCTACGCATGAATTTACCATTAAAATTCATTCATATAATTCTTATATATATTTAATTGTATGAAACATTAATCATTAATAATAACATATATTGAATAAAACTAAAAATTTAACACTAAATAGTAGATTGCCTTTGGTAATCATATAACATGATTAACCCATATCTTAATATTTATGATATTCCTATATTGAACTCTATGACATAGGTAAAGTTGTGGTGCGATATCTCTTTTTTCACACATAGTGATATCCCTTACAATGAATTTAATATACCTTGGTTTTTAGTATTTATTACATTATGAAATACCTCATATGATACATAATTATATATCCAGAAACATTATATGAATTAAATTTTATTTAGGGAATATCAATATCAATCTCTCACTTGGGTAAAAAACTTATAGGCATTATTCCATTTCATATTATATTATTTCATTAATAATAGCTTATTAAAGCATATAAATTACTACTATTTGTATATTTCTAAAACATTTATATAAATATATCATCAATTTTTACCATTCATCACACTATATGCAATACTTTGTGAATATCCATCCAAAACTCATTTTGGATAAACTCTACAATAATTTTGGGGATTCTCTATAAGTTTTATAAATAATAATACCCATTTGTTCAACCAAAAAATATAAACCATTATCCTTTTTATCATTAAAAAATATGAATCCAAAATCCATCAATGAATGTACGAAGTAGCCCAGTAGCCCTAGTGAAGCATCCAGGTTAATCTAGCTACAAATAGATCTGGCATGATTTATGTCAAACACATTTATCTTCATAAATTTGTTTACCTAATTTATCATATTCCAATATACATTGAGTACCCATAATATATAATGCAAGTCAATCCTATATTTCAACTAATATGCTCCAGATTCTCCTTGTATTTATTAACTAGATAGATGAACATATTTCATATCATTCACCCTAATAGATGAGATTATCACATTATCCTCCTAAAACTGATATTCACAAAACATGTCTTCTACCTAGGTACAACTATACTGTACTTCAATCAATATTTATTTAGTCACTATATCTTATGCTCATCATACTAGTGTATAAATCCAAAATTAGTTAAACATCAAGTGATAACATGGTCAACAACACCCCTAACAACCCACTGATTTGATCTGAATCAAAGATAATATATTAATGGTATCAATTTATGAAGTTTAACATTATATATATCTTGTATAACCTTAGTTATGAGGATTTAATATGTAACATGCACCCTAGAATACTAAATACATAGTTTATGACACTCAATGTGGAATACATTGTGGGTAATCTAGTATATAAAATTTGATTTGTGTCACATGAGAACAGTCAATAACACTATATGAAATACTACCCATTACATCCCTAATATTTCACCATAACCTGTAATACTCCATGAGGAATAACTATTAGTGACAACTAAAATTCATAATTTGTGAGGTTGATTACCATTACACTTCATAAACATAAGTAACTGACAAGAAAAATGATAAAGTAAAGTATTCCATTATAAAATTTGATACATTTTATATTCATAAAATCTGAAGAAAGTAATTCAAAAAACCATATATAAGTTCCCATTTAACCACATACTCTATAATAAACCACTATAGAGGCCTTATATTTATTTCAATTTAAGGTTTTTTTAATTATGTTACATTTACATGCAAATCCTTCCATATCTATACATGAATATATAATAAATCATCCCACTAAACTCATTTTTGAGAGAAACATCTATTAGAAAAGATTTTTTTATAATTTTTGAGATTAAAATTCACATTCCTAATGTTCAATTCTTTAAGAAAGAATTCAATATTTTTTACTTCATAACATCCAATGTTATGTTGTTAATAACTTTTTTTTACTTAGAAATTTTCTAAGTTTATCATAATATTCTTGGAATGTTTCCATTAAAAAATTTCACTGATATCATTTTTTGTAACTAAACAAAAGTCTTTATATAATATTTTAGGATACAAAGTGACTTTAACTTTGAATCTGAATGGTTTTAATATATATTTTTTATTATACATTGAAATTCTTTAAGTCCAAATATACTCCTACTATCTTCTTAGAAACTATATTATCTTAGAAATACCAGGATAATATAAAAAATATTCATTCTATTAATAAAAAAAATATGTTTCCTTTGGTTATAATATTTAACAAATAAAATACTAAAAACCATTTCTTATATGATATTATATGTGTTTTTATATATTTTATAAAAAAAGTTTTATTGTTTAAAATATTACACTGATAAATGGCGATAGACCTTTCCCTAATAATTTAAAAAATATTTTGTATAAAAAACTTTTATATTTGATAATTGTCTTTAGAGATGCAGGTTTTCACATATAGAAGACTTAACTCATTCTTGAAATTCAAATCCGCAAAACATCAATCAAGGTAAATTTATAAATAAACCCATATGTATCCCCTTGAAAATAGTTTATTACGGTTCCAATGTTCTCATAATGATATGTTTATCCCTGGGTTTGATTTTTTTGAGTTTTTGAGTTGGGTGAATTTTTTTTAGTATTTTTAATATTTATTAAATACATTTTATTTATTATCATCAGTTTTGACATTGATATCCTATTAATGGAGTCACAAATTGGAATTATGACTTGGTAAATAAGTTTTAAATGGGTGGTTTTACAAAAGTGGGTTATAAAATTTGAATGGGTTCTAGGTATTTGGTCATTTCATTCTTGGGACCCCATTATTTTATTTTATTTTATTTTGTTCTCTCCCTCACCATGATAATTTTCCATTCACAAATTCATGGAATGGAGGATAAGTCCCCTCATTGATGTGTTAAGTATAATGAAATAGGGATAGATGGGATGATCCTAACACATATAGAAAGATCAGTTCCTGATATGGAGGTAATAATAAAGGAGCACAAATCGTTGGTGTACGAACCTCAAAGATTCAATAATTCATTGTGAGTTAAGACTCATTATTTTAGTTTATTTATCATTATAATATTTTGGATGTTTTTATTTTCTCTTTGGTTTTTTATAATTTATTTTTATGTGTTAATATAAAATCCCTTTATTTTAAAAAGAACATTTTTTAGATATCATATACAATACACAATACCGAGCTTAAACGAATCATGGAATATTAATATCTAAATATGTCTGTTATAACATAGATATAAAATTGATAGGTATTAACTATAAAATAAATATTAATAAAAAATTTCTAAAGGTTTTATATAATCTAATTGTATTTAATAATTCATAATTAATATGTACTCAATATTCAGTAAATTCATTTTATGCTTCAAAAATACATTTTCTTCAAATATTAATTTTATTGTTTTTTGTGCGTGGGTAATATAATTAATTTCTGAAACTTTTAGAAATGATATTTTATAAAAATTATATCATTTATTAAATCATAACAACAAAATTATATTATGGTGAAATTTTTTAGTTTTTTCAGAAAAGATTGATTTTTTCGTGAATAGTGAAAAATACTAATTTTTTGTAAAACTATCATTTATTTTCATTGAAAAATAACCATAATATTTTTAATTTGATCATAGATTAATATAAGTATCAGTTATGTATAAAAAATATAATTAATTACATTATAATAAAAAATTATACTTGATCTTATTATAAAAACACCATTAGACTTAAAGTGACATTTTTCTTCTTCAGAAAACCGTTTTTCATCAAGCATTGTAGAATTATTATAAAATGAATTTATAAAAATTATAGAAATTTAATTTGATGAAATGGATTCAATATTTTTAGTTAGAATGGTTAATATTATTTAATAAGTTCAACTTAATTTTTGGTCATAATGAATAGTAAAAATAGTAAAAAAATGTCACCAGAGTAAAATGGTAAATCAAGTTAATGTAGGTTAAAACTAAGTGATAAAACAATTTTTTTTTCATATTAATTCTTATTGGATGAATTTATTTTTAAATTTATCACCTTAGACTATATATTTAATTATTCATGGGGCACTTGTCTTTGAAAATGACATGTATATTATTTGAAGTAGAGAAAATAAAAGATGTCACTCTCTCATTATTATATTTCTCTTATATATTTACATTGGGATACAAATAAGTATGTAATTAATATTAATTTTTTTATGGGAATAATAAAATTATGATCATGTTAAATTTTTATTCTTTTAATTTTTAGTGATTATATATTTACCTTAAATACTTATGAAACTACGACACAATATTTATTCAATTAATATAAAAATAAAATAAATTATATTAAAAATTTTAAAATTAATAAAATTTGGATTAACTATTGAGTTACATGAATTTTTTAGATAAATATGAAATATTAGGGATGTTTTACATGGTTATATTTGAATTCCATTTTTTCTTGGCTTCTTTAATGTATAATTAAATGAATAGTGTCAAAAATGATGTTAATAATATTTTTGGTTATATAATATTTTATTAAATTATCTAAAAAACATTAAAACATTTAAAGAGGAAAATTAGGATTAAAAATGATCTAAAATTTCATAACATGGATATTTATGAGATAAGTGTTACCTTATAAAGAAAATTATAACCCTTTAAGAGTAAAGAAGTAGTTACCTTGGTTAAGGATAAAATTAGTTAACTAAGGGGTTAAACCAAGATATAAGGCTTAATACACCAAATGAAACTATATAATTTTTTTGATTTTATTTTAACCAAATGCTACGTATATTTGAATATATTACCATTTTTATTTTTTTTGAAGAGAATTTAATTATTATATTTAAATATTTTTTGAAATTTGATGCGTGTACTATCCCCCACTAATAAAAGGACTCCTCTTATTTATATTATTTACACCACTTTAAGCCATATAGCTCAAAAAAATCCTAAAAAAATTTCTCACCAACATCTTTATCCACATTATATAGGGGTTTCTGTTACTAAAATACCAACCCTAGGGTCCTTAAGAAGACATCTAAAGGAGATTTTTCAAAAAGAATGTAATTCTTTTTAAAACTCTGGCAAATTTATTTCTTCTTACACTTCCTCTAAATATTTTTTTACCTTAATGAAAAAAATACCCAATATATATATATATATATATATATATATATTATGATCATTATAAAACAATTTTTCATCTCTTTTCCATCCTATGAAAATCTTAAAAACATTGCTAATGCGTATATATGACTTATTATCTCAACGTAGCGGTGTAATTAATTTTTCATTAACAATTTACTTTGATGGTTATTACGATATAATTAATTAATATAAATTGTATTTATATTATAATTTTTATTATGTAAATATAATATATCATTTAACTCGTTACCCTTCAACTCGTTAAAAACAATAACTTCTCTCATGCGTATGTGTGGACTAAAATTTTTCATTTCCCCATTTTATAGATGTTTATATATTTATATATATAATTAACATATATTATATTTATTCCATGGTTAAAATTATGGGGATGTTGGAACCTTGATCAAAGAAGGACCAAAATTGCAGAACCAAAAATTCTATGAAAAATAAAATCATTAACATCTAGAAATTAAGATTTTAAAAATTATTAGGAAACAAGTATTAAAATATTATAAGTGAATCATATATGAATATAATTATAGTTTATAATTATAATAATAAAAATTATTATACAGGAGATTAAATCACGTTCAACTAAGTGGACACGTGAGGATATTGATTTCATATCAATTTTCCTTTATTAAGACATATTCTTTTACACCTAACGTATTTTATACGGTGTATATACTACCAGTTTCAAATATAATATCATGAATGCTTCTTACTTCTTGGTATTTTAATTTGGAATTTGAATTATTTCATCCAAGTATACTTGACTTGAAATTTACCAGGTGGTAAGGGGTTTTTAACTCAATTCCCATTCATTAGGTTATATAACTTATTCCTTGATTATATTATGTGAATATTATTTTTAAAATGAAAATTTATTGTTTTATATCATAATTATATGTATATTATCTGGTTTTAAAATTTTTACACATAATCTATTCATTGACTAATTCACATTTCAATGACACGATATTTAAAAGGGTTTTCTTATCTCACTTTTGTTTCTTTGAGATATATTCCATATTAAAACTTGTTTATTTCATGTGGTGTATATAATTCCCTTTTTATATGATATATCATGATTAAATTTATGTTCATGATCTTTAAATTTTCATTAGAATTTTATTTTTTCATGGGGTTATAATTCAAAAAATCACCAAAGTTATAAGGGTATATTTCACAATCTCATCATTATTTGGGATTTCTTATGTTTAAGTATCCTTTGAAGGAATTAATTGATATTTTTATCTTAAACCCAATATATTTTCTTTTCTATAGTTATTTTTTTAAATTAAAAATTTTAATTTCATTTTCACCTCTTTAAGTTCTCAAGATAGTGGAATAGTGTTTTTATGGAAGACCAACTTTGTTTTTCTACTCAGTGGAGAATATTTTTCATCCATATCTATATTTTCCTTAAAATGATTTAAATAATTTTTTTATATTATCAAATTATTTATCAAATAAATTTTAATCATTTTTAAATTTTTAAAAATGGGTTAAAATAAATATCATTGTTATTTTAGAAATGAATTTCTTTAGACTTTTTTACCAAAAACATGACAAGAATATTTATTTTATCATATAAGACATGAATGGAATTTATGAAGATCATGAAAAAAAAATTATTTTAAGATTATTTTATAGGATTAAATGATTATTTTCTAAGAAAATTTGTTTTCCTAATATATTTTATTTTTAAAAGTTATTTTAGAAGTGAAAAGGAGATTTTCTTCAGGAATGTATTTACTTTTGATTATATTGTATTGTTTGTTCATATAATTTAGGAATTAGATTTTTTAAGTGTTGTGTTGGGCCTATTATATCCCCTTGATACATCAATAGGTCTCATGATACAAAATACTTTGGGTACTTGGATTACACCTTACCCATTTATGTATGATGTATTAGCATAATTTATTGAATACATGTTTAATATGTCTTATATTGAGGCCTTGATAGTAAGTTTCAAATGTTTTAAATTATGCATTCTATCATTATGAAAAAAATTATTTATGTCCATGTTAATATTTTAATAGTTAGGACATCCTTTGAAAATTTCCAAGATCATGTAATTATTTATATGGAATTATTTGATTATCATTTATTCCTACCATATTAATTTTCATGCTCAAGTTATTTATTAAATGAAATATATTTTTAGTTATTTATATTTTCATATTGATTATTAATTATTTAATAATGATAGATTCCATTATACATAACCCTTACAAAGCATTTGATCTTAACTTTTATTTGTTTTCATTTCCCTAGGATATAAAAAATAATATTTGAATGAGTTCAAGGATGTAGATTTTTTACTATTACGATGTTTTATATTTTATTTCTTATGTAATATGAGATTCAAGTATGTATTTAGTTTAACAAGACTAATAAACTATTTGGTCCCCCTGGATGTTATTGTTTATGTCTTTTACTACTTTAATAATGTAACCACTAACTTTAGGATTATAGGGTTGGGGTATTTACACTTAAGTAATGTAAAGGAGATATTTGTAGCGAAATGGGATATTTAAAGGGTTCCGATATCTAAAATCCCTGATCACATAGCATGTAGTAATAAAAAACATATTTTTTTAATGTTAGTCCATCTAAGGTAGAATGAGTTGTCCACATAGCATGTAGGTAGTATGAACATTCTATGTAGTATCATTGGTTACATGACTCGGGGTGTGGCTCTGTACATATATAGCACACTATGTGTGGTACATGGTTTTTTATTATATAAGACCTATCAGTCTACTTTTAATGACTTGAGATCAGGTATATGAAGTAGGTTTTCTATGGGTAGAACACACCATGTGACTGAGATTACATGCTTTATAGTGTATCACTTCATGATTCAGGGTCCCATGTGGTTCCAAAAGCTATGTACTCCTTGAGGTACATAGTTTAATAAAAGTTTATATGATGTGATAGGCAGGGGTACATCACTGATTTGACTCTTTGGGTATAAATGGCATGTATTAACTAGTGAATTCAATGTATTTAAAGCCTTATATGATGAGAAAGTGTTAGTACAAACCCATCTAGAAGCCTTGGTTGTACACATTATGTACTCCAGTGGGCAAAATATGTACTTTTGGATTAAAATACAAGTTATTAGGGATACACACCAAACTAATAATTTTGGGATGATACTCCTCCACCTTATGGATTTTTTTTACCATGAGTCAAATTTAGATAAATGAGTAGTCTTTTCCAAGTATATTTCCTTGTAGACTGTGAGAATGTTGTCATATAAAATATTAGAGGATATAAATAAGATTATTCATGGCAGTATGAATATTATACCCCTAAAGTGATGAAAAATAGATCATGGTGATGATATTGAGTAAGTTAAAGGACAATAATTCCCCAGGAAGCATTCAGGTACTAGGCTGTATGACCCACACATGCATCTTGGAGTTCAGTAATTTCTGGTAACTTTTTGGTTTTTCTAGATACTTTCACATAGGATGGAAGAGTAAAAAATATACGAGTTCTAGAAGTTATTTCAAAGCTCCCTCTTTTGGTAGGGTAGTCCGAAATGACTTGTAGACTGATAGTGAACTCTCGAAGTTTTTCTCTTCTTATTCACCCTTGATTTATAGTCCATGCACATGGTTTGATAAAAATATATCAAGATTATTATTGACTCCCATTATGTTGTAGTCTCCAGTGCTAGTATATATTTCAAATGATGGATGTTGTCTCAGTCACACACTCTCTCCTCCCCATGTATCTCCGTGTGTGTGGTTGTGAAATATAGAAAGTAAAAGTTTCAAATCATTATCAATGGACCCTTTTATTAGACCAAAGTTCCATTGAATATTAGGTGAGAGCAGTATGGGGACCTAATTTATGTATTATACTAGGATAAAATCATTGATAAGGTGTACGCTATCCCTCATTTTGATTGAGTTAGAACTACCCCATTATGTGGGGTGTTGGTTTTTTGTTTTAAGGAATATTTTCTTAAACCTCCCCTTATGTCATGGGATAACCTTTACATAGAAGCAGAAAGAACACACCTCAATAGATCTTATTGTTCGAAGAGATTTCAGGTTATTATTTGGGGTCAGTAACTCTCATGGAAGTTGTATGCACTCTAGCATGGAACAAGTACTTCATTATGATTGTGGAATGGTGTTACAATTTTTTTGGTATTTGTGCAGTATGGATTTGTTCAAAATCTTAAAACTTTTTCATGCACATGGTGTTCTAGGTTCCACAATGACATGATGCTATGGTGAGGCATAACTATGTGGTTGTGATACACCTTACTAATGTTATATAACCCCCTTATACCATATCTGATTCACAATACTCCATTTGGGTCCAATAATGGTTAATGAGGTTTATTTTCCCTCTTATAGGATGGTATAGGGAACTCCCCTATTGAATTCGTTGTAGTTCAATTATCCATGGGGTCAATAATTCTATTGGTGGGTATGCTTATTTTCCAATGAGTTATTTGTCCCACATTTCAATCCTTCTATAGGTAATGTTTTTTAGAGAAATATTTTATTGATGGTATCTTTGTTTCTTTAGGTGTTTTTCTAGGAAAAATGATATGCCGATGAGTTTGGCTTGTCACCCATCATATCAAGAAAATAGTAATTTTTGTACTTGTGATATAAATCATGGTATGATGTTCCCCCTTCTACCTGAGTTATTACTAATTAAATCTATTGGGTATGATGTGGTTATTTGGGTTATGTTCCCTTTGTGTGGATTAGATGTGTCTTGATATTCTGTGTGATAGAGGATTAGTGAGTTGGAGTTCCATTAGGTCATGGAAATTATTTATGATACCCTTGTTCCATGAATATATTTGACAACCATATTATATTTTGTTCTCATGTGATATTAGTATTGGGTTTATTAGTAAGTGAATCCATAACTTCTTCCCTATCACTTTTCACCACTTTTCACTTGAGATGGGTGGTTGTTCAGTTCAGCCCATAGTTGTGAGTTAGCTTGTAATCAGTTTTCCTTTTATTTTTTGAAAATCAAACCATGAATTTTTATACTAACACTGGTACAAGATTCATTATTAGTTCTGTCATGTTTTTGCTTCTAGAACATATCTTGGTGGTGATTTGGGTTAAGATAGTCAAACTGAAGCACAAGGGATCCATATGGCCTATGTTGAGGGTTTTACTTAGGTCGGTGTTGGCATGAGGTGGTGAAATCCCTTCGAAGACTCTCATAGATAGTTTATATCACAGGGTAGTATAACTTTTATATATTTTTTACTTTTTTATGAGGATTTTAATTATTTTTCAATGATTTTTATTGTGTATAAATTAATATTTATTTATAGTAAGTTATGTATATCCTATATAGTTATGGGTTTTAGTAATATGGTGTTGTTTAATTAACATAGGTTTCATAGGATAAGGCCTCACATATAGGTATGATTACTTCTTGGTGGTATTCAATAGTCCCTAGATTATTGGAGGTGTTATTGGGGTGGAACACTAAAATTATCAATTACTTAGGTGGTGACTCGGTGAGTTAGGTCATGTCAGATTGGTATCAAAGTTAGTTAGTGCTAGGGATGGAGGTTTGAGATAATTATCTTGTGTGCTTAATTTGGTAAGTGTAGGGAAACATTGTTTATGGATCATAAGTCTAGTTTCTAGACCAGAGAACCATACTTGGTTGTGTAATCTAATACATTATTATGTAAGGACTCAAATAATTTGTAAACTAACCTGAGTTCTTAGGGTATTATTTTCAAGAAACAATTAATTAGGTCTATGAATCTTATAAAGAAAAGTTAATTATTGGTTCTATGGTATGACACATGACATTGGAGGTTTCATTGTGTGGAGAGTATGTTGATTACATGATGATTATAAATTCACTTGATGTATAGAATATAACTTATATGAATAATGAGAGAAATTATACCACTCATAGTTGTGTGGTCTTCTAGGTGATGCTCTCATGATATCCAAGTAGTCTGATTCCTTGAATGTTTTCTTTGCACGACCATATCGCTGGGATAAAGATCCATGTAACCATGTACATTTGGTTGGGATAATTTTAATAACCCCTTGGTGGTAAAGATACAAGGGATAGGGTCCACCACATACTCAATAGACTAGACTTAGTGATTTGGTACTCCCCTATGAGACATGGTGTGGGTCTTCCATGATTGTGGTTAGTAACACCTATGGAGATATGTTGATACTTGTATTTGGGTCCATTATATTTTATTTTTGATTTCAATACTCCCTATTGATACAATAGTGTGGAATACTATTTATGGGTGTGTAAGTCCTCTATTCAACCTTGGGGTTGCCACTCCCTCAATCCCAATAAGGTGCATGTCCCCCATACTGCAATAGATTTTATACGCCCCTTCTAAATAGGGAACAATTTTTTAATCTATAGTTTTGGTTTTAATTATGGGATAAAGTGAAGTTTATTTAATCATACGAGTTAGTAATCCCTTATAAGGTGAGTCACTATTCACCATGGGAGGGGTAGGTGATCCATTTAATGATATACGTCCCCTAGATTTATTATGTATTTCAGTGCTCCTAGATTGACACATGATCATAAAATACCATTTAAAGGTGCTTGGATTCTCCATTTGGCCATGGGACCTATTTTACCTTAATCCCGGTGAGGATAAATCCTCTAATACGAGGGAGTTGATATTCCACTATGATACAAGTGACGAGTCCTCCATTAATAAAGGTATATGTTTGATGTGGTATAACTTATGATTTTAGCCTTATGATTTCCCCCCATAGTTTGGTGTGTGGGGTTCACCACCAATGAAATTTATTATCCTTTTAAACCGTACATACTCTCAGTGAGGTGCATCCCCCTCACCATAGTTTAGTTATTAATGGGAGTTTAGATAGATCATAGTGTTTTTTGATATCTCCAAGTTGAGTGTGAAAAAATAGAATGTTCCATTAATTTGGGATGGCATAGTCTATAAGGTTTTTTCATCTAAGGGATGATAGCCAGGATTATCTAGATTTCCTACCAAGGGGTCTTGGATTGATGGAATTGATTATATGTTTTCCCTCTTTTTTAAGTGAGGAATTCTTGTATGGAGATATCTTATTCGATGATTTGTAGGATGATATAGGATGACATTTTTATTTGGTTATCTCCTAGTGTGAAGTGGATGGTATATTGATCCACTTCCTACCATCTCCTCCAGGTAGTCTTTTCTTACCTCGGGAATTCAATGACTTGGGAAATGGATAGGCGTGAGCAGGGGGGGTTGTTCATGAAACACCTAATGTGGCCTGAGATTAGATCCATTTACCTTCTAGCACAATGCCAAAATTTATGCGGACCGATGAATGTTATTAATTCATCATTGAATTATTGGTAGTAGAGAAGAACATCCCAATGAAGTCACTATACAAATACAGTATGTGATAAATTCTTACTAGTAGTGACCATCTAGCCCCATTGTAAAAACAAATATGTATTGTGTTTGGTGGAGAGTTTTTTCATGGATATCTCCATTAGAGGAGTGAAGCATAATGTGGATACCATGGGTGATAAATGATCACCCAAAATCTAAGTTTATGTGGATGGATACCCTTTTAGGGTGGTTTGTGATATAGAATATGGCTCACAATTTTTTTTATCATAAACTAAGTCCCAAATGGCGAGCAAGGAAAACCTTTAGGATGCTGTAACTATTTATTTCACTATTCAATGAGTGCGACTTTATGCACCATGGTTGTTTAATGTAATTAGTTATTCTATTATAGACTAGTGGATGAGACCTTACGCCATGTGATGTTTTAGGGTTCCACCTCATCGAGAGTATGACCTTTGTATCATTTATGTTTAGGACTACACCAATGTATTTCTACTTCATTGTATGTCCAAGTTGGTCTTGAAGAGATGAGCACTGTGAGGGGATCTGCAAGGAAAAGGATCCTCTAGGAATTGTGTGATTTATATTATATATCTTTAGTTGTATCCTTTTGGGAGGTGATCATGCATTTCTATACGATTTTAGAGTTATTAGTAAATTTTTTTAGAGCATTGAATACCTTATTGAACCATCCATCCATTATTGTAAACATTCTTGGTGACTTTATTTATTGGAAAATTCTTTAGAATTATGGGAGAGTATGCTGATATATTAAGGATTGTTTGTGGAACACTTCAAGATCTATAGATTAGATGAAGGAGATGTTGATATATATTCCTGATATGAGTTTTCTATAGGTAAAATATATGTGTGTAGTTATTTATGGTATCCTTAGGGAGGGGCATAACTATATGATAAGGTGGATATATGATAGATAGTTCATGTTTTTATGTTTTAATACTTCTACTGACCAAAAAAAAAATCATCTCAACTATGTGGAAACCTTTGTAACATGGTGATAGTTTTAGTGGGAGAGTCCTTATAGAATCTCTAGACTTGTGATGCGAGGGACTAATTTTCATGATTATGGATGTATAAATTTGAGTTACAAGAATATTTTGACCTTATTACAATAATAGAAAAATAAATTCATCTATTATAGGTGATCACATGGCTGAGGTTTGTTGGATCAAAGTGTTTTTTATTCTATTTTCAAAAAGGAGTAAATGGTAGGATTGATGTCATCCTCATGACATTATCTAGAAAATGTTGATGCATACACTTGTCTAATGATAATAGGGAGAGATGGTAGGAACATGTGATGTAATATTTCTAATTTTTTGAGGATCCTTTTATGATAGTTTAATATGAATAAACTATCTTCTAATGATAGACTTTTGGGTTTCTGTTTGAAATTTGGGGAACTTAACATCATTATAAGACATTACTTGGTTAACAAATCATATCTAATCTATAGTATTGGTTCATGGTTTTGATATTTTCTAGAATTTATGGGTATCCCATGATTGAATAAAAAGGGTTAGGGTGTAATGCCTTGATGAGATTCATGGAAGGTGAGTGTTGTTATGTCAATAGCTTCACTAGTGACAGTTTGAGGTTTTTTAGAATTTGTGGTTGAACGTGAATCTTGGTTGTATAATCCATGATTTTAGTAATAGAAATGGTATGCATTCCAAAGTGAATTTCATTTTTGGTCCTCACATTTAGAAGATGTAGGATCTCATGGCAGGGTGTGTCATCTTCCCTTATAAGGATAGATTATGGGGTTCTTGATAACCTTCTCAAGATGATTTCTATTTAAGGAAAAAAAGTCATGAAGGTGTGGTGAATATATATTTATAGGTTTTCTCTTATGGAAGAATTAATTCCCCTCAGAATAGTATTGGTATCGAGACTTGGGGTCCTCATATGTTTTTCAATGTTTAGTACCCTTTGGGACCTTATTGGAACTTTTAGATACGTTTCTAGTGGATGTAAGAGTTGTGAAAAAATGTGTCAAGAAAGAATTTGGGGGTGAAATTATTTTTTAAGGGTAGTCCTAAAGGAATTTTATACTAATGTGGAACTCTATGAGTTGTCCTCTACGTGCACCTTAGCTGTAAAGTTCATACATGTGTTTGGATTAAAGTATGTGGAGATGATTTTTCCCTCATGTTATGATATGATTATCATGGAAATTATATATTATAGATAATATATATCCTCTATCTATATTTCCTAGTGTGTGGTTGTGGGATTTGGAAATCAGTGATTTTTTTAGTGTTCCATTTCATCATACCCATAGTTTGGTTTAATATGCAGTGAGATCAATATGGATATAGAATTTGGGTACTCCCTCAAGTTAGAAACACTATTGAGGTATGTGTTATCCATTAATTTATAGAGTTGGGACTCTCCTAAAGATGTGGGATGTGGGTTATTCATGATATGGAATAATTTCTTTAAGATTCCTTCATGTTGTAGGTTAACCGCTACATAGAATGAGAAAATAATCACCTTAATAAATATTATCTTTTGATGAGATGTGAGGCCCTTCATTGTGGTAAATAACTCCCTTTACTTTTTTTATGTATTTTGGAGAGGTGTAAAACACCTATTATAATTATGAAATTGTGGTATAATGGTTCTAGTATTTGAGAAGCATGGTTTTGTTGTGATGCTTGTTGATTTGTGGTGCATATGGTACTTTAGGATCCTCTTTGGCATGATTGTAAAGTGGAATTGATCTATGTGGGGGAGATAAACCTTGTTGTTAGTTAATCTCTACCTTAAAGCATATATGTGTCACATGAATCCATTTTGATCCTATTGTAGTTGAGGAGGTGTCTTTCCCATATTGTATAATAGGTCAGGGAACTCCCCCATGAAACATAGTACAGGTTACCCATCTGTGGGGTGGGTAACTCCCACAACCAGTTTGCATCATTTACAGCGTGGTGTGGGTCCTGCACTTTGGTCAGTCTTTTATTGATGGGTTTGGGAGAAAGATTATTTAAATGGTATATTAGTGGCTTGAAGATATGTTACAGTAATAACAATATATCAGTGAGTATAGCTTGTCACCTTATGTATTTGGTAAGTAGTGATTTTGGTTCATACGGTGTGGCTCATGGTATGGTGTTCTCCCCTTAAATATAAGATCTTCTTGAATAGATTTTATTGGTGTGATGTGGTTATTTAGGTTTTGGTGTCCACATACATAGAATATTTGGTTTGACCTTCCATGTCATAGATGTGTAGGGATGTGGAGTTCCCCTGATGTGTAGAGTTTATTTGTGGCATCCTCATGCAATAGAGTGATCATACTAAGAGGGATTATTTTTGTTACCTTATGATATTGGTTTTGTATTTATTTATATGTTAATCTATAGATTATTCTTTTCACCATGCCCACTTATTTTTACTAGAGATGGGTAGCTGTTTAGTTTGACCCTTAGCCGTGAGATAACTGGAAGTAGGTTCCCAATTTTGCTTTCAAGGAATCATAATGGATATTTTTATACTCACCCCTATACAGGATTCATTACCATATATATTGTGTTTGTGATGATAATACGTAGGTCCGTGGTGGTTTAGGTAGATATGGTGGTATTGGAGAATAGGGGTGCCTTGTTGTGTATATAGCGGGTAGTACACAGGTTGATGTTGGGGCGACGTAGCCATTTTCCTTCCCAGTATCTCATGGTTGGTTTGTATGTTTAGGTAATATGGTTTTTTTGTCACTTTTTATATGAATTTATATTGTATTTTGATGGGATATCTAGCATGTATACATATATATTGTGGTATTGGAGAATAGGGGTGCCTTGTTGTATATATAGCGGGTAGTACACAGGTTGATGTTGGGGCGACGTAGCCATTTTCCTTCCCAGTATCTCATGGTTGGTTTGTATGTTTAGGTAATATGGTTTTTTTGTCACTTTTTATATGAATTTATATTGTATTTTGATGGGATATCTAGCATGTATACATATATATTTCTTTTCATTTAGTTATCTATATCCTGCATGGTTTCATATTTGGTTGGATGGTGTTGTATGATTGATTCAAGATATATATGATATGACCTCCCACATATGTATCATGTTTTCTTGGTTCTAGTAACCACCCCTATCCTATTGAAGGTAGGCTTAGGGTACCACACTTGTCTTATCACCATACCATGTGGGGACCCAATGGGCTGGGTTATGTCATTTTTATATTTTTTGTTATTTTTAATCCATGTCATAGAATTTTATGTATCATATACCTTGTGAAATAAAAAAATCTCATTTATTCAAAATAAAAACATCAATTTTCAAATAATAGAAGTTAAATCAGATCTAAATACAAATATTTTTTTATAAATTCATTCTAGATTTAAAGAAAAACACAAGACACAATTCCATGATATAGAAACTCTTTCTCCATCACTCAAATTAATACTTAATTATTTAACCATAAATCCTCCATCAATTTTGAACTCTTATGCACATTAACAAAAATTTCATAATATATTATTGGTATCTTATACCCTTTAAATTATAATAAGTTATTTATATGAAATTAAATCATGACTTGGACTCTCAATTATCTTTCCTTTAACCATTTATGTATTTGAAAAAATTCCCCCTCTAGTGAAAATATTTTCTATAGTAGAAGAAATTACCCTCTTTCAAAAATCCTCCCTTTGGATTGAAAGAATTTGACTAGTTATCGGATGACTCCCTATTTTACTATCCATTTTTTTCTTTATATTTCCATTTTGAACTTTTACCCTATTTCATTTTCAATACAACACATTATTATGGACCACTCTCAATATATTAAAGATATTGAGTTTAATTTTATTTCATTCGTTCACATTTTTACTCAAAAGTAAACTATCAAAACCTTTCTGATAATGATTAAAAAATAAATCATATAATTAAATAAATCATTTAATGTTTCATTATCCTACTTAATTAATTTAAAAACACAATCACATTGAGTACACGAGGATTTATTGAAATTACTTCAAAAATATTATTTCTAAAAAATGATGTTAAAACCTTATATATTTCATGCCCAAACTATTTTTGATAGATCCATTACAGGTAATATATCATCCTAAATGAATATATGTTATCATGTAACATTTTCAACATATAATCCATGAATAAAATTTTAAGAATGGTGACATCCAATAAATAATTCAATTTATTATCATAAGAATCAATATCTATTTGTTAAATAGCTTCACTGGTTGGATTTTCAGGAAGGGGATGCCCTATAATGTAAAATTTTCCTTCTCAATTAAGGATGATTCATAATTTTTTGTACCAATATTAGAAGTTTCACTAATTAATCTTTTTATTCTATAATATTGATTTCAAAGTCATGTTTAATGATTATGGTTCCATTTTATCTATAATATAACTTTTTATCAAATTTTTATCATGTTTTTTATTCTTTTAATGGTGAATTTTATAAAACATGATCTTACTTAAATAATGGATCCTTTTAAATTTCAATATTTCCATTAGCTATAAAAGATCTATATTTCACTATTTAGTGATTTAGCTTTGAAATTAATCACACCATTTAGCTATTTATATAGGATATAATGGTAATCATTTTAGATATGACTCTTGGATAGTTGAGTGGAAAACCCTTTTTACAAATTCATTGATATAAATAACACTAAAGTCTATTCCTATGGTAACCTAACTAATAAATTTTCTAAAATATATGAATCCCAAAAAATACTTCTAAAATTAGTTACTTATGTATTTTTATAATCCATTTCCACAATGACTTACTTAAGGCAATCCATAGAAACCCTACTTTGACAGAACCTAGTTGACTAAACGATCAATATCTTGAAATGAGTTTTATTTAGAATAAATATAAATATATGTATTTTTTGGGAGTTTTTTATATCTCAAAATCTATCCTCATACACTCAATTTACATGTATGCATGATTTTAATTATTTAGTTTTTAATACCTATTCCTTCCCACAAATTGACATGTTCAAACCATGTTGATGTGTAACTCTTTATAGAATTTATATCTTGTCTCAATAACCCAAATTAAAAGATAAATATATTTACATGTATGCAAATTAATTACATGTGTAAGGTATATGAAAAAATTCCATTCTATGGATTATAATCATTTGAAATCAATAATCCCTACAAGAGTAATCACAATGCGGTATGTAGTAAACACCTAATTTTTTAAACAGATCCTAATATCCTTGGTCAGTGAGTAGTAATAGGTAAAGTCCCACAACTAATGGTTAAATAATCAATATACATATAAATTACATCAAAATTATAACACTTAATATGTATGAAATATAGTTAACCTTTAAATTTGATCTCATTACTCATGAATAAGACAAAATCAAGGTATAATAAAACTAAATCAATTATCATACCCAGAATGTAACTCCTTAAATAAATGTATGATAATTTAAAGAAGAAGTTTAAATATGTTTAAACTAAATCATACATCCGTTCATAATATAATTTTTTTATATGTGAATAATTCATGGGATAAACTAAATAAATTAACATTTCATAAATTATGATATGATATTTTTTTGAATAATTCATAAATAATGAATTATAAGCACTATTAAATTTATCCATTCATTATAAACATTCCATAATTAAAAAAATATTCCCAATTTATATACATTTATAATATGAAATCCATCATGTTATCACTCTAGAATTAATTTATTAAAATATATGATATGTTTATCGAAATGAAAAAAATTTATATTTCGTATAAATAACTTACATATTATGTGAAAATTTTGTGTAGTGAAAATATCATACAATTAAAATTATTCAAATCTTGATCATATTAATTATCAAAAATCCTTTTATATGGCTTAAATAATTTCTCAAATAAGGCCTTTATTTTTAACATTTCAAATTTATAGTTTTGAAAAATTCATAATTTAATACAAAATACTTTTTTTACTTTTTAAATTTATATAAAATTTACAAGTAAAATTATAATTTATATATATACCATTTATATCAATACTATAATTCATGGCATAGAGATTATATGTATTTAATATTAATAATGAATATTTGGGATATTTATTTATTAAATGTTTCATAAACATTTAATAATTAATTATAAACACATTATAATTAATAAATTTATATATACATTATAAATTAAATAAATATCCAAAAATTATTTTCTCTACAATTCATAAAATCTTATAAATTCATAATTAAAAATTAGAAAAGTTATAATTTTTCTTATTTCATATTTTAGGATATATCTTATGTCGTTAGTCATGATATATTTCAAAAGTCATATCATAATTTATAAGAGACATCGATGGACTATGAAATTTCCCTTCAATAGTTAAGAATTTTATTTTATGATATATAACATAATGTATAAGTGATATGATGCTCTATTTTACTATAGTATTAATATTTAAAACTCAAGGTTTTAAATCTTATGATTTCTTATATTATATGTTATGCTATATTGTAATCGAATGATGTACAATGGAACACACAATATGATATCCCATATCATATGGAATGATCCAATCATATATTACGATATCCAATATTTTAAAATAATAGATAGTACAATATAAATCATATTTAATTACCCTGAATATGGTATTCAATTTTATTCTTTTTCAATATGATTTCACAATTCAAATTTCTGAGAATTACTTTGATACTGCTAATAAGTTTCTTAGAATCTAATAACATTTATTCAGGCTATTCTAGACATAAGAATCCATAGAATAAGATTTCCCATGATTTGATATTGAAACTATGTATAATATAAAATAATGAAATTATTTTATACTGAATATAGATAATCCTCATGTCTTTAATGAAACTCCTAATGATGATCACATAGAAGAATACATAGGAATAGTTCTTTGTAGCAAACTATAATATACTTTGAACTATTGGGATATTTAAATAATATTTTTTGATGTGTTCGTTGATGTCATGTGTTCTTGAATACATTATAAAATGATAAAATATATTAATTATTAAACCTTTGACATTATAGTGATCCACCATTTTTCTTATATAATTCTTATATTATTTTTAAGGTAAATGATATATTAATAATGAAATTTAGAATCGGTATGTTTAGTATCATGGGGAGATTAGGTTCATATATAATTTATATATAATAAAAAATAAAAAATATTTAATTCCTTCTTTTATAGTCCTCCTAAAATATCTCATTTTCTCTATTGTAAATGTAACCACCTGAGGAAATATATCAAAGAAAGGGGTGAGGTAAAAGCATGGTAAAGTGGGGAATAACATGGAAGGAATAAGTGTCATGAAACAATAGTAAACATGTGAGAAAAATCGTTATCATCATCATATCACAAACATAGGATCATCATCATAAGATTAGGGGATATTTTTAAAAAGGCATGGAATGTTTCATATATATAATAATTAAACATTATAACATAGTGATCAAATACCACATATAAGTTGTGAACAAATCTAGCATCATGTTCAGGCACAAATTTTGTGAATAAATTGTACCATAATAATCTTGAAAAAATATAGTGTAATATTCCTAAATAATAAGAATAATATATTGATATATATCACATTATCTAATGTATTGGAGTGAAATCAAATTTTTACTCCACCTGTCACATCATAAAATTATCATAATCATGCATTCCACATAAAAAGGAATCATATAATAATTGTAGTCATAAAAATAACCTATGAAAGGATTGTGTTTAATAAATTCGTTATAAAGAATATCTCAAAGAATAAATTTTCTTTTTACCAAGAGAATAAAGAAAACCTATTTTTAACATTAATTATTGGCATAAAAATATCATAAATCAGGATAATATGTAAGATCCCTATTTTTATTAAGGTGTGTTTTTGGTTAAATTTCTGTTTAAGTCTATTATTTATGTTAAATAAATGTTTACTAAGTTCATGGGGAAGCTCAAGGGTGTACTATGGGTTTGGTACATGAAATAAAAGGAAAAGGGCCTTTCGGTGCATGTTGCACAGTTTGCGCATCATTAGTGAAAATCGTACAAGGGTAAGGACAAACCGTGTGGGATTAGATAGTGGCATTCTACACGGTTGATGCACGATTGTCAAACCATGTAGTCCTCTCTAGGTAATCGTGCGACCCAAATCCCATTATATAGTGGATTGCGCATGGTTAGTGCCTAGTTTGGAAAAATGCGTGTGTAAACTGTGTCCCCTATTAAAGTTGAAAAATAGACAACATTTCCATTTCAGGATTCTTAAGTTCCTACAACATTTTATTCATGTATTTACTCCCCTTCAATTCTAGTGATGAAATTGGACAACCCAATATTACCAAGGTACATTCCCATTTTATTTTGGGTTGTTTGGATCACTGATGGTTTTTGATCAAAGGTCGGTTTAAGTTTAACACATCCTTTGATTCTCTTTTTAGGATTAACGTTTGTAGTTTCTCCCATATTCTTCTGAATCTCTAAAACCCTCTTTTCCTGTGGAACCTAGGCTGGGAATTAAATGAGGATTTGGATTGGGATCTAAGTCTATGATTAAGAGTGCAGTCATCAATGGATTTTAGGTAGGTGGTATACAAGTTTTATCCCATAATATTTATAGGGATTTGTGCATATGATATTGTGTTCCTGTTTTCCTTTTGTTGTGGTTTTAGCGTCATTAGTGAGATTTGGTAAAATGGGTGTTTAAATGAAAAATTTAACCCCTCATGATCCCTATGGGATGAATTGAGGAGGATTTGACCAATTTATAGCCACCCATGGGGTGTACCGACCTTATCAAACTTGGGTAACAAAAATGTTAAGTAAGAAATTGTATTGTTCTTAGGAAGATCCCAAAATAAACATGATGTTTTTTTAATTTTATGATTAATATGGTATATATATAGTTGGACCAAAGATTGATAATTGATTAAAGGGATGTTTATCAAGGCCTGAAAATAGATTAATTGGGTTGATTAAGATCGTATCAAATGGCTTGAGAATTGTGCTAAAATTCCTAAGAGGATTAGTGCATATGAAATGTTGAACATGTTAAATTGGTAATGGCATGAAAATTTGGAAATATGTTAAGTGGAATTTTATAATAGAATTGTAGAATATGTTAAATGGGTTAATGCATAGGAATTATTGAATATTGTTAATGAGTTAGGCATTAGAAATGAGAAATGGGGTAGATAGTTATGTAATGAAATTGGAAAAAGTGTTAATGCATTATGGAATAATATTAATTCCCATGTTATTTGTTATGGTTTATGGTTTCCATTTGTGTTGGTTATTTTTGGTTGTAATGTGGTATGTTTATGGTGAATGGATAAATAAGTATGAACACATGGATTCATAGTTTGGGGTATTTACATGAGTGTCTATACCCATGGGTCGAGTTAGATTGAGGCTCTAAACTTCCCCCCATAATGCACACGATAGGGAATATGATGAAGTTAAATTACCCTAATGGGTGAATTTGATGGGACAACCTGGATTGAGTTTTCAAGGTGAGTGTGTTGTATATGTTTTGGTGTGATTACCCCAAGTAAGGTATGGAACTTTACTCATCCCCTCCTAATTCATTTAACATGTGATGAAAATTAATTAAGTGAGGGAAATGGTATAAGTAATAGAGTTAGAAACAAATCTAGAAATGGTTAAAGTAAAACATTGTGAACTGATGGTACCTAAGTTACATTTTTATCATATTATCCTTTATTTTGTATCTAATTCACTATCTATTATATTGGATATTTTGTAAACACTGTTGGTGGTGACCTACTGAGTTGTACACACACCCTGTTCGGGCTTCCATTGGGTAACCAAGTCTATTTCGTGTTTTCATGTCAAGATAAGGGCAACGGACCCTGGCTAGGAAGTTGAGTTGGAATTGGGATATGCATGGATGAGGATCTGAGCTTGGAGCTGAGACCCCATTTTGGGTATTCATCTATTTATCTTTATTTTGGGGTTTTCCTGCACCTTGGCATAGTAAGAATGAAATGACAAAATTACATTTTGGTTTTGGACTTGTACCCTATTTGGGTATTGGTATGTTATCCTTGTTCTTTGGTTATCACATTTTGTTTTCATTATTTATTCGTTATATGTTGTGGATTACTCTGGTAAAGAGGGTATAGTCACCCCACGTGACATATTAGACCCTTGATGCTAGTTATTAACCTCTAGTATATGGGGAGGCGCGATTGAGGTCATGTGGTGATACGACCCCTGGCACTGGTTTAGTGGATCCTAGGTCAGGGAAGTTACAAGGTGGTAACATATCATTTCTTTTCGGTATACTTACTATTTAAGATGGTGGATTAGAGATTAGGATGTGTCGAATCTTGGTAATGAGCTCATTCTCTGGATTATCTAACCAATGTGTGAGGGAAAAATCAAGTACCCTGGGAGGGAATTGTTGTTTTTGATGTGCATTGTTATATTTGATGATATTTCACCATTGGGTGATGAACTTGTTGTGTGATTTTACTATTTTTGATATTTTTGGTTCATGGTCATGACAACATAATATTGTGCATTCAAGCATCATTATAGGAACCTAGGGATAAGTGTAGCTTTCATTGTGATAGGAAAACATGGGATGGGTGTGTGGGGCATGAAGGGTAGAATGAATTTTATTTCCTTAAAAATTTAAAGAAAATGGTGTCTAATAAAATGACGCAAATGGGTAAAAATTAAAAAATGTTAAATAATATTTTGAGAGTTATGTTTAATTAAGGGTTCAAAGTGAGTTGAAATAATTAATTGTAACAAGTTGTGAAATGGGAAATTTGTCTATTAGGAATATATATGTTATGAGCATGGAAATAGTTTTGGAAATGGTGGATAGTGAAAGAATCACTACTATGTAAGTTGGTTTACCCATGTCAACCACGTCCCATAGAAGGGATAGTTGGGGGTAGTGTTTTAGATGTGATGCTTACCATTAGGATAGTATGCGTGCTAAACTATTTATGACCAATAGATCGCCTTATTTTATGTAAACCTAGAACATTTATGCTATGTGTTCTAAATATCATGTTTGGCATTATAGATAAAATCAACCACAACGTTGGGTGTTGGTTGGGCGATAATATGATGTTGTTGAAAACACCCATGTAGTAGTGGAGTAAGAGAATGCGATGATCCATGATAATAGAGAAGAGTAGTTTCATGGGAACCTTTATCCCATCATGAAAATGATGGAACATGACTGAGAGTGGTTTATACTACGCATGTTTTTTCTGAACATGGAGTTTTAGCTTGAGCACCCTAAAACCTTTACCGGAGAGGGTGGGCCAGAGTAAAATTAGTTCTGGATAGAGTATATACAAAAAATTCATAACCATTTTGATACTCCTTCATAGAAGCAAGTCATGTTTTCAGCCTATATGTTGAGAGGTTGGACAAAACGTTGGTCGTACATCCTGGTGGAGACCGAATAGGGTGAAGGAATTTTATGGAATGATTTTTAGGAAATGTTTCTCAATCATTTATATCTAGTGACCTTGAAGTAGGATAAGGAAATGGGTTTTATGAGTCTAATCCAGGGGAAATGTCTGTGATGGACTATGCTAGCCATTTCATTGATCTTCGAAACATCATTCCAGCATTGGCAGGAGATGAGGCAGTGGTTGTGAAACATTTCCAGGATAGTCTGAGACATGAGATTCAGGCTCAGGTGAATATCTTCCATTTATAAAGGTTTGTTGAGGTAGTGGATCAAGACCTATCACAAAAGGGAACCTGAAGGGGGGATTCAGGTAGTGGAATTATGGCACCAGTGGGATGAATGAGTGGTGTGGACTATGAGGGAAGAAATCATCATTTTTGGAGCTTCCATCAGGGTGGAAGTGCACAGAGTAGTTAGAAGATAAGGTTAACCTCTCTGGCTCGAGATCATGTGTTATGTTATCAGTGTGCCATGCTTGGACACATGCACAATCAGTGTCCCCAACCACTAGTTTAGTGTCGTTCGTATGGCTTTTTGTCGATTGAAACTCTTTTGGGGTTGAGAGATGAGGATATTAGACAAATTAAGCTTTGTAATCTTGAGGTTGGTGGGTACTATTTCCTATGGGACATGTTTATCCTCAAGATTTATGGTTTTGATATAATTTTTTAAGGGATTGGCTAGTGTTTTATGAGAACAATTTCAATTATTACCATCACCAAGTAACATTTACGTCTCTTTAGGGGGACATGTATGCCTATCATGGTGAATGGGATGTCAGGGAAAGTCAGGATGGTCCAGTTTGTTGGTAGTTGTGTGAGATAACAACCCAAGTGGCCTATTTAATGCTTGATGATGAGGGAGTGGAGCATGAAATCTTTTATGATTCAGTGGATTGGTTCCAATACATGTTTTCTGAAGACTTCTTGGGGATCTTACCCAATGGATATTTTGAGTTCATGATTGAATTACTACCTAAGGCTGAGCCAATTTTGATTCCTCCATATTTAATGGAACTAGAAAAACTCTAGGAACATATGGTTCAATTGTAGAAGATGTAGAGAAATGGGTTTATTCATCCTATCACATCACCTTTGGGTTCTAAAATGCTGTTTTCTAAAAATTTTATGGATCTTTGAGGATATGTGTCAATTATAAGAAGTTAAGTCAAATTAAGGTTAAGAACCGATACCCTCTTGCTCAAATAGATGATCTATTTGACCAACTGAAAGGTTCTTTAGTGTTTTCTAAGATTGATATGAGATCAAGGTTTTACCAGTAGAGGGTGAGACCTTATGATATACCGTGGAATTATTTCAGGAGTAGGTATGAGTTGCACGAGTTTTTGGTGATGCCGTTCGGTTTGACAAATGCACCGTCAATGTTCATGGCTCTAATGAATCAAATCATTCACACTTATCTGGATCTGTTTTTAGTTTTCTTTTTCAATGAAATCTTTGTGTACTCTAAAACTCTGGAAGATCATGCCAAACACCTTGACATAACCCAGAGTACTCTTAGAGAGCATATGATATACATAAAGCTATACAAATGTCACTTATATATTGATAGGGTTCATTTATTAGGTCATGTTATCTCAGAGGAAGGCATATCAATAAACCCAAATAAGTACAGGCATTTGTGTATTGGGAGCATCCCAAGAATGTTTCTGATGTTCAAAGTTTTATAGGTTTGTCATGGTATTACCTAAGGTTTATTAAATATTTCTCCCAATTTTCATCACCAATTTCATGTTTCACTAGTATGGGCATCAGGTTTGAATGGTCTGGGGCATGTGAGGATGATTTCTAAAAGTCAAAGAAGCAATTTACTAACACAATAGTTCAGATCTTACCCAAGTACAGAAAGGGGTATATCGTGTTTTGTGATGCGTATAGTGTTGGGAGTGGATAGATGTTGATGCTGAATGATCGATTAATTGAATAAGGTTCATGACAGTTGAGTCCTCATGAATGAATTTATCCCACTCATGATCTTGATTTGGCTGTAGTGGTGTATGCCTTAAAGTTTTGGAGGCACTAATTGTTGGGAGGGATATTCACGGTGTATACTGATAATAAAATCCTTATGTAAATATTATCTCTGCATTATTTGAATCCTGGTAGTGGAAATGGGTTGAGTATATGCATTATTTTGACTTTGAGATGGTTTGGACACTAGGAAGGGGGAATAGTGTTGTAGATTCTTTGAGTTGGAAAGCTCAAAATCAGGCAGTTTATGAGTCCAACTCTGAGTGGAACATGATGGAGTTGTTTTCTTAAATTCATCTAGAGGTATATGATAGGAAAGGGTAGATGACCCTTCCATACATAGTAGTTGAGTCCACACTTTTGATATTGCTCAAGGAGAGTCATCTTGGGGATATGGAATTTTTGAGTATAAAGGAAAGCATTAAAGGTCGGGAGCCACCTTCTAGTGGGGATATTTGGGATGATCAGATCGTGTATGCTCATGAACATGTTGTTGTCCTAACATGTTTGCAAGAAGAGTTGTTGTGTGTGTTCCATGCATCGAAGTGGGAGTTTCATCCTGGTTTGACCTAATTTTATCATGATCTCCATAAACATTATTGGTTTCCTAGGACGAAGAAAGAAATTACAGGTTTTGTGGAACGATGCCTTACCTATCAGTAGGTGAATGCCAAGCATTAGTGACTGGGTGGTTTATTACAACCACTTCCCATTCCATAATTGAAATGGTATGACATAATTATGGACATTGTAGTGGGTTCTCTAAGGACAACTCGGAAGAATGATGAAATCTAGGTAATTGTGAATTGGTTGTCTAAGGTAGCTCATTTATTTTTGATTTGAGAGACTATCATTGTTCACCAGTTGAGAGAGTTATATGTTTGGGAGGTAGTGCGTTTGCATGAGATACCGTAGAATATTATGTTAGATCATGATTTTTGTTTCACATCATGCTTATGGTAGGGGTTATAGACGGTGTATAGTACCATGGTGTTCTTAAGTATGGATTTTTCACCCACAGATGGATAGGAAATTGGAGTGAACCATTCAGGTGTTAGAGGACATGTTGAGGGATTGTTTCATAGATTTTGGTAGATAAAGGGAAAGAAAATTTTCACATTTTGAGTTTTCCTACAATAATAGATTCTAGGATACGATTCAAATAGAACCACTTCAGGAACTCTATGGGTGGCTATGAAGATCTATATTATGTTGGTTAGAGGCTAGAGAATTAGATGTTTTGGGGTTGAATCTCATGTAGGAGACATTAGAACATATTCATTGGATCTAAAAATGTACAGAAACATCATAGAGTAATAATAAGTCATATTAGGATAAGTTTCATCGAACTATTGAATTTGTGGTTGGAGATTGCGTGTTTCTTCATGTTCCATCAAAGTTTGGACACATTTAGATTTAGAAATAGGGTAAGTTGGCACCCAGGTATGTGAGGCCATTTGATATTGTGGAGAGGATAAGAACGGTAGCATACCAATTGACTCTCCTACAGTGGTATAATGGTATGAAAAACGTTTTTTATGTTTCTTAGCTTCAAAAGTGTCAAACTAACCAATCTCATGTGATCCATTTTGTAGATGTTGAGCTTGAGGATAATGTGTCCTTTAAGGAGCATTCAGTTTATATTGTGGATCATAGTGAAAAGGTCTTGTGGGGAAAGGCTGTACCCTTGTATAGAGTTCTGTGGAAGTATATTATTGTTCAGGAAGAAAATTGGGAGTGGGAGTCAGATGTGTGGGAACAGTGGCCCGATCTATTTACTTCATAGGTTCATAGGTGCTTAGGATATTGGCTTGAGGATAATCCATTACAAGGTGGGGAGGTTGTAATATCCTAGTTTTTTATGAGGTATGTTTTCAGTTAAGTTTTATTTTAAGACACTTTGTTTTGTTAAATAAATGTTTCCTATGTTCAGGGGAAGTATTAGCGGTGAACCAAGGGTTTGAGACATAATATGAAGGTAAAAGGTCCTTTTTGTGCATGTTTCATGGTTTGTGCATGGTTAGTGAAAACTGTGTGATGGGAGGGAAAAACCATATGGGCCTAGATAGTGGAATTCCCCATGGTTGGCACATGGTTTCAAACAATGTGAGCCTCCCTATGTAACCAAGCAACCAAAATCCCCTTAGGCAGTGTCTTTCACACAGTTCTAATATGGTTTTGAAAATTGTGTGGGTAAATCGAGCAGCCTATTAAAGTTGAAAATTTTACAAAATTTCCACTTTGGGATTCTTAAGTTCACTCCCAATTTTCTCCCCCATTTCCTCCCTTCAAAACCTAATGAAGAACGTGAATGAACCAATATTTCCAAGGGATATTCTCTTTAGATTATTGTCTGTTTGAAGCACCATTGGTTGTAGATCGAAGCTCCAGGTATGTAAAACACATCTCTTGCTTCAATTTTTCAGATTAGGGTTTGTATTTTATCCAATATTCTTATGAATCTATAAAACTTATTTTCCTATAGAACCTTGGTTGGGACTTTAAAGGGGGTTTATATGGGTTTTAAATCTATTATTAAGAGTGTTCTCATCAACGAATTTGAGGTAGGTGGTCTAAAAGTTTTATCCCATAGTTTTTATATGGATTTGTGCATATGATATCGTGTTCTTGATTACCCTTTATTGTAGTTTTGGGGTATTTAGTGAGATTTGGTAAAATAAGTGTCTAAATGAAAATTTTAACCCATCATGATCCCTTTAGGATGAATTGAGGATGATTTGACCAATTTCGGGCCACCCATGGGGTGCACTAACCTTTCTGAAGTTGGGTAACAAAAATGTTAAATAAGAAATTGTATTGTGCTTTGATAGATCCCAAAATGAACATGATGGTTGGGTAATTTAATAATTAATATGGGATATGGATATTTGGGCCTAATATTGATAATGTCTTAAGGAGTTTTTTAGCATGTAATGAAAATGGATTGATTGGGTTAATTGAGATTGTTTCAAATGGATTGAGAATTGTGTTAAAATACGTAAGAGGATTAGTGCATATGAAATGGGGAATATGTTAAATCAGTAATGGATTGTAAGTTGGGGAATATTTAAAATGGATTTTTATAATATAATTTTGGAATATGTAAAATGGGTTAATCAACTATAATTAGTGAATATTCTTAGTGAGTTTGACATCTAAATTGGAAAATGGGGATATATAGTTTTGTTATGTAATTGGAAAATGTGTTAATTGATTATGGAATTATATTAATTCGCTTGTTATTTTTTATTATTTGTGGTTTATATTTGTGTTGGTCATGATTGGTTTATAATATGGGTTTTAAAGGTTGGGGCTGAAGCCTCACATTTATTATTAAAGCAAAGAAAATACCTCTTTAACTGGGTAGAGGGAGACCCATTACATATCTCGAAGTGAATGTGTTGTATATATTGTAGTGTGATTTCCATTAGTGATGTATGGAACTTGACTCACCCCTTTACGTATTGAAAGTTGATGAATATTCCAAATCCATTAAACATGTGATGAAAATTAATTAATTGAGGGAAATGGTATAAGTAATGGAGTTGGAAACAAATTTAGGAATAGTTTAAGTAAAACATTGTGAACAAGTGACATGAAAGTTACCTTTTTTCTCATCTGATCTATTATTTTTATTGCATGAACTATATATTAGATTAGATATTTTTCTGACACCATTGGTGGAAAACTACAGAGTTATACTCACACCCTGCTCAGGCCACCATTGTGTACCTGAGTAGATTTCATGTTTTTAGGTCAGGATAAGGGAAAAGGACCTATGTTAGGGAGTTGAGTTAGACTTGATATATGCATGGATGAGGATCCAGACTTAGAGTCAGGACTAGTTATGGGGATTCAACTATTTGTCTTTATTTTGTATTTTTACTGCACCTTGGCATAATAAGCATGACATGCATAATTTCTATTTGGTTGATGAGTTGTACCCTGTTTGGGTATTGGTTTGTTATACATGTTATTTCATTATCACATTTTGTTTCCACAATTTATTTGTTATCTATTATGTAATACTCTGATAAAGACAGTATAGTCTCCCCATGTGGTTTATTAGAACCATTTTGCTAGTCAGAAACCTCTTACGTACGGGGAGAGACACTTGAGGTCGTGTGTTGACTGGGCTTGGGGAACCGATTTAGTGGCTCCTAGGTCGGGGATGTTACATTAGAAGTGGAAACAACTAAAGATGAATCAACGAGATGTTTTGGGAGAATATTATCTTTTAAAAATCATTATAGATATCTTATAAATAAAATGAATGTGGTAAAAACATGAATATCCCTATAATATAAAGTGAATTCTAATTATAATGATAATAGAAATAATTTTATAATTATTATTATGAAAGGATGTAGAAATAGAGGAAAATACCAAAGGAAAGAATTAGGTTCAAGGGTCCCCTAACCTCAGGTCCTGACTAGCTTTTTTCATGTGTCTAACTTCTGGAATAATCAAATTAATGTTTTTTCATTACTTTATTAAAATATTTTTCATATATATTGAATTTTTATTGTTAAGTTATTACCATATTTCATTCATTTTTAATATATAATTATATATTTGGTACTTGGGGTACAAATACAATTAAACACACACACACAACACGTTGGTTGTTTTCATTTTTATTTTTGAAATTTATAGGGTTATTAATGGAATGAATAATTTATAATTAAAAAAACATTTTTATTTAATAAAAAATATATTTATTTAGTGAATATATTCTTATAATCTTCTATGTAGGCGGTTATAATAAAATCTTTGACCATGTTCTTATAGGCGGATGAAACTAGCCATTATGAGGACATGCCAAAGAAGCAGGAGAGAGAGATAAAGAGATTATATATGATAATTAGGGTAAAATAGTCATAAAATTATAATGAAATCATTAATATTTTATATAATTATATAATAAATAACTTTGAAAGACAAAAATGGAATTAGACCAGGACGATCGAAAGAAGGAGAAGGGAAAACAATTAAACAAAAAATGATATCTACCACTTCATTAAAGGCTTAAACCTTTACTAAGTCCTTTAAGGACTAAGTTTTTATTCCTCTATAATGTACCTAAGGATTCTAATAGAATTATGATATGGGAAATGATCATATTTTTGTCTTAGTAAGTTCAATGGAAAGCAGTTTTCCAAGGTAAATTGGAGGGGTATTTATGCTTGAGTAGAGGTGTTTTTATCTCACTAAAGTATTGATTATTTTATTATTTAGGCAAAATAACTTGAGGTGAAGTTGATAAAAAAGAAATTAATTGGGTAATTATTAAGAAATTAAGGCTATTTTACTTCAAAAATCATCCAAAATTGTACTATACCATCAAACTACTCAACTAAATTCAAAGAATTAAAAAATAAATTTTATAAGGATAAAATGAAATTTATATTTCAAAATTCCAAATATAAATTCATAAATTCAACATAACATTTTTAAACTCATTATTTTCTCCTTAAATTAATTTTTGGAAAAATATTTGCAAGAATCCGGTTTTTGTTATAAAAGACTTTGAAAAATTCTTGATGTTATTCCAGAGCAGCGCCTTCAGCCGGCGTGAGATTTTGAGCCCCGGTGTGGCCGAAATTCATTTTTTTCAGTGCGTTCACACTAGGAATGCCAAATAAATAGGATATATTGTAAATGGTAGCTCGTATTTGAAAACTGAGGGCATCGTTGAGTCCAGAGCGTGCCGTTTACCCAAGGAGGGGTGTAATTTTCGTCGGTGTGACCCTTCAGTGGAAAATGCCACCAGAGGAGTTTTTGTAATTTAGCAGCCTCGGGAATTGAGTTTATAACTTTTGAAAGGAGGCTCGTATTAGAATTATGAGACAGCCGTTGCACTTAGAATGTGGTTTTTACCCTAGGGGTGGCTTAACCCCGACCCCGTTGAATGTTCGGGTACGGGGTCTACGGGCGGGGGGTTTAAGTGTTTTACTATTTAAACAACACCCCACCCTCTTCTTCACCCCATGATCATCTACTTGGAATTTTCCCATCAACGAGCTCCCCTCCTCTCCTCCACCTCTCTGGCAAGGTGCAACGACTCCGGCAGACCATTGGTGAAGCGTCGGGCTACGCCCATCGAGGTAGGCTTGCGTTTTTATCGTTTTTAATTCCTGAAAACCCCTTTGAATGCAATTATTCACATATAAATGCTGTCCAATCATCGAGAGAAGCCCATATTTTTTATAACTTAATTTGAGCTTCCCAACGGTGCTTTCGGATCGAAATTTCAAGTCTCGGGGCGTCCAGGGCGGCCCAGGGAAGTTTCCCAGCCGTTTGCCCCATTTTCCGGTGGTTTCAGGGGTTTCGACCGGCTTCAGGTGGCTTCTCATGAGGTGGAATGGAAGATCTAGGTTTTGAGGCAGCAGATTCACACGGTGGCTCCTCAGTGCGGCGCGGCGGGGGCTCCAGGCAGTAGCTCGAGGCGGCGGGCGAGCTCGCCAGTGCGGGGTGTGACCAGGGGTCATAGTGCGCGACCCCATGCGGGGATAGGGACCCACCTTCGGCGGGTCTTTGTGCGAGGCCATGACCAGCCACGAGCGCCAGTCGACACTTGGTAGACCATGAGTCCGTGGCAGGGCCGCACGCCTGAGCTGCGGGCTGGCGCTGCGAGACGGGCCGGCTGGTCCAGCCTAAGGGGATTCGTCCCCTCAATTTTGGACACCCGTAATCTTCACTACGGGTGTCCGTTTTGTGTGATGTCTGTAGAAGTGAAATACTTTTCTCAAGAAGAACATTTTGATATGGTTTCAGTGGTTTTATTTCTCGAGATGGGGGCCTCGATGGCACGACACACCCGTTAAGTGGATTGGTGTTATTTCAGGGGTTCTTGTTTTGGGCGGTGCTGAAACATCCAAAGTCCGTTTTGAGCACCGTCAGTGGCGTTGGGACCCCGGCACCAAGGCGGTATTTTCCATAGTGGTTTCAGGCATTGAAACCGGAGTTGAGGTGTGGGTCCAAGGGCCCGTCTTTTAAGATTCGAGCAGGGTTTAGAAACTTTTTCATCATCTTTCTGTTCGGGGTGTGTGAGCAGTCGATTCTGGGTGTTTTTCTGAGTGTATTGCAATGACGCAATCCGACCGCTTTAATTCAGCATAGTGGAGTGGGCCCCATGAGGATCATTTTTTGCGTTGGTGGTGATTTCTATCCTCTTCATCGGGCGTCTGTTTCAGACAAGTGAATAGTCAATATTGGGTGATTCTTTGAGAGGATCGCAATGGTGCGATCCGTTAGCAGTGCTTCAGGACTGTGATGTGGGTCCCATGTAGCTCCGCTCGTGTGTGGTATGAAAAAATGCATCATTTTCTCCAGATATCCATCCCACCCGTGTAAGAAGTCTGTTTGATGTGTTTTTCCAAGGGTATCACAATGGTGCGATACGCCCGACTGTTTTCGGGACCGAGGCTCGGGACCACGGGACGCCGTTCAGACGTAAAGCATTGTTGGAAAAATTTTTCTTTGGATATACTTTTGAGGCGAGTAGATATTCTATCTCATGTTTTTTTCCACAAGGATTACAACGGTACAATCTGTTAGGATGTGCGGAGCTTCATTTGAGATCTCATTAAGTGTGGAGGCATTAAAGGTGTATGGGTGGAGGTTCTTACCGCGGTGTTCGCAGAGAACCCTTGACGTGTGATTGTGAGCACTCCCGTGAGAGTGAAGTAAATGTTTGAAGAGGTGTTGTCGGCCATGCTAGGTCTGTGGTGGAAGAAAGTTGGAGAACTTATGTTTTCACCCTTTTTGCGTTAACGTTGGACATCGTGTGCACGATAGACTTTGGGCTGGAAATGTGGTATACTCTGGGAGTATACGGGTTTTCTTAGAGGTACATGTTGTAGTTTCTACCCAAGAATATTTATGTATGTGGGTTGGAGATGAGATAGGTCCACACATTGTGAGGTCCCCATGTGCGTACCGTGTTCCACTTTACGTACCTTTGAAATATCGTGATATAGAGGCTCCTTCTATTAACGATGGTTTAGACCAGCAGGGTGGAGTGGTTTCCCCTAGTTCTGTTCTTGATGGTTTGATCAGCGAATTTGTTTGGGTTCCCCTGTTCCTTTATCCATGTGGGATTTCAGTATCATGACCCTTCGTGTTCCCTGGTAGAGTTATTGTGGAGCGTTCGGGGTGGCCCCGGGAAGTTTCCCAGTCGTTTGCCCCGTTTTCTGATGGTTCCAGGGGTTTTGGCCGGCATCGGGCAGTATCTCGGGCGGTGGCGCAGTAGATCCAGGAGGTGTAGCAGCGAATTCACATAGCGGCATGGCAGAAGCTCCTCTGTGTAGCAGATCCAGGCGGTATGACGGTGGCTCTAGGTGGTAGCTCAAGGCGGCGGACGAGCTCACCGATGCGGGGCACAACCAGGGGTTGTGGCGTGCGACCCCATGTGGGGACACAGACTCGCCTTTGGCAGGTCTCCGCGTGAGACCACGGCCGATGAAGAGGGACAGCCAGTGTTTGGTGGACCACGAGTCCACGGATGGACCGTGCAGTTGAGCCACAGGCTGGCACTACGAGTCGGGCCGGCCAGCGCGGGCCGACCCATCCCGGGCGGACCAGTCGGCCAAGGCCGGTCCAGCCTAAGGGGATTCGTCCCCTCGACTTCAGACACACGTAATCTTCACTACGGGTGTCTGTTTTGTGTGCTGTCTACGGCAGTGCAATACTTGGCTCGAGATGAACATTTTGAGATAGTTTCAGGGGTTTTAATTCCCGTGACAGGGGCCATGGTGGCGCGACACGCTCATTAAGTGGATTAGCGTTATTTCAGGGGTTCTTGTTTTGGGCGCTACATACATATCTGGAGTCTGTGTTGAGCACCGTAAGTGGCATTGGGACCCTGGAACCAAGGAAGAGTTTTCTAGGGTGGTTTTTGGAATTGAAACCGGAGTCGAGTCATGGGCCCCACAACCCGTCTGTTAAGCTATGAGCAACGTTTAACAACTTTTTCATCGGATGTCCTTTCAGGGCATGCGAGCAGTCAATTCTGGGTGTTTTTCAAGATAATTTCAATGGTAAAATCCGCCTGCTTTAATTCAGCATGGTGGAGCGGGCCCCATGGGGGTTGTTTTGGGCATTGGCGGTGAATTATATACTCTTCACCGGGAGGTTCTTCCCGTGATGTTTGTAGAGAACCCTTGGCGTGTGACTGTGAGAACTCCTGTAAGAGTGAAGTAAATGTTTTAAGAGGTGTGGTTGGCCGTGCTGGGGCTGTGGTGGAAGCAAGTTAGAGAACTTACGTTTTCACCCTTTTTGCGTTAACATTGGACATCGTGTGTATGATAGCCTTTGAGAAGGAAATTTGGTATACTCTGTGAGTATACAGGTTTTCCTGGAGGTTCATGTTGTAGTTTGTACCAGAGAATGTTTGTGTACGTAGTTTGGAGATGAGATTGTTCCACTGGTCATGAAGGCCCCATGTGCATACCATGTTCTACTTTACGTACCTTTGACCTTTCGTGACGCAAAGGGTCCTTCTGTTAACTATGGTTTAGACCAGTAGGGTGGAGTGGTTTCCCCTGGTTCTGTTCTCGACGGTTTTATCGGCGGAGTTGTTTGGGTTCCAATATTCCTTTAGTCGTGTGGGATTTCAGTATCCCGACCCTCTGTGTTCCTTGGTAGAGTTATTGTGGATTCGGTGTGACCAATACTTTACGTGGGCACCGATCCTCTACCCAGGAGGTTGTTTCCAGTAGAGTGCTGAGCCTAGTGAGACCTGAGTATAGACTCCCTCTCTGAGTATCGGGATCGTATCTTCCTTCTACGATCTACCATGACAATTTTCCCTAGGAAGAGTTCCATGTATTGGTGTGACCCACAATACACGAGCACTGATCCTATTCTAGGTGAGCTATTCCAGATTCGGGTCATTGCGCAACACCCACTCCATGTTCCATTGGCCAGTGTTGTGCCAATCAGTAGGGATGGCCAGAGCAGTTCTGGGTTTAGCCTCCAGCGGGGCTGGGCAGTGGGTTTCCCATCGACCTCTTAGGGTTTACCCTCCAGCGGGGCTGGACAGTGGGTTACCTGATGACCTCTTAGGGTTTACCCTCCAGTGGGGCTGGACAGTGGGTTACCTGATGACCTCTTAGGTTTTACCCTCCAGCGAGGCTGGGAAGTGAGTTACCCGATGACCTCTTAGGGTTTACCCTCCAGCTAGGCTGGGCAATGGGTTACTCGATGACCTCTTAGGGTTTACCCTCCAGTTGGGCTGGGCAGTGGGTTACCCAACGACTTCTCTCAGACTCTGTCCTTTTGACTAGGCTAGTCTGTGGCTTTTCTTTGTGACTACTGGAGCGGGATCCTTGGTTGCACGGGTTAGTGATATGACAACTTTGACTTTGAGAAGACGACTTGACTATGTGACAGTGACGAGGTGTGGTTTGACTTTCCCCAAAACTCTCAAGAATGAGGGTCACTTTCCCCACTGAGACGCATCCTTATTATGCAACCTAAAACCATGCGGGCGAGTCAGTACCCCCCAAAGCGGATAGTGTCAAGGTGTAGTGATTTGAGCCGCTTGACTTGTAGTTCGGGGCAGACGTGTGGGATACTGGGCATCGATGGTGTTTACTTATGGGATGGTTGGTGACTCACCTTGTTGGGCTGAGCTATGACATGGAGATCCCCTTACGATCTTTTTGGGGTTTCTTTTTCAAGAACATGGATATGTATATACCTTCTTCCAGAACCCACTTCTTGGGTTTTGGTTACTATCCTTCCAAGATAGGCGAATACGTGCAGGGTATGCCACGTGCTTTCCGTGTCTAGATTCTCGTGGTTGGATGAGTCTACTATCCTGCTATAGGTAGTGAAGGCACGACGAGAAGTTCATATTCTCACAGTTTTTAGCTCTTTGTGTTAGGATGAGTCTACTTCCTTCCTCTTGTTGGGTTGAGCTGTACTCTTTACTGCACTCTCTGTTGTACTCCTTTAATACTCCCTATTCAATCTACTAATCACCCTTCGACACCTCCTTTGTTGCTTCCTCTAGTCTTTGGGGTATCCTACTGAGTATTTTTATACTCACCCCTACTTAGGCTTTGCCCGCACTTGGTGTGACCTTGAAGACGATGGACATGTTACTCATGACTACAGAGGAGTTTAGGAGTTTAGGAGCTTGGACCGTGTGCGGTGGTCGTAGTCGAGTTCCAGGTGTGGGACTCTCCCAGCTGTTTTACTTTTGTTTACGTATTGCCGGGTTGTGACACTTTTCTGGTTGGGCGCATGTTTTGGCCTCTTCTTTTCAGTTTACCTTCATCACTCACTTTGTACTGTTTAGAGGTCGATGCACCATGTTGGTTTGTTTATAGCAGTTGGTACTTTACTTCTCCTTTTACTCTGCACTTCTGCATTGAGTGGGTTGCATGTGTGTGTACAGATACTTAGGCAAAGGCCTCCCCGAGTTTTTTAGCCTTCGACGCTTGTCCCTAGCCCCTAGCCTATGGAGGCGGGATTGGGGTAGTTGCGGCTCGAGGCTGGGTAGGTTCGGGTATTGAAAATATTATATATATATATATATATATATATTCTCATATTTATTATGTAGTGATGTTATAAGATATATAGTTTTGATAAAAGGTAATTTTAAAATTCACCCCAAATTCAATTTTTTTATGAAAAATACTAAAAAATCACCCAAACCTAATTTTGTCATGGAAATTTGAAATATTATTTTTTTATAAAAATATTATTTGAAATTTGATAAACTTAATTTTATTAATTAAAAATACTTATTTATTGAAAAACACCAATTTTGACACAATAAATTTTCTAACCCCTAAAAAAATTAATTATTATCACTAAACATTATAATATGATCTATATAAAAAAATATAATGGTTAAAAATAGTTCTAGAGAAGTAAATTTTATTTAAATATTTTAAAATATGATTTTTTAGAAAATATCAATTATCATTTCTTTATGTAACAATTTTATTTAATCATATTTAACATTACTTTTTGGTTTTATGGTGTTATAAATTTCCCATGGATAACATTCTAAATTAATATAATGATATAATTATTAAATGTTATAGATGTTTTATTTAATATAGGTAATTCCATTGATAAAATTCTATATTGTTACATTCTCCCCTCCTTAAATAAATTACACCCTTTTAATTTTTATTTCAAACTTAATCAAGAAAATAAATGAAGGCAATTTTGTTTCATTGATTCCTATAGTCCCACATTGCCACCTCAAGCTTATTGTTTTTCCAAATTAGTTTAAAAAAGTGAGTTGTCTTATTATGTATAACGTTTTCTCTATAGTGTAAGATCTTCCCCGAATAGTCTTCATAGGAGAGGTCATATTAAAGTTGTACGACCTATGAATTTAGTTTAGGTAGGGGATCATATATATACGTTATCAAAAGTGATACATAGTACACATCATGAACCTATGAAAGTTTGTTGGGAGTGAAATTTTATAAGAAAATACTACAATGATATCAAGGATATAAAAGGATATAAAGTATATAGGTATGATATTTCCATTATTTCTAAACCTCATGACTTTTCCAAGGTTATATTTGAAGAAATATTTTACCAAAAATATCAAAATTAAGTCCCTTAAATGATCATCAACATATTTAGTTTTCTATCTTTGAGAAACCCTAATATATTGATAAATTTAATTGACCTTTTCAATCATATCTTGCACAATATTGGGTTCAAGATGCTTCTTTTCACTAACTTCATCACAAAATATAAGAGTCCTATGTTGGATCACATATAAAGATTTATATGGGGCTATCTAAATACTAAATTGAGTGATATTATTATATTAGAACTCAACTAAGGTGATATGTTGTTCCAATCACCCATTTATGTTAAGTGAGAAATCTATCGACATTTCCTTAAGTGTATAAATTATTATTTTAGATTAGATATTATTTTTGGGGTGATAGTCCTTAATAATGTTCAATATAGTATTTATAGAATTCTGAAGACTCTACCTAAATTTATAGGAAAAATTTGATCATGATAAAACATGATAAAAAATGACTCCCCATACCGCCTCACCACTTCTATCATGTGTACTATAACATGTTATTCGAGTGAGTAATCATTCTAAAGAGTGATAAACTGGGCAGTCATGTTGATTTGATCCACCATAACCCATATCATATTATTCTATTTATATTTATTTGGGATACCAATGAAAAAGTAAAATGTGATTTACTCCCATTTCCTTGATGGTATGGCTAATGGGTTCATAATACCCTTATTCTTTTGATGCATGGATTTATGTTTCTGATATACTATTCACTTAGTGGTGTACTTGGAAATACCCTTATTCATATTATCCCACCAGAAGTGTTATCTATGCTCGTAATACATATTTATACTCCTTAGTTAGATGGAGATTGTTGAACTATGAGAATCATAAAATAATATTTTCTTTATCTCAGGTGAGGATGTCACACAAATTATTTTTTCAAACTAAATGAATCTATTTAGGTTAATATTGAGTTCTTGAATCTTTATTAATTTTTTTATCCCACATTATTTTTGAAGCTCAAAATCATCCCTTTATGCCTCCTTGATCTTCTCTTGGATAGTTGTTTGGGAAATCATTTAGTCCAGGTTGGATATCTTTCATGCCTGTATGATTCCCATATCAATCATTTGAATATCTAGAAAGAAATTGTCTCTCTAAATCTCCATCATGGATATAGTAGTGGGTTCCTTTCTACTAATAGTTGTTTCTCTCATCTTCCCCCTTTCTCTCAGTGTTCTATGTTCTCTTCTCATTGGCAGCGTTGCTCTGTTGGTGTTTCGACAACATCAAACACTGACCCTATGTTTTTATCGCGTGATCCATTGTGTTTTAAAACCATTTTGGTTTTACACAATGGTGATCTTGTGGTTTAGGATTGTGTTCAAGAGGTGTTTGGTATTGTCCTCATTTTTGTTATTGGTTTTACATCCTTGAATACTGAATTCACTACTCTTATCACCTAACCCATAATTTCTAAACAACATGATGGTTCATGATGATGGTGGTTCAGTGGTTTGGGGTTGTGTCAGAGGTGGAGTTTGGAGGTTCTTACATCATTTCTGTGCTCACACATTCCTATTCTCTTACTTCCGGGGCCTTTTCTCCGAAACCCATTCTTGGTCTTGTTCCTAGGTGTTCTCACTAGTTTGGGGCTGTGCTGGTGGGGGCAGTCGACATCGATGCTTGAGTCCTGCCTCCCAAGGTTTTCATTCTTCTTCCTATGGTGGTTTCCACTTGTGTTCAACCTCATCTTGGTGATCTACATCCTCTTTTTTTTTTCTTTTTTGTGTTTCTTGTCTCTAGCTGTGGTGGTTTGGTTCATGCTCATGTTCTTACACCAGGTTTTTGGTAAAGTCATTTTGGTCTTTCATGTTAATGGATCCTTTATCCGTGATGTTTTGGTGGTCTTGATGGCTAGCTCTTCCCGATGGTGGTGGTTTTGGAGGCGTTCAAGATTATGTTTTCTTTTTTTTTGGTGGTTCTATTTATATTGTGGTGATAGTATTGATGGTAGATATATGATTTGGTGTTTTTTGAGGGCGATGATGGATTCCGGTCAACGTTTCATGCCGAAGATCTAGTATCAATTAAGGGTTTTGTCTCGCCGTAGTTTAGTTTGTTTCAGTGAAGACCATATTTGATTATGAAGGCCTTTGTGGGTTTTAGTGATAGTGGTGATGGAGGTAAGACTACTGGATCGAGACATGGAGGTCAATAGTGGGTAATAGTGTTGCTTTTGGCTTTAAATTTTAAATTTTCAAAGTTTGTATTTTGAAATTTGGTTGATGGGGTCTCTATATGTGATTAATTTTCGGGTTTTCTATTCTGTGTGGAAGGCATGTGGGTTCCCACTTTCCCCCTTAAATGTGGTTTATTCTAAAAATACCACAAAAAAATAAGTTTGGAGGATTAATTTGAATATGAACATGGATATCTCAAGATCATGCATTATTACATTGTTAACTTAGTGTGATATACAATCATGAGAAGTTCTTCACAAAGTGTTGGTAGTACCCATCCAATCCAAGAAAATGATGGATCTCTATAGATCAATAAGATATGTTACATTCATTAATTTTATTTTTCATGTATTGGTTTATATGGTTTCCCTTTCTTGTGACCACATGCCTCAAAAATGTGACTTTCAGCACCCAAAATTTACACTACCTAAACTTAGACTAAATTTTCTTGATTTAATGTCTCTAGTACAATCCTCACATTCTTTTCATTTTTATCCATAGTCATGGATTATATGTGAATGTTATCAATAAAGACTACCAAAAACTTATCAACGTAATCTATAAACACTCTAATCATGATGTCCATAAAAATTAGAGAGTTATTTGTGAGACTAAATGGAATTACTGCGAACTCGTAGTGACTATACCTCATATAAAAGATTTTATTTTGAATATATTCTTTACTTAATTTCAAATGATGATATTTTAAATGAAGATCCAACCTCAAGATTGATAAAAATATTTTAGGAATATATTTTTAATAATCAATACATTAAATTTATAATTAAATAAATAATTATTTCTCTTATGTTTAATTTTTTGACTCATTTATTGGTATGATACAATGAAAGATGGAACCTGATAAAAAAGGATAAGAATACCAAATTCATGTTATAATAAGTATGTGATAATATTACATGGATGAAAGAGAATATTATAGGTGAAAAAAATATAGGGGGAGTAGAAAAGTATTTTTCACAGTGTGAACCCAAGGTTCACACTGTGTTTGTTGAGCGATTCCACACCCAGACACAAGCTATAATCTATTCTGTAAAGAGCTCAATCGAGGAAGAGATCATAATGTATCAAAATGTGAAACTAATATTTTTTTCTTGAATTCAGTTGATATGAAAATTATAATCTCACCATCTCATGGGTTCAACCTTGAACTAGCTGCTATCCATATTTATTTAGTTAATCACATTCATTTGAGTTAAATATAAATTATTATATATTCTTATCTATGTAGGATTTAGTGAAGTCATTAAGGGTAATAAAATTTCTTTCTGATTATAGTATAATGGGGAGTATTCTCTCATATTACATGGGTGATCTGGGTCGATCCCCGATAATGAATCTAGAAATTTGATAGCCCTTAAGGTCATCATTAGATCTTAATGGTCTTAGAAAAATTAATAATTTATATTTAACTCAAAAAAATGTAACAGAATAGCTAAATGTAGAGTGTGATGAGTTTGAGGTCAAACCCTTGAGTAGGTGAAAATATTTTTTTAGTAAATTAATAAGCAATTCTGATTTTTAATAAATAGAGAAAATAAAGAAGATTTGGTTTTGAAATCAATTTGAGAAAATGTGCTTGGATTTAAAGATTTCTGGTTTGGGTTCTAGTGAATTTAGAAATTAATGTGAGTTTTTGTGATTGTTATTGGATTCGAGATAAGGAAGATCCTTGGTATTGGTATCACCTCAAAGTAGAAATCCCCCTTTCCCAAGGATAAGTACTTAGTGTTTTTAATGAATTAATTATCTCAATAACCTTTATAAACATAATTACCCTAAACCATTAAATGATCATTATTTATTCAATGTAATTAGTTAAGAAATTAAAAATACACCTTCTAAATTATTATGAAAATGATCATGAGGAAGAAAGTGGAAAGAAACTGGAATGAATTTCTATTACAACAAGCCAAACATGATCAAAATAATAGAAGAATATTTCAGAGCACCCTACCCCTTTGTTTACATCACCAGATATAGTTTGTGAGTTACCCCTTATTCTATTAATGAGTGAGTGAGAGGGTAAGAGGAAAGAAAAGAAATTTATAACTAATATGGTAGGGTAGGAATGGAGAAAAACTCTGTAGCAACGTAGCACCTTGACCTAGTCCCTGGTCTCTAATTGATTATATAATTGAGAGAAAATATATTATTTATAGGTGTTTAGTATGACTAAGTTAACATTAATATTCCACAAATTTATCCTTTAAATTTATTAAAATTAAATCTTGTGGGTGCATGGGATTCCCAAGTGAAATGGTGTGGGATTTAGTGAATTTATAAAGAATATCCAAAGTAGAATTTTCCGGTCATCTTGATTCATGGTGAGAACCTTGGTTTTATGCTATAAAACATCATGAACTCTCAAATAGTTGAGATATTCACGGGTTGTCTCACTTCTTGTGTTTGGGTATGGAATATTTCAACATTCACAACATGAACCTTGATTTCACACCATGAAAGTTCATATTCTACACCATTTTTCTCATTTGAATCCCCAACCTCCACTTCAAGCCATGTAATCTTCTCATGAATATATAATGACATGGATTGAGTATTCTTATAATTTTTTCTTATATTATAACTTCCATTGGATCCTTCCATAAAATGAATAAAATTTTAAACCCAAGGGCAATAATTAAAAATATAATTGAAAAATGAAACATATTAATAGCTCAAAATGATATTTATTAAATGTTTCTAACAAAACCCACACACTTGAATTTTGGATTTTCCTCAAGAATCAAATCTCAACATAAAACAAAGGATATTCAACCAACAATGTTTTAAATTCAATTTCAAAAAAATTAAGTACTTATATTGGGAATTAAATGTTCAAGAATCACATAGTAAAAGTTCATCAACTTATCAATTTTCAAAGAAATATACCTACCTTATATTTTACCTTTTCTCTTATAATTGACCATGATTCTTCATCATTTCTTTCATATTTTTCAATTAATTATCATCATGAATTATACTTTAAATTTACCCCAAATTAAGTTTTCTAATCATAATCAAGTTAAATAATTTAAATTGAATTTTTATCGTACACCAAATCATGATCCTTACCATAAGATTATAGTGAATCTACTTTCTCCACATTGTAGAGGAAAAATTAATGATATGATGAAGAATTCATCATGTAGATCAAATGTATCTGAGGCTTTAGGGTAGGTGGGTAAATATTGTAAAATAAGTAAAGCAAAAAAATTATGTCAATATTTAAATAATTTGTATGATAATAAAAAAGTAGCTCATTGAAAATCTACCCAATAAAATTCCTCACCCTTTCCCCCCAAGAAGATGTATAAGGCTCATAAAGTAATGAAATATAATGAAAGAAACACCATATTGGTACACTTGAGCACACACACACACATGTATATATTATTTTTCAAAATGTGTTTATGGGAAGAATATAAAATCCACCATCCAACCCCAAATGATCTACTCATGACACTATTTAAAATATTTTTAACAAGATTACCCGTCAAGAAATGATGAATTTTGAATTTCATAATAGGAAAACTAATTTCTAATTTTTTTAAGAGGGATTGAAATGAATATAATGAATTAAAATCCGGAACCTTTCACTAAATCCCATGAAATCTCCCCACACTTATCCATTTCAATACGTTCATCCCTTCCACCATGGAACTCTCTCCTATACACTATTTGTTTTGATAATAATGGAAAGTAAATAAAGTAGGGAAGGAAATGAAAAATTTGATTTATTACATGGATCATACCTAACAAAGATATCCAAAATTTCTATGGTATTAAAAAGGATTATTATAAATGTGTATCCAAGGATAAGGGGGTTAATAGAAAATATGCCTCAATCATTTTAAATGTAAATTTATACAATCATAACTTTGAAAAGATAAAATGAAAGTTCAATAAGAATTTATGCCTGAATTTCACACAAGAAACATGGTAGAGAAAAGAATATGAAATATTAGGCCAAGAAAATGTATCAATAATAAAAAAAATATTTATAACAATCAATTATATAAATGCATACTAATAATAAAATATGTTAACAAAAATATTATAAAATTAAGGTAGGGAAAATCTCTGAAAAATTTTATTAACATAAACCAACCCATTCCCCATAAATCATGATTTATGAAATATAAATTTCTTTGTTTATATCTAATGATTAAATCCCACACTAATATTATTCATATTTATTAGAAAAGAAATTAAAAAATAAGGAATAATGATTATCGTAATTAACTTATGTTTCCTAGATCAATGATTAATGAAAAAAATAAATGTGGGGTATGAAATTATAATTAAAATTTAGAAAAATAATTGAAAAACAATGTGGATAATTTAGAGGAAAAATATATTATTGATACACTTACTCCCCTTTTCAATGAAGTTGTTGGGTTGGGATGTTAAATTCATATTCTTTCAAGTATACAATGTGAATAGTAATCTCATGAAATGAATAAATATATCACAACATGTCGTAGTTTCTTTCCATTCTTCCTTTTTATGCATTGATGGAATTGAAAAATTAAAACACTTTAGTGAAAGTATAGGGCCTTTTTAAATGAAATTTTGAAATATTTTTGGGATAGTGCCTAAACATAAAAATTGAAAACTAAAAATCCTAAAAAACATGAGTTTCCACCAAGAAAAACTTTTTATTAATTTTATTGGATCTAAATGATCTCTTTAGTCTAGTTTATATAATATTGGAAATATTTTTCTTGGTTTGGAACTAAAAACGACCTTATATATGACCTATCAACATATATTGGCCCATTTTCTTCCAATGAATATAGTATAACTCTTTTTGTTGGTAATACTTACTCAACCTCTATCGGGCCAATCCACCACTAATTATTTAATTATTGAAAATTGAATGGAATATCATGTACCATCCATATCTAATAGCACTCTTTAAACTTCATGGAATTAGTACCTCATCTAGTGTCTTGAAATTTATATATCTTCTTTTTATAACCTCTACTTTTTAATTTTTCTTGTAATAAATCAGCATCCTCATTATTTTCTTCAACTATAGAGACATATTTATATTTTGGCTTGTAGTCCTCTTCAAGATCATTGTAGTAAATTTCATAATTCCTAATCGTCCGGTGATTTTGCTACAAAATTTCCAACTACCAACTCTTGGGCATAGTTATCCATTTTTAACATCTATTAGTGATCATTTGGAGACCCAGAAGGGCCTTCCTAAGATGATGTGGAACCACTCTTCATCATTTTCCAACACAAAAAGGTTATCTAGAAAGTAGAATTTTTCAAAATTGACTATAATATATTCAATTATCCCTCAGGGGTATTTCACTATTGAATATGGATGTTGGAGGGAAACTCTTGTGTTTTTCATATCCTCCAAGACCAAGATCTTGAAAAGGTTACATGACCTGATGTTGATGCTCACACCTAGGTCACATAGTTTTTTCCTAATTTTGTTATAATAAAAATTTTTAGGAATTGAAAAAATACATGGTTCTTTCTAAACCATTAATAAATATTTCAAAACCATTTGCAAGAACTACTATGTGAGTGGAACGGTGTCAATATCTCCCATTATATTCTTGTTGGGAACTATATCTTTCAATAGTTTTTTCATATATCATAATTTTGGTTAGAGACTATACAATAGGGATGTTACTATCCATTTTTAAAATATTATTAAATTTACTTTTGTGTGTGTCATTTTTCAATTATTATATCCTATCCGGAAAGGGAAGATTTGGATTATATGGTGGTAATTATAATATTTATTCTTCTATATCTACATTCAATTAACTCTTTTATATAGCTTCTTCTTATTTTTAAGATTGTACTTCTGGTTGTTCACCCCTAGGTTTAGGTCATTCATCTGTTTTTTTATGCTTCTCAGAGTTTTGGTATTCAGTTCTCCTAATGGGTTGACTTTTGGGGGGATTTCCAATGTTCCTCATGATCTCTCACTAATTTTCACTACGATTTGTCCCATTTTTGGAATTCTAGATTCTATAGTGTAATATTTTGATCTCTAGAATCATCCTTTAGTACTGTGATAGCCACTCATTGATCTTATGAATAATAATCTTTCCCCTTATTGATATCTCTAGTGTAAGTGATAAATTTTACATAGTTTGCTCTAATGCATGGACTTGGATCTATAGTGATGGTCATTGATTTCCTAGGAATCCTAGTGCCCTCAATGTTTTTTTAGTGTATTGCCTCCTTGAAATTTATTTTGACAGTTCTAATCAGCATAATTTATTTATTTAGTGTATAGAGCATGAGTTTTTTTGGCCAACCATTGCGTCCATATTTTTGGTCAAAGAGTTTATCTCATCGATCATCCAAAAATTGTTTTTGGAATTGTGTACACCTTCTATTAGAATTTATTTTCTACACCATTATAATTTGATTCTCACCATCTCATCTCGTAAATAGTAACTCTCCTTGGGAGACTTCGTTATTAGTGATCCTCCAGCTAAAACATGCAAAATTTCCTTGTTTCTTTGATAAAGACCTGTATGGAATGTTTTTTTGACAACCATATTTGAATGCCATGATACATGAATTTTATAATGAATTATTTGAAATTATCCCATGTGATATACAATGATTCATATTAATATTGGTGGAAATCTAGAATAATGACATTAATATCAATGGATTTGGAGGTTGGAAAGAACTGGGTAAGAAAGTGGCTTTCCAACTCATCCCATGTGGCGATGGAATGGGCTAGAATGATTTGAAACAATTCCTGAGCTCACTATTTTAATTAAAATTGGAAAAGTAAAAGTCTTATTGAATCACTTGGAATGTTATGAAATTAGAAATTATTACAATGCCCAAGGAAATTCCGTAGATGTGCGTCTACATCTTAGTGAGGCAGTTTAGATAATTGCACTATTTTAGAGACCATATGAATAATTAATATCCAGATCTTGAAGTGTGTGGAAGTCACCAGTGGTATCAGTTTTCCAAAATGAGATCCCCCTTTTTATTATTTTCCATAGTTTTCTAGTGCTCCTAGTCCCATATCTCTTTGTTGTGAAACACTAGAAACTCTATTTTATTCGATTATAGCCATGGTTACTTCTGATTTGTTCATAATCAAACTTTTTTTATGTAACACCCTAAGCTTCCACGATACTCTTCTCTTTGAATAATACAATAGCTTTCACTGTACGCAACTTTGAGTTCCAATACACAACGACCAATCAAACTAGCTGTTATGAATAGTAATTCCCACTTTTTGAAATTTTATTAATTTTATTTTTCAAAATGGACTTCATTTTTGGATTTGGAATATCAAAATTAGATTAGGGTGAATTTTTGGTATTTTTCTGAAAACGTTCCATTTTAATGAATAGTGAAAAACACTACGATATTGTTTAAATCTGACTTTTTTATTTAAATAATTTGTTATTTTATTTAAATTTATTTTACGTCAAAATAGATACATAATACCTATATATGTTCAATATAATTAATTAGAGTTATTTTATAATAAAATTAGATATATCAAATTTTATTGAACCTTTAACGTCTTTTACCCACCTTCTAGGCACATACGTAAATTTGAAAAAAATGTAATTTTACTGCTTCTGTGAATTGAATTTCAAAAATCCAAGAGACTGAGTGGACATCAGTAAATAAATGTGGTTCAATAGGATGAAAATAATTTTTGGTGAATAGTATCTTTAAAATTTTATTCACCATTGTTAAACATAAATAGGGTAATTAAAGTTAAAAATGATATTATATTTACCCTGACACATGTCTTAATTCTATTAGATAAGTGTATTTCGAAAAAAATCAACCTTAAGAATAAAATATGATCCTTTTGGTCTACTTGGATTATATTAGGACATTTATTATTATTTTATTCAAAGAAGAGTGAAAAGTGTTAAATTCAAATTTTGATAAATAAAACTTTTTTTATATATTGTTATACATAATATAAATTCGACTATAAATATTATTTAAAAAGATAAAAATATTTTCTACATAATGGTATTTTATTTATAATTTTTATACATTAAATAATTAAATTTATGACACAATGATGATTCAGTTTTTACATTATTAATGAAAGATTAAAATAAATGATATTATAAATATCCAAATAAATGTAAATTGAGACTTATAATTAATTCCAATAACTTTCTAGGTTAATATGACATGTTATAGTTGATTAAAAATATTTTTTGAAGTGATAAAGTTGTTATGACCTTCACAAAAATAAAATACCGAATAGTGTCAAAATTGACATAAATGAGTTTAAATAAAACTATATTATTAATTGAAATAATATTCCTAAAATTCTATGGTTTTGGAAAAGGACTTAGATATGGTTAGATATATCAATAATTAACCTCTTGGGTTTTTCTTGGATTTTATAGTATGTTTATTAACCATTAATTATAATAATACAAGAATACATGGTCAAGGTTAAACTGATTAACTAAGAGTTAAATAAAAAATATAAGGTTAATATGGTGACCTAAACCTATCTAAAACCTATTTGTTGAGAGTTTTTAGAACCATTACCACATTATAATTGAAATAAATCCTTTTGGATCCATTATAAACTGAATATGATTGTGCAATAAAATAATATTTCAAGCTTTTCCTAAAGTGACCCTCACCTCTCTTATAAAAGGGTACTTCCCCTTCTCTCAAAATCACACCTCCAAAGCCATTTGGCTCAGCCAAACCCTTCTCAAATATCCTCCCAACTATACTCACTTCTACCTAGAGGCATTAATTTGATTAGAAAGCCAACCTAAGGATCTATTTTGATCAACTCAAAAGGAAACACTCGAAGAAGAGGTAACAATTTCACCACCTCTTTCAAAGTTCTTTTCTTATTCCACTTCCTCTTTCTTTGTTGTTTCCATACCAAAATAATATCTCTGTTGGAATCCTCATGTATTAATTGTGTTTTAATGATCACAAATTATATATAAACTATAAAGCCTATTAATCCTATTTAATCTATCTAGAATCATGTGTGCAGATCATTAGTTTCTCTATGAATTAAAGAATTATTGTAAACTATTTCATTTATAATGAAATTATCTTATGAATAATTAAGTTTAATTCATTCTATGAATATCCCTATTTAAGTATGGGTAGAGAGATTTGACTATGTTTGAGAAACCATGTGTCTGTCACTAGTTGTGTTTTTATGGAAAAGGACCCAGAAACCATAACCATCTAGACACTGTCACCATCTAGACTCCGTAACCATCCACACACTGTCACCATCCATACACCGTGACCATCCAGACACCGTAACCATTCTAAAAGAATAACCATCTAGACACCATGACCATCTAGACACCCTAACCATCCAGACACCGTCACCATCCAGACACCATGACCATCCAGACACCATAACCATCCAGACACCATCACTGTCCGGACACCGTCACCATCCAAACACTGTGACCATCCAAACACTGTAACCCTCCAGACACCGTCACCATCCAGACACCATAACCATCCAGATACTGTAACCTTCTAGACACCATGACCATCTAGACACCGTGACCAGTCATTGTAATCCTAAAACCACATCTGTGCTACCGGTTCCTGATCTCTATACAACTATGCCATCACATCTCTCTCACAAATCAAAGACAAAGAAGGAGACACCATTTCAAGGAGAGACCATTTCAAGGAGACACTGTCTCATTGAGACATTGTTTACAGACAGACTGGGACACTATTTCTTAATCTATTTTTTCATTTTTCAATTTAATTTCTAACTATCATATTTTAATCTTTTAAATGAATTGACATAATTAATGTTTCAATGTAGACATGTCACCTGATAGTACAAGGTACGAGATGAATAATTCTTGCATCCTGTCGGCTCCAACACATGTATTCCAAGAATAAAAAGAATAGTGTGGCAAATAGAAAATCATGAGATCATGGTGACTGTAGTGATGGTAGGGCAACAAAAAAACATGTGTGTATGTGATATTGAAGAAGCACGAGATTTCATGCAACCCGGAACTACTGAAGAACACACAAAGAATACTCAAATTCTAGAGTCGAGAACATTTATGAATCAACAACTACATGAAAAACAATAGCCAGATCTAGGAGACTTACGACACTTTGTTTTCTATGAGAGGACTAAATTTCTGCCTCTACTTCATCCCAAAAGTCCATAGTTTCATAGACTAACACTTAGAGCACTTCTAACCTTATCTCTTCATTTATGATCTGTTATGTATTATTTTTCTTATCTTTCGATCAGTCTGCATGTTTGTATTAAACACAAACTATCCCCTGCATCAAAATAAAGGGTACAAGATATCTTTTCTCTTACATCTTTTTACACCTATGTATTACCACAGATAAGTGTGGAAGAGGTTGTGTGTGACCTATTAGTTCATACCCATGAAGAACTGTGGAAGATGTCATATGACCTGGACAGTCTTGTGTACTGTTGTAAATCCCGATACATGATGTGTATCAAGTTAATTTATATAAACTTCTTAGTGGCAGGTGATCCCAAAGTGGAGTGGATTAGTACTCAGCTAGACACTGAACCACTTGTTTTATTTCCATAGTTTTGATTATTTTTAGTGTTCTCTATTTTACTATTTAATTCATAAATCACCAAATTTACTTTGATAGTTAATATTTGAAAGATTTGTTATTTTTTTTCCTTATTAGAATAGCGTCAAAAGTAATGTTAATAACTAATATTAAGATTACTGATAATTAATCAATCTTTTAAGAATTTATTCAAACATTCAAACTTTCATAACCGTATAACCTTGATTGACAGGGATATATTTAAATTTGTTGGGGAACCTTTTTAAGAATACTTTTAAGGAGAGATTTTGAATAGGTACTTAATTCACCCCCCTCTTGAGTAGTCTACTCTGACCAACATTTGGTATCAGAGGGTTGTTTCTCAAGACTCTATTTTTAACCCTATTCTACTCTGATTGTAGTTATACTTTAAAGATCTATAAATTTATGTTAATTCTAAATTTCAATCTCTTTTAATGTATTTCTTTAGTATGGACTATAGATTTGAAGGTGCTGCAACCAATAGACCACCATTCATTAATGGAACCAATTATGCTCAATGGAAAATTAAAATGAAAATGCATTAAAAAGTATGAGCTATGAAATCTGGTCTTCAATTATAGATAAATATAAGATTCCTGCTACAGATAGAATCACTTGGGATGAACCTACCAAAGTTTACTATAATAAAAATTTCAAAGATTTTAATACTTTATACTTCTCTTTAGGATATGAGGAATTTAATAGAATATTTTCATGAAAAACTGCCCATGAAATTTGGGATACCTTGTCTGTCTCACATGAAGGAACTTCTAGTGTGAATGAAATGTGACTTAGTAATTATACAATTAAATATGATAACTTTAAAATGAAACTTGATGGGCCTATTTATGACATGTATCTTAGGTTCAAAAAAAATTGTCAACATAATGATTTCTCTTGGAAGAGAAGTAACTACAAAAGAATAGATTAGGAGGATTCTCAGATGCCTATCTAACATATGGAGAGGAACCTCTATATCTATTAGAGAGTCATGCGACATCAGAAATCTACCTGTTAAATAAATCATGGAAAAAATAATGATGTATAAAGAGGAGTTGAAAGTCAACAAGGAAGAGGAGGATAAATCCAAAAGAAAATCAGTTGCATTCAAGACCACCCACCTCTAAACAATATGGACATAGAATTTAGAAATCACACTATTACTATCTCACCGTGAAGACTTGTTACGGTCTCACCGTGAAGACTTGTTACAGTCTCACCGTGAAGAATTGTTATGGTCTCACTATAAAGGATTGTTATGGTCTGACCATAAAGATTCTCTACTGTTTTATTTATACATTATAACTCGTATTGCGGAAATTCATTGTTTTATTCTTTTTACTTTCCCATGCTTTTGATCCTGCGATGCTAGATATCCCTAAGTGATAAAATAAAAGATGTTTCACTCGTTCTTCACTTGAGATATCTTTTCTAAAACTGTAAACCCTCTTTCAACTCTTCTATATCTTGAACCTTCTGTGAATGGCCAGGATGAAATGAACTTCATCGTCAACTCCTGAGAAGCACAATTCAAAGAAGATGTTGAAGATAGCACCGAAGTTAGCACTCCAGGGACCTCTGAATCCGAACCTCATGAACAAAGTAGTGGTACCTGAAAAAGAGATATGCCCTAATTGGATTCTATAAAGTATGTCTCTTATGTTTAAAGTGATAATAGACCAAGGCTGGCTAGATTGGTTCACAAAGGAGTATATTCCTATTTATCTGAAGCTAGTTTCCCAGTTTTACCACTATATTCAATTTTCTTTTGATTTAGAAGATGAGTATGTTGTACGAAGTTGGATTAATGACCATATTTGTACCTTCTCTTCAAGGTTATGGGATACATGCCTTAGGATACATCATGATAGTATTTGGGAGGACTATTAGAGTGGTCCTCCACCTCCAAGAGAGTTCTTTGTTTTGGAAGAAGCTTTGTGAAATTTAACTGGAAATGAAACCAAGAGGAGAGCCCATGCTGCCAAGATAGATGGTGAATCTAGAATCTTGTTTATGTTTGTTCAGAATTTGGTTATCCCCAAAAAAGGTGCTTTTCTATAATCAAGTATCATGATGTATTTTTGATACATCTCATGAAAAATGGACATAAGATCAACCTTTCCACGTAAATTATAAACCATGTGCCTGAGTTGATCAAAACAACCTCTAAGTCAACCTCCCTATTTTATTAAAGTCTTATCTTAGCTATGATACATTCAAAGGGATTGGTTGGACTAGATGAAGAAGTTATAAAGGATTATGAGTTATGTATTTCAAAATTTATTTTAAAGAGAATGAAAATCATTCGGAATCCATAGAGGAAATCATGGGTGGAAGATAATAATAGAGTTTATAAAAAGTTTAACCTAGTGGAAAACCCTTCAATACCTAAGGATATCTCTCATCCTAGTTTAGAACTAGATGAGACTGTTGATTGTTTTGATGTGGAAGAAGAGGAATATAGTACACCTTCTCCTCAAGTCATATTTGAAAAGAAAGCATCTGTTCCTTAAAAAGTTTTTGATCTGGAAGAACAACTTATTTTGAAAAAAGAATCTGCTTCTAAGGCAAGTGGAAAGAGTGTTGTAGAAGAGCATATAGAAGAATATATTCCAATTATGCAGGAAGCTACCCTTAAGTAACTCCAAGAGGAACAAGTGGTTCTTGAAGTTATTCCTTCTGCTGAAGAGAGAATAAAGCAAGACTTTCAGTTGGCTTGAAAGGAAATGGATGAGGAAATAAGGGATGAATTCGTGGAAGTAGATCAAGGATCTAAATATCTAAATATTGATAAAGATGCACTTTTTGAGGGGGATCAACCCCCCAATCTAGAATCCGTTGAGGTCCCTAATCTTATTGATCCAAGATGAGTGGATACATGGTATAAATTCCCCAGTTATTTTGATGTGACTGATTAACATGAAGTCTCAGTTAAATGAATTAATCTGTCTACTATGTTTCAATTGAAACTAGAATCTGCACCTAGAGCTACCACTACCAAGGAACCTGATCCTATCTCAGCTTCTATTCCTTAACCCTCACAAGAATCTCCAAACTTGGTAGATAAGGATGATCTGAAAGCCTTTTGAGATACCCTATTGGATGGAGTTGATAAAATCATGAATAACCTTCCATATCATGTAACCAATCTGAGTGAAAGATATGCTTAACTATTTTTTGTAAAAATTCATATGGAAGATTCAACCCAAGATTCTTCATGAGATACAAGAAATCATAGTTGAGAACAAACTGCACAATGATGAAGTAAAAACTCTCGTAGGTATGGTTAAGGATATGCAGAAAATAATGAACTCAAGACCAGAACCTATTTCTCATCCTATTGAGGATATTATTAGTCAGATCCTATAGGAAGTAGCCTCACTTATTCAACCTCATCTAACCACTTTAGCCGACAGAGTAGCTGAAAGAAACAAGAAGATTTTTCAAGAGATGCGCGAGCTTGTTACCGGTCTTAACAATTTAATTAACGAGTATAATTTTTGTCTCCAGAAAGTTATAAATCAACTCAAATCACTTAACTTGGCTGTCACTACTTCCTGTACTATTGGACAATAATCTCAACCTACTTTTGAAAGTGATCTTCTCAGAACAGTTGTCAAAGAATAACTTCAGGATGTGTTTAGTGGCTTTGATAAAGAATCTCTATCTGATATTATCAAGAACCGTGATAGAGTTTTTGATTTGGTTAGAATCCATTACAAGACTTCCAATGATGCTCAGTAATAAATTACCAAGAAGTTGGACTTCTAATTCTATCTAATATTATCTAAGAATGACATGACCAACCACTTCAAGTACCTTGTGAAGAATATGAGGATCCCTCCTATAACTCAAGATTTCAAAAATCAAGTCCAAAATCTCACAGATTTTACCCCTTTGTTGGATAAGTTTATGGATAACAATGATGACTTTGAGAAATCCATGAAATATGGCGGTGAAATCATTGTTGAATTCACCAAAATTTTAAGGCCTTGTCTTCATGTTCAAAGTACTACCATTTTTGCTCCTGCAGCTGCACCCCTAAGATCTGGTTTTCCTACCTTCCCATCCTCTTCCCTTACCTCCACATATATGTCTATATCTTAGGCTCTGAGTCATATCAGGCCTGTAATCCCTGATCAACATTTGCCTCAGTCTTCTACTGCACCTACCTTTGCACCTTCTATTTTTGAAGGAATCCCTTTACTATCTCTGTCCACTACTTCACTCCCATCATCTACTTCTACCTCTACTCCTTTGGCTTCTTCTTCTAATTTTTCTACCTAGGGAAAGGATAAGACAAGCCATCGATGAAGAAAATTGGTTACTATCATTTGATGGGGATGTTTTATATAGTGTTATCCTTTACTACCTGTACTTACATTTTTGATCAATCTACTGCATTGTGACCTTTATTGTATACTTCTTATTTACTCTTTTTGATAATCCCAAAATGGGGATAAATATGTATTCTATATGAACTAAATTCACTTTAAATAATAGACACATTACCTAAGAATAAATCTATCACTCCCATGATTTGTGACCATCAAAAAGGGGGAGATTATTGGACTCCTCAGGTATTAATCATGTTTTAATGATCACATATTATATATATTCTGTAAAGCATGTTAATCAGGTTTAATCTATCTAGAATCATGTGTATAGATGATTAGTTTCTTTATGAATTAAATAATTATTTTTTAAATATTTTTTTTCTAATGAAATTCTATTATAAATAATTAAGTTTAATTCATTATATGAATATCACTATTTAAATCTATGTACAATGATTTGACTAAGTCTGATAAACCGTGAGTCTGTCACCGGTTGTGTTTTTATAGAAAAGGACCCATACACCGTAACCATCCATACACCGTAACCAACAGACACCATAACCATCCATACAATGTAACCATCTAGAAAACGTGACTATCCAGAAACTGTAACCATTCAGACACCATAACCATCCAGACACTGTGACCATCTAGAAACCTTAACCATCTAGAGACCGTGATCATCTAGACTCTGTTGACATCCAGAAACCATAACCATCCAGACACCATAACCATCTAGACACTGTCACCATCCAGACACCATGACCATCCAAATACCATAACTATCTTGACACTGTAACCATCCAGACACCATAGCCATCTAGACACCGTAACAATCTAGACACTGTTACCATCCAGACACCGTGACCAGACACCATGATCCTAACACCACATATGTGCTATCAGTTCCTGATATCTATACAACTATGCCATCATATCTATATCACCACTCAAAGAAAAAGAAGCAGACATAGTTTTAAGGATACACCATTTCCTGGAGACACCGTTTAAGGAAAGACAATGACACCATTTCTTAATCTATTTTATCGTATTTCAATTTAATTTCTAATGGCCATATTTGAATCTTTTAAATGCAATGACATAATTAATGTTTCTTTATAGTCATGTCACCTAATAGTAAAAAGTATGAGATGCAGAATTCATGCATCTTGTCGGCTCCAACACATGCATTCCAAGAATAAATAGAACAACATGGCCCAGAGAAAAGCATGTGATCGTGGAGAATGTAGTGACGATAGTGCAAAAACAAAACAAGTGTGTGCTCGATAACAAAGAACCACAAGATTTCATGAAACTTTACACTTCTGAAGAACACATGAATCATACTCAAATTCTTGAGTCAAGAACATTTTCACATCATCAACTCCACGAAGAACATGAGCCAGATCTAGATGACTTACAATACTCTGTTTTCCACGAGAGGAATCTATTTCTGCACATGATTCATCCCAGAAGTCCAAAGCTGCATAGACTAACACTCATAACACTTATAAACTTATCTCATTATTTCATCTCTATTGTGTATTATTTTTCTTATATTTTGAGAAGTGTGCGTGTCTGTATTAGACACAAACTATCTCTTGCATAAAACCTAAGGATACAAGATATCCTTTTTCTTACATCTTTTTACACCTGTGTATTCCCATGAATAAGTGTGGAAGAGGTTTTTTGTGACCTTTTAGTTCATAACCACAAAGAACTGTGGAAGAGGTCATGTGATCTGAAGAGTATTGGGAACTATTGTAATGCCTGATACGGGCTGTGTACCAAGTTTATTTATATTAACTGCTTGGTGGCAGGTGATCACCAAGTGGAGTGGATTAGGTCTCGGCTTGAGACTAAACCACTTGATTTATTTCCACTGTGTTGTTTAATTTTAATGTTTTTTATTTTACTATTTAATTCATAAATCACTAAATTTACTTTGATAGTTAATCTTGGAATGAAGTTATAATTTTTTTCCTTATTATAATAGCTTCAAAAGTAATGTTAATAACTGATATTAAGATTAATGAGAATTAATAAATCTTTTATGAAGTTTTTAAAATAGTCAAACATTCATAACCGTATAACCTTGATTGACTTGGATATATTTAAATTTATTGGAAAATGTTTTTAAGAATACTTTTTAAACAAAAATTTTAATAGATACTCAATTCACCCCCCTCTTATGTACTATACTTTGAGAAAAAATCTCCAGTACATTATACATACTTTGATGATATTATAAATATGTTACAACCATAATCATTATTCTATTCATCCTATGAATGACAAGTCACCATACGTGCATACGTATGACTTACCGTCTCCACATCGTGGTGTAGTTTGTTATTCAAACACTTCATTATTGGGATAGGTATAATAATGAGTATAAATAATGTAAATAGTAAATATAACTTTTTAATTATTCTGTATATATGATATACCATCCAATTACATACAATTTCACCATCTATAGAATGATTTTTCACTCATGCGTACGTACGTATTAACGACTCCACGAACGTGATGAAATTCATTACCCATCATAAACATTGAAGAATAATTTTAATTTTATGATTAAAAATAATGTCTAAAAACATAATATCATTTGGATATGAATAAAATAAATCTTATCCATACCAAACGTGTTTTACATAACCAAGCATATAAAGGAAAACGAACCGGTTAACAGTCGAAACAAAGATACTATAGAAATATTCTTAATAGAGTAATATTAGAATATCATATATAATATCATATTTATGTATGTGGTTTTTGTATAGTTTAATAACAATGATTTAACTATTATACATCATGTTAATGTACCCTCAGTCAAGGAAAAGTACAAGTTAAGGGTTAATTCTACAATCTCTTCATTATCTGAGGTTTTTTATACGTGAGTATCTATTGGGACCTCTTTATTATCCAAATCCGTGTTTCTTAAAAATATATTTCAAAAATTTTTTACTCATTCCTAGATTATAGGTTAAAGTTATTTATACCCTTGTATTTTTTACAAAATTTTTATAAAGTAATCTTTCCATCATTTTCAAAAGAAGGTTCTTTACGACCTTTTCGACAAAATTATGGAAAGAATGTTTTTAACTTATACGACGAGTACGGATATTTTCTGCCGTTATAACACCTTCGAAGCTTCCCTTACAAGATTATAATAATATATTCAAAATAAATGTTTTCTTTTATAGTTATGTGACTTTTAAATGATTTCAAAATAAAAATATATGTTTCTCTCAAATAGTTTTGATTTCATATCTATCAACATCGTTTGATGGATTTAACACTTGTTTGAAATTGATTAATTATGATATAATCTTCCATATTTTATTGAAGGTTTTGTAATATGATTGAAATTGGATGTGTTATTTTTATAACATTTATGGTTTATGGTTAAAGTATTAACATTTAGTATTCTAGTTTTAATACAAATGTTTATGTTATGTTTCAACCTTTTTATATGAGTAACGCATTGGACTTAGTAAGTAACGGGTGGAGCCCTCTATAGCTCCTCGATGAATCAGAGGGTCTCATGAGACAAACTATTGTGTTGGCACAAGGCTTTGACTAAAATCTTATTTGTTTTCTTGGCACAAGGCCTTGACTATGTGGTTATGTTGTCTGACATTATGCATTCCATCATTATGAAATTGGCTATTGATATTAAATGTGATTATTCAACTAGTATAATATCCATGTGGATAATTAAATTTAATTATTTGATTAATCTTTTCCATATTATTATAACGTTTTAGTTTAAAAGGCTTGTGTTTTAGTCTTATACATTGCCTTAAATGTTTATGGTTATTTTTGAAAGTTTCCGCTATATTGTTATCCTTATTGAGCATCTTAGCTCACCCCTTTATTTTATTTTATTTTTTCCAGGATATTAAGAAGTATATTATGATTGACCTGTAGGAATAAGCTAAGGGGATAAAAGTGCGTTCAAAGGGGACATAATGTTGTTGTTTTTCAATTTCATAATGTAATGTAAAACTTATGTATGCATCTAGTACTTCTAAGGCTACTAAACTATTCGGTCTTTATGGACATGATTCCTTGTTTCATTCCAATGTTATGTAATAATGCACTGACTCTGGGTAACTAGAGTCGGGGTGTTATAGTTGGTATCATAATAATTTAGTACAAACCTTGGAAACCATAGTTAGAAAAACTCTGATTAGAGAACATTACCCTAATATAGACTTTTAGGGTTAGTATAGAAGAACATCTGATAATTTTGGTAATGTTGAGATTTATCGAGTTTTCCAAGCAATACATCCCTATCTGGATACGAGCCGGTAGAGGCAGCTCAGGCCCAGATGTACCTAGGAGTGAAAATCAGACAAGGAGTTTTGGGCTTGACCCGGGGTATGCTGGTACACGACATCGGTCCTTGCTGCACTCTTGGTTATGAAACTCCTAGGAGATATTCTTATGATAATTCACATTTTATTTATAAACCATTATGAAGGATTTTTGAGTATATAAATCTTTACAGAAAACATTTTTATGATTATGGATTATGTCCATAAAATGTTTAATTTATGTTAAGTGTTTTACATGTTTTGAATTATGTATTGCGATTCGCAAACTAATCTACTGTATTCCATTGTTTAGAAATTTCACATAGTGTAAGTAATGTAAATAGAATCAACACAAAAAATCCATATAGGAATTTACCTCCTACTCATGATAATTATAGTGGATATGGTGATGAAACCAGTGCGGAATAACTTATCACTATACTATGATAACTCACTCAGGTTATGAATAATAACCTTACCCATATGGAGCACCCTGATCTATAATGCAGATGATCAATGTTAGACCTCTTCATGAGGAAAAAAACGACCAACATTCATTGAGAATACAAATCCATTTGTAGCTGAGAAATGGATAAGTTCATTAGAGAAAATATTTCATGCTTGGGGTGCAACGAAAGGGAAAAAGATGTCAGGGAAGTTTATCGCCTCACAGGAGATGCAGATCAATGGTGGTCATTTATTAAAAACACAAAGGAGGATGAAGATTTTTCAAATATTGAATGGAGGGAGTCTAGAGAACTTTTCTTGGAAAAATACTTTCCTCGTGACCATCAAGAAGATATGGAAAGGCAATTTCTGAGTCTTAGAAAAAAGGAGAATGAGAATGTCTCAAAGTATGAGTATAACTTTATAAGGTTAGAAAGGCTTGAAACATATTATATATGCAACCCAAGGAGTAAGATTGATCAATTATTTTATGGGTTAAAAATATTTCTCCATCGAGCATTAGTCTCACAATACTTCTCATCATATGAAAATATTGTCTCAAGTTCTATCAAGATAGAAGAAGAATTCTCTAAGTCTTACGAATTTAAATAAAGGTAAGAGAATGCGAGATATATTGAACACTTTGGAAATGTGAATAAGGGGAAGAAGGGAAAAGTTAGATTTTCATCCTACAATAAATGTGGGAAGAAACACCCCGGTACTTGCCTGAAGGGAATGGGAGTCTGTTACAAATGTGTTAAAAAAGGCCACTATGCTCGTGATTACAAGGGAAAGAAAGAGGTTGTCAATGTTGAATGCTAAAATTGTAGAGAAATGATGAATTATGAAAATTAATTCCCTATGTGCCGAGGATACTAACCTCAGAAATGGACAAGGGAGTAATTCCAAGCTTATGCAATCACTACTGCTGAGGTTGAAGCTTCAAATGACATGGTGGCATGTAATTTAATGGTTTCCTCAAGTTTATCCAATTTCTTTATTTGATTCTGGATCATAGCATTGTTTCATATCTTCCCAATTTTCTAAGAAAATTAGATATTCCTAATTTGATTTAATAAGGGATTTGTCAGTCAAAACTACCAAGGGAAGTATCATTACAACAAAGTTTTATGAATCAGTTCCCATTAAGGAATATAAACATTATTTATCTATTGATATCATCGTCATACCCATGATTGAATTTTATATAAAGCTCAGTATAGATTGGATTTCAGACCATGATGTGATAATCAATTTTAAGAAGATGGAGGTTACAATTTTTGATAATGATAATGAGTACATTATATTTAGAGAAAAAACGTCACCATCTGATTCATGTCTATATTCACCCCCTGTAGTTATACTAAATTAAATTATTGGGGAGGAATAGAATGAAATAACTATTGGTTAGGAATGATATCTTCAAATAGAGGATGTAAATATTGTGCAAGAATATGTCGATGTGTTTCCAGAGGATTTACCTGGACATCCTCCAAAATGAGAAATTGATTTTTCCATTGATTTAATTCCTGATTCAAGGACCATATCAAATACCCCTTATATAATGACTACTATGGAATTAGTGGAGAAAAAGAAACAATTGGAGTAATTGAGTAATAAAGGATTTATTCTCCCTATTGTTTCTATATGGGGATCCCCAATTCTTTTTGTTAAGAAGAAATATGGATCTATGAGGTTGTGTATTGACTACAAGTAGATCAATGCTATAAAAATAAAGAACAAGTATCCCCTACCTCGCATGTATGATTTATTTTATCAACTTCATGGAGTACCCCTATCGATTGTTTCTGATCATGATCCCCATTTTACATCAAGATTTTGGAAAAGTATTCTGAAGGCCTTGGGTACTGAACTTCATTTGAGCACTGCCTACTACCCTCAAACTAATGCACAATCAGAATGGACTATTAAAACCTTAGAAGACATGTTGATATCTTTCTCACTTGAATTTCAAGGTATTTGGGATCAGTATTTACCTCTGGTAGAATTTTCATATAACAATAGCTTCCATTCAATTATTCATGTGGCACCATATGAAGAATTATATAGAAAGAGATGTCACACACCAACTTGTTGGGATGATGTTGGTGAAAGAAATATCCTAGGCCCAAAACATGCTGAGGAAACAATGGAAAAGGTTAAGATTATCCAAACCGACATAAAAGTATCTCAATGTAGGAAAAATAGATATGACGATAACCGAAGGAAGGATTTGGAATTTCAAGTAGGAGATCATGTTTTCTTGAAGTTATATCAATGGAAGGGTGTTATACATTTCGGTAGGAAGTGTAAATTAAGTCCCAGTTACATCGGACTTTTCAAAATTCTAGAACATATTAGATATGTATCATACCATTTGGAAATGCCTCTAAGTCTCTCCAAAGTTTGTGATGTGTTCCACGTCTCACTGTTGAGAAAATACATGCCTGGCCCAAAACATGTACACACCTATGAAGAACTAGAACTGGAAGCCGACCTATCTTATTGCAAAGAGCCTATTTGAATTCTTGATACCAGAGAACAAGTGTTAAGAAACCAGCCGACTCATCTAGTGAAAGTTCTATAGAGAAACCATAATATGGAAGAGGCAACGAGGGAACCTCTGGAACTTATATTGAAGAACCACCCAATTCTTTTTATGAAAAAATATTCTATAAATTTTGAGGATGGAATTATTTCAAGGAGAGAAGAATGTAACACTACAAGATTCCATGACACACTTCTCTTTGAATAATACAATAGCTTGTGCTCTATGCAACTTCGAGCTCTAACACACCACAACCAATCAAGCTAGCCGCTTTGAATAGTAATACCTACTTTTTGAAATTTTATAAATTTTATTTTTCAAAATGGACTTCATTTTGGGATTTGGAAGATCAAAATTAGCTTAAAGTGAATTTTTGGTATTTTTTTGAAAACTTTCAATTTTTGATGAATAGTGAAAAGCACTGAGTTATTATTTAAAACTGACTTTTTATTTAAATAATTATTTATTTTAGTTAAATTTATTTTATAACAAAATAGATACAAAATTAATATTTTTGTTAAATGTAATTTAATGGAGTTATTTTATAATAATATTGGATATATAAAATTTTATTGAACTTTTAACGTCTTTTACCCACCTTTTAGGCACATTTGTAAATTTGCATAAGACATAATTTTACCTCTTCTGTGAATTGAATTTCAAAAATCCAAGAGACACTGTTGACATCAGTAAGTAAAATGTAGTTCAATAGGATGAAAATAATTTTTGGTGAATAATAACTTTTTAATTTTATTTACCACGGTTAAAAGTAAATAGGGTAATTAAAGGTAAAATGATATTATAATTACCCTAACACTTGTACTAATTCTATTGGATAAGTTTATTTCGAAAAAATAAACCTTAGTAAGAAAATATGATCCTTTTGGTTCACTTTTATTAGGTTAGGACATTTATTATTATTTAATTTAAAGAAGAGTTAAAAGTGATAAATTCAATGTTTAATAACTAAACCATTTTTTATATATGGTTATACATAAGATAAATTCGACTTTAAATGTTTATTAGAAATATAAAAACATTTTCTAAAAAATAATATTTTATTTATATTTTTTAAATATTAAATAATTAATTTTATTTATGACCTAATGATGATGCAATAATCACCTTATTAATGAAATATGAAAATAACTGATATTATAAATATCCAAATAAATGTAAATTTAGACTTATGATGAATTAAACTAATTTTAAAAATTAATATTACATGTTAGAGTTGATTAAATAATTGTTTGTGAAGTGATAATACTGTTATAACTTTCACAAAAACCAAATACCAAATAATGTTAAAATTGACATAAATGTGTTTTAAAAAAAAATACCATATTATTAATTGATATAATATTCATAAAAATATATGTTTCGTCCAAAGGAATTAGATAAGGAGAGATATATCAATAATTAACCACTTGGGGTTCTCTTTGCTTTTTATAGTATGTTTATTAACCATTTATTATAGTAATACAAGAATACGTGGTAAAAGTTAAACTATTTAACTAACGGTTAAATCTAAATGATAAGGTTAATACAGTGACCTAAACCTATCTAAAACCTATTGGTTGAGAGGTTTTAGACCAATAGCCACCGTAACCTAGAAATAAATCATTTTGGAGCCATTATAAACCAAATATGATTGTATAATAAAATAATATTTGAAGATTTTCTTAAAGTGACCCTCACCTCTCTAATAAAAGGGTACTTCCCATTCTCTCGAAATCACACCTGAAAATCCATTTTTCTCAACCAAACCCTGATCAAATATCCTCCCAAATACCCTCACTTCGACCTAGAGGCCTTAATTTTAAGATAAATCCACCTTAAGGATCCCTTTTGATCAACTCAAAAGGAAATACCCAAAGAAGAGGTAATAATTTCTTCACCTCTTTCAATGTTCTTGTCTTCTTCCACTTCCTCTTTCATTGTTGTTTCCATACCAAAATAATAAATCCAGTAAATTATACATACTATTATTTAATTATAAATATGTTACAACCATATTAATTATTCTATTCATCCTATGAATGACAGGTCACCATACGAGCGTACGTACAACTTACCATCTCCACGTCGTGGTGTAGTTTTTTATTCAAACACTTCATTATTGGGATGGGTATAATAATGAGTATAAATAATTTAAATATTAAACATAACATGTTAATTATTCTTTATATATGATATACCATCCAATTACATACGATTTTACCATCAATAGAATGATATTGTCGCTTGTGCATTCGTACGAATTACCGTCTCAACGAACGCGATGAAATTCATTCCCCATCATAACCATTCAAGAATAATTTTCATTTTATGATTAAAAATAATATTTTAGAACATAATATCATTATGGATATGAACCAAATACATCATATCCCTAAAAAACATGGTTTACATAATGAAGCATATAAAGGAAAACGAATCAGTTAACAATTGAAACAATGATACTACTGAAATATTGTTATCAAAGTAATATTAGAATATCCTATATTATATCATATTTATGTATATGGTTCTTTTATAATTTAATAAAAATTATTTAACTATTATACCGGAGGTTAACCTACCCTTAATCCGGGAAAGGTTCAAGGTAAGGGTTAATTCTACAATCTCTTCATTATCCGAGGTTGTTTATACGTGAGTATCTACTTGGACCTCTTTATTTTCCAAATCCATGTTTCTTAAAAATGTATTTCAATTTTTTTTACTATTTCCTAGACTATAGGTTAAAGTCATTTATTCCCTTGTTTTGATTTTTATAAAATTTTTATAATGTAATCTTTTCTTCGTTTTCCAAACAAGGTCCTTTACGACCTTTTCGACGAAATTATGGAATTAATGTTTTTTAACTTATATGAATAGTGCGGATATTTTCCACCATTATAAAACCTTCGAAGCATCCCTTACAAGAATATAATAATATATTCAAAATAAATGTTTTCTTTTATAATTATATTAATTTTAAATGATTTCAAAATAGAAAGAGATATTTCTCTCAAATAGTTTTGATTTTATATATGTTAACATCCTTTGATGGATTTTACACTTGTTTGAAATTGATTTATTATGATAAAAACTTCCATATTTTATTGAAGGTTTTGTGATATGATTTAATTCAGTTGTTTTATATTTATACCATTCATGGTTTATGGTTAAAGTATTAACATTTAGTATGTTAGTTTTAGTACAAATGTTTATGTTATGTGTCAACCTTTTAATATGAAGAATGCATTAGACTTAGTAAGTGACGGGTGAAGCCCTCTATAGCTCCTCGATGCATCAGAAGGTCTCATGAGACAAAATAGTGTCTCGGAACAAGGCCTTTACAAAATCTTATTTGTTGTCTTGTCATGAGGCCTTGACTAAGTGGATATGATGTTCGACATTATGCATTCCATCATTATGAAATTGGCTTTTTATATTATATATGATTATTCGACTATTAGAATATCCATGTGAATAAGTAAATGGAATTATTTGATTTATGTTTTACATATTATTCTGAATTATATGTTTAAAAGTATTGTGATTTAGTCTTATATATTCCCATAAATGTTTATGCTTATTTTTGAAAGTTTCCGCTATATTGTTATCCTTACTGAGCATCTGGGCTCACGCCTTTCTTATGTTATATATTTTCCAGGATATGAAGAAGTATATTATGACTGACATGATGAAATAATCTAAGGTGATATGAGTGTGTTCATAGGGGACACAATGTTGTTGTTTTTCAATTTCATAATGTAATGTAAAACTTATGTATGTATCTAGTACTTCCAAGGTTACTAAACTATTTAGTCTTTCTGGACATGATTCCTTATTTTCATGCCAATGTTATATAATAATGCCCTGACTCTGGGTAACTAGGGTCGAGGTGTTATAGTTGGTATCAGAGCAATTTTAGTACAAACCTTGGAAACTATATTTAGAAAAACTTTGATTAGAGAACATTACCCTCAGATAAATTTTTAGGATTAGTAGAGAAGAAAATCCTATAATTTTGGTAATATCTAGATTTTTGAGTTTTCAAAGTAATAAATCCTTGTATTGATATGAACAGGTAGAGGAAGATCTAGCACAGATATACCTAGGAGTGAAAACTCCGACATGGAGTTTCGACCTTGACCTGGGGTATCCTGGTACATGACAATGAGCCTTACTGCACTTTTGTTATAACACTCCTGGAAGATATGCTTATGATAATTCACATTTTATTTACAAAGAATTATGAAGGATTTATGTTTATATACCTTCTCAAAGAATACATTTTTATGATTATGGATTATATCCATAAACTATTCAATTTATGTTATGTGTTTTACAAGTTTAGAATTATGTATTGCGATTCACAAACTAATCTAGTGTATGCCATTGTTTAGAAATGGAACCTAGTGGAAGGAATGTAAACTGTATCAACGCACGTAATCCATGTACGGATTTCCCTCATACTCATGATAATTATATTGGAGCTAGTGATGAAACCAGTGATGAATAACTTATCACCATACTGGGACAACTCGCTCAGGTTATGATTTATTCACCCTACTGTTTCTCTATGGGGAGCCCATATTCTTTTTGTTAAGAAGAAATATGGATCTATGAGGTTGTGTATTGATTACATAGAGATCTATTCTATAAATATGAATAATAAGTATCCCATACGTCGTATTGATGATTTATTTGATCAGCTTCATGGACTACCCCTATCGATTATTTCTAACCATGATCCCCATTTTACATCAAGATTCTAGAAATGTCTTTAGAAGGACATGGATACTGAACTTAGTTTGAGCACTGACTACCACCCTCAAACTGATGGACAATGAGAATGGACTATTCAAACCTTAGAAGATTTGTTGAGATCTTCCTCACTTGACTTTCAAGGTATGTGGGATTAGTATTTACCTATGGTAGATTTTTCCTATAACAATAGCTTCCATTAAAGTATTCAGAAAGAACCATATGGAGTGTTATATGGAAAGAGATGTCACACACCAAATTTTTAGGATGATGTTGGTGAAAGAAAACTCATTGGCCCAGAACTTGTTGAGGAAACAATGGAAAAGGTGAAGATTATCCAAACCCACATCAAAGCAGCTCAATGTAGGGAAAATAGCTATCACGATAACTGAAGGAAGGATTTGGAATTTCAAGTAGGATATCATGTTTTATTGAAGTTATATCCATGGAAGGGTGTTATACATTTTGATAGGAAGGGTCAATTAAGTCCCAGGTACATCAGACCTTTTGAAATTCTAGAACATATTGGAGTTGTAGCATACCATTTGGCAATGCCTCCAAGTCTCTTTAAAGTTCTTGATGTGTTCCATGTATCACTATTGAGAAAATACATTCCTGACCCAACACAAGTACTCACATATGATGAAATTGAACTAGAACCCGACCTGTGTTATTGCAAAGAGCCTATCCGAATTCTTGATACCATAGAAAAAGTGTTGAGATACAGACGACTCGTCTGGTGAAAGTTCTATGGAGAAACCATAATATGGAAGAGGCAACATGGGAACCTGAAACACTTATTATAAAAAACCACCCAAATCATTATATGTAAAAATATTCTAGAAATTTTTAGGATGAAATTATTTTAAGGTGGGAAGAATGTAACACTACAAGCTTCCATGGTACACTTTTATTTGAATAATACAATAGCTTGTGCTTTATGGAACTTCGAATTCTAACACACCACGACCAATACAACTAGAGATTTTGAATTGTAATACCCACTTTTTGAAATTTTATAAATTTTAGTTTTCAAAATGGACTTCATTTTTAGATTCATAATATCAAAATTAGCATAGGGTGAATTTTTTGTATTTTTTTGAAAACTTTCAATTTTTGATCAATAGAGAAATACATTGCGTTATTGTTTAAAACCAAATTTTTATTTAAATAATTAGTTATTTTATTTAAATTTATTTTATTTCAAAACAAATACATAATACCTATTTATTTTCAATTTAATTAATTGGAGTTATTTTATAATAAGATTTGATATATAAAATTTTATTGAACTTTTAATGTCTTCTAGCCACCTTTTAGGAACATTTTTAAATTTTCATAAGACGCAATTTTAACGCCTCTATGAATTGAATTTCAAAAATCCAAGAGACACAGTTGATATGAATAATTAAAATGTAGTTCAAAATGATGAAAATAATTTTTGGTGAATAATAACTTTTGAATTTTATTTACCGCAGTTAAAAGTAAATAGGGTAATTTAAAAAAAAGATATTATAATTACCCTAACACATGTACTAATTATATTGGATTAGTTTATTTCGACAAAATAAACCTTAGGAAAAAATATGATCCTTTTGGTCCACTAGTATTAGATTAGTACATTTATAATTATTTTATTTAAAGAAGTGTTAAAAGTTATAAATTCAAAGCTTAAAAACTAAACCATCTTTAATATAGGGTTACACATAAGATAAATTAGACTTTAAATAGTAATTATAAACATAAAAATATTTTCTACAAAATGATATTTTATTTATATTTTTTATACATTAAATAATTAATTTTATTTATGGCACAATGATTCTGCTGTAATAACCTTATTAATGAAATATTAAAATAACTGATATTATAAATATCCAAATTAATGTAAACTGAGACTTATGATAAATTAAACTAATTTTATAGGTTAATATGAAATTTTAGGGTTTATTTAATAATTTTTTTTAAGTGATAAAGTTGTTATGACTTTTCCAAAAACAAAATCCAAATAGTGTCAAAATTGACATAAATGAGTTTTTTACAAAATACTATATTATTAATTGATATAATATTCACAAAAATATATTTTTTGGCCAAAGGACTTATATAAGGTTATATATATAAATATTTAACCACTTTGGGTTCAATTGTCCTTTTATAGTAAGTTTATTAACCATTTATTATAGTAATATAAGAATATGTGGTACAAGTTAAACTATTTAACTAAGAATTAAATATAAAAGATAAGGTTAATATAGTGACATAAAGCTATCTAAAACCTATTATTTGAGAGTTTTATGACCCATACCCACCGTAAACTTTAAATAAATCCTTTTGGAGCCATTATAAACCGAATATTATTGTATAATAAAATAATATTTGAAGATTTTCCTAAAGTGATCCTCACCACTCTTATAAAAGGGTACTTCCCCTTCTCTCAAAATCACACCTCCAAAGCCATTTGGATCATCCAAAACCTGATCAAATATCCTCCCAACTACCCTCACTTAGACCTAGAGGCCTTACATGGATCAAAAATCCAACCTAAGGATCCCTTTTGATCAACTCAAAAAGAAACACCCAAAGAAGAGATAATAATTTCACCGCCTCTTTCAAAGTTCTTTTCTTCTTCAAATTCCTCTTTCTTTGTTGTTTCCATACCAAAATAATAAATATAGTAACATATAAATACATTTATTTTATTATAAATATGGTACAACCATATTCATTATTCAATCCATCCTATGAATGAAAATTCACCATACATGCGTACGTACAGCTTACCGTCTCTACGTCATCGTGTAGTTTGTTATTCAAACACTTCATTGTTTGGATGGGTATAATAATGAGTATAACTGATAAAAATAATAATTATAACATTTTATTTATTTTCTATATATTATATAACATCTAATTAAAAACTATTTCACCATCTATAGAAAGATATTGTCGCTCGTGCATACGTACGGATTACCGTCTCAATAGACAAGATGAAATTTATTCCCCTTCATAACCATTGAAGAATAATTTTCATTTTATGATTAAAAATAATGTTTAATAACTTAATATAATTCTGGATATGAATCAAATACATCTTATCCATAACAAAAATGTCTTACATGACCAATAATATAAATGAAAACAAATCAGTTATCACCCGAAACAATTATATTTCTGAAATATTATTAACAAAGAAATATTAGAAGATCATATATGATATCATATTTATGTACGTGGTTATTTTATAATTTAATAACAATGATTTAACTATTATACAAGAGTTTAACTTACCCTCAATCAATAAAAATTACAAGTTAAGTGTTAATTCTATAATCTCTTCAGTATTCGAGGTTATTTATACGTGAGTATCTACTAGGACCTCTTTAACATCCACTTCCGTGTTCCTTAAAAATGTATTTCAAAAAAGTTTTAATATTTCAAGCACTATTGTTTAAATTCATTTATATCCTTGTTTGAATTTTTATAAAATGTTTATAAATTAATCCTTTCATCATTTTCCAAACAAGGCCCTTTATGGCCTTTTCGAAAAAATTAAGGAAAGAATGTTTTTTTACTTATATGACAAGTGTGGCTATTTTCCACCATTCTAACACCTTAGAAGATTACCTTACAAGCTTATAATAATATTTTAAATGTAAATGTTTTCTTTTATAATTAATTGACTTTTAAATTATTTTAAAATAGAAAGATATATTTCTCTCAAATAGTTTTGATTTCATCTATGTGAACATCCTTTGATGGATTTTACACATGTTTGATGTTGATTTTTTATAATACAATCTACAATATTGTGTTGAAGGTTTTATGATATGATTTACTATGGATGTGTTAGTTTTATAACATTCATGGATTATGATTAATGTATTAACGTTTAGTATGCTAGTTTTAATATGAACGTTTATGTTATGTTTCAACCTTTTCATATGAGGAATGCATTGGACTTAGTAATTGACGGGTGGAGCCCGCTATATCTCCTCGATGCATTGGTAGGTCTCACGAGACAAACTAGTGTCTTGGAACAAGGCCTTGACAAAATCTTATTGGTTGTCTTGTCATGAGGCCTTGACTATGTGGTTATGATGTTCGACATTATGCATTCCATCATTTTGAAATTGGATATTTATATTATATATGATTATTCGACTAGTAAAATATCCATGTGAATAAGTAAATGGAATTATTTGATTTATCTTTGCCATATTATTCTGAAGTTTACGTTTAAAAGGATTGTGTTTTAGTCTTATACATTTCCTTAAACATTCATGGTTATTTTTTTGAAAATTTCCACTATATTGTTATCCTTATTGAGTATTTGAGCTCACTACTTTCTTATGTTTTATTTTTCCCAGGATGTGAAGAAGTATATTATGACTGACCTGTAAGAATAGTCTAAGGGTATATGAGTAGGGGACCCAATGTTATTGTTTTTCAATTTCACATTGTATTGAAAAACTTATGTATTTATCGAGTACTTTTATGGATACTAAACTGTTTGGCCTTTCGGGACATGATTCCTTGTATCATTCCAGTGTTATGTAATAATGCACTGACTCTGGGTAACTAGGGTCAGGGTGTTACAATTCAAGCTCCAGATGAATCTCAACAATGTATTTTCCTCTAGATTGAGTGTGTTATTTCTTCTTTAATGATTCTAAACTGTAATTATTGCACGAAATCACCCATTATAAAAGGTTAGTTTCAAAAATAAACATTAAAATTAAAATTAAAAATAAAAATAAAAATAAAATTAAAAATTATAATACACTGGGCCACTATCCTCGACAACGATGCCAAAAATTTGATGGCCTTGAAGGTATTCAATAATTTATTAAGGGATAATTAAAATTAATAATTTATATTTCACTGGAATTAATGTGACTATATAAATAAATGTAGAATGTGGTGAGTTCATGGATGTACCCATAATATGGTGAAATTATATTTTTAGGATATTTAAAGGCAATTATGAATAAATTAATTTATGAAAGATAAAAAAGAAAGTAGATTTTTCTTTGTAATCAATTTGATAAAGAATGTTAGTTTTATTTGATTTTGGGTTCAGGTTCTACTAAATTTATAAATTAAATTGATCTTCCATGATTGATTTTGGAGTTAAGATGAGGAAAATACTTGATCTTGGAATTGGATCTTTAATATATAAATCCCCATTTTCTCATGGTCATGTACAAGGTTTTTTAATGAAGAAAGTGTATTGATACCATTTTTAAACATAATTACCCAAAACAATTCAATTGTTAGGCCTAATTAAATGTAATTATTTTCATAAATAAAATTATAATTTCATAATTATTATTCTAAGGATCATGATATAGAAAGTGGTAATAAATTTAAATGAATTCTGATTACAATAACCTAACCATGAACAAAATAATAGAAAAATATTTCATAGAACCGTCCCCCCTTATCCATATAATCGGACCTATTTTGGGATTTATCCACTCATTTTAGTCATGAGGTAGTAATAGGGGACAATAAAATGAAAGAAATTAAGAATTGAGATGGTAGATTAGAATCAGTGAAGGGATTTGTAGCATCACAACACCTTTCCACATTCTCTGGTGTCTGAATGATTCTCAATTTTAGACAAGTACACGTATTTATAGGAATTAAAAGTGCTATGGATGGATTTTATATAAAATCAATTTATCTAATAAATTAATTTAGAGTCGATCTTGATGTTTCATGGGAGTCCATGGTGAAAAGTTTTGGTGTTTAGTCATGGTTCTTAGAAAACTCAAAGCAAAATTTCCCCATTTGCTAGATTCATTACATGAACATTGGTTTCACACTGTGAAATATCCTGATCTCCTCACCAATTGATCTCTTCATATCCTAGAACATTACTTGTGTATGATCATGAAATGTATCATAATTTTCAGTGTGAACCTTCATTTATTTCCTTAAAAGTTCATCTTCTGCTCTATTTTTCTCATTTTCATGTTTATCCTCTTATTCAAGCCATGAAATCTTCTACCAATTTTTATATGACTTGAATTGGGTATTCCAGGAAGTTGTTTCTTGGATTAATTATTAAAAAATATATCTATGAAATATTTCTATCAAATATGTACATAGATCCTCAAAGTTGAAAAAAAATTCATCAATTTTTGGAAGTAGGTACTTTTTATTTATGTACATCTTGTAGAGATCCCTATAATGTATACAAAATAACAGTGATCCATTATTTTTCTTGAAAAAGAGAACCGATGAACCCCATGATGATAAAATATGAATTATGAGTCCTTTAAACAAATCTTCTGATAACTACTTATTTAACTCTTCTAGTTCTATTAAGGTCATCCTATGGGGGATCTTGAATAGAAGGGTGGCTCCAGCTATGATTTTTATTGATAACTATACCTTACAATCTAGGGGAAGGCTAGGAAATACCTCTGGAAATACATCAGTATACTCTATCATAAGGGGAAATTCCCCTAGGATGATTCTTTCCTTTGACAGAACCATTGGGGGAAGATATAACTATTTACTACGTATTACACCAATACAGTTGGTATTTTTTCTTGAGGAAGTTTGCGATCTTTATTCCATTTATATAAGACAATGGGATAGATTATTACATGGAATGAGATATCCTTTTGAAATAGTTAATGCGATCTCTATTTACTAAAATCTATTCCATGCCTAGTATAGAATCAAAATCCCGTAAATCATTGAAATATTAGTTGGGAGAATCTTCCCTCAAATTCTAGCTGGGAAAAAGGTATTGCACTTATGTTTCATTAATGCAACCATTAGGTGTTTTCATTTATATTTATACTTCCATGTGTCAAGGGTATGATTTAATATCTCTATAAAACTTATAAAATATAAATTAATTTATATATGTCAGTTTTGGGTGTAGTGAAAGCATATGATGGGCCATTCCAAACTTTTATTTTTTCATGATCAATGATCAATCCAAAATTTACACAATGATAATATTTGTGATCTATAAAATTGAATCAAAGCATATAGATAAGGGATATAATTCCAGAACCAATGATAGGATCATCACATATTATTTATAATCAATTTAATGAATTAAATAATTACACTATAGGAATTATTTCATCATCAATGGATATGAAAATAAATCTACATTGTACCATCATTGTGTTTTAGGAATCAAGAGAAAATTCCCTCTTGTGATGATCTACAAGTGTTCCAAAAATATCTGAATGTTACCATAGGAATCTCCTGGTGCTAGCATAGCTGTCCATATTGGTTGCGTCATCCACCTTTGATCTACTCAAGAACTACTTAAAAATCATTATTCTTGATCTCTCTTGACTTGATAGTGAGAGGTGGAGGAATATCTCTCTCCATTATTGGGAGAATTATTAGAGAAGGTAGCTTTGTAGGTCTTGAGACGATTCTCAAAATCCATTGTGCACAACCAAACAAATGATCTAACTGTTAGAGAAAATAATATAATTGGATTTTTATATTGCTGGGGTTAGAAATAAACAATTTCATAAGTGACCTTTATTATTTATTTAATATATAAGAAACCCCATGTCAAATAATAATAATAATAATATTATTATTTCTTGAAATTTTCTTAACTTGCGAATTGAAAAAATATTATTTAATAAAATAATATCCAATAATTTTTATTTCTTATTGGGCCATTAAAACCGGTATTCCATTCCTCTACTATATTTATCAGGATTTGAAAAATGAAAATTTATTTATTAAATAAATATCACTGCATTATTCACCAATAAATAAATAAATATTATAGTCACCAAATAGTAATTAAATATTTATTAAATATTCTACTCACATTATATTCTCTCGAATAAATAGTTACAGAATATATGCAGAATAATTATTAAACCACATTTGGTAATAATATTTGTTCAACTTTTTAAATAATAAACAATAATATATTATGTTACTAAAATTTTGGATACACTTAGTGTGTGACCCTCAGGGCCTCTTTCTCAATGGCATTAGGCGAAGCAGCCTAGAGTCCTAGGTTAACATCTAAAACATGCTAAGGCACCCACAGAGAAATAAATTAATTCTAAAATAAAATAATACCTTATTCAGGAACTTACTTTGTAATATAACCCTTTTATCATGATATCTCTAATTAAGTAGGTTGCATGCCGATGCCATAAACCTATGTGATCGATTTCTATTTATTCAACTTCTCAATAATTGAACTTGCTAATGAACACCATGACCATGGATTTAATTAGGAAATATCTTTTCTATCAAAGGGCCTATGATATCAACCTCTATTAAAAAATATAATGGATAAATCCTTTCTCTCATTATTCATTAATGCAATATTTCTAATGACACACCCAACATATCCTACCTCGCCCTGAACATCTATCGTTATGGTTTTCTTCAATACATCAAAGTACATGACTCATAATAGTCATTAATAATAATATTAAAGTCTAAGGACCAATACACACATCCATATATAAAAACATCCAATGAAACACTTAATGTGGATTTCCTATTGGCATATATCATTATCATAATATCCTAAGCTAGATATCACCAAGGGCATACACCATGAGAAGGTCCCTCAAAGTCCTATGTGTCTCAATCCTTGATAGGATCTATCATTTATGTCCCCAAAATGATATGATCCGTCTATAGAACATATATTTAAGAATAGTATCATAGCACTTTTATGTTATCATCATAGTGGGGAACTACTATGACCTTTTAGTGAAACAACTAATCTTGGGACATTATCACATACTATGTTACATAGAAGAAGAATAATGATGTGATAATAAGTTTATTAATATTCAAAACAATGAATACATGTTATCATAAAGTACACAAAATTTGGTTATAGGGAACCATCTCTAACAATACAATCACTGTCAAATAAATATATTTCCATTCTTGAGTGGATATGAAGTGTACTGTTTATGGATTCATTTTTATATTACACCTCAGTGGTGGTGATGGAGAAAAATTTCCATTTCTCACTTAGATTATGTTGTGTCCCCTTAAGGGACTTGGGTTTAAGTAACTAGTTTTCACAGTTCCCTTGAAACCTACAATTGAATCACTGAACCATAGTTCAAGAATTTATTATCTCCTTCCTTTCTTCCATCATATTAGTGGTATTATTTATATCTTTATGAAATAATTGAGCTTAATTACCTTCTCTCACACACTTAAAACACATATTCTTCCCACAAAAAATTATTATAGTTATTCTTCCCACACCATTAACATGATGGTGGATAGATATTTTTAACTCCTCTACCAACTGATATTAATGTTGAAGAATCTATTAAATGTTTAATATCTATATGTCTATGAAACCATTCAAAAAACTCCATTTATTCATTGACCTCATCTCAAACTTTTTATTAATAACTATTAAAGTTATGGTTGGCTTGATATTTTCACATATGTGGTTTTAAACCAATAAAGAATCAATCAATTTTACTATTCATATTGGTAACACAAACCGTGGCATACCTCGCGTGGCTTATTAAATCCACCTCATAGATTGCGACATATTATTCTTCTATTTTCATAAGCTCCATGAATTAAATTTCTATATTGTAATGGAGTGTTTATTTAAAATACATGATAAAAAATATATTCTTAGTATTTTTTATCAATATCCACCATTGATATGAATCTCCATATTGAAAAAATATAACCAAAGTGACTTTATCATTTTCAGAATAATTAAGCCCAAAAAAATATTTTCCATGGATTTTAACCATTTTTCTACAATAAATGGTTCAATAGATCCACTATATATTGGTGATAATTTATGTATAAAGGACTCGATAACTAATTTATGCTTCCTAGGAGAAGGAATATGTTCTATGTAGTTCATGCTATTTTTTTTTCTATTTTAGAGATATGGGGATGTACTGATCTAAGGTAATGAATTCCGTCTATAATATTATTGGGAATGTCATTCAAATAATCATTTCATTTTTCATCATTTTATTGGTTCCTTATAGTTTAAAACATTTTCTAAAATATAAAGGTTTGAAGAAAAAAGATGTCAATAAATCATGAATCAATAGATTAACCACAAGTGAAAATCAATTATTAATCCCTTATTATTGAGAATTATTATATTTACCATAAGTTACCTCATTCTAACCTAATTATCATACTTTAATATCTTCTTTTCTAAATAGTAATAATTATTTTAGCTATATATATCGATCATAATGTTTTGTATAGAGAATGTGATTAATCGAATCATATACCCTAAAAGTGTCAACCCAAGTGCGATGTAAGGTCAATAAATCATTCCAAGGGTGAAGATAAAGTTAATACCTAAACATTCCTTTTATGGTTACTACCACATGGTAGATATGTACTATAATTTCATCCACTTGTAGTATCTGGACATGGATTTAATTTATTATAAAAACACACAAACCCTACTTTACAAATATTTATTATGTTTTCATATACATATACATGGGATTTTGATAATGTTCTCTAATAATAATCACAAGAAATAAATAAAACTTTCTCTAATAAAAATTATTGCGACCGACTGTTTTTCTTACAATATTGTCACTTTTTTTTAAGATAAATGACAAAATATATTTTTTCATAAAAAAATGATAAGTTTAGTATCATGGTAATATTAGGTTCATACATAAATTTTACATAATAAAAAATAATCACTATTTATATCCTTATTTACAATACTCATAAAATATCTCATTTTATCCTTATCACATTTAACACCTAAGGTCACACATCAAATTAATGGGTGAGCTAAAATCCCATAACGTGAAATAATTTTATGGAATGAATAAGAAACAAGAATCAATAGTACATGGGAAATTATAATCATCACCATTATATCGTAATCATAATATCATCATCATTATAATGAGTTGATAATTTAGAATAGAAATGGAATGTGTATTATTCATAATAATGAAAATCATAAAATAGTGGTCAAATACTGTACATAAGTTACAAATAAATAATGCATTGTGTTCATGCATAATATATGTTCATAAATCATAACACAATAATTTTGAACAAATATAAAGTCATATTCAGGTATAATATACATAATACCATTTGATATATCACATTAACTGATGAATTATAAGGATATATAATCCTTTTCCCACCCATCACATCATAAAATGCTCATAATTACGCATTGCAGATAAGAAAGAATCATTTTACTATTCAAGTCATGAACTAAACCAATGAAAAGGAATGACTTTCATAAAGATTTCATAAATCACATATTAAGGAATAGACTCTAATATTACCTTGAGAATAGAAACAATATTTTTTAACATCAATAATTGTCATAAAAATATCATAATTCATGATGAGGATAATAAATATCTTAATATGAATCAAAAAAATGTTTTGGGAAAATATTTTCATTAAAAAATAATTATAGGCATCTTAGTTTTCATCTCAATATCTTTATAAATTAATGGTAAAGGTAACTAAAATGATAATATAAATGGTTTTAGAATTATATTAATAATTGGATAGAGAATGATAGGGAAAACTTAAAAGAAATAATTGGGTTCAAGAGTCCCCTTACCTCGGGTCCAGAAAAGATTTGTTCATGCATATAACATACATAATAATAAAATTAGAGTTGATTAATTACTTTATTAAGAATTTTTTCACCCATATATATATATATATACCATTTTTAAGTTTCATTTTTTTTTCACATTTCATTCATATTAATAGAGTTTTTTCTTGTATTGACCACTTTGGTTAGTTTGGTTAATCTTATCAAAATTACTCTGGTATATTGGTCATGGTTGAAGGCGTTGTATAATAAATTCATAATATATAAAATTATACATATATATAGATATTTTATCATTATAGTATCATTAAATTTATACAATTTAATTATTTTATTTAAAATAGACTCAATCAAATAAATATTTCTCGGTATTCATGTTTCACATGGTTATATACATCATGAATTTTTCTTGTTAATATACTAAAAAAGATTAAAAAATTTATATTTAAAAAATAGTAATAATGTATAAATATTATATTTATCCATTAATACCATTTTAAATACTATCTATGAAAGGTAGTGAAGAAAACGACACACAATGTCCAAGGAGGTGGTAGTCCACACATAACACGAACATCATTTTTGTTTATTTTAAAATTTAAAGGGTTATTAATGGAATGAAAAATTTATAATTTTAAAACCTTAATTATTTCATAAATATTATTTTTATTCAGTTAATAGATTCTTATATCCCTATTTGAAGGTGGTGATAAGAAAATATTTGACAATGTCTAGGTTGGGGGATGAAATGAGAAATTATATAAATGTGTTAAAGGAGTGGGAGAGAGGGGTGATATACTATAATTATGTTAAAATAGTTATACTCATATCATCATAATAATATTATTTTATCTAATTATATAAAAATTATTTATAAATATAAATAATAGAAATTATATTCAAAGGTTTGAAAGAAGAAGAAGCAAAAACAAAGAAAAAAATTAGTGTTATCTATTCATTGAAGGCACACACCTTCACTAAGGCCTTAAAGGCTTGAGGTTTTATAGCTCCAGAATTTCCTTATGGATTTTGATAGACTCAATATAAGGAAAATTTACACATATTTTTCATCGGTAAGGGAATGAATTTGGTTTTCTAAGGGAAATTGGAGGGGGGTGTTTATACTTGAGGAGAGGTTTTTTCCCATTAAAGTATCAATTATTTTATTACTAAGACTAAATTAATTGGGATGGAATTGATTTCAAATAAATTAGTTGGATAATTATTAAATAATAAATATTATTTTACTTCTATTATAGTCCAAAATAGAACTACCACTTCTAATAAATCTGTTAAAATTCAATGAATCCTCAAGTAAAATTTATAAGGATAAAATGTAATTTAAGTTCCAAAATGAAATGTATAAATTCATAAATTCAAATTAATCTTTATGAAATCATAAAATTACTCCCTATTTTTTTAAGTTGTAATTAATGCCTCATAAATTTTTATATCATATTTATTTTATAGTGATGTCATAAAACATCAGGTTTTCATAAAATGGAATTTTCAAAATTCACTCGAAAAACAATTTTTTCATAAAAAACATTAAAATTCACAATAAACTAATTTTTATGTTTTTATTTAAAAAATGAAATTTCTTTTATAAAAATATTTTTCTAAATATGTTAAATTTAATTTTTTGAAGGAAAAGTTATTATTTATTGAAAAACTCTAATTTTGATACAATCGAATTTCAAACCGTAAAAATAATTTATTTTGTTTGCTTAAAATTACATTATAATTTATTTCAAAATGTATAATTATTAAAAATAAATTTATATAAGTAAAATTTATTTAATAAATGAAACATATAAAATTTTCAAAAAAATTCAATTATACACTCTTTATTTCAATCATTTGATTAATCAAATTTAATATTTGTATCTGATTGTTCTATGTTATAAATATCTTATCTATAACATTATAAATTACTAAAATGATCTAATTCCAAAATTTCAAACATGAGTCAATTAAGATTTTAAATTCCATTGATAAAATTATGGGTCATTACACACATGTTATCTTGAATATTCACCAATGTCCCTTAGGGAGATTCTCAGATGGTAAAACCATCACCATAGTGTGACTCAGGATGTGGGGTTTACCTTAGGGGTGGTGTAATTAAAGTTTTCATTCTGGGCCTCTGATCAATCTTTTCTTAAGTCTTTTATATAAAAATATATAAAACACTGATAAATATCTATTTAATCATCCACCATCCCCTAAATTATGGTTATCCTTTATTTAAATTAACCCCAATTGAGTGAGGGAGCTTGGATAATTTGAAAAAAAAGTGAAATAGTTTTAGGTATATTTTATAGAATGTTGTATTAATGAAAACATTAAAGAACATTGATCTTAATATATTGTAGGGATACTTAGTTAAATTTTTTCATTTTTCATTATTGAGTTTTTTTTGTAATTATTCATTTATGATTATTTTTATAGGAATTCATCTTTACTTAGAACTTCATTTTTAATGGACTATTATTATACCATTAATTTTTTATTTGTGTGATTCTCTTTAGTGGAGTATCTCAATGGTGGATCAATGTCCCACAATGTTCAGATGAATCTTACTACTAAATCACCCCTTCCCTCTACATTCTAAGCACCTATCATTGCGAAAACAAATACACTTACCATAGCTGGCAGTGTTATGTGTGTAGCCAAATATTCCTATGTTAAACCACTTATCCCACAATTAGCTATTTCTTCCCCCCAATTAGATAAATGGAAATAAAAAATTATAGAGGTTAGTGAAGTAAGATAATGGAAATGTGGAGTGTGACTAGGTGCAGTTCATAGAGGTTAAAGTAAAAGTTAACCAATGGTAATGTTATGGAAGTGCAGTGTTGGTATGATAAAGCCTCTCATATGAGACTTATTACTATTTAGTGAAATCCATTAGACCCAATATTATTTAATATGATATCGAGGTTTTATAATCCACATAACATAGGCTTGGTGGGGTCCTCTTGGGTTGGGTCATGTTAGAGTAGTCTAAAAGATAAGTTATTCCTAGGTGTGGAGTCTTGATTTAGTATTCATATGAGGATGTTATGGGATTTTAGAGATGTGATTATAATGGGTCTGGATTTTAGTTAATAGAATAAGGAACCCAGTGATTGGTGTGGTGGATGAATCATTCATTCACAAGTACTCTGATAACCTATTAATCGACTTATAACCCTAATAAACAATTTACAGGGTACATATAGAATAACACATACATCTTATGAGGGTTTTCATTTATTTCTATTTCCGAATCGAGTTAATTGCCCTAGATAAACTATAATAAGCATAATTTTATCTTTTCAAATGTTTTATACCACCACACAAATATCCTTTTAGGATTCTAAGGTTGGTTTCTGATTCCCTCATTCCAACTCGTGATCCTTTCTTGATAGTTAGTAGAGTGATGAGGATTATATATGGGGTCCCATTTATTATATTTTTCTTTTAGAAGAATGAGGAGAAGATCCTCCTCCCATAGTACGTCAACTAGATACTCAACCTATAGTGCAGGGGGATTAACCACCACCAGTTGAGAAGTGATTGGTACTAGTCAGAAATGATGAGGCTGTCAATTGGCTAATTGAACTACATTACTTTTAGAAATTGAAACAACATCGGTTCATAGGAATGACAAATCGTTAGGTTGTATAGGATTGGATAGATGTAATGACATGATTTTTCTGCTCAGTCTGGACACTTGCTAATCAAATGAAAGTTTTATAATATCATATTATTTATATTAGATCAAATAATTACTGGGCCTTGATGAATTTTAATAATGATGATGTTACCCTTCATTAGGTAGAGTTTTAGTGTCTCCTTTGTGAAGAGTACTGCTTTACTATACTAAGGATAGTGTGATTTAATGACCCTTAGACCTGTAGTTGGAAATATTTGTGTGGAGGAGTATACAATGAGGTTTATTGATCAAAATTGGTACTATATATTTAATTTATGATGGATTCCTTTGAGTGTTGAAGATCAAACAAGACCACTATAGATAGATTCAATATGGGGATGTCCATCTCTGCATCCCCACATGTGCTAGAGTTTTATTGAAGGATATAGTGATTATGATATTTTTGTGTGGATGGAAATCTTTAAATAGGATAATTTTGGATTTATAGTAATAGAAATAATGACTATAGGGGGGATAGTTGTTTAAAAACTTTTTTTAGAAATCAATCAGTGTTTATAAAATAATGATCTACAGTGAGTGTGGTATTATTTAAATGAAGTGAAAAAAATTAAAACATATAAAAATAATATTTATAGGGGTTTGGTTAAAAATTATCCTAGTCCACTCTTCAACCTTCATTACTCCACGAGTATATTAGTACCCACTAAGAACTTCAGTTTTAAAGGTGTGAGAACATATTACAAACTCTACCTTCTAGAAATTCTAATATGCACAACCCATTATTTTTATAGGAGACCAAAGCTAGTCATTGACTTGACTTATTATTGAGATCCACAAACCTTACTTGATTTTTGGAGCTGGAATAACCAGGAAAGGAAAGACTTTATTTTTATTTGGAAAAGTATAAACCAATAATTACAAATAGAAGAAATATAAGATAACACAAGGATAAATAAATAAAAATAAATAATCAGAAGATGAAATGATGTAGAAGATGATGAATCTATATGATCATTGATCACTTCAATGCAATAAGGTCAAATATATAAGTTCTTATTTTATCACAACCAAGGATTATAAGTCACAATAGTTTCTTGATTGTAAGAGATCGCCAAGAAGTTTTTAACAGTTTTTCCAAAAATTATTTCAAATAATCTAGAAGAAAGTTGTTTTTTTGAATTGAATAAATCTCTAATTAATTACTCTCACATTATTTATGAAATGATCTTGACGAAGAATCTACATATACAATAGTTGCATGCTATTTGTTAGCTCATAACAAGAAAATAATACTACCTCTACCTTTGATTGTGAATGATGCGCTAAAAAATATATAACTTTGGTGTACTTTATTTTCTATAAAATATCAATATATAAACTTCTTATATTCTAACTAAGAAAAATATATATTCTTCATATTTATAAAACAACTAAAAATAAAAAAAATAATCTTATAGTTTATTAGGGTATTAAAAGTTCATAAAACATAAAAACATATGAAATTTAAACTACATGTATATATGTATAGAAAATATGATCAAAAATATTTTTACACATCATATGATTATATAATAGAAAAAAATAAAATATTTATCAAAAATATTTATTTTAAATTTATCTATTGAAAATATAAGAATTATATTTTTTGAAAAAAGTATTTGAACTAATGGTATATTGAAATACCTAGAGGTGGATTGATCTACCATTGTTCAGCAGTATATTGATCTATTGGTGTTGTCTAGTGGTAGATAGGTATAATATTGGTGCATTATCTTCTGGTGAAAGATGATCTACAAAGGTAAGATGATCTACTGGTGGAAGATGATCTACCATTGAGAAATGATAGATTGATCGACCAGTGATGCAAGTAGACACCCGTTGAAGGATATTGAACTACAAACTATTCAAGGGGATCTATTTTAAAATGAGGAATAGGTACCAACAGATTTATAGTATATGCATAACTTCTTAAAACCTTAGTCCAATAAGAATCTATGAAAAAACTAAAATCATGCAAGAAATAAAAGAAATAATGATGCTGATACTGAAACAAAATAAACTTTTTAGCTTAGCATGAATTTAGAAGAATGGGTTGATTTGTTAGAGTTTCTATATCAATGATAGTATACTGGATAAATCATATGATATTGGATTAAAACTAGAGTAATAAGATGATTTAAGGCTCGATCAGATGCTTGGAATTGAATTTATCTAATGGTGCACAAAGTACCCTTATTATTTTAAATGGATGAATAATGTCTGTGTAGTATAACATCCCATACTTTACAAACATTTATATTAAATAAAAATTGAATAATATTCATTACAAAACATAACCAAACCACTCCAGGACTATATAGGTTCAGTGAACTTAGAGATTGGGAAACATAAACAACTAGTTCATAAGACATCTAAATCGTCTCTAACTTATTCCTTCATAAATAGACCCAAATTTGACATGTATTAATTAAAAATATTCTTCACAACTTAGGGAAAAGAAACATTAGGAATACTGAGTTCAGATTTTTAGTAATGTTAGACAAGAGAGATATCAATCATAATATAATCATTATACATAAGAACATAAAATTTGAAAATCTTATCCTGCACATGAAGGATCATGATATCATGTCAAGGGATAAATCAAAAAAGTTCACATATAAGTAGTGGAAATATTTTCAAAATTCATAACATAGGAGATGAAATTTGTGTCATTCACATAATAATATAAAATCATTTCATATTAGTCAAGGATCATTTCCAATACCATCATAGTGGTAAAAGTCCATTACTGAACCGAGTTCACTCCTCGTTCCAACCATGTGGTACTGAACTGAGATCATTTAGCATTCAATTCCTATATATCTCATGAGATATAAATATTTACCCAATGAATTTGAGGTAGATTTAGTTCCAAACCATCTCATAATTAAATCATTCTTTCATGTTCCACAAAAAAACAAATCATTCATCATAACATAACCCAATGAATATAAAGAATTTCTTAAACATCATCCCATAATAACATAATCTATATAAAACAAATGGACTTCATAAATAACATTACATTATAAAATTAATCAAATAATATAAAAAATATAGACCTTATACTTGAAATGAAACCCTATTAAAAAAGCTCTATCTTATATGGAAAACAATTTTGATTGAACATTTAAAATTAATTCCTGAGGAAAATATTATTTCTTCTTCAAAAATGTTTTCCATTCACAAAATGCCAAAAAAAATTTAAATGAAAAGAATTTATTTTAAAATAAACTTGAAATATTGTATAGTAATATTCATGTAAATAAGACTTTATGAAAACATAAAAATCCTATCATGTTGTGTAAGTTAAAAAACATTCTTCTCGTACTTTTTCCAGAAATGTCCAAAAGTACCTCGTATTGAAAACGAAAAAAGATACATTTCATAACATTTAGTAAAAATTCACCAATGGTTAAAATTTATTTTAAGAAAATTATATAATAATATAAATAATATTTTATAATATGGATTTTAGAAACATGAATATGGATGATAAATATACCCCAGTAAATACTTTTGTATAAACAATCTCAGATAAAAATGAGATTTCAAAATTATCTATTACCTTGGGTCTGATTTCATTTGTATGTATTAAAACTTCCTATATAATGATTTAAATAGTTTCTTTGAATTATTCCATAAACATATTTATTTTTATGATATCATATATGATCATATTATCATCCTTTTGTTAATAACATTTCATTCTTACTCGTTATTCAGTTATTAACTACTTCATTTTATGCATGTTTTGTTGAATAAGTACTAGTTATCCTTAATAGGTCATAGTTATATCATTAAAAAAATTATAACAAGATAATATATATCATAATTATTCTTTTTATACATATATAATCATTTTATAATGGATATCATGTAGAATGAATCACATTGCATCATGGAGACGGTATGTCGTACGTATGCACGAGTGACAATATAATTCCCATAATTGTGAAATGGTATTGAAGTGGATGGTATATATATTTATAAAAAATAAATATCATGATATAATAAACATATATAGTTATTCTTTCCATCGTTATACCCATCCTAGTAAGGTGGTGGTGAAAAACAAATTACACCACGACGTGGAGACGGTAAGCCGTATATACGCACGTATGATGATTTCATTTTTCACAGGATGAAAAGATGGTGGAATATGATTATTAAATAATAATAATTATAAAATCTCATAATATAAGTTATTTAGGAGTTGTAACTTTATAATAGAAACAACTCATGAATATGAAGTATAAGAAGAAATAAGTTTGAAAGAATCGTTAGAGAAGATTACATCTTCTTCAACATGCTCCCTCTAGATCTCCTATTAAATGCATTAGAGTTGGTATTTTGAGAAGACCAATACCTCTATAATGAAACTGAGGAAGATGATAAGGGAAATGGGTAGGGGATGGAATAGATTTAAGGCTCAAAGTGATGTGAAGAATTGAGGTAGGATGTTACCTTTCATAATTGAGGTGATGAGCACTTTTGAAAACTCAAAAAATATTTGTTTATAATAAAATCAAACCCCATACAAAAACCTCTAAAATTTAATAATTTCAAATATGAGATGAGATAAAGTTGTAATATCATCAACCAATAAATTTCATACAAGTGTTTCTATCAATTAGAACCTTACCATTTTAATTTACACTTATGTATTCTATTTAATTTTTTAACTAAGGCAATAAATATTTCAGTATTAAAAGGGTGAAAAATTCACTTATTTGATATCAATTAGACCAGAAATGAATAATTTAGAAAATTTATAACCATATAATAATTTTTAAATATTTCTTAAAAGTGTATTGTTATTTGTAAAAAATTTAATAAAACATTATTTTGATAAACAATCAATAATGTCAATTTTTACACAATTCAATTCATGGTTTTTAAAAAAATTAATATAAAAAAGTTAAATTTTAAGAAAATATTTTTTTTTATATTCCTAATAAATAAAAGTCATCTAGGAAAATAGTTGGATATATTAATTATCCAAAATTAAATTTATTTTAATATTTTTAATAACATTTATTTGTTATAACCATTAATGAAATAATTACTACATCAATTTTTGTAATTTTTTAATATAATAATTTTTGAATAAAAATAAAAATGAAATACAATGAAAAACATAAATATTATAGGTTTTATAAGAATACTTATGTCTATATATATCTTCCAGAAAATCCTACATTAAAAAAGTTATATTTATTAAAACATTATTGTGACAACTTTAACATCACTTTAAATAAAAGATTTAAAGTGTCATAATCTTTTCTATATGGCTCCAAATGGTCAATTAGTCATTAATTGGATGATTATGGTCATTATATATTCAAAAGATAATATTTCATCATGTTTTTGGGTATTTTAATGGTTATTATCATTTTAATAAAAATAATTTTATTGATTTCACATCAATTAAATAGTTTCTCCATCATTAATTTCTTAGTCTTTAAGGTTATTATTTATTTATATAAATTAAAAAGAAATTATCATGATAAATAAAAAAAATTTATATTAAAAAATAGTATTTATAATCTAATTTATCTTATGTATAACCATTTATTAAAAATCATATAGTTATTAAAAATTGAGTAAGACATATTTAACATTTCTTTAAATAAAATAAATTAAATGTCCTTATATCATCTAAGTAGCTTCCAAAGGATACTATTGTGAACCAAGGATGATTTAGGTCAAGAAAAACTCATCCAACAATTTTAAAACAGGTGTTATAGTAAATTTATAATATTCGTTTTACCCTTAATTACCCAATTTACCCTTTTAACGTATTAATAAAAATTATGAAGTTACTGTTTATAATGTCCAAATATAAACAAAATATATTTACATAATTTGTACCTAATAAATAAAAATATGGAATCCATTTTTCTAAATTAAAAATTCTGAAGTTTCAGTAATTAAATTGAAATTAATATCAATATTAGAAAGAGAAAAAAAGTTTTAAAAGTTAAATCATTCCAAAAGATTGATATATTTTAACATCTAAATTCAATTTAAAATTATTTCCAATTAAATTAATTATATTTTATGATAAAAAATATAATATTTTTAAGCATTAAAACCATTCAATAATATAATTTAACCACATAAATTATTCTTATGAAAAAATTTGCTTTGTTATAAAATTTAGTATATTTTTACTATTTATCAAAAATTGAATGTTATTAGAAATATATCCAAAATTCATCCAAATTAAATTTTTGTATCCCTATTAAAAAGAACATGTTTATGTTTTCAAATAAAAATTATTAATTTTGCATCATTTTAATTTAATATGGGTTCTCCATTAAAAGGCTGTAAATTACCCTTTTGAAAAATATATTATTTTTACACATAAAATACGGTTTATTCATATCCTATGAAAAATATTATATTGGATTATTATCCAAAATATTTTATCAAATATAATATATATATATATATATATTATTAAATAATTGTAATTATCTTAAATTATTAATAGAAAAAATACAAATATTTATTTTACATTTAATTGGTTTATATTTTTCATAAAAAACTTATAGCCAGAAAATTCATCATACATTTTCATATGTTTGTTATATTTATTCTAGATAACTTAAAAGATAAGTTATAGTGGTCATTTTATACTAATGGCATCTCATGCTTCATTTAAACTCACAATTACGTGTAATGCAAGCTATTGAAGAATTAAAATTATTTAAATAAAATATTTTATAAAATCATATGGGTGTTAAACATGGTGTGCGTCCCACTTCAGTATCATGATGCAGAAATATTGCGGTATGTCATTCAACTCATTCCTCTTGTAGCTTGGAGATGGATATAATGGATCAGAAATCATTACAACATCACACACACATAAGGGCTTTGACACTGATTTATTACCACACCAACATCACACACTCTCGTAGACATGCTCATGAAATAATTATACTAATGAGTATTTACTAATATTTAGAAAATCATTTGGCCATACATGAATATTAATTTCTTTAGATTTAAGTTCTAAAAATCCAACTAATAAATGATTTAAATCAATTTGGGTTCAAAAATTTTATGCTACTAATCTATTTGGACCCAATTTATAACGGGTACCGAAATAGTCTATTTTATTTGTTTAATTTTAGGTAATGTTCATTAGGTGTCTCAAAGAATCATGGTATTTATGCAGTGTCTTGTCCAGAAAAATGAAAAATGATATTTCAAAATTTATTTCCTTCATTTCTTGTGATGGTAGCCTTGTCAGATTTTGAGACAACTCTTGTGTTTAGATTAAAGGTATCAGTGAATATGGTTTCTCTTAAATAGTTATTATTTTAAATTAATTTATAGAGTGCCTTTTTATAAGGAATAATTTCAAAATAATTACATCTTAGACAACCACTTGGATTTGAAAATTAAAATTTTCAAAATCATGTTTTAAAAAATAATAAGGATTAATATGGTATTAAAAAAGATCTTTGATATTGGTATGAAAGAATAAAACAATTTTTTTAGAAAATTAATTTGTTAAAGGTAAGGTTGATCCAACATTTTTTATAAAAATATTTTTATATGATATACTAATTTTATAGATTTGTGTTGATGATATAATATTTGGATAAATAAATGATCTGATCTGTAATGATTTTTCTAAACTCATGACAAGTAAATTGTACCTGAGTTTAATGGGAGAACTAATTTTTTTTCCTTGGTTTACCAATTAATCTAAGAAAGAAGTTGTTATCTTAAATCAAGATCAATATGTTAAATAACTTGTTAAAAGGTTTGTGATTGATTCTAGTAAGAATTTAAAAATACCAATCAGTACTAATTCTAAATTGGATTTAGATATGTTTGTAAAGGTAGTTGATATTAAAATTTATAGAGGCATGATTGGCAGTTTATTGTATCTCACTGCATCTAGACCAGACATAATGTTCTTAGCCTGTTTTTGATTAAGATTCCAGTCCAACCCCAAATAAATTCATTTAAATCTATAAAAAGTGTGATTAAATATATCAAGGGTATTGTCTATATTGGATTATTTTTTTCCAATGAGAACTATTTTGATTTATTAGATTACTCTAATTCTTATTTTGGAGGTTGTATACTTGACCAGAAAATAACTACAGGCCTGTGACATTTTCTAATTAAAATTTTAATTTCTTAGCATTTTAAGAAACAAATTTTAGTATATTTATCAACAATTTATTTTGAATATGGTTTTTATTTTAGTTATCATTCATAAATTATATGGATTAAATTAACACTATTTTATTTTAATATTATTTTTGAAAAAATTATGATTTTATCTGATAATTATTTTGAAATTTCAATTTCTAAAAACCGACTTTAACTCACTAGAATAAAATACGTGGATGTTCGATTTTATTTTCTATGGGATCATGTAAATAGTGGTGATATATGTGTAGAATTTTTTCACACTGAGAAATAATTGGCCAAAATTTTCAATAAACCTTTATATTCTGTTAAATTTAAGAAAATAATGTTTGACTTGGGAATTATAGAAGCTTAAAATTTCCATTTTATTATAATTACTATTTTTTATAAAAATATTCATTTTTTAAATATATTTTTACGTGTCTTCTTTAATAGAATGTTAAATTTTTTATACTATTTAAAGTGGATAATCATTTAAAAATCGAATTGCATTTACTATTTGATAAATTTAAAAAAGGGAAAGATTAATTTTAAAAATTTAATAAATTATGTATTTTTAAATTTACAAAAAGGGGGATATTGTTAGTATTTGAAATTGTGTTTTAATATATTAAGATTTTACTTTTTTTTAAAAATTATTTTTTCATCACATTTAATTAAATTAAAATTGTGTTAAAATTAATTAGTTCTTATTAACATGTTTTATTTTTTTAATATATTAATTATTTTTATATTTTCAAATTTAGTTTTAGGATTTAATTTATCTTTGGTAATGTTTTTTTTGTTTTAGAGTCTTAAGTAAAAAGTTTGACCAACCAGGTCTAGCCTCCACGGGCTAACCATACTACCACTTCGGGGAGCCTGGAGGTCAATCCCTATGAAAGAGAATCCGTAGGGTCCAAGATATAGTGGAAGACCATGCATAGGCCAAGAGGAATGAGATTGGGCTCATGTATAAGGCCCACATGAGCACACCCACAAGAGAACTCGAGGTTGGGCCGATAAGACTTAAGGACCAAAGCCCTTTTGCGAGTGTGATCGTGTAATGAGTATTGACCCCACATAGAAAGATAAAAGTTACAATCAATACAAGTTTAAAGATATACTGATGGATCACCATATTGTGATACCGATGTGGGATGCACACCATGAATACACTGTTCATCCATCTAAAATAATATGGATACATTGTGTGTCATCAGATAAATCCCTTTTCAACTATTAGATCGAGCCTTTCATCATCATCTTGATCTAGTTTTAATCAAACCCCATCTGATTTATTAAGTTTAAAAAATGTTGATACAAAAATTCGATGATATTTGATTAAAACCAGAGGTAGAAGATGATTGATGCTTGATCATATGACTAAAAAAGAATTTATCCGATGATGCACAAAGTGTCCATATTATTTTAAATAGATGAACAATGTCTTCATGGTTCACATCCTAAATCGGTATCATGATTTATAGATCCAATGATATATCATTCATCCAATTACACTTGTAATATTGTGCTAGCTACGAGGGATTAACACCAATTACATTATCACACACAAAAAAGGTCTTCGGCCCAATGGGCTTACCATCCTAACCTCTTACACTCTTATGGGAGAGATCATGCGGTCAATGAATATGTTCCTGATCTCATTACTCCAGGCGTATTCATTGTTTTTCACTCTAGCTTGGCCCCTTGGGCTGGTCTCTTCTAAACGGTTGACCACCAGTCCACCCTAAGTGATAGTATGGATAGATGTTGTGGGAAATCCATGGCTGGAAAACCTTTTTTTTATTTAGCATCTTAAGAGAAACAACATTAAATAATATAAAGTAAATTTAAAATTTGATTTTAAAAATATATAAATAATTGGTCCATTCAAATATTTAAAATAGGAAAGCATGAAATAATTAATTTTTATGCAATTTGAATTTAATTAAATGTGATGAAATAGTAGTTTATCAAAACAAAAAAATTGAAAAATTATTTAAACCAAATTTCAAATTATAACAGATAAGATATTAGTTTTTCATGGGGGAATTCATCTAATTCAGACAGACACTGATAAGTATATGGGTCATTACATCTATGGCATACACACACATGACCAGTGCCCTGGGAATCAATAGAATTAGAGTTAAAACAATGATTTAGTTATCTGGGGGAAATAATTTGTTATAGTTATAGGGGATTAGTTATTATTACCCGGGACTACATGAATTGATTTTTGGTAGAGGGAAATTAAGGAAACCTAGTGGATTAACTTCAGGATCAATGGTAGTGATGTGATCCGGGGAATCCCCTGGGTGTTCATGGTGTACCCAAGGAGACTATAATGGAAATGAGTATGATGGTGGATGATAAGGAGATGTAAGTGGGTTATGGTATGATCTACTTCCAAAAAAACTACTAGAAATTCATTGACAAGATAAAGGAGTTGTTGGATAGTTCCATAAGAATATGCATGTGATGAATATATATGACTTGGTAGTGCCAAATATGATTCATGGTATGATTTCTGTCTTCCCTATAATGATACCCACACTATTTGAAAACAAAAAAGCCATTATTTTATTATTGCATATCTAGTTTGAGAGATATAGATCATAGTATAACCTTCTTCATAATGTATTTATTTAGAGACTCTTTCTAAATGGTATCACATGAAAACCCATATTTGATGACAGTGTGAGATTTTTCTTATCGGAGAGAGGTTTTTTTGGACCTCATCATGTTATAATGAATCACTATAACATCATCCTTGGTATGGAAAATTTATCTTTAGTCTTTTTCATAATCTAATACTACCATAAAGGATTTATTTTTTATCAAGACTATAGATCAAGGCTCTCTTTCATTTGAGAGTTGGATTTCCACTTTGGGGAGTGGGGACTATATATAGGAAGTTGAAGCTGATTAGTTGGACAACATAACATTGTGTGATGCAGAAAATTTTTTAGATAAAAAACCAAATATTGTAGAGGAATAAATTGATAATTTACGCAATATATTTTTTAAGACGTTCCCTTTTATGGGTGATTGATTTATAAATTGAAATGTATTCTTAGACCATGTTGATCCCTACTATATCTTATCAGATGTCTCTAAAATTCTAGTTATATATTTTCTCATCAATAAACTGCCTTTTGTATAATGATAAGAGTGCCATTTATATTTATTTGTCATTATTTATCATTTCCCATTAGTGAATAGTTCTTATAGATTCTTCCACCAGCAATCATTGTGTCTCTTCCTTTATTCATCATCTTATCATTTAAATCCATAAACAAACATTTACCATGGATTTATTAAAGTCACATAGTATTTAAATTTATTGATTGAATAATTTTTCACTTCTTTATAGATTTAGTGAATATTATTAAAAACTTATTGATGGTATGCTTGATCAGATATTAGATCCTCATATTATTCTTCATCCCCTACTTGAATCAAAACATATTTTTTGATATTTATTTAAATTTAAGACAACTCATGCATCATCAAAATTAATTATTTATTTTCAACTTTGATAATATAGAATCACTTCCTTTTTAGCCTATTTATTTTCTAGAAGGATCATCTCAATATGATCTTCTCTGAGAAAAATAACTTGAATAAAAAAAGTTTTATGACGTTTTCAACCATAAAAATATCTTTGGTGCAATCCCAATAAATTTTACTCATAATATAAATTTCCAGAAAAAATATGTTTTTATCTTGGAGGAATATATAATTTTTTAAACGTACAAAGTCATTCCTAGAGATAATAATTAATACACTCATAGGTAATGTATTACACTCCTTTCTAATTTAGACATCAACGTCAAAAATGCATGTATAGTTTCAAAGGTCATATATGATTACAATGACATGCTCTCAACCTGGAAGTCTTAGAATCTCAATCTTTACCAAAATGTAGAAAACTCAAAAGTCATATGGACATAGGTTGGGTACCTACCTTTTCCATAAGTTGGTTAAGTGAAATCTCAAAATTCACACCCATAGTGAAAATTACTACACTGATTCATGAAAGGAAAAACATGATTCCAAATTTATGACCATATATCATCCAAATTCAAACATAGTTCTCAAAAGTCATATGAACTACTTTATAAGTCCTACAGAACATGAATTATCCTTTTTTCACTAAAATTAAAAAATGTATATTTATTAAAATTATATCCAGGATATTCCCTTTCAACTTTGGGCTTCCAAAACTCATCAAATCATCTCAAAACACTTATCAAATTTATCAAACCTTAATAAACTATTTAGTTTAATTCACAAGAATTATTGCATTATATTAATAATATTTTTGATCAATTTTATAAAATTTACTAAACTTTTAATAAGTCTTTAATAACTGTCCTCAAAAGATTCATCCAAGTGTTATTTTACATTGAAATTGGTAACATTAATGATTAGATATTCAAGTATAGTTTCTCCAATACCTTGGATCTTTAAGCTCCTAAATTAACTAGGTTTTATCACATTTAAATAAAAACTCTTGAAACTATTAAAAACGTCTAGGTTGTTAGTACTATATCAATTGTTTTAGATAAATGCTCATTATTTCATCATCACTCGTCACTTATGTCTATGATAATTAAATCTAACAATCATCTAATGTATGGGGTTTTACACCAAGCAACCATCACATTCTCCTTTTTCCCAACCAAGAATTGGTAGCTTCAATCTCTTACTTAGGTTGATACTTATTTCATTACCCATGATCTCCATAACATATGTTGACATGATAATTGATAAAAAATACCAAAAAATACAATGAGTATATAAATTTCCCCATTTTGATTTTATTTCAATACATTTAACTTCAAAATACTTGAGATTCATGTTATTATTTCATTGGAAGTTCACTTTTCCTTTCTCATTGAGTAAATAGAAATACAAAATAGTGGAAGCATCTCACATACCACTTTTTGATATGAATTTAAGAATCATCCTTTCCTATTTTATTCATCCAAATCCATTATGTTCAGGTAGTTCCATGAGATAAGATGGAACTATAAATTTCCAAAAAATAATCATAGAGTATGTTAGGTATATGTTTTTATGGGATAACTCAGTATAGAAAATAAGATTTATTTTACTAAAGCATCAAAGTTTTCCTTATAGTTTTTTAATGTATTTCCAACTTTGATTTAATTTATTTAGGTATTTCTCAATCCCTTTTTCAAGAAATGTTATAGAACAACAACAAAATTCATAAAACACATAAAATATTTTCAAGTGCATGTGTTTTTATCCATATTTTATTATATAGTCAGTCTCATTTTATAATTAGATTAAACATAAATCAAAATGATATTTTTAGGGTGAAAATAAATCCTCAAGCTCAATTTTTGTAGGAAAAATCTAGAATTATAGATTCAATAAGAAAAGATAAGTATTGGAACCATTAACTTATTTTTGAGATATTTCCCAAAGGATACAATCCAAACATCAATATAGTTTATTTTTCTATTCATAAATAGTATCCTAGTATTCTTGATACTATGTGTTGTTTAATACTAATTTGAATATATATGAAGTAATGTGATCAAAGTAGATGACTTGATACCACTTTAAATTCTCCATAATGGTTTTAATTTCTTTATAATCCACCTTAAATTATTTTTTACATGTTTCCCAATTAGAAAGATAAGGGAATAAGGTGGGTGTTCCACCAAATCATCAATGTTTTTGAAAGGCTGAGACTTTCTCCTCAACTGAGACACATTATTACTTGTGGATCCACTTTATGGAGAACTCTTCATGTCATATCCTCCCTTTATTTTCCATTCCATACATTTTTAGAAATAATGGGCATCTTCTTGATCACTATCATATTCTTAAATTAAATAGGTTTCTTCACTCTAGTAGGCATGGAATACTTATCTTTTTCATCTAAATCCAATTTTTTATTATCTTTTAACTGATTTCTCCATCTTTTTAACATATCTTCAGGCACATTCTCAACCATATTTTATTATATAAACTTATTCTTCATGGTATCATTTTTGATATTGGAAGTAATTTATGCCTTTTATTTATTCATTGTGAATTCTACATATCCTAGTAGTTTTTTCATGCATTTATTTGGATTTTTTCAGGTATATTTCACCATATAAACACCCTTTCACCAACTTTTAGGTTACCATTTTTTAGGAGGTCTTAAAAAATCTTCTTCAGAAGTGTCGACCACTAATCCTATCTAACTATCTCTCTCTTGGATGAATTAAATTTTTTATTAAATATTAATACTTTTAACATTGAGAGTCATATATATTTTTAACGGTCTGGGATGTGTTATTACTTTCCATAATAGAAGCACCTCTTTTTTCTAGTTTAATCACCTTCACATTTTTCTTCTTTGACTTCACAGGAGTTGTTGATTAAATACTTTTATTTTGATTCTATCCTGTGGTATAATTTCTATAATTCCTCACTTAATTATTTAAAAAATAAGGAAATTTATTCTTATCAGTATATGGGTAATATGAGGATGGTATATACAAATATTCCTTATTACCATTTCCCTTTATGTTGAAATATTCAGAGAAGTCATTAAGTGAATCAAATCTATTTTTAAGAAATATATTCCACTTTTTCTATAAACTCTTGATATTTATAGTAGGTTTCTTATTAGTTTCACCCTTTATAACATAACTTAAAGCCTTATTTAACTTTTATACACTGGTATATTATTCTATCAGAAAATGAAAATGTCTTCAAACCTCAAACGACATGAACACCTACTAAAAAATATCTATCTTTTATCTTTGGTAAAAATCTATCTATATTTTCTAGATTTTACTCCATGATATTTTTGGACTTAAAATCTACTCATTTATAATTCAATTTTTGGGGTTATATTTTTACGATTTATCACTTCCACCTTTATTACATTTTTTTTATTTTTTAAAACTTTTTTTTCCACATTTGACCAGAATTTGACTTTTATTTGACATAATACTTTAAAATATATTTACTAAAAATTGTTATTTTTGTATTTTGGGTTACCTTATTCAATGAGCATGAGATGTATGCTTCCATAGATGATCTCAAGATCTCTATACCATTATTTTTATTCCCCTTTAATGGAAATAACTTCTTATAAAATTTATTAGAAGCGAACTTCATTTCAATAACATTAGATGTCCTGATATGTGTTAATTCCATGTTATCGAGTTTTAATTCTAGTTCTAAACATATTTTTTGAGATATTTATTTTCATTATTAGGTAGTTTGATCCTTACTTCCCAATCAATTTTTAGGTTTGGCACTCTATCGTCGTGCATTTTTTCTATTGTAGAGAATTATAAAACTCCTTTATCCTCTTACTTTTAACTTCTGTCTTTGAAATTTTGAAATCCATAAGGAATCTATATAGTTTATCAAATGAACTAATTAAATCATAACTAACTTCCTTATATCAGGAATCTCATTTTATTTTTTTGTTAAATATATTTTTTTTCATTTAAATGTTAAAAAATTTATCCCATTACTTTTACTAGTGTTGAGAGAGTGTTAGATCTTCTAACTTACATAGCCAATAAATCATCCATGGAATCATTTTCTTCTTCTAACTATGGGTTTCCATTAAATATCTCCCTCATAAAACCATGTATATATGAAACTAATTTAAAATAAACCTTCTTAAAATTATTTTTAACATGAAGTTAAAATTCTCCAATAGTTTTTATCTCTCCATTATCTCCATATCTTTTACTTGATTCATCGAAGGTATTTTTTATTAGTATCTTCTATATAAGAACATAAACCACTTTGAAAAAATTCTAGTTGTCTTTGATAATTTTAATTCTTCAAATTTTTCATTAATTTATTTAATTCCTTTTTTTCCATTTTTAATCCCTTTATTGATATTTTAGATTCTATATTAATAGGAATAGATATGGATATATTCATCTAAGAATACTACCCAAAAAATGAAATATAAACATTATATATTTAGATTAAAATCAATAGGTCTTAGAAAATTGGTCAAATTATAAGTCAGCTATAGTTCAATACCAACTAAAATTTCAATTAGGACCAGGTCTCACACATGACAGCAGATGGGGGAGGGGGGAATCATGCACTGTCTAATTTTTAACAAATTCCAAATATTATTTTAAATCATTTAACCCATTTAGTTATGAACCTATATTTTTAATAAATATAATTTGATAATTTTATGTTTTACCAATTAATAATTAACCACATGTGAAGTTGGAAAAAGTAAAGGATATTAGATGGTATTTTTAAAAACCCTCCCAAGAATGGAGGGTATTAGGGAGTCCATGAGGATATTTTTGATTACATTACAAGATTCAAGAAGAAAAGTATTAATTATTTTATTGAAGCTAATACTATATGAGCATGAGATACATGAAGTAGTGATTTCCCTAAACTCGACTCGCGTGCCTTGGCTGTATGGTCTACCATGATTGTTCTATGTCGCCTCATCAAACTAGCTGAAATATAAGGTAATGTAGGCTATCTAAAATCTCTTATAGGGAGTGAACTTTATTTATAATGGTAATTCCGTATTTTAATTATTATTCCCATGTGCAAAGATCTGTCCTCCCTAAGTAGTATAGACCTACTAGTATGTGTAACTTCCCCTAGAAAATTTTGGCCACTATTATCAATTGAGGGCTCTCATCCCATCTTCCAAATTAGATTTTAGAGGAGAATCATGTTGTTATGTCTATAATACCTCTCCATTCCATAATATTTTATTTGGAAAATCACAAACACCTTCTTCATAAATATTTTCCTTACACTTTAATATATTTCCTTACACTTACATAAATTTCCTTATAACCAAAATTTCCTTAGACTTTTTAGTTAAATATATTGTTATTAAGGTTTTTAGAAATATGTTTTTACGTATCAGAAAAGTTTTTAAGGTTTTGAAATTTGGTTCATGGTTTTACCATACCAGAATTCCTTAAGACACTGTTTCCCTTTCTCTATTTTCACTGCGATACCGATTTCTATCTTGAATGAAATCCGGTATCATATTTTCCTTTCACTTCAATATATATCCTTATACTTACATAAATTTCCTTATAACCAAAATTTCCTTAGAATTTTTAGTTAAATATATTGTTATTTCGGTTTTTAGAAATATTTTTTTCTATACCAGAAAAGTTCTCAATGTTCCGAAATTTGGTTCATGGTTATACCATACCAGAATTCCTTAAGACACCATTTCTCGTTCTCTGTTTTCACTGTGATACCGATTTCCATCTTGATTGAAATCTAGTATCATATTTTCCTTATACCAAGATCCTTATACCGGTTTTATGCCATACTAGAAATCCTATTACATTTTTTTTCCTTATACTTGTACCAATTTTATAAAAAACCATTCTGAATGTTATAATTCTGGAATTTATTATTCAAAGCTTTATTTTCATATAATTCTGAACCTTATAATTTCTTTCATATCATTTCAATTTTATCAGATTCTAAATTACTTACACTTAAGGTGTAAGATATTTATTTTCATAGTTAGTTATATAAAATAATGTCATTGTTTCTGTTATAAACTAACCATTATATGTTTACCAGGTGTCCAGGTCCCTCTGAGATTTAAAGAAATATGACCATTGGAGGGGAACTGAACGGTATATTTTGAAATCTATAAATAAGACCTCATATGGTGAGATCAAAAGAAGTTCACAGGTTTTCATTTTGGAGTTCATATATCTAAAAGTGAATTTCTATAGAGTGAGCGGCTCTATAAACTCTCAGGCTGCGTGAAAAAAGTTTGAATGGTTTGTTCAAACTTTGCTTCGTGTAGAATTGCTTCATGGAGAGGTGAAATTTCCTTAATATCAGAGACTTTGGGTTGTGAATTCAAAGGTGCCGATTTGCTTACAAATCAAGGGCTTGTGGGGATAGAAAGACATATATCAATCTTAGTATTGAGTTCTTACTCAGGTTTGAGTAAGACAGAATTTCTTGTAAGTATAAAAAAAGGGACCTTTATCCAAGGTTGTTGGATAAAATCCTCTTTGGGTGAAAAGAATATTATAAATTTCCACTGCTTTTTAAAAGTTAGGAAGTTTTATTTTTGTATAAAATTTCTTACTTATATCTTTGTCTGTAAGATATTTTATACATTTTTTGGTAGAATCTCTTTGTAAGAAAAGTTTCTTAATCTTTTGAATTAAGAACTTTATATTTCTCTAAGAAGGTGTTTTCTTATTAGAGGTGTTTTGGATTTTGTTTATACAAAATTTCATTAAGAAATTTTTAAAGTATACAATTCACCCCCCTCTTATACATTGTGCATTTTCAGTACTATTGTGTTCCTGGTATTGGTATAGAGTAGAATATAATACTCCATACTAACCTATCAATTGGTATCATAGGTAAGTTCAATCTGAATTAATCTCATGATTAGATTCAGAAGATAAACCATCACCTTCTTCATATTTTCCTTAAAGATACTCTAGTTCTTATTTTTCTTATACTTTAAAATTTTTCTATAAAGTTTTCTCGAAGAACTTTATATTTTCTTCAACCACTACTACTAACCTTTTTGTCGAAGAATTGTATATTTTTTATGGCAGGATCCATGCATATTGGTTCTTTGGACAATTTAAATCCTACCAGACCTCCTATTTTTGATGGAAATGATTATGAGTACTGGAGAGATAGAATGAAGACTTTAGTTATTAATAATGGAGTTGATAACTACCTGATGATGATAGTAGATTATAAGATTCTTGAGAAGTAATTGATAACTTTTACCAATAAGGAGAGAGCAGAATATCAAGCTAATTTTAGAGTCATAAAAACATTGCTATGTTCCATGACTAGAAACATATACAGTAAAATATCATCATGTGAAGTTGCAAATAGTATCTGGATGAAATTAGAAGTTACACATTTTTGGAACTTCTAAAGTTATAGAGACCAGAAGAGCTATGTTGAGCGCTGAATATCATAAATTTATCTTTCCTTATAGAGAACCCATAAGAAATGTTCAGAAAAGGTTCATGACCATTGTGAATAGCTTACATTATGTGGGAGAAAAATGAATTTATGATGAAATACCTGTTGATAAGATCATAGAGATCATTCCTAATGAATGGGAGTCCAAGAAGACAACAATTGATGAGAACAGAAAAGTCACCCAGATTTCCTTAGATGAACTTTTTGGAACTCTTCTTCAGCATGAGACTAGAATGAAGAGAGATGTAAATAATGTTAAAAAAATAATTGAAATGGAAGTGTTTCATTCACAACAATTTCTAACAATACGAAATGAAAAACACTAGAAAGAGTCACTAGATCAATGTCAAAAGAAGTTACTATTTAGTCAGAATCTAGTGATATAGAAAAATATGAGAATGTGACCGCTAATCTTGCTCGGATAATGAACAAGATATTAGCTCAGAAGAACTACCAAAATAATTTTAAGAAGAGATACTACAAAGAAAATAAATATAGGGAGGTTACTTGCTATAAATGTATAAGAATAGGTCATATCAGAATTGATTGCCCTATTTTGAAAAATAAGGATAAGATGGAAAGGAATTCAGAGAGAAACAAGATGAATTTCTACTGTTCTAAGCCTAAGAAAAGTCGTAAAGTAAATGACATTTGGAGTTCTACTTGTGGAGACTCTTTGGAAAGTTAATATTTTGAATATGAATCATCATCATAGAATAATATCTGATTCATTGCTACTTCATCTTTCCCAAATACTTGTCTTATGTCCATGGTATGCTCTGTCAAGTATTTAACAAATTTATCTCCTGATAAGAATTATTATACTAAATATATTACTTCTGATGAAGATACTTCATCTCTAGATAATAAAGAAATACCTTCATATGAAGAAGTATCTAGATTTTCCAAGTTGTTAGAAGAAAAAATTATAAAATTTATAAGAAACTAGACAAGGAAAATACAAGAGAATAAGTTCTCAAAAAAGAGGTTTCAGATCACACTATAGACCTTCAAGATAGGTATGAGCTTCTAGAAAAACTTTATAAAGACCTCAAGGAAGTAAATTATTAGAAGTAAAAACTTTATAATGATCTTAAGAATTCTATTTGAGAAATTAATGTTTTTGAGGAAAAATATAACTCTAAAAATAATTCTCGAGGATAGGAATTTAGTCATAAGACTAAAATCCTATATATATTCCCTTAAGAAACTTCTTTCCAACTTTACTTCTGGTAAAGAAAATTTTGAGTAGATGTATTCTCAAATCAGACCTCATGGAAATACCTCAGGAGTATGTTATACTCACAGAAAACCTATTTTAAAAAATAATTATTTTATTCAATCCAAAGATCCCTTCTATACAAAATGTCAAAGGGGAGTACATTGGAGGAAAACATGTTCCTTAAACAAAATTCAATCTCTAGGATTCCACAAGTCTTATTTTTCCAAAAAAATGTGGGTTCCTAAAATCTTATTGTCTAATCTCAGATCCAAACAAATTTGGATTCTAAAGATCTAACTTTTGTTTTTGCAGGAAAATGAAGAATGTACCAATAATATCTGGTATGTGGATAGAAGATATTCCCATCATATGACTGGTAACAAAAGTTATTTCCATAATATTTTCAAAACGAAAGGTGGAAAAGTAACCTTTGGGGATAATTCTCAAGGAGAGATTATCAGTATAGGTAATATCATTATTTTTGGGAAAGTTTTAATTTATAATGTTTTATTTTTTATGGTCTTAATTATAACCTTATAAGAACAAGTCAATAATGTGATGAAGTTTCCCTTGTAAATTTTAGGAATGATAAGTGTTTAGTTCCTAATTCCAAGGATGAATATATTCTTACTGCCCATAGGCATGAGAGTGTCTACACTTTGAACTTAGAAGACTTAAGAAGTCAAGATCTTACTTTCTTAAGTGAAATTTAAGATCAATATTGCCTTTTCCATAGAAGGTTAGGGCATTGCAACCTTGAAAACCTTAGTAATCTCTCAAGAAAGGATTAGTTAAGGATTTACCGGTTCTGAGTTTTGATTCTTCAAAACGTTTCTGACCCTTGTTAGTTTGGAAGGAAACACAAATCTATCTTTTAAATCTACTTGTGAAGTTTCAACATCTAATGCCCTACAATTAGTGCATATTTATTTATTTGGTCCTACACAAACTAGAATTATTAGATGCAAATATTATATATTTTTCTTATTGATGACTATACTAGATATACTTGGGTATATTTTCTAGCAAGAAAATATTAAGCCTTTTCTTATTTTAGAACTTTTCAAGCTCAAGTAAAAAATGAGAAAAATCAACCACTGATAACTATTCATAGTGATCAGGGCGGTGAGTTTGTAAATTCAGATTTTGAAAATTTTTGTTGTAAGAAAGGTATTACTCACAATTTCTCAGCTCTTAGAACTCCTCAACAAAATGGTGTTGTTGAAAGAAAGAATCGAATCCTTCAAGAGATAACTAGAACCATGTTGTGTGAATATTCTATAGCAAAACACTTTTGGGATGAAGCTGTAAGTACTACCTTTTATACTATAAATCTAGTTTTGATAAGACATTTTCTTAATAAAACTCCTTATGAGATATGGACTGGTCAAAAACCAAAAGTTTCTTACTTCAAGGTTATTGTTTGTAATGTTTTTATCCTTAATACTAAGGATACCTTACACAAATTTGCACCAAAATCTGATGAAGGAATTTTCTTTGGCTATTCAACTAACTATTGGGCTTATAGAGTTTTTAATAAGCACATGAGCATTAGCCCAATTGGTGAGGTATCCTTAAGTGCATCCACAAGTCCCAGGTTAAAAACTAGGTAGAGGCATATTTACGGGGTATTGCAGTAGGCACTGTAGTAGTACTATACACAGCGCAGATAATATAGAAGAACTGTACACTGTACAGGTATTGTAGCAGGACTGTACACTGTGCAGGTACTGTAGCAGGTACTGTTCAGTACTGTAGCAGCTGGAACTATTCAACTTGGGCACTGGTTTGGGCTTGGATTCCTTAAGGCTTTCGAGCCACCCAGGACTTCGGGTTAGTAGGGATTTTGATCCACTTTTAAGGCCTTCCAGCCACCTCAAGGCCTTCGGGCCACATGCAGTTTCCCCAGACACAGTACAAAAAAAGAAGCAGCCCTAGAAGAGGATTTAGAGTTGGTGAACTCACCAAAGCAGATCCAAATGGATTTGTCAGAATGGGAGGGTATGACTATGCTATCGAGACTAGCCTGTGCTTGCACAGGAAGCCTAGCCAGACGGTCATGCGAAGGTGGAGAGATACTATCATGATGAAGATACTAGGGAGGGGCAGTTTCTTGTAGATACTCCGGTTGAATTCCCTAAGACCATCGAGTTATGTAATCTCCTAAGTGTATGGGTCATGTAATATCTAAGCCTATGAGCCTTGTAAGGGTTCCCTCTCATCCTTTCAAAGGGGGGTTATCAAAAATAAATAAAAATGAAGGCCTTTGGGCCATTTGGGTTAATAAAAAAACTTGTACTGTAGAGGAAATAGTACATGTTAAATTTTATTAAACCAATCCTTTTGTTTTCAAACAACCTGATTTAAATCTTCCAAATATATTTTCTAAAAATGGTCAACAAACTATAGTTGAAGATTATTCTAAGGAAAATGTTCATGAAAATATTCTTGAAAAATTTACCCCTGAATATTTTCTTCCTTATGTTTATGATCATGTTTTACAAAACCCAAATCAGTTGTTACTTAGAAATCATCTTATTGATAATATCATAGGAGATTTCAATCAACCTATAAGGACTAGAAGTTCCTTAAGGAATAAAATTGAACATGTTGCTTTTCTATCCCAATTCGATCCAAAGACTCCTGAGGAAGCCTTAGGTGATGAAGATTGGATAAAGCTATGTATGATGAACTCTATGAGTTTGTAAGGAATAAAGTCTGGACCTTAGTTGAGAGACCTAAGGATACATCTGTTATTTTTGTAAAATGGGCCTTCAGAAATAAATGTGATGAAAATTTTATTATAGTTAGAAATAAAGCAATATTACTTTCCAAAGGTTATAACCAACAAGAAGGAATATACTATGAAGAAACCTATTCACTAATAACAAGACTTGAATCTGTCCAAATTATTCTATCATTTACAGCATTCTATAATTTTAAACTTTATCAAATGGATGTGAAGTGTGATTTTCTTAATGGATATGTACAGGAAGAAGTCTATGTAGACCAAAATCTTGGTTTTGAAGATGTAAAACATCCTAATTATGTATATAAAATTACCAAATCTTTATATGGCCTTAAACAAGCCCCTAGATCTTGGTATGATAGACTTATAGGATTTTTACTTCAAAAAATCTATTCTAAGGGAGCCACAGATCCAACACTTTTTATAAAGAAATATAAGAAAGATATTTTAATTGTAAAAATATATTTTGACAAAATTATATTCGGATCAATTTAAAAATCGTTAATAGATTCCTTTGGGAATCTTTTGAAGTCTGAGTTTGAGATGAGTATGATGGGTGAGTTAACATTCTTTCTTGGTTTTCAAATTTCTAAAAAACTTGAAGGAACTTATATATATTAACATAAGTACATCAAAGATCTTATCAAAAAGTCTAGCTATGATAACAATAAGAGTATAAGTACTCCTATCGGAACTTCTAATACTCTTGATATTGATGAAGTAGGGAAACCTTTGGATCAAACATCTTATAGAGGAATGATTGGAAGTTTACTTTACTTAACAGCAAGTCGACCCGACTTAATGTTCTCTATTTTCTTATGTGAAAGATATCAAGAAAATCCTAAGGAATCCAATATTAAGGCTATGAAAAGAATTTTCTTGTACTTAAAAGGAACGTTTGATTTATGACTTTTTTATTCTTCTATAAGGTTTTTGAACTAATTTTTTTTGAATTCTGATTTTTCTGGTTGTAAAATGGATAGAAACAGTACATCCGGAACTTATCATTTCCTAGGAGATTCCTTAGTTTCTTGGTCTTGTAAGAAACAAAATTCTGTAGCACTTTCCATAGATGAACCAGAATATATAAAAACTGGAAGTTGTTGTGCTCAAGTGTTTTGGATGCAACACAGACTCACAGATTATGGCATGTGTTTTACCAAAACTCAAATCTGGTGTTATAACACTAGTGACCTAACCCTAATTAAAAACCCAGAACATCACTCCTGTGCTAAGCACATAGATATTAGACCTCACTTTATTAGGAATCACACACCCAAAGGATATATAATTCTTCAATTCATCTAAACACAATAACAACTTTCTGATATATTTACAAAACCAATACCATTCGATAGATTTGAATACATTAAACAGAAGATAGGAATGATATCTGTAAGATAATCATTCATGTCTACTTCTTGTTTAAACATATCCTAACATTAAACTATTTCTAAATTCAGGGGGAGTACATATGTTTGGAAATTTTATTTTTTTTATAAAAGTTTTTATTTTTTTTGTGAGTTTCAGAATTGAGATTTTTCCGGTATCTGTTTTCTCAACAGACCTGAAATTTGACAGTTGCAATTTTTTTTTGATTTCGAATATTTAATTAAAAAAACTATTAGAAATTTTTTTCCCTTAAGTTAATCCAACTTTACAGTTTTTTTCTTTCTTTTAAAATTTTCCTTCTATTTTAAAAATCCCAGAATCAAAATTCTCAAAATCCTTATTTCCGGAGTTGAAATTCTCGTAGTCAAATTTTGGGTGTCCAGTTTTTCTAACCCCAAGAATTTTTTCTTCGATACCAATAATTTCATCAGAGATTCCTTAAAGGTACATATTATTACCCCCTAGTTATTTTCTTGAAGTTCTATTTGTTGGTATTTCATTCTTTTTAGAAATTTTTCTTCGGATTCATATTTCTTTTGAATCTGACTTTTTTTTTCTAAAACCTCAAAATTTTGGTATAGATATATGTTTTCAACCATCTTCAACTATTAGATAATATTGGAAAATCTCAGCCGTTCAATTTCCTTATAGAATAAGAAAGGCCGTGGTTTGTCTATATAAGGTCTACCCTACTTTTTGAGGACCCCACCCGTTCCTTAAGTCTTCGAGTCGAAGTTCTACTGCTTCAGAGTTTGTCATTCCAGATTTCTTCATAGATTTCTTATAGATCTGAATGTCAGGAAGCTCCAACCAGATGACAGTCAAGGAGAATAAAGTCAAGATGATATTTCGGGAGAGACTTGTATGTTCAGACTTTTACAATCAGTATGATTCCCTCATCTCTCGTATTATCAAATGTAATCATTAGGAGAGTATTTGTATAGAAAAGGACAAGTTTTAAGATCCTGTATATCTGGAGATAGTCATACAGTTTTATGAATCCTTCAATTTCTTTGAGAAGGATGGTAATTAGTATTTCAGGTTTAAGTCTTATAAAAATTCTTACACCATTCCATGTCGGAAAGCGGACTACTTCCTGAAGATTCCCTATGAAAGAGAGCCCCTCATAGGTTCCTGAAAAATTCTGGATAAGGAAGGTTCTTTAGAGAAGAACCATGCTTTATAAAGTTTCTTCATCAGTGGAGTCAAGATTCTAATGTTTGCACACTTATCAGTTGACCATAGGTTGTTGAAATTATGGATGTAGGGGTTCTTTATTCCAAGAAAAGGTGATAAAGATTCCTTAAAGATGTGATACATTATCTTGTTAGACTTTCTCATCAACCTCAAGAAGGTTAATTTTGGTAAGTATATTTTTCTTACGATTAATGCTATGAAGTACGGTACCATCAAATCCCAAATCCTGATGTACCCTACCACTATTTCAAGGATAGTTGTTATGGTTTTAGACAAAATTAACATTGCATGAAAGTCTACTTTGAAGACTTGTAAGATTATGTTGCTAAGTGAAGATACTCTGAAGAGAATGAAACTTTCTTACAATCCGTATGCTAAGTAGTTTGAAGAAGTTGTGATGCCGGAAGTTCATAAGCTGGTATTGAATGAAGCTATTCTCAAATCATCCAAAGCATCACAAAAAAAGTCAGTACTGGAATCTTTAAAAAGTGAACAAAAGAAGAAAAAGTCGGATGAGGCCTCTCATGTCGATCCTACTTCAGTAGATCCAGTTTTAACACCACCAGTTATAAGGAAACTGAAAGCTTACTCTGATGACATTGTTGCTAGCTGGAGGAAGTTAGCTGAATCCAGGAAAAAAGGGGATCCAACCTTTGGGTTAAATATGGCAGAGGAAAAGGCTTTAAAGATTGAAAATGATGATGTGTTAGAGGAAGTATCTAGGGAGAAGATGTATAAAAGAAAAAGAACTGAGACCGATATTATACAATCCTTGCTGAAAGAAGTAGAAAAGTCCTCTTAGAAGCTACTAGTACCAGATGTCACTCCAGAACCTAAAAAGGTGAAGAAAACTATAGTGATACAAAAACATATTCTGGAACTTCAAGTAGATGTACAGAAAGAGGATGAGATCTTTCAAGTAGAAGAAAATGATGTGATTAGAAAATTTGATGATTATGTTGCAACCCCGGGAGTTTCTACTGAGGAATAAGAAGAATAAGAAGAAGTTGAGACCGAAGTTGAAGAAGTAGAAGAGGTAGAAGAAGAGAATGATGTAACCAGAGATGAGGATGCAATCTATGAATCCGAAAATATTTATACTGGAAGTGAAGAAGAGAAAGAACAAGAATAGAGTCAAGGAGGATCCAGAGGTGATAAGGCTATAGAAAATGAATAAGTCCCTCAGGGTTCTAAACCTTCTGCAATGACAAAAGTTAATAAAGGGAAGGCCATTATGTTTTCCCCTTCTGATGCCAACTCTCCTCGAAATCTTGAAAATTCAGAATTATCTATCCCAGAAGTCAAAAAATAAGAATCTGACTTCGAGTCCTCATCATCTATGGCTGATGAATTTGTAAAAAATTCATTAAGGAAATTAGTAAGTACTATTTCGGTACTTGCTAACATAGATTCCTGGAACCAAATGATACCGGAAACCTTAAACCAAAAGACGGATTCAACATCTATACTGATTGACATGGTGGTGAAAGGTGAATCTGATCATAATAATCTTCTCATTGATCAAAAATCTCAAAACTTTTCATGTCAGAAAGTGATGAGCGAGACTTGAACCTTATCAGATAAATCTCTACTATTCTCAGACATCATGGAATAGACAAAGGGAGCTTTCAATGATGTAGAAAATGAGATAACCAAAGTCTATACTTCTTTCATAGAGAAATTTTCAAGTGAGTTAGCTATGAGGAAAAATGAAGTCAAAAATATTCTTGATCAAATAAATACCATAGCTGATATTGTCAATTATCAGAAAGGAATATCTACTTGTCTTGTGAAGAAATCCGATTCACAAGTGTAAGCGATCAAGGTTTTTGAAGTTAATAACTGGTCCCAAGAATTCTGGATCCAAGATTTGGAGAAGAAGGTAGCTGGGTAAGATGCCTTGATAAAGAAGCTTCAAGAAGATCACAAGGTGGGGAAAACTATTAAGTTCTTGGTGAAAATTCTTCTTTTAGAGAAGAAGAAGTAGGGTTGATACATTTTTCCCCATGCAGTAGTTTTGTTGTTTTTTATTTCATTCGAAACTGAAAGAAAAATTCCTTACAAATCTTTTATATATTTTTTCTCATGTATATTTCTATCTAACCTTTCACGTCCTTCTCCATTACTTTTTGAAAATCTCAAAGGGGAGAACTTTATCAAAGGGAGAAGTTAAAGGAAGATAAATTTATAAAGTGAAATTTCCTTAGGGTAAAATCTATGGAAAAATAAATTTTCTAACTTTCATCTATAAGGAGAAGTTCCACAACTGAGGGGGAGATTTTTGTACTCTAAGAAATTCTACATAAAGGAAGAATATTTTATCTTAATTCATAAACTTAAGGGGGAGCTAAGTATTTCTAACTCTAAAAATTTATTTCTTTCCTCTGTCAATTTTTCTTTCTTTCTTTCAAAGTTGTTTGTGCTTTCCAGAAAGGGGGAGACTGTTAGGTCTATAAGGCCTCTCCATTCCTTAAGCTTTTATTTTGAAAATCACAAACATATTCTTCAAAAATTGTTTCCTTACATTTCAATATATTTCCTTAAACTTACTGAAATTTCCTTATAACCATAATTTCCATAGACTTTTTAGTTAAATATATTGTAATTAAGGTTTTTAGAAATCTTTTTTTCCATATTGGAAATGTTCTTAAGGTTCCAAAATTTGGTTCATGGTTATACCATACTGTAATTACTTAAGACACTATTTCCCATTCTCTATTTTCACTACGATATAGATTTACATCTTGAATGAAATCCGGTATCATATTTTCCATATACTTAGATTTATAGTGTTTTAGTTTTCTAAAGTTCTTAAACTCTGACTTCTTGGATATCGGTACTGAAGTTCCTTAAGACAAATTTTTCATACAAATACCTGAAATCCCTATACCAAAATCCTTATACCGTTTTTATGCCATATTAGAAATCTTATCATAATTTTTTTCCTAATACTTTACTCGTACCGATTTTATGAAAATCCATTCTGAAAGTTATGATTTGGGAATTTATTATTCCAAGTTTAATTTCCAAATAATTCCGAACCTTATAATTTCTTTCATATCATTTCAATTTTATTTGATTCCAATTTACTTACACTTAAGGTGTAAGATCTTTATTTTCATGGTTAGTTATATAAAATTATATTGTTGTTTTTGTTATAAACTAACCATTTTATGTTTGCCACATGTCCAGGTCCCTATGAGATTTAAGGAAATATGACCATTGGAATGGAACCAACTGATAGATTTTGAAAACTATAAATAGGACCTCAGATGATGATATCAAAAGAAGTTCACATGTTTTAATTTTGGAGTTCATCTCTCTAAAAGTGAATTGCTCTAGAGTGAGACGCTCTTATAAAATCTCAGGCTTTGTGTAGAACGTTTGAACAACTTGTTAAAACTTTTCTTCATGAATAATTTCTTCGTGAAGAGGTGCGATTTCCTTAAAATCAGAGACTTTGGGTTGTGAAGTTAGAGGTGCTGATTTCCTTACAAATCGAGGGCTTGCGGGGATATCAAGACAAATATTTATCTTAGGATTGAGGGTTAACTTAGGTTTGAATAAGAATTTTTTTAAGTATAAAAAAGGGACCTTTATCCAAGGTTGTTGGATACCCTCATCTTTGGGTTAAAAGATGATTGTCAATTTACACTACTTTGTAAAAGTTAGGAAGTTTTAGTTTTGAATAAACTTTCTAACTTGTATCTCTATCTGTAAGATATTATTTATGCCTTGTGGTAGAATCTCTTTGTAAGAAAAGATTCTTAAGATTTAGAATTAAGAAATTTGTATTTCTCTAAGAAGGTATTTTATTATTATAGTTGTTGTGGATTTTGTTGATACAAAATTTCCTTAAGAATGTTTTAAAGTATACAATTCACCCCCTCTTGTATAATGTGCATTTTCAGTACTATTGCGATCCTAGTATCGGTATAGAGTAGAATATCATACTCCATACCAACCTATCACATGTGTTTGTGAAAGGTCGGTCTATCCAGGGGCTATATTCTTGGCTCAATAAAAGATTAGTGACCTTAATTACAAAACGATGAGGTCGAATGTCGTCATTGAGTTAGACATGGACAAAGTGTACGATAAGGTTGAGTGGTCCTCTATCCGCAAAGTTCCTCCCCAAATGGGATTATAAAATGTGTTGATTGATATATTATTTATATTCTTTAGTTATCATTGGATTTTAATTTTCTTTATTGGGAAAACTTGCAGTTTCTTCAAATCAACTTGGGGCCTAGGGCATAAAGATCCTATTTCCCCAAGCATTTTTACGATGGTCTAAATTTTTTTGAGCATGTCACTCAATAGTAGTTATCTTTAGGGAGTGTTATTCCTTTTCTTTAGAGAAAAAATTTAAAAGATGTATCCCACCTCATGTTTGTGTTTGACACAATCATTTTTTAATGGTGTAAAACACTCTCTAAGGGGAGTAAATAATGTTATCAACAAATACTATAAGTGGAGCGAGCAACTAGTGAACCAAGAGAGGAGAAATTTATACATTCTAGAAAGGTACCCTATGAAGATATCCTTGGCCATTGAGTCTAATATTAGATTCAACAGAATGGGTCTTACTCTTGATTACCTCAGGGCTTCAATTTCTTTAGGCAGAATCCATGTGGAACATTTTGATTCTCTGGTATAGAAAAAGATCAGTAGGATTTCTAATTGGAAGACACACTTTCTATATTTTTTTAGAAGAATAACTCTTTTAAGAAGTGTTTTATCCTCTATGACAACACATATAAATTCCTCTAAAAAAGATCCTATCTCCTTTATCTCATGTTTGTAAAGAATATGGAAAACATTTATATGGGATTCTCACACTGAGAGATGACACCACTTGGCATCTTGGGATCGAATATCCAAGACTATTTGTTAGGGAGGAATTAGTATTAGAAACATCTCAAAAGTGATGCATTTTATGCATGTTAAGATCTCATAGGATGTTTTGGAAGGGAATTATCTATGGGGTCGTTTTACTCTAGAAAAATATGGTGATATCCTTGGGTCCCCAAATGGAATGACATTGATCATGTAGAAAATATTCCTTTGATCATCACAGTTCTTAGTAATAATGTTTTATAGATTATGTGAAGGGAGAGATATGATTTTGGAAATACAACTGGGTTGTTAAGAAACTCTTTTTCTAGGGGTGTCCCACCCTGTATATCTCATTCAGGAAAGTGATACAACACCCAAATTTTACTCAGTCTATGATCGACGCTAATCAATAGAGAATTATCGATCTCATAGAGATTTATATGGCCTCGGAATCCTATGTCTTCACTAGGTTGGCAACATGAACTTTCGTTGGGAAGGAATTCTACAGAGTGGTGGTGTCACCAGCTGATATTGTTGTTTGGGGAGAGGTGCTGTGGTGCAAAGATATTATGGAAAAATATGTTTTACTAGTGCGATATGTTAGAAAAAATGAAATATCCAGGTATAAAAATATCTTGATATTTCATATACACTTGGTGTCCTTGTGCTTGTGCTATACCAATACGAAGGAGGAATCCATCATTTAACTTTTATTTGAGGGGAAATGGGAAAGATTCATTTGGCACATGTTTTGGAGTTTCACAGGTACCACCTCTCAAGATTTTTTGGCCACTTAATTTTTCATCATCTAGTTATAAGGAATGATGACTAATCTCATGGAAAGAAAATCCAAAGCATGCATCTTGGTGGAAGGGTTTTGGTGTATCTGGAAAGTAAGAAATAGAGCTCGGCTTGAGGGAATTTCAACCATGTGTGTGGCCATATTATGACCTGGGACACACCTTTAGAAACTAGAAGCAATCTCCATCTCTGAGATTGTTCTTGGGGAATAACCCGATCACTCATACTTTTCCCAAACTCCCCTTGGCAGATTGGTAAAGTGGAATCCTCCCGTTTCTAGGATGAATCTAAATACCAATGGGTTGTGTGGCTCTATAATCATGTGGGGATGAGGTTTATTCCATGATAATTGAGTATGTTCTATCTTTTAATTCTTGTTCCACTTAGAAAATGGGTGTTCTCTATAAGGTGAAGCGAATTCCTTACTTGCAGGCCTTGAATTGTGAAAAAGGAGAAACATACCCATTGATACACTATAAATGGATTATCAAATTCTATCTAAGACTATTCAAGGACACTACTCTACCCCATGGTGAATTATCTACCTATTCCTCAAAAGTAGAAATCTTATTCATGAAGGCGTGAGGATTACCACACTTACCAAGAAGGAAACATAGCGACCAACTATCTCAAATCAAAAGTCCCCTTTGATGACCGTCTGTCATGTTTTGATAACATATGGTATTTTTCTTTATGAAGGTATGAGCATTGTGATATGGGACTGACATGGTCTACACTTCTTTATGCCGCATTATCCCTATTTGTATTTGGTTACATAATATTAGGGGGAACCTCCCCTATTAAATAAAAATTATTGATTGTACATATTTTTACAATGTTTAACCCCTTCATAGGTAGCCTACTTCTTTCCATGACTTCATATTCCCCCAACCATCGATAATAGTAATCACTATAAACTCAAGTGATTACAATTATACTTCTCAACAAAATAGTACTTCCCAAATTATCAATAAGACCCATAGTGTTTGAAAACTAGTAAGTATCTCACTAAAGTAACAACTTCACACTATTCTATTCTTATATACCTAATGTTCTACCAGTTTCAGGAATTCCCACTATGTATATGAAAGTGTTTTATTTTAGCCTCTTATAGTGTAGATTTCCTATCAACACATGTCTCCACTTGATTAATAAAATCTGATCTCTTTCCTCATTATAGTGTCATTGAATGGGCCCCCATGGCCGGTTAGGGTGGTACAAGTGGGTTGGGGTCTGGGGAATGGTTGTGGGGTCAATTACTTATGCCTATTTTTTTATAGTTTCTTTGTACTGTGTGTGATCTGTTATTGGAAGTTGTACGTAAATATAATTTAGTGTCATTTAATGATTGATGATGGACAACAAATCCTAACGGAACATTGTTTCTAAAACAATATAACTTAATAAAAATTATTCCTAATCAACTCACTTGGATTTATAAAATCAAAAGAAAACTATGATCTTAAAAACCATTAGATCCTAAATATATGAAAGTCTCAACACAAAAGATATAAATAATTGAAATACAATTCGCTATCCTCAGTTATTATTTCTTCTTCTTCTTCTCAAGATTCTAGAACAATGGACGTGGTTAGATTATCTTTTCTTTTAACTTCAAAACCATATGATGAGTATACTTAGAACATGGTATAAATAACCATCTTCATATTATTATTCGATAGATATCTACTATTCACACTTATTTTAATCTCATGGTTCTTAGTAGCACCATAATCTCTTCCTTTTATTTTTATATGTAGGTCATCAGAACATATATTTTCTATCTTTATAATATAGGAAAAGCCATTAGAATCATATAGTTACACAACTATTTTATTTAAGACTTGTGTGCGGGTGTCTCTATTGATCTACCTTTCCATTACCATGTATTTTCTAGGTGGGTATAATCCCAAAATTTCAGTTATACATTTTTTCGTTCGTCGGATGTCTCTTCTATAATGATAGGGTAACCTTTTTTTCCTTTCTTCTAATTTTCTCATTTCCTATTAGAAAACATTTATTACGGACTATTCTACAAGTAGGAATTGATTATCTTCCTTCCTTCATCATATTACCATATAAATCTATATTTTTTTATGGATTTATTAAAATCAAATAAAATTTATCTTTATAGAATTATTCTTCACTTCTTGACTGATTTAGTGAATATCAGTACATACTTCAAGATGGAATGTACATAAAAATAATAGTCCCAAAATTAATTCTTAATCCATGAATTGAATCACAACAAATTCTTGACATTTATTTCAATTACACACATCACATTAATTATTTATATCAATTATTAATTTCTAGATATGATAATAATAAATCTTTACTCTTTATCCCATTTCCTTTCGCAAAATCTCAACCCATATTGTTCTTACCTTTCCCAGACAAAAATATTAAATTAAAATAATCTTGTTATGTTTTTAAAGATTATAAAAATATTTGGATTCCTCATATATTTTTTTTACAAAATAAATATATGGAAATCACATGTTTTTATTCAATAAGAATCTTATATTTTCTATAAGTCCAAATTCATATGAATACATCAGAAGTAATACATGTACATGTAAAGTCTAACCCACCTTCCTAAGTAAAATGAAAACTTCACATTTTCATAAAAAACTTTATAGGTCTTATATTTTAAAAAAAGTCATACATTCTATCCTAAATACTTGCAGGAACAAACATTTAAAAAATGTGACAAAATTAATATTCATACAAATACTAGGTTGGTTCTTACATTATCCAAAAGTTGGCTATGTGAAAATTCGTACAGACCTAAGGGAAAAAATGTTATACTCTGACTCCAAAAGGAATACATTACAGCAAATTCATAGGCATAGAGTAATGATTTACTCTTGTTTATAAAAAAATTTATGTGATTCTAAAAGTTTTATGGGATATCATCCAAATTTATTCACAGTTTTCAAAATTAAAATAAACTACATTATAAGCCTTAGTGACTAAGAATTATGCATTTGTTAATTAAACTACATATAATAGACCCAAATCCATAATACCAGATCCAGTTCTCATAAATCACATGGAATACTACAAAGAATACATAATATAACACATTTCTTCATAAATTGGGGATAAGAAATAGAGGAAGGGTGAGCTCAAATGATTAGTAAGGGTAAACAAAAGCATTAAAATGGAATGTGATCAGTGAACATAAGATGATAATGATGGTACAATTAATCAAGTTACATGAAAATAACATTATGGAATTTATACCCATCAAACATGGATCATAAATCACCAAACATGGCATAAAATATTAATATAATACAAGGGTCATAATAGTCAACCATCATGATCTATGTGAAAAAAATCATTGATCGAGTATTCATTATAACTCATTGAAAACATAGAAAGATTGTTGGTATTTTGGAACATTATTATCATATCAAACATAAAATTCTACTATAAATGGAATTACTCTCTCAGTAAATTCATACAATATCTTAGAAGAAACCTATAACTGGTTAACTCAATCACTTTACCCGATGAATTAGAGGGCTACAACGAACCCAAGTGTACTTTGTTTATAACATAACTACCTGTACATAGTTTATAGTAGAACCAAGTATCCTTGGTTTATTATATAAACACCCATAAATCATTCATACATATTTCCAAGTAATATATAATGAGAAAAAAATTAAAGTCTTACACTTTTAAATATAACAATAACCATTATTCTTTAATAACTTGATTTACTCATACAGAACAATTGAGTTTCATGAAATTATCTTTGAAACAATCATAATACTTCCACATAAATAATAAATATTATATAATTAAAAAATATATCTAGTTGAGAATAAGTTACATCAAGTATTGTTGTCATCGCTGAATATAAATACCATAATGAGATCATTAAAAAAACATATAAGGAAAATACCTGTTCCACTATGAAATTAAAATTTAAAAAATAAATATATTAAGAATATTAGGAAAAGATTTTATTTTAAAATATCCATTAAAACTTATAAATGATGAATCAAATCATTTAGTGTTTATGATGGAGGGAAATTCTATTTATGACTTGATCATTAAAATAATGTTTTTTTGCTCCTTGGTAAAAAGTACCTTATCTGGAAAATAATTAAAAGATTTTTTTAAACCTTTTTTGAAAAAGGAAAAAGGGTTGAAAATGAATCTAAACAATAATTGATTAATAATAAAATAATTCTATAAAATATTTTAGATGACAATTATATATAAGAAAAATTTTTTCTGATCAAAATAGGAGAAATAAGGTCAGATTTTCTTAAAAATATTTTATGGACCATTTTGAGTATTAGAGAGATAAAAGTGGTAATAAAATATCAAAATTCTTGAAATATATAGAGAAGAATAAAAATTAAATGGGATTATGAAGTATGGATCTTATGATTTCCCAATGGAAATTTAATCAAAACCAATCCCGATTAAAAATGGGATTGAATCAAAAACTTCTTACCACTTTGGAAAATTTTTAATTATAACCTCCATGAAAGAATAAATTCAAATTAAACTTTAAATATCATGAACATATATAGATTCTTTATACGAAATTTTAAGGGGAAATTATTTAAGCCTTATAAACATAGATATGTTCACAATACCATACTTTTATCAATGAAAAAAATAAAGATGAAGAACCTTTACCACTTTGGTAATCCTAGATATCAAAACCCCCGGAAAGGGAGAGAATTGATGTTATTTTAAATCCCCATATTTTTTTAGAATAATCATAAAATACATTCATGGGTAGGATATACATCACACAATGGAAATAATTTATTAATATTTTATATGACTCAGAAAAATGAAAGTTACATGCGAAACTGTTACAAATATCGTATCATTAAAATGACAATCAATCAATTAAGTGATTATGCGTAACAAATTAAAACCCACATAAAGAAAGTGGAAAGACAATAAAAAAATTAATTTCATTAGAAACAAAATCTTTAAAATGTACTATCCTAAAACGTAACATAATCTAGAGTATTTAGAATGTAATTCATATTCCTTCATTCCTAAAGATATTTTAGGTTTAGTGTTTTAGAGAATTAGGATAAACAGTTACATAGTAAACCAATACATTACAAGTGGAAACTTATACTTGGTATCTAGTTTTCCCATAAAACCAAAATTTTTAAATAAAATATTGTTTTACTTCATGAAAAATATTAAAAAATTTTATCTCGACTTCATTAGTGTCCCAAATAATCCTTAAAACACATCAAAAACATTTTAAAACATGGAAGGAGAAAAAAAATATCAGTAAGGGACATAAAAAGAAGAAAACTATTAATCCAATGAAAAACATGAAAACCCATGAAAATTTTACCTTTATCTCAATAAACGTTATTAATATGAAATAAACAATTTCCAATGAAAATCACACACACTTTTTCTGAAATAAAAACATTAGAAACCATTGATAGAGAATAAAAACTATTTTTGGAAAGTTAGAGCATTACATTTTTCACCCTTGTTAGATATAAATATATCATAGAAAAATCCATAGAAGAAACCTCCTCTGTTACTCCCTCAATTTTTTTATTAAGGAAATGAACATTAACCATTAAATATGAGTGATATCTGGGCACACCCATCATATAAGATATATCATGGTCACTCGATGCAATCTGAGAACACCCAACTTATATTCTATATCGGGCTCACCCGTGAGCTATAATGGGTCTCAAACCATTGTATAATCTATATCAAGCTCATAATTTTCACATATATTGCAAAATTATCATATAGCATAGTTTATTCTTGGAACTTTCCATCATAAACCAATGAAAAAACATTTAAACCCATGTAAAAAACATTTGGAACTAAAAATACAATTTTTATTTGAAACCCCATTTTCAATACCAAAATACCTAGAAAAGTGGAATGGGGGGTTTTTGTTTGAAAAAAAGATATTTGTAAAAATTAATGATAAAAATAACCATTTAACTTTAATTTGCATAAATGGATTTCATATTATATGGAAAATGATTTTAAGAGATCACATGGAACATTCCTTGAAGAAAATACCCTATCGATTTTGAATAAACTTATTTTAAAAAACTATGCAATTTTAAAAGAAAGAATTTTATTTTAAAATAAACCCATAAAATTTTAATTTTACATTAAAATAAATTATTATTCTTAACATCAATAAAATCCATTCATTTTGTTCAACTTAGAAATTAAACTTTCCTTTCATACTTTTGTCAGAAAAATCACAAAGTACCTGATTTTAAAAACGAAAAAAAGATTTCATTAAAAATGTTTTGTAAAAATTAAAACATGGGTAAAAATTAATTTAAAAAATCATATTCTAATTGTAGATACCTTATTTAAAATATTTTTATAAAATATAGATACGAATGAAAAAGGGAGTTTTAAGGGAAACCTTAAATATTGATTTTAAAAATAAAGTCCATTACCTTGAGCTCGACTCGTTATGTACATTCACTGTCTTCCAAAATAAAGAAATTATATTAAATTTATACTTTATTTAGAATAATTTTAAAGTTCATTTTTTCATTATTTCATTTAATATCATGTTATATATAACCACTTAATCAATTATGTTCATTTTGGGTGTTTATATTCGGATCATATGCTGGAAATGCTTTTAGTTGTATGACTATGGTCAAAGTGGTCATTACACTACCATATCTAGAATAGTAAAAATGACATAAATTTATTTTTATACATAAATTATACTTTTAAAACCAACCAAAAAATATGTTTATGAAAAATGAATTATATTACAATTGTGAGGATGATAGGCCATATGTACACATGAGTAATGTTTCCATTTTTCAATGATCATTATGGAAAGAATATAAGTATAAATTTATCTTTATAAAATAAAAATAATATCATAAAAATAATATTAATTCTTATATATATATAGCATCCATTTTATGTGGTGATAATCAAAAAATCACATCGTTTCATGGAGGTGGTAGTCCGACTACTGGAAAAATAGCCTATACCCACGGTTCAAAACCGTGGGTATAGCCCCCAAAACCGTTGGTATAGGATATACCCATGGTTTTGGGAACCGTGGGCTGGAAAGACATCGGTACAGGTCCCCAACCTATACCCACGGTTTTCCAAAACTGTGGGTATAGGTTTTCTGCAACCATGTCAACGAAACATATTCAATTTCCACGGTGTCAAAGGGCTTTCCCCACGGTTTCAAAACTGTGGGTATAAGTCCAAAAATAATGCAGTCGGCGGGTTTTGAACCGCAACCTCTCCATTGCAGACGAAGCACCTAACCACTACACCAACACTGATTTTATGTATATATATTTATATTTAGTTAAATATAGTAATATAAACCGTGGGTATAGAGGGAAGAACCGTGGGTATATGACTCCCGCCAAAAAAAAATTCCTTCCCGCGAAAAAAACAATTCCCGTGCACACACAGGAAACCTATACCCATGGTTTTTCTTAACCGTGGGTATAGATATTTTAACCCAAACCAATCCCCACGGTTTTCCCCAAAACCGTGGGGATAGGTAACCCTATACCTACGGTTTTGGAAAACCCTGGTTATAGGTGAATTTTTAGGACCTATCCCCACAGTTTTGGAAAACCGTGGGGTTATACCCCCTATACCCACGGTTTTCCAAAACCATGGGTATAGGTTCTGAAAATTCACCTATACCCATGGTTTTCCGAAACCGTGGATATAAGGTTACCTATCCCCACGGTTTTGGGGAAAACCGTTGGGATAGGTCCATTTTCCATTAGTGTCTACATGTACAGATAGACAACATTATCATTTTACAGTGTATGGAATGGTAATAAGATATGTGTTATATTAATTTTCAAGAATAATAATGTTTTCATTAATATAATATATATAACAAAAATATACCGTTATAATCAGTCTTGAGAGATGGTGATGGAAAAAAATTACATTAGTTTGTGAGGCGGTAGTCTTTCATACACACGAAAAATGAATTCCTTTCCAATTTTATGGATGTTGGAGATTGATTATCATGAAAAGAACCTACATGGACTGATACTCAACAACACCAAGCTCATCTCTATAGGCCTAGGGCTGGAAATAAGTGCCTAAAGGAATATATATCACGAGAGGTCTTTTCATAATGTACCTACACTCACACTCATAACCGTCTCAATGTAGAAGTTCATTGGAATAATAATAAAAAGAAGAAATATCTAGAGAATAACCGTTCATAGAAAAAACCTATAGGGTGTACAAGATTATGATAGTATAAATTTAAATGTAAAGGGGAAAAATAAATGCCAATCCATAATGATATCCCATCCTAAAAAAAACTGGAAAAGTAAAATGTTGGGATAGCCCAACTCAGGATATCCAAGATTCGACCACTATATGTAGTCCAATGAAATAGGAATCCCTACTATCATCTATAGTCACCACCAAAATTTCCATTATCTTTATAGGACATGGAACATGTTAAAAAATCCAATACAAGGGTGATTATATACATACCCAACATGATGTCCTGAATGGGGGAGTATCAAGAGACAAGATAGAAATAAAAAGATAGCTCAACCCAAAGAAAGGGAGTAAAAATAATACAACAACACTGATTATATATGTATACTCAATCCAAAGAATCCAAAATGATTTAGAAAGGGTATCTTCATCTCATAACCCACCCAAGAAAATAGTACCATCAGGTTTAAGTTTCCACAAAATATGTCCAACATCTCTCTTGCCAAACTAAAGAGGACCGAGGCTATTGCGCCACATGGCCATGGGGGCATGATATCCAAGTATATAACCCATGCTTTAGTGCATCATGGGGGTTTAACCTAGTGCAAGGAGGACCCAGACCCTCTATGATAAGGGTTATAACTCAGTAGATAGAGGACCCACACCATAATTCCATAGGGGGGTTGGGGGTACCACATAGTGTAAGGAGGAACCACACCCTATCTGATAGAGGGTAAAACTCAATAGATAGTGTATATGTGAACTAATTCCGCAGGGGGTTTCACTTATTGTAAGGAGGACCCAAAACTTATCTAATCAGGGGTAAATTCAGTAGATATAGGACCCTCACTCAAATTTTGTAGTGGGGTACCACTAAATATATAGAGGAACCACACACTAATGCCATATGGGGTTACTTGTCAGTAGGTAGAGGACTTGCACCCTGTTACGTTAGAAGTGTTCCACTCATTAAATAGAGGACCCAAAATCTAATAATATTGGGGGTACCAATCAATAGATACAGGACTAACACCCTAATTCTATAGGGGGTATAACTCAATAATTAGATCACCTGCACCCTCATTTACTAGGGGGTACAACAAGTAGATAAAGGTACCAAACCGAAATTCTATAGGGGCACCAATATAATGATCCTTATGGAACACTGCCATCATCCAACACTACCTAAATAAGTGTCACAATTTTAAAATGTCACATCGTATCTCAAAAGAAACTATGGAGTTCATCATCACGATCTAAATGAAATAACACTCAGTATAGGCTACTCACGGGCCAAAATTCAAGTCCAAACAAAGGAGATATGGGAGGATAAAATTTCATAAAAAAAATAAGGGGTACATGACATGTAAGGGACCCACACATCATGTGGTCCCACTCCAATTACTATTTGTGCCCTTTCAATACATAGATCACTATCCCTATTAAAATATACGATGTGTAGGTTGACTTTGCGGTGTGCCTCATCCACCTAGGGTCCTTATCATGTTCTTGGTCATGTATGTGTACTTCGGTACATGGCGAGTCCAACCACATGGCCTTCTTCCCACATCTCTGGCCGTGTCCATGTATATTGGTACATGGAGTGTTTCTGGCTATGTCTTCCTACATGGGGGACTTCATGTGTGCTCCACCACAAGGCATGTCTACCCATGGGGGGATTCAAGGTTTTAGGCCTAGACACTTGGAATGTCATCTTAATATTTCTCAAAACCCAACATCCATGGCCCAAGGGACACTACACGATGTGTGTTCTTCAAACTATATGATGTGTAATTGATTTTCTTTTATAATTTACAGATCTAAATTGAAATTATACATCCTCCAATACCACATCGATATACACATTTTTCTTATATGAAATCAAGGGGAAGACTTCTACCACCGTTTTTAGTGGTCAATTGACCTGAAAATAGATTTACAAATCATAAATGGGTTTTCTGTATTCCTTATGCATGCATCTCAAATCCACCATCTCTGATCCATATCCTGGATCAACAAATCATTCACTCAAAACCCACAAATCATCCCAAATCAGTCTTTGATAGCCAATCCATTCATCACATGTGAAACTGTCATGAATTCAGAGGTATGATCAGGCTCAGTCCTACCTGACAATATCGAATCATGTCCCCATGGTCCAATAATGACTAATATGAAGGACACAGGGGGAGTGGGGGGAAGCTCAATAAACAAGAGTGAAATAATCACTATCCAATAATTTGTGGCCAAAAGATTTGAAAAAGAAAAATTTAGCATAGAAACCAATTAAACCAATTAAAAATGGTATATGGGAAAATGAAAAGGCTTTCAAATTATGTGTATCAATAAATGGAATCAATCATGCCAAATAGTTTAATCAATAGGGGAAGAATCCAAAAATTGATATGTCCTACCTCAATTTTTATAATTCTTTGATGAAGAAAGCACTTTTCAATGAATGATGGGTGTTGTTGTGTCCAATATATCTCTTTCTTCCTAAATCCAGAGTCTCACCATTGTCTGATTCCAACTCACTAATGGGAGGTGGAAGTAACACCTCTCAACTATCCGAGGATTTATGTGGATAAACCTAGATAATTTTCATAACTATGAATTTATAGAGGTTTAAAATTAGTTTATTTAATTAAATAAATAAAATAAATTATTTATTTTATAAAACACCCCTTCCATTGGTGTATTTTATCCGAATGTTGCACGCCATACTATATTAGGTCCTACCTTGGGTAAACCTCATGATCTAGATTCAAACATGGGCTCATATTTCGAATCCAATTTTATGTTTAAGAGTTATCCAAATTTATTTAAGATTTTTTGTGCTCGTAATATAAAATATATAAAATATTTTTATATATTTAAGTCTAGCAACATAGGGCCTCATAATTTCACGGTTTCTTAGAACATGGAATTGAAAATATATTTATAAACATGCCAATGTCTTCTAATAAAAAAAGGGTCTCTACATCATTCCCTTTGTTGATATTTTCTTCCCTAAAATAAAAAACTAAAAAAAAATATTAGGACACTAATATTTTACCTGGATCTCCCACTCCCAGGAGATCTCCTCCATGGTCTTGTGCTTCCATAACATGCGAACCAAGGGTCTAGTCCATCCACATAGGGTCCTCTCCTATTGATCCTTCATCTACACTGGGTTATCTACAAAAGTGTCTCTATCCTAGATGTTTATATCACCCTAGTCGATAATGTGCATTGGGTCATGCACGTACCCCCCCAACTACATAAAATGGAGGAATTTGTGAACCAAATATAACTGTTGGGGTAGGTTGTGGTGGTATGAAACCTCACAAACCCTCTACAAGATCTCAAATATATTGATGAACATCAATGATATTTTTCCTCCCGAAAAAACTCTCCACAATCCTATTCAGGGAGAGACTCTTAGGAAAATGTGGTCTCCCTGATTGAACTCCATGGGTCTACGATTTCGATCTATGTAATATTTTTTCCTACTCTGAGCTATCCGCATCTGATCACGGATGACCTATACCTTATTTTTCATTACCTACACCATCTATAGACCAAGAAGATATTCCTCACCAACCATTGTACACCAAAAGGGTGACCTAAAGGGTCTTAATTATAAGCTCTTGAAATGTTCCATAATGATTGTAAAGTTGTAAATATTATTGTATGCAAAATATATTAAGGGAATGCGATCCTCCGAACTCTGGGGAAGTCTGACATAAGATCCCTCTACATATCTTCCGAAACATGGATAATATGCTTGGTCTTCCCATTTATCAAGGGGTGAAAGGTTGTTCTCATCCTAATCTGGGTCCTAAATTCCTCCCGCAGGCCTCTCCACAATGGTGACATGAACTGAACATCATGATCAGGGACAGTAGTCGAGGCCTACCAATGAAGGTGAAAAATTTCCCATACATACATATTCCCAAAACTCTCCACCAAAATATACACCCTCATAGAAAAGAAGTGTGTTGAATTCATGAGTCAATCAACTATCCCCCAGATGGAATCATGGTCTTTCACTATCTGAGGAATCCCTGTCACAATGTCAATAGATATACCATTCCATTTCTACTGCAGGATATGAAGGGGATACAATAATCCTATCAGAACCTCGTGCTCAGCCTTCACCTGATGACATACGAGGCACCATGATATGATCTCACCCATTCTCTTTATCATTCCACCCTACTAAAAATTCCACTAAATGTATCTATGAATCTAACCTGCACCAATATGTACAACCATAGAAGAAGTGTTAAACTCTCTTGTCACCTTCTCCCACATCATGACCAGGACAACCATCCGTACCTAGAATATGATGATGTGATTCCATCCTTAAGAGAATCATTCAGATGAATATGCTAAGGAAATATGGTCATGAATGACATCACAATAAATGTATCCCAAATGGGACTCTCTCACAGGATGAAGGGGTGGAGGATTCAACACCACCAACTAAAGAAAGGCTGTAATTTCCTGCTCATCTATGGTCATCTGTGAGGAATCCAACTGCTCAGACATTGTCTAAACCAAATGATCATGGAAATTACTTATAAGGGAATTATCCACCATGTCTCTCATATATATATTATAGAGAATCACAAACTCATAGTTCTGTAGGAACTCAAACTAGTGCCATAGTCTGAGGATAAAGTCTCTCTGGGTGAATTTGTACCCAAGACTTTTATGGTCTGATTAAAACAAAAATTACTATCCTAGAAGATAGTGCCTAAAAATCTTCAAAACAATGACTACCCCTTCCAGATATAGGTCATAATTTATGTAGTTTTTCTCAGAGGGCATCAAATACCTCAACCTATATGCGATAATTTCCTACCTATTCATCGACACAAAGTCAAGCCCAGCTCTTGAGGCATGGAAATACACTACGTACTCCAAGACCTAATAAAGTAGTCTAAAAATAGGAGAAATCATTGTCCTTAACATATAATCCTTGAAGAACATCTAGCACTACTTATTCTATGTAAATATTTAACTTTTCTATGTGAGGGAAGTCAAAGGAGCATCAATATTGGATAAGTCTGCCAAAAATCTACAACAGTAGCCTTCCAAGATAAGAAAACTCCATACTTATGACACAATCTTGGCTGCCTCATTTGATTTAGAGTATATGATTATGAAACTGATGATGAAAAGTAATAAAATATTCCATGTATGGCTGGAAGATCTAGTTTTTCAAAGATATAAACATGGTGGGGGAATTCATCACGCCATAGTGTACCACTTAGAACTCATAGTGTCCATAGTGACATAAGAATTATAAATTCATAATATTAGTCTCATGAAATCTCAACTGGTGGTAGTCGGACTGCATATCAATCTTTGATAGACATCTCATGCCTCGAAACAGATGAAATGTGTCATTAATCCTTATAAATGGTTACTCAATCTTTATCGTGTCCTTGGTTAGTCAATGATAATAAATACAAAGTTGCAATCTACCATTTTCCCTTTTCATGAACAACAATGGTGTTTCCTAGGGGTCACATTGGGCCTAATAAAATCACTCTTTCAAAGTTCCTCCAACTATAACTATAGATCCTAAAGCTCGATTGGGGCTATCTAATATTCCATAGAAGATATAGAAGTAGTCCCGGGATCAAAGTTGATAAAAACTACATCCCCTACCCTAGAGGTATACCTAGATCATCCTTGGGGATGATTTCCACAAAATCCTACATGATTGAAGGAACCCAGATATGAGAAGATCCTGCAACACAAAGGGTACACTCTTCAACTTATGGGTAATGAGATGAAGCCACCTACAAAACACACTTTTCCTACCATGTGATCACTCTCACCCACAAAAGAGAATCGCATCCCATCAGTGTGAAGGAATATGACTTTTCTATGGTGATTATGAATATGGGATCAAACCATGGATAACCAATCCATACCCAAGATGATGTCATAGGGTTCCATCATGATGTACAAAATGTACCCTGATAACCTATCTCCACCAAGAGATATCTTGACTACCAGCAGTTCAAATATATAGAAGTAGCGTCACCCTTTGGAAGCTCAAAACGAAGTTGATTGGATAACACTACAACTAGGAGCTCCATATATCACATTTAGGTAAATAGATGAAGGAATTAATCACACCTGGGTCTAATAATAATAATCAAATAGTATTGTAAACACACATTGTGCCTCTAATCATCTTGTGTGCCACTTGGTCATAAGAATCCATCACCTACATCTATTCATGGCTTGGACCTCTAGATCTATGAACCTGGAATGGGAGACTTGATGGTGGTGTTGGAAGGATACCATAACATCATCCACCACCATGATCTCCTCTTGGAGCTCCACCCACTGTCTCCTTGGGGACCTCCTTGAACTCACCTGAGAGATCCCTGATCATGGTGCTACCTCTGCCAGGGCAGTCCATCAGTTATTATCCTTCACTCCTTAGTATGTCGGGTTGTGAAATCATGTTCCATACAACCTCACCCATAACATCCATAACATAGAAACTCTCAGAGGTTCCATGGTCCTCTGTGTGGTCCCTCTTTCACATGACCACATTCCCGAGTCTATTCATTGGGAGGTATCTTGAATTGAGATCCTATCGACTAGGGCTTTTTCGTATATGCAGAAGACTCATCCCTATAATGTACACTTCCATCTCCAACTTCCCAGAATCTCTCTGAATGGATTCTCTTCATAACCATCACCCAATCCAAAACCCCAAAATAGGTGGGAATACACAATGGTACTATACTGGCATGAATATCTCTAGAGTGGACCTTCTCAAACATCCATGATTGGAAGTATCCATTCTAAATCATATAAAGGAATTACCGTATAAGTTATGTGAACCTAATAGAATACTCATCCACTATCATCCATCCCTAATAAATCTCCATAATCTATTGAATCTAAACAGACCACAAGTAGGAGGGGTAGTACTCCTCACAAAACAATAGCTTGTTGTAGGTCCACAAGAGTGTCGAATCATTGTACATCTGTGTAATAAGACTCCATCAACACCCAAATACTCCACGGAAAAGGCTAATTTCTAGGACAACCACATGACCCATCAGTTTTCAGATAATCTTGAAGACAAATACAAAAAACTCTAGCCAATCCTCATCTACCTAGGGATTTGGGTCGCTACAAAACCTCATCATCCTATGGTGATGGAACTCATAGAGTGCGCTTAGCCATTGTGCATCCTCAACATACTTTGTTAGTATGATATGTTGATCAATAGGTGGGGTTAATTATAACTATGCACCTTGTGTAATAATATCATGGGATGGAACCTAAAATGAGTCCTCATCACTCATTGAATCCTAAGCATGATCTGGAACTGGTAACCAGGATGGCTATTATCATAGAGGAATCCTGAAAAATTAATCAAAACGTACTGCCATGAGATGATGAAAAATATACAATGGGGAGTTTACTCAAGAGAAACAATCAAATAATCAATCCTATATGATTCATGTACTACTGATCCATACAACCATTGTATCAGTATTCCAACTGGACAAGGAGATAGTCAAGGTCCTGGTGAATGGATACATTAAACATCGCAACAACATTGGGTTCTCTGGACTAAAATCCACACTTGAGACACCTTTATACTATTCTTTGAATCCCAACCAAATAATCATAATTTGATTAATCCAAACACCGTCCCAAGGATAAAACCACCACTGATACTAATCTGGCATGAACTGAACCAATGGGGCATGAGCCGCAACTACCCGAAGTCCGCTTTCATTTGAAAGGGGCTGATGACTTGTGCAAAAAGGAATATCTAACATTTGAGGCCTTTTTCTAATTTACATATGTAACTCCCCAATCTTCCACGGTTTTCTTCTCTTTTAATAATACAATAGCTTGCGCTGTATGCAACTTCGAGTTCTAACACACCACGACCAATCAAACAAGACGTTATGAATAGTAATACCCACTTTTTGAAATTTTATAAATTTTATTTTTCTAAATGGTCTTCATTTTTGGATTTGTAATATCAAAATTATATTAGGGTGAAAATTTGGTATTTTTCTAAAAACATTCATTTTTTTGATTAATAGTGAAAAATACTGCATTATTACTTAAAACATACTTTCTATATAAATAATTATTTATTTTATTTAAATTTATTTTAATTCAAAATAGATACATAATACCTGTATTAGTTTAATGTAACTCCCTGGAGTCATTTTATAATAAAATTAGATGTATAATTGTTTTTGATGTTTTTAACGTCTTTTACCCACCTTCTAAGGCACGTTAGCAAATTTGCATAAAACATGATTTTACTGCTTCTGTGAAATGAATTAAAAAAAATATAATAGACATGGTTGAAATCAATAAGTAAAATGTGTCTTAATTAGATGAAAATAATTTTTTAAGAATAGTAACTTTTGACTTTTATTTACTACGATTAAAAATAAAAAGGGTAATTAAAGGTAAAAATGATATTATAATTACCCTAAAACATGTCATAATTCTAATAGATAAGTGTATTTAGACAAAAATAAAATTTATTAATTAAATATTATCCTTTTGGTCTACATGGGTTATATTAGGAAATTTTTTATTATTTTATTTAAAGAAGAGTTAAAAGTGTTAAATTCAAAGATTACTAACTAAACCATTTTTAATATAGGTTTATATATATGATAAATTAGACTATTAATATTCATTATAAAGTTAAAAATATTCCCTACATAATGGTATTTTATATATTATTTTTATACATTAAATAATTAAATTTATTTATGACATAATGATGATGAAATACTTACCATATTAATGAAAGATTAAAATAATTGATTTTATAAATATCCAAATAAATGTAAATTGAGACTTGCGATGAATTTTAATAATTTCTAGGATAATATGACATGTCAGGGTTGATTAATTAATTTTTTTCCTATGTGATAAAGTTTTTATGACTTTCAAAAAAACAAAATACCAAATAGTGTCAAAATTGACATAAACAATTTTTTTTAAAAAAATACTACATTATTAATTGATATAATATTCAAAAAAATATAATGTTAAGAAAAAGAAATTAAATAAGGTAATATATATCAATAATTAATCACTTGGGGTTATCTTTTCTATTTATAGTAAGTTTATTAACCATTTATTATAATAATACCAGAATACATGAAAAAAGTTAAACTATTTAACAAAGAGTTAAATATAAACGATAAGGTTAATATAGTGAACTAAACTTGTATAGAACCTATTGGTTGAGAGGTTTTATAACCAAACCCACATTATCCTCGAAATAAATCCTTTTGGAGCCATTATAAACTCAATATGATTGTATTATAAAATAATATTTCAAGTTTTTCCTAAAGTGACCCTCATCTCTCTTAAAAAAGGGTACTTCACATTCTCTCAAAATTACACCCAACAGCTATTTGGATTGTCCAATATCTACTCAAATATGATCCAAACTAACCTCACATAAACTTATAGGCCTTAATTTGATCATAAATCCAACCAATGGAGTCCTTTTGATCAACTCAAAAGGAAACACCCGAAGAAAAGGTAATAATTTCACCACCTCTTTCGAAGTTCTTTTCTTCTTCCACATCCTCTTTCTTTGTTTTTTCCATTAAAAAATAATAATACTAGTACCTTATACATAATGTGATGTTATTATTAATATGGTACAATTATATTAATTATTTTATCCATCCTATGAATGAAAAGTCAACATACGTGCGTACGTATAACTTACCGTCTCCACGTTGTGGTGTAGTTTTTTATTCAAACAATTCATTATTTGGATGGTTATAATAATGAGAATAACCGATTAAAATAATAAATATAACATGTTAATGATTATATATATATATTATATACCATGCAATTACATATGATTTCTCCATCAATATAATGATATTGTTGCTCGTGCGTACATATAGATTACCGTCTCCACGAACGCGATGAAATTTATTCCCCATCAAGACCATTCAAGAATAATTTTCATTTTATGATTAAAAATAATGTTTAAGAACTTTATATCGTTCTGGATATGAATCAAATACATCCTATCCATAACAGACAAGGTCTACATAACCAAGCATATAATGGAAAACAGAACATTTAACACCCGGAATAATGATTCTCCTAAAATATTATTAAAAAATAAATATTTAAAGTTCATATAAGATATAATATTTATTTATGTGATTCTTGTATAATTTAATAACAATTATTTAACTATTATACATGAGGTTAACTTACCCTCTACTAAGGAAAACTACAATTTAAGGGTTAATTCTACAATCTCTTAATTATCCGAGGTTGTTTATACGAGAGTATCTACTAAGACCACATTATCATCCATATCTGTGTTTCTTAAAAATGTATTTCAAAACATTTTTAGTATTTATGAGACTATGGGTTAAATTCATTTTCACCCTTGTTTCACTTTGTATAAAATTATTATAAATTCATCTTTCTGTCATTTTCCAAACGAGGTAATTTACGACGTTTTCAACAAAATTAAGGAAAGAATGTTTTTTTAACTTATACAGAGAGTGCGGCTATTTTCAGCCGTTATAACAACTTTGAAGCTTCAATTACAGGATTATAAGAATATTTTCAAAATAAATTTTTTCTTTTATAATTATATTAATTTTATATTATTTCAAAAAAGAAAGATATATTTATCACAAATAGTTTTGATTTCATCTATGTCAACATATTTTGATGGATTTTGCACTTGTTTGAAGTTGATTTACTATGATATAATCTTCCATGTTGTATTGAATTTTTTTGATCTGTTTGACTAAGGATGTGTTATTTTTATAGCACTCATCGTTTATAGATAAATTATTTACATTTCACATGCTATTTTTAATATGAATTTTTATGCTATGTTTCAAAATTTTCATATGAATAAATCATTGGACTTAGTAAGTGACTGGTGAAGTCCGCTATGAATCCTCGATGCATTGGTAGGTCTCATAAGAAAAAATATTTTCTTGGAACAAGGTCATGAAAAAATCTTATTTATAGTCTTGGCACGAGGCCTTGACTATGTGGTTATGATGTTTGACATTATGCATTCCATCATTATGAAATTTTCTATTGATATTACATGTGATTATTTGACCAGTTGAATATCCATATGAATGAGTAAATAGAATTATTTGATTTATCCTAGGTATATTATGATGATGTTTATGTTTAAAAGGCTTGTGTTTTAGCCTTATACATTGCCTTAAATTTTTATGCTTACTTATGAAAGTTTCTGCTATATTGTTATCCTTACTGAGTATCTGAGCTCACCATTTCTTATGTTTTATTTTTTCCTAGGATGTGAAGAAGTATATTATGACCGACTTACAATGATATGAAAAGGGATATGAGTGTGTTCTATAGAGACACAATGTTGTTGTTTTTCTATTTCATGATGTAATGTAAAACTTATGTATATATTTAGTACTTCCATGTGTACTAAACTAATCGGTATTTTGAGACTTGATCTCTTGTGATCATGCCAATGTTGTGTAATAATGCACCGACTATGGGTAAATAGGATCGGGTAATTTTAGTTGGTATCAGAGGAAGTTTAGTACAAACTTTGGAAGCTAGATTTAGAAAAACTCTAATTAGGGAACAATATCCCAAGATAGACTTTGAAGATTAGTATAGAAGAATTTCCTAGAATTTTGGTAATATAGAGATTTTTTGAATTTTCAAAGAAATACATCCCTATCTGGATACGAGAAGGTAGAGGTATCTCTACCATAAATGTACCTAGGAGTGAAAACTCTGACAAGGAGTTTCGGGCTTGACCCAGGGTGTCCTAGTACACGACAACGGGCCTTGCTACACTCTTGGTTATGTCACTCCCTGGAGATATTCTTAGGATAATTCACATTTTCTTTACAAACCATTATGAATTATTTATGAGTAAATACTTTATCAAAGAAAATATTTTTTTATGATTATAGATTATATGCATAAATTTTTTAATTTATGTTAGGTATTTTACTAGTTTGGAATTATGTATTGTGATTCATAAAGTAATATAGTGTATGACATTGTTTATAAATGGAACATAGTGGACGAAATGGAAATGGTATCAATGCACATAATCCATGTAGGTATTTTCCTCTTACTCAAGATAATTATAGTTAAGATGATGATACAACCAATGCTGAACAACTTATAACCATGCTGGGACAACTCACTCAGGTTATGAATAACAAACTTATCCATATGAAGCACCCTGATCCACATCACAAAGGAATTGTGTTAGACTGCTTGATGAGGAAAAATCTACCAACATTAAATAGGACTACAAATCCATTTGTAGCTGACCAATGAATAATTTCCTTAGAGAAAATATTTCATGCTTTGGGAAGTAGCGAAAGGGAAAAAGTTTTCATGGCAGTTTATTGCCTCATAGGAGATGCAGATCAATGGTGGTAATTAGTTTAAAACACAAAGGATGATGAAGACGTATCAAATATGAAATAGAGGGATTTTAAAGGGATTTTCTTAGAAAAATACTTTCCTCGTGACCATCGGGCAAATATAGAATGACAATTTCTATGTCTAAGGAAGGAGGATGAGAATGTCACAAATTATGAGACTAAATGTACATGGTTCACAAGGCATGCGTCAGATTATATACGTAACTCAAGGAGTAATATTGATCGATTATTTGATGGGTTAAAAACATTTCTCCATTGACAATTTGTCTCAAAATCCTTCTCATCATATGAAGATATAGTCTCATATGCTATCAAGACAGAAAATGAATTCTCTACATCATACGACTTTAACAAAAAGGAAGAGAATAAGAGATCTGCTGAACTCTAAGGAAATGGAAATAAGGGGAAGAGGGGAAAATTTGAATTTCCATCCTATGGTAATTGTGGGAAGAGACACCCTGATAATTTTCTGAAGGGAACGTGATTCTATTACAAGTGTGGTGAAAAATCCCACCAAGCTTGTGATTGCAAGGGAAAGAAAGAGGCTGTCAATGTTGAATGCTAAAATTGTAGAGAAATGGATCCTTATTCAATTTAATGTCCTAAGCACCAAGGAAAATTACCTTATAAAAGGAAAAGTGAGTTAGGCCAAGCTTATGCGATCACTACTGCTGTGGTTTAAACTCCGAATGACATGGTGGAAATTAATTTAATTTTTTCCTAAAGTTTATCCAATTCTTTATTTGATTCTGGATTATCACTTTGTTTTATATTTTCCTATTTTGGTAAGAAAATTAGATATTTCTAATTTTATTTAACAATGGAGTTGTCAGTCAAAACTCCTAATGGAAGTATCATTGCAACACAGTTTTGTGAATAAGTTCCCATTAGGGCATATAAATGTTCTTTATATATTGATCTCATCATCATACCCATGATTTAATTTGATATAATCCTTGGTATGGATTTCCTTTCAGACCATGATGCATAAATTTATTGTAAGAAGAAGGAGGCTACAATTTTTGATGATGATAAGTTGAAACTTATTTTTAGAGCAGAAATATCGTGATCTGATTCTTTCCAAGATCCACCCCCAGCAGCTCTACTAAACTAAATTATTGGGGAGGAAAATAATTAAATTACTATGGGTGAGGAAAGGAATGTTCAAATAGATAATGTACCTACTGTGTAAGAATATTTTGATGTGTTTATAGAGGATTTACCTGGACATCTGACAGAATGATAAATTGAGTTTTCCTTTGATTTATTTCTTGGTTCAAGGACCATATCAAAGTACCATTATAGAATGGACACTATAGAATTAGTGGAACTAAAGAAATAGTTAGAGGAATAGAGTAATAAAAGATTTATTCACCCTAGTGTTTCTCCATGGGGAGCCCCTGTTCATTTTGTTAAGAAGAAATATAGATCTATGAGGTTATGAATTGAACACAGGGAGATCAATTCTATAACAATAAAGAACAAGACATTCTGAATACATCATTTCTTACCAGGTATGGGAATTATGAATTTATAGTAATTCCTTTTGGACTAACTAATGCACCCAATGTCTTCATGGATCTAATGAATAGAGTTTTAAAGGAATATCTTGATGAATTTGTAGTGGTATTTACTGATGATATCATGGTTTACTTCAAAAGCTACAAAGATCATGAAAATCACATGGGAACTTTTCTAAAGAATCATAGAAGAAATATATTATGTGGAAAGTTTAGTAATTGTGATTTCTGGATTCAGGAGATTTATTTTCTTGACTATATTACCTCTAGGGATGTAATCTCTGTTGATCCTTATAAGACAAGAGCAATACAATAATGGCCAGCACCAACAAGTATAACTGAGGTACGCAGTTTTATTGGTTTAGTTAGTTATTATTGGAGTTTCCTTCAAGATTTTGCCTGATTTTCTAACCCATTAACCAAGATCATATTTAAAGGGGTTAATTTTTTTTTGGGAAAAAGAGTGTTATGAATGTTTTGAAGAATTTAAGAGAAGATTAGTCACTGCTCCTATCTTGACTCTACCATTAGGGAATGATGGGTTTGTTATTTATAGTGATGCATCAAAGAAAGTATTTGGTTGTGTTCTTATACAGAATGATAGAGTTATTGCCTATGCATCATGAAAACTAAAAATTCTTGAACAAAAATATCATACTCATGATCTTGAGTCAGCAGCTGTAATATTTATCTTGATGATTTGGAGACACTATCTCTATGGATAAAAATGTGAGATTTATAATGATCACAAGAGTTTGAAGTATATTTTATCACAAAAATATCTCAACATGAGGAAAAAGAGATGGATCAAACTAATTAAGGATTATTATTGAACTATACACTACCACCTGGGGAAGGAAAATAAGGTGTCACATGATTTGAGAAGAAATAATCAAGGATTTTTGAACAATATGAGAGTTGAGAGAATTCATATGTTCATGGATCTAGTAAATATGGATATGGGTATAATCATGGAAGCTAAAATATCAAAACTTTTTCAAATTATGGCCAAACCATCATTACTATAAAGGATAAAAAGTTCTCAGACCGATGATGAAGAGTTTTGAATGAAAATTAATGTTGTGAATGATGGGAGATTGATCAACTTCATATATGAAGATTGGATTTTCAAATTTGGGAAGAGAATTTGTGTTCCTGACATACCTAATATCAAAAGGGAATTTTTGAATGATGATCATATCTCTAATATCTTTATGCACCCTAATAGCACTAAGATGTATATAGATTTGAAGAAACGTTTTTTGTGGGACAACATGAAGAGGAAAATTGTTGATTATGTGTCAAGGTGTATGGTGTTTCAACAGGTGGAGGATGGAAGACAATGTCCTAGAGGAATAATGAAACCTCTTCCCATACCTATGTGGAAATGGGATGATATTACGATTGACTTTGTCATGGGGCTACTAAAGACCCCTAGAAGGAATGACGCAATATGGGTCATTATTGATCGTCTTACCATGTAAGAACATTTTCTTGTTATAAGAGAATATTTACCACTTGAGTGTTTATAAAGACAATATATTAAAGAAGTTTTAAGAATTTATGGAGTAACCTTATCGATTGTTTCTGATCATGATCCCTCTTTTACATCAATATTCAAGAAAAGTTTTCAGAAGTCCCTAGATACTAAACATCGTTTGAGCACTATGTACCACCCTCAAACAAATAGAGAATCAGAATGGACTATTCAAACCTTATAAGACATGTTGAGATCATGCTCACTTGACTTTCAAAGTAAGTGGGATCAATATTTACCTATAGTAAAATTTTCTTATAATAATAGGTTTCAATCAAGTATTCAGATGGCACCATATAAAACGTTATATGGAAAGAGATGTCACACACCAACTTGTTGGGATGATGTTGGTGAAAGAAAACTCGTAGGCCCAGAACATGTTGAGGAAACAATGGAAAAGGTGAATACTATACAAAACCACATTTAAGATGCTCAAAGTAGGCACAAGAGATATTCCAATAATTTAAGGAAAGATTTGGAATTTCAAGTAGGATATCATGTTTTCTTAAAGGTATCTCCATGGAAGGGTGTTATATGATCCGATAAAAAGTGAAAATTAAGTTCCAGGTACATCGGACCTTTCAGAATTCTAGAACGAATTGGAGTTGTAGCTTACCATTTGGCATTGCCTCTAAGTATCTCCAAAGTTAATGGTGTGTAATACGTATCACTATTGAGAAAATACATTGCTGACCAAATTCATTTACTCACCTATGAAGAAATAGAACTGGAACTCGTTCTGTCTTATTGTGAAGATCCTGTCAAGATTCTTAAAACTAGATAACAATTGTTGAAATACCGGACGACTTGTTAGGTAAAAGTTCTATGGAGAAACCATAAGATGGAAGATGCAACGTGGGAACCCGAGGAAATTATTATGAAGAACCACCCAAATAATTTTTTGCATTAATATTCTAGAAATTTTGAGGAAAAAATTATTTGAAGGAGGGAAGAATGTAACACCCCAAGCTTCCACGATACGCTTCTCTTTGAATAATAAAATAGCTTACGCTGTATGCAACTTCGAGTTCTAACACACCATGACCAATCAAACTAGCCGTTATGAATAGTAATACCCACTTTTTAAAATTTTATAATTTTTTTTTCAAAAAGGACTTCATTTTTGGATTTGGAATATGAAAATTATCTTAGGGTGCATTTTTGGTATTTTTATGAAAACTTTCATTTTTTGATAAATAGTGAAATACACTATGTTATTGTTTAAAACCAACTTTTTATTTAAATAATTATTTATTATATTTAAATTTATTTTAAGTGTAAATTGATACATAATACCTATTTTATTTCAATGTAATTCATTGGAGTTTTTTTATAATAAAATTAGATGTATAAAATGTTATTGAATTTTTTAACATCTTTTACCCACCTTCTAGGCATGTTAGAAAATTTTCATAAAACATAATTTTATCGCTTTTGTGAATTGAATTTAAAAAATTTGAGAGCCAAGTTTGATATCAGTAAGTAAAATGTGGTTCAATAAGATGAAAATAATTTTTTGTGAATAGTAAATTTGGACTTTTATTTACCATGGTTAAATGTAAATAGAGTAATTAAAGGTAAAAATTATATTATAACTACACAAATAAATGTCACAATTCTATTGGATAAGTGTATTTTTACCATAATAAAATTTAGGCATAAAATATGATCCTTTTGGTCCACTTGGATTAGATTAGGACAATTTTTATGATTTTATTTAAAGAAGAGTTAAAAGTGTTAAATTCAAAGTTTAACAACTAAACCATTTTTAATATAGTGTTATACATAAGATTAATTCTACTATAAATATTAATTATTAATATAAAACTATTTCCTACTTAATGGTATTTTATTTATTATTTTTAGAGAATAAATAATTATTTTTATTTATGACACAATGATGATGTAGTAATTACCTTATTAATGAAAGATTAAAATAATTGATATTATAAATATCCAAATAAATGAAATTTAGAATTTTGATGAATTCTACTAATTTTATAGGTTTATATTCCATTTTAGGGTTTATTATACAATTTTTATTTTAATTGATAAAGTTTTTATGACTTTCAAAAAAAAAACAAAATACCAAATTGTGTGAAAATTAACATAAATGAGTTTTGAAAACAAATACTATATTATTAATTGATATAATATTTCTAGAAATCTAATTTTCGGAAAAGGGAATTATATAAGGTTAGATATATCAATAATTAATCACTTGGTGTTCTCATGGATTTTTATAGTATGTTTATTAACCATTTATTATAGTAATACAAGAATAAATGTTTAAAGTTAAACTATTTTACTAAGAGTTAAATCTAAAATATATGTTTAATATGGTGACCTAAACCTATCTAAAACCCATTTGTTGAGTGTATTTAGACCCATCCCCACCTTATTCTCGTAATAAATACTTTTGGTTCCATTATAAACTGAATATGATTGTATGATAAAATAATATTTCAAGCTTTTCATAAAGTGACCCTCACCTATCTTAAAAAGGATACTTCCCCTTCTATCAAAATCACACCTACAAATGCATTTGGCTCGACCAAAACCCACTAAACTATCCTCCCAACCACCATAAATTCAAACTAGAGGCCTTAAATTGATTAGAAAGACATTTTAAGGATCCCTTTGGATCAACTCAAAAGGAAACACCCGAAGAAGGGGTAATAATTTCACCACCACTTTCAAAGTTCTTTTCTTCTTCCACTTCCTCTTTCTTTGTTGTTTCCATAAAAAAATATTAAATCCAGTGCCTTATATATACTGTGATGTTATTATACATATGGTACAACCATATTCATTATTCTATCCATCCTATGAATGACAAGTCACCATACTTGCGTACGTACGACTTACCGTCTCCACGTCGTGGTGTAGTTTGTTATTCAAACACTTCATTATTTGGATGGGTATAATAATGAGTATTACTGATGTCAATAATAAATATAACATGTTAATTATTCTTTATATATGATATAATATCCAATTACATATGATTTCACCATCAATAGAATGATATTGTTGCTCATGTGTACGTACGGATTACTGTTTCCATGAACGCGATGAAATTCTTTCCCCATCATAACCATTCAAGAATGATTTTTATTTTACGATTAAAAACAATTTTTAAGAACATAATATCATTCTATATATGAATAAAATACATCCTATCCATAACAAACATGTCTTATTTAACCAATCATATAAAAGAAAACAAATCAGTTTACACCCGAAACAATGATTCTACTCAAATATTTTTAACAAAGAAAAATTAGAAGATCATATATGATATCATATTTATGTATATGATTCATTTAAAATTTAATAACATTGATTTAACTATTATATAGGAGCTTAATGTACCCTCAACCAAGGAAATGTTCAATGTAAGGGTTAATTATATAGTCTCTTCATTATCCGAGGTTGTTTATACATGAGTATCTTCTGGGACCTCTTTATCATCCACATCCATGTTTCCTAAAAATGTATTTCAAAACATTTTTAATATTTACTAGAGTGTTATTTAAAGTAATTTATACCCTTTTTTGAATTTTTATAAAATAATCTTTCTGTTATTTCCCAGACAAGGTCCTTTACGACCTTTTCGACAAAATTAAGGAAAGAATGTTTTTTAACTTATACGGTGAGTGAGGCTATTTTCTGCCATTATAACACCTTCAATGCTTCCCCTACAATATTATAAGAGTATTTTAGAAATAAATGTTTTCTTTTATAATTATGTTACTTTTAAATGATTTCAAAATAGAAATAGATATTTCTCTCAAATAGTTTTGATTTCATCTATGTCAACATCCTTTGATGGATTTTACACTTGTTTGAAGTAAAATTACTATGATACAATCTTCCATATTGTATTGAAGGTTTAGTGATCTATTTGACTATAGATGTGTTATTTTTATAACATATATTTTTTATGTATAAAGTATTGACATTTTGTATGCCAGTTTTAACATGAATGATTATGTTATGTTTCAACCTTTTCATATGAGGAATGCATCAGACTTAGTAAGTGATAGGTGGAGCCTGCTATAGCTCCTCGATGCATCAGGAGGTCTCATGAGACAAACTAGTGTCTCAGCACAAGGCCTTGAAAAAATATTATTTATAGTATTGGCACGAGGCCTTGACAATGTGGTTACGATGCCTGCATTATGCATTCCATCATTATGAAATGTTTTATTGATATTAAATGTGATTATTCAACTAGTAGAATATCAATGTGAATAAGTAAATGTAATTATTTGATTTATCTTTTCCATGTTATGCTGATGTTTAAGATTAAAAGTCTTGTGTTTTATATTTATACATTGCCATAAATATTTATACTTATTTAGGAATGTTTCTTGTAATGCCCCGACCCCAGTTTCCCAGTGTCAGTGCATTATTACATAACATTATCATGATCACAAGAAGGATCAAGTCTCGAAAGATCGATTAATTTAGTAGCCTTGGAATAACTAGATACATTAATAAAGTTTATATTACACCATAAAGTGAAAAATACTACAACAAAATCTTGTCTTCATATCCCCTCATATTATCCATGCAGGTCATTCATAAATTAATTCTTCACATCCTGGGAAAAACAAAAAATTGAAAGGGGTGAGATCAGAGGCTCAGTAAGGATAACAATATAGCGGAAATATTCATAAATAAGCATAAACATTTAAGGAAATTTATAGCTAAAACAAAAGCCTTTTAAACTTGACCTTCAGCATAATATGGAAAATATAAAATGAAGTAATTCCATTTGCTTATTCACATAGATATTCTTCTAGTAGAATAATCACATACAATATCAATAACCACTTTCATAATGATGGAATGCAAAATGCCAGACTATCATAACCACGTAGCCATGGCCTAATGACAAGACTACAAATAAGATTTTGTCAAGGCCTCATGCCAAGACACTAGTTTGTCTCATGAGACCTACCGATGTATTGAGGAGCTATAGCGGTCTCCACCCATTACTTATTAAGTCCAATTCATTTCTCATATGAATAGGTTTCAACATAACATAAACATTCGTATTAAAACTAGAATACGAAATGCCAATACTTTCACCATAAACCATAAATGGTATAAAAATAACACATCCACAAAACAAATATCACAAAACATTTAATATAATATGGAAGTTTTGTATCATAATAAATTAACTTCAAATAAGCTTAAAATCCATCAAAGGACGTTGACATAGATGAAATCAAAACTATTTGAGAGAAATATCTATTTTTTTTGAAATCATTTAAAAGTAAAATAATTATAAAAAAAACTTTTACTTTGAAAATACCCTTATAATCTTGTAAGGGAATCTTTTAAGATTTTATAATGGTGGAAAATAGCCACACAGGTCGTATAAGTTAAAAAAACATTTTACCTTAATTCTGTCGAAAAGGTTAAAAAGGACCTTGTTTGGAAATGATGGAAATATTACTTTATAAACCTCTTATAAAAAGTCAAACAAGGGTATAAATGACTTTAACCCATATTCTGTAAAATATAAAGAATGTTTTGAAATACATTTTTAATAAACATAGATGTGGATTATAAAGAGGTCCCAGTAGATAATTATGTATAAACAACCTCGGATAATGAAGAGATTGTGAAATAACCCTTACCAATTTGGTAACTTACGAAACATACAACCCATGAAAGATGTATCATACAATTAATATGTAAATACACCTAAATTAATGTTTATTACACAAATAATACAATTATGGGTAGTACATACACCACACAAAAGGTAATAGTGGCAATATGGCATGAATCTCACGAGAATAAGGAGTGAGATGAAAAACACTTACCTTGTACTTTTCTTTAGTATATGGTATGTTAAACTACTTTATAATAGTTAAAACAATGTTTTTAAATTATAAAAGAACCATATACATAATTATGATATCATATATGATCTTCTAATAATGATTTGTTAATAATACTTTAGTATTATCGTCGTTTCGGGTGTTAACTTACACGTTTTATTTTATATGTTTTGTTACATAAGTCATGTTTGTTATGAATAGGTTGTATCATATTCATATCAATAATTATATAAAGTTCTTAAACATTACTTTTAATTATCAAATCAGAATTAGTCTTGAATGGATACGATGGGGAATGAATCTCATCGTGTTCGTGGAGACGGTAGTCCGTACGTACGCACGAGTGACAATATCATTATTTTGATATTAAAATAATATATAATTGGATGGTATATCATATATAAAGAATAATTATCATGTTATATTTATTATTTACATGAATTAAACATCATTATTATACCCATCCAAATAATAATATATTGAATAACAATTACACCACGACGTGGAGACGGTAAGCCGTACATACACACGTATGGTGAAATGTCATTAAAAGGATTGGATAGAATACTGAATATGGTTTTAACATATTTATAATAATATCATAGTATATAGGAGATACTGGAGTTATTATTTTAGAATGGGAATAACAAATAAAGAATAAGTTGAAGAAGAAATGAACTTGAAAAAGGGTGGTGAAAACATTACCTCTTCTTCGGGTTCTTCATTTTGATTTGATCAAAAGGGCTCCTTAGGTTGGATTTATGATAAAAATAATTCCTCTAGGTTTAATTGAGTGAAGTTGAAAGAGTATTTGGTTCGGGTTTGGCCGAACCAAAAGGCTTTTAAAGTGTGAAGAATTGGTTAAAAGTGGTGTCCTTTTATAAGGTGGAGAATGGACATCTTATGAAAATCTAGAAATATTATTTTATAATAAATTCATATTCAATTTATAATGGCTCAAAAGTGGATTATTAAAATTATAAGGTGGGTAAGGTTATAAATCATTTCAACTAATTGATTTTATATAGGTTTGGGTCATTATATTAACAATATCTTTTAATTTTAACTCTTAGTTAATCAGTTTGACATTTACCATGTCACTTTGTATTTTTAAATTATATAGTTAAAAAACATACTATATACATCCAACCTATCCCCAATTGGTCCATTAATGATACAAATATCATGATATAAGTCTTTTTACCGAACCTTAAACTTTTAAACATTGAATATCAATTAATAATATAATATTTTTCTTAAAAATTCTTTTATGTCAATTTTGAACCTACTGGGTATTTTGTTTCTGATAAATTCACAAAAGAATTATTACTTCAAAAAAAATTCATATAACCAGTACTAATATGTCATATTAACCTATAAAATTAGTGTAATTCATAAAAATATTCAAATTACATTTATTTTGATATTTATAATATCTATTATTTGATTCTTTCATTAATAAGGAAAATACTGCATCATTATTGTGTATTAATTAAATTTAATTATTCAATGTCTAAAAATTATAAAAAAACTACCATTATATAGGAAATTATTTTATATTTATAATGAATATTTATAGTCTAAAATCCAACATATATAACCCTATGTAAAAATTGTTTTTCTAAAAGATATATGCTTTTGTCATTTTTGTATTTACTTTAACTTAATTAATATAATGTGTCATTATCACTTAAAAGTGGCCCCATGGGGTCCCAAAATCGACACAAAGATAACCATAGTCGGACATGTATCACCCAATAGGTTAGGACACGTTTTAGGATAATTTAGTATTATTATAATATTATTTGTTTACCCTTATTTACCGGATTTAACCTTTAACCATGGTAAATAAAATATTTACCGAAGTAATTATTCAAAATGTATAAAAATAAAAGTTACCTATTTAAACAATTTGTACCTCCTGATTTGAAATATGGAATCTATTTTTTTAAATTTACAACACATAAGTGGAAGAAATTAATTTAAAATTAATTCCCGTTGTCGAAACAAAAAGCGTGTTTTTAACAAATAATAACTATCAAAAGATTGACACTTTCTTATGTCCAGTTTAAATATGAAATTATGTCCAATGACCAACATTGGATTAAATGATAAAATTATAATATAATTGTACTTTAAAATCACTCAAATTTATAATTTATCACTATTAATTATTTCGATTAAAAAAGTTGTTTTTAAGTCAAATTTAGTAATTTTCACTATTCATCAAAATATGAAAGTTATCAGAAAAGTACCAAAATTTCACCCTAAGATAATTTTGATATTCCGAACCAAAAAATGAAGTCTATTTTACCAAATTAAAAACATAAAAGTTTCATTTATTAAATAAATTTCTGCTGTCAAAACCAAAAGGCGTATTTTTAAGTAATAATAACTATCAAAAGTTTGACACTTCTTTATGTCAATTTCATAGTGAAATTACTTAAAATAACCATCATTGGATTAAATGGTAAAAATTTAATCTATTTATACTTCCAAACCATTAAAATTTATAATTTAACAATATAAATTATTTTGATTAAAAAATTTGTTTTCAGTTAAAATATAGTATTTTTTACTATTCACCCAAGTTTGGAAGTTATCAAAAAAACACCAAAACTTGTTTGAAACTAAATTATTATGTCCCGATTCTAAATAAGAAGTTCATTTTGTCAAATTTAATATATAAAAGTTTCAAATATTGGATTTAAAAAGGCTTCGCCATTAAAAGGCGGTAAAATTGCATTTTTCGAAAAACACTTCTTTTATCTGAAAAAATTGAATTTGTTCAGAAACTCATAATAGGGATTCTAAAATTATAAGGATAATATAAAATTTAGAAATCAGTTAATACTATCCATAACCTCTTTTGAACGGCTATTTTCGTGAGTTGTGGTGCATTTGAACTCAGTGTTGCGTACAACACACACTATTATATTATTCAAAGAGAAGTGTACCGTGAAAGCTTTGGGGTGTTACATTCTCCCCTCCATCAATAAATTGTGTTCTCTTAATTTGAAATTATTTTTTAAAAATAAAAGGTTGAAAATTGAAAATATCTTTGTGGGAAAACCCACATCAGAAATTGGGTTAATAAAATTTAGTCTTAATGAGAGGAAAGGGAAATTAAAGGGTCACCACCAAATCATGATCTCGATTAGGATAACATTGGTGGAAATTAGAGACATATAATTGGAGGAAAAACCTAAATATTTATAGGTAGTGATTGAGGTCATCAATCACAAACAAGTATAAAATTTAGGGCCTTAAATTCATCAATCTATGCTGATTTTAAATACCATCGGTTCAACAAAACATATGGTATTAGGATAACACATTGTTTTTGATTTAAGATCCCTTCACTAAAGTATAAGAATTAATTTATTCATTGAATAAGAGAAGAAAATATATATATACTTGACAAGTAGAGTCCCATCCTCTAACTAATTTCTAGCACAAACTCATCTTTCACTATAAAAGATAATATAACTTAAAAATAATATTCTATTTATCCTATTCGTATAGGGTTCAAAAAATGAATTTATAATTCATATACCAATTTTTTTTAAAAGGCAAAATTATTCAATCCAGGACATCACATGGGCCAGTGGTAGGTGATACACCCTTTTCTCCCTTCGGTTGCGGGTTCAAGTATCACAGCCTTGCCAGACGCGACGGGTTGTTGCCCGACCTCTGGGTTGTCCTTTTATGGCAATCCAAAAATAATATCAAACTAGAATTATCTGAAATACTTCTGTCCAAACTCATAGTCCAAAATTTAAGGAAGGTAAACATAATAAAGATCCTTTTTACCCCGTAATAGCATGTGAATACCTTCATCATGTACTCTTTTAAAACACCGAAACATTCTGAATTACCATAAAACCTTATTGATTACATTAATTCTCCCTCATTCCTTATAGAATACTGGATATACTTCATCCATCCAAAAATGTTGTAAACTCCTACAATGATGGAATATACAAATCTTAAATTAGTTTCAAGGTAGTCAAGAATGTCTAATATAATTTACCAAATTAACCATATCTTATTCCAAAATCAGTACCTCAATATTAAGACCATATTAAGGTTTATCTTTCCTTCAACCATGTAGTTTTCAAAAAGTTTCAATTGTTGTAGAGTCACTTTTCATTGTACCATAAAATCTCAAATCCTTAATTAAATAGTACTACAGTACAATCCTTATTTATTTCCCGTACATCATTGATACAACACTTCAATGAAATAATTCCAAAATAACAACATAAGAACACTAGTCATTCATCTTCATCTGTGGTAGTATCATAACTTGATTATTACCCAATAACATCATTTGCGGCATAGTCCGATGACTGGGACATTGGTTCGCATAGTGTCCAAACTCCTTGCTGATGAAGCATTGTACATTTAAAATCTTTTTGTTACCCTTGCATTCACGTACTTTGTGTCATTTTTCTCCACACTTATAACATACTCCCATTCCCTTCAAGCATTTTCCAAGGTGATTCTTTCCACAGTTATCACATATAGGAAAATCCTTCTTTACATTCTTCCTTTTAGCCGTCCTTCTCTCTACCATCCTTTCCTTCTCTGGATTCCCTTAAAAGCCATAGGACTCGAAGAATTCTTTACTTATCTTATTAACACATGATACTATTTCTTCATATGATGATAATATGTGGGAGACTATTTCCCTTCTAAATTATGGCTTAAGACCATGAAAGAAATGATCCTTCTTTCTCTTTGGATCATGCGTATTTTTGGAGTTCCCATTCCTTCTATTGGGTGCCATTTCTAAACAATGTCATAAACTAGATCAGTTTATGAATCAGAATACATAATTCCATACTTGTAAAACACTTAACATAAATTGAACTATTTATAGATATAATCCAAAATAATTTTTTTTGAGGAAGTATATACTCATAAACCCTTTATAATGGTTCATAAAGAAAATAGAAATTATCCTAAGCATATCCCCTGGGAGTGTCGTAACCAAAAGTGCAACAAGGCCCGTTGTCGTGCACTAGTTCCTGTTCAAGTCTAGCTCAAAGCGGTGTTTTCGGGTTTTACCCCTAGGTACATTTGTGCCAGAGCCTCCTCTACCTGCTTGTATCCAGACAGAGTTGTATTGCTCAGAAAACTCACAAAATCTCTACAATACCAAAATTATAGGAAGTTTTTCTATACTAATCGTCAAATTCCATCTTAGGTCTATGTGCTCTAATCAGGGTTTATCTAAATCTAGATTCCAAGGATTGTACTAAACTTCCTCTGATACCAACTATAATGCCCTGACCCCAGTTTCCCAGAGTCGGTGCATTATTATATAACATTGGAATGATCACAAGAAAGATCAAGTCTCGAAAGACCGATTAGTTTAGTAGCCTTGGAATAACTAGATACACTCATAATGTTTACATTACATCATAAAGTGAAAACTACTACAACAACATCTTGTCTTCATATCCCCTCATATTATACCTGCATGTCATTCATAAATTACTTCTTCACATCATGGAAAAAATAAAACATTGAAAGGGGTGAGCTCATATTCTCGGTAAGGATAACAATATAGTGGAAACATTCATAAATAAGAATAAAAATTTAAGACAATGTATAGCTAAAACAAAATCCTTTTAAACTTGAAATTCAGAATAATATGGAAAATATAGAATGAAATAATTCCATTTACTTATTCACATGGATGTTCTACTAGTCGAATAATCACATGCAATATCGATAACCACTTTCATAATGATGGAATGCATAATGTCAGACTATCATAGCCACGTAGCCAAGGCCTCGTGCCAAGACTACAAATAATATTTTTTCAAGGCCTTGTTCCAAGACACTAGTTTGTCTCATGAGACCTACCGATGCATCAAGAAGCTATAGCGGGCTCCACCCTTCACTTATTAAGTCCAATGCATTCCTCATATGAACAGGTTTCATCATAACATAAACATTCGTATTAAAACTAGCATACGAAATGTAAATACTTTCACCATAAACCATGAATGGTATAAACATAAAACATCCACAGTCAAACATATCTCAAAACCTTCAATACAGTGTGGAAGTTTTGTATTATAAAAAATCAACTTCAAATAAGCTTAAAATCCATCAAAGGATGTTGACATAGATGAAATCAAAACTATTTGAGAGAAATATCTATTTTTTTTGAAATTATTTAAAAGTCACATAATTATAAAATAAAACATTTAATTTGAAATTATCATTATAATATTTCAAGGGATTCTTCTAATATTTTATAATGGCGGAAAATAGCCGCACCCACGATATAAGTTAAAAAAACATTCTTACCTTAATTCTGTCGAAAAGGTTAAAAAGGACCTTATTTGGAAAACGATGGAAAGATTCATTTATAAACCTCTTATAAAAAGTCAAAAAAGGGTATAAATGAATTTAACCCATATTTTGTAAAATAGCAAGAATGTTTTGAAATACATTTTTAAGAAACATAGATGTGGATTATAAAGAGGTCCTAGTAGATAATTACGTATAAACAACCTCGGATAATGAAGAGATTTTGAAATAACCCTTACCAATTTGGTAACTTACGAAACATAAAACCCATTAAAGAGGTATCATACAATTAATATGTAAATACACATAAATTAATGTTTATTACACAAAGAATACAATTATGGGCAGCACATACACCACACAAAAGGTAATAGTGGCAATATGACATGAATCTTACGGGAATAAGGAGTGAGATGAAAACAACTTACCTTGTACTTTTCCTTAGTTGATGGTATGTTAACCTCCTTTATAATAGTTAAAACATTGTTTTTAAATTATAAAAGAACCATATACATAATTATGATATCATATATGATCTTCTAATAATGCTTTGTTAATAATACTTTAGTATTATCGTCGTTTCAGGTGTTAACTTACTCATTTTCTTTTATATGTTTTGTTATATAAGTCGTGTCTATTATGGATAGGTTGTATCTTATTCATATCCAGAATGACATAAAGTTCTTAAACCTTACTTTTAATTTTTAAATTATAATTATTCTTTAATGGATACTATGGGGAATGAATCTCATCGCGTTCGTGGAGACGGTAGTCCGTACGTACGCTCTAGCGACAATATCATTATTTTGATATTAAAATAATATATAATTGGATGGTATATCATATATACAGAATCATTATCATGTGATATTTATTATTTACATGAATTAGACATCATTATTATACCCATCCATATAATAATATATTGAATAACAATTACACCACAACGTGAAGACGGTAAGCCGTACGTACGCACGTATGGTGACATGTCATTCAAAGGATGGTTAGAATACTGAATATGGTTGTACCATATTTATAATAATATCAAAGTATATAGGATATACTGGAGTTATTATTTTATAATGGGAATAACAAATAAAGTAGAAGTTGAAGAAGAAATGAACTTGAATAACAGTGGTGAAAACATTACCTATTCTTCGGGTTCTTCCATTTTATTTGATCAAAAGGGCTCCTTAGGTTGGATTTCTGATCAAACTAATGCCTCTAGGATGAAGTGAGGGAAGTTGAGAGAGTATTTGTGTAGGGTTTGGCCGAACCAAAAGGCTTTGAATGTGTGAAGAATTGGTTATAAGTCGTGTCCTTTTATAAGGGGGAGGAGGGGCACCATAGGAAAATCTAGAAATATTATTTTATAATAAATTTATCTTCAGTTTATAATGGCTCCAATGTGAATTATTAAAAGTATAAGGTATGTATGGGTTGAAATACTTTAATCTAATATATTTTAGACAGGTTTTTTTCATTATATTAACCTTATCTTTTAGTTTTAACTCTTAGTTAATGAGTTTGACATTACCATGTCACTTTGTATTTTTATATTATATAGTTAATAATCTTTTTATATACATCCATCCAATCCACAAGTGGTTAGTTAATGATAAAAATATCATGATATAATTATCTTGGTCGATCCTTGGATTTTTAGGAATTGAATATCAATTAATAATATAATATTTGTTTTAAAAACTCTTTTATGTCAATTTTGAAACTATTGGGTATTTTGTTTTTGATAAATTCACAACAGCATTATTACTTCGAACAAAATTCATATAACAAGTCATAATATGTCTTATTAACCTAGAAAATTAGTTTAATTCATAAAAAGATTCAAATTAAATTTATTTTGATATTTATAATATCAATTATTCGATTCTTTCATTAATAAGGAAAATAATGCATCATTATTGTGTCAAAAATAAATTTAATTATTAAATGAATAAAAAATATAAATAAAGAAATAGGGTTAGGACATGTCTTAAGGGAATTTAGTATTATTATAATATTATTTTTTTACCCTTATTTACCGGATTTACCCTTTAACCATGGTAAATAAAATATTTACCGAAGTAATTATTCAAAATGTCTAAAAATCAAAGTTACCTATTTAAAAAAATTTTACCTCCTGATTATAAATATGGAATCCATTTTTATAAATTAAAAACACAGAAGTGGAAGAAATTAATTTAAAATTAATTCCTGTTGTTGAAACAAAAAGCGTGGTTTTAACAAATAATAACTATCAAAAGATTGACACTTTCTTATGTCCAGTTTAAATATGAAATTATGTTCAATTAACAACATTGGATTAAATGGTAAAATTATAATCAAATTATACTTTAAAATAACTCAAATTCATAATTTATCACTATTAATTATTTCAATTAAAAAAGTTGTTTTTAATTAAAATTTAGTAATGTTCACTATTCATCAAAATATGAAAGTTATCAGAAAAGTACCAAAATTTCACCCAAAGATAATTTGGATATTCCGAATTAAAAAATGAAGTGTATTTTACCAAATTAAAAATATAAATGTTTCATTTATTAAATTAATTTCTGTTGTCAAAACCAAAAGGCATATTTTTAAGAAATAATAACTATCAAAAGTTTGACATTTGTTTATGTCAATTTCAAAGTGAAATTACATACAATAAACGTCATTGGATTAAATGGTAAAAATTTAATCTTTTTATAATTCCAAACCATTAAAATGTATAATTTAACAATATAAATTATTTTGATTAAAAAATTTGTTTTCAGTTAAAATATAGTATTTTTCACTATTCACCCAAATTTGAAAGTTATCAGAAAAACACCAAAACTTTATTGAAACTAAATTCTTATGTCCCAATTATACAGAAGAAATTAATTTTGTCAAATTGAATATTTAACAGTTTCAAATATTGGATTTTAAAAGGCTTCGCCATTAAAAGGCGGTAAAATTTCATATTTTGAAAAATACTTCTTTTATCTGAAAAAAATTAATTTGTTCTTAAATTATGTCTTAGAAACTCATAATATGGATTATAAAATTATAAGGATAATATAAAATTTAAAATTCAGTTAATACTATTCATAACCGCTTTTGAACAGCTTGTTTGGTGAGTCGTAGTGAATTTGAACTCAGTGTTGTGTACAACACACGATGTTGTATTATTCAAAGAGAAGCGTACCGTGGAAGCTTGGGGTGTTACATTTCTTCTATATTGTTATCCTTACTAAGCATCTGAGCTCACCCCTTTATTATGTTTTATTTTTTCCTAGTATGTGAAGAATTATATTATGACTGATCTATAGGGATATGCTAAGGGATATGAGTGTGTTCAAAAGAGACACACTATTGTTGTTCTTTTTTTATTTCATGATTTAATGTAAAAATTACATATTTATATGATATTTCCAAGGCTACTAAACTAATCGGTCTTTTGAGACTTGATCTCTTATGATCATACCAATGTTATGTAATAATGCACCAACTCTGGGTTACTAGGGTCGTTGAATTACAACCTATATGTACATACCAGACCATCTCAAATAATAAGAGTAAAGGAATAATAATAAAAATGTGAAATATGTATAGAATAACCACTCATGACAAAAACCTCTTGGGTTTACAAAAGTATGATAGTGTAAATTGGAAAGTAAAGTGAAAAAAAAACATTCCTAACTAGAATTATGTTACAACCAAAAAAATTGGAAAAGAAAAATATTGAGATAGACCAACCCCAGATCTCTATGATTTTACCACAATACGCGTCCAACAAACAAGGTATCCTAATGCTTTTATGTAGTCACCGCTGACCTGTTCGTCGTCTGCATAAGACACTTCATATGTGGGAAAATAATACGTAATGGTGTGTATATACATACCCAGTATGACACCTGGAAATATGAAGGGGGTGTAGTAAGTGACACAATAGGGATATGCAGACATCACAATACAAATAAAGAGAGTAAAGGGGATCTAAAACCATGGATTATATATATATGTATACTAAAACCAAATAATAAAAATGATAGAAAAAGGGGATCTTCATATCATATCCCAACCAAGCAAAAGAGTTCCATCAGTTTTAAGATTCCATGAATGATGACTAGAATCTAGGGTTTCAAACCAAATAATTAACCATGTGTAGGGGAAAAACTTTTCCATTTTTCCACACAGTCAAGGGGTATAATCTCTAAGAAGAGGACCAACACCCTAGTGCATCAGGGGCATGCCACTCTGTGTGAGGAGGACCCACACCCTATCTGATAGTTGGTACAACATGGTAGAGAGAGTACTAATTCCCTAATTCAATTGGGGGTTCCACTCAGTGTATGGAGGATGCAGGCCTTGTCAGATAGGGAGGGTATAAATCGGTAGATAGAGGACCCACACCCTAATTCCATAGGAGGGAACTACTCTGTGTAAAGAAGACTCACACCCTATCTGATAGGGGTAAAACTCAATAAATAGAAGAATAAAATGAAAATTCCATAAGGGGTACCATACATTAGATAGTGGACTCGCACCCTAATTCCATAGGGGGTACTACTAAGTAGATAGAGGATCAACGCCTTGGTATGTCAGCGGGTTCCAATTATAAGATATAGGACCCACACCTTAATTACATAGAGGGTACCACTTAGTAAATAGAGGAACCATACCCTAAATACATAGGGGTTACTAATCATTAGAGAGAATACCTACACCCTAATTACATAGGGTGTTACTACTCAGAAGATAGAGGACCTGCCCTCTAATCCCATAGGGCGTACGAGTCTAGTGATCCTGCCTGATCACTTCCATCATCAAGCAACACCTAAAGTCGATTCATACTTAGATGATCTCACATCATATATCAAAATACACTATAGATTCCACTATCAAATATTAGGTGAAAACCACTGAAGATAGGATACTCAGAGGCCAAAATTTGAGTCCAAATGAATTAGATGAAAGAGAATAAAATTTCCTGAAATGGAAAGAAGGGATATATAGTGTGCTAGGGACCCTAACGTTATGTGGTCCCCCTCCACTACCTTGTAGTGTCTCAGAAAATATATGGTTCACTAACTGTGTAGCACTACATGACATGTAGGTGGACTACATGGAATACCTTATCTACCCGGGGTCCTACTCATGATCGTTTCCATGTAAGTGTAAGTCTACCCAAGTTTCGGAACTTTAGTACATGGATTTTCCTTATACATGGGGGTTTACATATGTCCCTGACCAAGTCAGTGTACATTGGTACGTGACATATGCCTGACCGTGTCTTTCTACACAGAGTCCTTCCAAGGTGCTCCACCACATGGATTGGATACCCTGGGTGGGATTAAAAGTGTGTGATAGAGATATATGACATTTTATTCTTAACTTTCTCAAACCCTAGCTCTGTATACAAAGGGGAACTACACGACATGTGTTCATCGAACTACATGGTGTGAAGTTGGATTTTTTACTTTATTTTCAGATCTTATTTGAATTTATAGATCTTCTTATTCTGTTTTTATCCATGCATTTTTATCACCCAAAATAGAATGGGAAGACTTTGACCACTATTTTTGGTTATCCATTAGATAGAACACAAACTCCCAAATCATATGTGGGTTGGTTGTACAGCCTTGTGCGCCTCCTACAGCTTTAATCTATGACTTGGATCCCAAATCAAAATATCATTCATGAAAGAACTGAAAATAATCCCAAATACTTCTTTTATTTTCAATACATTCATCACATTAAAACCCATCATGAATCTGGGGTCCGATCGGGCTCGGTGCATCACGGAAATGTTGAATTTCAACCTCATGTTCTAATAATGAATAACGTAGAGAACAGAGGAGGGGAAAGCACTATAAACATGAGTGAAATCATTGTTGGAAAACCTCCTTGGAAAACATATTATAAATAGGGATATTTGGGTGAGATACCAAAGAAACCAATTAAAACTAGTATACTGGAATATGGAAAGTTGATCAAATGATGAAAATGAAAAAATAGAACCTATCATGATCAAATTTTTAATTAATAGAAGAATAATCCACAAATTGATGTTTATTACCTCAATTTAGATCATTCATGAATAAAGAACACACTTTCTGATGAATGAGAGGGGTTATTACATTCAATACAACTCGATATTCTTGTATCTGGAGTTTCGTCGTTGTCTGATTCCGACTCACCAATGAGAGGTGGAAGGGAAACCTCTCAATTCTCATAGGGTTTTTATTGATAAACTAATAAGATTATCATAACTATGAATTTACAGAGGTTTGAATTAGGTTAATTAATTAATTAATTAAATTTAATTATTTATTTAACTAAAAACACCCACCAAAAATTAATTTTATCCGAACTTCACGTCCCAACCTATTTTAGGCCACGCCTTGGGTAAACCTCACATTCCAGTTTTAACCGTGGTCTCAGATTTATAGTATGAGATTTCATTTAACATATATCCCATTTTACATATGAAACTATGCACACTTAATATAAAATAAATTTAATTTTTTTACAAAATTAATTTCATGTAGATTGGGCCTCATAATCACACGCTGTCTCGACACCTAACTTTAAAAATAAATCGACAAATATTATGAAGGCTTACAAAGAAGAAATAGGGTCTCTAGAATGATAAATATTATTCCATTATCATAATAACATCTCAATATATGGATGATGTTGGTGCAATTATTTTTTCATGGTTGAAGAATATTTGAAGGTGTTTTAATAAGAAATGAAACTATATCATGCAAATAAAAACTATACCAGTTTAGAATAACTCACATTCTTAACACCTTAATACCTCTAATATTGTTATAATTATCAACCAATGTCTTCTATAGGGAGGGGAGATATTATAAAATGGTTTTTGGACATGAATTATCCAAACTAATTTGTTTTTAAAGAATTAATGGTTGAAAATAAGAGGTTCCATTTTATAAGAGAAGGGAGGGGCACTCCTGAAATTTCAAAAAAAATATATATTAAATTAATATATACACATTTTCAATTAAATTTGGATAAAAAATCATTTATTTAAAATATTTGATGATTATAGGCCAAAATAATTTCATTCAATAAAAATTAGACAAGTTTTTAATATGTTTTACCCTTATATTTTGGGTTTAACCCGTCTTTAACCGCTTTCACACTTACCATTACAATAAATATTTTTACTCTTTGAGGGTCAAGATAATTACTATAAATTGAAAATGACCCATAAATGGACCACAATTGATATTATAAACCATATCATAATAAATTGTATGAATGTAAAATTTTTATGAATTTTATATAATTTAATTAAATATTTTTCAGTATAAAATATCATTAATGCCAATTTTTATATATATTCATTAATTTGGTTTTAATAACATAATTAAAACAAGTAATATTATAATAAGTGATATATTAAATCCATAACATGTCATGGTAAAATATATGCTTAAAATTATTTATCTAAAATTACAATACTTTTATTATTTTTAATGACATTGATCATATTTTCCATTAATTGAATAATTTCGGCATTAGTGTTGTGTAATTATTTTAGGTACGTATTCATTCACTAAAAATTAAAAATAAATTACAACATTGAATAAAAATATTTTATATTTTAAAATAATATTCATAATCGAACATATATTTTGTTTTTAAATACATTAAAATTATTATAGTTATTAAAAACTAGAGTGTGATTTTTTTATCTTTAAATAAAATTTTATAAAGGTCATAATCCTATACAAATGGAATAAAATATCATATATTTTACCTTTGGATGATTATGTATAATATATAGTAATACAATAAAATTTAATCAATTTGTTCAGTAATTTAATATTTTTTATCATATTATTTAAACTATTAATTACCCTATTGACTTTTAATCAAGGCAAGAAAAATTACTAAGGCTACTATTCATATTGATAAAAAATAAAGTGTAAATAATTAATAAAATTGGACCTACTAAGTTAAAATATGGGTTTTTATAAAATTCAAAACATTAAAGTGGAAGAATTTAAATTAAAATCAGACCAGAAAAACGTGATAAAAATGCTGTTTTTTTGTAAAAATTTCACTTTTTAAGTATAAAATGTTTTTATGCTAAATTCAGGTTTAAAATTAATTTAAATATTAGTAATTGTATTTTTTTTAAATAAAAATGATATAATTAAATTTTCAAACTAATCTAAAATGAAATTTGACTTTATAAATTCCTTTAAATATAATACAGTTTTAATTTTAAATTAACAATTTTCTTTATTAATTGAAAAATAAATATTTTCAAAAAATAATCAAAAATTCACCACGAGATAATTTTTATATGATAATTTAAAAAATAAAGTTAATTGTTTTAAATACATTTTGTAAAATTTATAAAAATTAGTTATAACATTTACTCATAAAAATAAATAAAAATAAATTTTCGGAGAAAATATGTTTTTCAATAATAAAACAAATTTATGAAAAATCAGGTAATTATTTTTTAAAAATTTAGATATTTTTTTTATTGAGTAGATATGTTATATTTATTTCATAAATTCGTTATTTCTTATCACACCCACCAAATTAACAACTTGGTTATAACAATCACATTTAAATAATAATATTTCATCATTTTTTTAAGCTCATGTTGCATATCTTATTTTACATAAAACATATTAATTCCTATTCAAATATCAGGATACTAAAATCCTGGCCTGACATGGAAATTAAAAGTTATATAACACATTGACATGAAATTGAGTTATGAAATCCCTTACATCGAATCCAAACGTTCTATATAAGTCCTTTAACTCCTGTACAATAAACCTATATCAATTAATTACTTATTTAATAAATTTTAAAGATTTATTAATTTATCATTAACCATTTTTTCATTTATTTCAATGAAATATTTAATTACTTAATCGATTAAGTCCACTTCATGTATTTTGAGGATGTTCAATTCATAATTTCAAAATGACTTTGGTATGTTGACCTTGATCAAAGTGGTATTTTTTATAACATCACCAAAATAATAATATCAACATAAATATTATTTTGATACATTAGATATACTTTTATAAATAAATATGTAATATGGTTATGAAATATTAATTACATTTTAATAATGAAGACACTAGGCCGTATGTGTGCTTGAGTAACACTCTCTTTTTTGAATAAACCCATGGGAAAGAATTAAAGTATTATTTTACACTTTTATAATTATGATTGTCTCATTAATATAATATTATATCTTTAAATACACTAATATATACCATATATGTGAGGCGTTTATTAAAAAAATTATATCTCTTTGTAGAGATGGTAATCTATGCGCACACAAAAACGACAATATGTTTTTTTCAATGGATGAAAGGAAATAAAATTAATGAATACTTATATATCATGAATTATAATGATATATTTAATAATATATATATATTTTAAATCCATAATTATAACCATCTATAAGAGGGTGTGATGGAAAATTAATTACATCGGTTCATGGGGTGGTAGTCAACTGTACACATTAACGATGATTTAATTTCCACTATGAAGGAAGAAGGATATGGATATAGATTATTCCATTATAATAATAACATATAACTAAATGTAAGGTAATTAATTTATTGTTTAGTATAGGTTTAAGAAGTTTTTATGGATTTATAATTATAAATAAAATGAAAATGCTCGATAAAAAGTTTTAACTATTATTCCGTCAAACTACTTTTACTTACACTTTAATCCCTCTAAGGTTAGTATTCGTCCCAAAATAACAAATCTAGTACATGTGGAGGTATTATAATAAGGAATATGGGCTAGTATTTTCCCAGATATAGTGATCAAAATGTGTGAGGAAGAGAGGAGAGGAGGTTCCCTTTTGTAAGTGAGGAGAGGTTCACTCATGGAATTACTTAAAGTATTACATTAATATAATTTAATTTTCATAGAAAATTTGGGAAAAGCTAGTATATTTAAAATATAAAAATATTATTATTCCTAATAATCTAATCCAATAAAACTTTTACATTTTTATGTGATGTTTTAATGCTTATCTCTTTATTATAACCCCATGTTATCCATTTTAATGATTTCCGTGATATCAATGTTTTTGACTTCAAGAAAGTTACCATAAAAGGAAAAGTGACCAATAAATGGAACATGGTTCGCATGTTTAACCATATCCCATTAAAATCTATGATGATAATATTTTTATGAATTTTAAATCATTTAATTATACATTTTTTATTATAAAACATCAATTATTTAATTTTTGATCTATTCATTTAATTTGACATTTAAGTCATAAATATAATAATTAAATACAAGTTTAAAATCATATAAAATCAATTATATGTTATATATATATATGAAATTCATATAAAACTATACTTCATCAAAAATAAAAAAATAATTTTTTGTGTTTTTGAGAACATTTACCTGATTTTTCCATTGTTTGGACGAGCACTATACCGATATTGCGTAACAATTTAAGGTTATTATTTCATCACTAAAAATTAAAAATAAATTTCCATCATAAAAATATTTTATTTATTTATAAAATAAACTTTAATATTCTTTCAAAAATTAGTTTGATCGCTATACGAAAATATAAAATAAATTTAAATGTATGAGAGTTACATTATGTATTTTTCTTTACCTAAAATATTATAAAAGTCATTTTCAGAGAAAAATGGTAAATGTTTTCCAAAAATTAGTATCATATATGAATATGGTCTAAAAAAACACATAAAATATATAAACATCAAGTTATAGGGTTATTTTTAGTTTTTACCATATTATTTGTATCCCTAATTTCTCAAATTACTCTAACCAAGGTGACAAATATTTACCATGATTATTATTCATAGCGACAAAAAATAAAGAGTAATATTTACCAAATTTGGACCTCCTAACTAAAAATATGGAATGAATTTTTAAATATTCAATTTTTATATCTGTTAAAAATAAATTTTATATAAAAACAAAAAGCTTATAAAAAGGTATTTTTTTGAAAAATTGGTTTTTATGCCCAAAAATAAACTTATAGAAAAAAATGGTATAAAAATTAAACCTATTTAATTAATTAGAATATATATAAATAATTTTTTTTATAATCAATTAATATAAAATTATAATTTTAAATTACTTTACTAAATGAAATGATATTCCAATTTTATAAAAATCGTTATTTTTCATTATGCAAGGAAAAGTCAATATTTTCAAAAAAATAGAAAAATTTCATTGTAAGATAATTTTGATATAAGTAATAAAAATATTTTAACCTTTTTTAATATTAAAATTCAAAATTTTAAAAACTATATTTTTAAATAAATCCATATAATGTATGAAATCCCAATTTATTTACAAATATTTTTTGTCTTCATTTGAATGAAAAATTACATAATATTATTATAAAAAATATAACTAAATAAAATATTATTATTAAATATTAATGAGCCAATAAATTGATTTAATATTTACAATACATGACTTGTTACATTATTTTCCCATTTTGGAAATTTCATCCTCACAATTTTACCTCATGCTAAATAGAAAGTGTTTAATTTTAAAAAAAATAAATTTCAAGAAGTTAAAGATAAAACATGAATACAAGAAAGGAAAAACTTTTTAATATTTAAAAATAACTTTTTCAAAAACACACATCATAAAGATATATAATTAAAACATTACTTTTAGAAGAGGGAAAGGGAAATATGAAATTCATTTATAATAAGGCACGACTATGTTTCCAAATAGGATAACATTAGTAGGAAACAAAAGTTTAGACATAGAGTAAAACATTAAATTTTCGTTAATGATGGATAGTGATAATGAGCATTGATGAAAATAAATTTAATTATCCTGATAATTTCAATATCCAAAAAACAATAAACCAATGAGTTATTAAAAATACCATTATTTAATCATAAGTGAAGGGAATAAGAAACCATTTTTATTTCAGGACCATTTTTCTAAATTTGAGGAATTAATTTACCATCTAGACTATGACTATAAGGAAATATACTTTCTTGATTTTATTTAAATACATAACCAAAATTTCATCCTTTGGATGCATGTTTCAAATAGTTTCCACCTTTATCTCATCTTTTACTCCGAATGACGAGTATATATATTTGATTACTGAATCAATATAATCAACTTATGATTGACCGTAAGGTATATAAAAAGAAAAATATATTCTTCCTGTATTTTCTAAAACCAAAATCTTTAGCACATGATAAGATAAAAGAGAAAATTAATAGACATTCATATGAATAAATAATACATTAATCTTTAAAATTCAACAACAAAACCCAAAGGTCAAATTAAATCATTCTACAAATAATTAACCCTATATCTTGATTAACCTCAATTAACAAAAAATTAATGAATGTTTCAACCATAAAAATTTTCTCATACATTTTAGTATACATCTACAGAAATTTACTAAAATTATTTTTAAATAATACATCACATTAAACCTAAGGGTTTGAATATACCTTAACCTAATAATAAATCTCCCAAAATATCATTTTCAATATTAAAATCAAATCACATAAAACCTTCAAAGGCATGTATATGGCCTTGAAGAAATGATAAAACATAAACTTATAAACCCATAATGGTATGCATGACTATTAAGTTAATCCCACATGAAAATATCCAAATTTTTAAAGTTATCTAAACCCTACTTTCATACCAAATATAATAGCCTTTAACCACCACTCTGGGATCTAATGCTAAAAAAATATTTACATTTTTGTATTTAATAATAATAAATGTGACCCAATTTCCACCATCCAAAACATACAACATTAAAAGGAAATATTGTATCAATTTTATAGATAAATACCCTTTAGGTTTGAAATTTTAGTGATGATGGACAAACACTTTTTAACCTTATTCATGTCCTTAAAAGTGTAAAATTTTCTCTACTTATGACTTTTCTTATTCTACATCACACCTTTATCATCTATCATAGGGAATACTAATTGAAAATCTTTATAAAACATCATTCATTATACCTTTGGTAAAAGAAAGATAGGAAGGGTGAGCTCAAATGCTCAGTAAGGGTAAATATAAGCATTAATAATTGAATTCCATGAGTGATCATAAGATGAGCATAAAGGTATGATGATATAATCAAAGTATATGAGAATAACATAAGATAAATCATACCCTTAAAATGTGGATCAAAACTCATGATTTGTGGAATAAAGGTTTAATATAAGATATAAGTCATATGATTCATCAATCATGAGCCTTGTGAAAACAATCATTAACCAAGGATTTGTTATAACACATCGAAAACAGTTAAAGGATTTCACTTTTAAATATAATAATAACTATTGTTCTTTAATAACTTGATTTAACTATCTAAAGGAAACAAGTTTCATAAAAATATATTTTAAAAAACTTCAATCCATATAGATAAATAATAATTATGATATCATTATAACATATCCCCACTGAAGTATAAGTAAAAACAAGCATTTTAATTATTGATTAATATAAATATAATTAGAAGTTCCTTAAAAAAATTCTTGAGGAAAATACACATTCCAAATTTAAAATCAAATTTAGAAACAAAAAATTTCTAGATAATTATGAAAAAAAAATTATTTTAAAAGATACGTGAATTTTTTTAAAGGTAACATCAAATCATTGAGTGGCCATGAGGGTGGAAAATTAATTTTATATTGTAATTTTTAAAATAATGATTGCTTCTAAAAATTCATTAAAAATTACCATGTTTAGGAAATGATAGAAGATTATTTTTAAATCATTTTTAAAAAATTAAAAAATGGTTAAAAATTAATTTAAAAAAACATTTATGAATATTCAAAATTATTCATGAAAACATTTTCTTAAACAGGGATATTCGAGAAAAACGTTTTCTCACTGAAAATGTGAAATAAGTTCAGATTTTGTTAAAAATATTTTCCAAACCATTTTGTGTACCATAGAGAGAAAAATAGTAATAAAACATCGAAATTATAGAAATGACTATATGAGAAGAAAAATTACGTGGGTTTATCAAATATTAATCATATAATTTCCTCAATGTAAATTTGAGAATAAATAATCTTGATTAAAATGTTATTGAAGTTCGAACTCTTTAACACTTTGGTAACTTTTGAATTGTATTACTCCTGAATGAATAACTTAAAATGAAACATTAAATATCATGAAAATTATGTTATTATTGATATAAAATTAAAATTTTGTAGTATATAAAGCATATAAATATTAATATGTGAAATACATCAAACATCTCTCAATAAAACAATATTGAGATGAAGTACCTTTACTGATTTTGAAATACTTGAATCAAAACCTCCTGAATGATAGAGATTTAATGAATTATTAAATCCCAACAATATTCCTAATTATCATCATAAAATACATTATTGTTAAGTATATACACCAAATATTTAAAAAATTATGAATATGGAATATGACTCAAAGAAGAAAAAATGAGATGGGAATCCTTTACAAAGATCATATAATTGAAATGAGAATTAATAAATGAAGTGATTATGTGTAAAAAACAAAAATACACCCAAAAAAATTTAAAATAAAACATAAATCAATATTATTTAATTACACACATAATCTTGGTATAACATAGACAAATAAATAATTAATATAACTCAATGAAATGAAATTGGGTTATAAAATCCCATACCTCGAGTCTAGAATTTTCGTGTATGTCCTTCAACTCAAGTGTAATAAAATTATATGAAATATTTAGTTGTTTAATATTTTTCCAGGTTTATTAATTTATAATTAAAACATTTGTTTCATTTATTTTAATGGAATATTTAATTATTTATTCAGTTAAGTGTACATCAGTAATTTTGAGGGTGTTTGGTTGATAATTTCAGAATGAATTTGGTATGTTGACCACGGTAAAATAGGTAATTGTTAAATAATATATATATATATATATAATAATTAAATAATTATCATTTTTATATATTACTCATACTTTTATATCCAACTATGTAAGATGGTTATGATAAATAAATTACATTACAATAATGGATATGACAGGCCATATGTATAATGAGTAATATTTCCATTTTTCAAAAAACCTGAGGGAAGTTAGTTAAGTGTTATTTTATCTTTATATAATAATGTTTATATCATAAATATGGAATTATCTCTTTAAACACACTTATATATACTATCCTTATGATGAAGTTATGAAAAATGATTCACATCTCTTCGTATAGGTGGTAATCCACATGTATACATAAATGACATTATCATTTTTCAACAGATGGGAAGGTTAGAAAATACACGATACCTTATATATGAATAATGAAAATTATTTCATGAATATAATTTATATATACCATAAATCCATATTTATAACCATCCATAATTGGTTGTGATGGAAAATGAATTATGTCAGTTCTTGAGGTGGTAGTCCACCATAAACACGAATGATTGTTTCATTTCCAATTTGATTGGAGAAGCAGATAGAAATAGGTTATGAAATTAAAATAATAAAATCTAAGTATATGGAATAAATTTATGTTATTATTTAATAATTTTTAAACATGATTTGATGGAGGTGGAAGAAAAAATAAAATGAAAATGCTGGGTTAAAAGATATACATCTTATTCGGAGAACCACATTTAATTAACACCATAATCCCTATAATGTTTCTATTGTTCCAAATATAAGGCTGCTAAAACATGGTAAGGGATTATTTTAGGGGATTAGAGTTGGTATTTTTTGATATATAGTGCTAAAAATATTTTAGGAAGAGAGGAGGGGAGGTTCCCTTTTATAAGTGCGGGAAGGGACACTCTTGGAATTACTTAAATTAGTAAATTAATATAAATTAATTTTCATAAAAAAGGGTAGGAAAAATGATATATTTATAATATATTATTAGTAATATTATAAATAATATCATCCTATATATTTATTACAATTATAGTCATTTTTTCATCCTTATTTCTTGGTTTGAACCCCACGTTAACCCTTTTAATGATTGCTGCAATATCAACGTTTTTTACTCTTTAGGGATAAATAAATTTAAAATAAAAGGAAAATCAAACCCTTAACGAAAAAGCTGATGTATCAAACCAAATACCATTCAATTGGAAGATGTTATTTTTTTTAATTTTAAATCATTTAATAAAATAATTTTTATTATATAATATCATTAATGTCATTTTTTGGAACTATTCATTTACTTTGTATTTAAAATTTTCAAGATCTCAATGTAAATAGAATATATACTTTTAAATAATCCCTAATATGTTATATATATCTATAAAAGTAATGGAAAAGTATTAATCACTCAAAAAAGTTACTTTTTGAGTTTTTAAAATTATTTATTTTATTTTTCTACTACTTTCACAAGAACTATGTTAATGTTACAGAAGAATTTAACGTTATTATTTCATAACAAAAAATTATAAATAAATTAAAATCATAAAAAAATTCATTAATCTCAAAATAATTTTTAATATTCATTCACAATTTATGTCCATTTTTGAACATGTAATAGAAATTTAAAAGTAAGAGAGTGAGATTTTGTATTTGTCTTTACTTAATATAATATATGTAATTCTCAAAGAAAAATAGAAACAATTAACATAAAGTGAAATATTATATGGGGATGGTCTATAAAATATTCATAAAATATATTAAAGGGATTTTCTAGGGTTTTTTAGTCTTCATTATATTATTATTATCCTTAATAACCTAATTTACCCTTACCAAGGTGAAAAATATTTTCAAGAGTTACTATTCCTAAAAAAAAGGGTTATAACTACCAAATTTGGCAACATAATTCATCGTATGGAATGAATTTTAAAATATTCAACTTCTAATTAGTTAAGAAATTGATTTTAGATAAAATTCAAAACTCAATGTAAATTTTTTTATAGAAAAATACATTTTTAAGCCTAAAAATGAAATTATTAAAAAACCATTTATATTTATAAATCCTATATAATTAATTATATTATTTGTAACAAAAAGTTAATTATTTTAATTTAAGACAAAATGTTACTTTTAAATTAAATTATTTAATTAAAAGAAATGATTATTTTACAAAAATCGATATCATTACTATTCACTAAAAATGAATATTTTTTTTAAGAAATAAAAAAGTTTCACCCTAATATAATTCTAATTTGATGAATTAAAAAATGATATATTTTATATAAAATTAAAATTATAAAATTTATAAAGTATAATTTTAAATAAATCCATATAATGTAAGAAAACACAAATTGTTAGAAATAATGCCTTTTACTTTTGACTAAAAAATTAAGTAATATAACTATAATGTTTATAAATATAAAAAATAAAATTAATATATGTTAATATGGCATGAATGTGATTTAAAATTAATAATACATGGGTTTTTACAACCCATACTATATATTTCTTAAAATTAAATTAGGGTTGTTCCCATTTAATCTATGGCTTCCAAAACTCTTCAAATCAACTCAAAAGACTTGGAATTTATAAAACGTATTAAAATATTTCATCAAAATTACCTAGAACAATTAGAAAAATTAATAATAAAGTTTGATTATTTTTATGAACATCACTTCAATTTTTTATCCTTAAAAATTAGTCATAAAAACTTTTATCCACATCTTATTTAACAATAATATTTATAACCGTAATGTTCAGTTAAAGTAGTAATATTTATATAAAAACTTGTGTATTCATACTCCCAAATAATATCAATTTTGAAAAAATTATATAATCTTTATTGAATATTCACATTTCATCCATATTCTCACTCCATTGTCAATTTTTGTAGACAAGTGTTCCTGCTATTACCACGTGTAGCTTACATCAATTCAGAAAAAATCCATCAATAATATGATATATAGGGATTCCAAAAATTAAAAAATATAATTATTCTTTTTCTTAACCATGGATGGGGAGATTCAGTCTCTTCATTAGGTTAATACTTATTTCATCACCCATGATCACCAATAGGAATACTAACATCCCCATTATAAACAAAAAAACACCATCTAATTTTCAATTCATTAATAATATTTCTATACAATGGATAGTGTTTTCTTAGAAAAAAAATATAATTTTTTTAAATAAAATAATATCTTACTTATTTAACAAACATGTATAATTTTTTCATTAAATTTAAATGGATTTTAACGTGGATCATCCACACTCCTTGACATTTACCAAATCTTAAATAATAAAGAAATATTTTTCATTATATAAATAAATAAATTTTATATTAATAGTATAGTGAATAAATATTTATTTATCAGTATTAAACTAAAATAAATACTGTGATTGATTAATTATGACTAATAAATACAAAATTAATGATTTTCCTCGATCGAAAGAATAACAATTATCAAAAATATTTAATACAGATTGAATATAATCGTGATCAATGGAAATCATTAGTGTGTGGACTTATAGGATTCTTGATCAATAGAAATAGGTGGTATTAACAAAATTCCAACATAAGTAACTAACAACATGTAAAGGAACCCATAGAGAAGGAATATAATTTCATTACAACAATAAACACATATAAATTCTTATTGAGTAATATAATTCATTTTATAAAAATCTCTTTAATGAGGTTTTATAATCATATCATCTACCTATAAACTCTATATATCTTTAATTTAATTTTGAAAATGAAATTTATATCACCATGTATGTGAAATTTAGTTCAATTGTAACATTTCAATTAAATTTATAAGATGTAAACTTCTTGTCGTGGACGAGAAAAAAATTTATTGTCTTATTTATTAATACCACATCAGTTGAAGCACACCTGATATATACTAATTAGTCATGAATATATGATTTAACCATTTTAATTAATACATTAACACACTTTAACTATGATTATTTTTCACAATAATATCAATTTTATGGATCTATACACTTGTATGTATATAGAAACATCTAAGGATTAATAATTATGTGTAATTCCTACTTTTAGGTATCTCTTTATAATATCTCATCTTAGAGATTACCAAGTGGTAACTTAATTATTTTAAGCCTCATATACTTATGATAATCAAGAACCTAATAGTCTGAATCATTTGTGTCACATCAAATGGCATCATTTGACCATGTCACTTACATGTTCTAGTGTATTTTCATGGTACTACTGTATGCTCATCATTAAGGGGAATGATTATTACTTTTTGATCCAACAAATACTATAAGTACATTTTCAAATTAATTATACACATAAGAGTAATCAATAAGTTATAGCACATTTATTAATATTCAAATCTAAAAATTAATAGAAAATCTAAAGTAAAATGTCATTGGTTCTATTGAATCGACCCAAAAAAGATCCCACATGAACTAGAACCAACCTCTAAGGAATTTTAGTCTACTATCTCTAACATGATATTAATTCCTCTGCAAGGATGGGGCCTTAGTCATTAATTTTTACCTCTGTAGAAAATATTTTAACTATAACCTCAACTCTCTGAGGAAAATACCTCAATAGACGATACTTATGATTTATGTTTATTTTCAACCAATTTGGCCTTAGCTACTTAGTAAGATCCACCACAAAAATATTATAGTAGTATAGTTAGATAAGTTAATTACTACCAGGAACCAAATAAAACTCTTAGATAAAGTTACATAACTACTATATTTCTTTTCCTGCATTAAAATCCATATATACTTGAAATATATTAGAAAATAGTTGATTCCTACTTTCTTACACTTCATCCATATCACAACTACTTCATTAAGGGTGAAGATATATCCTGATTGTCATGTCATCTCATGTTGATATATTTGTAATGTGGCATCTCTCTATTCCATTTTGACTATATTTTCATCTTTTACATAAACCAGGAATACACACTTTTTCTCCTTTGATAATTTCATATAGTCTTGACTATAATGCAATGGTGGTATCCTATGTCCGCTTAATATCTTCCTATCATGCTCTATGTGTAATTAATATTTATCCCGGTATATAATATGACATACATGGATGAACCTACCATTTATGCATTTGGAATCCTTCCCATCCTATATCAATAATTTTCTATTTTAGGACAATATTTCTTAGAGATATGTACACCAAGCAATATTAGAAATAATCCCCTCTTTTATTTTTATACATTTAACCACTTCAGTATATTTTCAATTTTTATACCTTATCTTGTCCATGTAGCCCCATGTATGTATCATGGTGGTCCTTGATCCCAAGAATGTATGATAATTCAACCAAATTTTTTATAGAGAATAATTTTCTCAACCATGTCTTAATGAACTATAATATCATGTGTCATTTATTACTTTGTAATATATCATCAACATAAACTATAAGAAAAATGATCACACTCCCACAAAAATGATTGTAAACCAAAGGTTCCAAATCATTATTTATGAAACCAAATTTTCTTATGTCTATATTAAATTGAATGTACCATGATCAGAATTCTTGGCTAAATCCATAAATGGATCTTTATAACTTTCATATCTTCTTGGTATCTTTTGCGGCTGTCAACCCTTATAGTTAGGCCTTATAGACATATTAAAAATGGTTCCTTTTAAGAAAGGATATTTTGAAAAACATTTTTTAAATCACATTATCATGGAATACATATTTGGAAATTATAATTTTGATATATCTTATTATATAAATTGGTTAAAAGGATTCATTTTATACAACCCTTTGATGCAGTTAAAAAACATTTTAAATTAGTATAACCTTATAAGTGATGACTCTATCTTATATTACCAATTTCTTCTTGAATATCAGTTTTAAAAAATAAGTTTTATATCTACTTGAGGATATTAAAAACTGAGAAATTTTCTTTAGTACATTGAAGAAATATCATAATTCTTGTTTTTCACCATCTAGAAGCTTCTATCTCACTTATTGCTTCCATGCAGGTCATATGATCATTTTTGTCAACTAATAATGAGTCACTATCCCCAACGATGGGAAAAATATATATTTATAGTTATTTTACCTCTATAATTCTTTTATTAATTACTTTTTTTGAATAAAATTATCTTCTATTGGGTTTTTTGAATTAGTTAAGATGATAACTCTTGTGCATCTTGAGCCAAGTGTTTATTGAACTCTTTATATCCCCTACTATCACTTTTGGATATTTCATCCCTCTCATGAAAAATTTCATGTATTTATCAATTTAATTCCTTATCCTTGGGGTTATATAGGTACTATCCTCTTGTTTTATTGTAATATCATATAAAGATACACTCTATTCCTTAGGGTGAAAATATTATACCCAAATAGGTCCTACAATATTTATGTATACCCACACATGTATGTTTTATGATATAGATTCCATTAATCACTGATTTTTTATGTAATATTATTATTCCCATTATAAAACACTTGGTTTATTATGTGTGGCAGTTTCTGTAATGCATTCCCTGAAAGGATAATGTAGTAATTTCCTAACTCATCGTGTTTGACAAGGAGTGGATCCTAATTTCACTCTCACAAAACCATTATGTTGTATAAGGAAGAGTGAGTTGATTTAGGATCCCCAAAACCTTTATATAATCAATGAAATATTATTTTTGTTATTCTTCACCATGGTTTGAGTGAAGTTTAATTATATTATTATTAAGTTGATTCTCAAATTCATTCTTGTACTCTTGAATTTCCCAAAGTAGTGTAACTTATACCTTATTAAGTAGAAATATATATATTTACTAAATTCATTATTAAATATTATAAAATATTTTGATCCACCCCAAACATAATAATAAATAGTCCACACACATGTATGAATAAAACATTCCAGAGGCTTTGTAGCCCTTTCACCCCTTTCACTAAATGGAGCTTTATTCATTTTACTTTAAAAAATGAAAGACATATAATAATTAGTTTGATTTAAAGTGATTCTAAATACCCATCATGGTATAATTTTGTTAAGAAATTTTCATTTACATTATCTAAAAATGGATTCCACCATTGGGTGTGATATGAGTCCTAAAAACAAGATTTATTATCGATTATTAATAATTTGTTTTTGTATTACAACAGAAAAAAGAAAATTAATTATATGTTCCATACCACAAAAAATTATATCTCTATATATGTAGAATCCTTAATTCCAAAATTTAAAAATAACACCATCCATATAAATATTGTATATAGAAATAATCTTTTCGGTAATTTTTAGTACATAGTAACACTACTTTCAAAATAAGATCAATAATATTAGTAGTGTGAGGTGGTATTCACAAGTAGACACTATAGTGATTCTAGAACTTCTAGTGACTTTTAGATCCACATAACCTTATGAAAATCTTCTAAATATAAATGATTCATACAATTCGAGACAAATTTTTAAATAAAAAGCTATATATAGTAACAAATTTTTAGAATAAAAAAATATACTTAATAACAAACACAAATAAATCTTCCCCTTGTGTCTTTACACTAGAGTTGTTCTTCTTATAATAACTATTATTTCCACATGAAAATCATGTTGTGTCAGGTTCCATAGATATTACCTTGATATTACTACTCTTGGATGGGTTTTTCAAACAAAAATTATGCATATATTTAGTCTTGGGATTTTTTTTCCTTCACCTTTTCACTATAAGTGTAGACGCTTTATAATTATTCAAGTTATCATATACCAAAAAAATTAGTCTAAAAAGGTTTGAGAGATACCTAGAAGTATTATTCATATTAAAATTCAAAACGAATCTCGAGAAGCTCTAATGTAGTAAAGAATGCATGAGATCAGTGTGAAATTCACTAGACATCTTAATCCCTATAATATCTAAACACTCAATGTTCCCATTCATATTGGAGACAAGAGGTCTAGATAGAAAACCCTCTATAAGGTCTCACATAAATATTTCCTTAGAGAGATCAAACTTCTCATGTTTAGCTCGCTCTTGATAATAATCTTGAATATTCTTGAGCATCTTATATGCATCCATGTTATCATGGTAATTCTAGAGTTTATAAAACTTGGGTGATAAAATCAAATACTGGAAAAATAGTTCATCATCCAAGTGTATTATGTATATATATATATTTTACTCACTTTTCTCCTTATTAGGAAGATTAATAATTGGGGCCTCCATCACTTAAAGCTTCAATTCCAAGAATAATATAATGCACGAGATCTTGTGCCACTGTTTGATGTTATTTAAATATTGGAGGTTATATCACTATAAAATAGATCATATAGATATCAGTGGAATTTATGTTTTCTATAAAATATATAAAATTAGATTTAATAAATTTAATTGATTGCTAAAATATGGGGATTGTAAATTTTTTTTTTCTTATTAATCTCCCATTATTTTATAATATCTTAATATACCTCTCAATTGGACTCAAAATATCCGATCATATGGAAATTATGGTAGAAATGATCCATATTGACCTTCACATAACCCGAATTGGGGTCCAGTAAATTACTCAATGGTATTTAGGTATTTAGTATTACTAAGTACTAGAATGTAGCTTCTTGATTTGTGATTAGACTCCCAAATCTTGAGAACTGACTTGGTTATCCTTAACAACAACCTCTAAGTTATACCAAATCTTAAATGAGATACCCCACTTTATCTTGACAAGTTTAATCCAACACAAATCCTTCATTAGAACTACCTGATTAAGTTAGTGTCATGATAAGGTCTAGAATAATATTTAGTTCTATAGTTCCATTATAAATCAAGTATTAGAAGTCTTTTTATCATTATACTTGAGGTATTTTATTTATTTTTTCACTAAAATATCTATTTTATGCTTTACAACTATTTTTATTATTATAGAGATTTTACAAAATTAATTAACCATGTTTTGATAAAATAATTTTCCCAAAATAAATTTACTTTAATTTATATTTTGTGGATAGTTATCTTATTTAGTTTACATGATTGTGTTTAACAACATATAAACATGCATTATTTATGATAGATAATCAAAAAACATGAAAAAAATAAAATAAATAAAGTTACTTTTCTGTGGGTTAATTTATTGTGAAGAAGAAATATTAACATATAACACTAAGGAAAAAACACTTTGAGTCTGACTTGGATTGATTTTCAGTATTCCACCATCTATTATTGTATTTTATTGGCTAGTTTAACTTTGGGAAAGGTTACGAATTAACTTTTATCCTTAAAGCTCCATGCTTTTCAAGATTTTTAATCCCACACAGGCAGGGAAAACAAAAAGTATGGAATACATAAAATAAAATATAGGCACAAATGACCAACATAATAAAGGTCAGAGGGATGCCACAGAAGTCCTCATATATAATTTAATAAAACTTCATCATAGATAAATCCAGTGAAATAATTTTAAATTAAATTGAAACTGAACTCATACATTCATTGGTTAATATAATAATCTGTTAGATATTGCAACGAAATCAAATTCATATATTCCGGGATTCATTTCAAATCAATCTATTAATTAAGATTATTTTATTTTAAAATAATAATTAATTTTAATAATAATTTATTAATTATCTATCTTATTTATTAGTCCATAAAGTACCGTAAACACATAATATTCCCATCCACTATAATTTTTTTAATATTAAATTAATTAAGTTTATTTAGAATTATTTTAGTACACATAGTGTAGTGAAATTGGACCTAGTGTGTTCCCAAATTATCATTTTAAATTTATTCATACATTTAATATGAAAAATATTATGAATGTAACATGGTCAGTTCCACTCATTTTCACATAAATAGTGTTTATTACCAATATACATAGTGTGTAAAAGAAAAAAACCTAACATAATTATTTTTTGTAGTTATATATTATATGTATAAATTTTAATCACTTATTGTGTACAAAAGATACACACCATGTTCTCTAGTTATTTTAGGAATTTAAAACTTTATTCACATGATTTGTATCATAGGAAATAGATGTAAAGACAAGTTATTGGAATGGTTTGGCATAAATTAGATTAATTGGACATTGGTAAATGATGTGTAATACCCATTTTCTAATAATGTACCACACACCTAGGGAATCGATATGTATTCATATCAAGATAAAATGTATTACACGAGGTTTAATCTAGCTAAATGATGATAAATTATGTTTGTACCTTGTTATGTGGTTTGAGAACCCCAACACATCATGTATTTGATATATAATTTTTATTTAATCATGCAGTTTCTATTAATTTCACCGGTAAACCAAGCAAGATTATACAAGATGTACTCCAACTACACACTATGTTCGTAATCAAATCATGTATCTAGAAGTTATCACATGGTGTATAATTAATACACATTATGTAAAAAAACCCATGTGACATGCTACAATTCTTTTAGCACATCCTGATGCGGTTGATTGGACTACATGATGTTTACTTTGTAGTTACACGTTGATTTAATGTGTTTTTATTCCAGAATCTCCATCTCCTTCAGATGGTATATCTAATATCTATTTATCTCTAAATAATATATTATTTATAATATAGTGGTGAATGAATAGATTATCTAAAATTGAAATATTAATAAAATAAATATAAATGAAAAACTAACAAAAGAATTTTAATATTGATAAAAAAATAATTAAAAAATTATAAATTTAAAGGTTACTATTCTGATACCAATAGAAGATTCTGGGTTTAGGGGAAGCTATTTGATCCCACTCCAAATGACGTTTACTCATTGGATATAGAAAATAATAAATATGGAAATAATGAATAATCATCATATATATTGTTTGTAACTGAAGAAACAAGTTTAAAGGAATTATGGAACCGATGTATGGTACTTTCATGTAAAATTTATAATCAATTTATCAATAAGAAATACCTTGTTCTTGAGGTTATTTATTCAATATAAACCTTGATCAATCAAATCCTTTTTTCTTTGTATCTTTGGTTCATAATGTGAATCTTAAGTAGTATAAATCTAACTATAACCCATATGTGTTCCTTGATCACTTATGGAATCCAAATGAGAATCTGAATTCTATTTTTGATGGTATGGTCATCTTATGTTGTCCATTTTTATTGTAAAAAATCCTGTTGGATTAAAGGATCATCTCTCTATTTCAATCATTCTAGATATGGGAAGAAGGTGGAGGAAATCTATCAGTCTTGAGAGGAAACTTGGTGATTTTCATCATAGGTATAATTACCTTAGAGGAGGTTATATTGTGCATAATAAAAATGATTTATCACAATATCTAAAATTTTATAAGTAAATATATTTAGAGTTAGTGTTTAATTTTCACAATGACACAAAGGACCATTGTCACGAACCGAATTTGGTCTCCACTATTACCGACACTAAACCCAGATCGTGCAAAAACCCAAATGACATTACCTGTCCCCACAGGCTAGAACAAGTGCCCGAGAATCATTTATCTTGGGTTGGGAATGATTTACCCAAATATGTATACATAAAAAATCAAAAAAAATTGATTAACTGAATTTGAAAAATTCATACTGAACAAGGTTTATACAAAGAAAATACATAACTGAATAAATGAGTTAAAATGAACTAAAAAAGGTCCAATAAAACAAATAAACAATATCAAAACAGACCCAAGTACTCGACACAACCTAGTTTCATCATGTATAAGCCGTCTTCACAACTCCGCACAAGGGATGAGAACTAACACCCTAAACCGCAATCACCCATAACCTTCACTTTACCTGAGTCAAGAATAATAAATTCTACTTAAACCCAAGGGGTGTATGTAGGGTGTGATCCTTAGACCAATAGAATCCCACCCAATGATTCCAAAGATCATGCAATAAAATTTGAAAAGCAAGCAGTTTTAATTTGAAAAGAAAAGCATTGATAAATTCAAAGAAATGAAACATTCAATTGAAAATAGTTTTCAAGATAAAATTTTTAGAATGCTCACACATTTAAATAGAAATGTTAGATAATTTTATTTACTCACAAAAACAGCACAATACAAGGGAAAATACCACAAATACAAATTTGCAACCAAAGTAGGAACACCCCAGGGAACTAGATAGTCTCGGCCCCCATGCAACTTGTACCTCGGTGTAATGTAACCACAGTAAAATCCATTATCATGCATGAGACACAAGTATGGAACAAACCCATAACCTAGTGGTGACCAATAATCACCCACATAGTTTAGTTAGAGTTTTCTTTATCCACATTCTAGGTGGAACAGGGAAAAAACCCATCTGGTCCACTAACCGTACTAGTGCACATCTTCACCACATAGGTGCCCGGGATTCCCCCTTTTTTCTAAACACATTTCAGCATGAAAAACATATATATTTTTATGTAAAACAACACTAATGTTCACATAATCCCATTACAGTAGCTATCACATTTTATACCACTTAAAACACACAACAAACAATTTTTTTACTGAAATAATTTATCAAAATCCAGTATTTTTTTTGCACACAAAACCCCTTAATAACCCCACTTATATACTACATGAACACTTTTAAGTTAAAAAATTTGTAAAGGCATACCATTAAATTTCAATTAAAACAAAAAAAATCAATTTTAGGGCAGCCCCATGTTAAATAAGAAGTTATACCTTTGTAAAACCTCCATTTTCACACAAAAGTGGCACCAAAACTTCACTTTCTTTATAAACACCCTTAAAACCCATTTGCGCAGAAACAACCAAAGGGAATAAAAATTAAAAACATTATTTTAAGGCCAAATATAATTCAATAAAATCAACCAAATAATTATAGGGAATCCCTTAATGAAACAATAAAATATTTATGTGAAAAACCGCCAATTTCACCAAAATTTGGCACATAAAATTCATTTGCTTTATAATTTCCACTAAAACCAATTTTTTCAGAAACATTCAAATTAAATATACATGAAAATAACATGAACACCGAAGGTAGGTCACAATTATTTCACACCAAAAGGAATCACCTACCAAATCAAAATAAACCCTTGAATCACCGTGTAAAAATCAAGTCACACCACCGTCACACCAAGAGAGACTTAGATTGAACCAAAAACCACAAAAATTGACCAAGAAAACCCATGGTTAAACCCTAGGTTAGAAACCCTATGCCCTGTTCATTTGAGACTTCATATAAATTGAATGAAACTTCATGGATTGGGGAGGAACTAAGGAGGAGAGACACTTACTTGATATTCTTTGAATCTCCTCCACCAATTTCCCCTTCAAATGGGATTCCAAAGGGGATTTGAGCAACTTAAAGGGATGACATGGATTTTAGATTCTAAGAGGAGGAGGAATTGTCAAATTAGGATCTACAATGGAAGAAAAAGAGTTGGAATTGAGAGAGGTAAGAAGGAATGAAGTTACCTCTTCAATTCTAGTGGATTTGAGAAGCCCTATGATGTTCTACACTAATTCGCTATGAACAAGAGATCCCTAGAGGGGGGAAAGAGGCTAGGAACGTGGATGGGTTTAGTGGGATTGGGAGACACTTGGAATCACCGAAAAATCCTTAAAATTGAACAAGTTATTAATTAAACATATTTTTTTAAATAGAAATGGGATTTCGGGATGGACCAATTCCTCAAATAAAAACCCAAATACACCTTGGTTATGGATTTCTAAAGGCTAAATATTGACTGTGTGGTGTTAATAGGTCAGGGGAGGCCAAGTAGAAAATGGAATTGATGAAAAATGTTTAGAAATAGATGATTTATAAAAAAAATTATTTTTAAATTATGAATTGGGCTCACGATTTGGCCCAATTCATGAAAACTCACCCATTCCTCCATAAATGCATGAAAAAGTGCCAAAAAAGAAATAATGGAAATTAAATGAAAAATAAATTTAAAATATGGCATTTATGTGACAATTCTTCCCACCATGAAAACTCTATGTCCCAGAAAGTGAACTTGAAGCTTGATCAAAAACAGGGACGAATAATTTTTCTCAGCCCATGAACTCTGCTCCCATGTCTCATGTGTATCATTACCAAGCTGCCAATGAACCCAAACTAGTATAACATACATCTATTGAATAAACTTCTCTTGGGAGTCCACTATTTTCACTGGACGCTCAAAAACTAACAAGTTAGGATCTATCTCCAGTTCTTCCCAACTAAGTACATGGGATGGATCCGGGTTGTATTTTTTCAACTGGGAGACGTTGAAGACATCATGGATCGATGTCAACTGAGAAGGTAAAGCCAACATATATTCCACCTTTATAATACTCTCGGTGATCTCAAAAGGGCAATATATCACGACATCATATTCCCTTGCTTCCCCAATTGACGATAGCCCAGACGAGGGACCACGTTCAATAATACCCTGTCATCTACAGAAAACTCTAGGTCTCGATGACTCTAGTAAACATAAGATTTATGACTAATCTAAGCTATAAAAAGAGCTTCCTGATCAATTTGACCGTCTCAGATGTCTCCGACACCAGACTCAGCCCCAGTAGTGAGGTCTCACCTACCTCATCCCAACATAGGGGGGATTGACAAGGCGGACCATAGAGATCCTCAAAAGGATCCATTAGAGTCGAGGATTGGTAACTATTATTATAAGAAAACTCAATAAATTACAAATGGCTATCCTAGAAAGCTCCAAAGTCCAATACACATGCATGAAGCATGTCCTCCAAAACTTGATTTGCCCGCTCTGCCTGACCATCCGTCTGAGGATGGTATGCCGTGCTCATCTTAATATGAGACCCCAAGGACTTATGAAGGCCTTCCAAGAACCAAGAAGTGAATTGAGGGTCTCTATTTGAGAAAAACTGTGGATGGCATGACTTGGAGTCTCACCACCTTCTGAAGATACAAATGGCCCAACTCATCCACTTTAGTTGTATCTCTGATCAGAATGAAGTGGGTTGATTTGGTTAGATGATAAGTCACCACCCAAATGGAATTATTACCCAGAGTTGTATGGGGTAATCCAATAATGAAGTCCGTGGAGACATCATCCCACTTCCAGGTAGTAATGGGTTATTGCTGGAGAAAACTGGCGGGCCTTTGATTCTCTGCTTTCACCTGCTAGCATGTGTAGAATCTCGACACAAAGTCCACTATGTCTCGTCTCATACCAGGCCACCAGAACTACTGAAAAACATCATAATACATCTTGGTGGCACTCAGATAGACAAATCACTAAGACTGGTGGTTTTCCTCCATCACCACATTCCGTAGAGACAACGACACAACTGAACATATATTGAAGCACAAGATGCCCTCATGAGACGACAAACAATTAGAGGATGTATCCCCACCATGAAAAAATTGCTTCGACCACTGACAAATCTCATCACTGGGTTGTTCCCACTGAATCAACTCCAATAGGGAAGGATTGAACTGGATGCTGACCAAGAATGCACCGGAAATGTGTTGCATGTTCTCCACATGCATATGTGAAAAGATCCCCATTAAAGTCCTCTCATCATTAGGCTTCCTCAAAGCCTGCACTGGAAATCTTCTCCTCAATGCTTCGGCCACCACATTACCCTTTCCTAGCTTATAGACAATTTCAATGTCGAACCCTTGCAAGTAATCGATCCAACGACACTGCCTCAGGTTGAGGCCCTTCTGCGAGAAGATATTGGACAAGATTTTGTGATCAGAGTAGACAACAATATTCTCACCAAAGAGGTAGTTACACCAATTCTTAAAAGCATGCATCACCACTTCCAACTCCAATTCATGGGTCGGGTAGTTATTTTTGTGTGTTTGGAGTTGGTGAGAGCTGTACACCACCACGTTATCATCCTATATAAGCACGCACCCAAGACCCATACCTGAAGATTCACAATAGACCACATATCCCATTCCAGCCTCTGGAAAAATTATCACGGGGGCGGTAGTCAACAGCCTCTTCATCTCCTCAAATGATGCGAGACATTCTGGGCCCCATACAAACTTTACCCCTTTCTAGGTGATCACAGTTATCAGTAAAGCCTGACGAGATAAATCCCGAACGAATCACCTATAATAACAAGACATGCCATGGAAAATCCTGATCTTGAATGCATACTTTGGATGATCCCATGGCATATCTGCACTAATCTTTATGTGATCCACCAAAACCCCATGGTCTGAGATCACATGCCCCAAAAACATCACCTCTCTAATCCAGAAAGTGCACATTGACAACATTGCATTGAGGCAGGGATCCCCCAAAGTGCCCAAGATGATCCTCAAGTGATGTTAGTGTTCTCCTCAGAGCCAAAGTATACTAGAATTTCATCCACGAAAACCACAATGAAGGAATCATTATACTAATGGATCAACCTGTTCATGAGTGCTATAATGACCGTTGGAGAATTGTTCAATCTAAAGGGCATGGCCAAATAATCATAGTGGTCGTACCTCCTTCAGAAGGCTGTCTTTCGAACATCTAACTCATTAAACCTAAGCTAATGATAGCCTGTATGCAAGTCTATCATTGAGAACCACTTTCCCCCCTTCAACAGATCAAACAAATAATCTATTCTGGTCCAAGGGTATTTATTATTAATTGTTACCTTCTTCTGCTTCTGGTAGTCAATGCATAACCAGAGGGATCCATCATCCTTTTTCACGAACAACACAAGAGCAACCCAAGGAGAGACACTCAGGCGAATGAATACTTTGGATTATAAATCATCCAGCCATATATTTAATTCCATCAACTCAGTGGGGACCATGTGATAAGAGGTAAGAGGTATCAGATGTGTTCCCGGTGCCATATCAATCAAAAACTCCACATCCCGCTCTGGGGGAAAACATGAGAAATCATCCAGGAATACCTCTAGAAAATCATTCCCTACATGAGGAAGTGAACCATCTGGAGAAATACCATAATACTCTAGTGCGAGTGACTATAACTAGAAGGTAATAATTCCCAACTCTGGGAGTGGAGTCCTGCGCAACTCTACTGAGGATCCTTTTCTCCCTGAAAAACCTGATGACTCCCATCAGGTGTTATGAAACTCACTCACCACCTGTAACAATTGATGTGTGCTTAGAATTTTACTCGCCAATACATTACAAGTGTGAAGTAAAAAATATCCCTGTCTAAGACCAAGTGGTCTCACTCCATCTCAACCCCTGACACAGAAAGCGCACACGACAGGAACCTTAGACCCTCCTCTTTCTTCTTTCGAATGGCGTAACCAACTCCATCACAAAAAGACAACAACTCAGTTGTAATGTTCAGTGTGCCCACAAATTGGGTAGAAATGAATGAAACAGAGGTGTCGAGATTGAAAAGAGTAGAAAATATAGAAGATGCGACCAGAATGGTACCTCGAACTGTCGACAGTCCCGCCTTTGATCCTGGTGGTGCCTGATCCACTGCATGGACATGTCCGGCCTCTGCCTGAGGATGACTGCTAGTCTTTGGTTGTGCCCTAAACTATATCTTCCCAGAAGATGACCTATCCCTACCACCATGGCCCCCAAATCGAGATCCCCCAGTCGTCGACGACTTGGAATGTGCTGGGACAACCCTTGAAGCCACTAACCCTAACCCACTCGGATGTGGACATTCCACCCCAAAAAACAGCTACAAATTACACATTCCTCCACACTGGTAACAAGGATTTGGAGGAATTGTACATGCTAATCAGATGTGCCTAAGTATCCCACACTAGTGGCACATGACCGATCTCGCATCAGAAGCTGCAGATGAAAACTGCTTTGAAGAGTGGCCTGAACTGCCACCTCCTTTCTTCACATGATCCTCCTGCTTCCTTTTCTTTTCTGAGGAGCTTCCACTACACTAAAACAAAGAAACCATCCCTTACTATCCTATCAATATCCACCATGCACTCCCGATCAACGACCTCAGCGTAGGTCCTCATCTTAAAGAAGAACACCTGGGAGTATATATCTGGTCGCAATACTTTCTGAAACCTCTGGGCCTTCACCTGCTCATTGAAGATGATTTCTGGAGCATACCGAACGAACTCAGCAAAACAGTTGGTGTACTCCATTACAAATAGATTATCCTGAACAAGGTTTATGAACACTCTGGACCTAGAATAAGCCAACACCTCATGGTAGTACTTTTCATTAAAGATGGACATGAAATCTCCCCAGTGCATCTTCTCAGTCTTCCCAGTTTGAAGCACTGACTCCCACCACATACGGCTAGGACCATCCAGCAGTAAGGAGGAACACTTCACCCTCAGCTCCTTGGGTTTTTCTCGGAACTCAAACATACTCTCGATCTTCTCGAGCCATCCATCTACTTCCTAGGGTTTTGAGATGCCTCACAAGGTAGGAGGTTTGTTTTTTAGAAACTTCTGGGATTTATCTTTTCTAGGACATGCCTATTACACCCTAGAAGTAATTGGAGTAGGATATGGTCCCTTACCTAGATCTTGGATAGCCCGAACCACAATCTCAACTAGCCTCTGATCGATCGATGTGGGAGAACTCTCTTCTGCCTTCTCCCGTGGGTGCGTGAGAGCTTTCTGGGGAGGCATGTTGCTACAAAAATGCAACAGTCACAAACCAATAGTCTATAACACAATTCTAAATTATTTTTCCAAATACATCAAATAAAAATAAACTAACCACATTTCAATAATAAAAGAAACAACTACTCCACCCCCGCCCGGTGTCCGCCTATGGTCTGCAGCCAACATGTCTCACCTCAAAGTGAAGTTAATCAGAAAATTACAACATACCATGGTGACTCAAGTTCTACCATGATATTTGGTGTCCAAGAACCCTACACATGACCAAAACCTCAAGCCCTAACATTCCTATATTTTTTCTATCCCGACTCATCCCAAAATAGTAACATAATCCAAAAATGTTAACCTCCATTGGTACTATTTTTTCACGAACCAAATTTGTTGCACCAAATCCAGATCGTGTAAAAACCGAAAGGGCGTTCCCTATCCCCAAGGGCTTGAAAAACTACTCGGGTATCATTTATCTTGGCTTGGGAATTATTTACCTGAATATGTATAGATAAACCATAAAAAACATTTGGTAATCTGAATCTGAAAAATTCATACTAAACAAGGTTTAAACAAAGAAAATATAGAACTGAATACATAAGTTAAAATGCACGAAAAATGTTCCAAAGACACAAAGAAACAATAGTAAAATAGACCCATGTACTCCACATGACTTGGTTCATCACCCAAAATCCATTTCCACAACTCTGCAATAGGGATGAAAACTAACACCCTAAACCGCCATCACCCATATCCTTCCCTTTACCAGAGTCAAGCATAATAAAGTATACTTACACCTAAGTGGTGTAAGTAATTTTTTAACCATATCCCAATAGAATACCACCCAATTATTCCAAATATCATTCAATACAATAAAAAAGAGATTGGTTTTAATACGTAAAGAAAAGCAGTGATAAATTCAAAGAAATGAAACTTTCAATTGAAAACAGTTTTCAAGATGAAATTTTCAGAATGCTCACACATTTAAATAGATACATTATCTATAGTAATGTACATCCAAAACCACACTAATACTAGGAAAACTACCACAAATACAATGAGAAAAAAAATTGGGCACACGCCTAGACACTAGATAGTCTCGGGCCCCATGCACCTCGTACCTCGGTGTAAAGTAACCATAGAAAAATTCATTCTTGTTCACGATCCACTAGTAGAGAACATACCCATAACCTAGTGGTCCTAAATCATCATCCAAATAGTTTATTTAGAGTTTTATTTACCCAAATTCTAGGTGGAACATGGACAAAACCCATCTGGTCCACTAGCTGTACTAATACACATCCGCCCCTAGGTACTCGGGCTTCCCCCTTTGTGCTCAAACAATTTCAGAATGCAACAGATATCCATTTTAATGTAAAACACCACTACTGGTTACATACACCCATTAGAGTGTCGATCACATTTTATTCCACTTAAAACACACAAGAAACACTTTGATTTTTAATGAAACAATTTTTCAAAATCCCGTATTGTTTTGCACACAAAACCCCTTAAGAACCCCACTTGTACACTATGTGCACACATGTAAGTTACCAAAACAGTAAATACAGACCAATAAATTTGAATGAAAAAGAAATAAATTGTAGGTCATCCCCATGTTAAAAAAGAAGCGATAACTTTTTAAAACCTCCCTTTGATACCATTTTCCACGAGCTAGGTTTGGTGTCGGTAACAGTAGAAACCAGATTCGGTTCATGACACTCATAATAGAATAAGAAACATAACATAATCCACAATGAAATCATAAAAATAATAATATTATATAACTTCAAGCACTGCATTGGTAAAATAGAATATCATTTTATTAAATAATTATTCTCTTATAAATTTTAATGATATTTATGATTATACCATTTTAGTAACCTAACATATAACGTGACTAATACATCGTTCTCGTGTATTTGTTGAACCATAAATAATTAATAAATAAAATTCATTTGATAAATAAATAAATTTTATGTTCATGATCATTTGAATAAATTTTTATTTAATATTCCACTCATATAAATATAGTGACTAAAACATGTCAATTAAAAAAATCCTGAATAAATATTATCCCATTGCTGTGAGAATAACATTTACCCCAACCATTAAATTCAAATAACTTTTTAACGAGTTCAATGAAAACACTATATGTTTGACCCTCTAGGCCCATTTTTAGTGGAATTAGGTGAACTTTCCTAAAGTCTAGTATAAAAAATTTTCAATGTATAAAGGCGACCATAAAGATAGTGGTTAGTGTCTCAATGAAAAAAACTATATACAAACTCAGAATGTGTAATAGAATCTAGTTTTTCAATATATCATCAAGCAGGTTTCATACCCTTTTGATAAACCTATAAGATAGATATATCTTTCTTTGAATTCCCAAAATGAACTCATTTATATCCATTGATATGGAATTAAGTTTTACTGTTACATTTCAATCAAAGGGACGAGGTATCATCTTTTTTATCATAGAAGTGATAAATATTCTAATGACATTATCATATTAATTTTATATATAATAATAATAATTAATAAGTGATTATATTTATTTATATCCATTTATGAGAATATAAAAACTATTTAAAGTCAAAGGATTTGGTTCTAGGGTTATAAATCAAACACCATCTATATACAATTTCTTTCCTTGTAGAATAAAAAACCAATACTAGATTTACTATAAGGTCCATAACTGAATGTGTACAAATATATGAACCCCAAGGCCCCATAATGTTGAGTCTATCTATAGATACTTCCCCACTAAAAGTATGATATAATTATTGGTAAATACACTAAGGGAAACATAGAAATTTCTTTATTTAATGTTAAAGAGCTTCCACTACAGGAATGGGATCTACAATTAGAGAATTCTAGAAGAATGTCAATGTTAGAAGGATAGTCGAGGTGATGAAACTCCATGATCTAGATGATAATGAATGTGGGAAATGTCAAAATAAAATTTGAAAACAATATATTTCCAATGACTATAGAAAATAGTAACTAGTTGGAAAAATATTATTAAAAAATTGAAAATCCAAAGAAATTAATGAAAATGAAGGAACACTAATAACTATAGAGAGGCAACACTTCACCATCAGCATGACACATTGATAGATATTTTATTGTTGTGGCTTATGATAATAAGGTAAGGATGTTAAAATATGAATGATTTCTATGCTTGAGGTATCTTTATGTTGGGACTATTTTGTTATGAACTAAAAATTTTATAAAAAGAATAATCATTGAATGAATGAATTATTTATTAATTAATGAAGTTATAGAAAACACATGCACTATACTTCATCTATTATTTTAGAACATTATAAAAATATCCATAATTTTTCCGTTAGTATTAAGAAAACACGAGGCATCATAAAATTCAATAATATAGTCATTTTATAGTGTCCATTAATGATATTATGTATTAGGGGTTATGATAAGATAAATTTTACACAGAAAGAAGAAGTAATGGTCTTTAATGGTCGGATTGTATGAATCCCAATTTTCAAAGATTCCAAGGGAGGTAGAATTACATGGCCTTTCCATTAACGAATCCGAAGTCGATATTTAATAAATGAAACATTATTCAAACAATTTATAAGCTAATAAAAATATTATTGATACCATGTACCAACCCTTTTTCTCCAAACTACCCTTCGAATGTACCACCACTACACACCTAACCCTTCAGGAACACACTGGTGTAATAAGGGGTTACAAATCATGAACCTAGTACTATAGATTTTATATTTTATTTTTAATAAAATAATGATTATATTAATTCTTTTCATTACTACATTATATGTATACATGTTTATATAAATAGTTTTATAAAATTAGATTTCAACATGATGAAACCTAAATTATTTTTCACATAATATATATAGTTTTAATTTAAAAACTCTTTCTAATTAATAAAAGATTTTTTCAATAAATTTTATTTTCATGAAATAGTTTTATTAAGTAATAATTTTTTAAATATAAATAATATTTTAATTGAATTAAATACATTTTAATTTTTATAAGGTCCAAAATGTTGTTTGTGTTGTAAAAAAATTTCACTTTTTAATAAATAATGAATTTTATTTAAAAAGTGTAAATTATTATACATAGAAAATTATTATTTTTATAATTATTATAATTTTTTATATTATTGTTTCAAAATTATCAAACCTTTAATTTTTCATAATTTTTAGAGACAATTCAATTTTCAGGTAAAAATTAAACTTGTTTTAAATATACAGTTTGTATTATGAAATTGTAATAAAAAAATTAATTTAATAAATAATATAAATGTAATAAATTACCAAAAATATAATTAACCTTTAAAATATTTTGTTTCTGTAGTTATTTTTTTAATATTATCAACATATAATGAATCCTCTGAAACTTATATTATATTTTATAGTTGTAAAAACAATTATTTATGAACATGCTTCCATCTACATTACAAATTTTATTATTTTAGTGAGTTTAATTATTTAGATAAGAAATTAATATTAATCACTCCCTTTAATTAAAATACATTGTAAAAAACCATGGGAAGGTTTGGGGTTTTGTTAAATTTATTACTCAGAGTCCAAACCCTATGTTTATAAATTAATAAGTAATTACCCTCCCTTTTTCTATAAATACCCAGAACAACTCCAAATAATATTAACTAAAAACCCATTGAAAAAATAATTTATACTACATTCCTCTCTCTAAATCCCTCCCAAGGTGTTCCCAAGCTCTTAAGAATCCCCTCCCATTCTTTTAAAAGCGGCCTCTCAGGGTAAGGGATTCCATTCCTTTTCCTTTTAAATCAAGTAATTAATTTTTATTTTTCCTTTAAAATCTAAATTTATTTTGTTTTCATGTGTTTATAATTATTAATTTACTATCCATATAATTCCAAATTATTGAGAGATCACCTATCACTCTAATTATACCCTTCCATGAACCTTTATTTACCCCCATTATGCTGCCAAAATTATCCCTTGATTATCTATACCAAACTTTTGTATTGTGAATTCCCATTCCAATTTCCAATCATGGTTATTCACCTATATATAATAATATTTAATTTATTAGGTAATACTATATATGTAACACACACTCCTTAACCAGATAATTAGAAGTGATGAAATACTTTCTTATGTTGTGTGATCTATGTGGCACATAAATGTATGGGAATAATATTTTTATAATAGGTGGGACCAAAATTATATAACCATAAAATTAATTGGGTAATTTTTATGGCTCATGAGATACCATGTATAGTTCAAAAGAGTTATTGTCCTAAGTATACTCAATTATGATTTCTTGGAGGTTAGACTTTACTTATTCTTATAATGTCATGTTTTAAGTTATTACCACATTCCTATGACATGTTGATGTTATCATATTATGTGATGATTTGATTTTTATGTTTATGTACCTCAAAATTTTATATCACTGTAACATTCCCATTGAATCACATGAATTGCTTTCATAATGTTATGCATTTATTATTCCTTTACTGAGCTTTAAATCTCACACCTTTATCATGTATGTCCCTAGGTTATCTCATGGAATTTTAAGAGCTCAATGAAATATTATGATCATGTGATAGAGTTATAAAATAAAATAGTTGAATCCCTATTTCATATTATTGTGATATGCGTCTAATTATAGAAATATTTTATGCCTCTTAATATTTCAGAATTGTGTTATGTGTATTTTAATGCAATAGATTAGGAAATAGTGTATATAAAATGTATGGGTTTTTTTTTGTAGTTGGTATTAGAGATATTTTTAGTTATTATTTTTGGAATTAGGATTAGAAACATTTAATGAAAACCACAGGGATAAGAATAAACAAATGAAAATAACCCTAAATTATGGTAAATTATAGACAGAGTTGTTTCCATGCATAAAAATACAAATATGAATACTAAAAGTGGATGTTTATCTAGAACATATTTTACCTAAGGAAAATTACTCTAAAAGGGTTACATTATATTAACTCAATCATTGAATTGTGAATGGAAATGAAAACATTATCACACCCAGTTTGATACTCCGAGGAGATATTATATGGTAAATTTATAATCTCTTAATGAACCATTATTAAGTGAACAAAAACCAGCTTTGATATTAAATTTTAGGAAATAAAACTTGGATATCTTAAATTTAATCCATGAAATTAATATGTTACATAATATATGTAATTTATACATTATCCATTCAATGGAAATATTTTACCTTTTATATGTTTAATAATTTGTATATCCCCAACTCTAATTTTCACTTTATTTTAGTTAATGGATTGAAAGAGGAGGAACTGTGTCAACAAATGGTGTGATAAGAAATGTGTTGATTTCTGAAATTATATGTCCAATATAATTAGAGAAGGCGTGGAGAACTTCATGAATACAATTACTCAATTAAATAATTTTTTTAATAGAAACATGAACAAGGAGAAACAACCACATCACCTTATGTGAAATAATGTTTAAATTGAGACCAATATATGACCATGGTATCTGACTTTTAGTTTATCTTATGATCCCTTAATTTTATAACAATGGCTCAACTTAATTGTAAACATATTATTTATTCTTCAATGGCATAATAAAGAGATGGTTGTGTCGAATAATTATATCATAAGGGGAGAAGCTTATCAATGGCGGGCATTGATCACAAATAGGAAGCTTTAGTAATAGATGAAATCAATGGAGTGGAAAGAATTCTAGAAAATATTTTTTATAAATATTTTCCTCAGACTCTTCATTGTGAAATCTATATAGAGTTCCTTATCATCATTAAAAATGAGTATGAATCCATTCAGGAACTTGAGAAAAAATTTACAATACATGGATGATAATAATTTTGATTTACCATTGACCTAAAAACTAAAATTGACTTCTTCATCAATAGGATAAAGAAGAATTTATGAAAGTATTTGGTGATTAAATAATTTGATAAATATGGAAAAAATTATCTAATATTCTCTAAAATTTGAAAAGGGAATTCTAAAATCTCAAGTGTCTCATAGGAATGGAAAGAAGAAACTAATAATGGAGTTTAATTCCAATGGAACATTAAAGAAATTTCTTAGGGGAAACAATTTATAGTTCCCATCACACTTTTGACCACACACTCCTAGTTCTGTTACTAAAAACAAAATATTTAAAATTATAGATTTGATACCAACAAACATGAACCAATTTAAACCATTTAAAATATACAACATAAAAATGAAATATTGTATCACTTGTATACCTAAGGAAATTTTATGTTTACATTTTTATTTATTTAAGAAAAAATCTTGCATAAAAATTTTGATTCATAAAAAACCGGTTCATAAAAATATACATAATATCTCAATATGTAATACACATATACCAACCTCTTTAGGAATAAAATACTTAAAACCATTCTTCAAAACTTGAGAAAAAGAAAACATGAAAGTTTTGTTCTAAAACACTTTGTAAGGGTAAACATAAGAATTAACAATTTAATTTAATTAGTGAAAATAATATTAGAATATGAGCATGATGACATAATCAAAATGCATGAGAATGATGTAAGAGAATTCATACCCATTAAAAAATATATCAAAAAACATAATACATGGAATAAATATTTAACATAATACAATATTTATATATGAATAAATAATCATGATCCATGTTATACCAGTCTTTATCAAAGAGAATATTAAAAACTCATTGAAATCATAGGTAAAACATATTGGTATCTTGAAACAATATCTTCATAACCCACGTTAAAATCATGTTAGAAATAAGTTGAACCAAGTTAAATCCAAAGGAGTAACCACCCTAGTTAATTACATCCTTATTTACTTTTATGTAAAGGAACATTAACCAACACATTGGAGAGATATCACTTGTCGTATAAGCTATATCAGGATCACACACTCATATAAGATGTAATGGGATCACCCATCATCATTAGATATATCAGGATCACCTTATATAATTAATATTTTCTAAGTAATATTAATGAATAAAACATTTATAATTTTTCACTTCTCATCAGAACACCCTTTAAATCAATCACCATTCCTTTATAGTTTGGTTAACTGATGGAAAATAAATGAGTTTCATGACATTCTCTTTAAGATAATCATCCCATGCCATCCAAAGAAAAAATATGGATGGATTCATAATATAATAATCCTTGTGAGGAATGGGAATCATTAATGGATGATGAAATAAAGGAAAATATTTTTTAAATAATATTCAAAACATTACTTTAAAAAATGGAAAATTTTCTTTTTGTGGAATATTTTATAAAAATTTACAAAAATGTTGGGAAAGATAATTTATTTGAAAATAAAAATGGAAACTTGTAAAGGAATATTAAAAACAAATAAAGGACATGATGATGGTAAAATATAATCATGTCGTATAAGTTAATGGAAAACAAACGTTTCATAGTTTTGTAAAAAGTAAAAAATAAACTCTTTGGAATTTTTTTAGAATGATCCCTTTTTAATTTTTTTTATAACGGAAAAAATTAGATAGAATTAAAAATTAAAATATTTTAGGTATATATATAAACTTTTAAGAAATAATTTTTAATATTATAGACATCAAAGATAAATTTCATTAACCAAATTGGAAATTGGGCTGAGTTTTCTATAAAAAACTTTTCTCAATCAATTTACGTTCTATATATATATATATATAATATACCAATAATTGAAAAATATAAGAATACCGAATGAATATGAAAATTGACATGGTTCAATAGAATAGTATAATAAAATCTACTCCAAATAAAATTTGAACACAAATAATATTGTAATAAAATGAGATTTTAATATAAAAACGTACAGTTTTGGTAGCCTTTGGATCAAAATACATTGGAATTATAACTATGATATGGATCTATAAATCTGATGAATATCATGATTTTATAAGATGAGAATAAGAGTATGATGACATAATCAAAATTCATGAGAATAATATAAGAGAATTCATACCCATTAAAACCTAGATAATAAAACATGATAAATGGAATATAAATTTAACAGAAGATATAATTGATATAAGAATAATTAATTAGGGGACATATAATATAAATCTTGATCAAAGGAACTATTTAAAACTCACAACAAGTGTCGGGAAAACGTATTTCTATATTGGAACCCTATCGTAATAAATAATGTTAAATTCATGATAAAAATATATGGAGCCTAATTAAATAAATCAGAGAGACCAACCTAGCCAACACCCTCATTATTACATTTAAAGACAAGGAACATTACCCAATGCATTGGAAATATTTAATGGGGCTCAAAAGTCTTATAAGCTAGATTAGACTCTCCTATTTATATAAGTTATATCAGGATCACCCATCATCATGATCTATATTAGACTCACAACTTTACATTAATAATTTCCAAGTTCTATTACCAAATAAAACATTTAGAATTTTAACCATTCAATATAACACTTTATAAATCAACTATAATTCCTTTATAGCTCAATTAACCCATTAAAAAGAAATGGGTTTCATGAAAATATTTTTAAGACAATAATCGCAAGATATATAAATAAACTAGATGGATGATATCATTTTATCATAATCCAAGTGAAGTATGGGAGTCATTAAAGGATTATGATATCTATGAAAATACATTCTAATTACTGTTTAAAGCATTTCTTTGAAAATTAGGGAAAATACTTTTTTAGGAAATATTTTATAAAAATTTACAAAATATTTTTAAAATTATTTTCTTTCAAAATTACCAAGATAATTATAAAATAAGATTAAATCAAAATTACATAAATTAAGGAAGTAAAATCCCACCATACAATATAATTTAATAGAAAATGAAATTTCACATTCTTTTAAAAAGTATATAATGGATTGCACAAAAAACATTTAGAAATATCCATTTTTAATTTTTTTAAAATAAATTAAAAAGTAGAGAGAATGATAATTTTATAAAATTAAAAGTATAATTATGAGACTTTATAAAATAATTTTTTAAGATTATGTACTTTTTATAAAAATTTCATCGACCCAAGAAGAAATCGAGTTGGATTTTATTTAAAAACAATTATTGATCAGTTTTGGTGTCAATGATATAAATATGGTATTAATACTTGAAAAAACATATAATACTGAGAGGATAAGATAATAAATGTGGTTTAAGAAGATATTACAATACAATATTCTCTAAATTAACTTTAAACATACACAACCTCAGAACAAAATGTGTTTGGAACATAAAACCCTTACCACTTTGTTATTTTATTAATCAAAACCCACTGGAAGATGTACTGTGACATGTATCTATAAATACCATGAATATAATGAAGTGATATTTAAATAATTATACATGAGAAATTAGATACACCATAAAAAGGAAACCATAGTTCTTCACATGAATCATTTATATATAAAAAGTGATTGATACAAAGAAAAACTTTGCATTGATCATAAAATTTGAAGTAATAATTAATCCATGAAGTGTCTATGTGAATATCTGAAAATCCCCCAATTTTTTTTAAATATAGAATAAAAAAATTAATATATCAATTCACACATAATCATGAAATAATAAAGTTAATTAATAACAAGTATATTGTAATTAATAGAAATTTAGTTTTGAAAAACCTTTACCACTTGGTTGCTTTCAAGTCAAATCCACTTAGATGAAATAATCTGAGTTAAGAAATAAAATTAAATTAAGAATGAAGGGTTTATTATGTAACATGTAAAAGGGTAGTATAAATTCCATTTAAAATAAATTCGGGGAATAACATTAAAATATTCCTCAATAAAAGAAAAATTGAGACAAAATATCTTATATCAAATCCATACTAGCCATGTTTTTATTTAACTCATTTGCAGTAAAATTATATAAATTTATTAATTTATTAATAAAATTTTATAGGTTTAATACCATATCCTTAAAACATTTATATCATTTATTTTAAATGAAATATTTAATTACTTAATTATTTAAGTCCACATTGGGTCTTTTGAGGTTGTTCGATACATAATCCAAAAAAGTTTTCAGTGTTTTGACCATTGTCAAAGGGTAAATAACTCCATAATAACCTGAATGATAATAAAGAAATAATTATAATTTTTATATATCAATTATTCTTTAAAACCAACCTTGAAAATGGTTATTGGAAATAAACTATGTTACAATCATGGAGACAGTAGGTCGTAAGTACACGTGAGTAACATTTCTATTTTTCAAAAATCACGTTGGATAGAAGATAAGTATTATTTAATATTTTTAGAATTATAATTTTATAATAAATACTATATTAATTATTTAAACATCATTATATATACCTTCGATGTTATGGGGTGATGAAAAAAAAACACATCGCCCTGTGAAGGTGACAATCTCGACATACACATGAATAATGTTAACATTTTTCAATGGTTGTAAAGTTAAGAAAACTTAATTTATATTATATTTTAGGATTATTATTATCTAATTAATATAATATATATAAATTAAATCCATCACTATAACCATCTTTGATAGGCGTTGATTGAAAAGGAATTACGTTTGTTTGCGATCAGGGTACTCCCTTGTACACATGAATGCACATTTCATTTTATATTTTATGAAATATAATATAGATACATGTTATGAAATGAAAAAGAATATATATATATATATATATGGAATATATTTGTTTTATTATTTCATAATGTTTAAATAATACTTGAAGGTGGTATAAGATGTAATAATCATAATACATTAGGGGAAAGCTATACCTCTTTTTCAGAAAACCTCGTTTCCTTGACACCTTAATCCCTATAAGATTGTAATCGTTCCCAAAATATGATTTATAGAACCTTTTTATGGATTTTATGAAGGTATTTTTATGGTTATTGAAAAAAATGTCTCTTGATGTTTTTTGAGAAGACGAGAGTGGGTGCACTTTTATAACGAGGGCAGCGGAATTCTTGGAATTTCATAATGTATTAAATTAATATATAATTAATTTTTATGTTAAAATACATAAGAATATATATACACCCAATATAATATTATTATGAGTCTAACTAAAATCTTTTAATAATAATTGGATATGTTTAGGTGATGTTTTCACCCTTATCTTTTTGGTTTTTCCATCCATTAACAATTTTTGCGATTACTGTGAGAACAAATTTTTTACTCTTTTGGAGTCAGGATGGTTAATATAAAAGAATAATTAGAAAATAAATGTAAAATTATTTATATTTTAAGTTATTTCCCAATCACTTGTCTGAATATTTTATTTTTAGTAATATTAATTCAACTAATAAAATTTTATTTATTATAAAATACCAGTAATGTCATTTTTTAGAACTATGCATTTTATTTGATGTTACAAAGACATGAAAATAGTTTAATTAGAATATAAAACATTAAAACATACATAATATGTTAAATTTATCAATATAATTCAAGTAACATATAAAATTTCCAAAAAAAATTTACTTTTAAATTTTATAAAATCATTTACTTGATTTATTTATTACTTGACAAAGTAGTATGTTAGTGTTGCATATGATTTTAATGTAATTATTTCATCTATAAAAATTATAATAAATTATCATTATAAAAAAATTTATTTATATTTTAAATAATAGTTTATAATTTAATATATTTTATTTCTATCCTTGTATAAAAATATTATGGATATTAAAAGGAGGAAAGTGACATTTTTGACTTTATCTTTTACTTAAATATTATAAATGAAAAAATCAAAAAAATATGGAACCAATATCTCAAAATTAAAAGAAATAGATTAAAATTACAAGTATTCACTTATAAAATATATTAATATAAAGTTTTAGGTTAATTTATTAGTCATTATCATATTTTTTTTAACCTTAAGTATATAATTTACCATCACCATAGTGACAATTAATTACTATATTCACTATTTATAATGAAAAAAATAAAAGGTAACTCTTTTTAAAATTTGAACCTCATGATTCCAGATATGGAATAAAATTTTGAAGTTTAAATTTCCCTAATTTTATGAAATTAATTTATTATTAAAATCAAAAATGCAATAAAAAAACCTTTTTGAAAAAAACATTTTAAGACAAAAAATAAATATATACCAAAATAAAGAATAATGATTATTAATATGTAATTAATTATATTATTTATAATTAAATATATAATGTCAAATTTAATATAGAATTAATATCATAATTATACTTTTAATGAAATTAAAATACAATGTTACAACAATCGATAATTTTAACTATTCACAGAAAAATAAATCTTTGATGAAAAATCCCAAAATTCCACCCTAAGAAAATATTGATACTATGATTTCAAAAAATTATATATTTCTTATAAAATATAATTTCTATAATTCCTATATATTAATTATAATATTATCTTATATAAATCCAACAAAACCATTTTTGAAGAAAACATATTTTTGAAAAATAAAATGACTTTTCTAAAAAATTGAGTAAATATTTCCTAATAATTAATCAATAAATTTATATTGAGTAATAACATTATATATATATATATATATGTAATAGTAATGTTGAGACTTCATAACATCTAATTTATCAGCTCGTTTATAACTATAACCTTTAGATAATAATATTATATTGTTCGTTTAAGCTCGGTATTGCCTGTTGTATATGCTATCCAACATAGAGGTCCTCTAAAAATCATGTGCTATTATAGTTATTATAAACCCTAATACTATTTTAAAATTTTTTCACTATAATAAATAAAAATACTATGCAAACCAATGCACCAAGCCATGGGTTTTCAAAGATAAACAATGAAAATAGTCTCCTAGGCGTAGAGAGTAAGGGAGAGCATATTCCACCAAAACGGATAAGGTAGAGCTTGAAAATGAAGTGTTGATAAGTACACTAGTTATTCATTAAATAATAGTTAATTTACTATTTTATTTCTGTGACACCCTGAAGTTATAAAGTAAAACCTTTTATTTGGTAGTGTTTATGAAACGCAACACCAAGTGTAAAAAGGGAATATATTAAATAGATACATTAAAATATTAAATAAATTTAATATATTCTGAATATTGTAATGAACTCGGAACTATATTATCTTACATATCACTCAATAGCTGCATTCCTTGATAGCTTGTGTTACATGCAAGACTGACTGTAAAGACCCAAAATTTTCATGTATTTTTTTTAAATAAATGGTATTTTTACGAGTTCATGAATATTTACGGCGCATGATTCTGAGGCCCGGAGTGCCCGAAATGAATTTATGAAGTTTTGTTCGGGTTCGTTCAGTTAACGTGCGAGCCGGTTTTTCAAACTTTTGAACTGGTTCTCGGAATTGAAATCTCAGGGCACCTTTGAACTCACAACACCAGTATTCGCTGAAGAAGACTCTCACCTTGACGGCAGTTGGTCGAAGGTGAAAGTTAGTTTTTTTTGTGGAAATAATAAAATAAAATAAGCACACGTTTTATTTTATTTTGTTGTAAACAACCTTTTTGTGGAAGTTAGTGGTGGTGAACACCAGACCTTAACCTCCCATAAGAGGTTATGGTGGTGGGGACCACTCGAGCCTAACCTCCCATGAGAGGTTATGGTGGGCGGGACCACCCAGGATTAAACCCCCTTGAAACCCCCCTTTAAATGGGATAAATCCTCAGCTCCCACAATAAATGAGGGAGAGAATCTTCAAATCCACCTATATTAATTGTTCCAATTAATCTTGCCAACCCTTCCCTTTAATTAATTGATCCAACACATAAATTAATTAATTAAATTAATTGAATTTATTCCAACAAAAATAATAGAACTCATAATCTATTATTTTAGGCTACGAACTCTTTTATGTGGAATTGGGGAGAAGAGGAACTTGGGAGAATGCTCTCCAACAATGAATGCTTCACCAATGAAGAATGCTGACCTCCTTCGACCTTCTTCCTTGGGACTTCTTCTAATGTGGGATGTCCTCATCTACTATGAATCGACAACCATACTACCTCCTTGTGTCAACGTCAAAATGGAAATGAGGTAGGGGTTTATTTTTGTGAAAATTTTTTCTATGTACTCCCTTATTTTCTTGTGCGGGTTGGGAACAAACATTGCGGAAGTTTATGGTTTCACATTCATGCATCGTTCTTTGTGAACCACTTTCTACCACTCTAAATGCAGAGGGTGCGAGATAAACTAATATGGATTGGCCCCTCCGCCTTTCTTTTTTGGTGTGTTCTTCAAAATAGAAGAAGGTGAAAAAGGCAACCCCACTCTGCCACTCGCGGCCACCGCCACCCATGGCCTCCGCGCCCCGCAGCGCTCCACCGCCCACAGGCTCTGCCGCTCCATGACGTTGCCGAACCACTTCTATACTAAGCCACCGAGCCAAGATTCCTTCGCCCCCCCTGCGGCGCCCCGACCGAACTGGCCCTACGCCCCCCACGGCCGAGCCGCCCCACGACACCCACGGGATCCATGAACCCTCGCGGCCTGCCGGACCTCCCAGTGGACCGGGCCGCATCACGGGCCGGGCCTAACCCAGTGGGTCGGTCTGGGTCGACCTGAACCAGGTCGAACCATGCCAGGTCGGGCCATGTCAGACAGGACCCGAGCCCACTACGACCCATTTACGCTCCTTCGATAATATCATTGGCTCTAGACATCCATTTGAAGAACTGTCAGTGGAGCTACAAATCTTAGAGCGATACTGTCCCTTTGAGTATAAACCACTGAAGTTTTAGTTTGAGATGGGAAATGGTCTGGTTGGATCAATCAAGAATCCAACCGGGCCCCCGGTACAAAAAGGCTAATAAATCATAGTCCAGACATCTGATTGATGCACCGTTTGTTACATTGAGACCCCTATGACGTGGAAGACCTTTAAGATACTTATTCATGGGACTTCGTGATAGTTGGATTATCGAACAATAGATTGTTAAGAGTATCCTCCGAGAGACGAGTGAGCCTAGTGCAAAGACCTAGTAGCTGGATGAGACCTGATGACTGCTGACCGTTTCGAATCAGAGTGACTCAACTTGCCCAGTGGGGAGCACCTTGGTGTCGCAGCAGACCCACAGTGGGGAGCGTGTTGGTGTCGCGGAAGACCCACGATACTCAACAGGAGGAGTACCTTAGTAGGCTATGAGGGGGAGTGCCTTGGTGATGCGGAAGAACCACGGTGGAGAGCGCCTTGGTGATGCAACAGACCCACGATACTCGACAGGAGGAGTACCTCAACAGTCCAAGTTTAGTGGGAAGCACCTTGGTGTCACGATAGGCCCACAATACTCGATAGATGAGGAGTTATCCAGCAGCTGAGGATTAGACAATGTGACTGGTGATGTCACTTAATACTACCCCTAGAATAAAATACAGTTTTGAGCTGAGTCAGTTTTTCAGTGTTTTCTTAATGATTGAGATGGATTACTTGATAACTTAGGTATATGTATGTGCGTATACCTAAGTAGGGTTATCTGTTGATTTCATACTTTGTGGTTTATCCTTGGTTAATTTTTGTGAGACCTTGAGTGTCTCGAGGTTCCTACTGAGTATAGTTATACTCACCCTTGCACAGGCAATGCCTGCACCAGGTTCTGGGGGATGCAGACGAAGAACATCACTGACTGAGGCTAATAGTACCAAGAATGGACGGTACCTAGTGGTGGAACATACATCGTGTCAATACGTGAAGGAGACAGATGAACGTGGAGTGCTGAGGAGGCGACCTGTACCTACCCTTCAGGTAAGTACCCAGAGGATGACCCAGTTGCTATTTCCTTCTTTTTCTTCAGTTTTATTGCATTTCAGTTGTACTTTTACTTTCTAGTTGGGCTTGTATTTTGGCCCCTTTTTACTTACAATACTCACTTGTTTACTTTACAGTTTGCTTGAGTTCTTATATTGTTGTGTGCTTGGTTGCGTGTGCTTATAGGTTATAAAGTAAATGCCTTCCCAGTTTTAGGGAATACGCCTTTGGTGCTAGTCGCCAGTCCCTAGCATATGAAACTCAGGCATGGGGTAGTCGTGGAACGGGTCCCAGGGGATGGGTCGTGAAAATTGGTATCAGAGCAGTCGGTTCAACCACAGAACTTAGGAATCTGATCTTCCTTTTCTATGAAGTAATAGTGTTAAGTGTAGTGAGTGCAGTTTTCAGTTTAGGGAGTCTTGTGTTGGTGCAGCAGCTGACATATCCATACCCTAGGACCCTGACTTCTAATTTCCTACTCAGTGCATGAAAAAATTTATTGCGTGTGTGTTTTCAAAAGTTTTGTTTAGGTCAGCTCACCCGGTAAGCTCACCAGGTATAACTTTTTGATCGTAGTGCACCTATTTATTTTTAGTATTCCTCTACATAGACAACCAGCTAGAGTTCCGAGAGTTATACGCACAGATATCCCACCGAGCGACAAGGCCTCGGTGCATGGCCCGCTTCTAGTAAAGGTACCAGTGGAGGCTCCAGTGGTACTATTCCACATTGGACCACCAATTACACCACCCCCAATAGCAGACGGTGCACACCGCTTGAGCACGTTGCACGAGTTACAGCATGAGGGGACACCCAGGTTCAGGGAAGAGATGGGCCCACAAGTGGCTGAGGATTGGCTGAAGGTTGTGGTGAGAGTTTTCCGACTCGTAGGGAGACCATCCGATCTTATGAGGATTCATGCTGCCTGCCTTCTACAGGCAGTAGTGGGTAAATGGTGGAGCTTGATTCTCTATGTCCACAATGAGGTGATTCTTCTCTGGGCAGACATTGAGATCCTGTTTCAGGTGGATTTGTTTTCAGCGACTCTTTGCGCAGTGCGCATTTAGAAGATACTTCATCTGCAAGGGGGAAGCATGATTGTGGAACAGTACTCAGCAAGGCTCACTGACCTCTCACGCTACTCCACTGATATTGTGCGAGACCCATTCTTCAGGGCTCGAACCTTCGATAAAGGACTCAGGTGGGAGATCAGGGCTTCAGTGATCTCACTTAGCATTCCGACGCAGGCAGGGGTGTTAGAGAGATCCCTCTTGGTGGAGATTTTTTTTGCTGAGTAGTCACCTGGAGTGAGATCCACGACCAGTTGTCACGTATCGGAGTCTTCTGTAGATGGTAGTATAAAGGTATCACAGAGTTCCAAGAGGACCATACCTACAGGTGGACGACCTTATGATTCAGATTCGGTTGTGTGGGGCACCTAAGGCGGAGACAGACATGCTAGGAGTGGGTAGTGTTTTACATGAGACAGACAGGGTCACATGGCTCGTGGCTGTCTGAACTACTGTATGGATGATCAGTAGGCGGTCGAGGGACCACCCAGTCAAAGATAAAGGTTTGACCGAGGAGGTCCGCAGGGAGTAGGTGGATGTGGCAGAGGAGCTGGCCGTGCAGCTGGCAATGGAGACGATTTGATATATTACTGCCACCACCACCAGGAGGTCCACCCCGACCATAGGGAGCAGGAGGACAGGGGAGAGCTCATATCTAGGTAGCTGAGGCCTACGATCACGACACTCGTGAGATGATACGAGGTATGATATGTGTCTAATCCACAATAGATGTAGTACTTATAGACACAGGTGTCAGTCATTATTTTATTACCACTACCCTTGTTCGGAGTTCGGAGATTCCGACGGAGCAGTTGGCTCAATCCTTACGGCTAGAGATTTTTACGGGAGCAGATTCTATGATTATGCACTGGTGCTGGGAGTGTGATCTTACTCTAGGAGGAGAGAGCTTTGGCTGGGATCTCCTAGTAGCAGCGTCGAGGCCTTAGGACGTCATCTTGCATATAGACTGGCTATCTACAGTCCATACTCATATTGACTGTATTAGGCACAAAGTGTGGTGTGTCCGCATGGATGTATCCATGTTCACCTTCACCAGAGAAAGGGAGCCTTTGCAGCATAGGATAGACTTATCTTTAGGAGAGTATCCGATCACTAATCAGTTAGCTAGCCTTACCCTTAGAGCAGTTGATGTGGAGAGTCCAAATTATCCTGTAGTGGTGGACCAGTACGCGGTTGTTTTCCCTGATGATGTCCTAGATCAACCTCCTCATAGAGAGGTGGAATTTTAAGCTGACTTATACCCTGGGACGACAACGATATCTACACCAGCATATCGGATGGCCCCCACAGATCTTCGTGATCTATGGTTATATCTTGAGGACTTGCAGGGGAAGGGATTCATCCGGCCCTATGTTTATCCTCGGGCATCCCTGATTTTGTTCACCAAGAAGGTGGATGGAAGCTTGTGTCTTTGTTTTGAATATCGGCACCTAAAGCAGGTGACCATGAAGAACAAGTACCCACTCCCAAGGATTTACGATCTATTCTATCGGCAGAAGGGAGCATGGTGGTTCTCAAAGACAGACCTCAGACCAGGCAATCACTAGCTCAGAGTACGAGATGAGGATGTGCAGAAGACACCCTTCAGATGTTGGTATTTACATTATGAGTTCTTGGTTATTCCATTCGATGTAACCAACACTATAGCATTGTTCATGGGGCTCATGAACATGATATTTCAGCCATACCTTGATCAATTTGTTGTAGTCTTTATCGACGACATTCTGATATACTCGACTACTGAGGAGGAGCATGCCTATCATTTACAAGTAGTACTAGACACACTTCAAGAGCATTAACTTTATGGTAAGCTCTCAAAGTGCTAGTTTTGGATCCGAGAGGTTCACTTTATGGGACATGTCATATCAGAGGCTGGAGTTGTAGTGGATCCAACAAAGATTGAGGCGATACTTGCTTAGGGGCCACACAGGATTGGGATGGAGTTGCAGAGTTTCCTGGGTTTGGCTGGATATTACTGGAGGTTTATGCTAGAATTCTCCAGAGTTGCATCACCACCTTCATCTTTGATGAACAAGGGGAAACCCTTCGTGTGGTCGGAGAGATGCCAGCAGAGCTTTTAGGAGCTGAGGTAGAGGCTCACTAGTGCCCCCATATTAATGCTTCCAGAGTAGCGCGTGGGTTATGTAGTGTACTGCGACGTATCAGGGACCGGGCTCGGATGTGTCGTGATGCAGGAGCGAGCAGTGATCACATATGATTCTCGGCAGCTGAGACTGCATGAGCAGAACTACGCTACCCATGACCTGGACTTAGCAATAGTGGATTTTTTACTTTAAGATGTGGTAGCACTATCTGATGGGAGAATGTTTTACAGTGTACTCTGATTAGAAGAGTCTCAGGTATATCTTCTTCCAGAAGGACCTGAAACTGAGACAGTGACGTTGGATTGAGTTCCTCCAGGACTATGACTTCGAGATAGTCTATACTCTTGGGAAGGGAAATGTTGTAGCAGATGCACTCACCGGGAGTTCTGGTATACAGATGTTAGGTGAGGCGACAGAGCACATGGACACTTTATAGATATCATTTGTGGATAGAGATGGAGCATCCTTTATATAGTATTTTACATTCACTCCCCCACTTCTTCAGTGAGTCTGGGAGGCGCAACGTGGGGATGCTAACTACGAGGCATGACATGATCAGATATCCACAGGACAGGCACTAGATGGATTTTCTGAAGGTGGCGAGCACATCATCCTCTTCAAAGGATGTACCATGGTACCAGTGTTGCTTCATGATGAAGTGTTGAGGGAGTTCCACACAACCCCTCTAGCTGTACATCCAGGAGTGGCGAAGATGTACCAGGATCTCCGACGACAACACTGGTGGCTGGGAATGAAGAAAGCAGTTGCAAAATTCGTTTCTCAGTGCCTTACTTGTCAACAAGTGAAGGAAAAGCATTAGGTACCAGCAAGATTGGTTCAGAATTTAGAGGTCCCATAATGGAAGTGGGATGGTATATCCATGGAATTTGTGATAGGACTTCCCACACACATCCAGGGGACATGAATTTATCTGGGTGATCATCAAACGACTCACCAAGCCATCCCATTTCCTACCGATCAGAGAGAAGGGTTCAGTAGAGTGTTTGGGATGCCTCTTTGTGCAGGATATTGTGTGGCTACATGGAGTACCTTCGACTACGGTCTCCGATCGTGACACGTGATTTTCTTCCTGGGTATGGAAGGGGTTGTAGGAGGCTTTCGGGACACAACTTCATTTGAGCACCGCCTTCCATCCGCAGGCGGATGGTTAGACTGATCGGACCATTCAGACCCTCGAGGACAAGCTGCGTGATTTTGTCCTCAAATTAGATCATAGCTAAGAGGATGAATTTCCTTTGGTGTAGTTTTTGTACAACAAAATCTATCACTCCACCATTGGGATGGAACCTTTCAAGGCATTATACGAGCGACCTCATAAACCGATTTTGTGCTGGACTGACCCATGGGAGTTAGTACTCGTGGGACCATAGATGGTACAAGCTACTAGAGAGAAGGTTAAGATTATCCAGGAACAGATGAAGACTGTATAGAGTAGGTAGAAGTCGTATGCTGACAGGAGACAGAGACCTCTGAATTTCGAGGATGGAGACCACATCTTTATACGGGTCTCACCTCAATGAGATTTGTGGAGATTTGGCCGAAGTGTCAAGTTATCTCCAAGATTCATCAGACCATTTCAGGTCCTAAATAGATTTGGAGAGTTGTCATACCACTTAGCTCTTCTACCTCAGTTTCACCGGGTGCACGGCGTCTTCCATGTATCCCTACTGAGGAGATACATGCACGACCCTTCCCACATCATTGACCACGGTGAGTTGGATGTCGACGATGGGGATACTTTTACGGAGGTTTTAGTAGAGATTGAGAATCGACAAGAGAGGGTTCTTCATGGACAGTCGATACCTCTGGTGCACGTTCGCTAGCAGCCTAGGATCCTCTAGGAGAGAACATGGGAGAGGGAGGCTCAGAAGCGTGCTCAGTACCACCACTTGTTTACCTAGTTTGAGTTGTGTCTTATGGGTATGTAGATCCCTGATATGGGGAGAATGTAAAGACCCAAAATTTTGAGGTATTTTTTTTATGAAAATTAAATGGGAATTTCATGTGTACATGAAAATTTACAGCACATGATTCTGAGGCCCGGAGTGTCCGGAATGAATTTCTAAAATTTTCTTCGGGTACGTTCAGTAAACGTGCAAGCGGGTTTTTATAACTTTTGAACCGGTGCTCGGAATTGAAATCTGAGGGCACCGTTGAACTCGCAACGCCGATATTCACTTAAGAAGTCTTTCACCTCGATGGTAGTTGGTCGATGGTGAAAGTTAGTTTTTGGGGTTTTCAGGGAAATAATAACATAAAACAAGCACACGTTTTATTTTATTTTGTTGTAACAAACCTCCTTGTGGAAGATGGTGGTGGGGACCACTAGACATTAACCTCCCAAGAGATTTTATGTTGGTGGGGACCACCCGAGCCTAACTTCCCATGATAAGTTATGGTGGTGGGGACCACCTGGGATTAAACCCCCTTGAAACCCCCCTTTAATTGGGAGAAAACCTCGACTCCCACAATAAATGAGGGAGAGCCTCTTCAACTCCTCCTACATTAATTGTGACAATTAATCTTTTGCAACCCTTCCCATTAATTAATTGATCCAACACATCAATTAATTAATTAAACTATTTGAATTTATGCCAACAAATATAATAGAACTAATAATCTATTATTTTGGGATACAGATTCTTCCTCGGGGCTTCTTCCGATGTGGGACGTCCTCATCTATGACGAATCAATGACCGTACTACCTCCTAACATCAACATCAACAAGTAATGAGGTAGGGGTTTATTTGCATGATAATTCTTTCCATGTAATCCCTTATTTTCTTGTGCGGGTTGGGAACAAACATTGTGGAAGATTATGGTTTCACATTCATGCTTCGTTCTTTGTGAACCACTTGTTACCACTCTAAATGCGGAGGGTGTGGGGAAAACTAACATGGTAGGAACACTCCGTATTTCTTATTTGGTGTGTTTTTTGAAATGGAGGAAGGCGACAAAGACAATTTCACTCTGCCACCCGTGGCCTCTGCCCCTCACGGCTCTCTGTCGCCCATGGCCTCGCCGCGCCACCCGCGGCCTCTGCTGCTCTGCACCACCGTCGAACCGCCACTGTGCCAAGCCACCGAACCGAGCCACCACCCCAGGCTGAGCCGCTTTCCCCCCACCCCCTCGCAGTTCCCCTGCCAAACTTTCCCTGCACCCCCTGCGACACCCACAGGCTCCACGGCCCCTCGCGGCCTTCGAGACCTCCAAGCAGAACAGGCCGCATCACGGGCCGGGCCTGACCCCGTCGGTTGGGCCGGGTAGACCTGAACCGGGTCGAACCAAACTAGGTCCAGCCTAGTCAGTCCGACCGGGATGGACCAGCCCGAGCCCACTACGACCCATTTATGATCCTACAACCATATCGTTGGCACCATACATCCGTTTGAAGAACCGTCAGCGGTGCTGGAAATCTTGGAGTGAGATAATCCCTCTGAGTATAATCCACTGGAGTTTTGGTTTGAGATGGGAAATAGTGAGGTTGGATGGAGCACGAATCCAACCGGGCCCCCGATACAAAAAGGCTAATAAATCACAGATCGAGCATCCGATTGACGCACCGTCTATTACGTTGAGACCCCTATAACATGGCAGACCTTTGAGATAATTCTTCGTGGGACTTTGTGACATTTTGAGTATCAACTAGTAGCTTGTGGAGTGGATCCTCCAGAAGACGAGAGAGCATAGTTCGAAGACCTAGTAGCTGGATGACACCTGACGACTGCTGATCATTTCGACACGTAGTGAATTGACTAGCCTAGTGGGGAGCGCCTTTGTGTCACGACAGACCAATAGTGGGGAGATCCTTGGTGTCGCGATAGACCCACAGTACTTGACAGGAGGAGTACCTCAGCAGGCTATGAGGGGGAGCGCCTTGGTGATGCGGAAGACCCGCGGTGGGGAGCACCTTGGTGACGCAGCAGACCCACGATACTCGACAGGAGGAGTACCTCACCAGTCCATGGTTAGTGGGAAGCGCCTTGATGTCGCGGAAGAACCACTATACTCAATAGAGGAGGAGTTCTCCAGGATTTGAGGTTTCGACAATGTGACTAGGGATGTCACTTGATACTTCCCCTAGAATAAAATCCTGGTTGGAGCTGAGTCTATTTTTCTATCTTTTCCTCATGATTGAAATGTATTACTTGATAACTTAGGTATATATATGGGCATATACTTAAGTAGGGTTATCTTTTGATTTAATAATTTTTGGTTTATCCTTGGTGTATTTTTGTGAGACCTTGAGGGTCTCGGGGTCACTACTGAGTATCATTATACTCACCCCTGCATGGGATATGCCCGCATCTTATTGTGTTGGATGCAAACGACGAACAATGTTGACTGAGGATGAGAGTACCATGACCGGCTGGTACCTAGAGGTGGACCATACAATGTGTCGATACATGGAGGAGACAGACTGACGTGGAGTCATGAGGAGGTGACCTGTACCTACCCTTCAGGTAGGAACCCGAAGGATGAACCTGTAGCTGTTTCTTTCTTTTTCTTCAGTTTTATTGCATGTCAGTTGTACTTGTACTTTCCAGTTGGGCTTGTATTCCAACATATTTTTACTTTATGTACTCACATATTTACTATACAGTTTGTTTCAGTTCATATGTTGTTGTTTACTTGGTAGCGTGTCCTTACAGGTTATAAAGGAAAATTCTTCCCAGTTTTAGGGAATACGCCTTTGGTGCTAGTCACTAGCCCCTAGCCTATGGAAGGCGGTCATGGGGTAGTAATGGCATGGGCCCCGGGGGATGGGTCATGACACCGACCTTCCATGGTAGCTTGCCTTGCACGCAAGTCCGAGTTTCACCAAAACAAGAATGTGTTGTTAAGATTTTATTATTTATTGAATTAACCTAGTCTTTATGTTATAGGTTATGCATAGTATTAAATATTTTATTAAAATTTATGGTTTATATAATTATAAAATGAATTCATTGGTTACCAATTAATAATAATTAAGTGGATATAAAAATAATTATAATTATTTTTGTACTTCCAAATGAGTTTTGTCTTAGTAAAAGTAATTAATTAAAATTAGTGAATAATTTGAATAAAATATAAATATTAAAATATTTTTAAAAATATTTTTGATATTAATCCTTCAGGATTGATATGAATAATATAAGAATAAACCTAATTTTACACATAAAAACATATATTTCTATAATGGTAATTTCACCACCTTTTAATGGAAATCCCTTTTTAAATTTTAATTTTGTAACATTAATTGATTTAATATGAAAAAATAAATTTTATATTTAAAATATAAAGATAAAAAATACGTTAGGGTGAATTTTTGATATTTTTCAAAAACATATCATTTTTTAATGAATATTTAAAAATACTAAATTTTAGTTGAAAACAATTTTTAATCTAATTTATTAATATGGTTAAATTATAATTTTAATTGGTTTTTAAGTTTAATTAGATAATTTTATTTATCTATAATTACAATTAATTTAATTCTAATCAACATCACTATTAAATTTATTATAAAAACATAGAAAAGTTTCAGACGTTTTTACTATAAAAACCTGCATTGTCATCCGACTTGTAGGATTAAATTTAAATAAACTTACACTACTTATATGATTTGAATCTTTAAGAATTTATTACATATTTTTAATTATAATAATTAAAATTTCTAATAAATCCATCTTTGTGTTTGTCCAAAAAATATTAATGAATGTGATTTAAATTAATTACATCGATTAAGGTTAAAAGAAGATTAATAAGGGACGAAACCTTATCCTTAAGGCCCAAAACAACCTATATACTTGGAAAAGATTTATTTTATAGTAGTATATAGACCCTATACTCTATTTTATTGAAATTTTACCATTATTGGATCCACATTCAACATGAAAATGAAGGAATAATTTCTTTGTCAAAATATTACTACCTTGCCACACCTCCTCCAATATAAAAGGCCACCACATCTCCCTATTACTCACACCTATCAAACTGGTTAGGTTCATCTATTATCTCCCCAATTATCTTACTAAACTATCTCCCCTATTACTTGAATTAGACCATTGGGATATAGGTCTTCCAAGGAATCCCTTTGGTATAAAAAAAGGATTTACACGATTTTTAAGGTAGCACTTCCCAAAGATTATTTTTTTTCATTTACTTTTCTTCCACTTCGATTATTATTCTTCAATTTTCATATAAAAAAATAATTATCCTTAATATAGTATGATGTTTTTTATATTAATGGTTCAACCAACACTCACACACACTTCCATCTAATGGGTAATGAACATGCTATTTACGTGTATGATGAATTTCAACCTCGCGAAATGATGATTGATCATTTTTTCTATTACCACCTCTAATGATGGAAATACTGATGAAAAATATGTTTATATATTATATATATGATATTTATTATTTCATTATAATTATTTAATCATTTTATAACACATAACTTTAATATTTTCCATTTTTCGTAATATGATAACATCGTTTGAGGAAGTGTGGACTACCTTCTCCTCAAAGCAATGTGATTTATTCACACAATACATTGAGCGTAAAAATGATGGTTTTAATTAAGAATCTGTGAAATTAATAAAATATATATGATATTAATGAAATAAATACCTTTCCATAAATATAATATATATCAATTTATTTTTTTACCATTTCATGCACTTAAAAAGAGATAACATTGTTCGTGGATGTGCAGACTACCACATCCTCAAAAAGATGTGATTCCTTTTTTACATAACTATAACTTTATATATAAGTTTATATGATTAAATAAAATTTTATTTATTATATAGTTATCACTTTATAAATATGTGGTTTTATTTACATTATTTCCATAATGGTCATTGAAAAATGGGAACGTTGCTCGTACGTACGTACGACCTACCGTATCCAAGATTGTAACGTTGATTAATTTTTCACCAAAATATATAATTTTTTTAAATTATAATTTATTTTTAAATATTATATTTATGTCTCTAGTAATATTTTGGGAATGTTTTTTAACTACCCCTTTGGCCATAGTTGACCTACCAATGTTTTTTGGACACATACACTGAATTCGTTCAAAAACACCTGATGTAATAATAATTGATTAAGTAGTTGTATACAACATAGTAATAAGGTAAATAAAATAATGATAAATATTAAGAAGTTTCTAAAGAAATTAAATAATTAACATAAGTCTATAATATAGTAATTTAAAGGATTCCCACCCTAAAGGAAACACAAGGTAAGGGTTTCTTGTCTAATTTTCTTTCCATGGGGCATACTTAATTTTTGTACACCTATTTTATTTTATATTTTTTATATATTGACAATTTTGATATTTAATATCATGAAAAATTATATATCATGTTATTTTTAGTTTCAAATTGAATTACTGGTTTTAAGGGGATTTAAGTTAAATGTTAACAAGTGGAATAGGATTGCATAACTCAATTCTTTTCCTTGAGTTATATTACTTCATAGTTTTCATTAATATTACAAGATTATATTTGCAATGAATTTTTACAACCTATTGTTATATTTTAAATTACCTTATGTGGATTGAAGTTGATACACATAATATACTAATTGATTGATTCTCACTTTGATGTTATATCCTTTTCAAGGGTTTGTTTTACAGTGTCATTTTATTTGAGATTGTTTGTTATTGAATTTCCATTCAAAGAAATTATTGAATAATTGTTTAATAAACCCTTTAATTTTAATATCCATTGGTTATTAATGACCTTTATCAAGTACTAGTACCATTATTTCTAGTCTTTGGTACTCTTATGTTTTAAAAAATAATTTATGAAAACCCAACATCATTTATCTTTTCAGTGGTAAAACCTATTTTCCTATAAAAATCATGTTTTATAAATTGGGTTTCAAAAAATGTTTTTAACCTTTAAAAAATGATTTTTTAAAGAATTTTTTACCCATTTTTTATGAATGTTTTCAAAGGAAACCTATTTTCAGTTTCCAAACAAGGGATTTTTCTAACCCTTTTCACCTTGCAAAATAAATGTTTCTTTTTTATCTTGTATGAATTGTACAGATTTATCCACCATTATTTATTTGAATCATAGTTTTTATGTTTAGAAGGTTTATTTTTAAATAAAAGGTTTTCAAAGGGATTTTAAAATAAAAATATCATCAAAATGTTTTTTAAAGAAAAATATATATTCATCAATAATATTATTTAAGTTACTCTTTTTTTCATCACTGGAAACAACCCTCAATTTTTTCTACACTTAGGATATTAGTATTATCACCATCCATATCCTTTATCTTGATTTTTTTAATTGATTTATCCAAGGGAAGTATTTATATTCATTTCCATGACTTCCTTATTAGTCTCATTGAAATAATTAATTTAATATGACCATTGAGAATTTAATTTCCCCTAATTATCCATATTAATTATCATGGATATTACTATTTCTTAAGCTACATACTATTTTACACATGGTTTTTTTCTTTGGCCGTTATTTGATTAAATGGGGAATTATTTATAAATCCATATTTATCCTTGAATATGGTAATTTTATAAGGCATATTATTAATTTTTTGTTTCAATATAAGGAATGCATTGGACTATAAATGACATATGGGCCCTAGAATTTATATTCCCCCCTCGATGTATCGAATGGTTCTCATGAGACAAATAAGTTGAGAAAATTTATTGGGTTTCTTCCCTTAATTTAATCCGTATTATGAATGTTCTTGAAGGTATATGTTTTCATGTTCTTGAGGAAAGATTTCCAATAATTAAGCATTTAGATCATTTATAATTCGCTATTATTAACCATGATATTTTGCATCGACATATCTATGGATGCATTTTATTCTCTGTTTATTGATTAATGGAATTTGTTTTAGTTTCTCAGCATTCCATTTTTACATTACCTTATCTAGTTATTTTAATGGAATGTGTTTTAATTTATCATCTTTCCATATTATTTATCATTTCAGTCTATTGATTACATGTCGTGTGTGTTCAATTATTTACCCTTCAATATTCATTCATTGTTATTGATTCATTATTAATTATTCTATGATTTACTTAACCTTACTGGGAAACTAAGCTCACCTTTATTTTTTACTCACCCTAGTAATCAAAGAAGTGTAAAAACCAAGATTTGAAAGGATATAATAGACTAAATAAATTATTTTACCTAGAGATAAAAAGGTGAAGAAAAAAATATATGTTGTAATTAGTATATTCTTTTGTAATAAAAGGATCAGGTATATATATGGTTTACCCATACTACTAACCTCTCCAGTGCATCAGTTATTGATTCCCTATAATCATGATAATGTAATTTATAGCATACACTATCTCCTTGCTTCTAGTGTTTGTTTTCTACTATTTATATCAAAGGAAGTTTAGTGGAATCCTTTGTAAATAGATTTAAGAAAGAATAGGTTTAAGAACAAAAACCAAAGGTAGAATTTGAGGATAAGTATAGAAGGGCATACTATATTTTTTAAGGTAGAGATTATGGGCGTATTCTAAGAAATACATCCCTATATGGATACTACAAGTGGATTTGGTTTTGGAACATATATAACTAGGAGTAATAGCTTTAACATGGTGTCACTACTGAAAATATAACCTTTCCAAACAGTTTCAAACTATTGGGACAGTCTATCCCAACGATTTAATTAACCGTTGGAAATTGGGCCGTTGCGGTAGCCTTATACCAATGGTACACATTGAACCATTGGAATTGGGGGGGGGGGGAGGGGTCAGATTTCAATATTCCCACGGTTCATTGTGAACCATTGGGATAAATTTATGCCAACAGTTTTAAACTGTTGGGACATCTCTTTTCCAATGGTTTAAAATGTCATTATATCTCTCTACCAACAGTTTCCACAGGTGATGGATTTATGTTGTACCATCAGTTCATCTTGAACCATTGGGATAGAGTTACACCTACGGTTTTTAACCATTGGAACAAATATACACCAACAGTTGGAGCCATTGGCATAAATATGTACCAACGGTTCTGAACCGTTGGCCTATTACAGGCTGCAAAAATTATGTATAGGTATACCAACGATTTTAAAATTATTGGTATAGAACCCCTATTCAATTTCAGGAACAAAAAATTATATCAAACACATTGCACATAGAAATCACACTACTACCACCTGCAACCTTCAATCAAACAAAAACACAATACAAAAACAGAAAACACACTGCAAACCTGAAACCTGCAATCAGGGCTAGCCCATCCAATTTGATTTCCCAAGACCACTGATGAAAATGTTTCCCTGTTAAAAAAACTATCAAATAACAGAAAATTCCGAACGGATAAACCAATGATAAATTATAAGAACTCCTATCAGAAAAATTAAAACACCTAGCAGGAGAGGGAGTGAGCTAGTGGGTCGAGCTTGATTAATGACACAACGCCGTACCAAACCCACTAGCACGGTCAGATCTGGGTGGATCTACAACTAAGTTAGGATCACTAATTACAAACCCAGCTTCTTATCTTTTCCCCTTGATCAGTAGTAGACCAATATTGGATGAAACATTATCCCCCTACACAAACAACTGACTAATGGGCACAATTTCAACATTTAACATTCATTCACAAGCATCGATTAACTGAATCTCAGGCAAACAAGTAGTGCGACCATGACCTGAAATGAAGTAGCACTGATACCCCCACTCTTTGAAATGGGAGCGAACCTGAAATAGCGGAGATCAATTAATAGTGACCTCTACCTACTTCAGGTCCGGTTCAGTATCCACTACGGATAGCCTCCAAATAGCACAAACTAAAGATAATCTAGAGATTTTCAGCAAATATCGAACATGCTCGACCGACCAGATCCAAAAACCTCCATGCTCGCAAGAATCACTCAAATCATCCTACTCTTGATCCAAGAAGTAGCTTCTGGAAACTCAGCTGCAAACCTCCTAAGAACCAAAAATCATCCCGGACAATCATGGCACAAACCCCATAGTGACATGCCCATATTTATGTAGAAGAACACATGAACAACCCACAAGCAAACTAGATTGTAGTGGTGAACACCAAGCAAGTCCCGATCAATGAACAAATGGTGAGAATCTTGGTTTCTCACTCCCGTTTATAACATCATGGCAACATGATCTCGACTTTCAACATTTCTAGATGAGTGCAAACCCTTAAGAGCAAAAAATGAAAGTTGAGCTAGAATTGAACCTGATATAACAACATGATGCTCTAAGAAAAAAATGATGTTTTAGAGGAGCTGGTGAGGTACAACCAAATGAGGCATCATCGACTCTATAGACATTGAAAAAATATTTCCATAGGAGAATGATAATTGGCTGATACTAGATGATATTTGACTTCCCATGAAATCTAGGAATTTACCGTTGTTCCTGATAGTATTTGATTTCTTTGGACGCCTGGGAATTGGTTGTGGGATTGCTATAATATTTCTTAGGGCCACTACCCTAGGAAATAGTTCTTGAACAAACTACTTTGATATTGTATTTCCCTAAGAGGATGGGAATTGGTTTTAAATGATATACGAGTTGGAACAGTTTAACGGCATGTTCAGAGACACTTCAGCACTAGACGAGGTAGGTGTGGTCGATCATAAGTGTCACATTAGAGCATGAGGATCTATAGTGATCTATTTATTTATATTAAATAGTTTATAAATTTATTTATCTAAGAATATCACATGTAGCGACACAAATTTACTAGTTATGTATCAAACTATATTAGTGGTTTCATACTATGTTGTACTCTCATCAAGATCAGGAGGCCATGACACTTTGGTCTCTCATAGGAATTGTTACAAGTATATAGAATCAAATTGGGTAAAGGATCACTGTTTCATGGTAATGATAGAGCAGTTCAGATGGTTTGGTGATTGAGATGATGTGAGACTCGAGGATATATTGGAGTCTATTTTTTTCCTTTTATGTTAATTTTTTATATACGTGGTCAATCTGATGGGTGACCCGTGTGTGTTAGTTTTTATGTATTTAATTTTAATTAAGTTATGTATTATCATGTGTGTTATGATGTTTATATCATGGATGTTGATTGGTTTATTTTGATCTATTGTTGTACACTCTGATATGGTGTATATTCTTCCAATGGTACGACCCTAGAACTTCATTGTTAATCATTATCCACTAGTGTATGGGAATGTTTACTTAAGTTCTAGTGGTGAATCCTTGATTCAGGCACCACTCAATGGATATGGACCAAGGGAGGGACATTACAATGGAGAAAATAGTCAAGAATTATTCAAATACTCGTAGGGTTACACCTTCAAGCATATGGACAAGGTATATAGAAATGTAATCTAGGTATGATTTACTGGTAAGATCAAGGATGATCCCAAAATAGCTTATTTTATGGTCTCATAACTTTAACCAAAGTAGGAAAACCCTTAAGGTCATATAGCCTAGTGTGTAGGGGTGTAATTTTTATGGTCTTGTAGCAAGGAACAAGGGGATAGTTGGAAAATAAATAAATAGGGAAAAATGAACTTAGCATGTTTTCATAGCCAAGGGATTATTAGGAACACCTCAGGTATGATTGCATAACTTTTATGGTCACGGGGTTTGGACTAGCATATTTATATAAAGATCATGATCATGTACATAAGGATGGGAAATTATAGGGTGGAAAAAACTACTTATGTGAATTTAGTATGTCCTATCACCCAAGAAAAAACAAGTGAACCTTGCACACAGATATAGCTCATACTCGGAGGAAGGGGAATCATTTGAGAATTAGGATGGGTAGGGGCTCAACTTGAGTGTGTCACAATCCCTATGATCTCGGATGGAATGAAAATCATGTTGGTCCAAGACATTATGTCTAGATATCACTATGTATCATGTATAGTGGGAATCAAGCCATCCATTTTCCTAGAGGGTAGTGTGGTGGGAGTCCAATGTCATGCATGGATTATCCTCTTAGGTGGGGACTAAGATATCACATAGTTTTTGTAAATTCAATAGGGATACCACTATATAAATTAACATATAATAGAAAAGAGGTCAAAAACGTATTTTAAAATACCCATAAAATCCTCCTTAAATGGAAATATCCATGATAAGGATTATGAAGTTAAGACATGCAAAGGTTAGGACCATTTTGATTGTTTGATTCAAAATACATGAGAGATGATACTAGAAGGAGACATTGATAGTAAAGTTGAAACCATGTAAAGTCGAGTCGAGGATAATCTTATAGGACCAAATATCTGGAATGATAAAAAAACTAGTCACAAGAAAATAAACAGAAAGTACCCTCCCATATTGGGAAGGGAGCACACTCCTAATGGTGGAATGACATATGATGTGTGAAACTGGTTGAATTATTTCTGAAGGACTAGAAATGGTTTGACATATATATTTTTCCTTCAACAAGTGGAATTGAGAGCTATTCTAATACTAATAGAACATGGTAACTGAGTGCATTTGGTCGGTTTTCTATATGCTAGTTGTTTTTTTCACGTAAAATGTTTTCCATTTCAAATAAATGTGATACAATTTGAGTGGTGACAGCCACACTGTTCCTCGGACTATGGCGGGGTTGACTTGTACATGTCACATACAACCCACAAATAGTTGTGCTAAAGTATCAACACAATATGAATACGTTTGGTCGGTTTTCCGTATGCCAGTTGTTTTTACATAAAATGATATCCATTTTAAATGAAAGAGAGACAGTTAGGGTGATACCAGCCATAAAGAACCTCGGATTGAGTCGAGGTTCACTCATACACGTCACATATGACCCATGGATCATTTTACTAAAGTTTCAACAGAATCCGAATGCGTTTGGTCAGTTTTTTGTATGTCATTAGTTGTTTTCACTTAAAATGATGTCCATTTTAAACAAAAAGATAGACACTTTGAGTGGTACCGGCCACACCAAGACTTGGATTGAGGCGGGGTTGACTTGTAAACATCACATATGACCCATGGATCGTTTTCCTAAATTTTCAATAGAATACGAATGCATTTGGTTGGTTTTCTGTGTGTCAATTGTTGATTTCACTTAAAATAATGTTCATTTTAAACAAAAGAGAGACACTTTAAGTTGTCACGGCCACACCGTGATTCGGATTGAGGCAAGGTTGACTCGTACATGTCACATATGACCCATGGATCGTTTTCCTAAAGTTTCAACAGAATCTGAATGCATCACATATGACCACGGCGTGACCGCAACATGACCGCGGTGTGACCGCAACGTGTTGGCCCAGTCTAGCGACATCCATAGGGAAACATCTTCCAGCCATGAGCGAAGTGAGTGGGAGGAGGAGGGGAAACATTATGGCTATTTCCTAACTCACGAGTAACTATGAGTGGGTAATTTATCTAAAACTCTATCAAGGTATCATACATCGAATTCAAACAGGACTCCGAATCACCGCGGGATGACGTCCTAGATCAGGGCCAAATCACGACACTATCGTGACCTGACCATGGTGTGACCACGGCGTGACGGAGGCGTGACCGCGGCGTGACCGTGACATTACAGCGACGTGTTGACCCAGTCCGGAGACATCCGCTGGGCAGCATCTTCCGGCCAGGAGCGATGGGAGCGGGAGCATGCGGGGCAACATTTCAACCGTCACCTCCCTTCCTATTAAATATGGATGAGTAATGTATCTAAAAATCTATCTAGGTATCATACGTTGAATTCTGAAAGGACTACGAACCTCTGTAGGGTGTTGTCCTAGAGCAGACCCAAATCGCGGTGCGACCGCGACGCGACCGTGACGCGACTGCGGCGGGAACACGGTGTGACCGCGACGTGACTGTAGGGTGACCGCGACGTGACCGTGGCGTGACTGTGGTGTGACCGCGGGGTGACCGCTGTGTGACCGCAGCGTGACTGCAGCGTGACGGCGGCGTGACCGCGGCATGTTGGCCCAGTCCAGCGACATCTGCAGGGTAATATCTTCCAACCAGGAGCGAAGGGAGAAGGAGGAAGCGGGGCAACATTCTGGCCATCGCCTCCCTCCCCATTAACTATGGGTGGGTAATGTATCTAAAACTCTATTTAGGTATCATACATCAAATTTCAATAGGACTATGAACCGCCACAGGGTTTCGTCCTGGTGTAGGTCGAAATCACGACATTACCACGGTGTGATCGCGGCGTGACCGTGGCGTGACCACAGCGTGACCGCGGCGTGACCGCGGCATGACCAAAGTGTGACTGCGGGGTTACCGCAGCATGACCATGGTATGACTGCAGCTTGACCACGACATGACAACGTCATGTTGGCCCGGTCCACAACATCTGCGGGGCAGCATCTTCCGGCCAGGATTCCAAATAAATACAATGTAGTTGTCCTTCACATTATAGAAACCGATCTTAAGTTATAAAAAATAGACTCTTGATTCGGGATTGTGATATGATAAAGATATATATTTTATATTCATTGTTTTTAAAAGTGGGTTTTTTATAAAAACATGAATTTATTTATCAAATGAAGCAATTATATTAAAGGAAACTTATTCAAGCTATGTAATTAAATATAATTAATCAGAATTAAGAAGGAAGGTAAATTCAATTTAAAGCATTCTTAAATTAAAGAGGCTACTAGAGGGACTCTACCTCAAGGTGGAACCAAGCCATCCACTTCGGCTCTTGAAGAATTCTAACTAAAAGCGGATACTCCTCCACTGGGTGTATGCACCTTCACACACATGCAAGGACACCTAGCCCCTATGCACACACCCGGATGACCATGAGCATGTGCAAGGGGATACTTGCACATATGCTTATATGCATATATCAGTCTCCACTCACCTGCGTATGAATTTATATATATATACATGGTCACACCTAGCCCCATACATGCATAATCACTTCCATGGGTGACTATACACGTAACGGGGGAACCCACATACATACACTTACTTACCTATGCACACGCAGGCGAGTCACCCTTGACTTGGCGACTCAAAACCAATGAGAATGGATCAACACACTACAAAAAAGATATTAAGAGCCATAAAACACATGATGGATGCTACATAACTAGTGAGAAACCAACCAATAGCATCAAATCCTTACATAGATTGGCAACGGAGAACCAAATCCACCCGAACCAACACAAAACTATCCAACGCCCTACCAAAAACATAATATGGAGTCAAAAACTCTAAAAACCCAAATACATGAGGTGCAAGAGAAGTAGTAACCATAGAATAATACCTTAGATCAAGGCTGGTGAACTGAATCAATCTGAACTCCTTCTAGCCCCTTTCGTAGAATATAACTACCCTTTGTCCATAGAAAGCAGTCAAATATCTATGTGGCCAATGAGATAAAGAAAATAAACTAAAAACTAAACTAAAACATACTTGCCTATTGTGACTATACATGTCACCGCCCATCATATAAGTACCACAGCGCCCCATGGGTCAAATCATGTTCCTTAAAGCAAAGGGGAAATAGATCAATGTTTGAAAATGATACTATCAAATAGTACATTCCTATTAATTAACAATTAATATTAATATTAATGGTATATAATCAATTTTGCCCGAGTTTCAACTTAGTTTGGATTAGTTCGATACAAGGGATGAGGTATTATTATTCTTGGTTTTTATGTTTACACTTGAGATATTTATTTAAAAATGATTCATGTATTTGGCATTATTATTTATGGTTTTAGTTCTTAGCCTCTTTGCATGGGGCCTATCCACATGAATAATTCTTTAAATTTAGGGTTTAGTTGAAATTTATGCTCTTTAATGTGATTGATGTCACTAGAATTTAGTATTTAGATCATGTAAAATATTCCTAAGAGGATTGGGCCTTGTAGAGATAGGTGTGAAAATTGTACATATAGCATTTAATGAGGAAATAGTTTTGAGGATGGATTGGAATCTTGGTAGGTTCTTAGAGTGGGATGGTCCCTATGAGTATATAAAATGTGTTATGAAAGGTTTTACTCCATTTAATGGTTCGAGAGTTCAACTGAACAGATGAAGGCTGAGATGCTAGTGTGAGTATTGGGTATTATCGGACAGATTGGCATTATAATTCCAAGAGGCTTGGTGTGATTTAGCTTAGGATGGAACCTGATTAGTGGGGCTGGGTTATAATACTTGATTTTGATGAGGTTCTTGACCAGATTATTGAGAATATAATGGAGATGTGTTAGACATGGTGTGCTTTTTTGACTAGGACAATCATAATGTGAATAGTCCTCCTTGTCTAGTTGGATGATGAGATGTGCATCGAGGCATGGGATAATCCTTGAGAGATTAGTCTAGACTATGTGAATGAGAAGATAGACTGGGATAGGATTGATAGGATTGGGTGAGTGGCCAGCCCATGTGAGGATGATACGATGAATGGAGAAACTTGGAGACACTTGGGGTTATTTATACTATCTCATGGAGACACTTGGGGTTATTTCATGACTCCATCATACTCCAGAAATGTTCCCACACAATGTTTTAGAAAAAAAATTCCATCTCATGGAAGAACCCAAGTTTCCTCTATCTTCCAATTTTTACTCAAAGTCACACCTCAGGGTATTACAGTATACAAGTGATCTACGTCAACTAGTCAGGATAGCATCACAACCCTCAGTCTGTCAAAATAAGTAAAATACCTAAGTTTCCAATGTGATAAAGAAAATAAAATAAAAACTAAACAAAAACATACATGTATCCTGTGACTGTACATTTCACCACCCAATATATAAGAACCACACCGCCCCATGGGTCAAATCATGTTCCTGCAACCAAGGGTGAAATAATTCCATTTAATAATCTCTACATTTTTCATTATGTTCTTTATATAGAACATTGTTGGAAACACCATACTAGTACACTTAGCTAATAAATAAGCACCTATGCTACATTAGTTGAGTTGAAGATTGTTCCCATAACAATCTTCACTATGGAAAGAACCTCATAGGGACTATAATCAATGTTTAGTAGTTGATCCTACTCTTGAAACTAGTTGGGAACCAGTCCATGAACCAGATGGTCTACTTGGTCATGAGGGTGTAAACCATTTCATTATACTATACTAAGAATAAAGGTGTTGGTATCTTTTCTACTAGCTATGATAATTTCTCAAGACTTGAGAGCCAATCTACTTAAGTTCCTATGTTAATGGCCCCTTAAATATCCATAGATGTCAAGGGTTGTCTCCCATGGGTGTCTTGTGGTGTGTAGTGTCTAGCTATGATTTCTGTGGTGCTTCCATATAGTGTGAATTTTTATTGCATGGTCAGTTTAATAAATACATTGGTCAATTGGAAAATACACCCATAGTAAATAAAGATATACACACTTTTGATACAAAATACCATCCATATAACCAACTCGGAAATCTGAGACCAACATTTTACTTTACCAATTCCAATTACATAATATATGCATCACCAAATAATGCTTTATGAACCAATCAATTAAAGGGAAAGAAACTCCTCACCATAACCCATAAAATCTCATATAGCATCACTCACCTCTAACTAACCCACATCATTGAACATCATAATGATGATACAACCTCATCACATATATATCATGATTAACAAAAAAATCCGACACAATATAAGGTCTAATAGGAGTCCGTAGAGGAAAATATGAGGTTTTTAAAAAATCATGAACTTTTTATTGAATGCACTATTCGAATGAATAAAATAGAACCTATGAATCTAACCCTACATTTTTGGAAGAATCTATATTGAAAAAAATGACAATTTATCCAATAATTCAACACGCCATGAGTTGGTTACTAACAAAAACTCTAGAAAATTCACGATTAATATGAATGGTTATGCTTACTATGAAACTAACAATGAATTCCTTGTCACCTCATTTTTAAAAGAAGAAGACCAATTCATACCTGGAAATACCGATCAAAAACCCTGGCAGGAGGAGAGGGACCTGAGAGGGGGGGAGGACGTCCTGTGGGGTGTTCGGCCATGGGGGATCTTGCGCGTGACTGGAGAGGGGGACGAGGGATGTCATAGGAGGATATTGAGCCAAGGGGGGAGGGGGATGTCACCAGGAGTGGGAGACGAGAGGGGAGGGGGAACGTTGCCAGGAGTTAGGAGGGGAGGGGGACATCATCGTCGGAGAGGGAGCTGAGAGGGGAAGGGGAACACCGCCGGAGGGGGGGGGGGGAGGGAGGCCCAAGAGGAGGATGGGAGGAGATCAAGATTGGGGGGTGGGGGGGTTTAGGAGGTGGAGGTTAGGGAGGGTTTACCCGGGATGAGGATCCCTAAATTGGGTGTACTTTTTCCCAATGGTTAATATAAACTGTAAGTAAAATTCATAAGTAAATTTTTTCTTTCCCAACTATTTAACTAAACTGTTGGGAAAACCCAACATATAACACCTTATACCAACAATTTACTAGAACTATTGGTAAAGGGTCTTTATCTCGACGGTTTTTTAAACCAGTGGGAAATAAGTGGTGGAGGTCTTTCAATCCTATGTAAAGGTCACACTAATGCTGAGTGTTTGTGTCATTGAGTACCAGTGTATGTCGGTTTATATTGAGTGTAAGAGTGAATTGATTTTTTTGAATGATTCATCAAGAATAGAGTATGTGTCATTGGTTATATAATAGGTTCCACCCAACACTTAGTGAATTACGATTAATGTTTCAAACTGAATAAAACTAATCTTTCAGTGAAAAGGTAATATAAAAGTTAATTTTACATAGAACCATTCTTCTTAAGGGTAATTTCGTTTACCTTTATGAAAAAACATTCTACATAAGGGTAACTGCATTTAGCTTGACAAGGGTAAAAAAAAATGATCCTTATACATATTGTTCTGTGCAAGTACAATACTGGCTTATCCTTACATAGACTACATTATAAAAGGGTAAGTGGAGATGTCAATTATGTAGACCATTCAGAGTCTGGGTAAAACCGATAACCATTTGGTAGATCCAGAATACATAAAGGTAAGCTTAACTTTCCATAAAACTGAAAATAATGTTCTCTTTTTGTTTTCTTCTTCATCTAATGCAAGTATTCATAAATCAAATTCATGGTATGGCTATGATACCACTGTTGGGGTTTAAATAATTCTAATAACAGTTATTAGATCCTTCAGAAGGGTATAAAATCCCATATGAATTATCTACCATGCTAGAAATATGAAATATGAAAAGGAAACTAAAATTAATAAATCCTGCAAAACGTGTACCATTTATTGAAGAATCCACTGTATCATCTTAAACAGAACATATGGGTTTGAGATAGATAACTGAAATTGTATCCAAAAGACATCCCACATTGTGGGTGATAGGGAGTTTAGTCAAGGCATAATGCTGACATCTATACAAACCACTAACACATGAGCCAGAATGCATCCTGTCTGTGGGAGTATGGCCAAATAACCAATAAGAAACCGCCATGAACCCTAAACACCAATGAAACCACCTAAATCTGGTCAACCCCTTGAACCAGGGTTCAATGAAAACACAATAGGGGAGAAGAAACCTACATGTAATTAAGGAAAAATGAATTATAGACCCAACATTGGTATTCCAACCATAAACCATGAAGATCACACCATAAACTGTGATTTGAGTGTTAACAAGGAGGACAGAAGCCCAAGCTGGAATGGCGAAATTGGAACTGGAGTGTCGAGGCACAATTTCGACTTTGAGTGGGATGAGGGAAAAAGCCTAATATGAAATGATAAAATCAGAAGGAACTGGAGCATCAAGACAGTGTTTCATCTTTGAGTGGGATGAGTGCAATGGATGAGAGAGGAATCATGGGAGAAGAGGGTTGCTGGGGGAGAAGAGATTTGGAACCAGGGATTAGCGCAATGGATAATTGGGGATGATTGGTGGCGGAGACTATTTTTGGGGAAAATGATTTTCAGGGGAGAGGAGGGTTTGCGGGGGGTGTGGGGCATGCAGATGAGTTCGATAGAATTCGATTTGAGGGAGGATATAGCTACAGTTTTATTAAAACTGTAGGTATAGGAAATCTATTCCAATGGTTTATCAAAACCGTTGGAATGAATGTGTTTGTATAGACTCGTTTTTTAGTAGTGTGTTCCAAGCCTGACTCGAGGTAACATGGTACACAACAAAGATCCTTATTGTGAACATGGATTGACACTCTTGGGGGATAATCTTAGGATAATTCATGTTTTATTTACAAATTATTGTAAAATTTTTTGATGGATAATGATAAAAACTAATCAAGGCTAAACCTAAGGTTTTTTAGATTTAAAAATTATGTAAAATGACTTAGATATATTATAAATTATTATATAGTTTTCTTACTATGATTTTTGTTTCTCACACTATTATTTCTAGTTTTAGTCCATGACTGGAACCATAAGGATTCAAATTAACATAGAACATAGAAGACAATGTGGAAAAAACGAGAAACCAAGTGAGTTGTTGATAGGAGTGAATGATATCATGTTTATACATAATGAGTTTTACCAAAACAAGATTAACAATAAATACCATTACCAACTCCTGAACACACCAAAAAGATTAGGATGGGGGTTTCTAAGATCTCGAGTGGTGGAGACCGTAAAGAAAAGAAGGCTTGATTTTCCACACGTGAGATGTGTGGGAGGATAAACCCATGAAAGTGTTTCAGTGGAACATGGAAATGATTTATGTGTTGGAAAGATGGTCATAAATCAAATGATTTCTGAGGAAAAATGAAGAGTATGATGGAAGGAAATGGAACTCATCCTAATGATACATTCTTTGTTCATTGACGTGAATGTGGGGAACCGAATAATTACCCTAGACAATTTACAATCTTAATGAATAAACCCTAGATCATGGAAGGATTTATGTAGGAAAGAAGTGGATGAAATAGTTATGTATTGGAAATGTATTGGAAACCATAGTTAAGAGTCTATTTAATGATTAAAATTAAATTATTTCCATTAAATTTATTATTGGAACTATATTAATATGGTTTTAGAAAATGAAAACCTATATTCTAGGTGATAACATATTAAGTATAGAAATACTACAAGTTTTGAACCCCTGATCAAAGAACAATAAGGGTTTCATGCCAACCACTGACCTATGAAATGTCATCATTAATTTTTCATTTTTTTAGTTAAATAATATGATGAATAAATGTTAATGGTGAACCAGTAGTATCAATTTTGAGGATGAGAGATTAATCTATTAACCATATTGGTTTTGTAAAAGAGTTAAGACAAATATTTTGACATGTCACTCTTTTCTAGGCCTTCCAATCCATTAAAATTTTTATTTAGTGCTTCATGCGTAAAATAATTATTTATTAGTAATTAATATTTCTGATTAAAGGGATGAATTCGAATTTAATTGAATAATAACAAAAAGTTACGATTGTTTGTAATAAATTAAAACCTATCATGTTAAAATATTTCATTATATTATTATTCAGTAAAATAATTACCCAAGATAAAGAAAATGACTTAGAAATTAAATTTTTTCCTAATATCTTAATTTATGTTGAACCTATGGCCTCTTAAATCATAAAGTATTTATGGATTTGAAGCCCAAAAATTTCTGTTGATCATTATTTTGTTTATTATTGATGCCCTCATTCACTCCCTATAAATATTTACACTTTTACCCAACTACATATTTTCACTTTCCACTAATTGTTTCTGACTTAGAGACCTAGTAATATGGTAGTCCATGTTCCCTTTATACTCCCAATTCCCTCTTTTTAAAGGATGTTTTTTAAACCCTTGTCAAAATGGGGGATTTCAATGTAGCAAATATGAAACAATACATTATCATGATTGAGTTTAAATTCTTATGATGCAATTTTATTTAGGTGGTGATAATGTATGTTAGGAACTAGGTTTGGGTTCCATCCAACCTGACACCCGAACCGGTCCGCGACATAGACCAAAGCGTGTTCCTAATCCCCATATGATAAAAAATAGTGTCGGGCAACACATAAAACAACACTGGGAAGAATTTTTGACCAAGAAACCAGGATTTAAAAAATAAAAAATAAAAAATCTGATCACACAACAATAAAAAAAACTAAATCTCAAATAAATATAATAAAATGATCCAGTTACCAAATATAATTGGACAAATAAAAAACTGAAAACAAACTTTTACCAACAGTTTATCCTTGTTAATTCAATGTCACCACCATCCACAAGACTAAATAGCTCCAAGATCCAGCTCAACCTGGAAACCTGAACATGAAGTTGAACCTGAAAAACTCATCGGGTCTACCGCCACCAACTGGTACAAGTAGGGTGTGAGGTAGAAACCTCATTAAGAAACCACTAAATAATCCATGTGTTTCCATTTCCCATAATAGTCCACTAAAACTATTTTGAAATAAATTTATGAAAATAGGTTTTTCTCATTTTAAATAAACAACACAACTTCCTCTTTTCCAAAACAGCACATGCCATAGTTTTATTAGTTAAAAAAAGTTCTACTTTTGGAAACCCAAACCCAATCCAAGTTACAAGAAAAAAAAATAAGAAACTATGCTGAAAATAGATAGACAATGAAATCTAAAAACTAAATTCAATATAAATAAACAAGAGGATATGAACAACAACCATGGGTGATCCTAACAATCCCTAGAGATACCCTTGGATGTATTCGGTGGGAACCACCTGCTGACATATGGTGCATCTTTTAGGTATATAATAAATTGTTCACCCTAAATTGGGCAATATAGTAGCACAAACCATCTAGAATCATAGTGATCCAAGGGGTACCAACCTGTCTAATCAAGGCCGATAGGGTACCATTACTTGATCCTTTAAAAGACTCACACGAACCCATGATAAAAGTAAACTGCGTAAGAAGGAGGATCTCACATGCATGACACATATTACTTTCCATCACCACACTTGACTAACACAAACATGAAGACCCCATAAAGGGAAATACCTCCTACAAATGTGGCCACTATATATGTACTTATACATTACTTTATTGAAGGTTCCAAACAGGCCATCACATCACTTAGCATTCAACCCATCTCTTTTAAAACAATAAAATTTCCAAATGAGTCTTTATTTTTACAAATCCAAATGTATTTACCAACAAAATTAAAAAATTTATTTCCAAGTAAAACAAAAAGCACTATTATGTTTAAAATTCCAAACAGGTCCTTAAGCAAAACATTTCCCAAAACATAATCCAAGTGACATACATTCTTATATTTGAAGATTCCATTTGAAACCAATCATTGAAATTACACTGGGGGACCAAAAACACTTGAGAAACAAAGTTTCAAGGAAAAAATTACTTTAATGTGTCGTCTTTATTTATGTTCACATCCATGATTGCACCGAGTACACCCATGGATGTTCCTTCATTCAATTACAACATCTAAATTTCCATGAAAACACACAAAAATCATTTAAAAAACCATCACTTTAATTTTAAACCAAAACCTAATCATTCCAAAAAGGTTAAAGAGAATAAGAAAACATCTTTTGAAACCATGTAAACCATTCCAAAAAATTAAAAAATGATCATCAAACCAAAAATACAACCAAATTGCACATTAACAAAAAATCATATATTAAAAATAAGTTTCCATAATATTTTAATGTTCAAATATCAGAAAATGGCTTGATTTCATCTTATGAAAATAGTAATCATTTAATCAAACACATTAATTACACCAACACATAGGCATAATTGAATAATCACTCCAAAATAAATTTTTAACAATTTCTACCAATACCAAAGCACCACAATAATCAATAGAAAGGAACCATATGGGTGTGAATCATTTTATCAATTTATAAAAAATTATCAAGATTTAAAGGAATGTTTTGGAATGTAAGAACATGGATACACCTACCTCAATGTAGTGAGAATGTCATGAACCCTTGGAGAAGAGAGATCTAAGCCCCAGAGACCTTTCATACACACTATAATCCAAATAAAAACCAACCAAGCATGAAATCATGCTTTTAGGGTTCAGAAAAATTAGGCCCCAACAAAAGGAATCCATGAAATCAAGAGGGTAGATGAGAATGAGCAAGAAAAAGACCAAAAACCCTAAGTCTCACATTGGAATCGAAAGAGGAAGAACCCAATGAGGAGGAGGAATCAAGGAAAGGGACCTAGGGTGATCCTTTCATGTTGAAAAACTCACCAAGGGGGAGGGGGGAAAGAGGGTTAAATGGTTATGATCATAGATTAATAATTTTAACTTTTTAATGACCTGGACTGAATGCATGGTTTGGCCGCATAGTTTACCAAACCAGGAACCAAATGTGTGGTGGCCAATATCTCAGAGGGAACCTACTACACGAACAACCCACACAGTTTGACTGATCGTGCTAGAACTATGAAGTATCTTTTTTCCCACTCTAGGGCCTGCTACACGGTTACCTAGCCTAGGTCTCATGGTTTCTACTAACTGTGCAGTGCCTGCACACAAGCAAAAAACTCACCCGAGCTTAATTTTTTTTGAAAATTTCAACCAGGGATCAACTTGAACCTCATAAAAAAGACTAATGATCAAGAAAATAAGAAAATAATTGTGTTTACATGGTTGGTATATGGAAATTATCCTCACCACAAACACTTTCTACCCCTAGAAAGTCACCTAACTAAAAGTTAGGCAAAACCAACACTCACGCCCATTCAAAACTGAAGGAAACCATGAAACTTCGGGTGACTATTAACTCCACAAGTCACACTTGACCGATCCAAATAAAACTGAAACATAAGAATGAGGGGAGAATATGATGGGGTTATGCCCACCATAAGAACTCAACCAACATGGAAACATTAAAACCCAAAACAACACCACCGACACTCAAACATGAAACCCGATATGAAGTGACATGACAAACCGTGAACCAGGGAATGAACCCAACTTATCCACACTAACAAAAAAAATACCCTTACCGCAACTGGGAACTAGGGAACTCCCAAAGAGATCACATCCCACTTTCATAGAAAAAATGAAACAACACAACTACCGGATCCAAAAATTTCCCCACACAATAGACCCCCAACGCACTGGGAAAGTCCACAGAATGAACTAGATCCAACACCAAAGAACAAACCAAAACTACTTTCCATAAATTCCACAAAACTAAAGAACTTCAAAATGATCCTTGATAAACTGAAACTATCCCACATAATGGTTGATAACACTAAGAAAATAAAATATTTATAAGACACATTCATTTAATGAAAACTTTTTGTATTAAAATAGTATAAGTTCATCATATGTAATGGCCTGGACTTCTCCGGCCCATTCCCTTGTCGAAAAGAAGGCCATGAAGTGTTCTGGAGGTTAGAAGGGAATTTTCTCTCAATTTTAAGAATTTTGTAACTAAAGGCCATGTAGTGTGAGTACACACCATGTACTACCTTGCCGGGTATACCCCGTGTTGAAGTAGTGTCCTTTCCCTGTGAAATATATGAGTACATGCTGTGTAGCCCATACTACACACCGTGTAGTTCCTCCCCGCATACACGTTACCCTCAAACCGTGTATTAACTAGTCAATGGCTATGTGCCGTGTTTAAGTCGTGTCCTTGCCATGTGAAATAAATGAGTACATTCCATGTAGCCCATACTACACACTGTGTAGTTCCTTCCCGCATATGCATTACCCTGAAACCGTGTGTTGACCAGTCAATGACTGTGTTCCGTGTTGAAGGCGGTGTTGGAATCTTCATGGCGACTGTGTGAAATGGCCGAGTACACACCGTGTACTCTAAAGTACATGCCGTGTACTTTAGTTTTTCTCGCCTATAAAAGGAGGGGGCCTCTCCTCCTTTTCAAAGCATCCCTTTCCTCCCCTCTCCTTCGAGCAGAGCTCTCCCAAGAGACTCCAAAGCTCTTTTATTCCAGAACTTCTTCGTTCGCGCTTCGATTTATGATCCGTTAGTGGGCACGAGATCATAATGACGAGGAGGAACATATGAGCTTGGAACTGTTGCCTCCCCTTGGACTTTCCTTCCCAGATTCCTCCCGAGGATGTTTTTCTGGGGTTTTCCAGAAGCAACGGATGTTGACGGACGTCTTCTAAAGTTGATCTGGGGGAGCGTTGTGATCCGAACCTATTGAGGTAGGGATCTTACCTTCACCTCTCTAAATTGTGCATCATGCGGGGTGGGTTTCCTCTTGTTTACGTGAAACACTTTTGAACCAGTTTAATAAAGATAATAACTAGCTTTTATAATGTGGATGGGATGTTTGTGAATGAAGTTACATTATTTATATCCTGTGATATTATGTTGTGAATTGAATGAGCTTCTGCTTACTAAAAATCATGGTCATTGGGGGCCTTTGCTTACACAATTAAATGTTTCTCTCCCCTTCTAGATTTTCTTATGGTTGGAAATTTTTATTAAATTGGTAAATTGGTTAATCACGCAAGGATGGCTAATTAAATGAAAATCCTGAACCCATTTGTGATCACCCCGATTGAACAAAACTGAACTAATAAACATGTAGGTGCTGGTTAGGCTTTATTTTTTTATATGAAGGGGGTGTTTTGTGGGTTGTTGTGGATCGGGTGAGCAGTGGGGCTGCGGTTGGCTTGGTTGTGGGTTGGTGTGAATGCTATGTTGGTGATGGGCAGCGGGGCTGCGATAAATGGTAATGGAACAGGAAAAATAACCAATGGGGTTGGTTGGATAATAAGAAGGGAATTGTTTGTGTTGCTTGTGTTTTCATAACTTGATTTTTGATGGTAGGGATATGTTTTACGAACGATCGATATGGTTGGTTATGTATAATTTCCCAGTAGTTAAGGAACTAATAAACTAATTCTGTTGAAACATGAATACCTAAATGGGGTTGGGGTTGTTTTTTGTATGCATGCTTCGTAGTAGTAGGGCCGAGGCACGTGCTCGGTTTCTCTATTCAGAACCCATAGGTTGGGATGTGTGTTTGGTATACATAGATATATCTGTATCTTTGTGTTTTGTCGCACCCCACCCACGTTGAGAGCTTAGTATTGAACACTCCCATTTCAAGGGAGAGGGTGTTTTCCCCTTAATTACTTTCTCCTTCCTGCTCTTTCTTCCATAGGCTATGATGGTTTGAGGCGACCTTACACCCAAGACTCTCGGGTAGGTTTCGATTGGGGTGGTTTTAGCCCAAGACTCTTCGGGAAGTTTTACTATTTCCCCAGAATCTTCAGGATGAGGCCCAGGTGTGTGTGGGCGGAATATGTGGTTGTGAGGCCCAGGTGTGTGGGGGCAGGATATGTGGTTGTGAGGCCTAGGTGTGTTCGGGGGGGATATGTGGTTGTGAGGCCCATGTGTGTGCGGGTGAGAAGAGTGTGGTAGCGTCAGGATGTTCGCCGTTAGGAAGAGAAGCTAACTAGTGGGAAATGGTGTGGGGTACCCAATACTCTTGTTCTTATATATTAATACCTGTTGTTTTGTGTTTTGGTGAGCGTGGCTGGTGAGGTTGGGTGGATATAATTCCTTGGTAGGTTTTGGTTTCTTCTATTATTCTCACGGGGCATTAGGATGTCTCCCCACTTGTGCATGAGATCTTTAGGTTTCCCTACTGAGTATACTTGTATGCTCACCCTACGTTTACTTTCAGGTTTCCAGGAGGACTACCAAGGCCATGCCAGACCCTACTAGTCATGACAGTTGGAGTTGTTTCAGTTTGTTGTACTATTGTTTCTTTTGGTATTGTACTTTTGAGATTTCTTGTACTTATACTTTGATTCAGAGTTTTTTAAACATGCATGTGGGATTGGTTTGGGTTTATTTCCATTTACTTGTTCTTTTTTTTCTTTTGGTGTTTGACTCATCCTATTTCCCGATCATAAATAATAAAATGGGTAATGCCTCCCATATTTGTGAAAACTCACACCCTTGGTGCTATTCGCCACTCCGGGGCCTACTGGAGGTGGGACTCGGGGGTCATTATCTCCCTTTCACCATTGCCAGCTCAGGAGGGGCATCTTTGGTGGGAGGGGGTTATGAAAGAATGGTATTAGAGGTAGATTGAAAGATAGGATGAAGTTTGGAGTTAGGCATAGTGAGGATTGCATGGGATGGTCGGGCAACAGTGTTGGATAATCTTGGTCCGTGACATAGGCCAGAGAAGACCGGCTAGGACACGAGATTTTAGGCCCCCCCCGTGATTCGATGCAAGGACTCTGAGCCTACCGAACGACCAAGATAGATTACATTGATTGCAGGGTAGAGACCCTAGGGAAGGTACATGCATCATCATGATTGTGTTTTACTAGATTTGGGTGTTCTGGGAAAGAAATTGCAATAAAACGATAAAATAAAAAATTAAGAAAATTTACTTACAACTTGGGCTTAGGCGATCTTTGTAAACCATACAGCTATGGCACCTGGACATCGTCCCCAGATGACTCAGACGGCTGAGGCCCAGCAGATTCAGGCGTTTGATCAGTTGAGGATTGAATGAGAGGAGGAAGATGGCCAGTGGCAGAAGACTCTCCGTTCTTTCTAGCGGAAAACCCTCAAGAAGTACGAAGGTAATACTTCAGATATAAAGACATAGGGGTGGCTTGAGGAGCTAGGGATCACTTTTACTTTGATCCGTGCTCTAAGGGAGTACTGGGTTCCCCTAACAGTTAGTCAGCTGAGAGGTGCGACTCGACAGTGGTGGACGCTCTACCATCGGGAGAGGTCAGAGGCAGAGGTTCCGTGGGCTAACTTTGAGAAGGAGTTCCGAGAGGAATTCCTCTCTTCCATGATCAAGGTGGAGAAGCGGCATGAGTTACTCTCCCTCCAGTAGGGGAGTATGTTAGTACAAGAGTTGGGGATCAAGTTCAAGGATCTCCTACGCTTTTCCCCAGATCTCTTTCCAGATGAGGATTCTCAAGTGAGAGATTTGGAGGAGGCGCTTCGTCCTTCGCTCCAGTATGCTGTCACCCCCTTCACCCTTCTGAAGTACTTGGCAGTACAGAAGAAGGCAGAGGTTGTAGAGAGGATGCACTCACATGGAGGTGCACCACGTGAGGGGATCGAGCTAGGTTCGTCAAAGGGGAAGGCAGTCAGCAGCAGGTCTCCTGCGACAGGACCTTCCAGATTCAGGCCAGCAGGGAGCAAGCCCTAGTAGTTCCAGTTCATATCTTCAGGTCCTCGTCCATTTTTCATGAGCCCAGGACCTAAGTGTTTCTCTTGGGGAGGTTTCTGGCACATTTAGAGTCGGTTCCTGACCCGAGCTCAGTACGGTGGAGGTGGGTAGGTTCAGAGCCCACCACAGCAGCACTAGTTGTCGGCGAGGCCCTTCCAGCAGCAGCAGGACCCTAATCCTCTGAGGGAAGACTTCGTAGAAGGAGGCCGAACTTTGGGTTCTCCTCAGGGACCTTGACCTGGGCATGGTTGGGTAGGTGGTCAACATCAGAGAGGCAGTGGAGTTGGACGTGGATAGTTGCACGCAGAAGAGTTGGAAGCTCCGGTCGGACCAGAGGTGGTGCGAGGTACGATTTGTTTGTTCAACACTCTCATTTCTTCCTTGTTCGATTCGGGAGATTTGCACTATTTTGTGGCTCCTGGTCTAGCCCATTCTTTGGGACTAGATGTATAGAGACTTTCCATACCACTGGTGCTGAGTACACCAGTTGGAGGCCGGACCAGCGTATCTTGTGTTTTCCAGGTATGTGGGATGACGTTTGGACCACATCGATCAAGTGGGGAACTAATTTTTCTATAGATTCAGCCATACGATGTCATCCTAAGCATCAACTGGTTGTTTTCTGTTAGTGCTATAATCGACTTCTTCCAAAGAAGAGTCGTGTTCTCCGATGTGGATGGGCAGCGTGTATCTTTTGTTGGGAAGAGGATCTATCATGTAGGAAGCCAGCATGTAAAGCCTCTCCATTCCTTGTTAGGCGGGTTATCAGTGATTTAAGCTGATACAGAGATGATGGATGTACCAGAGGTTGTTGGGGAGTTCCTTGATGTTTTCCCAAGGAGGTTGTGACTCTACCCCCCCTTACGCGACGTTGAGTTTGGGATAGACTTACAGCCTGGTGCCCGTCCGATTTCGATGGCCCCTTATCGGATGGAACCTTCAGAGTTGTGGGATTAGAGAATTTAGATTGATGATCTGATGGAGGAGGGTTTTGTTCGACCCAGCGTGTCACCATGGGGTGCTCCAGATTTGTTCGTGAAGAAGGCAGATGGTGGTCTCAGGCTATGAATAGACTACCGAAGGTTGAATCATGTAACAGTCAAGAACCGTTACTCCCTTCCAAGGATAGATGATCTCTTAGACCAGCTGAGGGGAGAAGGTTGGTTTTCTAAGATTGATCTACAATCAAGATATAATCAGCTGGGGGTAAAGGATAGTGACATCACAAAGACGACTTTCAGGTGCAGGTATGGGCACTTCGAGTTTGTTGTGATGCCGTTTGGAGTTATGAATGCACCTATTGTGTTCATGGGACATATGAACTTTGTCTTCTCAGAGTTTCTGGACCGGTTTGTCATTGTGTTTATCGATGACATCCTTATCTACTCAAGATCAGAGGAGGAGAACGTTGAGCATCTCAGGGTAGTCTTAAAAGTCATTCGACACCACCAGCTTTATGGAAAATTGTCGAAGTGCAAGTTCTTGATGCAAGAAGTACACTTCCTTGGGCACGTGGTGTATCAACATGGAGTGTCAGTGGACCTGTCGAAGGTAGAGGTAGTTGTTTCTTGGGCGGCACCCAAGAGAATGGCGGAAGTTTGTAGTTTCCTGGGGTTGGCAGGTTATTATCGGAGGTTCGTTTCAGACTTATCTCGAGTTTCTACTCCATTGAAAGCTTTGACTAGAAAGAACCAGGTATTCCTATGGAGAGAATAGTGCCAAAAATCTTTCAAATACCTGAAGGAAAAGTGGGTCAGTGTTCCAGTACTCTGGTTGACAGAGGAATGGTTGTTGTATGAGGTGTTTTTTGATGCTTCTAGACTTGGGTTGGGGTGCGTACTGATGAAGAAGAAGGGCGTGATCTGTTATGGGTATAGGTAGTTGCACCCTCACAAGCGTAACTATGCCACCCATGACCTAGATCTTGCAGAAGTAGTGTTCGAACTGAAATTGTGGAGACATTACCTCTTTGGGGATCACTTTGTGGTCTTCTCAGATCACAAGAGAATACGTTATATCTTCTCCCGGCATGACCTGAGGTTGCGGTAGCGGAGATGGGTTGATTTTGTCCAAGACTATGAATTCGAGTTCTCTTAAACTGACGGTAAGGTAAACATTGTGGATGATGACCTGAGTATAAAGTTGCATAAGGAAGTGGTTCAGGAGTCCGCTGATTCTTGGAAAACGATGGGAGAGTTGGCTGCCTTACACTTGGATGAAAGGGTAGAGGGTGTTAGAGGCTATTTGTTTTAGATGAAGGTGTAGTCCTACTTGTTGTAGCAGGTGGAAGAGTCTCAATGGGGGGACTCCGAGGTGGAAGTAATGTGGGATCATATCGATCAGGGAAATGCTCCATAAGGATGGTCAAAGGACAGCCGACATCAGATTATTTTTCATGGAAGGTTGTTTGTTCCGGAGGCGATGCATGAGGGAGTTCTCCGTGAGTTCCATAACTTACCCATGGCGGTAATTCTGAGAGTTTCAAAAATGTACCAAGGCCTGAGGGAACATTTTTGGTGGCCCGGGGTGAAACGGGCAGTGGCTGAGTTTGTGGCTAAGTGCCTAGTGTGTCAACAAGTAAAGTCCGAACACCGTGTTCCGAGTGGTTTGTTGCATCCTTTAGATGTCCCCGAGTGGAAGTGGGATGACATATCAATGGACTTCATCACATGAATACCTAGAGCTTAGGGTGGTTATGATGCTATCTGGGTATTGGTGGATCGATTGATGAAATTAGCTCACTTCTTAGCAATTAACGAGTCAGGCCCGGTGAGTACCTTAGCACAGAGGTACATAGAGGAGGAGGTGCGTTTTCATGGAGTTCCAAAGACTATCATCTCAGATTGGGATACTCGACTTACCTCACAAGTCAAGAGGGGGTTACAACATGCTTTTGGCACCCAGATACGCCTTAGCACTACTTTCCACCCCCAGACTGATGGGCAGATAGAGCGTACTATCCAGACATTGGAGGACAAGCTGCAAGCATGTGTTCTGGATTTCGGAGGATCGTGGGTGAGACACTTTCCTTTAGTAGAGTTTCCCTACAATAACAGCTTCCACTCCACTATTAGAATGGAACCATTTGAGGCTTTGTATGGAAGACCATGTCGTTCACCCATTTTCTGGGCAGAGGATGGTGAGACAGGTGCTCTTGGGCCAAATGTAGTACAGAGCACCACAGAGAAAGTCCAGCTTGTGCGTGAGAGGATGAAAGCGGCTCAAGACCGACAGAAGTCTTATGCTGATCGTCGGAGGAGGACCTTGGAGTTAGAGGTGGGATGTCATGTGTTCTTGAAGGTTTCCCATCGACAAGGGAAGATAAGGTTTGGTAAGGGGATTAAGCTCTCTCCTAGGTTCATCGGAACTTTCGAGGTGCTGAGGAGAGTCGGCGAGGTGGCATATCAACTGGACCTTCCACCTCAGTTGGAGAAGTTTCATGAAATCTTACACTTCTCCCATATTCTTCAGTACTTACACGAAGAATCTCACATTGTCGACTGGGGAGAGTCAGATATGGGAGACAATGCGACTTTCAAGGAACGACCGGTCAAAATCAGGGATCGTAAAGAGAAGGTTCTCCATTGGTGAACCATCGCCTTGGTTTGATTTTTGTGGAGGCATGGCGGCCTCGAAAAGAGCACTTGGGAGTGGGAGTCATGGATGCTTGCTCAGTACCCAGAGTTGTTTTGACCTGTGTTTTGCCTTGTTCTTCTGAGCTTTGTTTTGATGTTATACTCTGTACATTTGATATACGGAATGCTTGGCTTGTCGGTTGTGAGACTTTTGTTTCCTTGTTCTCTAATAGTGTGTAACATGTCCGGATGTGTGGGGAAAGGGAAAAACCTGATCCTTAATCGAGAAAAATTAATGCGGATGCGATTGAACCCATGCGGGTGAGTCAGTGCCGCCTAAAGCGGATAATATCTCTACATGGGAGAAGGAATTCTCCAAGCCATGTGTTCGGGCAGTGTGTTGGTTGTACGATGTTGGAGGTAGTGTAAGTTGGAAAATCCAAATATATGGAAGAGGGAAGACCCAATCCTTAATCAAGACGCATTAATGTGGATGCGATTAAATCCGTACAGTCAAGTCAGTGCCGCCTAAAGTAGATAATATCTCGACATAGGAGAATGAGTTCCTAACACCTATGATTAGGGTTGTTGGTTGGGTTCCTATTATAATGAGATCCCTAAGAGGTATCATTTTTGGGTTCCTCTTGGTTGTTTTGAATTCGTAGGGATGATAATGTTTTAAGAGGTATCTGATGTAATGGCTCGGAGTTCTCCGGCCCATTCCCTTGTCAAAAAGAAGGTCATAAAGTGTTCTGGAGGGTAGAAGGGACTTTTCCCACACTTTTTAGAATTTTGTAACTACATGCCATGTAGTGTGAGTACACGCCGTGTACCACCTCTCCGGGAAAACCCCTGTTGAAGCTGTGTCCTTACCGTGTGAAATAAACGAGTACACTCCGTGTAGACCATACTACACGCCGTGTAGTTCCTCCCCGCATACGCGTTTCCCTCAAACCTTTTGTTGACCAGTCAACGGCCGTGTGCCGTGTTGAATCCATGTCCTTTCCGTGTGAAATAAATGAGTACATGCCATGTAGCCTATACTACATGCCGTGTAGTTCCTCCCCGGGTACGCATTACCCTCAAACCATGTGTTGACCAGTCAACGACCGTGTGCCACGTTGAAGGCCGTGTTGGAATCCGCGTGGTGACTGTGTGAAATGACCGAGTACACACCGTGTACTATAAAGTACACACCGTGTACTATAAAGTACACACCGTGTACTTTAGTTTTTCTCGCCTATAAAAGGAGGGGGCCTCTCCTCCTTTTCAAAGCATCCCTCTCCTCCCCTCTCTTCCGACGAGCCGGAACATCTAAGCTTGGAACTGTTGCCTCCTCTTGGACTTTCCTTCCTAGATTCCACCCGAGGAGGTTTTGCGGGGTTTTTCCAAAAGCGACGGACACCGACAGACGTCTTCTAAAGTTGATCCGGGGGAGCGTTGTGATCAGAACCTATTGAGGTAGGGATCTTACCTTTGTCTCTCTAAATTGTGCATCATGCGGGGTGGGAGTCCTCTTGTTTACGTGAAACACTTTTGAACCAGTTTAATAAATATAATAACTGGCTTTTATAATGGGGATGAGAAGTTTGTGAATGCAGTTACATTATTTATATCCTGTGATATTATGTTGTGAATTGAATGAGCTTATGCCTACTGAAAATCATGGTCATTGGGGGATTTTGCTTACACAATTAAATGTTTCTCTCCCATTCAAGATTTTTTTATGGATGGAAATTTTTATTAAATGTCTAAATTGGTTAATCACGTAAATATGACTGATTAAATGAAAATACAGAACCCTTGTGTGATCACCCCGATTGAATAAAACTGAAATAATAAACATGTAGGTGCTGGTTAGGGTTTATTTTTTTATATGAAGGGGGTGTTTTGTGGGTTTTTGTGGATCGGGTGAGCAGCGGGGTTGCGGTTGGCTTGGTTGTGGGTTGGCGTGAATTCTATGTTGGTGATGGGCAGTGGGGCTGTGATAAAAGGTAATGGAATGGGAATAATAATCAATGGGGTTGGTTGGTTAATAAGAAGAGACTTGTTTGTGTTGCTTGTGTTTTCCTAACTTGATTTGTGGATGGGAGGGATATGTTTTATGAATGATCGATGTGGTTGGTTATTGATAATTTCCCAGTAGTTAAGGAACTAATAAACTAATTCTATTGAAACATGAAAACCTAAATGGGGTTGGGGTTGTTTTTTTGTATACATGCTTCATAGTAGCAGTGCCGAGGCACGTGCTTAGTTTCTCTGTTTAGAAGCCATAGTTTGGGCTGTGTGTTTGGTATACATAGATATATCTATATCCTTGTGTTTTGTCTCACCCCACCCATGTTGAGAACTTAGTGCAGAACACTCCCATTTCAAGGGAGATAGTGTTTCCCTTTAGTTACTAGCTCCTTTTTAATCCTTCTTCAATAGGCTGTGATGGCTTGATGTGACCTTACACCCAAGACTCTCGGGTAGGTTTTGATTGGGGTGGTTTTAGCCCAAGACTCTTCGGGCAGGTTTACTATTTCCCCAGAATCTTCGGGATGAGGCCCAAGTGTGTGCGGGTGGGATATGTGGTTGTGAGGCCAAGGTGTGTGCGGGCGGGATATGTGGTTGTGAGGCCCAGGTGTGTGCCGGTGTGATATGTGGTTGTGAGGCCCAGGTGTGTATGGGCGGGAAGAGTGTGGTAACGTCAGGACATTTGCCTTTTGGAAGAGCAGCTAACTTGTGGGAAATGGGGCGGGGTACCCAATACTCTTGTTCTTATATACTACTACCTGTTGTTTTGTGTTTTGGTAAGCGTGGATGGTGAGGTTGGGTGGATAAAATTCTTTGCTAGGTTTTGGTTTCTTCTATTGTTCTCACGGGGCATTAGGATGTCTCCCCACTTGTGCATGAGAGCTTTAGGTTTCCCTAGTGAGTATACTTGTATGCTCACCCTATTTTTACTTTCAGGTTTCCAGGAGGACTACCAGGGCCGTGCAAGACCCTACTAGTTGGTACAGTTGGAGTTTTTGTAGTTTGCTGTACTCTTGTGACTTTTGGTATTGTACTTTTGAGCTTTCTTGTACTTTTACTTTGATTCAGAATTGTTTAAACATGCATGTGGGATTGGTTTGGGTTTATTTCCATTTACCTGTTATTTTTTCTTTTGGTGTTTGTCTCTTCCTATTTCCTGATCATAAATAATAAAAAGGGTAATGCCTCCCATATTTGTGAAAACTCATACCCTTGGTGCAAGTCGCCACTCCGGGGCCTACTGGAGGCGAGACTCGGGGGTCATTATCTCCCTTTCACCATTGCCAGCTCAGGAGGGGCATCTTTGGTGAGAGGGGGTCATGACATCATAAAATTACAAAAAAATGATGAAATTATAACAGTAGGAGAACAAGGACAAGAAAACATTGAATTTCCCCATCCCAAAACAAAAAACAAAAATTGGGCCAAGTTATTCCACATCTCTGGGAAAATCCTGACTGTGCACGCACTTCACTCAGAGACATATGGACGGAGCTCTGATGACTGAAGAATCTCTTGGATCACAATGAGGTACAATAATCCACTTGTCACAAACCATTATTCAGAAGACACTTCCCGTATAACTTAAAAAGACTAACTGAAAAACCCCAATGATGGCTGGTCTACATAGGATTGTGTCAAGATGACTTTGAGTGTCCAAACTGGCCGTACTAGATTCATACAAGTGAATAGTTCGATGAAGGAGAATTTGGAAGAAATGAATATGATTCCTTAGAGACAGGTTCCTCAAGAATGCACCCCTATCTAAATGGCGAACCTTTACAATTGAAAAGGGACACCGAATTGCAGACTTCCTACACTCTAGAAACTAACTTGACTAAGAATACCTCATTCACCAACATTCCAAGATGAACTTCACCGGATGATAGAAAATTTTCCAAGATATCCGAACAAAGACCCCAAATTATTAGAGGATCCTTTAATTGACCTCTAATTCCACCCATAAGGAGTTATAAACCAACTCAATAAAGTGATCAACAAAATATTTCATGGTCAGGTAGCCCTATCAAACATCCCGAAACTCTTCTACCTTCCTCGACTTCACCTCCTAAGGTATAAACCTTTGGAATAAAGTGGTTTGAAACAATTACCATGTCATCCCAAAATCCAATGATGATGGGATAAATAACTTCCAATGGTCAAAATATGGACCCTCAAGCAAACTCAAGACATCACAAACTCAAACTGCCTTGGGAGTTCCCAATAGTTTGAGGATGCACTCAACCGCTTCCAGCCACTCCATTCCCTCTAACAGACCTTGATCTCCATGAAGGACATGAAAAATTAATGAAGAACAAAAAACTAGGAAATAATGATTGGAAATCTTAAAAATATTTCATGGAATCATTTAAAAAAAAACATAAAACACAAACCAAAAACAAAATCAAACCGAAGCACAATCAAAAGTAACTCCTTGATCCTAAAACAATCTGCTCATATAACAAAAAAATAGAAACACAAATAAAAACATTACTTTCCAAAGAAACCATTATCATTTAAATTTCAAGATCATCTTTTTCCAAGGAAACTTTTAAAAAAAACCCCATGTTATTTTAAAGAAACAAATTTACAAAACTATTTTCTTCTTTCAAATTCACATTATAAAAACAAGGAAAAGCCTCTAATTTCAATTACCCACCCATGAAATCCCATGAGCTGTCACACTTGTGTTCATCTGTTTCCATCCATAATTTCAAACACACACATTCCATAAAAATACCCCCATATGTTAAAATATTTATAAGTAATACCTATGGTTACCCTTACCATTCAATTTCCATAACCCAAAACCCACCAAATTAAAAGTCCAAAACATTTTCCTTTTAACACTGTTTTACAAATTTCAAACGATTTGAAAGAAATAATTCTTTGTTTTCATAAATTGTTTCATCTTAAAATCTTAGTCACACCAAATAGAACTAGACTAAAATAGGGATCAATCTGAATCACTTGAGGGAGGAAGTATTAGTCATGTATAACCCAGATACATGGTAGTTATCCATGTACCAAGTAGGCAATAAAACATAAGAGGACCTTGAACTATGCACTTGGATTCCACCTGGATCACTAATCCATGTGGGATCACAACATGAAACTAGTTCTTCTCCATTTTCATCCCTCAATACAAAAAAAACAATGAAAAGTCAAGACATAATTCCCAGGATACCCCTAGAAACATAGGTCCTGTCATGAGTGGTGGTGATCAGGCACCAACCAATAACCTACCTCATGAGCTCTGAAAATCCTAATCTCCAAATACCTGACACCCCAAATAAGAATAATCTCCTCTGATACCATTTTTTCATGAACTAGGTCAGGATTCTATCTGACCCAACCTCCAACCTAATCCACAACTTGATCTTAAGGACATTCTCGATCCCCATAGGCTGAAATCTAGTTCTAGGCATAAAATAAACAAAAATGGAAACAATTTTAGACTAATAAACAAGACTAAATACAAAAAAAATAAACAAACTGAGCATGCAACAATGACCAATATCTGAATCTCAACCAAATATAATAAAATGATGTAGTTATAAGACACAACTGAAAGAAGAAGAAAATAAAACCAAAGTGCTACCAACATGATCTCTATGTGACCTCAATGTCACCACTGTCCACAAGACCGAACCAATCCAATATCCAGATCAACCAAGAAACCTGAAAAAGAAGTTGAACCAGCAAAAATGATCATTTCTATAGATACTGAGTGGGACAATAAGGGTGTGGGCTAGATATCTTAGTAATCCAAAACCAAAGAATTTGCGTGTTTCCTTTCCAAAAAATTATCTGTTAACACTAGTTTGAAATACATTTATGAAAATAGTATTTTCTAATTTTAAATAAACAACACAACTTCATATTTTCCAAAATAGCACACACCACAATTTTATTAGTTCAAAATAGTTGAAAATTTTGAAACCCCAAACCCAAACCATGTTCCAAGAAAAACAAATACCAAGCTATGATGAAAATAGATGGGTAATGAAAGATGAAAACTAAATGTAATAAAAGTAAATAGATAGATATAAAGAGTAACCATGGGTGATCTTATACATCCATAGAATGACCCCTGACTTTCCTCTGTTCAGAACCACCTTCCGGGGTATGGTGAAGACCTAAGTCTATTAAAAACTGGTCGCCCTCAACTAACCAATCTTTTGGCACAACCCACCTGTCCTCTTGATGATATAGGGGGTACCAAATCGTCTAATAGGGACTGAAAAGATACCATCACTCGATTCTCTAAAATAAACTCAGGAACCGATGGTAAAAGTAAACTCTATAGTAGGATTCCATCACAATCATAAATCATCTTACCTGCTGTTACCACACTTTCCTACCCCAAAAATGGGCACTACTATACTATAAACCATAAAATAAGATCCCTCCTATAGAGGTTCCCACTATATATATATACATATACATTAGATCATTGAAGGAGTCTATCAGGACATCACATTACTTAGACTTCAACACCTTTTTGTAAAAAAATGTGCAAATTTCTAAATAGGCCTTCGGTTTTATATATCCAAATGGATTTACCAAATACATTACACATGTTTTTTCTAAAATAATACCGAAAACCACTTTTATATTGGAAATGTTAAATGAGTCCTTAAGATAAACATTTACCAAAACATAATCCAATTGCCCAACAAGCTTAGATTTTAAGATTCCATTTTAAAACAGTCTTTGAAATTACACAAGGGAACCAAAACCATTTTAGAAACCACGGTTAATGGAAAACATTACTTTAGGGTACCATATTCATTTTAGTGTACACCCATGTGTGAACCAGGTTCACCTATTGATGCTCCATCATCCAATGATATCCTCTAAGTTTCCACGAATACCCCCAAAAATCATTTTTAAAACCATCACATTATTTTAAAATAAAACCAATCATTCAAAAAAAAATAAAAGAGAATAAAAAACGTTCTTTGAAAGAGTGTAAACCCTTAAATAATATTCCATTATGGCCATAAAACCAAAAAGGCATCCAAATTTCACATTAACCCTACAAGGGACCAGCCTTAAAACATTACATAATCTTGAATTAAATGAATAATTCAAATTAAGGATCTTTTTAGGATTAGAGTTTTAGATAATTAGGCTATAACTATTACATTACATTTCAAAAATTACAAATCCGAAACTTCTACCCAGTTTCCATTTTTTTCATAAAATAATACTCTTGAAAAAATGAGTAATGTCTAGTTTCATGTTTAAGACAACATGAATTTTCCTTCATCCCATCCTTGACCCTATTCATCTTTAAGTCCTGTGAAAAACATTTCAAAACTTGGGATGATCATAAAAAGCTCAGTAAGTTTTATAAAATAAATAAAGAAAACATTATTCCATAAAAACATAATCATATTAAAACAACTCATGAAATAATAAGATTTATGAATAACACATAGAAAACATAAATCAGAAAGGTAACTTGTGGCATCCATAACATACTTACGTTGTAGATTTCACAACTACGTAGGGAGTCACATTTAGAATACCCATCATAGTATATTTATTAACTATATTTGTAGAAACATTATCATTTAACTCTGTCACGTTAACTAATGAATTGGAGAGCTATCTCGGGTTCACCCCCCCTAGGTTTATCACAGAACCACCTGTATACGTAAACGATTCCCAAAAATCATTATATATTCATAACACATAAAACAAACATAAAGGAATGATAACATTCCAACACAATTTAAATATATTGACATAAAAAATCCATCATCAAAACCATTTTCAATACCAAAATATGTAAAATTAGTATATGGTAATTATTTTCCTTTTAACAACATTACAACTTGATAAGGAAGCCATAGATCAAATAATACTCACGGCAGTGGAAAGGTCATTTTCACCACTTATGTTAAAAAGAAACATTACTTTTTGTCTTTTAATAGAATGCCTCGTAAAAAAGTTTCCCTTTGAAGGAAATGAAAATTAAAAGGTGTTTATATGCCGTATAAAAAAAAGTGGTGTATAAAACAAAATATTCCTTAATGAAAAAAGATTAAGACAAAGTATTTTACCTTGCGCCTGACTTGACTCATTTGTTCTTTAATATAATGAATAATAAAATTAAGCTAATCTCTAGTTTCTTAAGAACCTTTTTCAGGTTAATTATTATTTTAATATCATTTATAACCACTTTATAAACATCAAATAATCATTTAAGTTAATAATGGTCGTTTTGTTGATATTTGGTACTTGAGTCAAAAATGAACTTCTTATAATTACAAGTTATTCATTTGGTCAAAATTCCATTATCTACATAATGATATTCATGATTTAGATATCATATATATCATATATATTCATTATATATTTGTAATTATAATATTACATAACATTTGTAGATATGAAATGAAATGCAACATTTAGGGAGACGATAATCGTTCTGTACGCATGAACACTATGTTCATTTAAATTTGATTTTTAATAGAAAGAAAAATTAATGATAAATAGGTATATTATAATTCCAGTATAATATAATATATAATTTAATTAACTCTATCATTTATAAGTTCCACGAATGGAATGAATGAGTCATATAACTTTGAGGGGGCGGTTGTCCGCACTTCCTCAAATGAAATTATCGTATTTACCCATTATGGAAACCATAAATGTATTCTATAAATGAAAAATAAATATGTACACATACAATACAAATATATTATATATCACATATAAATACAGTTCCATTTTAATGGCCACCATAAGAGGTGGTAGGAGAAAATTGAACAATCATAGTTTCATGAGGCAATAGTTCTCCGTCCCCAGAAACAGTATGTTCTTTACCCATTAGACGGATGTGTGTGTAAGTGTAGTTATAATACTTCACATAACAAAATCCTAGTATATTGAAGATACTATCTTTATTATAAAATAATGTAATAAATAGAGTTTAGGGGGTTTGAGATGTAAAATAAAAGAAAATAACTTAACTGAAGACGTCACCTTTAAGTCGGGTAATTCCCTTTTGTTTGAACCAAAAGGATTTCTTGAATTGATTTATGCTTAAGGTAAGGATTGTAGGTGGAAGAGAGGGATACTGAGAGATTATTTGGGCAAGTGTTTTATGATAAAAGGGGATTGAGAGGTGTGAGTTTTGGGTTAAAGGTGAGGGCATTTTATAAGGGGGAGGGGGGCTCTTTAGGAATGTTTGAAAATATTATTTTATTATATATTTTTTTTCGGTTTTGAATGGTCAGAAACTTATTAAAGTAGAATTTAAGATGAATCTTGTTTGAAATAAAATCATTCAATAAGAAATGGATAGTTTTTGGATATTTTTTAATCTTTATATTATTATTTATTTAAATCATTCATTAATGAGGTAAACACTGCATTATTATGGTGTCAGAAATGATTTTAATTATTTGAGGTCTAAAAATTATAAAAAATACCATTATATAGGAAATATTTTTATATATCTAATTAAAATTTAGAGTTGAATATATAACTTATATAACCCCATATAAAAATTGATTTACTAAAAGATATATGTTTAAGTCATTTTTGTCATTACATTAAATTAATTAATATAAAGTGTCATTATCACTCGTAAGTGGCTCCATGGGGTTCCAAAATCAACCCAAAGAGGCCCATGATCAGAAATGTATCAACCAATAGGATTAAGAAACATTTTAGGGTAATTTAACATTATTATAATATTATTTTTACCATGAATTTCCATATTTACTTTTAACCGTGGTAAATAAAATTCAATGTTACTATTCACCAAAAATTATTTTCATCTTATTGAACCAAAATTTTCATAAAAATAACAAAAATGCATGTCATATTTTCAAAATTCAATTAATAGAAGTGGTAAAATTTAATTCAAATGAATAAGTCGGTTTTTAACTACTACACATTGTTTTCACTATTGATCAAAGATTGAATTTTTTCAAAAGAATGCCAAAAAATCAGCAAAAGCTATATTTTATTTTCCGAATTATAAATTTATGTCTATTGTAGAAAATTAAAAACATATAATTTGCATTAATTTATTTAAAATTAATTCCCTTTGTGAAAATAAAAAGCGCGTTTTTATGAAATAATAACTATAAAAAGATTGACACTTGTTTATGTCCAATTTCAATGTGAAATTACATCCTATGACCAACATTGGATTATATGGTAAAAATATAATCTAATTAAACTTTAAACCCAATTATAAAGATTATCTAACCATATAAATAAATTGGATTAAAAGGCAGTTTTGAATTAAAATACAGTATTTTTCACTCTTCATTTAAAAATGAATTTTATCAGAAAAATACCAAAAATTTACCTAAAGTAAAATTTGATGTTCTGATCCTATAGAAGAATTTTATTTTTTTTTTGAAATAGAATATATAAAAGTGACCAAAACTAGATTTAAATAGAGTTTTCCATCAAAAGGTAGTAAATTGACCTTTTAATGAATATTAGTGTATTTATGATTAAAATCATATTCTTTCTTATTTTAAGCCTCTAGAATTTATTGGATAAATGTAAAAACATTTAACAAACATGTATATTCATATTATAGTTAGTTATGTTCATTCCCACCAACACATTGGCTAGACGTTAACTACTATTTTAAATAATATTATCTTATTATTTTTTTGAATGACTCAATATTGTGTGAAACATTAGACATTTGAGAAACCCATTGTTGCGTGTCAGGTACGCCATAAAACATAGAACCCACAATAAAGTAAAATTAATATTTAATTCAAAAATATGAAAATTTATTATTCTTTATTTACCGAGGATGTTACATCCTTCCCCCCTTTTGGAAATTGTGTCCTCATAATTTTTTATTCACTTATCAAATAAGTGGTGGTATTTATCCCTCATAACATTTTCAAATTCCCATGTTGCCTCTTCAACCATACGGTTTTCTACGAAACCATTACCTTATGAATTACCTTATTCCTAAAAACTTTCTCTCTTCAGTCAAGAATATGGACTGGTTGTTCCTTATAAGAGAGATTCTCTTCCAATTGAACTACACCTGATATCAAAACACGAGATGGATCCAACATATACTTTCTTAACGTTGAATCAAGAAAAACATAGCGTACCTGGGATAAATTTGGAGGTAAATCCACTCTGTATGAAACTGATTGAAATTTCTCCAGGATTTTATAAGGTCCAATGAACCTCGAACACATCTTTCAGTTCTTGACAAAATGAATCACACTTTTCCATGGAGAAACTTTGAGAAAAAAATGATCATATACCTCAAAAGAAAGATCCTTCCTCTGGTTATCTGCATAACTTTTCTGCCTTCTCTAAGCTGTTCTCATTTGCTTCTAAATCAAACAAACATTTTCAGCCATCTGTTCTACCAATTTTGGTTCTATAAACATCCTTTCAGTTACTTAATACCAAAAATATGGAGTTCGACATCACTTCCCATATAATACCTCAAATGGATCCATATGTATACTCTGTTGTTATAAGAAAAGTCAACCAAAGAAATATGTTGGAAACAACTTCCCTGGTATTCCACTAAGAAAGAACGCAACATATCCTATAATTTCTGAATTGTTCGTTCTGACTACCCATCTGATTGAGGATGAAAAGCTGCAATAAAATTCAATTCAAAACCCAACGACTTCTGAAGGCCTTTCCAATAGTTAGAAGAAATTCAGTGATCAAGATCAAATACAATAGAGAGGGTAACTACATGCAACCTAAATATATTTTTAAAATATAACCGAAAAATGTGATCTAGAGAAAAAATATCCCAATTATGAAATAAATGATCATATTTAGTCAATCGATCAACAATAACTCAGATTTCACTATTACCTCGAGATGTCTTTGGTAATACCACAACAAAGTCCACTGATATGTTTTCCCATTTCCACTCTAGAACCAATAAATACTGAAGCATCCCTTTTGGTAACAACCGATCTACTTTATCCCTTTGAAAATTAAAACACTTTATAGTAAAATCAACAATATCTCTTTTCATTCCATCCAACCAGTAAAACTCACGAAGATCTATGTACATCTTAGTACTGCCAGGATGAAAAGAAAATATAGAAATATGACCTTCACATAACAATTCATTATTCAACTATGAATGACATGGCACACATAATTTCTTTCCAAATCTCAAAATAAAATCATTATCAATTTTAAAATAAAGAAACTTACCCTTCTGAACTAATTTTACATGTTTCTACAATTCACTATATTTCCTCTATGCTTTCTTAATTCTGTCTGATAGAGATGATTTCACTAACACATAAAACAAAACAGAGTAATTTCTTACACCAAAAAATTCTTTGCCAATGTTCATCAAATCAAAAACCAAAGGATCTCATTCCAAACGTAGCATGGTTAATGAAGCAATACTTTTTTGACTCAAATCATTAGACACTTTATTTGCCTTTCCTAGATGGTAATGAAATGCGCATTCATAATCCTTGATTAATTCCAAACATCCCCTCAATCTCATGTTCAATTCTTTATGAGTTAATATATACTTCATTATTTTGTGATCAGTATATATTTCACACTTTACTCTATACAGATGATGTCTCAAAAATTTTAAAGCAAAAAAAGAAGCTAATTCCAAATAATGTGTTGGGTAATTTAACTCATGAGGTTTAAAATGACGTGATGCACAAGCAATTACCTGACCATTCTATATAAGGACAATGCCATGTCCTTTCAACAAAGCATCATTGTATAAAACAAACACACCATTTATGGAAGGCAGTTCCAAAACTGACCATTCATCAATCTTCTTTTCAATTCTAGAAAAAAATCATCACATTCTTTTGTCCAAATGAAATTAACAGCTTTTTGAGTTTACTTAGTCATTGGACTAGATAACCATGAAAAATTCTCATCAAACCTCCAGTAATAACCTACTAAACCAAAAAAACAACATATCTCGGTTATATTCATTGGTCTTGGCCATTAGTAAAAAAATTTATTTTACTAGGATCAATAGTTATTCCATTTTTTAAAACAATGTGACCAAGGAATGAAATTTATTGTAACCAAAACACACAATAACAGAATTTCCCATACAGTTTACTTTGTTTTAGAGTTTTCAAGACAGCCCTTAAATGACTTTAATTCTTCCATTTTCTTTTAGAATAAACCAAAATATCATCAATAGTCACAACCACCATTTATCAATTGATTCTTCCGATCCATCACTACAACAGACTATTCAATTCTGATTCTGACCATCTCAAGATTCTGATTTGGAATTTCATTTCCTCTTGATGTCATCTCAACATAGCTTCCCTATTTCCTCTATGGAAAACCATTCTGAACATAGAAATATCTTAGGTGAAGCAACATGGTAATCTATAAATTCTATATCTTTAACATATATTAATTTATGGATATTAATTTAAAAATACCCTAACTCCTAAAGTTGTCTAAACTGACCTTTAATACCAACTATATGGAACCGGCCTTAAAACATTACATAATATTTTATTAAATTAATTATTCACATTGAGGATCTTTTCAAGTTTAGAGTTTTAGTGAATTAGGCTATAACTATTAAATTAGATTAAAAAAATTACAAAGTAGACACATCTACTCAGTCTTGATTTTTTTTAAGAAAATAAAAACTCTTGAAAAAAAAGAGTCATGTCTAGTACCATGTTTTAGACAACATGACTTTTACTTGATCCGATCCTTGACCTTATACATCTTTAAGTCTAGTGAAAAACATTTCAAAACATGGGATGAGCATAAAAAGCTAAGTATGGGTTACAAAATAAGGAAATAAAACATTAGTCAATCAAAAAATGATCTTATTAACATACCTCATAAAATCATAAGATTTATGAATAACACATAGAAAACATAAATCATAAAGGTAACTTGTGGCATCCATAACATACTTAAGTTGTAGCTTTCACAGCTACGTAGGGAGTTAAATTTGGAATACCCATCATAATATATTCCCTAAATATATTTGGAGAAACATTATTATTTACCTCAGTCCTGTTACCCAATTCATTGGAGAGATATCATGGGCTCACCCACCCTAGGTTTATCACGAAACCACCCGTACACATAAAAAATTCTCAAAAACCATAACATATTCAAAACACATAAAACAAACATAAAGGAAAGATAACATTTCCACATTATTTAAATATATTGACATAAAAAATCCACTATCAAAACCATTTTCAATAACAAAATACGTACAATATTATATGAAATTTATTTTTCATTTCAAAACATTACGACTTGTTAAGGAACCCATAGATCAAATAATACTTGTGGCGGCAGAAAGGTCGTTGTCACCGCTTACGTTAAAAAGAAACATTCATTCTCTTCTTTAAGTAAAATGCTGTGTAGAAAAATAATCCCTTTGAATGAAATGAAAATTCAAATGTGTTTATACACGATATAAAAGAAAGTGGTGTATAAAACAAAATACACCTCAATGAAAGGAGATTGAGAAAAATTCCCTTACCTCGCGTCCGACTTGAATCATTCGTTCTTTAATCTACTAAATAACAAAAAAAAGTAAATTTCTACTTGTTTAAGAACATTTTTCAAGTTTATTATGTTTTTATATCATTTATTACCTCTTTATAAACATTACATAATCATTTAAGTAAATAATGGTTGTTTTGTCGATATTTGGTACTTGAGTCAAAAATGAACTTCTTATAATTACAAGTTGTTCATGTTGTAAAAATTATATTATCTAAAAAATTATATTCATGATTTAGATATCATATATATCATATATATTTGGTATATATATGTATTTATAATATTACATAACACTTGGAGATATGAAATGAAATGCACCGTTCATGGAGATAGTAAGTCGTACATATGCATGAACGCTACTTTCATTTCTATTTCATATTTAATAGAATGAAAACTTAATGAGAAATAAATATATTATAATTAAATATAATATAATATATAATTTAATTAACTATATCCTTTATATGATCCATGTATGGAATAAACGAGTCATATCACTTTGAGGTGGCCATATTCTGCACTTCCTCAAATTAAATTATCATATTTAACCATTATGGAAACCATAAAGGTATTCTATAAATGAAAAATAAATAAGTATAGAGAAAATATAAATATAATTTATATCATATATAAATACGGTTCCATCTTAATGTCCACCATATGAGGTGGTAGGAGAAAATTGAACAATCATCGTTTCGTGAGGCAGTAGTTCACTGTCCACAGAAATTGTATGTTCTTTACCATTCAGACGGATGTGAATGTAAGTGTAGTCCTAATACTTCACATAAAAACATATTATTATATTTACGATACTGGTGTTGTTATAATATAATGAAATAAATAGAGTTTAGGGGGTTGTATATGTAAAATAAAAGAAAATAACTTAAGAAAAGATGTTACCTTTAAATCGGGTAACTCCCTTTGGTTAGAACCAAAAAGTTTTATTGAAGTGATTTTTGCCTAAGGTAAGGCTTCTAGGTGGAATAGAGGTATGTTGAGTGCTTATTTGGGCAGATTTTGGATAATACAAGGGGCTTGAGAGGTGTGAGTAATGTGATAAATTTCTGGGATTTTTATAAGGGGAGGAAGGGCTCTTTAGGAATGTTTGAAAATATTATTTTATTATATAATGATTTTAGGTTTATAAAGGTCCAAAACTTATTAAAGTCAAAGTTAATATGAATCTGGTTCTAAATAAAATCATACAATAATAATTGGACAGGTTATGGATATATTTTTAATATTTATAATCTTATTTATTTAATCATTCATTAATGAGGTAAACATAACATCATTATTTTGTCATAAATTTTTTTATTTATTTGATGTCTAAAAATTAAAAACAAATACCATGATATAGGAAATATTTTTATCTTTATAATGAATATGTATAGTCTAAGAGATAACTTACATAACCCCATGTAAAAATTTATTTACTAAAAGATATATGTTTAAGTCATTTTTGTCATTACATTAAATTAATTATTATAAAGTTTCATTATCACTCTTAAGTGGCTCCATGGGGTCCAAAAATTGACCCAAAGATGACCATGGTCGGAAATGTATCATCCAATTGGATTAAGACACATTTTAGGGTAATTTAATATTATTATAATATTATTTTTATCTTGAATTTCCATATTTAACTTTAACTGCGGTAAATAAAAGATAAAAGTTACTATTCATAAAAATTATTTTCATCTAATTGAAAAACATTTTACTTAAAAATAAAAACCATGTATGTATAATTTTTGAAATAAAATTTACAGAAGTAGTAAATTTTTATTTAAATAAAGATGTTGATTTTAACCACTACTCAGTGTTTTCACTATTCATAAAAAAATTGATGTTTTTCAGAAAAATACAAAAACATCAGCTAAGGATATATTTGATATTATAAATTAAAAAATTATGTATATTTTACAAAACTATAAATATAGAATTTTCATTAATTAATTTAAAATTAATTCCCGTTGTCAAAACAAAACGCGTGTTTTTATAAAATAATAAGTATAAAAAGATTGACACATTTTTATGTTCCATTTCAAAGTGAAATTACTTCCAACGACCAAAAATAAATTAAATAGTAAAAATATTATCTAATTACACTTTAAAACCATTTAAAAAGATTATCTAACCATATAAATAAATTGGAATAAAAAACAGTTTTGAATTAAAATACAGTATTTTTAACTATTCATTAAAAATGAATTTTATCAGAAAAATACCAAAAATTTACCTAAAGTAAATTTTTATGTTCTAATACTAAATAAGAATTTTATTTTTTCAAATAGAATATATAAAACTGATCAAAACTAGATTTAAGTATGGTTCACCATCAAGAGGCGGTAAATCGACCATTGAATGAATATTAGATTATTTTTTCTTAAAATTAAATTCTTTCTTATTTTAAGACTTTAATATTTATTGGATAAATGTAAAAACATTTAACAAACATGTATATTATTGTTGTAGTTAGTTTTATTCATTCCCACCAAAACAACGTCTAGGCATTAACAACCATTTAAAATAATAATATATAATTATTTTTTAGTATGACTCAGCACTGTTTGTAACATTAGACACTAGAGAAACCCATTATTGTGCATCAGGTACACCATCAAATATATCATTCCCTTTAAAGTAAAATTAATAATTACTTCACAAAAATGAAAATGTATTATTCTTTATTTACCTGGGATGTTACATCCTTCGCCCTTTTAGAAATTGCGTCCTCAAAATTTTTTATTCACTTACAAATCAATGGGTGGTATTTATCCAACATAGCATTTTTAGATTCCTACGTTGCCTCTTCAACCATATGATTTTTTTCACGAAACCTTTGCCTGATGAATTACCATGTTCCACAACACTTTCTCTTTTTGGTCAAGAATCTGGACTAGTTGTTCCTCATTAGTGATATTTTCTTCCAACTGAACTACCACTGGGCTCAAAACATCAGATTCATCCAGCATATACTTTCTCAACATTAAAATCTAAAAAAAAATGTCTACCAAGGATAAAAATGGAGGTAAATCCACTATGTACAGAACTAATCCAAATTTCTCTATGATTTCATAAGGTCCAATTAACCTTGGACTCAACTTTCTTTTCTTGGAAAAACGAATCACACTTTTCCATGGAGAAACTTTGAGAAGAACATGATCACCTACCTCGAAAGAAAGATATTTCCTCCGGTTTTTTGAAAAACTCATTCTTCCATATCTAAGATATTTTCATGTGCTTCTAAATCAACTAAATTTTTTCTACCATCTCTTCTACCTATTCTGGTACCATCAACATCTTTTATCTACTTCATCACAAAATGATAGAGTTCGACACCGATTCCCATATAATGCCTCAAATGGAGACATCTGTATATTGGAAGGAAGACTGTTATTATAAGAAAATTCAACCATACAAAGATGTTGGTCCCAACTACCCTTGTAACCCCTGATCAAGCACGTAGCATATACTACAAGGTATAAAATTTTCATTTTGACTATCCTTCTGATTGAGGATGAAAACCTGTTCTAAAATTTAATTCAGAACCCAATGACTTCTGAAGGACTTCCCTAAAGATAGAAGTAAACATGGGATCATAATCCGATATGACGGAGAGGGGAACTCTATACAACCTGACTATCTCTTTTACATTTAACTAAGAAAGTTGATCTAGAGAAAAGAATCCCGAATAGGAAGGAAAAAAGAAGATTTAGCCAATCGATCAAGAATAACCATGATTTAATTATTATGTCGAGATGTCTTTGGTAATCCCAAAAAAAGTCCATGGATATATTTTTCCATTTCTACTCAGGCACCAGTAAACAATGAAGTGACCCTTTTGGTAATATCCGCTCTGCTTTAACCTTTTGAAAATTCAAACACTTCATATTAAAATAAACAATATCTATTTTCATTCCATCCCACCAATAATACACTCGAAGATCTCTGTACATCTTAGTACTGCTAGGATGAACTGAAAACAGAGAACTATGAGCTTAACATAACAAATCATTCTTCAATTGTGAATCACATGGCACACATAATATGTTTTTCAACCTCAAAACACAGTCTCTATCATGATTAATATTCGGAAACTTATCCTTCTGAACTAATTCTACCTTTTTTTTTCAACTCACTGTCTTCCTTATTCGTATTATTTATTCAGTCTAATAGAGACGATTTCACGGATACCTAAAAAAATAGAGGAATTACATGCCCCAGTAATCTCTATTCCAAAATTCAAAAAATAATAAACCAATGGATCTTATTCCAAATTTAATATGGTAAATGTAGCATTACTTTTCCGACTCAGAGCATCCACCACTTTATTTTCCTTTTCGGGATGGTAATGAATCGTGCAATCATAATCCTTGATTAATTCCAACCATATCCTCCGTCTCATGTTCAATTATTTCATAGTGAATATATACTTCAAAAATTTGTGATCAATATATATTTCACATTTTATTTCATATAGATTATGCCTCCAAATTTTTAAAGCAAAAACAATACCAGCTAATTACAAATCGTGTGTAGGGTAATTTAAATCACGAGGTTTCAACTTACGTGAAGCATAAGCAATTACCTGATCATTATGCATTAGGACACAACCATCAAATGGTGGTAAATTGACATTTTAATGAATGTTAGATTGTTTGTTCTTAAAATAGTGTTTTTTCTTATTTTAAGCCATTGAAATTTATTGGATAAATGTAATAACATTTACCAAACATGCATATTGATATTGTAGTTAGTTCTGTTCATTCACACCAATACAACTGCTAGTAATTAACTACCATTTAAAATAATTTTATATTATTATTTTTCTGTATAACTAAACATTTTTTGCAACATTAGATGTTAGAGAAACCCATTGTTGCGTGCCAGGTACCCCATCAAACATAGAATCCCCATTGAAGTAAAAATTAATATTTAATTCATTAATTTGATAATTTATTATTATTTATTTACCTGGGACGTTACAAACCCAAATTCATAAATTAAAACTATGTATTTATAATATTTCAAGTGAAAAATATCACAAAAGGCTTGATTTTATCTTAAGAAAATAATAGGAATTTAATCAAACACATTAAGTTCACAAACACATAGGCATAATTGAAGAATGACTCCAAAAGATATTTTAACAATTTTTAAAAATTCCAAAAAACCATAATAATCTAAATAACTACCCTATAGGGGTGAAAATAATGTTTATCAATTTATTAAAAATGCTCAAGAATCAACAGAATGTTCTTGAAAGGAAAAACATGGAGAGGAATATCTCAATAGTGTGATAATACGATAAAACCTTCAGAGAATAGAGATATAATCCACATGAACATTTCAATTTCCCTAGAACCCAACCAAAAATCAACCAAAAATCAACCCTAGCTTCTAGAATTCATCCAGATGAGACCCCACTAAAGGTAAACCCAGAAATCAAGAGGGAAGAAGAGAAAGAGGAAGAAAAGAGACCCAAAACCCTAAATCTCACCTTGTAATCAAAGAGGAAGCACTCAAGGGGGAGGATAAACCATGGAGAGGGACATATTAGGCTCCCATCATGTTCCAAAACTGACCAAGAGGGAGGGTATGAATTATAGTTAAATTTTTAGGAGGATAGATTTGGTATTTTAACTTTTTAATGACCTTGGTCGATCACCCAGTTTTGCTATAAAATTTTCCAAACTGTGCACCAACCATGCGGTAATCACTACCTAAGAGTGAACCGACCGCATGAAAAACCTGGAAGATTTGAACACCATTCTCAAATCATGTGTTAGCTTCTATCCAACTCTAGGACCTTCTTCATGATTACCTGTGCTGGGCCGCACAGTTTTTACTAACTGTACGGTGCCCGTACACATGATAAAAACTCACCTGATCTTTCAAAATTTCGAAAAATTCAACAGGGGCTGAACAGAAACCTCAACCAAAAAGACCCAAGATTTAGAAAAGAAGAAAATAAAAGTTTTTCCAAGGTTTGGGTGTAAAAATTATCCCCAAGACAAACACATTATTCCCCAAAAATTCAACAAGCTGAAAGATTGACAAAACATAAACTCATGCACGTTCAAAACTGAGGGAAACCATGAATCTTTGGGTGACTATTCACTACTCAAGTCACACACGACTAGTCCAAATGAAACCAAAAAATAAGAATTATGGGAGAAAACAAGGGGATTATCCCCACTAAAAGAACTCAAATGAACTAGAAAATTAAAAACCAAAAACACCACCAAAACTCAAACAAGAAACCCGCTATAGATCGACATGAAAAATAGGGACCCTAAGAACAAACTCATCTTCTCCACACTAACAATACAACACTAATACCATAACTAGGAATGAGGGAATTAGAAATGAGATCACATCCCACTTCCTTACCACATACTAAACAACACCACTACTAGATCCCAAAATTTTCCAACACACTAGACCCCTAGCACATGGGGAAAGTCAATGGAAAGAACTTGAAGAAAAACCAATTATAGAACCAAATCACTATCCATTAATCCCAAAAAACTCAAGAACATCCAAATTATCACTAATAAAATTTAACCAACCCACAAAATATTTGATCACACACTAAAAAAATAATTTAGAAGTTCACATTGAAATTTACACAACTTCATGGATTACAATATCTTTTCAACGAAATGAGGAACTTACAACATCATGAGAAAAAGAATAAGGAACCCTTAAAGGTAACTATCTCAAAACAAACTAGACCATGGTCTTCCATATATCCTAGTGGCTCCTGACATTGCACATGATTCACTCCGAGAACTATGGATCAGGCTTTGATGGCTGAATCACATCCTTCCTCATAGTTAGGAACAAACATCCTTTGATCAAAACCCCTTCTTCGGGTGACACTTCCTATAGAAAATTTATAGATGAACTAAATTATAAAAACGATTATTGGTCTTCAAAGTATTGCAACAATATGACTTCGAGTTTCCAAACCATCCACAATTGAAACATAAAAGGGAATTGTCCGACGAATGAGAATCTGGAACCAACAATGATGACTCCTTAGGGATAGTTTCCTATAGAATTCACGCCTTTCTAGATATGTATCATTTATGAATGACAAGGGACATAGGATTTCCAACTTCCTGTGCTCTCGAAACTAACTCAGCTAAGATTTCCTCATTAACCAACTTTCCAAACTGAAATTCACCGAATGAGAGAAGTTTCTCCATAATATACATAAAACTGAAAAGAAAAGTGGATCCTTTAACTGATCATCTAATCCCACTATAGGAGTGTAAGAAACCAACTCCCTAATGTGATCAACATAATCTTTCATGGTCAGATGGACCTACCGAAGATCCCACAACTCTTCTGCGCCCTAAAATCTACCTCCTCATGTATAAACTCTTGGATGTATGTGGTCTTAAAAAATTACCATGTCATATCAAATTCCCACGATGATGGGAAAACCAACTTCCTGTAGTCCAAATCTAGACCCTCAAACAAACCAAGGACATCATGAACTCTAACAGCCTTAGGAGTTCCCATCAACCTGAGGACATGATCTATATCTTCAATCCACTCTTCTACCTCTAACAGACCTTGATCACCATGAAGGACCAGAGAAATTTGAGAAGAAAAAAAAACAAGGCTTGAATGCTTTGAAATTTTGGAATCCTTTGTAGGAAACATTTTCTGAACAACATGGGAAAGGAAAAACAAAAAAACATCAAACTGAAGAACAATAAAAAGCAACAACTTGAGCCAAAACAATTATCTCATAATCAAAACAAATAAAATCAAAACCAAAAAATTCCATTCAAAATCCATCATTCTCAATTATATTTCAATAATGATTTCTTCTATTGTCAATTTTCCCAACAAAACCCACATTATTTTAAGGAAAACCAATTTCTGAAACCATTTCCTTATTTCAAATTCACCTTAGAAAAAAGTCCAAGCCTCTAATTTCCATTATCCATCTATGGAATCCCATATTCCATTGCACATGTCTTCATCAGTTTCCTTCCATACGCGCCAACATGCACTTTCCACACACATACTACCATATGGGAAAATGTTCACAAGGAATACCAAGGGTTACTGTCACCATTACATTGCCATAACCTAAAAACCCACCAAATTTCTATTCCAAAATAATTTCTTTTAAACTATATTTTACGAGTTTCAAACCATTTGAAAGAATTATTCTTCATTTTAATGAATTAGTTTTATTTCAAAATCTTACTCAGACCGACCAGAACCAAAATGAGACATGAATCATGAAAAATCATTAAAAGGTGGAATGAGTAGTCATGCCTAACCCAGTGACATGGTAGTGATCCATGACTAGAGTAGGAAAAAACAAATAAGATGACCTTGAACCATTCACTAGGATTCCACATGGGTCACTACTCCATGTGGGATTCCAACATGACATAGAATCACATCCAATGTCTTCTCTCAATCCAAAACAAACCAAGACAAGAAAAATGCTCAATTCTCGAGCTACCCTTGGAAATTCAAGTATCGTCTTGAGTGGGGGTGATTTGGAACCAACCCATAACCTACCTCCTGATCTCTGACAATCCTAATCTTCAACTACCTAACACCCCAAATAAAAATAACCTCTTCTGATACCATTTTTTCATGAACTAGGTTGGGATTCCATCTGTCTTGACACTCGACCCGGTTTGCCTCATGGCCTGAAGGGCATTCCTGATCCCCACAAGATGGAAACTCGTGATAGGCATCAAATGTAACACAAGTGGGAATTATTTCGGAATAATAAACCAGGATCGAATAAAGCAAAATAAAAAAATGATCTTTCAATAATGACCAACAATTGAATCTCATAAGAATATAATAATATGATTTAGCTATAAGATACAACTGGAGAATCAAGAAAACAAAACCAAACCACTACCAACACGATATCCATGTGACCTCAATGTCACCACCATACACAAGACCGAAACTCTCCGAGAGACATCTCACCCAGGAAACCTGAACAACAATATGAACATGAAAAATAGATTGGGTCTACCAAAACCAACTGGTACAAGTAGGGTGGTATCTAGACAGTTCAGTTGGAAAGCACTATAGAATCAGTGTGTTTCCTTTACAGAAAATGTCCACCAGAACCTATTTGAAATAAATTTATGAAAATAGGTTTTTCCCATTTTAAATAAATATAACAACTTACTCTTTTTCAAAATAGAACATGCCACAATTTTATTAGTTTAAAAAAGTTCAAAATTTTGAAACCAAATCCCAAACCAAGTTCCAAGAAAAACAAATACCAATATATGATGAAAATAGATAGGAAATGAAATATATAAATTAAATTCTATAAAAAGTAAACAAGTAGATATAAACATTAACCATGGGAGATCATAAACATACCTAGAGTGACCCCTAGACTTACTCGGTTCAGAACCACCAGTCGTTGTTTGGTGAAACCCCTAAATCTATAACCAACTAGTGTCTCTCAGTAGACCAATCCAGTGTAACAACCCACATGGAATTTTAGTGATCCGGGGGTACAGACCCGTCTAATCGGGGATGAAAAGATACTATCACTCGATCCAATAATAGAAACCCAATAACCCATGGTAAAACTACAATGTGTAATAAGGATGCTCCCAAACACATGTCACATCTTTCCTTCTATTGTGACACTTGACTACCCCAAACACAGACACCACTATACGATAAAACATAATTGTAAATACCTCATATAGAGGTTCCCAATATATATATATATATATATACATACATATACATCATATAATTTAAGGTTCCAATTCGGTCAGCACATCACATATCATTCAACCCATTTCTTTTAAAATGTGAAAATTTCCAAATGGGCCTTTAGTTTTACATATCAAAATGAATTTACAAAAAACATCACAAATGTTATTTCCCAAAAAACACCAAACACCACTTTTATGTTTGAAATGACAAAAGGGTCCCTAAGCCAAACACTTACCAAAACATAACCCATGTTCTAAACCTGCATAGCTTTAAAGATTAACTTTTAATCGAATATTTGAATTTACACAAGGAAATGAAAACCATTTGAGAAACCAAGGTCAATAAAAAAATTACTTTAAGGTGCCACCTTCATTTGAGTGCACATTCATGTGTGTACCGGGCGCACCCATGTATGTGCCTCATCTTATCACACCGTATAAATTTCCATGAAATCACCCCAAAGTAATTTTTAAAATCATTACTTTCTTTTTAATCATAACCCAATCATTACCCAAAAATGAAAGAGCATAAGTAAAGTTCTTTTGAGACCTTGTAAAACCTTTGAGAAAATTTGACTATAGAAATCAATCCAAAAGGCATCCAAATTACACATTAACCCAAATTCATAAATTGAAACTAAGTTACCAAAATATTTAAAGGTCCAAATATCACAATAAGGATTGGTTTCATCTTAAGAGAACAATAGGAATTTAATCAAACACATTAAGTGCACCTACACATGGGCATCTATGAAGAATCCCTCAAAAATATATTTTTAACAATTTTACCAATACAAAAACACCACAATAAGCTAAAAAAAGGCTTAATAGGGGTGATAATCATGTTAATCAAATTATTAAAAATGATCCAGCATCAAAGGAATGTACCGGAAAGGAAAAAATGGAGACACATGCCTCAATGGTGTGAGAATGTGATGAAACCTTTAAAGAATAGATATCTAAGCCCCATGGACCATTAAAACACCCTATAACACAAGGAAAAACCAACCAAACATCAAAACTAGCTTCTAGGGTTTGAAAAAATGAGACCCCACCAAATGGAAACCCAGAAATCAAGAGGGAAGAGGATAAAGAAGATGACAAGAGACAAAAAACACTAAATCTAACATTGGAATCAAAGAGGAAGTACACAATGAGGAGGGGGAAACAAGGAGAAGGACTAAGGGGAATCCCTTAATGAGAAAAAACTAACCAAGGGGGAGGGGGCCAAAATATTTTTAAATTTTTTGAATTGTAGATTAGGATTTTTATCTTTTTAATGACCTGGGATAATTGCATGATTTGGCTGTACGATTTACCAAACATTACCCGAACCATGCGGTAGCCACTCCCTAAGAGGGAAACGACCACATGAACAACAAAAAAGGGTTGAAAAAAATTTATAAAACTATGAGTTAGCTTATGTAAAATAGTAGGATCTGTTACATGGTTACCTGGGATAGGCCCCATGATTTCTACTCACTGTGCGGTGCCCGTGAAAAGGCTAAAAAACTCACCCAAACATCAATTTTTTTGAATATTTCAACAGAGGATGAACCCGAACCTCAACCAAAAAGTCCCAATATAAAGAAAAGAAAAAAATAAAAGTGTTTACAAGTTCAGGTTATAGCAATGTAACACCCCAAATTTCTAAATTAAAACTTTATATTAAATAGTGTTTATGACACGCAACACCAAGTGTAAAAAGATAATTTAATAAATCAATACATTAAAATAATAAAGAAACATAATAAATCTATATATTTTAATACACATAGAACTATGTTATATTTCATCATAAGAAAGAGATACCTTCCTTTTATCTTGCACTACCTGCAAGATCGACCTTCCTCGATAGCATGCATTACTAGCAAGACCAAGTTCCACCAAATAACAATGTATTATTAAAATATTAATATTTAATGATATAATTTATATGTTATGTTTGTGGTTATAAATAGTGTTAACTAAATTATTATTATTTTGTTTATATAAATATAAAACGAATCCAATGGTTACAGATTAATAAGAACCAAGTGGATATAAAAAGAAATATTTTTATTTTTATTGTTTCAAAGAAGTTTTGTATTAATAAAAATAATTAATTAAAATTATTGAATGATTTACTTAAATATATATGTTCTATGTTCAATAAAATATTTATTATATTCTTCTACTAGGTTTTATTGGAATAATATAAGAACAAACCCAATTTCAAACATAAAAATATATATTTCTATGAAGGAAATTTTACGGCCTTTTAATGGAGAACCCACATTAAATATGAATTTTGACACTTTAATTGGCTGGATATATCGAAATATACATAATATTTGAAATGTAAACATAAGAATTATGTTAATTGAAGAGTTTATATATTTTTCAGAAACAAATCATTTTTTAAGAATAGTTAAAAATACTAAATTTTAGTTCAAAAAAGATTTTTCATCTAATTTATTTACAAGGATAAATTATACTTTTAATTGGTTTTAAGGTTATATTAGATCATATTTTTTTTTTCAATTAGTACAATTTTTTTAATTATAAAAAATTTCACCCTGATTTTTATTATAAAAACATATCAAACTTTCGGATGTTTTTACTTTAAGAACCTGCATTGTCGTCCTGCTCGTGGGATTAAATTTAAATAAATTTCTTCCACTTATATGGTTGGAATTTATAAAAAAGAATTCAATATTTGTAATAATAATAATTTATAATTTATAATAACACCAACTTTGTTTTTGAAAAAAAAATATTAGTGAAAGTGATTAAAATTAATTACAAGGATTAAGGTTAAATTAAGATTAGTAAGGGACTAAGGCTTATCATTAAGGCCCAAACCGGCCTATTAATTTCTCCAAGAGATATGTTTTGGCCATATATCGACCCTATAATATCTTTTATTGAAATTTTACCATTATTGGATCCCCTTTAAATTGTATGAGTGTGGGAAGAATTCATTTTTGAAAATATGATAGGAGTGCTACTCCTCCACGATAAAAGGCCCCCACTTCTCCCTAATACTAAAAAATCTCAAACCACCTAGGGTCGAACAATAAATACCCAAGTAGATTCCAAAAATCATTCCCATTGACCTTAAATTCTACCAATTTATAGTAAGCCTTTCCAAAAATCCATTTCGTATAAACCAAAAGGAGTTCCCAACTTTAAGATAGCTTTTGCAATTATCCCTTTTCTTTCATTTAATTTTACACCACCTCAAATATTCTTATTTCATGTTCAAGTAATATCAAAATTATCCTCAAAATAATCATATTTTTTATATTAAGCATTCTACCAACACTTTCACACACTTCCCTCTAATGGGTAACAAACAAAATGTTTACGTGTATGACGATCTACCGCCTCTCGAAACAACGATTGTTCATTTTTTCAATTACCATCTATCACAGTGGCCATTAAGAATGAAATATTGTTTATATATTATATATATATATAAAATATTTTTATGTATTTATACTTATTTAATCCTTTTATTACACATACATTTTATACATTCCATTTTGCATTAATATAATAACATCATTTGGTGAAGTGCGGACTACTTACCCCACAAAGCGATGTGACTCATTCACATTATACGTGGAATTTATAAAGGATAGATTCAATTAAAAAAATGTGAAATAAAAAAAACTATATATTATATTCAATACATAATTACATTTATGTAAATATAATACACATCAATTTCACTGTTACCCTTCCACAAACTAAAAAGTGGTAGTATCATTCGTGAACCCGTGGACTTCCGTTTCCTTAACATGATGTGATTTATTTTTTACATCAATTAAATTATATATATAATTATATATGATTAAATAATAGTTTATATATTATATAATGACAATTTTTTAAAGATATGGTGTTACTTACCTTCTTTCCATAACTGTCATTGAAAAATGGGAACGCTACTCATGCATACGTATGACCTACCGTCTCTATGATTGTAACATTGATTAATATTTCATAAAAATTTTTATTTTTTGGATTTAAAAGTTTAGATGATGTATAAATATGATACTTAATTATTTTTTTTGTGATTTTATATAATTACTCCTTTGACCATAGTTGTCTTACCAAAGCTGTTTTTGACAAATAAACCGAATTTGGTCAAAACATAAGATGTAAAAATAATTGAAAAAGTAGTTGTTTAAGAAATAGTAATAAGAAAAATAAAAGTAATGACAAAAATAAAAATTTTCTCATGAAATTAAATAATTAAAATAATTTCATTATACTAGAATTTATAGAATATTTTCCTGATAGGAAACGCGAGGTAAGGGATTCTGATCTCACTTTCTTTCCAAAAGGAATACTTAATTTTTTCATACCTAATTTATTTTATATAGTGTATATAATTATCATTTTGATATATAATATAATTAAAAATTCTATCTTCTTGGTATTTTTATTTTCAACTTTAATTATTTCTTTTAAGGAGATTTGAGTTAAAAGTTACCAAGTGGAATAGAATTATAGAACTCAATTTCTTTTCATTGAGTTATATTACATACTTTTTATAATTAATATTAATTGATTATATGTGTAATAAAATTTTATTATGTATTTTTTTATTTAAAATTCCCTCATGTGGATTTACAATTGATAAAAAAATATACTCATTGATTGAATATCACTTCGACATTATATCCTTTTAAGGGTTTATTTCACAATCTCTTTTTATTTGATATTTTTTTGTAATTGAATTTATTTTAAAGGAAATTATAGGATAATTGTTCAATAAATCCTTTAATTTTAATATCCAATGTCTATTCATGACATTTATCAAGTATTAGTTCTATTTCTCCACTTTTTAGTAATAATATGTTTTATAAAATTTTTTATAGAAACATGAATTTATTTCTCTATGTATTTGGATAAACTATTTTCTTCTAAAAAACATTCCTTCTAAAATGGTTTAAAAAATGTTTTAAACCTTTAAAAAATGGGTTTTAGACAAAATTTACCTCGTTTTGTGATTTGTGAACGTTTTCAAAGGATTCTTCTTATCGTTTTCTAAAAAAGGTATTTTTCTATCCCTTTATACATTACAAAAAGAATGTTTCTTTTTACCTCATTCGATATGTTCAAATTTTTCCACTTTCATTTCATTGAAGATTCTATTTAAATTTTAAAATTATTTTTTGTAATGAATTTTTTTTGAAAATGGATTTTGCTAGAAAAATATTTTCAAATGGGTTTTCAAAGAAAATGTTATTTTGCTCCAGAATATTTATTATGTTACTGTTTTATTTCACCAATGACAACAAACCTATATTTTTACTCTTCTTGGGAAATTTTTTATTGAAACCGTCCTTATCATTTCCTTAGATTATTTTTAATTGATTTGGATGAGGAGATATTTATATTCACTTCCTTGACTTCCCAGTCAATCCCATTGAAATATTCAAATTCATATGATCTTTGAGAATTGAATTTACGCGGATTATTCATATCAATTATCATAGATATTACTATTTCCTAAAAAATATTCCATTTTACATACACTGTTTACATTGATAGTTATTTGATGAAGTGCGGAATTATTGATAAATACGTATTTCCCATTCAATAAATTTATTTTATATGGAATCATATTTATTTTGATTATAAAATATAAAGAATACTTTGGACTAGTAGTGATGGGTGAGGCCTAGACTTTATATAGCCCCTAGATGCATGAATAGGTTTTCATGAGACAAATAATTTTTGAAAATTGATTGTGTTTCTACCCTTAATTTGAAACATCTTATGAAAGGTCTTAATGGTGTTGGTTTTCATGTTATTGAGACTTGATGTTCAATAATTTTGAATTTCCCTCATTTAAAATCATTTATTACTTTTCATGTGATTTTTCATCGACATATCTATGGATGAATTTATATCTTAATTTATTTACTAATAGAATGTGTTTTGGTTTCTCGTCTTTCCATATTTATTTTTCTTTATTAGTTATTTGATTTTCATATGTTTTAATTTATTATCTTGCTATATTTTTTATTACTTCAGTATATTGATTACCCAACATGTGTGTGCAATTATTTTCCTTTCCATATTAATTAATTCTCATTGAATCCTTATTTATCCCTCTATTCTTTTCGTAAACTTACTGAGAATTTGATCTCACCCTTATTTAGTTTCCTCTCCCGAAGAATTCAAGAAGTGTAGTAAGAAAGCTTTGCAATGATACGATAGATGGAATAATGTTTTTAACCTAGAATGGAAAAGGATAAGATAAGAATTATGTTGTAATTAGTGTATTCTTTTATAAAAAAAGACCCATGTATGTATCTTTTTTACCAAGACTACTAAACTATTTTGTCCTTCAGAGATTGATTCCTTATGATCATGCCAACGTAATTGATAGCAGACACTGACTTAGGGATTCTAGGTCCAGGTTGCTTTAATTTTGTTTATATGAATTCTTTAGATCATTTAATTTAATTAGAAGTATCCAAACACCAAATTAAAATATAAATGTTGATTTATTAGTGAAAATAATAAATCAGAAAATTATTTCATCCCAAGAACATAACATCTCCCCTGTATGTATATTCCAGTTGAATTTCTTAGATAAACTTATTATAATCCCTTTATTGTAATTTTATACTATCCTAGGTATATATTTTATTTATTTGTATATATCAAATATAAGTTTCTAGAAGAAGGAAATTAGACTTCGTTTTGTGAATCTCCCTATGATTTTATATAAGTGGTAGGTAGTGGATGGATCTCCTTTTTAATCATCATCTTAATACTAGATATTATTTTACTTATGAACAAGTAATCTAGTAAAAATTATTTAGACCAAGGAAAAAATAATATCCCTTATGACATGAAATTATAGGAGAATATGCTTTTGTGTTACTCAATGAATTTCATAGTATTCCTTTTAGTTGATATGTTTAGTTTCCAATTGAACTTATACCCTTCACTTTGCTAATATACAAGACTATATATATAATTTACACTATTTAACTTAAATAGATAATGAAGTAAATATAGGAGAATCTATATAAAGGCTTAATATACACATGTATTTCACCATAGGTCACACCAATCCTTTTCATTAAGAACAAGGATGGGTCAATGCACCTATGTATTTATTATCCTGATATCAACAAGATTGAGATTAGGAAACTTTTTCCAATTCCATGGATTTATGACTTGTTAAAGTAGCTACATGGATCCTATTACTTCACTAAGGTGAATCTTTAGTTAGGATATTATGAATTAATGGCGAATGATGAAGATATCTCCAATAATTGTTTTATACAAGGTATAAAAACAAAATATTATTAGTTATTCCATTCGGTCTCACTAATGATCTAGTAACCTTCATGGAAATAATAGATTGAGTGTTTAGGGATTACATAGATAATTTTTCATTAGGATTTATAGATGAAATCCTTTAATAATGAAAAAATAATGAGGAATATGAGGAGAATTTTGGTATTGTACAAAATTCCTAGTAAAAGTAAAAGTTCTATACGAAGTACAAAAAATGTGAGCTTTGGATAGGGAAAGTACCATTTTAAAGATTTTTTCCTAATAAAAGGGATTAATATAGATTATTTAAAAATATATTTAATATAAGGATATCATAGATCAAAATTAATGGTAGAGATCTATAGTATCCTTGGTTTAGCTGGGTACTATGATCGATTTGTGAGAAACTTATCACAATTTTCAAACCCACTGATTGAGATTACTCATAGAGGTGGTCTAGGGGAGACTCCCGGAGGATTCTCATGGTATTAGTTGTATCCCCCAAATCTAGCTAGAAAAATGACGGCCAGAGTTTATCGACGAGGATCCAGTGGTGGTGGTCTCCAGAAAAGAGATGGATAGTGTGGAAGAGTTTCATGATCTTACACTGGTTGGTAGTTTCGAGCCTATGAAAACTTTGGTGGACATGTTTAGGGAGTTTGTGGGTTCCTGGGTTCTTCAACATCCAATTATGATATCTGAGTTATCAAGGTTTGCATTTAGAATTCATATCTCATATAGAGACGATTTCATGAGTTCCTGGTCGGGGGAGGGAAGGTATTGCAGATTCCCTGCTTCACTCTTTCGTAGTGGGATTGGGAGTGGCACCATGTAAAAGAATTATGTATGGGTGTGGTGTTGATTAGGCTCCTAGGGATTACCCTTCCCCTTTATAACATATCAATACTAGTGGCGATGGGGGATTATATGGCCAGTTTTCTTTGTTTGTATGAGATGATAGAGAGGTTGTTGGACACAACCAATCCACATATCTATGTGGAGATGAACCTCTCGGTGAAGTTCCCTCCTCGTATCCTGATTTGGTATCGAGAAGGTTTTATGTGGTGGAAAAATTTGGTGTATCAGGATCCTACATGGTTATCTTCGGCATGTGGTTTTCAAGGCCATGGAGTTAAGTTTTGTAGGAAACGTAAGGGGGGTTTGTGGAGTTGGGTAGTTTGAAAACCTCTGATGATAATTCAATCAGCTCTGATATCCCTGCTTGTGGTTGTCTCTGGTGGTAAGATGGGGTTGAAAGACTGAAAGGGTGTGGCAGCGATGTCGAGGGATTGACCATAGTTATCCTCATAAGAGGGTGTTATGGTCATCGATCCGACAATATCGAGTGGAATTTCAAATGTTGTCAGATCTGGGTTGGTAAAGAAGAAATATTTTTCTAAAAAGGGGAAGACATATAGATTTTTGTCAGAGGGTTTCATGGAACCAAATTTGTCACTATTAGGGTCTGAGGTTTTAGCTCTAGTAGAGGTGGAATGCTGTTCGTATGCGATGGTTCCTTCATCAGCGTCCTCTAAACATTCCAAAGGGAAATCCGAGGTGGTTGTTGAGGCCTTACCAGAATTCCCAAGAATGTTATCACCTCCTATTTCTGAGCTCTAGATCTATTCTATGCTTTCTCTTGGTTCATTGAAGTTTTCACTATTGGCGATGATAGGATGCTCAAAATATTTGAAACATATATCTTTAAGGATAGGATTTCAAGATGGGGTAGAGAAGGAAATAGTATCGACCCGTAAATCGCGACTGAGGTTTGTGCTAGTTTCGTTTCTCTAAGAGGAAGAGTCACCATCATCACCTTCAGTAATGATGGGGAACTAATATTATCTATTGGTGGAATCTGATATACCACTAAGGAATAATTTTATCTTCAGAAACAGGGGATTCTATTATTGAAAACCTTCCCGATTTCCAAAGAGGAATGTTATAGGGATCTGTTCGTTTGAAGACTAGGAAACAGTGCCCGAAGGGATAATAATTCCCTCCATTAATGTATGATCTAATTATTTGGAAATATTTATGTCTAGGGGTGGGGCATAAAAAATGTTCTTCTTTGGCTTATAAATCTAGGAGATGTGGTTCTTCCCTGATGATTATTCATGAACCCAAAGAGGAAACTAGTTGGATCAGTTTATTTGCCAAGAAAATGTGGATTGGTTTTCACTTTCAAGTCTATCCAGTTAACAAACATATATGTGTTTTTTGGAAGTAGTACCTTTAGGTGGATCTTGTTCAAGTTGATGAGTAGTGTATTACATTGAAACTCATGTTCAGAGGTTTTGAAGTATTTTTCTCTTTTTTTATTCTAGTAGTGATATTATGGAAAGTATAAACATGTGGGAGTGTCTTGTCTCTTTTGAGGAAGCTAGTTTATCATGGTTTGTAGGTGGAGATTTTAATTAAATTATTGACATCTCAGAAAAGAAGGGTGGGTCAGTGTTATATAAAAATGTAATCATGGATTTTTGGAACTTCATACCCCATAAGGGGATCCTGGGCTTGGGCTATAGTGGGTGAAAATATACATGGTGTGACAACCATAGAGGTGGTAGTCATATATGTTCTAGATTGGATAGATATTTGGAAAACATTCAGGGCTTAGAATATTTTTCTAGATCCTCGATCTATCATCTATCTTGTGCTCTATCGGACCATACACCACTACTTTTGAAACTAAAGTTTGGGAGTAAGGACAATTGGATGTTTATGTACTCGGAGAACTGGCATAGTAGGGATGGTTTTATGCAAATGATGAAAGATTCCTAGGAGCATGAGATAGATGGAAGATCTTGGGGTGGGCTTTCACAGTATCTCAAGTGGCTCAAGTATGATATTATTAGGTGGTTGATAAATATTACAAAAAAAAGATAGGTTAGTGGAGGTTCTTCTGGAGGATATAGCCCGATTGAACGATTTTCTTCAACAAAACATGGATAAATCGTCTTTTTTAAGGTTATGTGACAAGAATTTTTTTTGTAGAAAAAAGGTTTTTGAAGGTTGATATGGTCTACAAGAAGAGATCCAGGGTAAGGTGGATAAAATAAGGAGATAAAAATAGTGGTTTTTCCATGCATCTTTGAAGGAGTGTCATAATAAGAATGTTAACATCAGGCTGGAGGATGGCTTGTTTTCATCTGATTTGAATGCTGCTGGTAGGTTGGCATTGGAACACTTCGAACTATTTCTTGTAGGTGATCGGCCAGAGCCATTACGGGAGAATGTTTTAAACTCTGAACATGATGTTTTCGTTGGGAATATTTCTAGGAGGATTGATGGGGAGGATAATGATATATTGAATACATTACCGTCTAGTGATGAGGTTTAGGAGGTGGTTGACAACATGTCTCCCGAGATTTCTCCCAGGCAAGACGGCTTCCCAGGAGCCTTCTACGCAGCGACATGAGATTTTGCGGGGATGAAGTTTTTTAAGGAAGTGCGAGATTACTTTAGTGGGAACACCATCAATAGGAGTTTGTGTGCTTCTAGGGTGGTTCTTTTACCAAAAGGAAAATACCCAACCTCAATTTTTCTGTATAGAACAATCTGTCTATGCTACGCATCTTACAATATTTTGGCTAGATTACTAGAAAGGATGATGAACAAGGTGATAATGATAATCATTTCCCATGAACAACACATCTTTGTCCCACGTATAGGTATTAAAGGGGCGATGTGTGTGGTTATAGATCTATTGGAGGAAGTGAACCAGAAAGTGGTTGGATCCAATGACGTTTTTCAGGTGGACATGAATAAGGCATACGATAACACTGAATGGAGTTCTATATTTTGGGTGCTGAGGAAGTATTGGATTCTTAAATGGATTTTCGTTTTATGCTTATATTACTTCTCCTCTCCTTGGATCACCATTTCTCTTTGGTGGAAGGGATTCAATTTTTTCAATAATGTATGTGGTGTTAGGGAAGTGGACCCTCTTCCCCCCACTAAGTTTCTCATCATGCTAAAGGATCTTTCACAAAACATACATAGAATCTTGATGGACTAGAATATTTTTCCTTATATTTAACAGGCATCATATGGATCCTCTTACCATCTTATGTTTTCTGATGACATTTTATTTATTTGAATTGAAGGAGGCCGTCTTTGGTAAATTTTATGTGGCTCATGGTGATTTATGGTAACATAAGTGTCCAATAGGTTAAATTTAGGAAGAGAAATGTCTTTATATCTAATAAATGTACAAGACTAAGGGCCCGAACATTCAAGATATTCTAGGTATTCAAAAAAAAGAATTACCTATGATTTATCTCACAGAACCCATTTCCAAGGGTCGGGTAAAAAAGTCTTCTTTGAGGATCTCATTAATAGAATGGTTAGGAGAATATTTAAGTGGAAAACATGTTTCTCCCCTTTGGGGGCTAGGTGGAGTATCTTAATAGTATGATTTCTTCGACACCAATGCATGTCTTGTCTATCATCACTCCACCTAAGGGGATTGTTTCTGCTATAGAGATGTGGATGAATAGGTTCCTTTGGGATGGAAATTTCACAAGAAGGGATCATTGGGCCTCAAAGTCTCATATGGAGAAACCGATGGAGGAATGAGGAGTCAGCCTCAGGGAAATATCCATTTCTATATAGTCCATATAGGCTTGGATGGCATGGGGTTTTTGTTGGGAAATTAATGTTTGCCAAAACATTGAGTATTAAATATGGAAAGAATTGGGAGGACTGGGACAACATGAAATTATCCAGATTAAAGAAAACTATGGTGTTTCATCTTGAATTACATTAGGAATACTCTCAATGGGTGGTTGGATATAGGGATATTAACCTATTGAGATACAACTGTGTTGGGGGAAAACTTTTATTTTCGAAGTATTCCAAGGCCGAATATGTCATTGAGTGACACCAGATGCCATCCCAGGTTGAATGTATCCATTCATAACTCAGAATATATAGAATTATTCAAGGAAATAGTGTCTTCTAAGGGAGAAGACCGATCCAGTTTCACAGAATCTCGTTCAGGTTTATTTAATGGGAACGATTATCAGGGTCTAATTCAAATGGGAGGCGACCACGACGAGCGTGGTGATTTCCTGTGGTGTAAGGAGGTTCACATGAAGATGAGTTTTCTTGTTTAGAGATACTGGAACCAAGCACTACTAACAGAGAATAAAATACCAAATAAGGGAATATGTATGGATTATTGTTGTTGTTGTTGCTCCAATCCTCAAGAGGAGTTGATTGTGTACCTATTTATCAAGTGTGAATGGGTGATTAGTCTTTGGACTGGCATAGATAAATAGGGTAAATACAATGCATCTTTCACAAACTTACTGTATTTATTCTTGTGTTGGTTCTCAGGTGCGGAACAACATGGGATGGAAGGAATGATTCTCTACATTATTGTTACAATGATTTTCTGGACACTTTGGGAGTCACAAAATAAAGCAAGAATGAAGGGTCGGACATCAGGTACTTTTCTGCAGGTGAGAATGAATGGAATTCTGCATGATTTAGGATCACTATTAAAGGGTGGAATGCTTTATGTTATTCTCTACAGCCAACTTAATAGGTCAGTGGCTTGACCTAGCTCATAGGGCTGCTAGGTTAGATGGAAACCCTTGGGTAATGGCTTCATGATTATCAATGATGGATCATTTATGAATGGGAAAATGCGTGGGGTAGGCCTGGTGTGTGACAAGAATGGTTCTTTTCTAGTGTATTTTATTATCTTTCATGGAGCGGGAAGTTTATTAGGTGCAGAGGTACATGCATTGCACACAGGTGTTAAGCTTTGCAAATGGTTATCATTGGTGGATTCAAAAGTGGAATGAGACTCCACGGTTCTAATTTGGTCCTTGCAATGGAAAGGTGAGGCACCTTGATTTTTGGCTTATCTTATCTTAAGATGTGCCTTAGAGATCTCTAATGAATGTTTGGTTCATCATATTCATAGGGAGGCCTACATTGTCACGAATGCACTTTGTTGGGGAGTAGTCATGAGGAACCCTTCTTGGTTTTTTATAGAGTGAGTTCATTACCTCATGAATATAATGGTTTTGTTTTAGGGTATGACTTAGTACTTCATCACTTTATACATCCTTTAACTCTAGTCTTGTGAAGGGGGATTTTCCCCTTTTTGAATAAAAAATGAATTTTCGATCGGTAAAACTATTATCTTTTTCAAAATGTGTTTTTCATTTTAATAAATTAAATTAATTACTATTGATGAATTATTTTAATTATGTATTAAGATTATATAATGAATACAAATATTTTAACATTCATCGAATTGTTTTTATCTAGCCAGGAATGAAGGTAAACTAATCTTTATGATAGAAAATTTATTTTTCTTAAAATAGTCTTGTTTCATTTTTCACACATAATTTAAAATTAATTTATACTTATAGAAACCTAATATTTTGAAATGGATTCCATATTTTTAACCATAATAATAAATATTAATTAAAAATTTTATGTTTTTTTTTTAAAATGAATTGTAAATACAATATTTTTTTACCATATTTAAGGTTTAAATGTGTTGGTGTGGGGGGGGGACCAAAGAGATATGGTTTAAAATATCAAAAAACCCATTATTTAGTTTGATTGTATGATATTATTTTAAAATTATTTTTTTATATTCAAATATTATGAATTTTTGAGCCACATTATAAAAGGATACCAACTCTCCCTTCTTCATCAAACTTCACCAGACTTATCGATTGGCTAATACCCACAAAATATCTTTCCTAAAATCCCTACCCACATCCTAGAGACCTTTTATTTGGTCATAATACCATCCTTTCATGGAATAAGGGTTGATACATAGTGGGTTTCTCAGCAAAGAGGTGTAACTCTTGGCAATGTAATTTCAATTTTCTTTATGCTTCCACATTATTTAAATATTTTGAACTCATCACATCATGATTAATATGGTATGATACATATAATTTAATTTTATTATGTCAATTGTGAAACAATAATCCATCTACTTATCCGTCATGTGAGAAACAAAAGCATCGTTCATGCTTACGTGAAGACTCCAACCTTGTGAAGTAATGTATTTCATTTTTAATCACAATAATTCATGGTTAGTTATTAAGATATATTTAGTATTAAAATATTATATTTATGAAATAATTGTGTTTCTTTAATTATAGTATCTTATCAATTTTTACCACTCTATCAGGTAGAAAATGACAATTTTCTCAATGAGTATGTGTGGAATACCACCACCATAAAGTGATGTGACTTATTTTTCATTTCATATTTACTTGGATCGTAGTAAGGATAGATTTAATAAAAATTATGATATTCATGATATAATAATTATTCTTTATATGTTAATTATTATTTTCATTTTTTTCATTCCATCCATTAAAAATTTGAAATGTCACACATGTGAATGTATAGACAACCATGTCAACAATGTCATATAAATCATTTTTCATTACCGATTTATATGAATTGTTATAAAATTGTCTATAATAAATAAATATGATAATTTTTACATAATTAATATTTTTGATATGATTAAACTATTATCAAGGTGAAATTACCAAAATTATGAAACTAAAATATGCGTGAAAATATACCAATTTTCACCAGAATGTTCATTTTAAAGATGAAATTATTAATAAAAAGAAAATTAAAAATTATAATGAAATTATAAATAGTATGTTATGTATGAATGTTTTTTTCAAATATATATATATATAATATAAATATATATATAATATTTATTATATAGGATATTTCGACGCATACAAAGAAAGACAGGACATGGGGTATGTGGTTTATGTTATAATCTACTTTATTTTTAACATTTTCCATAGTAAAATTCTATTAATTGAAATTATATGGACATTATCTATTAAAGATATAACATTTTCCTCTACATTGGATATTTTTAGAATATGTTTTTATTACCATTTTCTACTCTTTGGTACTTAAAATGATTGAGAAAATATTTTTAAAGCATAGTTGACTTTATCTCTAGTTTGATCGACAAAATTTTATCTTATGTCTATGACCATCAAAAATGTTTTATGAATTTTTTACCTAGACTTTAAATTCACTAAAAATTTCATTTTTATTTACTTTTAATGTATTTTAAAATTATTAAAAATTTTCATTTTTAAGAAACATTTTCTGAACAATTCGTTTTTTACTTTTTACAAAAGTGTGAATAGAATTTTTTGTTTTAACATATAAGGCATAAAAATATTTAACTGTTTTCATGATTTTTCCTTTAATTTATGTTTAATTTTGAAATTTAACTAGTTACTTTCATGTAAAAATATTTTTTCAATATTCTAGTAATTTTTAGTTAAAATATTTTTCAAAAGAAATGGATAGTTTCCTCATGTTTTCAATGAAAAGTTTGAATGATCATTTAGAGTTTTTTATCTATGTAAACATAATTTATGTATTTTTATGCTTTACTTGGGAAATTTTATTCTGATACCATCCACTTTATCTCTCTAGATATATTATTATGATAATAGTTTAAGGATGATTTTAACAAACCCATCTCTTTATCATGGGTTTATTAATATTTAATTTAACCATTATGGAACCCATTTATTTTCCACAAGTTATGTTATGATTAAATGATGAAATTTTTATGAAACATAATTTCTTTATATGGGTTATTATATGTTGAAATGATAGATATTTTATGATATTTTTAAACACATATTTATGGTCATCAATAGGTAAATGGTTTCTCCGTTATTGCCCCCTAATGCATTGGGTAATGATGTATAAGTTGTAAAATAACTATATGATTCATGTTCCAAATTTCATTTTCATAATATTATGTATGGACTTTGATTCATGTTAATAATTTCATTCATGGACTTGTTTTCATGTCCTTAAATTAATGGGTAGACTTTATTTCATGTTTATAATTTTTTGCAAGTACTCGACTTCATGTTCCTGACTTTATAAATGAACCAGTTACTATTTAAATATTTTCCATTATAATGAGATAATATATTCCCAAACATACAATTTTATAATAATCTCTCATGTCTACTGAATTATTAGTTATTATTTCACACTATTATGATTTTTTTTATTTTGTTACGACAAAGGATTATACAATTCTTTATGATTGTTGATATTTATTTATTTTAGTATGAATTTATTATGTTATGGTCATGATTTCATACACACATAATGAAGTATGATCATTGATTAATATCTCTCATGTTTAACATTATTTATCATTCTCGATCACTATTACTTATGTTTCAATTCCCCAAGTTTTTGTAGATGGTTTCGAATATGATACGTATATAAGTCTATTAATACTAATAACTCTGTGGAATATATTGAAGATACATTATTAAATTATATGTCTATATATTTAGTATCTAATGACAGTAAAAATTCATGTTAAGAGGTATCTGTAATTTTTTATGTATTGTATATTAAACTAAAATGAAAAAATATTTATATATTTAATTCTTAGGTGACCTCAATTTGTATCAGAGAAGTGTTTAGATATTTTTATTGATTAGGATAAGAGAACATTTTTTAAAACACTAAGGATAATTCTATGAATAAGATAATATCTATAATTATTGTTCAAATAGGGATTGAGTATATATTCTTAAAAATATTTCCCAGTACAGATATTGTAAAGTTGATGTGGATATGGAATAAATTCACCTAGGGATAATAACTTTGAAAGTGTAGGATTGGGTATTGACTTGATCATAATCTTAGAATAATGAGTGGGACTAAGTCTACTCACCTGGATAGACACTCTTGAGTGACATGATTAGGTTATTTAATATTATTTTATAAACAATTATGAAGGATTTGAGAATATTTTTTCCATGAATGACTATGTTTATACCCGAGGGGTCAAATATTTATAATAAGGATTCAAAATATAGGGTACCTTTGAAGTGTTTTTAATGAATATATGATTTCTCACTTTGATTTTAATAGATTTATTCTTACATTATGTTTTGGTCTTTATTTAATAAACAAAACTATAAGTTTCCTTTTTGAAAAAATAAATGTTATGAAAAATGAAACAACCATCCCCATGAACAAAAAAATAGACTTGGAGCTGGGATGCAATATCTTGTGACTATGCACACTCAACCCTCTTAAACTATTAGTGGTAACATGAATCTTTTTGAAATTTGAAATAAATTTAGGAAGGAGAAACATTCCATTGAATATTTTGGAAAATAATATACACCCTCCTTTCGTGACCCCTATGATCCACTAGTTTTCGATTAATGGATCAATGTGATGGTAAAGTTATTTTCTGTTATATAGTGCTCTTATTAGTAGAAATTTTTCTTAGAAGTCTATCATATGGAAGATGAATAGGGTAGCGGGATATTATCAAGAATACATATCAAGAATAATTAACACATTTAATATAATTAGATAATTTAAGATGGTATTCCTCTGTAAAGACCCGGAAATTTCAAGGAATTTTTTTTTCATAATTTCTTTGGGATTTTACAAGAACACAGTTTCTGACGGCACCTGATTCTGAGGCCCGGTGTTCCCAGAATCAATTTCCAAAGTTTGGCTCGGGTACGTTCAGTGAACGAACGAGCAAGTTTTTCTAACTTTTGAACCGGTGCTCTGAATCAAAATCCGAGGGCACCGATGGAACCGCAGCGCTGGTAATTGCTTAAGAACACCTTTTCCGAAGGTACGGTTGCTTGGGTGTTGATGTAAAAAAATGTGGGGAATGAAAATATAATTGTTTTGTTTTTATTTCTTCACTAAGCGGTTTAAGTGAAATAAAGTTGTGTCTCAACTTAATTTATCTTTTCTAAGTGTTAGTTCCAATGTGTGGGAGTTGGAGTGGGACCCACCGGTTATTAACTTTCCATGAGAAGATTAAGGGTGATGTGGGGACCACACAAGCCCCCACCTTTTCAAATTCCTTAACTCCATAACCCCCATTAATGTGAGACCACTCACCTCCCCCTCTCTCTTCTTTAATCATGCCAACTCACTTAATTAATTAATTGAGTTATGTGTTTGACTTTTAAAAAAATTGAAATGCTTGGCTTGATGTAATAAAATAATATAAGTCTTATTTTATTTGAGAGGGTTGGTTGTTGTGTGAGGATATTGGTGAGATAGAACTCTTTTCTCCGGGGAAAAACATTATCCTCCCGCGAAGAGCTTCAATCCTTCTACGAGGAATGTCCTCTCTTCAATGAAGAACGACTCAGCGACTCCGGTATCTCTATTCCCTTTCTCCTCCACGACAAGGGAAGAGACACCGACATAGTAGTTCTCCAATGACACATAATCATCCTCTTCTCTCTTTGATAAAGAGAAGACGACGTCTCCTTAGACGCTCTCTGTCGACGTCTACAGAACCACGCCCCACGACGCCGCTTTCCGCGACGCTCTTCGAACATCAACTCGTTATCAAGGTAGGCGTTTTTATATATGTTTGAATTCTTTTTATTGGTTCTTCATATCCTAAATTGACGACGATGATGACAAAATGAACATGATCATTATCTTGAACATAAACCATGATCCTTTTTCATTTTATTCTTCATGTGTTCTTCGTGCGTTCTATAATGCCAAATATTTATTGACGTTGGAAACACAGATTTTTGTTGGGAGCAATATATGGATGCGAATCCCTCGACGCAAAGATCACAAATATGCGATCGTTTAATTTTTCAGGCATGGAACGAAGCCACAGTGGCTCGAGGAAGGAGGCGTACAAATATTTATCGACACTGGAAACACAATATTCTATTGAGCGCGACATATGGACATGGATCTCTCAACCAGAGTATCACGAATATGCGATCATTTTAATTTTCAGGCTTTGAATGAAGATACAACGACGCATGGAAGAGGGAGACGCGGCTGCGCCGACGACCGGAGGCGGCAAACAGAGCCGTCTGGCCGCCTGGAGGCGGTGGAACCCCAGCGCGCCGCCGGAAGAAAAACTGCCACTGCACAGCTGCAGTGGCGAAGAGTCGGACCCCGCGGCCGTGCGGGATCCGAGAGGCAGGGCGGCGCCAGCTGGCGCCGCCAGTTACAACAAGGGGACGTGCCCCTTGTGTTCCGCTCGGCCAGCGCCATGTCGCGGCCGACCAGTCGGGCTGGGCCGCGCCAGCCGGGCCGAACCGCGCCCTAGTGGGCCAGACCCGGACCTGGGTCGGGTCGACCCGGTTCGGGCCGACCCAGGGGGTCTCGGGTGGGTCAGACCGGGCCCGAACCCCCTATTTTCGGGATATTTTCGTTCAAATGCCCATAACATTGGATACAGACCTCCAATCGATGCACCATCTGTTATGATGCGATCCTTGGATCGAGGGGGTCGTTTTGGTATATTACACTCAAGGTTTTGGAGAAATTCGGGTACATTCGGATTGGTTCGAACCCAAAACTAACCTGGCCCTCGGAGCGGAAATGCTTATATCTTGAGCTACGAACTTCTGATTGACGTGCATCGTCATTGTTGGATTCCTTTTTATGAGTGGGAACTTTTGACATACTTCACATGAGATTTGGATGCAGTTGGATAGTGGCCAGGTTGGATTGTACCTTAAATCCAACAGGGCCCCTGGAACGGAAAAGATGATAACTTTCAGACTGGACTTACATTTGAAAAACCGTCAGCAGCGTTGGTGATCTTATTGAGAAATGGTCCCTATGAATATACCCTATGAGAGTTCGGGGTACAGTTGAGATACGGCCGGGTTGGTTCACACACGAAACCAACCGGACCCCTGGGACGAAAAGGCTAATAACTCACAGACCTGGCGCCCGATTGATGCGCCGTCTGTTGTGTTGAGACCCCTACGACGAGTCGGTCCTTTGAGATACGTCTTCATGGGAATTTTTGATACTTGGAGTATTGAACAGTAGTTCATGGATCGGACTCTCCCGTAGACGAGTGTACGGAGTACGGAGACCGTGTAGCCGGTTGAGACCTCACGACTGCTTTACCGACTCAACTTGGAGTGAGTCGACTAGCTCAATGGATGGAGAACTACTTTGTTTGGGTGAAGACCCATGGCAGATGGAGCACTACTGAGTTTGGGTGCAGACCCGCGGTACTCGTCGGGAGAGTACCTCTGCAGGCTATTAGGGGGAATGCACTACTGTGTTTGGGTGGCAGACCCTGACGGGAAGCACTACTGTGTTTGGGTGGCTGACCCACGGTACTCGACAGGAGGAGTATCTCAGCAGCCTTAGGTTAGTGAGAAGTACCTCAAAGTCATGACAGGATCACTATACTCGACAGAGACGGGGCTCTTCAACAGTTACAGTTTCGATAAATGAAAATCCTGGTTTGAGCCGAGTCTATGACCTTTGTGTTTACCTCATGATTGAGATGGGTCACTTGATAACTTAGGTATATGTATGGGAATATACCTGGGTAGTGGTTATCTGTTGATTTCATAATCTTAGTGTTTCCTCATGATTGAGATGGGTTACTTGATAACTAAGGTATATGTAAGGGCATATACCTAAGTAGAGGTTATCTGTTGAAATCTTTCTTTGTGGTTATCCTTGTTGGATTTAGTGAGACCTTGAGGGTCTCAGGGTCCCTACTAAGTATTGTTATACTCAACCCTACACGGGCTATGCCCGCACCTCGTTGTGTTGGTTGCAGACGATGGGAAGTGCTGACAGAGGCCGAGTGTTCGAGGACTGGACGATACCTGGAGGTGGATCTCCGACGAGTCAGTATCCGTAGGTGGACTTCATGACGTGACGATACATGGAGGAGGTTGACGGGCGAGAGTGTTGTGGAGGCTATCTGTACCTACCTTTCAGGTAGGATCCGTGGTGGATGATACAAGAGCTGCGCTATCTGTACCTACTGTTCAGGTAGGATCCGTGGTGGACGATCCAGGAGCTGCGCTATCTATACCTACCCTTCAGGTAGGATCCCTGGTGGATGATCCAGGAGCTGTGCTATCTGTACCTACCCTTCAAGTAGGATCCGAGGTGGACAAACCAGGAGCTGCTTCTATTCTTCCAGCTGTTTGTATTTTCTATTGTATTTCCTTTCAGTTGTAGCTGTACTTTTCAGTTGGGTTTGTATTCTGGCCCTTTTTACTTTTTAGCACTTTCTTTTGTACCTAGTGTTTTACTTATGCTTGTACTCTATGGTGTTTTTTTTACTTTTATAAAGGCAATGCCTTCCCAGTTATCGGGATTTAAGCCTTTGGTGCTAGTCGCCAGCCCCTGGCCTATGGAAGGCGGGCTTGGGGTAGTCACGGAACGGGCCCCGAGGACAAGTCGTGACAAATTTGTATCAAAGGAGTCAGTTCTACCGCAGGACTTATAACTCTGATAGTTTCTTTTCTGTGAAGCGATAGTGTTAAGGGTACCGAGTGTGGTCTTCAGTTCAGGGAGTCCAGTGTTGGTGCGGCGGCCGACGTATCCGTACAACAGGACCCTGAATACTTATTTCTGACTTTGTGCATGAAAACACTGATTGCGTGTGTGATTCCAAAAGTTTTAAAGTCGGATCAAACCAGGTCAGCTCACCAGTTATAAAACATTGACCATGTCGCATCTGTTCAGGATGTCTCCATGCAGACAGTTAGTTGGAAAACTGAGATTGTACTCGATGGCGGCCCACCGAGAGACGAGGCTCCGGTGCAGGGCCCTCTTTCTATGTTGGAACCCTCGGGTGGTGTACCAGCAGCACCACCACCTGTTGGGAAGAAGATTCCACCAGCCATACTAGCGAACTGTGCATGCTGGCAGAGTGCGTTTCATGAGTTCCAGCAGTAGAGGCCTCCGATGTTATGAGGCGAGGCAGATTCCCAGACAACAGAGCACTGGATGGAGGCGATTGCTAGAGTTTTCTACCTAGCTGAGACATTAGTAGAGTGAATGGTGGACTTGGCTACTAGTATTTTCCAGTGAATGATCATGAGGATGGTCCTCTTAGTGATGAGGCTTCGGTACATGGACCGATGCCTGAGGTAGTGCCTTCCAGTAGTGTTTCATCTATACATCACTACCTATTGGTCAGCAGTTACTACCGGCGGTACCGGTAGGTGACACCTGTAGGCTTACTTCCTTACACGTGTTCCAACATCAGATACCTTCACGTTACAAGGAAAACCTAACTCACAGGTGGTTAAGGACTAGCTTTAGGAGGTGGATGAATGTTTTCTAGAGCTTATACATCTTTGGAAGGATGACATGTTGGTAGATGAGTATTCATCGAGGAGTACCGAGCATTCCAGGCACTCGATGAATACGTTTCGATCAGTTCTATAGAGCTCGGACCTCTGAGCATGGTGCATTTAAGGATATCCAAGATAGCACCTTTTCTCTATACATTCCTACTTATGCTAGGGTGATAGAAAGAACCTTTGTGGTTGAGAATTCTTTTACTGAATGGATGCATTCAATGAAGGTTAGCAGTGGGAAAGCTGGAAACTGGTGCCAGTCTCAAAGACTTGGGCGTGCGAATGTTTCAATAAGAAGTAAAAAGGATAGATGATTCTGCGAAGTAGCAGACGTGGAGGCAGAACTAGGAGAGCAACATGAGGTGGTGTACATTTCAAGATGTTACAATCACCCGCCTTTGTGTCCCCCGCCAGGCTCAGGGAGCTGGAGGGTAGGGGAAGAGAGTAGCTGCATGCGGTCATGAAGTGTGACCCAATGGCTCTAAAAAAATGATTCAAGGTACAGTCTGTGTCCACTACTAGCTGCCGTAGTAACAAACGTTGATATGAATCATTCCTTCCTTCCACGAATCTTATCCCAGACCTAGAGTTTCCGGTAAGCCATAGATTTGACCCTCACGTCTGGAGATACCTTGGGAGGAGACTCGATAATCACACTTACGCCGACAGTGTGGTCTGACCCACGAGGTGAGAGTTTCGGTTGGAATCTCTTGGCGGTAGCGTCAAGGACTTACGGCGTTGGTCTCGGTATGGATTGGATTCACAGTTCATGCTAAGATTGACTGTATTAGGCAAAAAGGTTATGGTTTATCTATAATGTTGGGATGGGGTTTTCCTTGGTCGGCGAAAAGGAAAACCCAGGAAGTACTGGATGGAATCATGCATATAAAGGTGTAGCCGATCACTCTTGAGTCGGCCAACTTCACCCACGTGGCAGCATGAGTTTTGACTTTCAGTTCTAATCGTGAAAGGGAGACCTCTAGAGTTTGAGGATGATGATCACGTCCTTATACGGGTCTCACCTCGACGATGTTCACAGAGGTGTGGCCGAGGCGGCAAGTAATCTTCGAGGTGTAGCAGACCTTTTCAGGTCCTCAGTAGGGTAGGCGAGGTGGCTTATCGTTTGACCCATCCACCTCAGTTGAACAAGGAGCACAACAACTTCCACGTATCTCAACTAGGGAGATATGTGTTTGACCTGATGCATATCATCGACCATGGGGAGCTGGATGTTGGCAATGGGGTGACTTTTGTGGGGTTCCAGTAGAGGTTGAGGATCAACAGGAGCAGGTCCTATGAGGACGATCGATTCCTCTTGTGCGCTTTCACTAGTAGCACGGGAACCTCCAGGTGAGCACATGGGAGCGGAAGGCTCAGATGCGTGCTCAATACCGCTTTTGTATCCCTAGTTTGTGTTAAAGCTTTATGGGGACGTAAAGACCTGCGGTGGGAGTAATGTAAAGACCCCCAAATTTCAAAGAAATTTTTTTCTTAATTTATTTGGGATTTTACAAAAACACAGATTCTAACGGCACCTGATTCTGAGGCCCGGTGTGCCTGGAATCAATTTCCAAAGTTTGGCTCGGGTACGTTCAGTGAACGAACGAGCGGGTTTTTCTATCTTTTGAACTGGTGCTCAGACTCAAAATCCGAGAGCACCGATGGAATCACAGCACTGATAATTGCTTAGGAACACCTTTTCCAAAGGTGCGGTTGCTCGGGTGTTGATGTAAAAAAAAGTAGGGAATAAAAAAATAATTGGTTTATTTTTATTTCTTCACTAAGAGGTTTAAGTGAAATAAAGTTAAGTCTCAACTTAATTTCTCTTTTCCAACTGTTAGTTCCTAGGTGTGGGAGTTGGAGTGGGACCCACCAGTTGTTAACTTCCCATGAGAGGATTAAGGGTGAGGTGGGGCCCACACGAGCCCCCGCCTTTTCAAATTCCTTAACTCCATAACCCCCTTTAATGTGAGACCACTCACCTCCCCCTCTCTCTTCTTTAATCATGCCAACTCACGTAATTAATTAAGTGAGTTATGTGTTTGATTTTTTAAAAAATTGAAATGCTTGGCTTGATGTAATAAAATAAGATAAGTCTTATTTTATTTGAGAGGGTCGGTTGTTGTGTGAGGAGATTGGGGAGATAGAACTCTTTTCTATGGGGAAGAACATCATCCTCCCGCGAAGAGATTCAATCCTTCCGCGAAGAACATCATCTCTTCAACAAAGAACAACTCAGTGACTCTGGTATCTCCATTCCTTTTCTCCACCATGACAAGGGAAGAGACACCAACACAGGAGTTCTCCAATGACACATAATCGTCCTCTTCTCTCTGTGATAAAGAGAAGACGACGTCTCCTCAGACGCTCTCCGTCGACGTCTACGGAACCACGCCCCACGACGCCGCTTTCCACGACGCTCTTCGAACATCAACTCGTTATCAAGGTAGGGGTTTTTATATATGTTTGAACTCGTTTTATTGATTCTTAATATCCTAAATTCACGACGATAATGACCAAATGAACATGATCATCGTCCGACACATAAACCGTGATCCTTTTTCTTTTTATTCTTCATGTGTTCTTCGTGCATTCTTCAATGCCAAATATTTATTGACGCTGGTAACATATAGTTTTGTTGGGCGCAATATATGGATGCGAAGCCCTCGAAACTAGGATCACAAATATGCAATCGTTTAATTTTTAGGGCTTGGAACGAAGTCGCAATGGCTCGCGGAAGCAGATGGCCAAATATTTATCAACACTAGAAACACAATATTCTATTGAGCGCGACATATGGACGTGGAGCTCTCGACCCGAGGATCACGAATATGCGATCATTTTAATTTTTGGGCATTGAATGAAGATACAGTGACACACAGAAGGGGGAGACGCGGCGACGGTGATGACTGGAGGCGGTGGCCAGAGCCATCCGGCCGCCTGGAGGCATGGGCGCCCCAGCGCGCCTCTGGAGGAAAACCCGCCGCCGCACAGCCGCAACGGCGAGGAGCCGGACCCCGCGGCCGTACTGGATCTGGGAGGCAAGGCGGTGCCAGCTGGCGCCGCCAGTTACAACAAGGGGTCGTGCGCCTTGTGTTCCGCTCGTTCAGCGTCAAGTCGCGGCCGACCTGTCGGGCCGGGCCATGCAAGCCGGGCCGGGCCGCGCCCTAGTGGGACGGATCTGGACCCGGGTCGGGTCGACCCGGTTCGGGCTGACCCAAGGGGTCTCGGGCCGGGTCGGACCGGGCCCGAACCCCCTATTTTCGGGCAGTTTTTGTTTAAACGCCCATAACATGTGCTACAGACCTATGATCGACGTACTGTCTGTTGCCATGTGATCCTTGGATCAAGACGGTCGTTTTGGTATATTACACTTAAGGTTTCGGAAAACTTTTGGGTACGACCGGGTTGGTTCGAACCCAAAACCAACCGGGGCCTCGGAGTAGAAACACTTATAACTTGAGCTCCAGACGTCTGATTGATATGCCGTAGACTTTGTTGGATTCCTCTTGATGAGACAGAACTTTCGACATACTTCGCCTGTGATTTGGATGAAGTTGGATAGTGGCCGGGTTGGATTGTACCCGAAATCCAACCGGGCCCCTGGAACGGAAAATCTGATAACTTTCAGACCAGACGTCCGTTTGACGAACCGTCAGCAGCGTTGGTGATCTCGTTGAGAAACGGTCCCTATGAATATACCCTATGAGAGTTCAGGGTACAGTTGAGATACGGATGGGTTGGTTCGCACACGAAACCAACCGGACCCCTGGGATGAAAAGGCTAATAACTCACAGACCGGGAGCCCGATTGACGCGCCGTCTGTTGTGTTGAGACCCCTATGACAAGGAGGTCCTTTGACGTACTTCTTAGTGGGAATTTGTGATACGTGGAGTATCCACCAGTAGCTCATGGAGCGGACCCTCCCGTAGACGAGCGTACGGAGTACGGAGACCGTGTAGCCGGCTGAGACCTGACGACTGCTTGACCGAATCGACTTGGAGTGAGTCGACTAGCCCAGTGGATGAAGAACTACTTTGTTTGGGTGCAGACCCATGGTGGACAGTGCACTACTGAGTTTGGGTGCATACCCGCGGTACTCTTCTGGAGAGTACCTCTAGAGGCTATTATGGGGAATGCACTACTTTGTTTGGGTGGCAGACCCATGCGGGAAGCACTACTATGTTTGGGTGGCTGACCCACGGTACTCGACAGGAGGAGTACCTCAGTAATCTTAGGTTAGTGATCAGTACCTCAGAGTCATGACAGGATCACTGTACTCGACAGAGACAGGGCTCTTCAGCAGTTACAGTTTCGATAAATGAAAATCCTGGTTTGAGCTGAGTCTATGACCTTTGTGTTTACCTCATGATTGAGATGGGTCACCTGATAACTTAGGTATATGTATGGGAATATACCTGGGTATTGGTTATCCATTGATTTCATAATGTTATTGTTTCATCATGATTAAGATGAGTTACTTGATAACTTAGGTATATGTATGGGCATATACCTAAGTAGAGGTTATCTGTTGAGATATTTCTTTGTGGTTATCCTTGTTGGAGTTAGTGAGACCTTAAGGGTATCGAGGTCCCTACTGAGTATCGTTATACTAACCCCTACACGGGCTATGCCCGCACCTTGTTGTGTTGGTTGCAGACGACGGGCAGCGCTGACAGAGGCAGAGTGTTCGAGGACTAGATGATACTCAGAGGTGGATCTCTGACGAGTCAGTATCCAGAGGTGGACTTCACGACGTGACGATACTCGGAGGAGGTTGACGGGAAAGAGCATTGTGGAGGCTATCTATACCTACTATTCAGGTAGGATCTGTGGACGATCCAGGAGCTACGCAATCTGTACCTTCCTTTCAGGTAGGATCCGTGGTAGACGATCCAGGAGCTGCACTATCTGTACCTACCCTTCAGGTAGGATCCGAGGTGGACGACCTAAGAACTGCTTCTATTCTTCCAGCTATTTGTCTTTTCTGTTGTATTTCCTTTTAGTTGTAGCTATACTTTTCAGTTGGGTATGTATTCTGGCCCTTTTTACTTTTCAGCACTTTCTTTTGTACTTAGTGTTTTACTTCCGCTTATACTCTGTGGTGTTTGTTTACTTTTATAAAGGCAATTCCTTCCCAGTTATCGGGATTTACGCCTTTGGTGCTAGTTGCCAGCCCCTGGCCTATGGATGGTGGGCTTGGGGTAGTCACAACACGGGCCCTGAGGACGGTTTGTTACATCCTCAATTAGAACTTTCCATGAAATATTCGTTCTAAAATGCAGCTGTACTTTTTAGAGCCTAAGAAGAAGGATTTGAATCACTGAATACCTATGAAGCAATCATTGCAACATTTTGGTGGTAAACTTCTTATTTTATCATTGACTTAGAAATAAATATTGGTATATTATTTAGTGGTTTGAAACAACGTCTTCAAAAGGAATTAACCATAATGATATTTGGAATATATGAAGAAATAATTAAATGTGCTCTGAAAGTGGAAATAGAAGTTGGAAAACCTCATGGTTTAGGTGGTAAGGAAAATAATATAGAGTTTTTTGGAAGATAAAATAGTATTTTACATTAAAGGATGAATTTTCAACCTACCACATTCTAAAAATGTGGTATGAAGGACTTAGTTAATTGATTTAAGGTTTCTAGAATATGTTCAAGTGTGGATGGGCAGGCCATCAAGAAAAATAATTTTGATGTGATGTGTAGAGGATAATTAATATAATAAATAGAGATAATTATCAACCAAAGACAGCAACCATAATTAAGTTCTTTATATATAAATATATTAGGAATTAAACAAAATAATATGATAATCCATGGGTTGATGTGGATAATAAGCCAGAATTTTCCTTGAAGTCATAGGGAAAGGGGACATTTTATTAAATCATGACTGCTGAAGTGGGTTATGAGAATGATGTGGTGAAAGGATCTCTTATCACCAACTCTATAAAACTTAATGTTTGATTCTATTTATTCTATTTATTCTATTTTTATATCAAATGAACTTTCTAAGGGTGTCACATTACCACCTCAATGCTTAGATGTCAAGTTAGTAATGAAAACTCCTAGTAGTACAGTGATTCCATATCATGTTTATAGATTCTATGTGATATAATTTTATGGAAATTTACTTACAAAAAATCTTATTATACTACCTATATTTGAATATGATAATATTTTGGTCATGGATTTACTCTCTCTATATAGATGCCATATTAAATAATGAAGAAGGTAAGTCATGTGTGATATTCTAAATAGACATGTGATCATTTTTTTTGTGGTAGGATGAATATGAATTTCCAATGTAAGTTACATCCATTATATGAGTATTACTTACTATATTTGAGGGATATTTATCTCAAATTATTGCGGTTGAAAATAATTATAAAAAATATGATTATTGTTCCGGCCAATTCAAAAGTAATTTATAAAGAATTTCCTAGTCTTCCCCCAAATTGTGATATTCAGTTTTCAATAGAACTCATACCTAGTTCTACACCTATTTCAAATAATCCATATAGAATGGACATGATTGTTTTTTAGTAATTAAAGAAGAAACACTAGGAGAATTTTGATGGTGGATTCATATAACCTAGTGCATCACCATGGGATTCACCTATTGTTTTCACTAAAAAGAAAAATGGATTAATGCATCTTTATATTGGATTAAGAAACCTAAGAAGATCATTATTAAAAAAACTATCCTCAACACTATACTGATTAAATATTTTATCAATTATTATGAGCTCAATATTTATATAATATTTTTCATTGTTCCAGATTTCACCATATTAGGTTCATGAAAGAGAACATAACCAAGAAAATATTTCATATGAAGTATGGTCATTATGAATTTATGTTAATTCAATTTTAACTTACAAATTATCTTTTAATATTCATATATTTTAATGAATATAGTTTTTAGGGATTTCATTGATTAGTTTTTTGTTGTCTTTAAAGATTATATTGTTAAATATATTATGATAATGGAAGAGTTTGAAGAAAATTTTAGGATTGCATAGATGACCCTGAGTAAGGATAAGTTATTTGATAAATTTAAAAATGTGAATTTTGGATATAGAAATTCGTATTCTTTAGTAAAATATTCTAATGTGAGGGTATATGTTACATCATGTTATTCTTTTCAGGTACTCCTCAACAACTATTTTGATTATACTTTAGTTGGTGATCATTTATGGATGATATTGGAGAAATTTTGAAAAATTTAAAGGATATTTGGTTGTGAATGGTTTTCCCAAACTTTGTGCCCATTAAGTGAAAACTATGAAAATCTTGGTAGTGATGGTTTTCATGGTTGGTGAACAATTTGAAAAAAAATGTGACCCCACTATGAAACTGTGCACATGGTCTTTTCTAATTCCAAAAGTTCTTAAATTAATTAACGAACCCCCATTTAGAGCCCCACCATACCCTAACTCGGGGTTGGACAATTTCATGGGTATTTGGAGTTCCCAAGAACCAATTTTGGCTCCCCAAACCTTATCTAAGGTAAATCTAAGGTTGGAAATCATCAATCGATCCTTTCATAGAAAGAAATCATTCCCAATTCCCTCTCTCACAACCTCTTGTTATCACCTCAAGTTTTTTATATCTCCATGTTCTATGAGGATCTAAACCTCATTTTTTTGGATCTTGAATCTAGTTTTGATTATCGTATCATCATTACTGACTTTCATCATTGGAGTTTCCTGTTATGATATTTGGGAGATGTGATCTCTTTGTTTCAGTAGGTGGTTCCATTTAATTTTTCAAAATTTATTTAACTCTAAATTGGTTAATTTAAATTAATTTTTTTTCAAATCGATTATGAAAAACCTAATTCTTATTGAATTGGTATTTTAATTTTTTTACTAAAATTTGGGGAAAACCCCCAGTTCTAATGAATTGGGGTGTTATTATGGAATGTTATGGAAATTAGGAAATTATTTTGCAGAGTTAAATTGTGAAATTGATTTTTGAAATTGATTTAAAATGTTTTTTTGATAAAAATGGTTTAATTTTTTTTTGATAAGACCATTTTTTGGGTATATCATAGAAAAAAGAAAGACTTTATAAAAAACCCGTTTTGGTTTATAAATGGAAAATGGGAATATTGAAAATAAGATGGGTTAATTTTATTTTGAACTATTTTGAGATAAATTTCCCATTATTGATTGTTGTTTGATCACATGAAAGACTTGTTATTTAGTTAGTTATTTAATAAAACACCTTATTTATGCTTTTTAAATCTAAAAAAATATAGTGTAGAAGGTATCATCCCCAATGGGATGACGATGAGTTCTCTTTGATTAGTGTCTTAGGTACTTGTGTACATATATTACAATGATCAACTATTTGAGTGTGTAAGGATCCTATAAGTTGGAACTATCATAACTCTTGGAAGATGACCATGTTTATCATTTTTTATTATTTTTATATAGTCAATTATTTGTAAAATATTTTACACTTTTATTGGAAATTATTATAAAAAATTTTTTATTAATTTTTTATTAATCCATTATTTTGAAATTTAAATCATGATTTTTTTAGAATATGTTTTTTAGTTAATTTCCTATTTATTTAAAATTGAATGCTTTATTTGGTAAATTAATGTAGAATATTATTATGGAATTTTTAGTGAGACCCTACTAGGATTTTACCACACACCATACATCTGCCTTCGGGTGTTTGTAGATTTCCATCTACAGGGCTTGAGCATGCGGAAATAACCTCATGGATGTGGTGGTTGTTGATATATCTATCTAGATTGCTATATTTGTTGGGGATTTGGTTATTATCTTTCAATTCTAGTACCTTTTGGTTGTACACTGGGTTTTTATACATTTTTGAATTCTGGTTCTATTCACACATTGGGGTTTTCTTTTGAGAAAACCAAATTGTATCTATTTCATGCACTATTTATGTCAAAAAGATATTCTAAGTTATATCTTTTATAATTCAAGGTGGTGGTCACCAAACCATGATGATCAAGAACACCCTTTGGGCCATGTCCGTGATGGACAAGGTATCAGAGTACCAGGGTATCTTGACTGGTTTGGAAAAAAGTTGTATCATAGGTGAAACATACACATCATGAATTGATGTTAGTTTTTAGTAGGGTAATAATTTTTAGGACTTTTGAGGTAGTTTAATTTGAGTGTTAAGAAAACTCTCACCTTGATGAGACTTAAGTCACCATGGATGGTTTGGAAAATATGTTTTTAGGATTTGTTCTAGTCTTTTTTCTACTTTTGATTTTTTTAGTTGATATCCAAATTTTGTTTATCTATATGATGGGATTAATTTTCCCTATTACTTTTGTTCAAGTTTTGTTCAATGTAACATTTTAACATCATCACTATTGTTTGTTGATTTTGTGTGGCCTCATTCAAATAAGAATACTTATGAAGTCGATTGGTGAGGATTCTGATGATCCACCACAAAGGTCAAATCCTCCCATGTACCCAAATATGGTTTATGTTTTTCTATGTACTATTCAAGACATGGGACAAAAAAATTCATCCATTCACATTCTCAGTCAATTTCTGGAACCTCATAAGGTTGAATTCATGATTTTTGATTAGGAATTACATCTCCAAAATCAACTATAGTTCCATGGATTAAATTATCCTCAAGGGGATAAGGATTAGTTAACATGTGTTGAGCCTTAATTTGAGTTCTTGGAAACATGTATATCTATCATGTTGAAATGTTCCACCTTCAAGATGAAGGGACCTAGTAGGATATAGTGGGACATGATAGTGATGAAAAAGAGGCACGATGGATTAGAGTGGAACGAATTTAAATCATTTTTCACTAACGATTTCTATATAGAGTAAATGGTGTTGGGAAAGGATATAATGTTTTTCAAACATTATCATGTTTAAGGGATCATGGTAGAATAAAAAATCACATTATTGAGATTTTGTAGTTTCCACTTGATATAATATCAAATGAGATGATAAATACTCAATGGTTGGAGATGAAACTTGAATTAGATATTCATTCTCATATTTTCTTGATGATTCTACCTTCTGATTATGATGTGTTGGATACAGTGTTAATGGGTAAAATGGACATGGATTGATAGTCCAGGTTGAAGAGAGTTACATTTTCTCCAATTTACAGTTCTAGACCTCCTATAGTTCCTAGAATAGACCCTTTTATTTAATTCCAATTTAACAAGACATGGCACTCGAAACGAGTTTTCACTATGGCACCCAAGGTATGTGGTTATTATGGATGCTATGGGTAGTTTTAGAAGTTATATCATTTCTATTATTCTCATCTTAGTGTCACATGATCATCTCCAAAATAGTGTATAGTGTAACAATAAATTTTTCAAGGGATAAGTGTTTCTTACCACATGAATCAAGAACAAAGATTATTCTTGTTGTAGAAGCGTATCCAGATGTGGAAGATACAAGTCTATGGACTGTAAGAGGTACCATCATTATATCTACACCAATAGTGACTAATTTATTTGAAACTGGTGCATCTCATTTGTTCATTTCAAATCGTATTATTAATATACTCAATATTATTATGGATATTTTATCTTATGTAATGGATATTACTATGCACCATATAATGAAAGAGAGAAGGCTAATCACTATGCTTCTTTTGTTTTCTCTTTTTCAGATATTGATATTTCATTGTATTTTTTGTTTCTCTCCATGAAACCTTTTGACATTATATTCTGCATGGATTGGATCATTGTTAATAAATAACGAATTAACTCATATCTTAAGTAGTTCTACTTTATTAAAAATGATAGGGTGTTCTGTATCTTTCAGGGAGAATGATGCCCGATTTCAAGTAGAGTTGGAAATTCCTATCAAGAGTTGGAGAAAGTGGTATCTATGTTTGATTTTTTCATGGAGTGAGAATCTTTGAGTAGTGATCTTCCCCCAGTTATCATTGATTTTCTCAATGTTTTTTTCTACAGACTTCTCTAGGTCACTACTGGTAAAAGATGTGTATTTTTCTATTGATATAGTACCAGGTAGTCTGTCGGTATATATTCTTTGTTACTAAATGGAACTAGAAGAGATGAAAGGGTTTAATACTTAGCTAGTTGATCTTCTAGATAAAGGATTTATATTACCAACTATGTCACCTTGGGTAGTGTTATTATCTTCTCTAAGAAAGCTAATGGGTCATATCGCCTCTGTGTTGATTACCAAAAAATCAATGGAGTCATGGAAAAGAAGAAGTATTTGTTGATATAGATTGATGACATGGTTGATCTTTTAGAAGTGGTGAAGTGGTTTTTGATGACTGATCTTTGATTTGGTTATAATCAGTTGAGAATAAAATAATATGACATTTAGAAAATCTTCTTTTGGAATAGATTTGGTCATTATGAGTGCCTTTTCATGCGTTTTGTTATAACCAATGATTCTATAGTCTTTATAAAATTTATGAAAATGATTTTCCATGAGTATCTTGATACCTTCATGGTATTATTTGTGAATGACATCATTGTTTACACCATTTATGAGTAGGATCATGTGATTCATCTGAGATAATTTCTATAATTATTGAAAAAACATTGAATTGATGATAGGCAATTAGAATGTGAATTATGGATTTGGGAATTGAAGTTCTTGGGACACATGGTGTCTTAGTTGTTCCTATGTTGGTGATAGCTATTAGGACATAGGAAGAAACAATTTTTTTTTTTGATTTTGAGATTCTTGGGTTAGGTCATATTATCACGAGTTTTTAAAGTACATCTCAATGTTAGATTTTATGATGACTGATATAACTCAGAAGGGAGTAATATTTAATTGGGATGATAATTTTTAGCGTTCTTTTTTGAGTTATAACATATTTAAAATATTATGTCGGTGATATCACTTCCAAAGGATAAAGAAGGCTATGTGTTCTTATGTTAAGCGTTAGGTTTGGGTTTGGCATATTCTATTATGCAGGGTGATCATGCCATTGCCTATGGATCTCGACAGATTAGACCACATGATAGGAATTATCTAACTCCTGACCTTGAACTCATAGCTATGATGCATGTGCTTAAGTGTTGATGAAATTACCTTTTTAGAGAAACGTTTACCATGTATTATTACCAAAATCACATGAGTTATATGTTATCTCAATGATATTTGAATATCCACTTGTTGAATTAGGTGGAATACCTATAGTCATTTTAATTTTACATTTTATATACCCTAGGGAAAGGGTATATCATGAATTACACTTTTAGTAGAAACATCCGACCAGGATGTGATTGAATCATCAAAATAGTGAAACCTGATTGATCTTTTTGTAAAGTTGTATACAAGAGTCATTGAATCAGGGGATAAGGTTATTTTGTAAAGTGTTCAGTTGACCCCTTATCCTCTCAAGATGATTCTAAAAGAACAATAGTTTGATGATGAGTTATAAAGAATTAAATACTCTGTTTATAGTGTGGTGACCTTTTCTAAGTTATTTTTCTTCTAAGAGGGTAATATATGTTTCCAAAACTAGTACATAGTACATTTTCCTTTGTGAAAAGATATTATGGGAAATTTCAATAATTTACACTATGATTTTTACCCAAGGATGATGAATATGTTATATGATATTTAGTAATGATTCTGGTTTCTAGGTATGAGATAATGCATTATTGGTTTTTTCTATTATTGATGTACATGAAAACAGGTCGAGGATGATCAAAAAATACCTTCGAGTTTTCTTAATCACTTCCATTTCCAACATGGAAGTGGGATGATATATTTATGGAATTTTTTGTTGGTTTTTCATAGAACCAGAAAAATTAGAGTGCGATATAGGTTGTGATTGATCAGCTGACTAAATCATATCACATTATACCTATTTGTGATAAAACCAATGTTCAGGAGCATGAAATTATCTATGTGAAGGTGACTATTCTTTTTCACATAATTACATATACTATATTCTCTAATATAGATCCTTGGTTTAATTTTCTATTTTAGAGAGGCCTTCAGGAGGCACAAAGATCTTTGGTTCATTTGAGCATGTCATACCATCCATAGTCAAATGGATAGATAGATAGGGATATATAGAATCTTGAGGATATGATTCATGCCTATATCCTAAAAATTGGTGGGGATTTGGATGAAGTTTTTGGACTAGTTGAATTTTCCTACATCAATTGCTACCATTCCATAATCTGGATGGTTTATTTTGAGGCCTTCTACATCTAACCTTGTAAATATCCATTTTTTGGTCATAGATTTGTGAAAGTTCTTTAGTTGGACCGATACTGTTTTAATAGAATACATAAAAGATTCAGTTTGTTCCTTAGATAATTTTGATGGCATTGTGTTGGTATAAATTTTATGATAATATTTTTCATAGACCATTGGAATTTTCAGTTGGAGACCAGGTTTTCATGAAAGCATCACCCAGTTTGGGTTATCTATGGCTTGGGAGGCAAGGGAAATATTCTCTTGATTTTTGGGACCTTTTGATGTTGTTGATATGGTGGGTAAAGTGGATTAACCTTTATCACTTCCACCATAGATGGAATTGATATATAAAACTTTCCATTTGTTGAAGCTGTAAAAGTGTCTTTTGGAACCAACTTATGTTCTAAGCTAGAGTGATCTTGATTTCGAGTTTGGTTCATCCGTGACTGAGACTCTAGTAAATTTAGTTGATTCCAAAACCATGGTACTACATGGGAGGAAAATAATTTTGGTTCGAGTACTAAGGAATCATGTTTTTGATACTAATGCGACATGGGAGAGAGAGCCACTGATGATAGTTAAGTGGTATCAACCTTTTGACATGGAATCTTCTTAAAAATATTACCAAGGACAAGAATTTTCTATGGTGGGGAGGTTATAACAACATTTTACTATTTTTAGGTACTCCTCAACTCTAATTTTGATCATTCTTTGGTTGTGAATCGTTTAACAGTGATTCAATAGAATTTTTTAAAATTTCAGAAGGCTCTTGGGTTGTGCGTGGTTGGGGAACGATTTTCAAAAACCATGATCCCTAGTTGTGAAAACCATGAAATCCTTGAAAGTGAGAGATTTCACAGTTGGAGGAAAATTTGATATACAAGTTCCCACTCAGCAGAAACCCTACTCCCCTTTAGAGGGGTTCATGGTTAGGGTGCACGATTTGGAAAACCATGCGTCCCCCATGAGAAAACTGTGAAAACAAACATCTGTAATTCAAAAAACTCTAATTTTTTTTACCAAACTACCATTTTGACCCCCCTCATGAACCTAAATCAGGTTTGATTGATTTCCTTGGTATTTGGATCTCTAAGTAAGAAGTTTTGGCTACTTTAAACCCTTTCTATGGCGGACGAAAGCTAGGAAATCATCGTCTGATCCTTTATCGATAATAATTAATTTCATTTTCCTTCCATATCGCTATCTTCTTATCTCCTCCTTAGTGTTTTTTAGATTTCCATGTTGTTGGAGGATCTCAAATTCATTTTCTTGTACATTAAATCTAGGTTTGATTCTTGGATCTTTGTTTTTGATATTCTTCATTGGATTTTCATATTACGAGTGTTGTGAGACAAGATTTCTTTGTTTTGGTATGTGGTTCTATTTAAAGTTACCCAGTCTATTTAACCCTAAATTTGCTGATTTAAATTAAAATTATTTCATTTGGGTTATGAAAAATTTAATTCACATCAAATTTGGATTTGAATTTTCCTTGGCATGAAATTTTGGGAAACCCACAATTCCAATGAATTAGTATGTGGTTGTGGAATTTGGCTGAAACTTTGAAATTAAATTATGAAATTAAATTATGAAATTGACTTGTGAAATTAATATAAAATGTATATTGAAGAAAATTGTATTATTTGTAAGAACCTTGATTGTTTTTATCTTAAAAAAGGCATTAATTAAAAAAAAACACATCTTTGTGTCTAAATAGAAAATTGAAATATTGAAATGGGGAATGGGTTAATTATATTTTGAACATTTTTTAGATAAATTTCCAATTATTGATTGTTTTTTGAGAAGATTCCAACCTAGTTAGTTAGATAGTTATTTTATATAAAACTATATTTATTATTTACAACTCCAACATAACATAGTACAACATGGCACATCCTCAATGGGATTGTGATGAATTCTCCTTGACCATTTTCTGAGGGATGTGTATACAAAAATTTACGCTATCACCTATTCTAGTGTGGGGTGATCCCATAACATGAAAGTATCATACCTCTTGGAATATGAAAATGTTGCTCTTTTGAGATTATTTTGATATATATTCCACTGTTTATAAACTATTTTACACATGCCTTTTGAGTTTATATAAACTATTTTATTTAAAATGTTTATTAATCCATCTTTTTGAAATGTTTCCATAAATTGATATACAAATCATGATTTATTTTTAATATTATTTTTTAATTCAATAACTATTTATTTAAAATTTGAAGATTTATTTAGTTAATTATAGTTGCATATAATTATGGAATCCTTGTTGAGACACTAACAAGATTTTAGATAACACCCAACCCATTCCTTCAGTTGTATGGAGGATTCCTTCTACAAGGTTATTGAATGTGTAAAGGACCTCTTGAAGGTTGTGGTATTTAATATATGGGCTTATATTGTTATTTTCATTGGGGTTTGGGTTCTTATCTTTTAGTTATGGAACTTTGTGGTTGTACTTTAGGTTTTTATACCTATTTGACTTATGGTACTATTCTCCCTATGGAGTTTTATTTTGAAAATACTGACTTGTATCTGCTTCTTCCACTATTTATGTTGAAAAAAGACTCCAATTTTTTTATTCTATGGTCCCAAGAACTAGTCTCCAACCCATGAGGATCCATAATTCCCTTCGGTCCATGTCAGTGCCAACTCAAGTATCAGAGTACCATTGTATCTAAGCCAATTTGGGATAGTATATTGGTGGATCATTCAATGCTAGAAGTTACTGAACAATGTCCCATACCAACCATGATAACTAAGATCCATATTTTTCATGTGTTGGAAGGATCTTAATGATGATTTGTGAGAGATTTATCACATCTATCTAATTTAATAACAAAGTCTAATCCAATGGTATCTTAGTTCCTTTAGACATATGACTGTTAGAAAATTTTCAAGGAGATAAAAAGAAGGTTGGTTAGAGCACTTGTGCATATACTTCCCTGTTGTGCATAAGGGGTTTTGATCTTTAGTGTCAGAAAAATATAGTATCTTTGATTAATCTTCAGGTATATTTATATAGTAATAGCTTATACAACACATTAATTTAAAATTCATGAGTAAAATTAAGAAAATCATTATTTTGGGATGGAGTCAATAATTTTTTAACTAAAAATATGGAGGCATTATCTTTATAGTGAATTTTGTTATATATATATACTAATCATAGAGGAATTATGTTTAAATTCTCAAATAAATAGATGTATATATGCCAAAGGATATGGATGGAGTTGGATAAATATTATGAATTCTCAATACACTACTAACCCAGGATGGTGAACATGGTGGATAATGCTCTAAGTTTGAAAGACCAAGGAACTTTATCCATGAAATGGATATAAAAATACATAATATTCTCGGATTTATCGAATATTGACCATGAAATATTGTGTTAATGGGAAAAATCATATCATTATAATATGAATGTTTAACTATCCTTCCATGTGAGGATTAAAGAGGTGTGGAAGGAATATATTGAATTGTAGAAGTAGGTGAGAAATGTTATTGAGTTGAACCCTAATTTTGATGGAATGATATGGGTTGTGAACTTAGTATGTGTTCTTTTAATACTATACTTGAAGAAGGATCTATTTTATGAAGATCATAGTTCATCATTCTTTATTAATCTTGGATGTACGAAGATGTATAGATATATGAAAGAGTATTTATGTTGGGATAACATGGAAAAGTAAATTTCATAGTATGTATCTCAATGCTTGGTATGTCAGAAAGTTAAGGATATTAGAAAAACTTTGAATAGGTTTTCCCAACCATTACCCATTATTGAATTTAAATAGGAAAAAATTTCTATGGATTTCATCGTTACAGTTCTAACAACACTTAAATAGAACAATAATATTTGAGACATATTTTTTGACTTATGAAAAAAATGAATATAATATCCATCAGAAAGGATTTTTAGCTTGACCATATTTCTAATATATAAATTTATGAAGTGTCAAGGTTTCATGGAGCGTCATATTCTAATGTATTCGGTAAATATCCGAGGTTTACATCAAGAGGTTTTTGAGGAGTATTCAGTATGCTTTTGATATACAGTTAAACTTTATTACTACATATCATCCTCGAATATATGGTCAGTATGAGTAGAAAACTCAAAATCTAGAAGACATGTTGAGAGAATTCTATATGGGTTTAAAAGGTGTTTGTGGTCAACCCCTTCATTGGTATAATGCTCACAAAATAATATACTTCACTCAAGAAAAAAATGGATTCCTAAGAAGACCCCTATGTAAGGAAGTATAGATATCCAACATGACGGGAAAATTTTGGAGAAATAATACTATTGGGATTTGATATAGTTGAGTATATGTAATATATGGTTAAAGATATTAATTAGAATATCCGGTTAACTAATGAAGGGAATGTTAATCCCTAGATATACCAGTCCCTTCAGAAATATTAATTACATCAAGATAGTTTCTTATCACTTGGAATATCCATAAAATATGTCTCGTGTTCATGACGTGTTCCACATATCTCTCATAAGGAAGTAAATAATTTATCCTTTACATGGAATGAAAATGGAAGACAAACCAAAAAAGCATGATATCTCTTATGAAGTAAAACTAGTGGAGATTCAAGATCAAAGATAGACTGTTTTGTGAAATAGGACCTCTCACATGGTCAATGTTTTGTGGTAAAACCTTAAATTTATAGAAGCTATGTGGAAACCCAATGATGTGAATAGGATGATGTATCGCATTTTTATTATTTTAGAGTGAAGGAATTTTGTGGTAAAAATTATATTAACGGAGGTAGAATGTGACACCCTATGATTTTATAATACATTTCTATTTAATTAAAATTAGTTTCTTTGATTGATTTCATTACACACAACATTGAGTTTAGAAGAACCACAATATACTGTTGAATTAATATTATTTATTTTGAAGGTTATCAATTAGCTATTGGATTTTAGGGTATGAATTAGAATTGATAAATTATTTAAAATTATTTTTTACATACATATAAAATAAATGCATTTGTTTTAATAGTTATAAAATAAAATAAAATTATTTGAAAGTTAAAAAATATTTCTCTAATAAAGTATTTTCAAACATGCAATGTGTATTTCTTTTAACAAATTAATTTAATCACTATTAATGAATGATTCTAATTAAATGTATAAATTTTATATTCATTTAAATATCTTAACATTAATATAATTATTTTTACATGGAAATGAATATAAACCCAATTTTATGTTTAAAAATGAATTTTTCTAAAAATGGTTTTGTTGCGTTTTGGACACTTATTATAAATTGAATTTATGATAAATATATAAATTTAATAATTTAAAATATATTAAATATTACTAATTATAATAATTAATATTATTTAATAAGTTCAACAAATTGTTGTGGCCTAATTAATTTTAAAAAAAGAAAAATATTTTTATCGCATTTGAGTTTAATAGAGTTTAGCCGGGGGGGGGGTGGGTTAAGCTAAGAGATAAGGTATAAAATATCAGGAAAAACATTTTTTAGTTTTTTTATTTTTATTTTTAAATTTTATTTATTATCAATGATTCTTTTTAATGTTTGGGACACTTTACTTGAGTAAGACATTATTTTTTTTCCAATCTTTGGAAATATTTAAATTACGTCCTCTCCCACCCATATAAAAGGATACCACCTCCCCTATCTTACTCATACTTCATGAGAATTTTTTAATGGATCATACCTAGCTTAATAACTTCATAAAATCCATCCACTAATATTATAGTTATTTTTTTTCATAATACCATTATTTGAAAGCTTAGGCCTATGGAAAATGATATTTCACAATGAAGAGATATAACTCTTAACTACATAATTTCAATTTTATTTCTTCTTCCAAGTTATCTAATTTTTTTATCCAAAATAACATGATTAATCACATATAAAAAATAATTTTATTTTTTATTATTTATATATTTCAAACATTATTCATATCAATCTCCATCAAATGGGAAATAAAAGAATCATTTATTTGTACTTGCGATCTGCCGCTTTGCGAAGTGATTCATTTTGTTTTTCATCACCATAATCAATTGTTTATTATTATGATGGATTTAGTATTTATATATTATATTTATGAAATATTTTTAATTTTTTATTATAATATTTTTTCTATTTTCGTACCAATTCTTTTGTTGGAAAATGATAACATCTCTTGTGCGTACGTGTGGACTGGAACCTCTAAAAGTGAAGTGAATTTATTTCATTTACACTTCACATGGATAATTGTAAGGAAAAATTTAATCAATTTATATCATATTTCTGATATAATACTAATTCTATAAAATTGACTTATAATTTAATTTTTCTTCTATATATCCATCAAAAAGTGGAAACATCACTCGTGTGAACATATAGACTACCGTCTCCACAAAATCACGTAATTAATTTTTCATCATTGTTTTATATGAATGATTATAAAATTGTATAAAATTATTAATTATGAAACTTATATCTTTATTAATATAAAATATATGATGAAACCATGACCAAGGTGAATGTATCAGAACCATAAAATCGAAACATTCTTGAAAAACAGACCATTTCCCCCCCAAATGTTCATTTTAAAGTATATATTATTAATATAAGGATAATTAAAAATTATGAAGGTATCATGCATATTAATATGAAATAATAATGTTTTTTAATTTATTAATATTAAATAAATATTTATTAGAGAGTATTTTGGAACATATATGAAGAAAGACGAGACATGAGGTAAGTAGTTTATGTTATAATCACAATTTTGGTATAATTTATGCTAAATTTTAATTGAGGTAATTTATATGGTTCTAATTGCTTAAAATATATATAATATATTATACTATATTTATTCTTGTTATTTTTATATATCAGTATAATTTTATTATATTTTTTATCTAAAATAATTGAGAATTTTTTTATCATTTCAATGTACTTGCATATCAAAATTATTTGATCGATGTTTTTAAATATACATGAAAAGGGTTAAAAAGTTATTTTTTATTAAATTTTAATTTATTTTCATTTTTTTGAAAGTAATATTATTAAATATCGGTTTTCTGAAAAATAATTTTTTGACCTTTTATAAAAGTGTGAAAGGAATGTTTTTTTAACTTATATGACATGGGTTGTTTTCTACACTATTATGACTGTTATGTTCTTTGAAGCTTATTTTATAAATTTCCACGGTCATTTTCAAATAAAATTACTTTATTGATATTCTAATTTTTAGTTCAAATGTTATGGAAGATGATATTTTCCCCCATGTTTTCAAATAAAGTCTTGGATGAAATTTTAATTTTATTTTCATCTACGTTAAAATCTTTTAAGGATTGTTATCATAACACCCCATGATTTTAAAATATGAACATAATATTCAATAGATGGTATGTAACATAACAACAAGTTTTGAATGGAATTTATCACCCCAAAAAATTATGTTTTTTTTAAAATTAATTAAATATTTTCGATAGATTGCAATTTATGCTACACTGGGTTTGAATGAAACATGATACTCCATTAAATAATTATGATCTAAATATTACAATTATAACCTATCCATTAAACAAGTGGCTTTAAATAGTAATAATTAAATTATGAAAATTATATGGTCTACACATGTAATAAAAATTCATTGGTTATCTATTGATTAGAAATAAAATAAAAATAAATTTATATAAAATGAGAGATTTTCTGAAAAATTGTATTTTTTTCCAAAAGAGTGATGAGCCGTGCTTTGCACAGAAAATTTAAAATTAAATTTTAACAATTTAGATAATTTATTTGATAAAATAAACTTTATTTTTTCAATAATTAAATAAAAATTATATTATGGTGAATTTTGGGGATTTTTTATGTGATTAAGTTTTTCGATGAATAGTGTAAAATATTGAATTTTAACTGAAAACTGTCTTTTTGTTAAAAATATTTATAAATATAAATTTTATTTCAAATTGCTTTTAAAGTTACATTATTTGAATTATATATATCTATTAATCCAATTTTATTTATTTTAATAAATTTCATGCTAAAATTTTATTTTAAAACTTTCTAAACTTTTGGACATTTTCACTTTGAAAACACACATTCTAATCACATTTGTAAGATTAATTTTAAATTAAAATCTACCACTTATGTGAATAAAATTTAGAGAAATGGATTCCATATTTGGAATCAAAATAAATTTTAAATAAGGTAAAATTATTTTTTTACTGTAATGACTTGTAAAAATAGTTGAAATTATTGGCCAAAGTTAAGGTTAAAATGTGTTTACTAGGGGGTAAAAATAAAATGGTAATAGTTAAAATGACAAAACATCTTGTATAAAATATATTGGTTGGGTAAATTTAAACTTTATGATGTCTAAATCATGATAATACTATATAAACATAGACCCCAATAACCCAAAGATGATGTCTTCAATATTACATTGGCATAAGATACGTGGAATCACAAATCGAAGGACAAAATAGTTTAGTAGTCTTGGAAAATGAGATACATAATTTTGTATTAAATTATATTAATTTTTTTTAGAGAATAAAATTATTCCCTCTAGAAAATCCTGACATATCAATCATAACAATCATAATGGAGTCCTTTAAAAAGTAATCAAAATAAGGTTCTGCTAAAATTCTCAGTAAGGTTTTAGTATAGTTTAATCTATCATGAATCAATAAAGAATAATCAATATGGAAATTTAATTAATGTAATAAACATTCCATTTAATCAATAAGATTTCTATCATAATTATATTTGACATAAAAATTATGGCATGGTTAATAGTTAAAAACACATGTCATTTAATCAGTAAACTGAGAATAAAATGCATCTAGAGATAATATAATTGTGAAATTATTAAGGATAAAGATAATTGAAATATTAATCAAGGAAATACTTAATTATTTGGTACCATGATATCAGGAATCATGATACCTTTATTGTAAAGCCCTTTCATAAGATAATTTAAATTATAGATAGAAACCTGTTTAGTGTGAGAATTATTATTTGTCTCTTAAGAACAATAGATGAATATAAGGGATATATAATACTGGCCCAAACCCAACAATTTATTTCCAAATCATTCTTTATATATTTAGTCATAATGATAATTTCATGAACAATGTTTCTTTTCATAAAATACCCATATTGAGTATGGAATACAGATTTATCAATATTTCCATAGATAAATAAATGAAATTAACTATAAAAAACCTTATTAAAAAATGATACATGGTTTAATAAATTATCATATCCACGATCAATAAAATCAATATTTATGGGAAATTTAATTAACAATGATCATAGGAAAGTGAATATTGGAAACAAATTTAATGATTATCAAAATGAATAAATAATGTGAATGTGAAGACTTTAGTTGGTAAAAATTATCATATACCATCAATACAATTAATGATGACAGTGTCAATACAACATATACCTAGTGAGGACTAAGAATAATGTGTTTTTTTATTGATGAATAGAAATAACATAAAGAGATCCTAAAAACATTCTTTATGAAAATATATGTTCATTTTGAATATACCTTTTTAATGCTTAAAAAAACATTTTGAAAATAATTTTCATGGAAAATAACCCTTAAGACTCATAAAAGAGGATTTAAATTTTTTATTGGTTTTGAAGGATGGTATTTTTTTTCATGCCGTACATGTTAAAATGAATTTAATTATTTTCATTGTTTCACATGTAAATTACCTTGATTTATCATCAGTGTTTTTGGTATGAAAGATCCAGTTATTACAAATATTATATAGTTACATTATCAATAGAATAATAATAATCATATTTATATTATAAATATAATTTTTTTCCAATCATAATGGATAATTTTGAGAAATTATGTATGTAATGATCATAGAGATGATAGGTAATGGGTACGCAAGTGTAAAGATCCCATTTTTCAATGATCATTATGAAAAAGAGGTAAGTGATATTTTAACATCATAGAATTATAATAATGTCATAAATAAAATATTTTTATTCTAAATATACTTATATATATCATTCATGTGGTTTGGTAATGAAAATCTATTCACATCACTTCATGAAGACAGTAGTCCATAATTACATGAACAATGTTATCAGCTTTATGTGAGTGAAAAGGTAAGATAATAAAATTATATATTATATTTAAATAATAATAATTATGTCATTTAAATCATAACAATTTCATTTATATCACTTATATTCACAATGTTTGTCCATATTACATTCCATTACAGCATTATTGAAAAACTAATAACATTTCTTTGAGAGGCGATAGTCTGCCAGAAACACGAGCGATGTTTCCGTATCCCCTAAGGAATAGAAAGTAAAATAGGAATAAATATATGATATATTGATTAAATAGGTATAATTATGTTATAAATATCATATTTATAATTTACATACATCATCATACCAAATTGTGATAGGTGGTAATGGAAAAATGAATGATGTCGGTACGTGAGATCATAGTCCTCCATACACACAAATGATGATTTCGTAGCCCATTTATTGGAAGTGGGGATGATTTTTGGTCATTAATTTTACATAAAAAATATTATTATATTTAATATACTTTGGTTATTGTATCTTCATGTTTTAATAATTATTTTAGGAGGTTGAGGAATAAATAAAATAAAAATACTCTTTGTAGCATGTTACCTCTTCTTAAGTTATCTTTCTTAGGTTTGCACCAAAAGCCCTCGTAGGAAGGATTTCTAGAAAAAAGTAATTATTTTAGGATTGGAGGAGGGATTTTGTAATGTTATTTGGGTATGTATTTTCTAAAACATAATTGTGTGAATTTCGGAAGAAGATAAGAGAGGTTGTTTCATTTTATAAGTTTTGTGAGTGGAACACTTATAATATTTGAAAATAATACGGTTAAACCATGTTTTTCACATGTCACAAGGGTACAAAATGGATTATTATAGATCCCTAGATTTTACTGTTTTCACTATTTATTTTGGTCCAAAATTAAGTTGAAATTGTTATATAATATATATTAGGATTGTTAAAAAAATTTAATATATTTTTTCCAATTAAATTTACGTATGTAATTTTTTTTAATTTAAAATAAATCCCACTAACGTGATGAGAAAGAGGGGTTTTAAAGAGAAAATGCTTAAATATTTACAAACTTTTTATATCAAAATTTCATATAAAAATGATACCAATTTCCAAAATTATTTTTATTAATATGTAATTGAAATAATTTTACTTTAAAACTAATTAAAAATATTATTTTACTTTATAAATAATTTAAAAACAATGTAATTTACAATTAGAATTTTGTATTTTTCAATATTAATCAAAAAATGAAATATTTTAGAAAATACAAAAAAATAAACCTAAGAATATTTTTAAATTTGATTCAAAAAATAAATTTTATTTTTTAAAATAAATTTCCTAAATTTTTTAAAAATTTATTTTAAATTATGTTCCCAAAGTGCGACTGATATGTCTTTTAGAAAAATTGATTTTTTTGTAAACATTTATTATTATTTTAAATGATTATTATTTTATTTCTAACCAATAAATAACCATTTTTTCATAATTAAATTATTAATATTCATAACATCCATTTTAAAGACTTGGTTTTAATGGTTTAATATATTAAATTTTTTTTAGAATCAGGGTTGTGTGTTCTGAATGTTTTGGAATAGAATAAATTTAATGAAATATATTTTGTTGTTTATTTAAGCTCAGTGTTTTATGTTACACACACTATATAATATAATTTTCTTCTTTTATAGTTTTGGGGTGCTACATTAGAATAACCAAAAAAAATTACATCCTCACAATTTAAACATGATCTTAGAAATCAATGGGTTGACATTTGGAAATAACATTATTGAAAAACGAAAATCTTAAAATGGTTAATAAACCATTCCTTTAAAAAGAGTGAAAATTAAGTTAAATCATCATATGGAATAAAAAATAAATAGGTTTACATTTCGAGTAACATTGGTGGAATGGGAAGATATGGATATGGAAGAAAAGTGTAAATATTTATCAATAATTAGTGAGGTCATTGACCATAAGAAAATGGGTTATTTAGAGAAGGTTAACTACCACAAAACCATAAATCAAAGTGTTCTAAAAAAAGGTCATTATTATCATAATAATAATCATTATTAGACTACATTTTGTTTCAAGATCCTTTTCCTTGATTTGGGGAATTCATTCAGTACATATGAATATAATGAAATATTCATAGTTGATACATTTCAATTTCATAAGAGAAATTTCATCCTTTGATTTCACTTCAATCAATTTCCAATTCGTCACTTTAATAAATGAAAATCGAAAAATTATTTTTTATGTTGGAAGCACTAAAATTCACTTTTAACGAATATTATGATCCATAAAATGGTGAAAACTCATTATTTATTGGTATAACTATTTTCCAAAACCAATATGGTTAGAAAAATTTATCCAATATAATAAATGAATATCTAAACCTAGAAAGAAACAAAAATGGTTGATCATTAATAAGTATTTTTATATTCATTTATTTGAAAACAATGATATATTAACCAAGACATCGTACAGGCTTGTGGTAGGAACTAAACCCTTATCACCCTTTGTTCATGGGTTCAAGCCCTGAGACCTTTCTAGATGTGACATGTTGTCACTCAGTATAAAAAATTTCCTTTTTTGAAACTATATTAATATAATTCCTATAACATTTTAAAAAAATGTGATGTGAATCATTTAAATGAAATTAATTATTAAATAATAAATTTTTACAATGGTTTACAATGAAATTCTTTTTACAAAGTCTAATAATTTTATTTCACTATTTTTAAAAATTCATTAGTGACCATATTCAACTTAAAGGTTATAAATATCTTTAAAATTATGTCTATAAAATTTAAAGTAATTATTCCTCAAATAAATTTCAAATAAAAAACATGCTTGCAGTAAATTTCTCCCAAAATATGTTTGTGATGGTGACTATTACTATAATAAAACTCAACCAAACCCAACTGATCATTGGAAGCACCACCAAAGTCGAGGAGATAAGAACAAAAAAATATATTCAAGAATATATATATCTCTTTCTTTCTGGGAATCCAACTATTGATGGTATGTTGTGCTCGAATAAACCTGGGATCCCAGTGCCTTTTGAACGCCTCTCCAAAATCAAGAAGTAAATCGAGGATCCCTCTCAGATTTTATAGAAGAACGAACTCCATGAAAGAAAATATATTTTATATAAATATTTATCAAATCCTCAACTTCTGTTATATCATGAATGTGTAAAATGTGAGCTGATTTAGCTAGAAAATCGATCAAAACCCATATCACATTCTTCTTTCTCTGGGTATATGAAAACCCAACCAATAATTAAAAAAACCTCTCATTCTAATTCCATGTTATGACTTGAAGTGGCTAAAGCAATCCTGAAGGTTTATGGTGCTTTTACTTAACCTTCTAGGATGTATAACAAAGAGAAACAAACTAAATAATTGCCTGCCTCATACTGGGCCATCATAATCATAATTACATGTCATATAACATCTTCTTGGTTTCTTGGTGCAATGCCCATTGGGAAATATGGAAATTCCTACCACATATTTACTTACTAAATATGGTACCAAAAAGTGGTTCCAAAATCATAAAATTCCTTTTGTGGAGAATGATGAAGGAGGCATGGTCTCCCCACCACAAAGATGATCTATAACACCAATGAACAAATCATCATGCTCTTATTCATGATGAATCAATACAAAAAGAGAGAATATAAACTAAACACTAACCAAGGAAACCTATACCCTTGGCTCCCAAACTTTAATATGATATTTTTCAAAGAGATCCATATACTTCCACTATTCTGATGATCCTTTCACATCTTGAATTAAAAGTTTCCAGCTCAAACCATCTACAATGACATTCCATTTCCCTGGGGATTTGGAAATGTCAAAATCAAAATACTGTAGGTATTCCGTATAGGGCCTCTAGTATAGATTCAAATATTTTTATGAGAAGATATAACTTATGATCTTGTGGTAAAAATATGGTAAACCTTTATTTAGAAAGGTAGCACCACCCATTCTTAAGAACATGCATCCCATCTATAAGTTCAAGGTTATAGTATGGATAACTCTTCTCTTGTGGCATAAACTGTCGAGATCCATAGGTCACAATATGATCACCTGGCATAAGAATGAATCCCAAACCTAAAGATGATGCCTAAAAAAAGACCACATATCTCCGGTCGGCCTCTAGGAGATTCAACACAAGAATAGTACTGAAAACATGTTTTATATTAGAAAAAGTATTATAAAATTTCTCATGCCAAGAAAAATTTACTCCCTTTCGAGTTATTGAAGTCGTCAGAGATGACTACTTAGAGAATTCCTTAATAAAGCTGTGATAATATATATCCAAACCTAAGAAGCAGTGAATTTTGAAGACATTTTGTGGTTGTTCCCATGTCATAATAGACTTCACCTTTTCAGAATTGTCTAAAATACCATGTTCTAACACCACGTATCCCAAAAATATCACTTCCTAGATCCAAAACTCATATTTTGAAAGATTGAAATAATGTTGGTGATACATCCACAAACTCAAAACCGTTACCAGATGATGCACACAATCCTCCTAAAACATAGAATAAACAAGGATTTCATAATCAATGACTACCAAAAAAGTATCAATATACTCATGGAAAATACTATTCATTAAATCCATAAAACTACAAGAGAATTTGTTAGACCAAAGGGCATAAAAAAGTACTCATAGTGGATGTATCTACTTTGAAAGGAAATTTTTTGAATGTCATTTTCTTTTATTCTCAACTTATGGTAACCAGATCAATTGTCAATATTTTGAGAACCAATTTTACAATTTCAACTGGTCAAACAGATCATAAATCCTTGGAAACAAATACTTATTCACTACAATCACTCGATTTTTATTTCTGTAATCAACACATAGGCAAATTAAACCACTAATTTTCTTAAAAAAGAGAGCCAGCATTGCCCAAGGTGACACACTTAGGCATATAAAGACTTTCTCAAGAAGTTCTTCCAAATTGGACTTCATCTCTTTCATTTTAGGTGGTTCCATATGGTTTTATTGAATAAAAACTAGTTGAGTACCATGAATTATATTAGTGGAAAACTCTTCCACCCTTAATAATTGAAAATTAGAGAAGTTAGAAGGAAACAAGTTGGGAAACTTGATGATAACAGGAGAGATATCTCCACTCAAAAATTATCGTTCCAGATCTTTAGAAAACATAAATATAAATTTTCCCAACTATAGATAAGAAGGTTCGACTCTGCTGGACCTTGGGACATATTCTGCTTAGAATATTTGAAAAACCCCATCAGGAGTTGTAAAAGAGACACATTAAAGATAAAAATCAATCCATGATTTATTGTCAATTATCCAATCCATTCCAAAATAGGATGACAAGTGGTTTCATGTAATGAACCAAAAAAATCCATGTATGCTCAACATCAGATAGAGAGAAAACAAAATAGGGACTACGAATACCCTCATCTCTCTTCATACCAAGTGGTGTAGTAATATCCATTACACAAGATAAAATCTATGTAGAAAGATTAAGAAGAATAAAATCACAAGTGAAAAAAAATGAATGTGATGCACTAGTATCAAATAATGAAGTCCCTAATGATGTGGATATAGTGATGAAACCTCTCACAATCACTGGAATTGTATACTCTTCTACTATAAACTCTTCCACTATGTAAAAAAGCTTCATTCTATATGCATATGGATTGAAAACTTTTATCCTTGAGGTATCTGATTAATCCATAGTTTTAGAAGGTTTAGATGATATTGTGACCCTACATAAAGTAAAATAAACACGTATTAATATCTTATAGTGACATAAGTGTCCATGGGAACCACAAACCTTAGGTGCATTAGTGTAAAACCTATTTGAATTCCCTACATTACCATAATAGTAAAAAAACAAATGGGCCACTTCTAGGCACCAGAGGAGGTATAGAATGACCTTCCTATCAAGAAACACCATTTGAGTCATTATTGTTCCACTTTCTCATAGGGGAATGAACACTACCTCTGGGAGTGAAGGAAACTAGAGATAACCCTAACTTTGCATCCAGGTCCATCTCAACCATCAACACTATATCCAGTAAATCAACATAAGAAGTCAGATTTAGTAAGGAAACATGAGAAAAAATATCATATCAAAGTACTAACTCATATAGTCAAGCGTTCATATTCTCATTTGATAGTATCTCAGGTGAAAATTATACAAGATCAACAAAATAGTTTGCATACTCTTCCAGAATCCTATCAGCCTACTCAAGTTTGAAAAATGTGTATCTGTGGCCAACAACATTGAATCTAGAGAGAATTTGATGATGAAAATATCATGGAATGATTTCCACTGTAATACCGCATGTTTTTTCTCTGTCACCATCGTGTCCCACTATCTCCTGCATATTCTTTATAGTAAAATGGTGGTACACTTTACCTAGATTTCATTGTGTGTATCCCATTACCCAAACAAATGATCTATTATTCTCATCCACTCTTTAGCCTATTTAGGATTATTTGATCCTTTGAATGGAGTTGTATTCTGTAGAATGAGCTATGGAGAAAAAAACATGATAATTTCCCTCTATGGTTTAGAGTTGGAGCCTATATGGGAAATGTTGGTGGTGTCTACTATAGTGCTTGGAAATTATACACAATCACTGCAACCTCACTCGGGTCCATGCAAGGATTCAATCGATGTGGTTTGTTTAGAATATTCTTCCTTTATCTAATTCTCAAATATTCTTGAATCCAAGATGCAAGACAACACAAATAGGAAACAAGGAAGACCTCAGATTACACTCAACCAGAGGGACAAGGGAAATTTTCCTAATAGATAAACCTAATGGATTTGTATTTCGATATACGTAAATCAAAATTATGAAAAAATACTAGAAATAATCCTCAATATGTATTTCTATAACCACCCTTGGAAACTTAAGTTTCATTGTGGTGGTATCTTTGCAAGCACTAAATCACAACTACCTCATATGTCCTGAAAGGTTTATAAAAGGCATACTTACTTCATTAAAAAAATAACTACCCCACTCTAATATAACTTTTTCATGAACCAGCCTAGGTACCCTGGTAACCCAATAACCAAGCTGGTCTTGACATAGCTCTAACTAATTCCCAATCCCCATGGGTTGGTGACTATCACCAGACATCATAAAAATTGAGAGTGGGAATGATTTTTCCGTAAATAATGTGGATGTAAAAGAATCAATGTAGTGTGTATACATAAGAAGCTCTACTGGGAGTAGTGTACCAGATGTCAAATAAGAATAAAAACCCATTGTACTCTAATATTGTACTTGAAAAATAGGGAAAACAACCCAAGTCTCAATTCTGATGCAACTCACCAAGACCCTAGATCAATAGATAGAACAACCTCCAAGTGGTGGTTTACCCCTACTTCAACTTATATGGAGATAATCTACAAACACTAGAAGCAATAGTTAATGTGTGAGATAAATATCCCATTAGGGTCATACCATGGATTCCATAATAAATATCAATATTAAATTAATCATAAAGTAGCTTTAACATTAAAACTAATAGGATTCAAATTTCCAAAAAATATAAAGAAAATAATTCATTATTTACATTTAAAATAAAAAAAATAATTTTTTAAAAAATATTCACATTTAAATTGATGGAATATTTTTTTTAAAAATGGTTCTTTTCAAAAATTTCTAAAAAAATAACTTTTATATAAAATATTTTATATAAATCAAAAGGCATGTAAAATAGTTTACAATAATGTAATATATTCATTTGAAATATAAAAAAGTGAACAACCTGACCTTATACCTAATAAGGTATCATAGTTTCATACTAATGGAACCTACAAACTCAAGGTGACATGACAATGTATACATATATCCCTTTGAGCTTTGGTTAAAGTGGACTCATCAATACCGCCAAACAGTTGTGACATGGAACATTTATGTTTTGGAATGTTTTAAATTCTAGAGTGTTATCCAACAACTCACTAACCACATAAGGCTTGTATGTGATCTAATAAAAAATAAATAATGGGTAATATATTTTGAGAATACATAAAATACAATTAATCCCATGATCCATTTCAAATACTGAAATTTTCCATTCAAAAACCAAAATGGGTTTTTAATGAAAAAATCCTTTTCTAAGATAAAACCGCAACGTTCTTATCAAAAAGGTTTTAATCCATTTTCAAAAAATAGGAATTTTAAATCAATTCACATTTCAATTTCACAATTAACTTTCATAATTAAATTAAACAATTTAATTTTCACAAAATTACATCAATTTCACAATAAACCCGCAATTCAATGGAATTAAGATTTTTCACAATTTTCTATCAAATACATTTCCAAAATTAAATTCAATAATTTAATTGATAAAATTTCTTAAAAATACCCAAATTAAATGGAATTTAGAGTTTTCTAAATTTCATGACAAATTCAATTTCCAAAATTCCCAAATTCAATAGAATTTGGTTTTTAATCAAACAATTCAAAGAAATTTAATTTAAAAAAGTAAAGTTTATATAATTAAAAATATTTAAATTAAAAAAAATCAATTTAGGTTTAACATAAATTGGTAATGGTAATGGAAACACCTACCTTGGGATCAATGGATATCAAATCACCAAACCCCACCCATGATTCGTCAACTAAGAACAATGATCACAGAATCCCAGTATCAAGGATCAAACCTTGAAATATAATAAAAAATAGAGGGTATTAGATCCAAAATTCCAAATCCATATCCATATAACCCTAGGGAGGAAGAGAGAGTGAGAGAGGGAGAATAGGAACTAGGAGAGGAAACCTAACGGGTGGAGATCGAATGACGATTCTCTAACTTTGATTCGCTTCAAATAGGGGTACAAGGTTCCAAAAACACTTCTTAAGAGATCTATATAAGGTAATGATTGATTATGGGTCATTTAAGTCCATCAGAGACCTAAAATGGGGGTTCATGATTTTTTTAATATCAAAATTTAGATTAATTAAATGCATTCACACACGGTTGGCTAGACCGACCCACAAGGTTAGACCAAAAAGTTTGTCCTGGCCATGAACCTATATTAAATCTGCCACATGGATTCTCCGAAGAGGGTGAATAGTATAAAAAACCATTAAACAACCATGTAAAACCCCACATCCTATATTTTTATGGTTTTGGGATTCAATGGGGGCATAATTTGTCCAAACCATGTGTGAATCATGCACGAGCTCATAATTTTCAAAACATTCAAAATTTAAACCCGAACACTCCCAAAAAAAAACCCTACCAAAGAATTGTTAAAAAATGGGTTTAAGAATAACTGAACATAGTAAAAAAATGTTAGTTTAATTTTTATTAGTGTCGAAGTGATCTTAAATGACTATAAAATGTGGTTAAGGTGTTTTCACATTGCTTCCTGAAGTGAAGAAGAAGTGATGAAGGGAATTAAAATATTTATTTTCATGATGAATTAATATTGACGTGAAAAAAAAATTATTAATTTATAAGGAATTCATTTAAAGGTCATGCAATATTTTATTACATGAAGTGAAGAAGACAATGAGATAAAGAGTTGGGCTTGGAAATTTATTCAAGGCCTTGTAAAATATTATTATTTTTCATATGAATAAAGGATATGTTGGAATTTTAATTGAGGATAGATTATTATTATTATATTCAATTAATATATTTTTTAGTATTATTTGGTGGAATTACATAATAAAATTTATCCAACCCACATGAGTTGTCCAAGACATCCACAACTGAGGGCTCATGGGGGACATTGAAGTTAAACACACCCAAGAGAAGCCATATAAGGCTAGAATGAAGGTGTAAAGAAGGTAACGTTCATAGAATACATGTAGATGTGAATATGTGTGGGGCCCACTATGTGGCCAAAGGAGCAGTGGCATCATCAATATGCAGGGAGGCATGGAGGGAAGGAGAGTTAATATGAGGCGGTGCTAGTGGGGGTTTAGAACTTTTAGAGAGTCTATGGGACTCCTTGAGTAATATAATATATTGAGGAAAATGTAAAGATTTGATGAGGTATATAGTGAGGTAGGTAATATTACCACATAATTTAAAGATACATGCATTTCCTATCTACCCGATAGGATAATTTGAGCCATTTGATCGAGCTGGGGTATTCGTCTTCCTAGAGCCTCATTCAAGGAACCTGCGCAACACTTGTTTTTTCCCATTAATGGATAGTTGAATATCTAATCAAATAAATTTATATATAAAGAAATATCATGCTAATATCCCATTCCCTATGTGAGATCCTTGTATATAGAATGTTTAAAATTTATTTTCTTCTAGGGATGAACAATAAGATCATGAGTTATGATTATGGACTAATGAAATTGGGAATTCTATGAAATTATTGTGTTGATTATTCAAGAGGTATATCCAAGATAATTTTATATGGTTAAAGTTTTTATTTCTTTCATGTTGACTAAAATAAAAAGGGTTATAGTGGAATCAACAACAGAAAAGCTTTGATAGAGAGTGGATAGTGGTTATATTATCATCGTGGTAAGTGGATAAGAATCAGAGACTGAGTCTTTGAGCATTTAAAAGAGCCATGGGGATTTATGATACTGTCAAAAGAAATATAAACCCTAATCCTTTGGTATTTAGGATGATATTTAGACGATGGATGATTTCACATGATAATAAATGAATAACCCGAGCTATTGATTGATGATAAAAATCCATGGGTATTCGGAAATGAATACAAAATTTTGAGAAGCTAAGCCTGATTATTCGAGTATATGAGTTTCATGCACCATTTACATGCATGCATGAATGGGTGAGTCATGGATGTTATATAATATGAATCAAGAAGAGTTTATATCAAAACCCCTTGGGTAGATGCTACACATACAGTACAATATACCTCTCAGGTACAAATTGCTTGATGAAGAAATAACCATAAGGGGTATTCAAATGGGGAAACATAAGATAAATTCCCATATGATATTGGTTTTCAGTAATATGAGAAAGATAATACCTAATAATCATTGGGTATTATTATTTGAAGGAGGAAATTATATGTGGTTATTTAATTAACACATCAAAATTAGGATTTAAAATTATCAAAATATTTAAGATCCACATGAACCACATTTTAATATAAATGTGGACATATATGTGTTAATAAATATACACCATTACAATATCCTTTGGAGATACTTATACATTTATTTTTTCAATGAGAGAAGGATTCAATGCTATGTATTTCTTCAAGAAGGTGATCACATGAACCTGAGAATTTGAAGAGATGTCTCATGACCAATGTCACTGAAGTTTTTGATAAGTACACATGGATTGAGAAACATGATTTATTTTGATGGAGGACTATTAATGAAGAACTATATGCCCCAGTATAAACAATTCCATTGATGATAGGTGTTACTAGTATAAAAACACCATCAATTATTTATACGATGTGTAATTTATCTTTGTAACATTTTTACCCAATTTAATGTGTTTGCGATCATTACGAATTTAAAATTATAAGATAATCCATGAAACAAGCAGAGGATGATCAAAAAAGGATTAGTTCTGAGTATCAAATCTTGTAATAAGATTTCATGTTTCTATTTTGGTCATTATTGATATTATGATTATGGATAGTTTACAATATATGAATTCCTCTTAATTGGTGACGAGGTTCGAGAGAAAGAGGGGAAAACTAAAAGAATGTAAAATTTGGTAAAAAGTTTGGTACACTGATTCTAACCCCCTCTCAGTGTCCTAGAAAGATCCATATGGTCTCTACACCCATGATGGTACCCATAACATGTAAGTCGAAAAATAATCCCAATAAATACTTCTTCCATTTTATTTCAATACAGCCCATTACTTTTCCTAGGAGTTAACCTTTAGATGAGGTAATTGACTCAAAAAATTCCTAGGTTCTCCACATCTAAGAAAATAAAATATAAATGGATCCCCGAGATGAGAATTATTTTTTTCCATTATATAATTCATTTACCCTAATAAATTATTTGATTTAAAACTTCATTTTTACAAATTAATAATTTTACAATTTCATTGATGAAATTTCATGGGTGTCTCATTTCACATTTCTAGCATTAAAGAAACAATAATTCTTTTCTCCTGCTCTCTTTAACTCAAGATATTATCGAACTATATCATTCTATTATTTGGTGAGTCTAAGAGTTTCTAAAGTTATAGGTTGTTAATAATATTTTAGGAAAACTAATTTGGAATAACCGTGATATGATTTTCTCATTTCATCATCCCATTTGGTTGTTTATAGTCACCAAATTTTACATCATGTTTAATGTTAACAAGATTCCTTTAGGTTCCATTCAATGACTTAAACAAAACATTATAGTGGGAGAAATAATAACCATTGTGGGAAAACCATAGAATCACTTATATGATATCTAAATCATGATACATTATTTTTAATATAAGACACATTAGGTTTAACATTGTCCATTCATTATCATAATCTATTCAAATCACCTCCCATTTTTTTATAGTGAGAATATGAATTATCCTACACATATCCCCAAGAGTGCCAAACTAGATATATAGTAATGTTTGTTTTCATGCACTAGGTGGTATTGATTCAAGAACAATGAACCCTTTTCTGAGTTATTACCCTAAGGTAATTATGTTCTAGAACCAAATCCACTTCTAGTATCTAGATATGGATATATTTATAGAAAAAACCATGTAATCTATACATTTCCAAAGCATTAGGATATTCTTTCATACTTATCATCAAAATGTATCATATAGTTATGATCATTAATCAATATTTTACAAAATCTAATTCCCATGGATTCTATAAAAATTACTATGATAATAACTGTAGTGACTATAAAACCAGTATCTCAGAGGTGGTGTAAGATTTTTTACATTGGCATAAGATACAAGGAATTAGATCTCAATGGACAATATAGTTTAATAGTTCAAGTAAAATTTATATAATATTGATTATTTCATTAAATTTGAAAATAAAAATTACAATATTATATTTTTTTCAAGAATAAAATTATTACCTCGAGCACATCCGTGGATATCAATCATATTAAACTTCATGAAATCTAGGGGAAATAAAACAAAATAAGGGTGAGATCAAATAGTTAGTAAGGGATAAGTAAAATGAAAGATATCATGAACTAATAAAATATAATCAACATGGAAATGTATATAATAGAACACACATACCATTTAGTAAATAACATAATGATCAAAATTAGATAATTCCGAAATAATATGGAAGGGTAAATAGCTAAAAACACATTAATGTTAATCAATAAACTATGAATGAAATTAATCTAAGGTAATATCATTATAAAAATAGCACGGATAATAATAAATAAAATATTAATAAAATGAATAACTAACTATTGGATGTTGCGATATTAGGAATCATGATACCTCTAATTACAAAGATCTTTTATAATATAGTTTAAACTATATGTAGAAAATGATTTAATGTTATCTTACTTATCGATATCCTGATACCTACCAATGCACCATGGAGCTATATAATACTGATCCCCACCTATCACTTTAGGTTCAAAGAAATACTTATATATCAAATAATAAATTTAATTTGATGGACAATATTTTTTATCATCACATATCCATATTGAGTAAGGAATATGTATTTTTTATTACATACATAGATAAAGATTAAAATTAAATAAAGAAATCACTATGAAGATTATACATGGTTTTGGATATTAACTTATCCACGAAAAATAATATGGATATTTTGGGGAAATTTAATTTTTTATGATCACATAACAATTAATATTTTAAGCGAAAGATAATGAATATAAAAATGAATCATTAAATGGAATGTAAATATTTTAATTGGTAAAAATGTTCATAAACCATCGATAGAATGAATAAGGATCATATCAATAAACCATATCCCTTTTGGGTTATAAGTAGAATAAGGGTTGTTGTCATCTATGAATAAGAATACCAAAAAAATATCATTAAAAAATTCTAGAGGATAATATCCTATTCATTTGTAAAATCACTTTTTAAAAATTCACAAAATATTTTGACAAAAATTTTATTTGAAAATTACCTTTGAAGTTTATAAAATATTCTTTAGAGAATTTTATTGGTCATGATGACAGAAAATTATGTTCATTCAATTCAAGTTAAAAAAATATTTCGTTCACCTTTCATTAAAAGACCGACGTGCACCGTTTTGAAAATGACATGAAGAGTACTTTTATATTTTTTCATTAAAAATAGAAATGGTTTAGAAATTTATTTAATATATCATTTGTAAAATATTAAAAATAACATTTTTTGAAACATCTTCAGAAAACATGGTTTTGTAATAAAAAATATTTCCAATTGAAAATAAAAATGAATTTATATATCATTAAAAACATTTTATTAATTATTTTAAGAGAAAATGAGTAGAAAAGGTAACATTGCTAGAAAACATCATTAATAAATAGAGTATAACAATAAGAAATGGTTTTATTATATAATGATCAAATAATATCCTTCATCTAAAATTCAAGGGTAAACAATGCTGATTAGAATGTGATTGTGAAATAAACAGCTAAAATGATCATAAATTTTTAGATAAAATTATTCAATTAATCAATTATGTGTATCAAATATATAAAGAAATAAAAAAAGGTTAAATACAACAAAATATAATAAAAATTAACTACACACATACTCTTATAATATCAATGATGATGAAGATGTAATATTACCTAATGAAAAGAAAATGAGTTATGAAATTATTTACCACTTGGTATCTTTTAAGTTAAACCCCAATAGATGAAATAATTAAAATTGAAACTAGGAATATCATGAATTATTAATTAATAACTATGTTACATGTCAAAGGGTAAGCATAAAACCATATAAAATAAATTGGTTCATAACATACCAGTGTGCCTCAATGAAAGGATATTCACCCAAGATCCCTTACCTCATACTTCCTTTTGATTAAACATGGTTTGACATCATGTATTGTTATTTTATACATGTTTTTTACATATTACCCAAAAAATTAATATTAATAATATAATATATAATCCTTTCATAAAATCTCATCACCCATTAGTTAATAATATTCAATTGTTTTATTTTTTTGGTCTTAATTGCCTTGTTTTTCATTCGTGTTTTGTTGTAAAAGCTCGGGTTACTAGGAATATTATAGAGTTAAATTATCTAAAAAATAATAATCATGAAATAATTAACATATTTATACATAAATAATACTTATAATACCAATCATGAAGTGTTTTCTTCTACAAATGAATTATGTTATGATTATGGAGACGATATTTCATACGTACGAATGAGTAACGTTTCAATTTTCCAATAATCATTATAGAAATATAATAAGTGATATTTTGTGTTACAATAACAATAATAAAATAATATATATCATATTTTTTTAAATATACTTATATATGTCATCCATGTGGTGTGGTGATGAAAAGAGAGTCACATCACTTCGTGAAGGTTGCAGTCCACAAATACACAAATGAAGTTATAAATTTTAACTAAGTGAAAGGGTATGAATAAATGATATATTTTCTTTCTAGAACGATACATTTTCATTTATATAGTAATTAAATCATGAATATCACATAAATTCATTGAATATATCCTTATTAAATTTTATTAAAGTGTTATTGTAAAACAAATTACCTCACTTTTGGAGGTGGTAGTGTGCTGTACACACGATCGTATCCCCTATGGAATGGAAATGGAAATGAAATATATGATATAATGAGACATATTTTTATTATATTTTTAATATCATTTATATAATGTTAATACATCATTATAACCAACCATGAGAAGTGGTAATGAAAAAATGAATGACATCAGTTTGCGAGGTGGTAGTCCGCCATACACACAAATGATGATCTAGTAACCCATTTGTCAAAAGTAGGGATGGTTGTAGGTAATGTTATTAACATAAAAATATCTCATTATATAGAAGATACATAGGTTTTTATAACATAATGGATTAATAATAATTGGATTAGGTGGAGGAATAAATAAAATAAAAACCCTTATTGAATAACACTACCTCTTCTTTGGGTATCCTCCTTAGGTTTGCAATAATATCTTTCCTTGGATAGATTTATTCCAGAAATAAGGATTTTAGGATGAGAAAATTGAAAATTTTAAGTTCATTTGGTAGGTATTGTATGATCCAAAATCACGTGATGGTGTCAAGAATAGAGGAGAGGTGTTGGCCTTTTATAAGCGAGGTCAAAACACACTTGTAATTTCCAAATGAAAAAGGAGTACCCACATTTTTCACATGTAAAAATGTTCCAAAATGGATAATTATAGAAAATCATATATTATATGATCTAAATATTTCCACTGAATAAATTTTATACTAGTGTTTTCTATCATTTTAACCCTTATATTTTTAGTTTAACACCTTGTAAATTCATTTTTACCTTAATTGCAGTTATTAATTTTTACTATTTCACTATTCATTGAGGTCCAAAATTAATTAAAATTTATTAAATGATATATTTTTTTATGAATCCAAATATTAGATCTATTTTTTCAAATTCCATCTACATAATTGACAAAATTTAATTTAAAAATAATTATGTAGTTGTGATGAGAAAACATATTTTTAAAGTGAAAATGTTCAAAATATTATAAAGATTCTATATCAACATTAAACATGAAAATGATTAAAATAAAAAAAATTATATCAATAAATATGAAATTGAACTTATTTTACTTTAATTACTATTCAAAATATAATTTAACTTTATAAATAATTTAATTGAAAATATAGTTTTCAATTAAAATTCAATATTTTTCACTATTCTTTGAAAACACAAATATTTCAGAAAAATCCCAAAAATTCATCCCAAGAATTTTATTATTTGTATTTCAAAAATTAATTTAATTTTTTTAAATAATATTTCTAAATTTGGTTTAATTTAATTTAAAATTATGTTTACCAAGCGTGACTAATCCATCATTTAGAAAAATATAATATTTCAGAAAATAATTTTTTTTTTATTTTAAAGAATTATTATTTTATTAATAATAAATATATAACCAAAATTTTCATTATCTAGTGAGTAAAATTAATTACCACCAATTTAGTGGCTATTTTATATCTTTATATTTTGTTAAGGTTAATTTAGACACGGGTTTGTGTTTTCCACTATTTATCGAAGGGATTTAATTTAAAGAAATATATTTTGGGGGTTATTTAAGATATATTTTTCATATCACATACTCTATATTATAACATTTTAATATTTCCTAATTATTTTTTGTAACAAATACTCTCTTTGGACCCTTATGGAATTTGAAAAATGTGGGTATACCTTTTTCTTTTCAAAAAATTACAAGTGTGACACTCACATGACATATAAAAGGAAATCCCTATACTATATTATTGACAAAAAAAATTGGTATATAAAATACCTATCAAAATCAAATAATAACTTTCTTCTTCCAAACAAATATTCCTACTCTTGGGCATACATCTAACCAATAAATATTTTGATGAAAACCTAAGGAGGATACCCAACGAAGTTGTTATATTCTTCAATGAAATTTTTTATTTTATTTCTTCCAAAAACACCATAAATTAATATTAAATCAAACTTATATAATAAAACCAATATATTACTTATACTAAGATGTTTATATGTTAAAATTATTACCTAAAACCATCCTCAATTGCATCAAATTGGTTACAAAATCATCATTTGTGTGTATGACAGACTACCTCTTCACGGACTGATGTCATTAATTTTTTCCATTATTATATCTCACAGTTGGATATGATGATGGATATATAATCTATCTATATATATATGATATTTTTAATACATCTGTTGGCCTCCTCTTGTTTAAATGCTCACAAATAATTCTTATCTATTCTATGTTTGATTTGTTAAGATACGCTGTGTTTAATCATATTCATGAATAATTTTAACCACTCATGTCATTGTTTATATCATATGACAATATTACAAATTCTGGTTAAGTATAAGCCAGTGATAAGTATAAGACAATGTTAAGTATCATCTATCGATATTTGTCCTACCGATAGACAAGTCCCCTATGTACGAGCTACCAATGAGATAGTCTACTGATAAACTAAGTCACTAATAGAGTAACCCATAAGTTTTGCTAAATACGTGTCGCCATAATTTTGACCTAGATATTTTTGATCTATCAATAGAGTGAATGAACAAAAATTAGAATTTGTCTTAGTATTATCTACCAAAAGATGATCTGTCGACACATCCCCACCGACACATCACCTACCAGCGCATCATATAATGAAAACTCGATTGACCGATGGAAGTTTGATCTACTGATAGAATGAGATATCGACAGTCTGATATACTAATAGAAATGATTAGCCAATATAATTATCTACTGATATCATGAGACACCAACACTCTAAGATACTGACAAACTAAGTCACTGATGATCTGTCTCTTAAATTCAAAATTATCTCTAATTATCATATTTATAAAATTTAGAACTGATTATTATACTAATGAGACTATCTATATTTTGTATACAACATTTAATGATGTTATTGAGGTGTATGTGGTATGAGGTAATAGAGAACATTCTACTTGTCTAAATAAATGGAATATCACAATCAATAAGAAAATAGTGAGAAAGAGGCAACTTGGAAGAAATATACAGAGCTGTTCATGAACCTTAGAGAATAACACAAGATCTTCATAACTATACTAACATGAAGATACTATCACAAAAAAAGTACAGAAACCTCTACATCAATAACATATATAAAAATAAAATATTGAGGCTCACTTGAAATAGAATATAGAAGGAAAAAACAACTCTCTATTTTTCCCTCTGTTTCTCGAATATGACTCCAGATTCACTTCTTTCATTCTAAAATAGTCCAGAAGCCACATAGAACATCAAACAAAGCATTGAAAACTACACTTATTTTTTTATATTTCTATGTAATTTATTTATATTTTGAAAATTATTTGTATCTATTTTTTAAACCCACAATTAATCTTGATTCAAACTAAAATATACATAGTTATCTTTAGGAAACATCACAATTACATTCCCAAAGATAATAGTGGAAGAGGTCCCTACATGGTTTTTTTTGTTAGTTTTATACACCCCCAAGAACTATATAAGACATCTAGTGACTTGGATAGTTATTATGCAAATTTTACCACTATCCAAGGTGTATATAAATTTTATTTAATATAAAATGATTTTGAACAGGTGATCACCATGTGAAAAGGATTAGGTCTTGGTTAGAGACCGAACCTCTTGTTTAATTTTGCCGTGTGTTTTCATGTTTTGTTTTCTCTATCTTTATAATTATTTTAAAAAACATAGATTTACTTTTATAGTTACTTTTAGATACTTTTTATATGGAAATTCATTTTAGTAGAGTTATTTATAAAGTTTGAATAATAAATTATATTTTCTTAATGGAGAACTAATCAATCTTTGAGAAATATTTTGAACAAACAAAAATTTTATAAATCCTCTAATTTGGTTAGCTGGAAATTTCTTTTTGAATTGGGTAAATTTTAAATAACTTTTTAATATGAATTTTTGAAAGAAATTTTTATAGGAACTCATTTTACCCCCATCTTGAGTGTCCTACTCTGACCAACATTGTGTATCAAAGGTGTTTTTAATGATTTTTAAATAATATTTTTGAACTATGAATTTAGTTTTGTTTTAAGAATATTTATATTTCTATCATTTCTAAATTTATAGTTCTTTAACACTAGTTTATACTATTTTAATATTGATAATATACTAGAAGTTATACTACCAACAGACCTCCATAAATTAATGGAACAAATTATTTTTATTGTAAAATTAAAATGAAAATGTAATTGGAATGTTTGTGTTTGCAAATATTGTCTTCAATTTTAGATGAATATAATATTCTTACTACTACTACTATAGCACTTGGCATGATGACACTAAATAATCCAACAATAAAAACTAAAAATATTTGAATGAATTATACTTCTCTTTAGATGTTGAGGAATTTAATAGGATTTTTTCATGTGAAATCACACAGGAAATTTGGGATACACTGGCTGTTTCACATGAAGGAACCACTGATGTTAAAGAAATGAGACACAATACATATACTATTAAATATGATAACTTCATTATAAATCCTGATGAACCCATTTCAGAAATGTATATTAGGTTTAATGAGACAGAAATATGATGGTCTCTCTAGGAAAGACAATCACATCCAAGGAACAAGTAATGTGAATTTTCTCAACTGCTTACCAGAAAGATGGAGGGGAGCCTCAGTATCAATAAGGGAATCTTGTAACATCAATACTTTACTGGTAAAGGTGATGACATGTAAACTAATGATATATGGGGAATAGATGAAGGTAAAAATAGACGAATATGATGAACCAAAGAGAAAGTAAGTGGCTGTCAAAACTACTGCCTCCAAATAAAAAGAGTAAGTGAAAACTCATGCTAAAAGTTATAGTAATGAAAAATCATCAAGTGACAGTGATGAGGATATGGCTATGTTTTGTAAGATATTTAAGAAATTTTAAAAAATAAAGATGTTATGTTGAAATCCAAATTATAATTTGAAATATGAAAACAAGGGTAATTGGAAAAAGGATTGTAAATGAAATAAAAATACAAATGACATAGCCTGATATGAGTATAAGGGAAGAGGACATGTAAATGATGATTATTGTAATTTAAAATTTTAAAGGATAAATGAAGGAAAATATAGTCAGTAAAAAATACAATTAAAGCCACCTTGAGTGATTCTATGGATATGTCCAGTGAATCTGAATCTTCACATGAGGAGAAGTCTGTCAAAGACAATATGTGTTTCATGAAAAACACATCTGAGGTATCTTTGGAGTCCCATGTACTGAATTATTATTATTAAAGAAATGAATTTGATTCTAAAAATATAAAAAATTAATTAATTTTTAATACTATAAAAGTGTTGAGGATACATGCAATGAATTGAATGAAAAATATAAATATCTCAAGAAAAAACACACTCTTACTATTTCTGTTGAATATGAACATCAAATTAAAATGGAGAATAATTCTCAGTTTCTCAATGAGTATAATGAACTTAAACTATATAATGAAAAAGTATATAAGGACCTAGAGAGATTCACATTGAAAGATATTCTACTATTTCTTGTTTTTAAGGACCAAATAAAGTTTATTTTTCTAGAATTTTAATACTTTTTATTCGAAACCCATAAATCAATTGTGTGTTCGCAATGCCATAATTATTAATGTTATTGTACCCAATCAAGGATGGGTACCAAAATATTTTTTTATTTGATTTATTTTTTGGAGGAAAAGTGACTGAGGAGCTCCTGTAAGAGCTTAGGGTACTTAAATAGTGGGTGTTCAAGACATATGACAGGGTATTATTCTTTATTCTTGAATATTATCAAGATTCAAGGTGGTCATACCACATTTGGTTAAATTGAAAAAGGTAAACTAATTGTACTTGGTCAAATCAGAAATAACAATTCTATTTTAATTTCTAAAGTTCTTCTTTTATGTTATTTAGTATATTTTTCATATTATTTCACAATCATTTTATGATGTATTTAATTTTAAATTTTAATACCATGTATGTAATATTTTTAATTTTGAAAATGAATTAATCTTCAATGATCTTAGAAATGAAAATGTTCATGTTGTGAATTTATACTCTTTAGTTTTTCAAAATATTTCTTGATTGTGTGATTTTTAAAAAGTGTCTTGGCTCTGGAATTGGAGATGATGGAACTATAATATTTAATCCCTTCAAAGGATTACTAGAAAATGAATAGTCAAGGATTTACATAAACTTGTGTTTCTAAATGAAAATGTTTGTAACCCTTGTAAAAAAGGCATACAATATAAAAAATATTTCAAACCAAAGAAATAAGTTACAACTTATCAACTTCTTGAGATGGTTTACAAGTATTTGTTTAGACCATCTAGAGTTTCTATTTTTAATTTTAATCATTATGTGTATGTTCAATTAAGAGAATTTTCTAGGTATACTTGGAAATTATTTTTCAATCAAAAGAGTGTAGATTTTTCATACTTCAGAAAGTATACTATAATATTAAAGAAATTAAGTTCTCTTTGAATTAAAACAATAATAAGTGACCATGTTTGTGAGTTTTAAAACCACAAGTTTGAATCTTTTTTCTCAAAAATTGGCTATATTCATAACTTTTATACTCATATAACACCCCAATTGAATGGAGTTGTAGAACGAAGGAATAGAAACTTATAATAAATTTCTCAAAAAATCATTAATATGTATGAATTACCTATTTACATTGAAGAAAGATATAAATACATCTTTTTATATAATTAATATTGTTTTTATTACACCTATCCTTAAGAAAACTCTCTATAAGTTATGGGATAATAGGAAACGTAATGTTAATTACTTTAATGTTTTTGGTTGAATTTTTTATCCTTAATAAAAATCATAATCTTGATAAGATTTCCTCTAAAAGTGATAATGGAATTTAACTTGGTTATTCAACCTCTAGAAAATAATATTGGGTATTCAATAAAAGAGTCACATATGTGGAAGAATCTATTAATATCCAATTTTATGAAATAGTTGTACATGAACCTAATAGTTCCCTACAAAATATTAAGGATGATCTATCTAGTCTAGGTATTAATGCTAAACCTTATGACTCTTATGTTAATAAAAACCAAAATCCTTTAGTTTTGTAAAATCTCCAAAAATTGACCATAGTGAACCCGAACCTATAGATGAACCTATAATCACTAGCCCATCATTTTCTAAAATTCCCTGAACCCTTAAATACCAACCCATAGATTCTATAGTTGGAGACTTAGATTAGTGGATATAGACTAGATCTTCTATAATAAAGTACGTTGAACATCGAGCTTTCCTATCATAGTTTGAACATAAGAACATTAATGATGCAATTAATGATGAATTTTGGGTAATGGATATGCAAGAAGAGTTGAATTAAGTTGAAGCAAATAATGTCCAAAATCTTGTTGATTGACCCAAACACATCTTGACTATGGGAACTAAATGGGTGTTTAAAAATAATGTATATAAAGTTTATATCATATTGAGAAATAAGGATAGATAGGTTGCATAAGGATATAGTCAAGAATATGGAATTGAATATGAAGAAACGTTTTCACTAGTTTGTAGACTTGAAGACATTAGAATTTTGCTAGCATATGCCTCACAAAACTATATCAAATAGATTTTACAACTGCATTCATAAATGGGTATATAGTTTAGGTTGTTTTTGTGGAACTACCCCTAGTTTTATAGACCCTCATTTTCCAAATAATGTTTTCAAATTATCAAAATCCTTGTATGGTTTAAAAAAGGATCAAGGAGCTTAGTATGGTAGGCTTAATGCTTTTGTAATTTCAAAAGGTCTTACAAAAGTTGTACATAATCATAATATTTTTATTAAAAGGAATTATAAATATGTTTATGTTGTTCAAATATATGTTTATGATATTATTTTGGGATATTCATAAATTATTTATGTATTTATTTTTCAAAAACAATTCAAAGTGAATTTGAAATGAATTTAATGGGTGAACTCAAATTCATTCTTAGATTTCAAATTATTCAAAACAATGAAGGTATTATTTTAAATCAAACAGAGTACACAGAATAACTTTTGAAATCATTTGGATTTTATTGTATAAAACGTAGTGATACTCTAATGAGTACCACCTATAAATTAGATCTTGATGAAAATTGAAAATATGTTGATCAAACCAATTATAGAGGGATAATTAGTAGTCTTCTCTACCAAAATTATATCCAACTTGAAATTATTTTTAGTGCATGTACATGTGAATGTTTTCAAGAAAACCCTAAATAATCTCATTTAGATGCTATTAAAGGAACTTTTCAAATACCTAAAGTTTACTACCAACATAGAATTGTTCTGTCCTAGAGGGAAACCATTGTATTTTTTTAGTTATTCTGATGCTGATTTTGGTGGTTGTATGTTAGATAGGAATAGAACCTCTGAAACATGTCACATTTTGGGAAATTATCTAGTATCATTGTGTAGTAAAAAAGAAAAATTATATTTCATTATCTACTGCCAAATCTGAATACAGAGCTGATGGTAGTTGTTGTGCTCATATTTTTTGGATGAAACACACATGACTAGATTATGGAAATCAATTTAGACATGTTCCTATAAACTATTACAATAAAAGAGTAATTAATATTTCTCAGAATCTAGACTCCCACTACAGAAATAAAAAATATTTATTTATGATGTCACTTTTTGAGAGATCATTATTAAAAAGGAGATATAACTCTTAAATTTCTTGGAAAAGATCATCTTTTTGATGATATTTTTACTAATACTTTAAATTATGAGAGGATAATTTACATCAGACATTAATTTGGAATAATCAATTTTTTAGGACTCACCAGTGATGTCTCAGCAACATGACTCACCAATGATGTCTCACCGATGATGTCTCACGGACGTAACTCACCGATGATGTCTCACAGATGTGACTCCCCAATGACGTATCACTAACAGGACTCACCGATGTGTCTCAACGACCAATATTTTATTTCACTGTCTGGAATTTGAAACATCCTTTTTTTATTTGTTTTATTTTATTTTATCCCACAATTTTTATTTTATGTTTTAAAATCCCTACGTGACAAAATTAAGAGTCGATAAAATACATTTTACCCTCACTCTCTAAATCTCAGACTCTTACTCTTGAACCTTTCTCACCAAATCTGCTACCTTTCTATCTCGAACCGATCTATTCAAACCTATCTCAATGGGTCATCTAAATCACACTTTTTGAAGATATCAGGATGAGTCTCATCTTTCTATGAAGAAAAAAGGAGAATCTAGTCAGCTGAAGACTAAGCCCAATCCTATTTATCCAGTACTCACAAACTATATTGTAACCAATGAGAAGGAAATCTATTCGGAATGGTTGTTTTCTAATAAGTCCTTTTTTCTAAATGTGTTGCAAACTCAAGGTTGGTTGGAGTGGTCTCCAATAATGAGAGGTTGTATTATCTGAGTCTTGTACATGTGTTTTACCGGAATGACGAGTTTCTACAAGAAGGATCTGAGGTGTTTTGTGTAAGTTCAATAGTGTATGGAAGGGGAGTGTCATTTTCATCCAAGAATTGTGAGAATAATTAGAGGTACCCCAGGAGGGTGTTTGTGATGATCATTAGAGAAGTGACCATCCAATAAGTGACCTCTTCAGTTATGAGGTAGCTATAGATGATTTTATAGGCAATGAATAGCATAGGATTCCTATTACTCTAGATAATGATGGTGGGAGTAGGATTTTTTTTAAATTCATCCAGCAATAGTTATGTCCCAAAAAAGATATTTTTCATCTCATAAGTTTCAGTATCTTTAAATGCTGAATTTGTCGAAGAAAGTCTATAAAGTAAATATGTGAAGATACATAATGGTTCATATCTGTGAGATGATCAAAACCTATTGCAAGAAGAACTCTTTATTTTATCCTAGAATTATCTCTAACATGTTAAAGGATAAATGATTTGTAAATCAAGGTGAAGAGACAGTCTCTACTTGTGATGGTTTCTCTATCAAAAAATCTATTTGTAAGATGATTTAAAATAATTGGAATCCCTGGAAATATATTTGGTTTGAATAAAATGATAATATGTATGAATATTTCAATCCAATTGTGCAGACCTCAAGGATGAGGAATATGGTTGATCCCAGTCTAGGAGCCGATTAAACTGGTGAGTATTCTGATGAGGATGTGGCTGAGGAAGGTCAATAAAATGAGTCTTCTATAGATGACATGGGTGATCCTGATATTATTGATGGTACAATAAGGATGTCTTATGGTCCTGTAATTCCACCTATACCTCTACCTTCTAAATAACCTATTCTACCCGACCATGATGGTGATGTGAAAGAAGAATCATAAAATGCTGAATATGATAGCAGATCTAGTAGTGATGAAGAATATGGTGAAGAAGAAGAATGTATCAGTAAATAAGAAGACAAAGCTGAGAAAGATGATGGAGAATCTAGAGTGGATGATGGAGAAGATGAAAGTGATAGAGAAGATGCAGAATGTGATGGTTCAGACAGTGGATCAGACCATAGTGATGATTAGCAAGGTCTATGTGGAGATGTTGTTGATATAACCCTAGATTATATTGAACATGAGAATCCTGCTGGTCCTAACTTAGGGAAACAAGAACCTATTATGAAATCCCATTGTTCTACTAAATAGGTTTGGATTGAGGAAAGGGCTCCTCAGGCTCATGTTGACCCACTTATGGTTGAAGAGAGAGTTCTTGTTGTCCATGTTTAGGAGGAATTTCTAACTGTATGGGATGTATCTATGACTCCATTGATGGAATTGGTTTATTCAAGAAAGAGTCTATCACTTGAGGGGTGAGACAAGTTACATGATAAAAGGTTTATGTGCTTTCTCCCTTGGATGATAGAGTGGTAACTTTGTGGAGGATGGACCCAAGGTATGAGAATCTTGGATTGGATTATCTTGATTCAGAAGAGATGACTTATACTATTCCCTTAGTTTGATTAAATTATATTGAGTATATCACAACAGATGATTTTAAAGTGGATTTTATGTAACCCATTTCTTTCCTAGGGGATATGATTTGATGAAGTTTTTTAATGAGACCCATTTCATTTGATGGGTTATGATACAATAATTATGTCATGATCTTTTATAACACTTGTTTATAGTTTTAATTATGTGAGAGTGGTTAAATTATAACCATGTATGTTTTTTACATTATAAAAAAAATACTAGTGAAACATATATCACCCTTTAATGCATTTGGTAGATATGGATAACTCCTGAATAAATATGTTATGTGTGAACTTGATTACCTATTCACAATGTTATGAAGAAACATATATTTATTGTCCATAATGGTATGTGTGAAACTGATTAAATGTTCAAAATTTTATGTGTAAATCAGTTTATAAGTTCATAGTGTTATGAGTGGACATATCTTTCATGTACCTAATTTTTTTCATGGACTTGTTTGAATTTCCATAAGTTTATGTGAGGGCCCGATTTCATGTTCCTCACTTAATGAGTGAGCCTCTTTATATTTATATATGTTTATTTTTTTTAATTTGATGAGTATGATATAAATTTCTTTCATATGAAAATTTTAATTTCTCATGGCCCATGTTATTTGATTATATTACTATTAAAGTCTTATAAACTACCATGAGTTATTCCTCGACTATTGTTTATGATATATGATATGCATAGTATGGTTTTAAAATGTTATTATCATGTTATCATACCCATATCTCATGTTATATTGATATATACCTTGTTTACCATTACCTAGAATCAAAGATCACCATTTCTTATGTTTCCACCCATAGGTTATGAAGAATTTTTTTAAGTTGGATAGGTCTATGACGAGTACTGAATGGGAATAACATTACAAATACATTGAAGAGAAGGTTTGGATGAGGAATTACCCATTTATATAGATTTATTGGCATAAGGTCTCGATGGTATTAAATATCGTTGTAAAAGGAATCTACAATATGTTTTATATTTCTAACATTATGCATTACACAACTATGAGTTTATTTCATGATATTCCATCTGATTATTCAACTAGATAGAATTTACATGGTTATGTTTCATGCGGATGTGATTATTTATATGGAATTATGTAAAAAAAATTTATTCCTTATATATTATTCACAAGTTATTGATTAAATAGAATGTGTTTCAGTTATTTAACTTTACATATTGATTATGACTTCATTATTCAAATCTTCTAATGTATGCCTAACCTTATAGAGAATCTGAGTTGATTTATTTCTTTGTTTTTATTTTCCCCAAGATATGAGTAACTGTTTTTTGATTGATATTCATGGATACACTAAGGGTAAAAATGAAATTATGGAAGAATTTTTTATTTTATATTTTAATATGTAATATTAATTGAAATTATGAATATAGTTTACAATGGTTACTAAAATATTTTTTCTTTAATGATACAATTATTTAATTCTTATGTGTATGTAATAAAGTAGTCACCAAATTTAGGAAATTGGAGTCAGAGTCTCTACATTTGTATCCTAAAAAGTTTATTAGAAACCTTGAGAACTGGATTGATGAAAACATAAATTAGGGAACATAATAATATGATAAAATTTGAGTATAAGTATAGAAAAACATCCTAATGTTATGGTAAGGAAGAGATTATGTGGTTTTCCCAAAAAAATAATCTTTTTTGGATATTTCATGTGATTATTGTTCGGGCAATGATGTACCTAGGGGTAATAACTCTAAATATGGGAATATTAGGATTGACTTGATTGTCACCTGGTGCACAAAAATGAGTATTACTGTTCACCTAGAAAGATAGTCTTGTGGGATATTCTTAGGATAATGTACATTTTCTTTACAAAACATTATTATGGACTTGAAAATGTAGATATAACACAAAAATCCATGTTTATGACTATGATATTAGCTATAAATAAATTTTAAATTTTATGTTAAGTATTTTACTAGTTTTATGATTATACATTTTGTTTCTTAATAATATGATCTCATCAAGTGTATTCCATAATCTAGAAAAGGTTCCTTGAAGAAGTAATGAGAACTAAATCAATACGTAAAATAAAAATTGTTAGAGTTATTGTTTGTTTGATGGGATTAATCCAAATTTTTAATGGAATTAGTTTGCCAGAAATTCTCATCATATGAGGACAGAATATCATGCAATAAAAAGACAAATATGGAATTCTTTAAGCATTGTGTATTAAAAGTGAAGAAAGAGAATTAGGGGACAATTGAGAAAAAGTAGATAAAGGGAATAAGAGAAAGAATCATTTTCCCACGTGTTAAAATTGAGGAAATAAACACACTGATACTTGATTAAATTTAATTGGAGTTCATTATAAGTGTGGAGAGAAAGTAAAAAATTCCTTTTTTTGCAATGGAAAAAAGAATATTTTTATTGTTCAATACTCCAACTGTATGGATTTGGTACACTATGCAAATGAATTCCTAAAGAATCAAAGAAATATACATCAAATGTAACTAATAGATTTTTTCATATATATTCTATTTCTATATAAAAAGTGGAAGATGAAATATAAATATCATTTGAGTATTTTATCAATGATATCCTTGTCATAAGAATTATTAAATGAATACAGATTGTATTGTTGAACTTTTTCAATAATGATTTTAAATAATATGTGGAATGGTTTTGATGAAAAAGAAAAACGATTCAGTGGAAATTTTAACTTCTCGGAAAACAAATTATTGATGGGAAATAACCCTTAATATTTTCTCAATGTTGGGATAATGATGTTGGGAAAAAGAGATTATTGATGTGGTTAATGTGAATGACATAGTACTGTCTACCTCAGAACTAGTTAATGGTTTATTGAAAAATTATTCTATGATATGGTTGATGGACATAACAACATTTTTGGATTTAAATAATATATATAATAATCCATGTTTAAGTAATAATTTAGAATGCATGTCTTGAATAAGGTTTCATGGTAATTTAGGTTATTAGTTTGTTTTAATTGAATACACGAGGAATGTATTCACATGTTTTTTATATAAAAATTAAAAGACAATTCATGTATTTTAGAATTAATGATAAGTTTATTTTAAAATTTGTTGACCTATTTTCTAATATTTTAGATCTTAATCGGCTTAAAGGGTCAAAATGTTATCCATTTATGAATGTTTTATAGAATAACATATTATTTCACCATATTATGATTTATGCATATTGCATAAAATTTACTAAACATTTTTCCATAATAATAGTTAGAGATTTAAGGAACGAATCATCATTATATTATGGATCTTATGATCTGTTAAAATAGAATTTATGATCTCCTTTCATGAAAAATCATTTTTGGATATTCATTTCATAGAGTAAGTGATGAATTGGAAATTTATTGAAGCATAACTTAAGGGTGAAAATGTTCATATAAAATTGAAATTTATTAAGTATATTACATTATAATCAAATATAGTAAAATAGTTCTTCATCTTTAGGTAATCTATATTATAATAGTTATTTCCTAATACCTTCATTTATGTTGATCTGATGGTCTTTTAATTCATCACTGATTTATGGAATTGAGGTGCCTAACTTATCTTTGATCATTAAATTTCTTATGATTAATGACCTATATCACTTTTATAATTATTTATGATTTTTTAGTGTAAATATCTTTACATTCCACTATTTATCTTCAACTAGGAAACCAAATAATGTTTTCTTCCATATGTCCATTACTTAATTTTGTCTAATATTATTAGGATGTAGTATTAACCCTTTTTATGATGTGGTTTTTCGATGAAGGTATTCTCAAATTTAAAAACCTTTATTATCGAGATCAAGATTAAATTGAGGGGATAAAATTTATTTAATGGGGGTAGAATGTGGAAAACTAGAAGTTAAAAATATGAACATCATATTTGATAGCATGCATAAAACACAAAACGATGTATAGAAGTGAATATAACATTCCAAGAATTTATGATTTATTTATCTTCAAATAAGTTAAATCCCTTTGGTATATTTCAATGCACGCAGTACTATGTTTAAATAAAAAATGACACTCTATTAAAATAATACAATTAAAACATTACTATTATAACCTAGTAGTTAAATTGGAAGGTATAAATATTAATAACTAAATTATGAAAACTATATGGTTTAATCATGTAAAAAATATTCATTGGAAATATATTTTTTATAAATTATGATATAATCAATTCGAACAAAAAGAAATGTTTTTTTTTGAAAAACTTTATATATTTTTTGACAGTCCATTTAGTTGCGCTTTGTGTACATAATTTGAAATAATTTTTAAAATTTTTAGAAACTTTATTTGACAAAATATATTCATTATTTAAATCAGATTATCCAAATTATATTATTTCTAATTTTTCTTATTTTTGTGAAATTATTCCCATTTTTTAATGAATAGTGAAAAACCGAATTTTAATTGAAGAATACCTTTTTTAAAAAATTTATAAGGTTAAATTATATTTTAAATGGGCTTTTAATTAAAATTAGTTAATTTATATATGTAAATATTAATCCAATTTAGGTCATTGGTAATATTTTCATATTTAATTTTGATATAAAAACATTGTAAACTTTGGAAAATGTTTTTCATTAAAAACTGGACATCTCATCATGTTTGTCAAATTAATTTTAAATTAAAATTTTACACTTATGTGAAGGGAATTTGGAAAAAAGGATTCCATATTTGGAATAAAAAAAACTTATATTATCTAACAAGATCAACAAACTTTTCACCATATTGAATTTTAAAAATTGTAAAAATTAATTATTGTGGTTAAGGTAAAAATGGGTTTACGGGAGGTAGTGTGTGTGGGGTGGGGGGAGGGGGGGGGGGGGGGGTTAAACTAATACTAAATTGGTTAAAATAGCCTAAAATCTTGTATAAAATCTATTTTATTTCCATAATTTAATATTATCATGTGTAAGTCTAGATAAAAATATATTTTGACCATTTTTTATTAAAAACATGGCTACACCTATTTCTTTTCAAACAATTATAAATGTGCCACCCACGTCCCTTATAAGAAGACACCCCTATCATTTGTTATTCACACATTAAAACCATTTTGGTTCATCCAGTTCATGTCAAAATAATATCAAATATTATCTCTTATCATCATAAAATCACAAGTCTGGGTAGAGTTCTAACCTATTATGGTTTTTTGCTCAAAACTAATCTGGATACCTGAAGCAGAGGTACCATTCTTCAATGACCATTTATCTTTTATTTATTCCTCCACATCAATTAATTATTATAAACAAATTATGTTATAATAATACTGGTATCATTCATATATTGATATGTTGTTAATTTCAGGTAATTATCTACAACCAACCCCACTTCCATCAAGTGGGTTACGAAATCATCATTCATTTGTATGGAGGACTACCTCCCCACTAACCAATATCATCTATTTTTCCATTACCACATATTAAGGCTGGGTTTTATGATAAATATAAACTATATATATATGATACTTATAACACTATTATACATTTGGATCCATTATATCATATACATGTTTTACAATTCCATTCTGTAGGGGATATCATCTCTTCGATTTTAACATTGTTCATTTTTCAGAACTATAATTCATTATTGGTTTTAAAATTATAATTTATGTATAAATCTTATTATTATTTCATGAATATTATTCTGAAGATGTTTGAATATTGACCTTTTTGACCATAGTCAACCTTCCAATGTAATTTTTGACAAATATACCAAATATCATCAAACCATACGATATAAACATAGATGATTTTTAATCATATGTAACATGTTAATATGTGAAATAAAAGGAATAATATAATTAAAAAAGCTTATTAATAAAATTTATAATTAACATAGGTTTATTATTCAAGTATATAAAGAACGTACGTGATGAGTAAGACTCAAGGTAAGGGTTTCTCATCCAACTTCTACTTATTTAAGACATACACCTTATTCAACACTTATTTATTTTGTGTGGTGTCTATATTTGAATATTTTTATTTTATATCATTAATTAATTTTTCCTCTAGGTAATAAATGTTTTATTTAAATATATATATTTCATGGGGATTATGATTCAAATGTTACTTATATGGTAAGGTTTTGTTCCTTGTTCTCATTATTATTCATTATTATTTTTTTGTTGAAGTCTCTATTAGGGGAATTATTTGATATTTATATATTATAATCAATTTATTTTCTTTTTCATATTGTTAGTTTTTAACTTTTTATAGAAATATTATCATTTACCCTTTTCATTATTTCATAAAATGACTAATAACATCTTTTTAAGAAAATGATACTTTATTTTTCTTTTCAACTGAAAATATTTGTTCATCAAAACCCTTTTTTTTCTAAAAAAGTTTTCAAAAAATTATTTGTCCATTCAAAAATTTTACCATTTTAATTATCATTATTTCATTAAAATATTCCCTTTTAAATTTAATGTTTATTTTCATATAAAATCATTTTCAAATTTTCTTTGTTTTAAAAAATTTTCTTTCAAAGGGAAAAGAAAATTTTCCAAAAAAATGTTCGGAGTGATCTCTCTAAATCATTTTTCATCTAAGATAACATAATTTGATATTAGTTATTATTGCTGGGGGTTATGATATAAGAATTGAATTATGATTATTTATCTCGATGGTTTATTTCTATTTTGAGGAGATATTTATATAACTAGTTTCTTTCCCGCAGCTTATGCAATGATGAAATGTTTTATGAAACTTAATTTTCCCTAGCTTTTGATATAATGAATGTGTTTTGATATTTTGGAACGATTATTTAAAATTTTCATTAGGATTTGGTTGTTATTTTATAACCAAAAAATGTGGTTATGTTATAACCAAATATAGGTGTAACCTGCATCTACTTCCATTGTATTTGGTAAAGAAGCATAACTCATGAAAAAATATGTTATGTGAGATCCTGATTACATATTCACAATGTTATGAATAGACATACCTTTCATCTCCATGATGTTATGTGTGAAACTGAGAACATGTTCATAATGTTATGAATATACCTAATTACATGTTAAATGTTTTATGCATGGACCTTTATTTCACGTCACATAGACCTAGTTAGATGAGAATATGTTTATATGAAGGAATGATTTCATGTAATTAAATTAATTATTTAAAAAATCTCTACTCATACATGTTCAAAATGTTATAAGTGGTTGTATATCCCAAAAATTAATCCCTTATTCCAATTTTATGTTCTTATGTCTCATGTTCTTTTATTCATTTATGATTATACATTAGGAAATATCAATATTCTTTCCAGGACTCATTTTTATGATATATGACATATAGGGAATGGTTTTAAAATGATCATTTCATTCTCTCATACCCAAATTATCATGTATTTGGGAATATGACTTTTTTAACCTTACTGAAAGTTTGATCTTCCCATTTCTTGTTTTTCTTCTCCCTAGGTAATTTAAAAAGGTTTTAATTGATCTCTTTCATTGAAGAGTACTAAATGGGAAGATCTGTGTTGGAGAAACTGAAGATCAATGTTTGGTCGAGGGCTAACCAATTTATCTAGATGTCTTGGGAAGAGGCCTCAATGGTATTATATACCTTGAAAAAGGGTTATATTGTATATTTTAGATGTCTATAATTATACATTATGTCATTGTGAATTTAGTTATAGATATTCCATGTATTTATTCGATTTTTTATAATATCCATAGTTACTTTTCAATCTCTTGTGATTATTTATATGGAATTATTTGATCATCATTTATTCCATACATATTTTAATTATGTTATGGATTAAATGAAACATGTTTTTGTAATTTCCTTTATAAATTTATTATTTCCTTATTTATTCAATTATGATGTAATTTTCTTACCCTTACTGGGCATCTGAGCTCACCCATTTCTAATGTTTTATTTTCACCAGAATATGTTGAAGTGTTTTGTGATTGATATGAAAGGATACAATAAGGTAAATAATGGAATTCCCAATTAATATAAATTAATTATTTTATGTTTTAAAGTTAATTTTTAATTTCAATTATGTATCTAGTATATCGAGACCAATAAACCATTTCGTACATCAAGATGTGATTCCTTATTTTTGTGACAATGTAATAAAGAAAACGTCTTATCCGGGCTACTCGGGTCAGGGTCAAAAAAAATTGGTATCACAATAAGTTTAATAGAAACCTCGTGAATAAGATTTATAAATTAAAATATTCAGGATCAAACCCTATAATATTATTTTAGGTCATGTATATAAGAACATCATGATGTTTTGGTAAGGACAAAATTATGTGGGTTTTTCTTGAAAATAAATCACTATTAGATTCTAAACATGGTTGTGGTTCTAGAACAAACACACCTTGGGGTGATTACTCTAAAAAGGGAACATTGGGATTGACATGATCATCACCTATTAAATGAAAATAGTCTTTACTCCACACCGAGTTTGAAACACATTGGGGATATTCTTAAGAAAAATCACATTTTATTTCTAAACCATTATGAAGTATTGGAAAATAAAGATATCCCCAAAGAGACCATATCTATCCTTACGAGATTAGATATATATACAATTTTATATTTATGTTAAGTATTTCACTAGTTTCAGAATTATAAATTATGTTCCATAATGATATGATCTAATCTTTTTTATTCCCTCATTTAAAAATTTACTATAGTTGAAAGAATGAAAACCACACCAATAAATGTAATCTAAAGAGTAAGGGTTGTCATTTCTTGGTTGCATTTACGAAAATATTTCTAGGAGAACTAGACTCCAAAGAATTATAATATTATAATGTTATATTATCATGTTTTGAAAAGATAAATAAGGAATTCTCTAAGTGTTATGTATTTAATGGGAAGAAAGATAATGAGAGGATTGTAAAGAAAAATATGTATACAGGGAAGATGGGATAGATGAATTTTCCCACATGTGATAATTATGGAAAGAAACTCCATGGTACATTCTTAAAGGCAATTAGAGTTTTCTACAAATATGTAGATAAATTCAACTGTACTTATGATTTAAAGTTAAATAAAAAGGTTTTCAATTTTCAATGATTCAACTATAAAGATATGGGGCAATATGTAAATTAAATCACCAAGAATCAAAGGAATATACCTCAAAAGTATGTAACGGATCATGGTAACGCTTATATTATTACCATAGATGACATGTAATGACTAATGTTCTTGTGTTTACATTCAATAATTATATCATTTGAGTATATTATAAATGTTATCCGGGTTATAAGAATTATAAAATGAAGAAGGATTATACAATAGTTATTTGTAATTAAGTAATTTAAAGAATATGCTATACGATACTAATGAACAACACTACTAAAAAATGTCCTTTAACAACACTAGAAATGGGATTTATTATTGCTATAAAGTTGATGACAATGTGAGAGACATTAGAATCCCAGGAATTTTATCAGAATTGAAAAAGTGTTGATAAAGGGGTCATTTATCAGCACTATAAAATCATTGAAAAGTAGGTCCTTTATCAATGATTTTAAAAGATTTGATAAAAGAGCTATTTATAAAAACGTTAATTTAGCACTGCTAAAGGACCCCTTTATCAGTGCGTATAAAATTGCAGATAAATAAATTTTATCAATGTTGGTAAATGTGTTTTTATCAACGCTGTTAAAAGCACAGATAAAGGTCCATACTACAGTATGTTTAAACAACACACTGCAACACCTGAAACACACAAAAAATAGATCATATATTAACAAAAACAAGTTCCAATACATAATTTAAATGAAATTAAATTTAAAACAACACAAATACTAAAAAAAACATTATATTATAGACATTTCAAACATTGGTATATAAAACTAAATAAATAAAAAGTGTTACATACATTAAAAAATACTCCTAAATATCAATGTTACCATGATTTCCATTTTCTTTCCTTTTTGAACTTTAAAAATTGCATGAGTAGTTTCAAACAAACCCCCTCAACTCGATAAAAATAATCCACATATATAGGAAAATAATTGTTTTGAAAAATTAAAAAAATAAATAAATTATATATAAATATGAAATAATACATTAATTATATAGACAATGATTTTGCTCTAAAAAATCAATATTACCTATATCATTGAGTAGTGTAGGAAACTTGAAAATAGTGATAAATTTCAACATTATAGGAAGGAAATGTTTTTTTAGAGAAGAAGTATGTTGAAGTTTTTGTGTAGAAAGGGATGAAAGATGGAAAATACACCCCAACTAGAACAAAAGAATCCACCTGTATAAGAAACAAATTATTTTGTGAGTTAGAATAAATATAAATAACTTAATCATACATTTGAAACAATAAATTAATTCTACAGAAAATGATTTTTATATCAAAACATCAAGATTACCTCGGTAATTGAGCAGAGGCATCGTCGTTTCTCCTCCTGGAAAGGCAGTAGTGGTAACTTGAAAGAAAGTGATAAATATACCACATCTGGTTTTTTGGAACAACTATTTAACTCCTCAAACAACTTTGGACAATCACGAAGGTCTTCCTAAATTACCATTATTATTTCTTCCATGCGATATCAATCATCTTTTATAAAGGTATTCATAACAAATGATTTATAAATCGTAATATCAATCCAATCAAAGTTCACATTCATTTTTACCCATGTTATTCCAAAATTTATAAATTTTATCTCTTACATGAAAAATGAAATATTATTCCAACTCTTTTATAATATTTTTACTTGAATAACAACAATGTTAATACAGACATAGGGTTTTAGAAGGGTCTTTTGCATGCTCTATTTCAAAGATGATTAACTCTTTAACTCCATCTTCAAATTAGTTTTTCAAAAGATTATATTGAATATATTTTTGGTTTATATCCATCCTATTGGGTTATTAAAAGATTAATTTTATGCAATATATAAATAAATACACATAAGATATTCATTACGAAAAGTGAAAGTTATAGTCATTTCTAATAAGGTAAATATGGATAATTTCTACCAGAATATATGAGTTCTTATATATTGCTAATCCAATAATAAGGGATATTAGAATATGGAAAAATATAGTTTGATAAAGTCATATAATAAATGATAATATCACTAAACCTTATTGGCATAAAATGGATGATAGATAATGAAATGACATATCCTAAATTACCCAAACAACATCAGGTCTGATCATCTTATGACCTTCAACACACCTTAAAGTCACTAAAGGATGGTTTAAAAATTTGGAGTAAAAAACCATAAATGGGATTTGGTCCCCCCTAAGATAGATAAAATTAGTACCAGAGGTCGAATAAATTTCTAGCATAACCCTTGGTGTCAATGGACATGTAGACCCATAATAATTCTTACCCGATATAGGCATACATGTCATACAAAAAACTCTGGAAATAAATGATTTAGTATCTATATACACACACATATAAGTCACTAAATTATTAAAACTCACTCACTTATAGTCTATAAGATATAATAAATAGGTAAAAACATGATATTCAATCATAACATGATCTAAAGGTACCATAATGATTCAAGAAGTGTTGGCTTCATGTGATAAAACCTCATGTGCTCAAATAGGGATGGACCCTTTGAATCTGCTCCATAAGAAATATAAGGACCATAGTGAATTATAAGATGAACTAAATCCTATGATACATATAACCAGTATAGGAACATACATCACTCTACTAAAATGGTTCCTAGAAAATAGCCTCTGAAGCTGCATGTCCACCGAGGTATCCATGAAAGGTGTCACCATATATATTATCATTAGGTAACGACCAATGTGACTCAAATTAGTTGTCAATAAACAAGAATATACATGAATGTTTCTTGGTATTTATATGCATATATGAAAAAACTATTTAGTAAAAAGATATAAAACATAGTACAAAACAACCATCATTAAATCCACGGTTCAATTTCAGATATAAAAAGTGGATCATACATTGATAGTCAATACAAACAACTGACCAAAAATTTTTCCCTAAGTAGTGGATAAAAAAAATCCTAAAAAATGGATGATAAAAAATGGATCATATAAAATCATATAAGAAGAAATCAAAAATGAAACAAAAAATACATCAAGAAAATCAGAAGGCCTACCCCGCTTGGTTGATGAAAATATGACGTCCTATTCATATGTCAGATGAGATGTTCCGTCATAGTTGTGTGGTGTGATTTGACATTTGATTCACAGATGAGGTGTAAAGACCCTGAAATTTCAAGGAAATCTTTTTCTTAATTTTCTTTGGAATTTTACAAGAACGCAGTTTCTGACGGCGCCTGATTCAGAGGCCCAGTGTGCCCGGAATTAATTTCCGAAGTTTGGCTCGGGTACGTTCAGTGAACGAGCGAGCGGGAATTTCTATCTTTTGAACCGGTGCCCGGAATCGAATTCTGAGGGCACCGATGGAACCGCAGCGTCGGTAATTACTTAGGAACTCCTGTACCGGAGTTGCGTTTACATGAGTGTTGATAATAAAAATTGTGGAAGTTTATTTTATAACTACACTACAATTTTTATTAACTTACTCTAAGTGTTAGCTCATGGTGGAAGTTGGGTAACCACCCAACCTCCCTTGGGAGGTTATGAGGGTGGTGGGGCCCACACGAACCAAACCTCTTCATATCCTCAAAAACCCCGCAACTCCCACTTAAATGTTTTTAACTTAGTTATAACTTATGTCTTAAATGAGTTGATTTTAATGTGTTGAGTTGTGTGAGTCTTTTGAATTTCAAACACTTGAATTTCAAAAGCCATGTGAAGTTAATTAAATAAGTGGAGAACTTATTTCATTTGGTTGGGTTTGTTGTTTGAGATCTTTTGGGCAGAAGGCTTAGAAGTCTTGAAGTTTCTTTATCCTCTTGGCAAAGAACGCGAAGAACAATCAGACATCGACGAAGAATGCCACGTTCTCGGGAACCGTCTTCCGCGACCCCATACCCGCAATACCGATGACGTCTTCTTCCGCGAAATCTCTTTTCACGACGCCGAATCTCGTCACCTCTTAAATAAAGGTGGGGGTTTTAACTTTTTAAAGTTATGTGGACCTCTCCTTCGAACTTGAAGGTTTATATTTGTTGGGCCTTGATTCCAAATATTTTTATTTAATTTAAAAGATTGTGAAAGTTTATCATTCATTAAAGGCCGTTTGTTAGAAAATAACGCGAGGGGGGCCGGACCGCACGAACACGGCCGACCCTCATCCTATTCATGTTGATTTTTTTGTGGATTGAAACGGGTGTGGCGCGGTGCCGTCGAACTGCGCAGGATCATGCGGCAAGAAATGCGCCGCGCCGTCGCGCCGCGTCGTAAAATAATTCAAGGACGCGACATCGTCGCGTCGCGTCGAAGAAAGTTGAAGGCGCCACGGTCGGAGCGGGGCCGCGGTGGAGGGGCGTGGTGCCGTCGCACCGCGCCGGACAACGAAGGCCGCGGCCGGTTCCAGGCCGCGGCGGAACGAGAAGACCGGCGACCAACCAGGCCGCCAGTGTCGGAAGCCGGAAGGGGGACCGGCCTTGCCGGTCCCGTTGAGGAAGAACTGGCCGGCCGGAAGGGAGAAAACTGGGGAAAATAATTTCCGGTGGCCAGCCTTAATGCCCCCCCCATTATGAGGGGGGGCGGTTTCACAAAAGGGGGGGGGGGGGCGTTTTTTCGAAGGCAGGCCCGCACGTGAGGGGGACCGTTTTTCATTAGGCGCGGCAGGTTGCCGCGCCGCCAGCTGACGAAAGGCGGGGGATTTGCCACCCGCGCGTGGCACACGAACGACGCCCAGGCCGCGCCGCCGTGCCGGCCCGCGCCGCCGCACCGGCCCGCCCCGCCGCGCCGGGCCGGGTTTTTCGAGCCGGGCCGGGTCGTCGGGCCGGGTCGCCGCCCGGGGCGGGTCGACCCGGTGCGGCCGACCCAGGGGGGGTAGGCCTAGGTCGGCCCGGGCCCAGACCCCCAGTTTCGGACCACTTTTGTTCAAATGCCCGTATCTTTGGCTACGGGCCTCCAAACGACTCGCCGTCTGCGGCAACATGATCCTTGAATCGAGACGGTCGTTTCGGTATACTATACTCAAGGTACATCTTCCTTTTCGGGAGCCTACATGGTTAAAACTCCATAGTTAAGCGTGCTTGGCCTAAAGTAGTGATCAGGATGGGTGACCTCCTGGGAAGTTTCTCAGGGTGGGTGTGAGACGGAAAAGCCAGTAACTCTCAGACCGTGCGTCTGATTGACGCGCTGTCGGTTGCGTTGAGTTCCTGTTGATGATACAGAACTTTTGGTATCCTCCGCCCGAGAATTGGATGCAGATGGTTAGTGGCCTGGTTGGATAGCACCGAAATCCAACCGGGCCCCGGGAACGGAAAAGCTGATATCTTTCTGACAGAACGTCCGTTTGATGAACCGTCAGCGGCGTTGGTGATATCGTTGAGAAACGGTCCCTTTGAGTATACCCTATGAGAGTTCAGGGTACATTTGAGATACGGCCGGGTTTGGTTCGCTCACGAAACCAACCGGGCGCCTGGGACGAAAAGGCTAATAACTCATAGACCGGGCGTCCGATTGACGCGCCGTCTGTTGTGTTGAGACCCCTATGACGAGGAGGTCCTTTGATATACTTCTTCGTGGGACTTTGAGATACTTGGAGTATCGACCTGTAGCTCGTGGAGCAGACCCTCCCAATGACGAGCATGCGGAGTATGGAGACCGTGTAACTGGCTGAGACCTGACGACTGCTTGACCGACTCGACTTGGAGTGAGTCGACTAGCACAGTGGACGGAGCAATACTTTCTGAGGTGCAGACCCATGGCGGACTGAGCACTACCTGTGTGACAGTGCAGACCCGCGGTACTCGTCCAGAGAGTACCTCAGCAGGCTACTAAGGGGTGTGCACTACTGTGTTTGGGTGACATACCTCGGTGGGAAGCACTACTATGTCTGGGTGGCTGACCCGCAGTACTCGACAGGAGGAGTACTTCAGCAGTCTTAGGTTAGTGAGCAGTACCTCAGAGTCGTGACAGGACCATTGTACACTCCATAGACGGAGCTCTTCAGCAGTTACGGTTTCGATAATGAAAATCCTGGTTTGAGCTGAGACTTTTGACCTTTGTGTTTACCTCATGATTGAGATGGGTCACTTGATAACTTAGGTATATGTATGGGCATATACCTGGGTAGTAGTTATCCGTTTATTTCACAATCCTTGTGTTTCCTCATGATTGAGATGGGTTACTTGATAACTTAGGTATATGTATGAGCATATACCTAAGTAGAGGTTATCTGTTGAGATCTTCTATGTGGTTATCCTTGTTGATTTTAGTGAGACCTTGAGGGTCTTGGGGTCCCTACTGAGTGTCGTTATACTCACCCCTGCACGGGCTATGCCCGCACCTCGTTGTGTTGGTTGCAGATGACGAGCAGTGCTGACAGAGGCTGAGTGTTCGAGGACTGGACGGTACCTGGAGGTGGACTATACGACGAGATGGTACCCGGAGGAGGACCTCACGATGAGACGGTACCCAGAGGTGGACGTGACGACGAGGCGGTACCCGGAGGTGGACCACTGGGTGGGACATACTCAGAGCGGACGGCGGGACCCGAGGAGCAGAGGAGCTATCTGTACACACCCTTCAGGTGGGATTTCCAGTGGACAGCTCGGCATAGCAGCTTTACTTTTCAATTGTTGTTTTCCCTTTCGAGTTGTACTTTACAGTTGGGCTTGTATTTCCGGCCCCTTTATACTTTCCACACTTACTGTTGTACTCAGTTTTTACTTAGTATTTACTTTTTCCGCTTGTACTCTATGTGATTGTTTACTTTACAAAGGCAATGCATTCCCTTTTTACCGGGAATTACGCCTTGGTGCTAGTCGCCAGCCCCTGGCCTATGGAAGGCGGGCTTGGGGTAGTCATGGTACGGGCCCCGGGGACGGGTCGTGGAAAATTGGTATCAAAGGTTTTCCCTTAAAACAGCTCAAACTAGGTCAGCTCACCAGGTATAAACGTTTGACCGTGTCACGATGTTTCTTTCAGGATGCCTTTTCACGGACGACCATCTAGAGCCTAGAGGGATGTGCGTGCTGACAGCCTGTCGAGCGACGAGGCTTCGGTACAGGGCCCTCTTGCAGTTGAGGCACCAGCGGAGGCACGAGCGGTTCTGCTACCTGTTGGGCCACCGTTGCCACCATCCCCAGTAGTAGGCGATGCACGACGCATGAGCGTGCTGCACGGGTTCCAGCGCCAGAGGCCACCCAGGTTCCGGGGAGAGACGGACCCGCATGCTGCTGAGGTTTGGATGAAGGCTGTGGTGAGAGTCTTCAGGCCAGTGGGGACGCCGGCAGACTTCATGGTGATCTTTACTACCAGCCTCTTTCAGGCAGCAGCAGGCAGGTGGTGGAGCCACTTGTTTCAGTTTTGCGACGGGATGAAACTCTCATGGGAAGACTTAGAGACCTTCTTCTGGGTGGAGTTTGTGCCAGTAGCTCTACACCTCGAGCATGTACAAGAGCTTCTGCAATTGCCGCATGTTTTTCGATATGTAGCCGAGTCATCTCTGGGAAGTAGATAGATGATGTAGAGGTCCAGGAAGACCAGACTAGCAGTTGGACGATCTCGGGTTTTAGGACCGGTGGTGCGGGGCACCCGGGGTGGGAACAGAGCTAGGCGTGCCAGAAGCAGGTTGTGTTACTCATGCGGTGGACAGGGTCACCTGTCACGTGACTGTCCGACTCCTCGTAAAGTTGATCCGCAGGCATTAGAGGAGCCACCGAGCCAGAAGCAGCGACGAGTGCTTGAGCAACAACCGAGCAGTGGACAAGGCAGTAGAGCTCCGAGATCAGGTGGGCAGGAGAGGAACTAGTGGATAAGTCCTTTGTACTTATAGTTCCATGTTGTTTTTCTATTCGTGTCTTTGTACTATGAGCTGCAATAATAAAAAGTCACTTATCTTTGTTTGCTTTCCTGTCCTTTTTTTGGTTGATACTGAGTGGTTCCGGTTAAACTGTTGACTTGACCCTCACATTTGAGATTTCTATTGGAGGGGACCCAGTGACCTCACACTGATGCGGACAGTGTGACTCGACCCTTGGAGGCGAGAGTGACAGTTGGATCTCTTAATAGTTACATCGAGGCCTTACGACGTCATCCATGGCATGAATGCATTATTCATGTTAGGATTGACTGTATTAGGCAACGAATGTGGTTCATCCAGGGGATGAGACCGAGTTTCTCTTATCGGAAAAGAAGAAATCATAGCAGCTCTTGTGAGACTAACGGAGGTGCAGTTCATCCAGGAGCGGATGAAGACTGCACAGTGCAATAAGAAACAGGGAACCGGTGCCAGTCTTAGAGACTCGGGCATGTTAAATGTTTCAATAAGAGGAAGCTTTAAGTAGAGATGAGTCTACGAAGCAGCAGAGATGGAGGCAGAGCTAGGAGAGCAGCATGAGGTGGTGTACATCCTAACATTGTACAACCACCCGCCTTAGTTATTCCTGCCAGGCTCAGGGAGCTGGAGGGCGGAGGAAGAGTGCGGCTGCATGCGGTCAAGGAGTGTGACCCGAAGTCTCTAGAAATTATTCAAGGGACAGTCTGTGTCCACTACTAGCTGTTGTAGTAACAGACGTTGATGTGAATCATTTCTTGCTTTCAAAAATCTTGTTCCAGACCTAGAGTTTCCGGTAAGCCGTAGACTTGACCCTCACGTCTGGAGATACCTTGGGAGGAGACTCGAAAATCACACTTACGCCGACGATGTGGTCAGACCTTCGTGGCGAGAGTTTCGGTTGGAATCTCTTGGTGACAGCGTCAAGCCCTTACAACGTTATTTTGAGTATGAAATGGGCAATAACTGTTCATACTCAAATTGACGGTTTTAGGCAAACGTCGGGATGAGTTTTCCTTGGTCGGAAAAAAAGAAACCCCAGGCAGCGCAGGGTAACTCTTGCACAGGAGGGTGCGACAGATCACTCTTGAGTCGGTCAACCTTACCCTCGTGGCAGCAATGTTTCGAGTTCCAGTTCTAACAGAAAATGGAGACCTCTGGAGTTCGTGGATGACGATCACGTCCTTATATGGGTCTCACCTCGACGAGGTTTATGGAGATGTGGCCAAGGTGGAAAGTTATCTCTGGGGTTCAGCGGACCTTCTTAGGTCCCCAGCTGGGTAGGCGGGGTGGTTTACCACTTGACCCATTCACCGCAGTTGCACCAGTTGCACGATGACTTCCACGTATCTCAACTGAGGAGATACGTGCTCGACACTTCGCATGCCATCGACCATGAGGAGATGGACGATGGCGATGGGGTGTCTTTCACGGAGATTCTAGTGGGGATCGAGGATCGATAGGAGCAGATCCTACGAGGATGATCGATTCCTTGGGTGCACTTTCTTTGGCAGTACGGAACCTCCAGGTAAGCACATGGGAGCGGAAGGCTCAGATGCGTGCTCTGTACCGCTTTTGTGACCCTAGTTTGTGTTGAAGCTTTACGGGGACGTAAATCCCTGAGGTGGGAGTAATGTAATGACCCGGAAATTTCAAGGAAATTTTTTTCTTAATTTTCTTTGGAATTTTACAAGAACGCAGTTTCTGACGGTACCTGATTCAGAGGCCCGGTGTGCCCGGAATTAATTTCCGAAGTTTGGCTCGGGTACGTTCAGTGAACGAGCGAGCGGGAATATCTATCTTTTGAACCGGTGCCCGGAATCAAATTATGAGGGCACCGATGGAACCGCAGTGCCGATAATTACTTAGGAACTCCTGTACCGGAGTTGCGTTTACACGAGTGTTGATAATAAAAATTTTGGAAGTTTATTTTATAACTACACTACAATTTTTATTAACTTACTCTAAGTGTTAGCTCATGGTGGAAGTTGGGTAACCACCCAACCTCCCTTGGGAGGTTATGAGGGTGGTGGGGCCCACACGAACCACAACTCTTCATATCCTATAAAACCCCTCAACTCCCACTTAAATGTTTTTAACTTAGTTATAACTTATGTCTTAAATGAGTTGATTTTAATGTGGTGAGTTGTGTGAGTCTTTTGAATTTCAAACACTTGAATTTTAAAAGCCATGTGAAGTTAATTAAATAAGTGGAGAACTTATTTCATTTGGTTGGGTTGTGTTGTTTGAGAGCTTTTGGGAAGAAGGATTAGATGTCTTGAAGTTTCTTCATCCTCTTGGCAAAGAACGCGAAGAACAATCAGACATCGACGAAGAATGCCACGTTCTCGAGAACCGTCTTCCGCAACCCCATACCCGCAATACCGACGACGTCTTCTTCCATGACATCTCTTTTCACGACGCCGAATCTCGTCACCTCTTAAATCCAGGTAGGGGTTTTAACTTTTTAAAGTTATGTGTATCTCTCCTTCGAACTTGAAGGTTTATATTTGCCGGGCCTTGATTCCAAATCTTTTTATTTAATTTAAAAGATTGTGAAAGTTTATCATTCATTAAAGGCCGATTGTTAGAAAATAACGCGAGGGGGGCCGGACCCCACGAACACGGCCGACCCTCCTCCTATTCATGTTGATTTTGTTGTGGATTGAAACGGGTGTGGCGCGGTGTCGTCGCACTGCGCAGGATTATGCGACAAGAAACGCGCGGTGCCATCGCGCCGCGTCGTTAAATAATGCAAGGACGTGACGCCGTCGCGCCGCGTCGAAGAAAGTTGAAGGCGCTGTGGCCGGTGCGGGGCCGCGGTGGAGGGGCGCGGTGCCGTCGCACCGCGCCGGACAACGAAGGCCGCGGCCGGTTTCGGGCCGCGGCGGAACGAGAAGACCGACAACCAGCCGGGCCGCCGATGTCGGAAGGGGGACCGGCCTTGCCGGTCCCGTTGAGGAAGAACCGGCCGGCCAGGTCGGGCCGACCGGAAGGGAGAAAACCGTGGGAAATAATTTCCCCTGGCCAGCCTTAATGCCCCCCCCATTATGAGGGGGGCAGTTTCACAAAGGGGGGGGGGGGGGGGGCGTTTTCTCGAAGGCAGGCCCCCACGTGAGGGGGGCCGTTTTTCTTTAGGTGCGGCAGGTTGCCGCGCCGCCGCGCCGGGCCGGGTCGGCCCGGGCCCAGACCCCCAGTTTCGGACCACTTTTGGTCAAATGCCCGTATCTTGGGCTACGAGCCTCAAAACGACTCGCCGTCAGCGGCAACGCGATCCTTGGATCGAGACGGTCGTTTCGGTATACTATACTCAAGGTACATCTTCCTTTTCGGGAGTCTACGTGGTTAAAACTCCATAGTTAAGCATGCTTGGCCTAAAGTAGTGATCAGGATGAGTGACCTCCTGGGAAGTTTCCCAGGGTGGGTGTGAGACGAAAAAGCCAATAACTCTCAGACCGGACGTCTGATTGAGGCGCCGTCTGTTGTGTTGAGTTCCTGTTGACGATACGGAACTTTTGGCATCCTCTTCCTGAGAATTGGATGCAGATGGTTAGTGGCCGGGTTGGATCGCACCGAAATCCAACCGGGCCCCGGGAACGGAAAAGCTGATATCTTTCTGACAGAACGTCCGTTTGACGAACCGTCAGCAGATTTGGTGATCTCATTGAGAAACGGTCCCTTTGAGTATACCCTATGAGAGTTCGGGGTACAGTTGAGATACGGCTGGGTTTGGTTCGCTCACGAAACCAACTGGGCCCCTGGGACGAAAAGGCTAATAACTCACAGACCGGGCATCCGATTGACGCACCGTCTGTTGTGTCGATACCCCTATGAAGAGGCGGTCCTTTGAGATACTTATTCATGGTACTTTGAGATACTTGGAGTATCGACCTATAGCTCGTGGAGCGGACCCTCCCAGTGACGAGCGTGCGGAGTACGGAGACTGTGTAACTGGCTGAGACCTGACGACTGCTTGACCGACTCGACTTGGAGTGAGTCGACTAGCCTAGTGGACATAGCAATACTTTCTGAGGTGCAGACCCATGGCGGATGGAGCACTACCTGTGTGACAGTGCAGACCCGTGGTACTCGTCCGGAGAGTACCTCAGCAGGCTACTAGGGGGTGTGCACTACTGTGTTTGGGTGACATACCTCGGCGGGAAGCACTACTGTGTCTGGGTGGCTGACCTGCGGTACTCAAAAGGAGGATTACTTCAGCAGTCTTAGGTTAGTGAGCAGTACCTCGGAGTCGTGACAGGACCACTGTACACTCCAGAGACGGAGCTCTTCAGCAGTTACGGTTTCGATAATGAAAATCCTGGTTTGAGCTGAGACTTTTGACCTTTGTGTTTACCTCATGATTGAGATGGGTCACTTGATAACTTAGGTATATGTATGGGCATATACCTAGGTAGTAGTTATCCGTTGATTTCACAATCCTTGTGTTTCCTCATGATTGAGATGGGTTACTTGATAACTTAGGTATATGTATGGGCATATACCTAAGTAGAGGTTATCTGTTGAGATCTTCTATGTGGTTATCCTTGTTGGTTTTAGTGAGACCTTGAGGGTCTCGGGGTCCCTACTGAGTATCGTTATACTCACCCCTGCATAGGCTATGTCCGCACCTCGTTGTGTTGGTTGCAGACGACGGGCAGTGCTGACAGAGGCCGAGTGTTTGAGGACTGGACGGTACCTGGAGGTGGACTATATGACAAGATGGTACCCGGAGGATGACCTCACGACGAGACGGTACCCAGAGGTGGACGTGACGATGAGGCGGTACCCGTAGGTGGACCACTGGGCGGGACATACTCGGAGCGGACGGCGGGACCCGAGGAGAAGAGGAGCTATCTGTACCCACCCTTCAGGTGGGATTTCCAGTGGACAGCTCGGTGTAGCAGCTTTACTTTTCAATTGCTGTTTTCCCTTTCGAGTTGTACTTTACAGTTGGGCTTGTATTTCCGGCCCCTTTATACCTTTCGCACTTACTGTTGTACTCTGTTTTTACTTATTATTTACTTCTTCCGCTTGTACTCTATGTGATTGTTTACTTTACAAAGGCAATGCCTTCCCTTTTTATCAGGATTTACGCCTTGGTGCTAGTCGCCAGCCCCTGGCCTATGGAAGGCGGGCTTGGGGTAGTCACGGCACGGACCCTGAGGACGGGTCGTGACATGAGGAGAACCGGTAGTAGGTGGAATCCATGGAAATATTCTATATCATGGCGGGTTCACAAATGGTTAGCATTTTTGAAATAGATCAGAAATTGTTTATCAGTTCTTACCAATCAGCATTGTTAAAGTTCCCTTTTTTCAGCACTTATTACAAAAACTCGGATAAATGGACTACTTATTAACACTTTTTTAGAACTGATAAATCCTTATCTTTATCAGCACAAAAAAAGAACTGATAAAGATTCTTTTATCAGTGATTATTACTGAAACACTCTTAAAGGATTTATAACTATAATTATAAATATTTTTTAAAAAATTTAAAAATACTTAATAAATATATTTAAATATCAATATAGTGAATATATTTCTTTTCAAAAATATTTATTATAATTTAATAATTATTTATTTATAATTATTGATTTATTTTTTAAAAATAGTATTTATATCATATATATATTTATATAATTATACATATACATATTTACAAATATATAAAAATATAATTATAGTAAATATATTCATTATTTAAATAGATATATTATAAAGTTAATAATTATTTGAAGATACAAAATTATTTATTTATAATTATATAAATTATTTTAAAAATATTATTTATTTATAACTATAAATATATAATTGTATTAATATATTGAATGTACATTTATAAATATATTTATTTAAAAATAAATTTTTACAAATTTATTTTTAACATTTTTGATGAATATCTAATTTTTAGTGCATGCATATATATAAAAAATGTGTGAAATTGAATAAATTATGAATATAGGTATACTGTAACAATATTGAAAAAAAGGATAACTTCTTTGCATGTGCATATTGTATATAAAAATACATTAATTTCGTATATGTGATATCAACAGAACACACATTTGATCTCTATAAAATTGAAATGCCATACGACATTCAATTTTATGTCGAGTACAATGCAATTAGTCAATATTTTTAATTCATAATAATTTTTAATTTTATATAATTACTCAATAAATATATGAAAATTTAATGTAAAGTGCATAAACATTTTTAATATATAAATCATATTTATATACATTAATATATATCTATATATTTAATATATACAATTTAATATCATTAATTTTAATACTAATCTAATATATAAAATGTTTAATATTTTGTAATGTATAATCAATAAATTCATTTTTATCAATAATTATTTAATTAATAAAATTTGTAATATTTTTTAATAAACCCAATTTTTTTATTTAATTATTTCATTTTATGAGAGTTAAAAATGCATTAATGAAAGAAATATTTATCAGTGCTAAACATAAAGCACTGAAAAAGAATATCCTTTATTAGTGATAAAAATAATGAACTGATAAAGGATACCCTTTATCAACACTAAAAATAATGTCCAGATAAACCATACCCATTATCAGCGTCAAAATAAAAGTGCCGATAAATGTTTAAATTTATCAGTGCTTTCTTTAGAACTGATAAATAACATGTACAAATAAATTTATCATTTATCAGATTTTTCTTCTAGTGATGATAAATAATAGCGCTGTAAAAAACATATTTTATAGTATTGTAAGAGAAACTATTTAGTGTAATGTTGAACATCTTGGGAAACACATGACTGAGGGAATGATATCCCTTAATATATTACTAATATTGATATGATGATGTTAGGATAAAAAGATGATTGATATGGATAAAATAAATTGGATAATATTGACTACCTTGGAACAAATTAATGATTTGTTGTCAATGTGGTTTATTCTATCATTGATGGAGTAATCATCATTTATTGATTTAAGGAAGATATCAAATAATCTGTGTTTTTTAAGGAATAAGGAATTATTCATGTTTCCAATAATGTTTTATGGTACTTTAGGTCATTACCATGTTTCAAGAGAAAACATTATGAGTGAATTGACATGTTTTATATGTGATGATTAATATTTAATTTATATTGTTTAGGGAACTAATGATAATTTAATTTGGTAAATTTAGTGACATTCTTTCTAATGTTTTGGATATTAATATTTTTTAAGGATTAAAATGTTGAACATTTATGATTTTTTTAAGTATATTTAGATGAGGTTTTAGAGATTAATTTATTATTTCACTATATGAATATTAATACATATTGGATAATCTTTAAGTTTTTTTATAATAATAATTTTCAGGATTTAATTTATTTAAGGGTGGTTGAATGTTACACCCAATAATTTTAAAATACGAACATCACATTCAATAGCATATATGACATGAAACACCAAGCATATAAGGGAATATGAAATTATGAGACTTTAGGATAATTTTTTTAAATAAATTCAATCTCTTCGATATCTTTCAATTCAAGAAACACTGAGTTTGAATGAAAAACGATACTCTATTAAAATATTATTTCATAAACAGGTATATTTTATCATTGTTGTTAAAATGGATTGTACAAATAATAATCACTAAATAATTGAAACTATATATTTTACACATGGAAAAAAATATTTTGGATATCTATTGATTAGAAATAAAATAAAAATCAATTAAAAGAAAAATGAAATGTTTTTGGGAAACACATATTTTTTTCCAAAAGATTGTTTAGTCATACACTATGCACATATCGTATTAATTAAATTTTAAAACTAATAGAAAATTTATTTTGAAAAAATAAACTCTATTGTTTAAATCATCATATCAAAATTATCTTAGGGTGAATTTTGGAAATTTTTCTAAAATGATTCATTATTAGGATGAATAGTGAAAAATCATAATTTTAATATAAAACCGCCTTTTCAATTAATTTTTTTGAAAGTTATATTATATTTAAAATATATTTTAATGAAAAATTATTTCAATTATATATGTATTAATAAAATTTGTGTCTTTTAATTATTTTCATATTGAATTTTTATATAAATACTTTTTAAACCATTGGGGATTTTCTCTCCGAAAAAACTCTTTCTAATCGCATCTATGAGATTAATATTAAATTTAAAATTTCTACTTATGTGAATGAAATCTATAAAAATAAATTCCATATTTTTAATCATCATAATTTACCTTATATAATAAGTCCAACTTATTATTTTACCATATTGAATAGTAAAAATAGTAAAAATTATTTACCGCGGTTAAGTTAAAAATTTGGTAACTGGGGGTTAAACTTAAAATATTATGGTTAAAATGACCTAAAAAATGTATAATATGTATTTTATGGCCATATTTCGACCTTATAATGTCTGATTCTCCATAATAATTTATTTTGGTCCCTTTTGACATGTTAAAACATGGGTACACATTTTTATATTCAAAAAATTACAAGTGAAACACTCACCTCAAATATAAAAGGCAACCCCTATACTCTCTTCTTAACAAATTAAAACACTTTTGGTTTGGAAAATACCTATAAAATTACTTATAAAATTCCCAAATATCATACTTTAATCCTTAGTTTGAGAAGGAAACCATTTTAGGAAGGCTTTTGGTGTAAACCTAAGGAGGATACTCCAAGAAGAGGTAACGTCCTTCAACGAGCATTTTAATTTTATTTTTTATCAATATACTTAAAATAATATTAAAACATGATAATATAATAACATAAATATATTTAATATAATTATATTTTTTTGTTTCACACATGAACTAAAACCATCCCCACTACATTAAATGGGTTATGAAATCATCATCCATGTGTACGGTGGACAATCACCTCAGGAACCCATGTCATTCGTTTTTCAATTAAGAAAATCTCACAATTTATTATAATGATAGATATAAAGTATTTATATGATATTTATAACATAATTATTACTACATAGTCATTATATGATATATTAACATTTTTTACATTCCATTTTATTAGGGATACGATACCGTCTCTCATGTGTACTATAGACAACCACCTCGTGACGTGATGTGATTGGTATTTCAATAACACTTTACATGGAAGGTGATAAAGACAACTTTAATAAATACAAGTGATATAAGTGAAATAATTATGATATTCATGATTTATTTATATTTCTGAAATGTTAATGCATTATTTTATTGTTTACCTTTTCACCCACTGAATGATGACAATGTTGTTCATGTACATGTGGACTATCACCTTCACAAAGCAATGTGAATCTATTTTCATCACCACAAGGATACTATACCTAAATATATTTAAATAAAAAACATGCTATTATCATTTGTGAAGGATAAAATATGACTTTCCTCATTTCTATAAAGATCATTGAATAATGGAAACGCTACTCATGCCAATGTAAAAAATACCGTCTCCATGATTGTAATGTAGTTAATTTTTCAAAATCATTAACAATGATTAGTTTTAAAATTATAATTATTGTATAAAAATGGCAATTATTTTTTTATGATTATTTTGTATATATATAAATAATGACTTGTATGACCATAGTAAACCCACTAGTGTCATTTTTGACATATAAGTGAAATATCCTCGAAACATTTGAAGTGAAATTAATTGATTAAGTAATCATATAAAACAAAGTAATAAGTAAAATAAAAGGAATAAAAACTTGAAATGTATCTTAATCAAGTATATAATTTTAATAAGTTTATTATTTTGGAAGATAAATAATGTACTTGATGATTAGAACTCAAGGTAATGGGTTCTTGTCTCACTTTTACTTCCGTGAGACATTATACATATTCACAACATATTTCTTTTTTTATGAGTATATAAATTAATTATTTCATGTTATATAATTTATTAATTTTTATTCATTTTATTTACTGTTTCATTTAATTTTATATATTTCATGGGACTTATTATTCATAAGTAAGCAAAGTAGTAATGGTTAATTTCATAATCTCATCATTATTTGGTATTGTTTTAGATTATGTCTCCTTTAGGGGAATTTTTTTGATATTTATATATTAAAATAAATCTTATTTCTTTTACTCTATTTATTTTGGTAAGGTTTCATGTAATAGTACCATTTTTCATCTCTTTGGTACATAAAATTATTAAGAAAATGTTTTAAAAATATCATACATTATTTCTCTCTTCTTTCGGAAGTCTATATTTATCAAAATTTATGTTTTCTAAAAATGTTTTGAAAAATATTTTTCACCTTTTAATACTGATCTGTCAGAGAAAAATTTAACCTTTTTTACTTTTTAGAGAATATTTTGAAATAAATCTTCTTATAATTTTCAAAATAAATCCCCTAATTATTTTTCAAAAAATTTGAAGGGAATCTTAGTTTTCTTTTTCATAACATCAATTTAAATTTCTACCATCCTAACTAATAAATGTTTTAATGATTATTTGACGTGTTTTCAATTGTTATTTTCAAATAAATAGATTTTAAAAATAGTTTTTGAACTTTTAAGTTTAAAAATATATTCAAAGTGATAAGGATGTTTTCATAAAGAACATATATAATGATATTTTTATGGTAATTATTATTATAATTGAAAAAATCCCTTTGTTGGAATTATAATACATTATAGATATTTAGTATTTATATCATCCTTATTTTTTATTTGGATGGTTTTTGATTAGTTTTATAGAGGTTGTACAACTATATAATCCTTTAACATATTTCCCTGCATGGTTTGTGATAATTTTTACTGATTTGAGAAGGCATTAAAATTTAATATTAATGTTTTTAAATAGAAATATTTTTATTTATTGTGTATCAACCTTTTAATATAAAGAATTAATTGGACTTTTAAGTGATATGTGGGCCCTGTTATAGTCCCTTGATGTGTTGATAGGTCTTCTAAGATAAACTAGACTGGGTTCTGGCTAAAACCTTAACCATTTATATAGATGTCTTCGTACAAGGCCTTGATAATATAAGATGTCTTAACACAAGGCCTTGATGGTATGTTTTATATATCCAAAATTCTGTAATCGATCATTATGAATTCAGTCATTGATATTTCATGTGATTATTTGATTAGTTATAATTTCCAAGGTTATGTTTCATGATCATTTGATTATTTATATTGAATTATTTGTTCATCATTTATTCCTACAATATTATGCTCATGTTATTGATTAAATAGAATATATTTCAGTTATTTAAATTCCCATATTGATTATTCTTAATTTATTCACTGCTTATTATGTACACTTACCCTTACAAAGCATATGAGATGACCCCTTTCTTGTGTTTTATTTTCCCTAGGATTTAAGGAAGTGTTTTGTGACTAAAATACATGAATACACTAGTTAGAATAATGGAATTATAAAATAATTTTTTTGTACATTTTATGTATTACAATGTAATGTGAATTTTATGTATGTATCTAGTTTACCAAGACTACTAAACTATTATGTCCTTCGAAATGTTATTTCTTGTTTCTTCTACCAATGTAATAAAGTTGAAGCTGGCTGAAGGCTACTGGGGACCTAGTTTCTACAGTTATGCTTCACTGTGAATATGATATTATGATACCATCAAATTTATTTCTTTGGATGAATTATGATAAATATGATTTAAGAAAATCTATGAAATGTGTTTTTTTTTCGTTCATTAAGATATGATTAAACCTTTATAAATCCCATTTTTCAATGATTTATTCTATGATGAAAGTGTAATACATTTTAAAAACTTGTTTCGTTTCCATATTTTATTATATTATCAAATGGTGAATTTTTTATGATCATATTATATTTTAAATAGTTCTCCTAGAGTTTCAGGTTAGAGATAATATGTTCCTTTACATATCAATATGGAATAAAGTCATGTGGTTTGGGAATAAGAGAAATATTATTCCTAGGTACAAGAAATCTATTTAATAACCTTGATCACATATGGGAAGCATCACATCACTTAGTAATTCCCCTAACCAATCTCAAGATGATAATGTGTTCCCTATATCCCTCCTAAAGAAGTACATAATGGAGCCCTCACATGTAATGAATTGAGAGGTGGTATCTTTGGAGAATGAAATTTCATATGTGAAAAAATCTCTGAAGATCCGAGATCATAGAGAATTTTTTTTTTACAATAATACTACTCACTCGGTTAAAGTACTATAGTAGAACAACAAGTTTGAGGACTCAACAGTGGAAATGAAGTGGTAATGAAAAATTTTACCCTCATCTGTTTTAGTGTACAAAATGAAATTTTTTTTATATATTTTTGAATGGGGAAATAATGTAATGTACAATGAAATTTATAAATTAAAATCCATGTTACAAAATAAATTCATTCCAAAGTAATTTTTTTTAAAAAATGAAATGTATTTAATTTTTTATTTTGGACCATTACAAAATATAGACATTATTCATTTATTAGGATTTAAAGATTATTAAGAATCATAATTATTTATTACATAACCATTATATAGTGACCATTTTGTATAATATATATTTAGGTTAATGATATGATTTAACAGGAATAGAAGGAAGAAGAGATGACATTGAAAAATTAAACATGAGTGAATCCATTTACGAGTGAAGTTACAGCTTATAAAGATCACTTCTCAAACCACATTCTCCAAACTATCCTAAGAATACACCAACACCTCACAATTTACCATTAGCGTATACAATAATGTAATTTGGTGTTATATATGTAGGCCTTAGTGTTATGAATTTTTATATTTTAGTTCTCCTAAAATAATTATTATATTTATTCCTTTTTATTATTACATTTTAAATATACATCATCATGTAATGAGTTCAATAAAATTAGATTTTTCATATATTGAAACCCAAATTATATTATTGTGGATATATATAGTTTAAATTAAAGAAATATTTTTATTAAATCCAATATTTTTGAAATAAATTTTATTTTATTGATTTTTATAGGTAAAATTTATTTAAATATTAATGAAAATATAATTTATGAAATTCCAATGTAATTTTTATAAGGGTCAGAATGCTGTTTGTATTGTGAAACTATAATTTTTCAATAAATTATTATTTCTATTTAAAACATAAAATTCATACATTTAGAAAATTATTTTTCGGAAAATAAATATATTTTTTAAATAAATATGTTGAAATTATCCAATGCATAATTTTTCATAATTTTCTGAGACTTGATTTTTTTGGGTAAATATTAAATACACTATACAAATATGGCATGTATTATGATATCATAATTTTCCAAAAGTGATTTATTAAATACTATAAAAGGAATAAATGAACAAAAATAGAATACCCAATAAATATAATAGGTTTATGAATTAATTTTGTTAACTTTAAAATTCTACAATGAAACCTCGAAAACTAATATTATATTATAAGGTTTTAATAAAAAATATTTTTGAACATGACTCACTTCCACATCTTGAATGATTTTATTTTACTGAATTGGGTTTTGAACATAAAAAAATATTAAAAACCACTTCTCTTTGGAAGAAACCATTGGGAAACACCATGAAATGTTTTGTGGATTTGATTATTTCATTACATATATTCCAATACCTATGTTTAGAAACTAATAGTGAATTAACCTTTATTTTTTTTAAATACACACCCAAGCCTTGACTCTTATTTAGTAAAAACCCACTAATAAAAACATTCTTCCCCCTATCCATATCCTCACAAGATGTTTCTAAGATCTCAAGAATCTCCTCCAAAATCTTTTAGAAGAACCCTCTCAAGGTAAGATATTCTCATCATTTTCCTCTTCAGTCAAGTACTTACTTTCTATTTAGCCTCTTAAATATCAATTTATTATGTTCTCACATGTTTAACAATATTACATTACTTAACATATCATTTCCATGTATTTAGAGACCCCATTTAACTCTTATTAATCATTCATATGATCCTTTAAGTGCCCCCATTATACTTCCAAAATTATCCCATGATTTTCCATGCCAATATTTTGGATTGTGAATACTCATCCCCAATTCCAATCAAGGCTATTCATGAATATGTTACAATAATTTATTTATTTTTTACTTTCATGTATGTAAACTACACTCTTTAATCATGGTATTAAAAGTGATAAAATATTCCCTTATGTTGTACAATTATTATGGCACAAAAATTCATTTAAATGTAATGATTAAGATGGGAGGTAAAAAAATTATATATCCATGTAATATATTGGGCAATGTTTTTATCTCATCAGATACCATGAATGGTGTATGAGAGGTTATACTAAGAAAACTATTTTATTATATCTTGAATTTTATCCATGAATTGTAATTATGATGTCATATTTTATGTTGTAACCAAATTCCTTTGAAGTCTTGAAGTTATCATATTATGTTGTGTGAAATTTTGTAGATAGTTTTTCAATTTTTATAGATATCATGGGTATAGTTTGTTGAATAAAGATGGTAGACTATATGGTATCACTTATTTGTTCATGTTTTTCAGTAGCCCTTGTATACAGTTTCTTTCTATTGTTTAGAGGGATCCATTTTTGATAAGATAGGTTTAATATTTTCTTTTATCACTTATATGCCGATGATATATATTGCACACTAGTATTATTTCTATCACAATGAATAAATTTTTTATATACACTATTGGTGGTGGCCTACTGAGTGTTATCTCACACCCTGTTAAGGTTGTTGTTGGGCACTCTGAGATACTTCTTGGATTCATGTAGGGGCAAATGAAAGAACCCTCTATATGACGATTGATTTTCTTTTTTCATAGGATAATGGGAGAACATAATTGAGCTAGGATTGTGATGCTAACCGGGATTTACCTTTTTTGGACATTTTCGTATTTTGATACATGTATTGTTCTTAATGTTTGTATATATGTTTTCTAGAATTATAGTGACCTGAAATAACATATCATTTTTATATGATATTTCCTCTTGTATAGTTAATTTATTTGTTTTTATATTTTTATCTTCTGTTTGATTAATTTACAGATTCCCCTATTGACTATTGTGATTAGTTGTGATACACTCTAACAAAATGGCTTAATATCCCCGTAGACAAACCATAGGTCCTCACTACTAGTCGAAATCTTCAAGAATATGGGGAGGTGTTCTTGAGTCCTTGTGACCAATTGGTTAATGGAATAATTTAGTGGCTCCCATTTTCGGGATATTAAAATTGGTATTAGAAGATTTTTCGTTTCTACCATACTATTTTTCATCAATATATAAGAGTTTATTTTTTTTTGGAATTTGATAATGAGCTATTTTTGTGATTTTATAACCCATGTACAAGGAAAATCAAAATTGCAATGGATGAAATTTTTTAATTTTCATGATTTTTCCTCTTATCTTTGACTTGATTCCATTATTGGGGGATTCAATTTTTATTTTATGTTTTTTATGATTATAGAAACTACTATTACCTAATGAGATGATGGTATTCAATATCATAAATTATTTTAGTCACTTGATAGAATCCACATGCCATGCATTATTCCATGTCATGTAGGATTCATTGCATGACCACATGACCTTATTAGGTGATCAATGCATGATATATATGTCATTTTTAATTGTAATGTGCAGGAAATTGTGAAATATAGTCGGTTCTTAGAGTTATTTACATAACATAAACAATGTTTTTATTATTAGGATATAGAAGACACATCGAGTAGTTAACTATGGAACATTGAAGCATAGACCATTGTTCTCCTTAAATTAGACATGTTATGTTTTGGGTTTATTGGATGCCATATTTCAGTTCATGAGGTGTATGTGCCTATATGGATCAAAAGTGTTTGATCATTTGGATAAACTGTTAAAATAAAAGTGTGAGAGAATTGATATTTTAAATGGAAATTGAAATTATGGATCAAGAACTGGACTTATAACTATATCTAGATTGGTAGTATGTGGTGTCTTTGGTGATGTTTCTGACTATTCATTTTTTACCCAGTCCTAGATCTAGTAGAAAGAAAATGGGTGTGGTTTGTTTATTGGAAGGATTCATTCTATCATAGAGTTTTAGTTGTTATATTTCATTATAGATGTTTTCTATTGTGTGTTTTTGGAATTCTAGAGACATGCCCCCATGAAGACCGCCATTTGTATTCTAGTGGGGAGGAAATGACCATGCTTCAGAGCTGGTGGGACATTATCTACTAGTGGATCCTCCTATATTTCTAGTTAAAGAACTACTTTTAGTATCAGATATGGGTGATGATTCACAATACCATAAGAGTTTTATGCACATTCTACAGACTATTTAGGGATCCCCTCAATCTGCCTCATATATAGTAGATTTGACGCGACTGTTTTAGCATCAAAATCCACCCATAATTTCAGAGGGTGGAGGTCCAAATCTTTTGAGGCATTAATTGGGAAATTGTTTTCTATTTTCACGCATATAGAGACACCACATAAGATGAGAGTGAAGTTTGTGACATACTTTCTTTGGGGATCAGGTAGGCACTAGTGAGAAGTTTTGAACCAAGACGATATGCCTTGAGATATGGTTTTGAGTGATTTCAATCCACGTTTTTTGAATAATTATTTCCCAAGAACACATGGGCAAAGAACTCCAATGAGTTTATGCGTCTCAAATAGGGTGTGATGATTAGTATGGTGTACTCCACATGATTTATAGAGCATTAGTGTTATTCAAAAATTTATCTTGCTTATTATCCATCGAGGGAGAGGTGCTTCAAATAAGGTCCCATGCATTCAATTAAATCGTAGGTTAACTTGTTTTACCTAACAAATTTTATTGAGATAGTGAATTAGGCACTAATTACAAAGTGGAACCTGAGGGAAGATGGGAGAATAAATTAGGGTAGTTTAGTAGCTCGACTTAGTGGTTTAGCTTCTAGTTATATGAACCACTGTTATGAGGATTTTCTTGAGGGGAGTACCATACAGGATATGAATTCTTGTTCTGATTTCTTATGTCACCACTAGGGAAGATAGTGGAATGTGAGGAATTAATGTTATAGAGAACCAATAACATGATGAGATAGCAGAAGGATGGTCCATGAATATATTCTTTTACAAGAAATTACCTCCAACGGTTCTTGGAAGGGGGTTTAACACCAACTCTAGGTTCATTAGTGGGTTTTATAGCTCCGTGTTAGGCTAAGAGATGGAGTAGTAACAGTTTTTTTCCGAACGATGTGGTAGTCATGGTCCTGGATACCGTGCACCTATTTAACTAGAAAGTAGAGTGGGCCAACTCTGGGTAGTGAGGTTATTTCACCGTGCTCTTGTTCAGGATAGATTTATTCATTACAACCTACCCCTGAGGAGTAGAGTGTCAGGACATCTATGATGATATATAAGATCTTAGTATCCTCTATACTATTATATACACCTTTTGATACAACTGCTTCAAATTGTTTTGTAGCTATGCCTATGGTGGAGATCCTTGGGCTTGTTATTTATTTTTCTAATGGAGTTATAACATTTGATACTCCATTGTGGATCATAATGGACATGTACGCCAGTTCAATGAGTTCCTCCATGAGATAGGTTGGTGTCAATTCATATAGAATATTTTGGTACTAGAGACAAAATGGTTTGACATCATACTATGAATGAGATAGCTAGTTTCTTATTAATAATATATCAATTTATATTCATAGAGGGTGACCTTCAAATCACCAAAGGGTTGAGATTTTATTCAAAAGTATGAATGGGATGTCCTGGTGACCCGAGCTTGACCAGAGAATAATGGTTCGGGGGTGATGGTATCCCAGATTAATAGTTTATATCTAGATGTTTAGGGAAAATGTCTGGTAGATTTCCCTCTAGTGGTTAGTCATTTCACAGATGCTTTCCCAGAATAATTTTTCAGATTACCTAGAGAGAGAGATTGAGCTCTCTATTAAGCAAGTTCCATGAGGTGCACTGGTATCCAATCCACCTTATAGGATGGATTCTATATAGTTTTAGTAGATTAAGATTCATCTATAGGACTTTGAGGAAATTGAGTTTAGATGACTTAATACTTATCCATGGGATTTATTAGTGATTTTTGTAAAAAAGTCGGAAGGAATCCTCAGGATATGTGTGGATTTTAAAAATTGAACCTATTAATAGTTAAGGATCAATATCACAAGAAATGGATAGATGATTTTTAATCCATCTCCAAGGATATCATGTTTTCTATAAGATCTATTTCAGGCCAAATTATCACCTAGTGCATGTTAGACCATAAAACTTTCCATAAATAGATTTTCATAGTAGGTATAGTCTATATGTGTATCTAGTTAGGATATTTGGTCTCACAGACTCACCATCAATTTTCATTCTCATGATGGACTGAGTTTTCCAGGCTTATCTAGATTCTCTTGTGTTGTTCATGACTTATGATTTTAGAGGTATTATTTAATTTGATATAATTTTGTGGCATATATGGATCATAATAGCCTCAAGTATATTTACCTAGAGTGACTAGAATTTGTGGTTGTGAAGATGGGTTGCGTACCGTTAGTCTTTCGATTTCGAGATTGCTTATACACCTGGGAAAGGGGAAGTAGTGGTTGATGCACTGATCTAGAGGGCTTATATATAGGCAGTTCAGGAGGTCAGTGTTGAGTGGAAACATATGGATTTGTTTACTTAGATGAACTTGTAGGTGTATAATGACCAAGTTCAGATTTTTTTCTCACCCTTAGTAGTGAATTTCAGTCTTTTAGATTGATTAAGGATGAAACTTTTTCCCAATACTGAGTGACTTTTCCTAGAGGAGAGTGTGGCAAGTAAAGATACACCTCTAGATTGGATTGTTAGTGACAATGAAATTATGCATATTCACCACTATGTTTGGGTTCCATGGAAATAAAAATGGATCTAATGCAGAAGTTATATGACTCAGTTTGGGTAGTTCATATTGGTGTTTCAATGACATATTAAGATTTATGTCATCAGTATTGGTGGTTGGGGATGAAACATGAGGTAAATGGTTTTTTTACAAGGTGTTCCACCTATTAGTAGGTAAAGTAAGAACACCACTAACTAGTAGGTAATTTACAACAGTTACTGATTATTTATTAGAAATGGGATTATGTTGTGGTGGACTTTATCGCCGGGTTATCAGGTTGGCCTCATTGTAGTGATTTAGTATGGGTCATAGTTAACAGGATCTTGAAGGTTGTTCATTCCCTACAGATTAGGGATGCATTCTCAGTAGATGATATTTTGAAATTTTATATCTTTGTGATATTGAGACATCATGGGGTTACTAAAAATATTTTATTTTATAAGGATTATCAATTTAAATTTCATTTCTGGTAGATTTTTTATAGGGTGTTTGGTACATAGGTGCTTTCGGGCACAACTTACTGCCGTAGGAATAATGGCGAGTCACAACACACAATTTAGGTGATTGAAGACATGTTGAGAGTATGAATAATTGATTTTATGGTATCATGGAATATCCATATACCCCTAGTGAAATTAGCCTGCAAAAAATAGATATCCAGCAATGATAACAATGGAACCTTGTGAGAATTTTTACAGTAGGGAATAAAGATCAACCCTATGCTGGTTAGAGGCAGGTGAGGATGCATTTCTAGGATGGCGTCTTGTGGACGAGACTTTGGAGTAGGTCCAGTTGATTTGAAATAGATAGATAAAACATAGTAATGATATAAATATTATGTCGATCATTGTCGAATTCCATTAGAGTTAGAGGTTGGGGATCATGTATTTTTACCCATCTCACCAAGGCTAGGTGATATACAGATTAGGATATAAGGGGAGATTTCACCATGACATGTCGAGTCATTGGAGATTCTAGAGAGATTAGGTCTAGTGGACTATAGGTAGTAGATAACTTAGAGGTAATGACAAATGAAATAAGTCTTACATGTATTTCAGTTATTCCATTATCACATAGGCCTATCATATAATTTACAACTAGATGAGGTGGAGCTACAGGTAGATATGTTCTTTGAGAATTACCATGTTCGTATCATTGATAGGACTATGAAGTATCTCCAAGGTCAGTTAGTTCCTCTAGTACGAGGAATATGGTGGCATTTCCATTTGGAGGATGAGACTTGAGAGTGGGGGTAGATGTACATGCTTAGTGGTATAAGTTATTAGTTGGCAATTTTTTACCACCCTTAGAAGGTAAATTCAGGGACAAAGTACTTTATGGGGGAATGATTTATGTTCATGGGGTTTCCAAGGAGATACAAATATTTATTTCTGGTTTTACTACTTTATTTTGAACTAATATGAGTGTATAATGAGATCAAAAGAGTTTTATGGTTTTCCGAGGCTTGTTCAATGTATAGAGGACCAGAATTTGGAAAAGATAGTTGTGCCTCATTGTGATTGGAAACCATGAGACCCAACACAAATGTTTTAATGAAATCATGAAAGGTATTCTAGGCCTCTATGAGGAGGTGCACAATTCTGGGAAACTATAAAGATAGGATCACATAACTTTTTGAGAAATCTATAGTTTTTATCGGAGTCATGGATCATGGTTTGTGAATAGTTTGTTAATCCGTGCATAAGAACCATGCACGACCCCCCCCCCCCCCATGAGACCGTGTATGTTTCCCTACTGGTGCATAGTTAACTAAATGTGAGGCCAAACCATGTAACGTATCTAAAAATATGGGGATTAACATTACTCCATTAAAACAACTTTTATCTTAATTTTTTTTTCTTTTCATCTGTTTGATAGAAGCTATAATTTTGGAATTCCCTTGGAATCCAAATACTAGGGGACAATGTCAATTCATTGCCTAGACATAGATCCAAACACAGTTGGTCTCATTGTATTCATTCCAATGATTTATTCATGAAACGTTTTCTGTTCTTCATTTTTATTGGTATCAAAATAGTTATTTAGGTGAAATAAAATATGCCCAATTATTTTTACTTTCATCTATTCTTCATTTTTCTCCCGATATGGACCGAATTAGAGACCGATACTGGATGAGTTCCTTACTACAAAACTATGGTAGGCATTATATACATTCCCAATGAGTTTTGGAGATTTATGAGAATAGTTTTTGTTCTTCCACACACCGAACCATCGAGAGGTTCCCATTAATTAATTAAATGATTGAATTGAATGATTTGGAATGTGTTAGGTTGTTATTTGAGTACAATTGATATTGTTAGAGGTTATTTTCCAACCGCGGATACCCATGGGTTGTTACCTTATATATTCTACTTGTTGTATCTCCCTATTGGGTGTGTGCGAGCTCACCTTTATATAAACATACGTTTTAATCTGAATGGAAATTTAATTGAGATGATAGGATATAGTTGATGCCTCTATTCTGTGTGATGATCGAGAATGAATTGATTTAATAATTCAATGGAATTTTATGGACATTATTTTAATGGGTTGGAATAACTCATAAAATGTGAAAGGTTTTGAAATGATGAATGAATGAGATGATTATTTGATTATGTTAGTGGATTCCTTAGTTGGTATGTGATGAACACACATTTAATATGTGAAATTTTTCTTTTAATTTTTTTAATATTGTATAAAACACATAAATCACGTATATAACCCAATAAAAACATAATTCTCATAGATTAATAATTTTATAAGTTGTATTAAAAGAAATTAAGGATCCTAGACCAATGGAATAGTTACATAACCATTGGAATAGTATTATTACCATTAGTAATATTAATACATAAAATAGAATAGTAACATCACATATAAAATTATAAATAAAATTTGGTTATCCTATAAATGAAAATATGATATATTTATATAATATTATAAGTAACTAAATGTTTTAAAATTTATAAATTATGTGTCGGTATTTTTGTAAAAGGTAAATGGTTACTTGCAGTTTTTTAATTAATATAATGATTTAAAATAAAATTTATTCTCATAAAATAGATTATTAAAATAATTTTTTCTTGTATTAATTTTATATGAAAATTTTATGAGAACATAATTAAATTTTGAAAGTGTCTTAAAAATGGTTATAATATTAAAATCAATTTTTTTTGTATAAAGAAAATTTTATATTAAAAGTTAAATTTCTCATATTTATATTATTTTTCATAAAATGGGGTCCATATTTAAAATTTACATTTTGAAAAATGGTTAGGGTAAATTTTTGATATTTTTGAAAAGTAGTTGATTTTTTTGGTAAATAGAGAAATATGGTAATTCATGGTATTTAACACTATAAGAAAACAAATGAATTTTTGATTCAATTTTGAGCCATGGATGATGTATGTTCCCATAATATTGAATTTAAATTATATATTTACTTTAAATATTCATAATAATCAATGCTATTGATAGACTTGAGTTGAAATAATAAATGAATGAATAAAATAATCTAAAACACGCCTCTTCCCCTATAAATTCCACCCCTCAGTAACTATTATAATCACACCTTATAAATTTTTGGTCTTTATAATATTCTACCCAATTACTCTCCCAAGACTCTTCCTCGCGTTTTGGTTAATCCGGTCTCACCAAAATAAAATTTCTAATGACTTAAGAATGTTCTCAAATAGAGGATATTCAAGAGGTAAAACCCTCATTCTATCTCTTTTATTTTCTATTATTTTCTTATCCTCCCCTCACCTATCCTATCCAAAGTGACAAAATAAATATATTTTAATAAATATACCTGAATATTATTTTGTTAATGGAGTATCCATAATAAAATATGTTCTCCTCTCCTTTTGTTGTAAAAATGAATATATCACTTGTGGGGTGTCGATTCCCCACCTTTGTGAATGATGAGTTTTCATTTCCTCCTTCAGAACTAGTAATAAAATCATTTTTATGGTTATAAAATATTATAATTTAGGTATTAAAATATATTTAGTGTTATTTAACTGGTATATAAACATAATATTAAATAAAATAAAGCTTGTTTCTCATGGTCGTAAAAAAATCCCAAAATAAACTACCCTTTTTTATTAACATTTTATCTAGTGAATAATCCTCATGTAAAAAAGAAAATTATATATGGGACCATATGAATTTTTTTAAGTTAATTAATACCATATAATTTCCCTTTTGTATAAATATTCCAATTTTATAGGACCTTCCATAATTATACATAAGTGAACCGACTATGATACCATTAAACAAAAGCTCCAGAAATGAAAACATTAAACTATATAACTCATCCAAAAAAAATGAACATATTAAAATAATAATAAATCAAATAAATGTATAACAGGTTCCTAATTAATTAACTAATGATTCTAATTTGATTATCCTGGATTTTAAGTGCAAGTGAATTATACTTTCAAACATTAATCTCTCTATTTACCCAAATGCAATTCTTCTTTATTTTAATATACTTATTATAGATTCTATGTATATGTTCCAAAAATATGTATCTAGATTAATTGATTCTTCTTTTGTGGGAAATATTTTTTTAAAATATTTTATTTTCAATTCCTCCCAATAAACAAGCTTGATTAATGGGAACATCCTGATTTCTTACAAATTTTTATGTTGACTCCATAATATATTTTAGTCATTCATTATTTTACTAAAATCAGTCATTTAATTTTAAAAATATCTCTTATTTAATTTTTGGTATTGTAAAAAAATTATTCCTTTGTCCCCTTTAGTTATGTTTAATAATTTTTCACAAACCACACTAAAGTGTCTCATTTCTAAAGTTTCTTTAGCAATTGTTTTACATGTTTTCACTTCATTTGGATATCATTTATCATTATGTATGAAGATTTTACCTTATTAATTTACATTTTTTATTTAAATACATTCTTTTATAGACACATTTAAGACACACACATTTTTCATTCCTTAGGACATGATTATGATAACCATATCATTTCATGGGAAACCCTTATGTTTATTCCTTATATTGGATTCTTCATGTGGAATATATATGGATGAAAATTTTATGATGTGTGAATCTAGATAATTATCCAATTAATGTTGTATTTTTTATTCTAATGAGACCTCATGTTGGGATAGATAGTATAACTAATTCCTTTATGATATTTTCTCCACCATGTAATATAGTCTTGGAAATTAGCCTTGACAAATGTTTATGTCATGTTATATGTTTCTTTAAAATTTATATGTAACCATGAATAAATGATTCAATGTTATATATGTTATGATTATAAATGTTTACTATTGTTCCTTTAATTTTTATGTTTTCATGTTATTCCTTTTAACTCATGTGCAATTATTTATTTCTATGTTTATTCTTTTAGTGGGATTTTTAGCTCATCCCTTTGTTAATTTATTCCCCAGGTTATCCTATGAAGATGAAAGATCCCAAAAGAATTTGTGATCTCTTTATGGATTTTAAATAATTTATTTATATATTTTCATTTCATTCTTTCTAATTATGAACCTATTTTTTTTTAAGATATTATATTTTACGCTCTCTGGTTTGTATTTAATGGTTAATTGTGCAAAAATGATGTAATAATATTTGTAAAAGGCTAGAATATCCATAGTTGGTATCAGACCACGATCTAGTTATATTTGGAGATTAGGACTAGAAATATTTTGTAAGACCCATATGTATAATTATATCACCAAAGATAACCAAGACCGAAAATTAGGAAGTCACAGGTTTGGATATACTTTTCATTTATAAGTGTATCTTTAAATGTTTAATGATTACTTTTTTTCATGCTTATTAGCTACTATTCAAACCCTCATTAATATTTAGCTTTTATTTTATAGTTTATAAAGTGAAATAGAAGAAGTAAGCTAACCTTTTTCATCCTTAGTATGTGAATCAAAATTTTGAGAGGGAAATTTCATAAGGGTGACGAATGTAACAAACCTAAATTTTATTTAAGAAATTTTCATTACTATAATTATGTTATGTAGTATAAAATACATAAATCACAAATATAACAAAAAAACCTTATTCTCCTAAATTAAGAATGAAATAAGTGGTGCTCATATAAATTAAGGAACCTATACCGGTGGACCAGTAACATAGCCGTTGGAAGAGTAATATGACCATTAAGAATTGAAATCCATATAATAAAATAGTAATACAAATTATGAAATTATAAATAAAATTTGGTTATCTTATAAATGAAAATATGATATATCTATATAAATTTAGAATTAAATAAATGTTTTTAAAATGATAAATTATGTCCTGGTATTATTGTAATACACAAATGTTTAATTAAAATTTTATAATTAATAAATTAATATAAAAAAATTAATTTCACAAAATATATTGATAAATTAATATTTTTCTACATTATGATATTAAGATAATTTTATGTTACCTTATATTATTTCTCAATGTTTCATAAAAATAGTTGTAATTTCAAAATCAATATTTTTTGAATAAATCATTATTTTAATTAAAAAATAATGTTTTTATATTTAGATGAATATTTTCTAAAAATGGTGTCCATTTTTAAAATCTTCATGTTAAAAAATTGTTGGTTTTAATCTTTGTTATTTTTCTAAAAAATTTTAATTGTTGGTGAATAGTGAAATATAGTTATTTACGGTATTTAACATCATAAGTAATTAAATGAATTTTGAGTCATGATTGAGTCATGGATGATGTAAGTTCCCACTGTATCCACCTAAAATTCTCTAGTTATTGTATTTAGTTATATAATTAACACTATTAATAGTCTTGATCCAATATAATTATTAAATGAATAAAATAATAAAAACACCCCTCTCCCCCCAATATATACCACCATCAACACATCTTCTCCTCACACATACTAATATTTTCATATTTCTAATATTATTCCCAGTTCCTCTCCCAAGCCTCTACCCCATATTCTGGTCTTACTGGTCTCACAAAAATACCATTTTCAAGTGACTTAAAAAGGATCTCAAGGAGACAATATTAAAGGGGTAACACCAACCTTCTTTCTATTTTATTTAATTTTATTTTATTGTCCTCAAATCACATCCACTATTGAATATGACATTATAAAAAACTGGATTTTTTTTAATTACCAATACTATCAAATTTATAAAACCGTTGGTATCTGTTTTTCATATGACATATACCAATGGATTTCTCAAACCATTGGTCTAGGTCTATACCAAAAGATTTCAGAAAACAATTGGTATAGATCTATCCCAATGTGAAACTATCCAAATATCCTTCAATACATTGGTATAGGATATACAATTGGTTTGGAGGTCTATACCAATGATTCTAAACCGTTGGTATAGGGTATTTTTCTATTAGTGCGATTCACTTGCTTCGTGGACGAAGAATTTTCATTTTTTATTACTACCTTAAAGGATTATTATAAAGACATTTTTATGGATAAATATATTATAATATGTGTATTACAAGTTATTTAATTATATTTAACCAGTAAATAAACATAATAATAAATTTAATGATACTAGTTGGTTATGGTCGTAAGAAAAACCAAAGTAGAAAATCATTTTTCATTAACATTTTATCAAATGAATCATTCACATTAAAAAAATGATATATGGGACAATTTATATTTATGAAATTGAATTAATACCATATAATTTAACTTCAAGATAATTGTACTGATTTTATAAGAACTTATTTAATTATTTCCAAGTGAATTGACTATTAAACCACTAAACAAACACTAATGAAACTGAAACATTAAACTCTATAGATCATTAAAATATCCATAAATGAAAATAATAAAATTATAATAAATAAAATATAATTATAATAGGTTTTATATGAATTAATTAATTTATCTAATTTGATCACCAAAGTCATTATGTGCGAGTGAAGAATACTTTCAGACATTAGGTAAGGGATCTCTCTTAACCTCCCAATTCATTTAGGTTATGATTTCTGACTATTTACCCAAATTTAATTATTATATATTTTTATATAATTCATATAAATTCTGATTGAATGTTACAAATTTATTTATCAATTTCAATTCATCTTTATTTAATGGGAAATACGTGTTTTTAAACGTATCCCTTTTTAATTCCTCTCGATAAGCAAGATCGATTAAATGGAACTTCCCAATTTTGTACCCCATTTCAAGTAAACTTCATTATTTATTTTAAAACACCATTATTTTTATAAAAAAAACTCATTCCATCATTAAAAACTATTTTAGTTCATTTATAAATTTATACAAAAAATTTATGCCTTTATCCTCTTTAAGTCTTTAATATTTTCCCTTACCACACTATAATGGAACCTTTCTAGAGTTTCTTAAAAACAATTTTTCTATTTTTTCACTTATGTTGGACATCATTTTCCATTATATAATCATTTTTTATCCTTATTAATTTCCATGTTTGATTTGAATCCATTATTTCTTATACACCTATAAGATACGCCCTTATAAAATGATTATAATACGGATTTATTTCTATGGATAAAAAATATGTTTATTCCTTATGTTTGATTCTTCATGTGGAACTAATATCCATGATAATAAACTAATGGGTGCACCCAGATATAACTCTAATTAATTGGGTAATTTTTAGTCTCATGATACATCATGTTGGGATAGAGATTAATCCTAATTCCATTATTGGACTATTTCCACCATGTGATATAGTATAGGAAGTTAGCCTTATCACATGTTTATGTCATGTTATATATTTATTCCACATTCCTAGTTATAAATTATTAAATTATCCCTTATCTTGTATGTTATGAATATATGTGTTTAATCTTGTGCCATGCCTTTTTATGTCATCATGCTATGATTTCTGACTCATGTTCTATTCTTTATTCCAATGTTTATTCCCTCACTTGAATTTTTCTCCTCATCCCTTAGTTCGGGTATTCCCCAAGTTACACAATGCTTATTTAAGAGATCAAATGAAGATTAGATATCATTATGGAGTTTAACTAAAAGATTTATTTATTTTGTTTTCATTCTTTCTAAGTATGTACCTATTTTATCAAAGATACTAGACTTTACGATCCTCAGTTTTTAATTGATGGTTAATTGTGCATAAAATCATGTAATAATATGTGTAAAAGGATCGGGTAACTATATTTGGAATTATAGCATGGCCCAGTTGTCTTTGGTGATCATTACTAGAAAATTTTAGAAATAAACCTCGTGATAATTCTATCGCCATTGATAATATAGATTGTTACTTATGAAATCATAACATAGATTGAAACATAGGAAATCACATGTTATGATATACTTTTCATTTACAAGTGTGTAATTAAAAGATAAAATATTCATTTATTTATGATTATTATCTAAGTATTAAATCCCTCCTTAATTGTTTCTTTTATTTTCTAGTTAATGGATGGAAATTGGATGAGTACCCCCACCTACTTTCACATTAGTAAGTAAAATGAAATTCAAAGGGAGAAATTATTTTTGGGGGGAAGAATCTAATGAAATATAATTTTATCAAAAAAATTTCCCTTGTTATGATTATTTTATATAGTATAAAACCCATACACCATATAGAGAACGTAATAAAAAAAATATTCTCATAAATTAAAAATGAAATAAGTTGTATTCATAGAAATTAAGTAATATGTACCGATGGATTAATAACCTGATCATCAAAATAGTAATATGAAAATTATGAATAATTATCCCAATAATAGAATATTAAACTATCATTTGAAATTATAAATAAAATTATGTATATTATAAATGAAAATATTATATATTCATATCATGGTATTAATAGATTAATGTTTTCAAAATGATAAATTATGTGTCGGTATTTTTTTAAAAGGTATATTTTTAGATCAAATTTTATATTTAATATAATGACTTAAAAGAAATTTTATTTTGATAAAACAGATTAATAAATTAAAATCATTTATTATAATTATATGATAACTTTATGAGACCTTTATTAGAATTTCAATGTTTCATAAAAACTCTTATAATATTAGAATTGATATTATTCGAAAAAATAATGATTCAATTTTAAATTAAATTAGTCATATTTATAAAATTAATTTCCTAAAATAGAGCTTAATTTTTAAATCTACACATAAAAAATTTCCAGGGTGAAATTTTCATATTTTTTTAAAATAGTTGATTTTTTTTGAATAATGAAATATGATAATTTACAATATTTAACATTTTAATTAATGAAATTTTTTTTGAGTTGTTGTTGGGTCATGGATGATGTATGTGGGTATTATATCTAACATACTTTCTCAATTCATTATACTTAGTCAGAAGAAACAACAATAATGATAGTATTGAGCCAAAATTATAAACAAATGAGTAAAATAATAAAAAATCACCCCTCTCCTCCCCCTTTAAATACCACCCCTCTATTCAAACCTCAAAAATATTTATATCCTAATAATATTATGAAAAATTACCCTCCCAATCCTATTTACCATTTTTTTCCTATTTGTATCATCAAAAGACCATTTCTCAGTGCCATAAGTATGTTATCAAGGAGATGATATTCAAGAAGATAAACCCCATTATTTCTCTTTTATTTTATTTCCTTTTATTATCCTCCCATACCATTCCCTATAAAAATTTACATGATAAATAAATTATCATAAATATACTATAATTTTATTTTGGTAATGGAATAGACATGATTAATGTAACACCCTGAGATTTTATGAAAAATATTTTTTTTAATTTAATTAATGTATTTTGTTGTACGCTACACCAAAAGGAGCTTGCATGACATGCAACCCTGACTTGGTTTGCATTACACGCAATCGCAACCTTCCTCGATAGCGTGTGTTGTACGCAATACCAGGTTTTACTAAACAACGAAATATTATTATAATATTATTATGGACTAGCCGTTATGAATATTATTAACTAAATTTTGAATTTTATAACATTATTATTCATCTTACACATTTTCTTGAACATGGTATTAGAACAAAATAATTTTTTCGGGTAAAATAAGTATTTTTCCAAAAATGCAGTTTTCCCGCCTTTTGATGGCGCACCAACTTTAAATCTAGTTTTTTAGATGTTTATAAGTTCACTTTTACAAAATAAAATTATTATTTGGAATCAAGATATAAAATTTTACCTTGGATAAAGTTTTCATATTCTTCTGATAACTTTCATATTTTAATAAATAGTAAAAACATGCAATATTTTAATTAAAAACAACTTTTTTCATCGTAATAAATTATGTGGTTAAATTATAATATTGAATGGTTTTAAAGTATAAATAGAATATATTTTTACCATTTAATATAATGTATGTCATTAGCATTGATTTTACCTTGAATTCGTAGGTTAAATCAATTCAATCTTTTGCAATGTTTTAAACAAAAACCCGTTTTCTTTCGACAACAGGATTAATTTTAATTTAATTTCTGCAACTTTTGAGTATTGAATTTGGAAAAATGGATTCCATATTTGGAATCAGTAGGTACAAATTATGTTAATAAGTTACTTTTTATTTTTGGGATTTATGAATAGTAACTATGGTAAATTTTATTTACCATAGTTAAAGGTAAATCGGGTAATTAAGGGTAAATATAAGATTATAAAATTAACCTAACACCTTCCAAAATCCAATTGGATGACTAAAAGTCGATCCATATCACCTAAGGGTCAGATTAGAATCATTTAATGGACTTTTGTCTATGAAATTAACTTAATTATTATTGAAACCAAAGAAAGTGACATCATGTCACTCTCTTAAATCTTCTAAGTATATTAATTTTAATTTAGTGATAAACATCATAAAACATAAAAACATTTTAGTCTCCAGAGATCTAATGAAATTATCTACATCATATAAATTTATTTATAATTTTTAGGTATTAAATAATTATCATTTATTTTGACACAATAGGGATGCAGAAATTATTTATTTAGTGAAAAATCAATAATATAGTTTTTATTGAAATATTAATACATATTAAAAGGCCCAAAAACCTGATAAAAACTTATTGGTAGTGTATATATACAACTTAATCATCCAATAACCTAATATATTACCGTTTGGAGCCTTATAAAAGTGATTATGACACTTATATTATTTTATTTCAAATGTTGCCAAAGTTGTCCCCTTCAAAATTTAATAAATATAACAATTTAAATATTTTGATTTTAAGAAGATAAATTCTAGTAAAAGTATTATTGTGAAAGGTAATAGATTTATCTTCATCATAGGATTTTATTTTTAATTTTTATGCAACAAATATGTATATGAAATAATTATACAAAAAATGATGTAGTAATTATTTTATTAAGAGATAAACCAAATAAATGGTATTAAAAATAATAAAATAAATATTATATGAACTATTTAATGTGATACAATAATTTAATAGATACATATGAACTTTTATAAATCTATTAAATATTTTATTTCTAACATATCATCTGTATATATTTTATTTAAATTCAAATAAATGAATAGTGTCAAAATTGACACTATTGTTATTTTATAAAAATAATATATTATAAAATTGTTTAAAAATCACAAAAATATGTGAAAATTTTAAATTTAAATTTATATGGTAGAAAATGTTATAAAGTATCCAATTATGTAAAATTCACAAGAAATAAGTAATTATTTGTTATAATTTAAAATTTAGAATGGTATTACCACAAATAAAATTAAATTGATAAAATAAGGATAAATCAAGTTGATAATGTTTAAAAAAAATTCCAAACATGTATAAATTTGATTGGTTGATGATATTACAACCCTATATAATCTAATATTATAATATGAGTCATTTTTTGTGGTTTTAAAGTGGGGTTAGATTTATGATAAATTAATATTTTTTAGAATTCCAAAGGTGCCCCTCTCCTCCCTTATAAAAGGGAACCTCCTCCCACTCTTCCTCACACCACATTGAGCCTTCAAGCTTGGCCAAACCCTGCCAAATTATCTTTTCCACTTCCCGAGAAACATCCTAGTTCTCCTGGTCTTCTTCAAAGACTAATTTTAGTGCCCTAAGAGGAGGTCTCAAAGAGGTGTTTCAAAGAAGAGGTAATGTCCATTACCGATTCTTTCAACTTAATTTTTTCTTCCCTTTTTTCTTTTTTAGTTGTTTCATTATAAGGTAATAACATCAGTATCAATAATATACTGATATGTTATTATAATTATTAAACAACCATATTTCACCATCTATCCATCCAACGGAAAACGAAATCACCGCGCGTGCGTACGTACAGAATACCGTCTCCACGTTGTAGTGTAATCTATTTTCCACCACCATCTTACTTGAATGGGTATAAGGGTGAAAGTAATAAATATATATGATTATTGTAAAGTGATATTGATTCTTTAATATTATACATACACTTTAATACAATTACATGATCTTTTGAATGATATCATCACTCGTGCGTACGTACGAACTACCGTCTCCACGACGCGATGAGATTCACCCTCCATGTTAACAATTCATGAATGATTATAAAGTATATAAAATGAATAATAATGGAATATATGACATAATAATGATACTGGATTTATGTATACATATATATGTATTTCATTTACTTAATTCCATTCAATTCAAAAGGGAAACGAAAACAACGTTCATGCGTATGTACGGCCTACCGTCTCCATGAACGGTGTATTTCATTCCTTTTATCAATCTATAATATATATGTATATGATAAATATATATTATATATAAATCATGTTTTACATTCTGGAATTTTGTAAATCAGGATATAAGTAATAATATCTAGAACGACAAGTCAAAACACATATGATAAATGAAATGATTTTACCCAAAACGCTGCTTTAACATGGAATTTATGAAAGAACGAGTAATATAAAGTCATACGTGAAACATATATGATATAATAACAATGAATATGATTCTGTAATAAGTTAATGACATTATTTAAATCATTATACAGGAGGTTCGGATACGTACGAAGCATATCAGACCTAAGGTAAGGGATAATTTTGCAAATCTCATTTTTATCCGAGATTGCTTATTCGTAAGTATTTACCGGGGTTATTGATATCATCCATTTCCATGTTTTATAAAAGTTTATTCATGTATGTATAAATTCCTTTTTACCCATTATGACTTTTACCCCATGGTATGGAAGGAATCTTTCTTTTATTTACCCTAAAAGGTACTTTTTGACCTTTCCGACAAAAGTATGAGAAGAATGTTTTTTTAACGTATACGAAATGAAAGGATTTTTACGGTTTTATAAAGCATTATTTTCATGATGCTTCCTCCAAAATATTTCATGACTATTAAAAAAAAAACCCTTTTCTTTTAAAATTGCATGACATTTTGTGAAAATAGAATGATTTTGAAGAAAAAAAGATATTTTCCTCAAGAATTCATTTCAAGTGTTTTATCAAAAAAATTTTCATCTAAGATGACATTATTTCACATGTGTATGTTTCAAGTATCATGTATCTATGATTTAAATGGTTTCACTTTTCTTATTATGAAATGATATCCATTTCTTTTATACGGATTATGTGATGATGGGATGATGTTTATGAAACCTATTTTATTTGTTGGGTTATTATGAATGATGTATGTTTATTTTATGGCACAAGTAAGAATGATTTTATTATGAGATGGGTGGGACCTATATCTCTCTCCAATGCATTGGATAAAGATTTATATCTCATGATATAGACATGGATGGAATGGCAGGTTAAACCAGTTCAGTATTATAGGACTAGAACGAGGAGTGAACTCAATTCAGAAAGGGACTTTGTCCACTAAGATGGTCTTGGCAGCAATGCCTTGGCTACTATGGAAATCATTACATGTGCTTAATGGATTCCACAATTACATGTTTTATTCCCATGCTATTTTATCATGATTTATGTTCCATTATGATCTATGCCTTATGTACTTCCATGTTTTATGTTGTTTCTCAAGATTTTGATGTTTAAACATTATGTTCATGTTTTTAAGTTCAAATATATATGGTATGTTTTATTTTATCCTAGCTTACCTTTACTGAGCATTTGAGATCACCCTTTTTATGTTTTATTTTCCCACAGGATTAAAAGAAAGGATTTAGGTAAGAAAACAAAAGGGGAAGATCTTTATGGGAGATGTTGAAGATCTTTCACCACGATTAGAATATTACGTTCCGAGTTTCCAAAGACACTAATCTATTACAGTCCTTATGTTTCTGTTTTGTTATGTATTAAGTATTTTGAAAAAGTAATCTAATGTCCATGTACATCAAGCTATGGGTCTCTACAGTTGTTATCAGAGGAAAGGTTTAGTCAAACTTTGGAAACTAGGATGCGAAAACGTTAGTGAGATCCCTAGAGATATTTCTAAGGTATGTCTAGGGATGCCCCTAAGGATAAGTATATGTATAGGATATAGTTCTAGAAGTACGGTAACGATCATAGAATATAACCTAAGATGTTAGATATTGAGGATAATCCCCATTTACTATGTTGTTTTCCCTTGCATGATTTTTTCCTCTCACACTATTCTTTTTTTTTGTTTTAGAAAATTGCTTGAAACAGGAAGATTCACGATAATGGAGGATATGACAGACAATGGAATGATATTCTTCATTAGAAACCAAATGAAACGGGATTTGTAAGTCCAAACATCGTTATTATGCCTAATCCATAATATCATAATATGATCAATAATCTCAACTTTGGTAAGTTTCCTGAATCAGATAATAAGAGAAATATGGAGTTTCATGATGCTCATAGAGGAAAGAAAGTTCAATTTCCCTCATGTAAATCATGTGGGAAGAGGCATCAGGGAGATTGTTTCAAAGGAACTGGAAGATTCTTTGGGTGTGGAAATGAAGGACACAAAGCCAGTAAGTGCAAAGGTAAAGGTTCAGTTAACACCATGGACAAGGATAATGGTATTTCTACGACATCAACAATTATTAGATGTTTTAAATGTGGAATGTACAGGCATTATGCAATCCAATGCCCAAAGTGAAAATCTCATGAAGAGAATCAACACAATCATATGGGTAGTATTTAAGTGGATGATGATGAGGAGACTACAAATGATATATGAGCTGAAAGAAGTGTTGAAGCTCAGTCAGTTGTTTTAGAAGGTAGTGGAATGATTGTATGTTTATCAAGAGTTATGTTGTATAGTTAATGGTACTATGGAATAAAGAATCATCTAAGGATTGTTACAATATTGTTTTTCATAAAGTATTTGAAAGTATATGTTTAATGGTACTAGTAACCATGGAAGGTTATTCAGATATTTTTGTAAAGTAGATGATATGCACATAATGAAGGAATAAGAAGATAATGAGATGTTTGATTGTATTCATGAGCTCATGATTGATATAAGGACTAAGTAATATCATGGTTTGAGTATATAGAATTTTGAGGATTTTTGTATGTGGAAAATGTTAACTTTTAACTGCATTCATGTTTTCACTAAGGTTCAATGGGTATTCATTTTTTTCAAGAAAATACATGATTAAGGCCTTTGAATGTCTAGAATGTGACCAATAAGACATATCTTATGATATATGGGGATCAACGATGGTATTAACATGATTGTTATATGAAATCTCTGGTAATCTTTTTCACTATAATATGAGAGTGGACTAGAGTATTATGGATAAGCCTAAAGATTGAAATGGATTATGTTGGACATAAGTTAGTATTGTTTAAGGATAGAAGTTTTTTCGATATTATTGATGGGATGTTATAGTATTGTAGTTTTAGAAAAAGGACAACCTGCAGGATGGGCGACAACCCATCGCGTCGGACAAGGCTGTGGAAACTGAACCCACAACCGAAGTGCGACTGGCCTTTATCGCCTACCACTGGCCTACAGGAAGTCCCTGTTTAGTATATACTAGTTTTATTATATTAAGAAGTATGATATATGAAGTATAAGTCCATTTTATAAACCATATATGATTAATCTCACTATAGATGGACATATGTATTTTTGATAACTTTTATAACCCTTTGTTTGAGACAGATGGAATACCCATAATTCTATAACATGATCTGCTAACACTTCACGAATGATAAATTCAACTTCATTTCTTTAAGAGATGAAGTGGAAATTAACCAAAGAATGAACAACGGTGAGACTGTACCAAAATCACGAAAGTATTTCTTCTAATTCCAATTTCATCAACTTTAGGGAAATGATCTTGAAAATCAGAAATGTTTTCCTAGTTCCCTTATATCCAATGAATCAGATGGTACCTCAGATCATCACAAATCTATGGCTTTGTGATTGATGGATTTTTCATAGCCATGTTCTCTACCACTCTCCATCCAAACATGATTGTCAGATTTCTCCACCATATCCATATTTTTACATATGTTGTCCTATGTGGAAACCCAGTGATGAGTTATTTGGGTATCCGTTATGTTTCTAACATTTATTTTAAATGAAGTTTAAGTATTCCTTTTTACGATGTGGGATTCTATTAAAGAAACTTTCGAGTAGTAAACCATTTATAACCCCAATGAATTTCGAGGGAGAAATTCATTTTAAGGGGGGTAGAATGTAACACCCCGAGATTTTATGAAAAATATTCTTTTTAATTTCATTAATGTCTTTTGTTGTACGCTACACCAAAAGGAGCTTGCAGGACATGCAACCCTGACTTGGCTTGCATTACACGCAATCGCAACCTTCCTCGATAGCGTGTGTTGTACGCAATACCAGGTTTTACTAAACAACGAAATAATATTATAATATTATTATGAACTAGCCGTTATGAATAGTATTAACTAAATTTTTAATTTTATAACATTATTATTCATCTTACACATTTTATAGAACATGGTATAAGAACAAAATAAATTTTTCAGGTAAAATAATTATTTTTCAAAAAATGCTGTTTTGCTGCCTTTTGATGGCACACCAACATTAAATCTAGTTTTTTACATGTTTATAAGTTCAATTTTACAAAATAAAATTATTATTTGGAATCAGGATATAAAATTTTAGCTTGGATAATGTTTTCATATTATTCTGATAACTTTCATATTTTAATGAATAGTTAAAACATGCAATATTTTAATTAAAAACATATTTTTTTATCTTAATAAATTTTGTGGTTAAATTATAATATTGAATGGTTTTAAAGTATAAATAGAATATATTTTTACCATTTAATATAATATATGTCATTAGCATTGATTTTACCTTGAATTCGTAGGTTAAATCAATTCAATCTTTTGCAATGTTTTAAACAAAAACCCGTTTTCTTTCGACAACGATATTAATTTAAATTTAATTTCTGAAACTTTTGAATATTGAATTTGGAAAAATGGATTCCATATTTGGAATCAGTAGGTCCAAATTATTTTAAGAAGCTACTTTTTATTTTTGGACTTTATGAATTGTAACTACGATAAATTTTATTTACCATAGTTAAAGGTAAATCGGGTAATTAAGGGTAAATATAAGATTATAAAATTAACCTAACACCTTTAAAAATCCAATTGGATGACTAAAAGTCGACCCATATCACCTAAGGGTCGGATTAGAATCATTTAATGGACTTTTGTCCAAGAAAATAACTTAATTATTATTAAAACCAAAGAAAGTGACAACATGTCACTCTCTTAAATATTATAAGTATATTAATTTTAATTTAGTGATAATCATTATAAAACTTCGAACATGAATAATCTCCAGAAATCTAATGAAATTATATACATCATATAAATTTATTTATAATTTTGAGGTATTAAATAATTATCATTAATTTTGACACAATAGGGATGCAGAAATTATTTATTTAGTGAAAAATCAATAATATAGTTTTTATTGAAATATTAATACATATTAAAATGCCCACAAACCTGACCAAAACTTATTTTTAGTGTATTTATACACCTTAATCATCCAATTACCTAATATATAACCGTTTGGAGCCTTATAAAAGTGATTATGACACTTATATTATTTTATTTTAAATGATTCCAAAGTTGTCACCTTCATAATTTAATAAATATAACAATTTAAATATTGCTATTTTAAGATGATAAATTCGAGTAAAAGTATTATTGTGAAAAGAAATAGATTTATATTAATCATTGGATTTTATTTTTAATTTTTATGCAACAAATAAGTATATGAAATTATTATACAAAAAATGATGTAGTAATTATTTTATTAAGAGATAAACGAAATAAATGGTTTTAAAAATAATAAAATAAATATTATATGAACTATTTAATGTGCTCCACTAGTTTTATAGATACATATGACCTTTTATGAATCTATTAAATCTTTTAGTTCGGACATATTATCTGTATATATTTTATTTAAATTCAAATAAATGAATAGTGTCAAAATTGACACTATTGTTATTTTATAAAAATATTATAATATAAAATTGTTTAAAAATCACAAAAATATTTACAAATTATAAATTTAAATTTATATGGTAGAAACTATTATCAATTATCCAATTATGGACAATTCACAACAAATAAGTAATTATTTTTTATAATTTAAAATTTAGAATGTTATTACCACAAATAAAATTAAATTGATTAAATAAGGACAAATCAAGTTGATAATGTTTATAATAAATTCCTAACATGTCTAAATTTTATTGGTTGATGATATTAAAACCCTATATCATCTAATATTAGGATATGAGTCATTTTTTGAGGTTTTTAAGTGGGGTTAAATTTATTATAAATTAATATTTTTGAGAATTCCAAAGGTACCCCTCTCCTCCCTTATAAAAGGGCACCACCTCCCTCTCTTCCTCACACCACATTGAGCCTACATGCTTGGAAAAACCCTGCCAAATTCTGTTCTCCATTTCCCTAGAAACATCCTAGAGGTCATGGTCTTCTTCAACGACCAATTTTAGTGCCCTAAGAGGAGGTCTCAAAGAGGCGCTTCAAAGAAGAGGTAATGTCCATTACCGATTCTTTCAACTTTTTTTCTTCTTCCACTTCTTCTTTTTTAGTTGTTTAATTATGAGGTAATTAAATCAGTATCAATAATATACTGATATGTTATTATAAGTATGAAACAACCATATTTCACCATATATCCACCCAACGGAAAATGAAATCACCGTGTGTGCATACGTACAGAATACCTTCTCCACGCCGTGGTGTAATCTATTTTCCATCACCACCTTACTTGGATGGGTATAAGGGTGAAAGTAATGAATATATATGATTATTTTAATGTGATATTTATTCTTTAATATTATACATAAACTTTAATACAATTACACGATCTTGGGAATGATATCATCGCTCGTGCATACGTATGGACTACCGTCTCCACGACGCGATGAGATTCACCCTCCATGTTAACCATTCATGAATGATTATAAAGTATATATAATGAATAATAATGAAATATATGACATAATAATGATACTTGATTTATGTATATATATATGTATTTCATTTACTTAATTCCATTCAATTCAAAATGGAAACTAAAACAGCGTTCATGCGTACGTACGACCTACCATCTCCATGAACGGTGTATTTCATTCCTTTTATCGATCTATAATATATATGTATATGATAAATATATATTATATATAAATCATTTTTTACATTCTGGAATTATGTAAATCAGGATATAAGTAATAATATCAAGAACGACAAGTCAAAACACATACGACAAATGAAATGATTTTACCTAAAACGCTGCTTTGACATGGAATTTACGAAAGAACGGGAAATATAAAGTCATAAGTGAAACATATATGATATCATAACAATGAATATGATTCTGTAATAAGTAGATGACATTATTTAAATCATTAAACAGGAGGTTCGGATACGTACGAAGCATATCAGACCTAAGGTAAGGGATAATTTTTCAAATCTCATTTTTATCCGGGATTGCTTATTCATATGTATTTACTAGGGTTATTGATATCATCCATGTCCATGTTTTATAAAAGTGTATTCATGTATGTTTAAAATAATTTTTACCCATTTTAACTTTTACCCCATGGTATGGAAGGAATATTTCTTTTATTTACCCTACAAGGTACTTTTTGACCTTTCCAACAAAAGTACGAGAAGAATGTTTTTTTAACGTATACGGCATGAAAGGATTTTTACGTTTTTATAAAGCCTTATTTTCATGAAGCTTCCTCCAAACTATTTCATAAATATTTTCAACAAAACCCTTTTATTTTAAAAATGCATGACATTTTGTCAAAATAAAATGATTTTGAAGAAAAAAGGATATTTTCCTCATGAATTCATTTCAAGTGTTTTATCAAAACCATTTTCATCTAAGATGACATTATTTCACATGTGTATGTTTCAAGTATCATGTATCTATTATTTACATGGTTTCACTTTTATTATTATGAAATGATATCCATTTCTTTTATATGGATTATGTGATGATGGGATGATGTTTATGAAACCCATTTTATTTGTTGGGTTATTATGAATGATGTATGTTTATTTTGTGGCACAATTAAGAATGATTTCATTATGAGATGGGTGGGACCTATATCTCCCTCCAATTCATTGGGTAAAGATTTATATCTCATGAGATAGACATGGCTGGAACGGCAGGTTAAACCAGTTCAGTATTATAGGACTGGAACAAGGAGTGAACTCGATTCAGAAAGGTACTTTGTCCACTAAGATTGTCTTGGCAGCAATGCCTTGGCTACTAATGAAATCAATACATGTTCTTAATGGATTTCACAATTACATGTTTTATTCCCATTCTATTTTATCATGATTTATGTTCCATTATGATCTATGCCTTATGTACTTCCATGTTTTATGTCGTTGCTCAAGATTTTGATGTTTAAACATTATGTTCATGTTTTTAAGTTCAAATGTATATGGAATGTTTTGTTTTATCCATGCTTACCCTTACTGAGCATTTGATATCACCCGTTTTATGTCTTCTTTTCCCCAGGATTAAAAGAAAGGCTTTAGGTAAGAAAACAAAATGGGAAGATCTTTAAGGCAGATGTTGAAGATCTTTCACCACAATTAGAATATTACGTTCTGAGTTTCCAAAGACACTAAACTATTACGGTCCTTGTGTGTCTGTTTTTTTATCTATGAAGTATTCCGCAAAAGTAATGTAATTTCCATGTATATCAATCTATGGTTCTCTACAATTAAATCTATTATCTTCTCTATTTGTTCTAAAATTGAAAGCATCTTCTATGGGGTGTCAATTCACCGCCTTTAGGGATGATGAGTTTTCATTTATCATTACTGCCTTCAAAGTTGGTAATAAAAACATTAATATTATTATAAAATATTATAAAATTTGTATCGAAATTTATTTTATAATTTTTAACTAGTATATAAACATAATATTACATAAAATGGTACCAGATCATGAAGATTGTAAAAAACCCCTCTAAGATAAACAATTATTTTATGCACAAGATTTTATTTAATGAATCAACCTCATGTAAAAAAAATGATATATGGGACTATTTAAATTTATATAATGGAATTAATACCATATAATTTAACTTATGGATAATTACTTCAATTGGTAACGAACTTCAATAATTATACACAAGATGACTGACCATGAAACCATGAAACAAACACTCCTAAAATGAAAAAATTAAACTATATAACTGATAAAATATTCTATATATGATCATAATAAAACTATAATAAATAAAATATATACAATGGGTTCTTAATTAATTAATTAACTAATATAATTTTATTATCCAGGACATTATGTTCAAGTGTAGAATACTTCTAGACATATTGTAAGGGATCTCTCCAAACCTCCCAATTACCATTGGTTTATAGCTTCTATCTCTTTAGACTAATGTAATTACTATTTATTTTTATAAAATGATTCTAAATTCAATTTATATGTTCCCAATGTATATATTGAAATAAATTCATTTTTGAGTTATGGTAAAACCATGTTTTTTTAAATGGTTCCATTTTCAGTTCCTCCCAATAATCAAGCTCAATTAAATGGAACCTACCAAATAATTACCCCTTCTAACGTACACTCCATAATCTTCTTTAAACCACCATTATTTTTCTAAAATAACTTATTTAATCATGAAAAAAATTCTTAACTTATTTCTATTTTTATAAAAAAAGTATTCCTTTGTTCTCTTTTTGTCTCTTTAATATTTTCCCTTAAACTGCACTAAAGTGATTTATTTCAAAAGTTTCTTAAACATGTTTTTTTTCATTTTTTTAACTTCATCTAGAAATAATTTATGATTACATATGAATTTTTTCCTTATTAATGTCCCATGTATGATTTAAATGCATCATTTCATGTACACCATTACGATACTCCCATTTGTTATGCCTAATGACATCATTACGATACCCATTTCATTCCATGGGAAACCATTTCTTTATTCATTATGTTTTATTCTTTTTGTGACACACATATTCATGAACATTATATTATAGTAGATCCCATATAGCAATCCAATGCATTGGGTAATATTTAGTCTTATGAGATGTCATGTTTGGATTCCAAGTAAACCAAATTCCTTTTGTTGAACTATGTCTACCATGTGGTATGGTCTTTGTAGTTAACCTTGAATCATTTTTATGTCATGTTATATGTTTTTTTGACATTACTATGCATCCATGACTACATGATCCCATGTTCTATATTTTATGGCTATATATGTTTATTCTTGTTCCACTCGTTTTTATGTTATCATGTTATCCATTCAAACTCTTGTGCTATTCTTTATTCCTTTTTTTATTCCATTTCTAGGATTTTTAGTTCATACATATATTCCTATATTACCTAGGTTATACTATGCATATTTAAGTTCTCAAAGAATGTTTGGATATAATAATGGAGTTTGAATATAATATGTCTTTATTTTGGTTTCATGATTTCTAATTATGTACCTAATATTCCAAAGAAACTAGAATTTACGATCCTTGATTTTTATTTGATGGTTAATTATGCATAAAATCATCTAATAATATGTGTTAATGGAAATGGTTTCTATATGTTATACCTTGGATCCTGATTCCATAAGATTCCATGAATGTTTCTCCCAAGGGTATTGTTTACCATAGTGTATTCCCTCAACCTATTTACTCCATCGATCCAAATTTCATTAGATGCCTTAGGCATTGAATACCCTGGCATCCATCTTGTTTAGACTTGAAGAGGATATAGTCTATTAACATGATTCTTAGAATCCATCCATGTTTTTACCGAGTTTAAAGATAGATGATCATAAGACTCAACATGGATGCCTTGGTCCTCTATACCATGGAACGGACCCTTTATGTTCTGACCCTTTTTTACTACACACCGTGAATATTTTTGATGTAACACACATGATTATATTGTGTGCCCATTGTGAGTATTATACACTAGATTATATGGAATGGTAATGTTTGATATTTTTTTATGCTTACAAATATCTTTGGTTTGGGTATTTGAGTCCTGCGAGTAGACTAGATAATATCACTTGTTTGGTTATTTTTTATAGTATCACTTGTATACAATTAATTGATATTGTTTATAGGGTGCCATGTTTGGATGAATAGGATCAATCTTTACATTTAGCACCACTATGCCTATGATATATATTGAACACTGTTATTTATATCACATGGACTAGATTTTTTATAAACACCATTGGTTATGGTCTAATGAGTGTTATCTAACACCCTGTATTGGCCACCATTGGGTACCCAGACAAACATCATGGATGTAGGTAGGGACTGGGGAAAGCACACATTGTACGATGCTTGATTTTATTATTTCTTCGGTGTAGGGGAGACTGGAACCAAAATAGGTTCATGATGATATATGGATACTTTTTTTGATCTTTTTCGTATTTTGATACATGAATTTTACTAGATGTTTTTACACATGTTTTCCTAGTTTTAAAAGGCATGGAATATCATTTTTATATGAGATTACTTCTAGTATTGATTATTTATTTCTTATTGGTTTTTTATTTTATATATTATTTATTTATTTCTTATGCTATCCACTATAGTAATTACTACCACTGTTCTACACTCTAACATGAGGCTATGTGACCCACCAGATCGGGGCACCATTTCGTGGATCACTGATTGGGATGTTACAACTCACATGTATTACATTCATCATGGAATTATTTAACTATTCAGTTACTATACTGTATAGATCTCCCCTTCCTTGTTTATGATCCCAAGTTATCCCAGATAGTTTTAGAAAATCAAAGTCATTTTAAGGGCCTGTTATGGAGAGTTTAAATAATTTCCCTATATCCAAATTTTATATTATTCTGATATATATCTAATATCTTAAATACATTATCACTATTAATATTTTGGGATTATTTTATTCGAATCATATTTTAATAGATCAAAACAACTATTATAATAGATACGAGTTTTCATATATTTCCTTGATAAAAAATATGGCAATCGCCCCCCCACAACATTGGTCATAACCTATGACCGTATGAATGGCATGACTACAATCATAAATCCCTACATCCATGGTTTTAGATTGTACCAATATCCCAATGATCATATGGACTTATCGTGGAACTAGTGTTATGACCACTATACTGAACATCATCTAAGATTCAAATAACATCAATTTTAATATAAAACAATCATTATAATTCAGTAAAAAATAAAAATTTAAAATTAATATTCAATATTATTTGATTGAAAATGATATTTGTTATTTATTTACAATTTTTTATCACAATTTATCTTTTTTTATATCACATAAATTTATTCGATGTTCAACCTTCCTTATACTACTATTGAATAAGAATAATTAATTCAGTAAACTCTTACCAAGTGCCAAAAAAGATTTTTTTATTTTACGTTATAAATATTATTAATCTTATTTAATAAATGTAAAAAAATATATATATATATACATGATTAAGAAATATATATATTCATAATTAATGACTAATTGTTTTTATTCATAAATTACTGACAGTCAATTGTACACAATCAAGAATTAATTATTACTTATTATTTATAATTTTTTATTAATAACTATTAATTAGTAGTTGATAAAAAATTTCAATTTATATATAAATAACAATAACTCTCTTGTAATAAATTAGAACAAATTATATAAATTAATAATTAATAATTAATATTTGTTTTAATAATTAACAATTAATAATAATTTCTAAGTAATTTTTCATTATTAATTATCAAGTAATAATTCATAATTAAAGGTAAATCATAGAAAAATTCTAAAATATTGAGGCACATATGGCATCCTCATAGTTGGGGTTGGTGAGTTTCTCATCACATCAAAATTACTCATTCTCGAGGTGTGGATTTTGAATTAAAGTGCTCGTTGTATTCACTTTGTGGCTTGTGCTCTCATCAGATATTTTTTACTGTTCCCTATTGGCTCACGAAAAGAGGGTATGTATTGTTTATCCCATATCCTCCCCTTGATTATCTATTTATTTTCTTGATAAATGGTCTTGAACACATGTTTTTTGTTTAAATGATGATAATTAACATGCCGTGATTAATTAAAAATGGGAAACTACTACTACTAATTAATAATAGATAATAAAAAAATAATACTAATTGGAATTTAATAATTAATAAATAATTATTTTTATTTAATTATTAACAAATAATAGATCATAATTGATAATTGATAATTAATAATCACTAAATAAAATTAGTAATTTATAATTTATAATGAATGATGAATAATAAATTATTAATAATTAATAACTAATTTATAATTATTAAAAATTAAAAATTAAATATTAAAAATTAAAAAAATATTTAATAAATACTAATCAATAAATTATAATTAATTAGAAATAAATAATTTATAATAAGGAATCAATAATAATTAATGCATTATAAATATTAATTAAAAATTAATAATTAAATAGTAGCTATATTTTTTAAATAGTGTTATATTTCTAGTTAAACTTTATTGAAAAATGATAAATAAATTAATATTCATTAATAATTAATATTTATTATTATCAATTTTTTTCAAAATTTATTATTAATTACATGTATTAAATAAAAATTGATCAACCAAAAATGTTTAATGAATAATAAATAGTAAATTTTGAACAATTTAAAATTGTTATTCTTAATAATCAATTAAAAATTAATACTTACAAACTAATACTTATAAATAAAAATAATAAATTATGAATACATATTTAATAATTTTTTATAAATAATTAAATAATTAGAATTAATAATTAATTAATATATGTTAAATATTTAAAAATTAAATAAAAATATATAATTAATGAGCAAAAATTAGTTAATATTTAATTACATACTAAACAATAATTATTAAATAATATTATATAATCAATAATTATAATGTGTGTCAAATTTAGTAAATAATTAATTTTTTTTAATAAATAATAAATAATAAATATTAAGTTTGAAGATGCCGCTATTATTTTTATGATTATCATTAATAATTCTTTTATGATGCAAATCGCACCGCCATTGGGTGGCACCATGCTCCAAAACTGCATTCGACAATGCTGAGGGATGAAACTCGATTTCTACACCTATCATAACCCATTTTGCGGGGGAAAAATATTTTCCCCATGCATGCATGTAAGGATAACTTTGGGGTACATGGAGGGTGTATCGAATGTGTCGATGACAAAGAGCATTAGTATGGGGCACCACCAAGGGTGGTGCTAATGGGAGTGTGCATCGTTGAATGATTAGTCATACAAGGGGGGGGGGTGGTGGAAATTTTCCCGCAGTCAATAGAGGTTGCATATAAAAAAAGGGTTCCTTTAGGATTCTCAATAACCCTTGTGAAAAAATCCATTGTTCTATCGCTAATGGGGCCTTTGAGACACCAAAGGTTTGGGCCTTCATGAAATTTGAAATTTTTAATAACATTCTCAGTGTGTGATTATTAATCCATGTTGGGAAGGATGACGCATGACACACTGTTGTACGTAGGTGTGTGAGTATTGTAGTTTTAATAATTTTAAAACATGTTTTAGATTAATTTTACATATTATTATTATGATTATACTGAGGATAGTTATTATTATTAATAATATTAATCCCATGCACTGGGCTGCATGCATGTCGGGGTGTGGAATCAATTTGAGAATATGGTAGGGTACTTGGGTATAGGAAATATGATGTAAACAAGGTGGTGATGTATTATCATTGTCATGGGTGTAGGCATGAGGGCATGAGAGAATAAGGGGAGTCATAAAATATGTCTAGAATCCTGTTGCTTTGGATAATTGTATAACTCAACTGTTGTGGTTCATGGAGAGATAACCTAATCTAACTCTCATGTTGCATTCATGGGAATTGGACCACACATAATTCCTCTAGTGGGGAGGGATGAGGCCTGACCCATTTGTGTACATTGAGTGTGGTATGCATGTATTCTATAATTCTGTTAACTAAATAAATAAACAAACAAACAAATAATAATAGTAAGAATAATAATAATAATAATTGGAAGACAACATGTATTGAGGGTTATTATCCAATGAGTCAATATAGAATTGATTATTTATTTTAGATGGATTTTATAAGTCATTTTTTTAATTTGGATTAGTTTTTTTCTTATATCAAATCATGATAAATTTATGATGGTTCTTGTTAAGGTTTATCATGATTTTGTGGCTCTCAATCCCTCAATGTATAACATGAATATATAAAAGTGTTCAAGTTACTTTATGATTTATGAATCTAGGTATTTCACTTATTTTAGGAATACATATTGTTTATAAAATCAACACAACAAAAAGAATTGATCCTTTCCCAAAATTGATGTAGATTAGAGTTTTTTGGAGGAAAGAATTAAAGGATGCATATTATTTTCCATTTCTCATATGATTTCATCTAGTGTATAGAGTTCTAGATTCCACAATATTTATAGAATATTTGATGAAATCTGGGGATTTACAGATTTTCTAGTGACATACATTTGTAATGGATTCTTCCAACTTTTTTTTACCAGAATCTAAAATCAAGACTAGTTTTTTTAATTTTTAATGGACCTTTGTAGGAATTAATATTTTCTATAAATTTATTTATCTTGTTATTTTATCATATTAAGAGTTTCTATTTGAACTTGTAATTGATTTTGAGAATCTGCCTTTATTTTTTATGTCATGAAATTTTATGAGAACTGAAATTGATTAATATTGTGTAAGATTAGTGAGTTCTCTATGTAAGAAAATAATAAATCAATATTAGAGATGTGTATTACAGAAGTAGATCCTCAAATAACGGTAGTTGTATTCTACCTGTTTCTCGGAATGTACAATTTAAAAATTACTCTTTAGAGGAAAAAGCTGCACATGTAGATCAAACTGTAACATTAACAGATGTGGTACTAGTGACATTCAGAAGCATAATACTGTGAGGTTCTTATGGTATGCTAGTTAGTTATCCTCCTCTGTGGTTGAGAATTCTTTTGATGGGGGTACACCACTAGTGGCTATTATTCAAGGCAAAGTGAAATATTAGAGGAAAGTATATTGTCCTAATGAAGATTAATTTAGTCATTCATATAACAATTATTTATGTAGTGATATATGGATAACACTACTACCCAACTAGGATTATCAAGTTCTGGGGAATTTATAGTGCTATCTAAAAATGTTTTTAATGACCCCTTTGTATGCGCTAAAATGAGCGAGGTTAAAGGGTGTCTTTAACAACCTACATTTTTAGCGCTGTTAAAGGGGGTATTTAACAATGCTAAAAAAGCATTGTAAAATCACCACATTTATCACCTCTTTTTTTACAACCACAAATAAAGGCCAACACTATATCATCGCTTTTAAAAAGCACTGATAAATGGGGTCTTTTATTTTCACTTTTTCACAAGCAGTCATAAAAGTATAATTAAAAAATATTTTTTATTAAAAATAATACGTTAATAAGTAAATATATTTATATTGACATAAATATAATATATATATTTTTTGAAATATGCTTTAGATCAGTTAAGTAGGCATTTACACTTAATATATAAGATATTTAGTGAGAATATACTATAAAATAATTAAATGAATATTTTTAATTAATAATTTTCATATTATTAAAGACTAATAGTCATTTAATATCAATTTTTAGATAAAAAAATTCTATAAGTAGATGAAAACATAAATCGAACATCAAATGCCCATAATTTTTGATCTGGGTTTCTGTTTGAGCTTTACCACATATAAAATCAAAGAATGCGATGAGATTTACTTCCTTATTGATATAGGTAAACCTATACCAAATTTTGAGGCCCCAAAAGGTCTAGACGACCTCCAAAACTTCATTTTTTAGTTTTGGTAAATCGATTTTTATCATTCGATGAATTTATTACCTCATTTAAAGTGGCATTTTTGGCCTTTTTCCGTGGAGAATAAATTTATTCCCAGGTCCTATATTTGTGTTGATATTATAGGTTTTAGCTTTTATATTTTTCACCACAAAATTTTATTTATATTTAAATATATGTCTGTTTTCTTATATTTACATATATTAAATCACTCATATACATATATATAACAACATAGTTATGTATATGTGTATATTATAATATATTTAAATAAATACACATTCTAAAAATATTTTTAAAACAATATCTCACCATTTGTTACATTATAAAAATATATTTATAATATTTATATGTACATATTTGTGTGTATTAAGAAACAAATATATATATATATATATGTATATATATATAGTATAATATAATACTTGTAAATGAATATAATATATAATATTTTTAAATAAATATGATATATATCACAGACACTCACATATATTGTATAAATGTATTTAAAAATAATTATACAAATATATGTAAATATATTTGTAAATATATATTGAAATAAACAGAAATATCATTAAATAGGCAGAAAAACAACATGATGTTGTGGAAAAGGCATTTTATATATTAATGATAGGTCTAGGGTTTAAATTTAGGTGGGCTCACATGAGGCTGGAAATTCTCAAAGCATTGATAAAAGGGGTGTTGGGGTGAAAAGTGTTGCTAAAGGGGGTGTGGATATCTGTTAAAGGGGTCATGGATGTTTGGATAAAGGGGTAGGGTTCTTAGGTGTCTGATTTTTTTACTCTATTTAATACTGTTTCCTTTATCAATGCTAAAAAGACCACTGTTACAGGAACCCTTTAACCATGCTAAAAAAGTGATCTTAAAAGTTCCCTTAAAAAATGCTAAAAAAGATATGATAAATGCTTCAAGATTTTCACCACAGTTTAGTTATCAGTGATTTTTAGCACTAATAAAGGCCTTTTCTAGTGATATTAAAGGCCTTTTTTATATTAGTGTAAATTATACTGACCAACAAGAATATGTATTTATGATTTATGGATATTGAAAATGAAAAAAAAACAAACTTAATGTTTCTTATATATACTCACATGTTCATTTGAAATATTATTGTTCCTAGAACTCTACACTTATAGAAAGTGATGATGTGTTAATTTAGACTAATATGGGGCATAAATTTTATTTATAAATATTACATTATCTGGTAAAATACATTGTATATGAGAACGAAAAAAATACATAGAGGTCGTTAGATCTCCTACTAACAAAAATTGTTCCTAAGGATAAAATCCCCACTCCTGTACCTGTTTAGTCTTTTTCTTAGGGAAATGATATGAATTTTGTTGTTATTATTTATAGTAATGATAATGATTTTAAGTTAAATTATAATAATACCATATCTTATATTCGTACCACTGAAATTACTCAATTTCATCAATGTGAAATGACATATTTAATGATACCATTATGTTATTTGAATATAAAGAAGAAGTAGATGAAAAGTTTCTATATGTTACACACACTCAATGTCTCTGGGAACAATGAATACTGTCTATAATAATTCAAGTAGGAAGTTTATTTATATAGAGAAGTTATTAAGACTATATTTAATGTTTTAACACCTCATTTAATGAAGGATATAGTGACATTTTTTTCTTGGAGGTGTATGTTCATCTAGTTACTTAAATCACTAAGTTCACTCACATAACAGATGTGGATTTATAGGATCATAATTAGCCTCATGAATTTAAGGATTTATATGATAACAATGATAACTAATGGAAAACTATTAATTCTAGAAAGAGAGTTCTTGGGTGTGGTACTCCCTATAACATGTTCACAAGAACAAGTTGTAAAAAAGTAATAAATTCAATATCATTTTTTCTTGGATGGTATGAAAGGATAAAGAGGAAAAGCAATACATTGGTCTTGATTACTAATTAATGATAAATATATTGTTTTTTATTTTTACTTTTTGATTTTTTAGTTTGATGTTAATGTGTGATTCACATGAAAGAATTTCATTCCGTTTGTACATTATTTAACTTATTTATTAACGAGACCATCAATTTGGTTTTCAAAACTCATGGTTAAAAATATTTTATATTGATATTGAGGAAAACATATAATATGGTTATTATTAATATTCAACACGGTTTTGGGGTAGTCGGTCACACCTTTGGGTGGTCAAAGGGAGGTCTTGTGTTAAAGACAGCACAACTACATGTGTGTGTATTTTAATTGAATTTCCCATTAACTATCTAAATTAATTATTATTTTTAATATTTTAATTATTATTATTGTTTCTAATTATAATGTTTATGGATGTATATTGGTAAAAAATTGCCAACCCTGAGAAAAACAATGGAAAATGAGTGTATAAAGAGATGGAGAGTAATAGATAATGGAAAATAAAAAACCCCACTGAAGCGAAAAATACAACACAAAACTATAGAATTCCAATCAATATGAATGTTTATAGGCCCCTAATATAAAAAATTAAACCAACCAAAATCAAAATATATATTCCTGGAACATCATATCCGAATAGATGTGAAACAAATTCATCATCCTTAATTAGAAAATATCCTTGAGGAATTTAACCTTTTCTCATTTTTTATTTAGATTCTTCTTAGAAATTTTATGTTTCATTAAGATGCTAGTAGATCTAGGTAACATGGACTTAAAAAGTGCATTTAATCTATATGAATATTCCTAATTAATAAAATATTCCTAAATCCTTCACATCCAAATTTGTTTTTTTCTTTTAATATAGAATCCTTGAATGACATACCACTGCAATCATCAGATTTATAGGGTAATTTAAATGTCCCTATGTATCAATAAAATAAACCCAATTTCTTGTGATTATAAAAAAAAGAAATCCCCAAAATATTATAGATACCTATATATAAGATCACAAGGCTAGAAACCCTCTACTAAAAACCCAACCCCAATTCATATTGACTGAAATGGAGAAATTAGACACTACTAGCCAAAATCCCCTAAATATATACCATCCTAAAAAAAGTTTCCTTAACCTAATCCTAACCTTATTATAGTCTTATTTGATAAATATTAGCATGCCCTGATATTGTGTGAAATACCACACAATCCCTCATTTGAAATAAACCATCAACACTAGTTTCATTTTTTTTTTCAAATAAAATTCTCAACCTCGCCATTAAAATTAATTTATTAATATTACTCAGTGACTTGGTACAATTTATTACTATTTTAGGGGGAAAAAATAAGAATTTAGAAATATTTGGATGTAATCCCCACTTATAGATAGAAATAATTAATGTTTTCTTAAATTATTTATTATATACATACTAAATTATATAGTCTATGAACATGTTTCAAAAAATCAGTGTTCTTCATAGATCTGATATAATTAAAAGACTTTAATAATTGTTTATAGAATTCACATAATATATTGTTGTTGTTATGAGTTTAAAATGAAATCAGGTTCCTATAATGAGACTATTAATTCATGTCCAATTTCTTTTATATTGTTAAAAAACAGAATACATAAATCAGTTATTATACTATCTATAATTCTCCTTGATGGAAGAAAAAAAATGAAAATTGGAGTCATCAAATTCATTGTGATAGAGTCTTGGAACAAGGTATAATAATATTTATAAAATAAATTTATTTTATTCTATGAAAATTAGTCTTGAAGATCATTATTCATATAGTATAAAATCACTACATTAATTATATAAAATTTTGAGAAAAAAAATAAATTAATAAATTCACTTATCTAAGGATTCATTGTCAGGAAAAGCAATTAATTAGAGACAATCTAAATTTTGATAGGATAGTTATAATTTCTAATTTTTTTTGGAAGCATATGGTTTTGACACAATTAAGATTATAGTTTGCATTACACATGGTTTGTGGCCCGTTGCATTGGTTCTATGCAACATTCCCTTTTATCTATGAAACAATACTTTTTTATAGTTTCGAATATTATTTATTGACTGAAAGGACCCATAGATTAATTTTATATATATCATCAACGATTGATTAATTAGCTGAATGAATTTTAAACTGAAGGTGTGATGAATTTGGAATCAATTGGTTGTGAATTGGTTAGACCATGTTCAATTTGTTTGGGAAAATTAATAATTTTTTTATATTTGAAAATATATATGGTTATAGTATAAAATAAGAGTTTTCATGTCCTTTGATCAATAAAAGTTATATAATCAACATTGTTTATGAATTTAAAAAATGTGAAATACATTAATAAAAAAATATTTCTTCCTTTATAAAATAAAATTATGAGAGATAGAGTGTCATTTAATGGGTCTGTGGAATAAGATCTAACAATACAATTCATTATATTGTTGAAAACTTTATCATATATTATCCAAGAGGATATTCTCATTGTATACTATTTTATGTATTCTTGTTCTCTAAAATCCTATTTATTTTTCACCACTAGGATCATGTAGTCATTAGGGAGGGTGGTGGGAGAATCCGATGACTGTTTTTTATTTATTTTAAATTATAACTATATCTACATGATATTTCAAACACTATATTGGTTTAGTTGGATGGATCTACTTATTTTATATCTACCCTCAAAACTAATTGAAATATAATAAATGAGCAAGAAATGATATAATGAATTATTTACACATGGTTTGACGCTAATTTGTGAATCCACCCCTTCTTTGTTTAGGTGAATTCAAAGTAATTGATTATTAATATTTAATTTTAGTTTTTCAAAAATCATGATAATGTATAATCCACACCTCGACGATCATAATGGTTGGGTGGAATCAACTTTAACACATATGTACATATTGTCTTCTTCCAATTACAACTCATAGTGGTGGTTTTGTCACAAAAATATCTTTAGTTTCTCAATTGGTTTGGATATTATTACATTGGTTTACTCTAGTATTCCTCCTTCCAAACATCTATATAATACTTGTGGTTTGTATATGGACACCACTGAATCAACTAGTGATACTTTCTTAGTCAATAAGATATCATTGATATCCAAGACATAAATAACTACCATAACATGCATGTTGGACTTATTTCTTTGAATAATTCTTAGAATGAACATTGCATAAAAAACTAAGATTTTACACAATATATTATTAATAATTCATCATCTATGTTATAAATATATCATAGTAATTATATTTATTTATGTGCTCTTTTTTCTCAATAATATTCAATGATATAGGTATAAATTCAGACATGCTAAAGGTCCCATATGTAGGGGATGTGCCACCTCGATAAACAACCATCAAGGTTATTATCATATTAAATATATCATTGGAATATATTTTAAGAAATAAATGTCATGACCAATGGAAGCCTTCCACTGAATATTGTCATTGAAATCTTAGAACCCGAAGAGGATCTTTTAAAAGTTAAATTTATAATTAATTTAAATTGTACAAGAATTAAGATTATGTCATATTAAAATAAAATTTTAATGAATATTTTTACAATATAAAAACCTTTATGGATCATTTTCATTGAATAAGTTGGACCCAAAGTAGATCCTTTCCAGTAGTGATCCACATGGGGTCCTTTGATATGAGAATAACAATGATGGAATGCTGGTTGTTGGTGCAGAAGATTGATGTTCTTATGTTTTCCATCTTAATCCGTTCACGTTCCTTTGTGCTTGAAGGATTGTATCTCAATTATTTTACTCTTAAGTGGATTAGATAAGGAACAATATTTAGAAAAATATATTGTTTACAACGATTTTCAATTCTAGATTAACCCGACATAATAGACAAAAAAATCTATTTATATTATTAGGGTTTAGGTTAATGAATTATTTAATTTCACAATAACACTTAAAAAATATAATAAAACCTATCTAAACAATCTCCATACAATAATAATAATAATAATAATAATAATAATAATAATTCATGAAATTCACTCTAGGTCCTAATGGTAAATATTATTTTATCAGCCTTCAAATTAATATTTATCACTTGAAACAAGAGTGGTCCGCTCATACTCATTATAATTTATTGAATATCCAAATAAATATTAAATAAATATTTATTCATAAATAAATATCCCCTTTCACAGTCTTGAAAATAAATATTTATTAAATATTAAATACATAAATTAAATATTATATATCCACATAATAAATAAATTACCTTGTTAATAAATATTTATTTAATTTATGTGATCATAAAACTGAATAAAATTATCCCATAGTCTTTAGAATAATATTTTTCCAATAATTAAATTTAAATAGAATTTTACAGAGATAAAAAAATCTTATTGTGTGACCATCTTGTATTATTTCTCATTATCATTAGATGAACATTCATAAAGTATATATTTATTATCTAGAAACATGTCAAGGAACCCAATAGAAAGAAGATAACGTCTCAACATCCACAACCAATAATTTATTCTTATTGTGTAATATAATTACTTTGTGATAATATCTCATTAAGTTGGTTACACACATGATTCATTAATATACATGATTTATTCATGTTTCTTTGACTATCTAAAATAAACATATCATTACACCATGTTCATGGAATATATTGCAATAATTCTATTTTAATTAGAGTTAAAACATATAAAATTCCATTAATATGGAAGGGGGAAATCATTTCTTGAATTATTATTTAATAACATTTTATTCATGACACACCCAACGTACCCTACTTACCGTAAACATATGGTTTCATATTTTTTGTATGTACATCAAAGTACATGTGTCATGATAATAATTAATAATAATATTAATTTATAAATACCAATGGAAATGCTCAAATATTGGAATATCTAATTACAAATAAAAAAATTGAATTACTACCGGTGGGTTTTTATCATAATCTCACATATTGAAGACTACTAAGTGTAAACTTAATGATAAGAATTCCTATATTCTTTCAAGTTCATTCACATGAAAACTAACATTCTATGTTTCCCATAATAGTATGTAATCTTACCACATAACAGTATTTATGAATATTGTCATGTATTTTCATTGTCATAATCATTGTAGAGAACTTATTTGACCTTACCAATAAAATAGATGCTATATGTCATTTTTAGATTAAACAAATTTCGAAAAATGTTCAATATGTAATAAAAAGTTAATATTATAACATTCAAATATAAATGAAATCGAATTTACAAACAATAAATTTTGAGGTATGTGCTTCTTCCAATGATGTGTCCTCAGCTCGTTGGTGTGGGGTACCACCCCAGTATTATCATAGTAGTGTGTGATATGATATTTAATTATAGGTACCACATCAAGAACGTGGATGATGTTTCAAAAAAAGAACAATTCTCTATGAAACTCAGAAGGAAAAATAATCTCCTACTATACTATAGAATATATAACCATATATTTCTTTGAGCACTTATAGCTCAAAATACCTTAATTGAGAGTAAATATGTATCTCATATGTGACTTTATATTACCTTGATCTATTTAGAAACTATCATATGAATATAATTTGATTGAATTATTACTCACATATACCATAGTCTAGGAGAATATCGATAGTACACAACAAATAATCTATGAAAACAACGACTACCATCCAATGGTGGCCAATTGGGTCATCTTGATATCCTTTTTTCACACTTACAACAAAGGTGACATCTTTCATATTTTATAACATAAAATAAATGAATAACCCAATAACCTACACATATCGAATACTCTTAATCATTTTTTTATTTATGTCTAGAATGACACATTTTCATAGAAATTCTATTTCCATGTGAAATTAGAAACAACCCCTTCTTGGATTATTTAATATTTAATGTCTTTAGTATCTTTTCATTATATGTACCATGATATAGAATATAAATCCACTCCAATCTATAACAATGTATCATCATGAAATGAATGTATGTTAATATTACTAAGTCCATTAATGAAAATCATTTATTTAACCATGATTTAATAGACTATAAGAGATGTATTTAATTTCCCATAATTAGTTTTTTATCAACAAAAATTTTTTAAAAAATGACTACACCCCCACTAATACTGTGTAGTTTTAAGGATCATATTAATTATTTCTGAAACCAAGTTATGTTAAAGAATCATAAAACTGAAAGATTTATGATTTGGGTTCCATATTTAATCCATAAAAGGATATTTCTAGATTTCATACCTTGTTAGAATCCTTTTGAGTCACATACCCTTCATTGTTTTGAGTATAGAAATATTTATGAAGGATCGTATTAAGGATAAATATTTTCACATCCATTTTCCAGATATAATAGTCCTAGTTCAACATAATTGAAATTATAATTCAAATATATTTTAGCCTAGAAACTATTAAAAAAATTTCATTGTAGTATATGCCTTGATTCCATTTGAACCCTTTTAGAATCAATAATTTATCATAAGTAATGACTTTTCCTTCCATGTTGTGTTTTTTTGAGTAAAAATCAATATCCAATGGGACATATATCCAATATACGACCTTCTAAAATCCATATTCGGTTTTCATATGTGGATCTATTTAATAATATATAAATTATTTCCACTTTGAAACACGTGTCCCACTAACAACATCCTTATAGGTTACGTGTTCATTATTGTCAAGCAATAATGAATCAGCATCATTTGTGACTAGAAAATCATATCTCTAAGGTTTTCTAACATATCTTATAATCTTATGAAGTAATTGGTTCTCTATAACATCTTTTTTCCATAGGTATTTGTGTAATTTTTTTCCTATGTCAACTCTTGTATACATTGATCTTCATATTCAGGAAAGTATATCTTTCTTACTCTAAATATTTTATATATGTGATCCATCTCAAGGAATATGATGTGTATTGGAAATATTACATATTTTTTATGAGACCCCATATAGGTAGTGTCTCATTGTTACTTTATGGTATTTCATAATGATACACATTATGCCTCGAGGTATAAGTTGTTTTTCCTAAAGAGGCAGTAATAATTAATTTTAAGTCCCACACTTGTCAATCCAACAACATGGATTTTTTTCCGCACCAAATTTCATATGGAATACCACTTTTTTAATTCATTGTAAATTATAATAGTATATGTGCTACTGTTTATAACTAGTATCTTCATCAGGACAAATTAATATTTACATGACTCATCATTGATCTAACCACGTCTAACAAGGTCCAGTTCATCATTTTTATTACAACATTACAATGAGGGGTATATGTTCGGGTGAGTTGAGACAGAATCCCAAACACCTTTAAATTATTAATTAATCCTTGATCAAGATATTATACACAATATTCTAAGTGGATTTTCATAATCTTGTTACCATGTTGTTGGTTTACTTCATTATTGAATTCCATGAATCTGTTAAAATGTTGTGATCTATACTTCAATAATTAGGAATATAAATGTATATGAAAATCATCAGTAAAAGGCATGATATATGAGTACCTACCCATTTCTTCAATTATAAATATTCCACACAGATTGGTATGATCTAATTGAAGAAGGTCCTTGGCCATGTCATATTTTCAACTAAATGGATATTTTTTATTTATCCTTGTAAACACATATAATACAAACAAGGTGGTTTTAGTTTAAATGAATCTAATTTTCCATTTTGGTGTAATTTTGTCAAATGTTCATATTTTACATAACCTATATATTGAATCCACAATTGGGTATGATATGGGTCGTATGCAGTAGATTCATTATTGATTTCCAATTCTTGTTTCATGTAATCTAACACATAAAGAGCATTATTTTAATTTTCCTTAATATAATTTATGATTTATTTATAAAATAAATATAATTTATTCCCAAATTTGTCTATAAATATAATTCCTTCATGTTTGGATAAAGAAGTAACATTTTTGGATGTATATGTTACATAATAACAATCTTTTGCAACTATGATCATTCCCATTGACTCTATGAGGTAGTAGTTCCCATTAGCCACAACAATATGTATTGCTATGATAGATGTTTGTTAGTCTAACTACACTTGTGTAGTACTATAGAATCTACGTGTTTTCTCTATTTGAATATATATGTGATCACCACATTCTGTATCCAATAACTAATTTATATAAATAGATAAATTGAACCCAATAAAAAAATTGACCTGAATCTTCCCATTTCATTATTTTCTAGGTGAAATTTTTATTCTAGTGGCCCTTATTTCCACAAGAGAAACAGATAAAATCACGTTACCTTGATTTCCCCCTGATCATTCTATTCATTTAAGGGAATTTTATAGAAGATTTGGACTTAAATATCTTCATATAAACATTCCCTTTATTCACCATAATAATGGTTGGATTTTCAAGCTTCCTCACCTTAGAAACATGGATATGCAATGTGAGATGATCTGGAATACATTTATCAATGTTTTTTTATTTTGAAATTAATAATAAAACATGAGAATCTCTATGTATGTTATGAAAGAATGAGATAAGTTCACATTTCTTAAGGAAATTTAAACACTACAATGTCTCAGAACTGAATATAGACAATGATTTTCACTTCTTAAAGCCCAGCTGGAACACCACTACATGATTACTTTAAAATAGATCCTTGGATATCTAAAAAAATTTATGTCTATCTATATTTAGATATGGATCATAGAGTTTTTAGATTATACTAAAATAAACCATTTCTTCATGTGATTTTATGCGTTCATTAGACATGGATGATATAATTAAACACTAATGGTCGAAAATATTCCTTCTGTTTATCATAGGTAGTGAGATCGTCATCACTCACCACCATGGATATCTGAACCATTGCCTAAAGTTAATTCTAGTATAGAGATTGTATTTATCTAACATAGATCGTAGGGCTAATGTGATTGATGAACATGTTATTTTTCAAAAGTCATATACGATAAAATTATTAGTACATCACTTGATCATTATTTATGTGAGATATATTTAATTGAATATTAATAAATCTACCCCTATTTTGTCAAGTACTAACAACCATTAATATTAAAATAATAATGTCTATTATCTAAAAAATTCTAATGGAAATGATCTTTATTCCCCTTTTCATAAACCATTTAAGGGATAAATTAGTTACTAAAAGGTATTTAGGTATTGGGTATTTTTCATTTATGGGTATAAAGCTCCTTGATCTATTTAGATGTTTCCCCTTTCCAAAAAATCCTAACTGTATTTTCTTTAAAACATACATAGAAGTTACATAATGTATATAAAGTGAAACTTCTATTTATATATTATATTAATGGAAACAGAAAACTTTCATAAGGCCCCTTTATAAAATAAACATTCCCAATAAGGGGTGTTCAACCACTTAGTTAAATTAGTTTTATTCCTAATTAAGAAATACAAGGCTCAACATTATATAATATTATATTGAGTGATTATATTTATTTTGTGTAATGATTTATTATTTTATCCATTAAATGTCTTGATAATATTATGTTGATTTTAATTAAGTGATAAACCATGTTTGAATAAAACATTTATGCATAATCAATTTATTTAAATTCAATATTTTCATATTAGTCCATTTATTTGTGTGATCACAATAGTTCATTTGTAAAATAAATAAAGAGTATGACATAAATGAATAAATGAAATGATCACGAGCTTATCTATGCGTTGATTTATAGAGTATAGAATATATCAACCTATTAAACTAGGATAAAAATCCTTGTACATGTATTGACAGAAGCTATAAAATTCTTTATGACCAACTATATATCACATGGATTAATTTTGTCTTTGTTTCATTTGTAACTACCCCCATAAACCTTGGGATAATCCTTTTACTATATGTGTTTATAAATCACATAATGGTGTGGAGAAATAAATAATTGGTTAATGGAAATTACATAAAAAACATTGTACACACATATCCTACATAATAAAAAAGGTATAGATGACACACATGCCCCCATAATTAATTTAATAATAAATAATTTCATATCGATTGAAATAAATTTAATTAAAAAAAACCAAATCAGACTTAGGTATAGTAAAATTTCATGAATGGTCATACACCTCAAATTAATACAAAAAATATCATTGGATAACATTCACTTTAATTATTTATTTATTATTAATATAAGTAAACATGCATTAATTAAATAATTACCTTTATATTAGTGACCATCTAAAGCCACTTAGAAATAACCATTATTAATGAAATCATGGAAAATAAAACCACATAACCAATACTTATAGATAGTTATAAAAAATTAATTTTTCACTTATTATTTCTTCAAAACCTTTAGTACATACTGAAAAAGACCTAATTCGAATAGTGTAATTAGGTTATAAAGAAATGATAAATTATTTTAATGTAATTTAATTCTATTATTTATGGGGAGACGACATTGCATTTATTTATTAGATACAAGATGTGTATTTCTATTGCCCTATTCTTGGGATAAACACTTGTGGATTTGGAATATATCTCATCTAGAAAATATAGTGTGTACTAACCAGGTAAACATAGTGTGTTTTCTTTCAGTGTGTCTATGTAAACCACTACTGACATGGTGTTTTCTGTAAAAATTATAATTAATGAGTTTCACACCATGTATATTGGCCACACATGGTTCATTTCATTAATTATCTAAACTATTAGTATCATGTTCATAGTAATTTCTATTTGACCACATGGTTAGTGAGAAGGTTTACACTAAAAAGTGTATACTACATGATGTGTATGCCATATACACACCATATAATTTTACAAACCACATTCCAGGATGGAAATTCAACATGCAGTGTTTAATAAATGGGTTGTGTAAAATAATGTATTGGTTCGTTGTGAATGTCATGAAATTTCCATGTGTAGTGATCTTTGGTATATGACATGTACTCTATCTACATGCTATGTAACCCAATCTACCGACCTAAAACTCTAGATGGTTCGAATGGAATCATCGATATTATTTCATCTATTCTTAGACCATAAGAAAATTTGTATCTTGATTGATGAAAATTAAGATGTAAAAAATTTGAATTCAATCTGATTAAAGAATGGATAATCTTGAAATTTCGGATTTAACCACTATTGTGTATAGTTGATCAACGAAAAAAATATAAATTTAATCATAACCACTTTGATACAAAATTAAGGTTGCAAAGAAGAGAATCTGCCATTGGATGGATTACCATTATGATTTTGTTGTATTCGATGGAAAATCCACCAATTTTACAAGATGTAAATGTCAATCAAACCACATTTTTTCCATTGAATATTGATATATAAATCCCAAAAAATAGAGAGGATCTTTTTTATATAACATTTATAATTAATTGAAATTATATAAAATGAATGATTATCTCATATTTGGATATTTATTTAATGAATATTTTGATCATATGAAACCCTTTTAATATTATTTTTGTTTCATGGGGAAGAGCCAAATATGATCCCCTCTTGTAGTGATACACTCATGGTTCTTTAATATCCGAACAAAACCCATGGAATTGGGGGTGATAGCATGGTAGATCAATCATCTAGTATTTTTCATATTGATCGTTTTGAGTTACTTCAGGCCTGAATGTTTATCTATGATTCTTATTATTTTTGATTGGATGAGAGAAAGAGAAATATAAGGAGAAAGGAATAATGCACAATGATTCTCATTTCTTAATTAACCCTACATAATAGGCATAACTTTCTATTTATAGTGTTTAATATTATGTTAAAATATTATTTAATTGCACAAAAACCTTAAAAAATTTAACAAACTCTCTATAACCCCATTCCATATAATAATAATAATATTATTTCATGGTGTTATCTCTCTTTAGTAATGATATATAAGGGTTTATCTTCTTGAAAATTAATATTTTTTCACCAGACATAATCTTGGTCCACTCATCTTATTTAGAATTTATCAAATATTTGAATAATATTTTTTATATTTGTATTCATAAATAAATATCCAATTAATTTTATTGTTAATAAATATTTACTATAAGTTTAATAAATAACACCAATATTATACATCCACATAATATAATAATTACCTTATGAATAAATATTTATTTATTTTATATGATCATAATCTGGATTAAATTTTTATCTCGATCCTAAAAATAATATTTTTTTCCAATAATTAAATTCAAATAGTATTTAATTTGGATCAATAAGAAGACCTACTGTGTGACCCAATGAGACTATTTATTTTTGGAATCAGGTATGATTTCTTAAAGTATAAATTACTATCTATAAATTGGTCTTGGAACCCAAGATAAAGAAAAAAATTTCACAATGTTAACAACCACACATTAATTATTACAAAATAATATAATCCACATTTCACAATATGTCAAAAACCAGTTTTCACACATGTTTCATCAACATATGCTCTTAGTTCATCTTTCTTTGACAATCGGAGATAATCTCATTATTACAACATTTTTGAAGAATTTAATAGGAGGGTTCCATTTGAATTAAAGGATTGAAATTGAATCTTTAATTAATATTGGAGAGAAAAATAGTTTTTGGAGAAATTAATTAATAATATTTCATTAATGATGCACCCAATGTACGCTTCCTCCCATGAACATATGGAATCACAGTTATGATTAATACATCAAAGTACTGGTGTCATGATAAGTATTAAGAATAAATTAATGTTTAAGACCATTAAACATGCTCAAAGATATGAATATTCTATTATATATAAGCATATATAATTCCAACATGTGTGTATGTTATCTTAATTTCCCATCATGGAGACTATCAGGTTTGAAATTCATGAGAATAAGCCTCATATTCTTCTCAGTACTCTCTCCAAAAAGTCAATAATCATTTTGACCCATCATAGTATGATATCTTATCATAGAACTATATTTAAGAATATTTTCTAGGAATTTTTAGGTGTTCATAATATTGGGAAACTACTATGATCTTATTAGTGCAAAGGATACTCTAGGAAATTATTACATTAAATTCATCCAGAATGATGAACATTATATAATAATATGTTTTTTAATAATAAAATATTTTTATATACATGTAATATAATGTTTAAATATTTGGATCTATAATACCAAATCCAAAGTAAGTAATTTTACCTAAATATCCTTCTTCCCCTCTTCTTATTCTTCTTCTTCCTCAACACATAAGTTCTTTTTTCCAAAATATTTTTAGGATTTCTCACTTTAATTCATAGATTATTCATCAATATACAACATCCACTTCTTAAAATCATATATATTCAAAAAACCACATGAATATGATCTCATGTTAATTCTCTTTCATTTTTACTATTCATGAATTATTTAAATTAAGGCAATAAAATATATCATAAGGAATTAATATTTAAATTTCATGGTGATATACATATTATTATGACCTAAAATTTTAAAAAAACCTTCATTATTTTCTCTATGAAAGAAGGAACACACGAACTAAACTAATACTATGTGAATTTTCTCATAATGACACAGACATTTATTGGTGTTTACATGTTTCCATCATCAAGTATTCTTTTACAACATCACAAACTATAAAATTTCATTCATGTGTAGTGCCCAGAATTCCCAATAAGATATTGGGGCATGAATCTTTCCTGAAATAATTTCCCTAGAATTTAATATGACATGTTCTTATTTTAATTTCACATATATACCATGAATTAAAAAACTATCACCAAAATGATATATTCCTTAGAAATCTTCAAGACATGGTCTTCTTATTCATGACATGAAAAATAATTTTTTCTTAATTTTTTATCATCCAATTTCATAGAATGAGTTATGATTATATCATTATTCATGAAATTTAAGTCTCTGAAGACCATCATGTCATCCTCGCAATATATCTTGTAATACTTTCATTTTTTTTGACTATTGACTCTAATGTGATAAATGTATCTATTATTAATTATAGTTAAGATACACATTATAATTTTTTTGTGATAATTGATGATCCTTATATATCACATAATGTTTTTGATTTTTCCAAATTTCATGTCATGGAGGCCTGGTACATAAGAAATTAATTTCTATTATATATCCCAAATATATTTCTACCTTTTCTAAATTTCAATTTTTATTATATATATTATTCTTATGTATTCTGGTTACACTAAAAAAATTGTTAAATTTTTACTAATCTATGATATATTAAATATTAGCTATGCACCTTTTCCTAATTTAATTCAATTAGAAAAGTATAATGTATCATAGTGTGTGACTTATAGAGACGTGAAAATTTTTTTATCATGAGAATATATTATATATATTATCAATATTAAAAAATTAAATAATAATTTTGAATATATTATGTATCAATTTCCACTTCACCAAAAATATCATAACTCTTGTACCTCAAATAAAAATTGTTTTAAACTATCCCATAGGATATTAAACACTTTAAATTCATTTCAAATAACTTAAAATTCAGCTTCAATCATTACTAGAGTAATTCCAATGTATTATGAATCTTATAATGACTATTTTGATTATTTATATTATCCTTAAAAATCAAAAAAACTCATGATTCATAATTAGAATTATCTAGACCAAATAAATGTGTTTTAGTCAATATAGAAAATATCCTACATGATACATAACCCAAGTATGGTTCCTTCCAACACTGTAAACCTCAATATTCTAGAACATTAATCTTCTTCAATGAAAACACATTTATAATTTTAATAGAAAACTTATAAAATTTAATAGAATCATTTTTTATATAGTTATTCCTTATTTAAAATACACTTATCATTGATTTTCTCTGAGTCCCACTTTATCATCATTAGATTTAGTTACTTATTTATTCCAAGTAATATCAATCCATTCCCATTTTCATTGGAACCATGTTACTCTTCCTGATTAAAAACATATCAATGGATCTTATTTAAATTATAAATGGTAGAAAACATAATTATGAGTGATTTATAGGAACTCCATGTTAGAAATCCATCATATTCATCTACATTATTCATACTGTGATTTTCCCCATCACCCAACAATAGTATAAATTGAGATTAGTCCTAATTGAAATATTTTAATGAAATACAACCAACACAAGTCTCTTAATAACAATCCAATTATACTTTAAAATCAATCCAATTTCATTTGTTATTAATACTCATTTTAATTATTTTAATTTCAAGTCTGTTTTATTATCTCTCATTTTTGAAAATAATGTGATCCCGATAATATAAGTTAAATTATAAATATCCCATATGTATAATTTTAGCATAACCTGTAATATAATATTCTATCTTTGTTGAACGTTATAATCTAGTCAACATTTATAGAAGGATTTCATCACATATTATAGAAAAAAATATATAAATTGATCGACTCTAACTCTAAATTTTCTACCTTTAGGTAGAAATTGGTAGTGAGTGATGTAAAAATAAAACAATTCATAAAAGTCTAACATTTCATACAAATATGAAATTATTCTTTTTGTGGGTTCTTCAATTAGTTTTGAAAATAAATACCCTCACTCATCTTCAAAAAACACATTAAAAATATTCATGCATGGGAATGTGTTCCGCCCATCAAGATATCTTCCATATTAATATAAACACCCCCATAATAATAATATTTGAAATAACAAAACAAGGATTATAAAATTTCTTATTTTACCTCACTTTTAACACAACCCATAAATTTCGAATTTACATATAATATTTATAATACAGAATATTTCACATCTCAACTTCACTTAAAGAGATGAAATAAGTTAAACATAATCATGGGTAATTTTATTCAAATGTTTCTAAACATATATTTTTTAAACCAGCTTGAAATGATTCTAGGAGATAATTATCAAAGCATCCAAAATAAAAATATCTTCATTCTACATAGTTATGAAAACATTCACCATGTTACCCATACATGGATAACTATCAATTCCATATATATAAACACTAACTAAAAATTATTTTTTTTATTGTCATAAACCACTTTTAAGGGTTGAGGAGAACCAAAGACATCAAATAAATAGTATAATAAACCACTCCCCAAAATTCAAAAATCCATAAAACTATATCAACTCAACCAAGGAAAGTTCCTCCCCAGTATAAAAAAAGTTATGTCTGGCTTCTAAAATCACATCTCTGATCAGATAGCTGTCTGGTGTAGAGATGCATATACCTGGTACCGATGGAAAGTTCCATACCCTCTCCAATGCCCAATTCCAAAAAGAAAAGATCTATTAAAAATTTTCAGCTCTAAACCTCGTCTGTACCAGACTCTGAAGAAGAATCAGAAGTAAGACATTGGAACTGTATACCACACAATAGAACACACTACCAGAACTAAATCAGACCATCATAGAAGATTCATAGAACAAATACAAACCAAATCACAAATATAATAAAAATCTTGGATCAAAATAGTCACCATAAGGATGCCTCTAAGATCACAGAAAATGACCCCATAGTTAAGGCTCACCACAATATGAATAGATCCAAAACAAAAAACCCTTTGCTGCCATCATAAATGCTTATGAAAAGCACATCAATAAATCTCAAGCCCTCCCAACAACACAGAGGTCCACCGAAGGATGTATTTTGAACCATAAGACCATCACTGCAGCTAAAAGATGACCACGTTCATGAACCCAAAGAGGATGTCGACCTTGACACTGTAGAGGAAACAGACCCACACCCTCTTCCACAAAAGACACACTCAAAAGCACATAGAATCCACTGAGTAAGGTAAATAAATGAATCACCACATAGGTATGGAATCATCACCAATGAACCCTAATAAGACCTCCGAGGATGACCTTTGAGACAACCAGGCACAATAGCTGCCACCACAGTCTTTCCATCAAACCAAGAATAAGATAGAAAATAAAAGATAGCTGATTCTCAAAGGATCGTAAAAGAATGGAGGAGAGAGAAGCCACATCCATGATGCATGAAGAGAGGAAGTGAGACTGGATTTGAAATCTTGAAGCCTCCACATACCTCACACCGAGCTCATAGGTAAGTAGTGCCAAGGGATGGGAGCTACAACCAACCCAAGGCCAAGAAGAATATGGCATCGATTGGGGAAACCCTAATCATAGAATTACCCTTAAATTCTCAGCCTAGGAATGATTTTTATGTCATTTACCGCCCTTATAAAAAACAAAAATAAATAGATATTGAAATTCAGTGAGATTAATTTCTCCCTAGTGATGATAACTAGGTTGAGAGTTTTCTTTAATAAAGATACTCCCTTATTTCCATTTACTTATTTTTAAAAGATCACCACTCTTTATGTTTTAATTTTATTGTTGTTATTATACATTTAAAAAATAATTATCTTGATTTTATCTTACATAATATTATAGAGAAAATGAAACATCAAAATTTCTAATAAAACCCATTGATTATTTTTATTTTTTCTTATTTTTATTCAATTTTAAAATGGATTGACAAATTTTCATGTATTTCTTAGGAAAATTATTATCCTTTTTCACATGTGGGGATTTCTTATTCATAGATTCGTTTTTATAAAATGAATCCTTTGATTCTTATTTCTATTTTTTCACTCTATTTCCCCCCACAAGTACTATCATGAAATTTTCAAGAGTGTGATTGGCTCATTTGAACCTTCTATACTATTTTTAATGAGGGATTGGGTTTCCACATTATGGAAACCTCCCATAAAATTTATATTATTCATCTTGTATGTATTCTACAATACCAATACATATCTTTCATTCTAGGATTTATTTAGTTTTATTGTTTTATATTTTTACTTTTTAAATTTTTTTTTGTATCATAGTTATAAATTTTCATGATGATATGTTTTTAAAAAGATAAATTCTCTCTAACTTGGTGTAACTCCATTTTCCATATTCCACTTCGGTGTGTTTTTAAATGTTTTTGTCATTGTTATACAAAAAATGTCCTACATACATTATATTTTAACTTATTCATTCATAAATTTATTATTATATTTCAATCAACATATATTTTCTATTATATAGGATTACACTAACAATCATCATCATAATGACCTCATTTTTTAAAATTTTCAATGAATTTATCAAGACATTCAGACAAGTTTTTTTTGAAAAAATTTATAATTTTACATAAACATTGATTCTATATAGAATTTATCTAATTTAACATAGGGATTATATTATCTCCATGAATTGAAATATTATTCCCTCAATCAATATATTGTTTTAAAACTTCCAACAACAATAATATTGGGTTATAAAACTACTATTATTTCTTTATATTATAGTGAGAACAACTTCGAAACATTATTTTATTTGGGATAAACAACCCTAAAGTTTAGATTATTTTTGGGAGAAAGAATTTCTTTTACTTATAACCTAGAAACTTGACCAAGTGGTAGGATTTTAACTATTTTTTCTCATTTTTTTTTTCATATTTTGAGGTGAGCCCATTTGTAGTAGATTAAAAATAATCTATTTAAATAGTAATTTCTAGAATATAGATTAACTTTTTTATGATATTTTATCAGATATATCCCTATATTATTTCAAGAACCTCTTGCTACTAATTTGAATATTTTTATAGACAAGTCTATTTATAGAAACTTACATGGTAAATTTTTTCTTTTTAGTAACTTAGAATGTGTCTTTATTTCTTTCCTCTATATTTCACGTTTTTTACTTATAATTCATGGATACTCTTGTTAATTATATTTTTTACATCGCCTAATGACCATAAATTTTATTCACAACCTTTAATTATCATCAAAATTATATCATCATGAGTTTTACCCACCTCTTGTGTATATTGATGAAGCTGTTTTATCCTCTTTACTTCTACTTCCTACTAATAAACATTGAAATTCATAGTGGATTTTTTTTATTTACATCGAAGCATGGAATTATTTATTGATTAAATTATTTTACTCTTATCTATCCCCAACTATCCTTTTCATTTTTTATTCAGTGAGGGAATAATTTTATTCACAAAGTAATATAGATTGATGTTTATATTAAAAAAATTGAATGAGATTTTTTTTTATTTTTGGATGTTTTTGTCCAATTTTTTTCTATATGATTGAATGACATAATTATCTTTTATTTCTCATTGTATGACCTCTCAAAAAGCAAAATATATGTTTTAAATGTTCAATTTTTATGTTATTAAAATAGTAATTGGCTAATGAGTATAGATATTCGAATGATTTGATATACTCATACACTTTATAAGTAGAATATTATTTTTATTGGATTAATCTAAAAATATTAATTAGGGATGTGACCAATTTAATTATCATCAAGTAGTGGTGAAATTTGGCTAAAACATTCATATTTTTAATGATTGGGATGAAAACAATATTATCTCGATTAGGTATTTTAAAACATCTTCATATCTAAAATTCATATATATATATTAAAAATACTATAAAAGCAAAATATATCCCATCATTGGAAACCTTTATTACCTTAGATACCCCATGTTTCCCCATGGTAGGATCATTGAGTCACCTGGGGTTAATCAAGTAACCTATTTTAGAAAGTTATTTTCTCATTTATTTATCTCATATTAGTAATTACAACTGTATATTAGTTATGATGTTAGAATATTATTATGAACCTTCAACATCCAATGAAAGTGAACATTAGTAATTGTAAAAGAGATATCAACCTATATTATATTTATAATGTTTAACCCAAATGAAAAAAATATAGTCCTAATTGTATTTGTGTCTTGTTTGAGAGAGAAAATATCACTATTTAATTAAAGTGATTAAATTAGAATTTAGGTATCACCACTTATCAATCCTCATAGGGGGGAAGGTGGAATCATCCTTAACCCATGGGTAACCCAACACTACCTTGCATTAGTGGACATCTCATAAAGTTAATTTATCCTAATAAAAAATATTGATGTTATTATACCTTGTTACTTTAATATTTCATGGACCTCCTTCTAATATTTCTAATAATATCTATAATGTATAAGTATATGACATAACATAATCCAGAGATATATTATTTAATAACAATTATGTGATTTCAAGAAATAAAAATTCACAACAACATGCAGATAAACCTAATTTTTTGGAATCAATATATTAATTAATAATTATAATAGATAGTAAGATTATTGAAAATTTATTATTACTCACCCATCATCTATAATTAAAAGATATCATATGGATTCTATGTTTTCTTCTTATCTTCATTCGTCTCTATCGTATTTTATTTTTTTAACACATTGTTGGATATGATTTCACATTCATAATCATATTCAATTATTTTTATTCTTCGTAAACCCATAAGTTATTTTTACAAGAATAATTTAGACATATCTTTTTAAGATACACAAGATGTTCATTGGTATACTGTATTAATTTTAAGTTCTCTTATTGTCTACAAATATATTAACATGTTACAGACTAACCGATGTCAACTGGACTTGTCACCCATGTTAACCCAATACCAGGAGTGGTTAAATAAAGGAATGAAATCGATTCATGTATATAAGGATAAGAAGACAATAATTAGTGAAAATAGTAGAAAAAGTAAGATACAACTGATACAAACATGATAAAAAAATGTACCACAAAACTAGAAAAACTAGTATCCAAATGACCAATCATCACCTCCAAACCTTCCCACAACTGGAACAATGAAATAAATAGAATCCAATAGGCTACATAATACCCTCCCCTATATCCTATAAAATAAGGACTATAGAAATACCATGGATAGAAGTATGGTGTTTGAACCAAATCCTTGTAGGAGACCACCAAAGAATCAACACAAGTTCTAATAATAAGAATGCACTAGCTCATGTTTTAAATCAAAATTATTTTAAAATAATTTATATAAATAAAACAATTTTAAAACCGTGTTCAAAAGATACTTGAGTTTTAAAAAGTTGTATGTTTTTTTGCCAAATCAAGAAACAATGTAGGTAAAGAGAACAAAATATAAAGATACATGTGATCCAACATTAATGGAATAAAATATCTTGTAATGAAAAACTACAAACAACAATTCACCTTCATCCTGGATCTAGCCTATGGGAAAATACGTACTAGACACTCATATTTCCAAAAGGTACAAGGTTGGATCCAACTAACATTGAGGTATGACATGGACCATCGAACTATAAGAGGTTACCTCTTAGTGGTGGCACAAAAACAAAGGATTTACGTGTATCTTTCTCGATTTACCAAAGGTTAAAAATATTTAATGATATTTAATTTTTCTTTTATAATTTAATCTTATATTTTTATAAAACCATTTAATATCCAAGAAAATATTCTTCTTGTTTAAAAATCTATTTTTCATTTTAAATCAAGAAAATTATATTTTCTACCAAAACCCCCTTTTCAAATGCAATCGCTTGCCCTTTTCAATTTCAACACAAGAAATTAGATTTCAAATATCAAAGAATTAATAATAAATACAAGAAATTCATTAAATCAAAACACTTGAACACATCCAACTTCCTAAAAGACATAGAAAAAATATCTTCATTTAACAATAGGGATTGTAAACGAGAATATATTACTTCATAAGACAATGCATGACTAGATATAGAAAATGATTGATAGAAAAAAAATGATTACGAATACCTATAAATTTATTTTCCACAACCATATTGAGAGAGATACCAAGAAGAAAGTCTTACTCAATGTGAAGAAGCACCTAACCCTACTGATCCATTTCTTAATGGAGTGATCTGAATACAAATGGGTCAACCGAAATTGACTAGGTTGGTATCTAGGAAAAGATAGAAGGTGTGGAATGATAATTAGTGAAACATATCACTCATGTGACACAATAAAAAAAACAAAACTACATTTACATGGTGTGTAACTCGTTTGCAATTAATATAATCCTTGGGGTCTGTATATGCTGAAAAACCAATTTCCATTTTAATTAAAAAAGAATACTATATATAAAGGATGGGTTACTATTGCAAGAAATTTGAACCATGCATAGCATGACCTAGTTCACGAATTATTAAAAAAATCCATTACATGGAATGTACAAATATTACACGACATATAAGTGTCCAACAAGAAATAGAATGCCCCGATTTAATGTTAAAAATTCCAAAATAACTGTGACTTCACCATTACATGTATCCTCGGAATTCATGGTTGGAAAAAATACAACCAAAAAAAAGAATCCAAAATAAAAAATTAGAACATTCCTGAATGAAAGGTAATACGGCATTATAATATTCCCACAATAATATATTTCAGTCCCTAAAAATATCTCAAGATCATGGATCTACAAAAATAGAAGGCCACTTCTGCATCCCCAAAGACTCCCTCTCATATGTCTCATGAAAATATTCTCTACTTTGCCACAATACCAAGAATAATGGGATAATTTTACCACATATAACTTTATCCTGGTGATTGATAATATGAACTAGATGCTCAACCAAATAAGTATAGGGATCAAGATCAAAATACTACAATCTAATCAAATGGGATGGATATGTTATAGAGGTCTTCATTTTTGAATCATGGAACAAATCTTATTTTTACATCAAGCTAGATGGTAAAAGAAAATAATATTCCACCCTCCCCAATCACTCAATGATCTCAAAGTGTGCAAAACCCTAGGTGAAAACTTAACCTTCTTTCCTAATCGACAATGTCCCAATTAAGGTGAAACTCTTAGAATGACCTGATCACCAACCTCAAATTCCATAGGCCGATGAAGGTGTATAACATAATTTTTTGAAAACTAAATAACATTATAAAATGCCTCTGGATCATCTACACCACCTCTTTCATATGAATAAAAGCACTCAACCCAACCAAGGACCGCTATCCCAACATTTCCCATCACATTGAAGATTGGCATCACCAACCATCCAAAGCCTCAAAGGATTCTATCCCGATCAAATATTGATCAATAATGTAATTGGTAAACTCTAAAAAAAGAATATTTCTATCCTAAAAACCCCTAAAATCATGTACACAAGCCCAAATCATATCTCTAAGAACCTGGATAGCCCTCTCAGTCTATGTATCCGTCTATGGATGATAAGCTCTACTCAATTTCATTTGGGAACCCAATTCCTACAGAAAACGTTTCCATAAACTAAATGTGATCCTCGAGTCCATGTCAGAAATATCTATAGTGGGAACACCATTATGTCTCAAAATCTCTCAAAAATATAAGTCTCCAATCTATTAAACTTTTTATATTTTCTAATTGTCATGAAATGTGTTGATTTAGTGAGTCTTTCAATAATAAAAAAAATTACATCCTCCCTAAAAGGAGTCTGTAGTAAACCAAAGATGAAATACATGGAAATATCATCCCACTTCCATAGAAAAATAGGAAAGTGATTGAAAAAACTTATAGGTATTTGGTATTTATCCTTGAATATTTTATAAGTGAGACACTATGATAGAAATTGTTAAGGTTACCAACTCATCCCAAACTACCAATACCAACATCCCAAATCAAGGAAAATCATTGTAGACCTAGGGGGAATGGACCAACATGACCGATTTTCACTATCTAGAAACTCAGTTCTCAAGTAAAATACTACTACTAACCTTCTTCGGTAGCACAAATCTCCATGGGGAGATTGAGACCACTAAGTTGAGGTATCTCAAAAATCTATGATTTATCATAAGTGTCGTCTCTCAGTGTCTGTCGTATTCTCAAATCATACATTTTCATAGAAATATGAGTCAACATTTATCAAAGAAAATAAATTTTCCCCCAACATCTTTTTCTCTCAGGATAATCTCAAAAATTAGCTCATCAGTGACCGTTTCTCTAACGATTCCGTCATGGCTTGCATAAGTAATTTTCTTCTTAACACATTAGCTGCCACATTTTCATTTCCAATTTTATACACAATATCAATATAAAAGGTCTGAAGATACTCCTCCCAATTTCTCTATTGTATGTTCACATCCCTTTGAGTAAAAAAAATATCATGAATTTTTTTTATCAAAATATACCTTAAATAACTCCCCAAAAGATTGTGACACCACGTCTTGAGTGGATTCATAACAAGTTCCAAGATCATGGGTAGGGTAATTATTCTCACATGGGCGTAATTCACGAGAGACAAAATCCACAACCTTTTCGCCTACATCAAGACACATCCAAAACCTATATGAGATGCATCGTAGAAAACATCATTATCTGAAACTAGTTCCTAAAGAATCAAAAATGGTGCTGATGTCAACCACAAATTCAGATTCTAAAAATATATCTAACACTTTTTGTTCCATTCAAAATTTACAACCTCAAGGGAAATTTTTTCATCGAAGATGAAAGCATAGAGAAATCACAAAAAATCCTTCTATAGTATCCTGTCAATCCCATGAAGCTTTGGATATGAAAAAAATTTGTAGGTTACTCCAAAGACATATCAACCTATACCTTTTTAGGATCAACTGAGATGCCCCTCTTAGATATCAAATTCCCAGGAAACATATCTTCCAAGATCCAAAACTCACACTTAGAAATATTAACATACATATGACGCTCCCTCAATTTTGGAAGAATGATATCCAAATAGCCTTTATGCTTCTCCTCTATCTTGGAGTACACCAAAACTTAATCTATGAACACAATAATAAAAGAGTCCAAGAACCAATGAATGATTCAGTTCATCAAATCTATAAATATCGTAGGAGTGTTAGTCAGTTTAAATGGAATAATAAAAAACTCTAAATGTTCTTATCCACATGAAAATTATGTATTGGGAATATCTAATTTTTATACTCTCAATAGGTGGAATCCAGACTACTAGACAATCTTAGAAAAACAACAATTCTCTCTAAGCTGATCAAAGAGAAAACCAATTCTAGGTAAAGGGTACTTGTTCTGGATGTTCACCAAATTGAACTTATAATAATAAATAAAAAGTATAAGTCTCCCATATCCCTTTAAAGAAAAGTGTATTCTATTAAGAATAAATTGTATCACCTCTAGGTCCTCAAGATGGACCTTAAGTACCACTAACTCAATATGATCAATTTGATAGGATGAAATGGAAGTGGGAATCATTCCAGGGAGAATTTTAATAGTACAATCAGCCTATCTCAAAAGAGGTAAAAAAGATAAATCATATAGAAATACCTTAAGGTATTCTCAAACTACAATAGGTAGATAAATTCCCATGTAAGGTTCATGTAAATCAAACATCATTTCCCACAACTATCATGAGATTATTTCAGTATAAGAAACATGATGACCAACCTTCCTGATCATGGGTCCCACTGTCCTTGGAAAAAATGAGTGACCCGATCTATTGTTAAGAGATATATCAAAAAATGATAATAGTATATCAGATCCTTTATACTGATCATCCAATCTATGCCAATAACCAACTGAATTATTTCAATATTAAGAACTATGATGTCCTGAACCACATCAAATTCACCTATCACTACTCAACAACTGGGAAAATTGAACCCTTATTAATAACTCTTTACCAAAGGTGTGGAAAGATCTAATAGGAATGGAATGAGCTCCGAATGAAAACCCAACACAAAAACCTCATCAAAACAAGTGTATTACTTTATGATGGTACACTACCTTTTATACAAGGTAAAAAACTCCTAATTAGTTTCCACATGTAGAGTCTCAGGATAAGGCTACTGATTAAATTTCTTCTTGAAATAAACCAATGCATGTACTTTATGAAACATAGATTGGACTATCGAGTCCCACTATCTTCTTCCTAGTCCATTGAGCATATACTTAGAAAACCCACATGATAATATTCCGGAGTCTTCAAGAAGTTATTGATCCACTCAATCCATTCAAGACAATCCTCTGAATATTGTGGCACTTTTTCACCATGGAATGTAGGTGGATGATACTTGGTAAATTCTGAGTAATAATCCACTACTTATCCCAATATCACTACACCTACTAAATCCAGAGTCTAAATAGGATGGATCAATAATTTTTCCAATGATGGTTCAACTAGAGGGTCCATGTACAGATGCTACCTCACGATTCCCCTCCCATATTAAGAAAATTTCTTCTTAGATGGATTTTCTGTTAAAAACATGACAATTACCAATAATTCATTGGAGAATTTTTATACCACTGAAAAAAACATGATTCCAAAAAAATCTATATAATAATTATAATTTAATGAATTCTTGAATTATTCCACAAAATGGATACACATTTTTTCTGGAACATTTCCAATTAAAATAACATCCCACTTAGTTTATTCAAATAAACATACACACAAAAAGTACTCAAAATTTTTAGATAGTTTAATTTAAAAAAATCCTGTAGTTTATCCAAATGAACATAAAAACCTGATCATGGACTTAGTAAAGATTTTAAGACCACCCATGTTAACTTGGATTTAGTCACAGAAGTGAGTTGGTTAGAACCCTTTCCACACGTAATTTATGAAACCCAATGATCCAATCTAGTCTACCCAAAAAAAACCCAACTTAGGTAGGGATAACATAGTTGAGGTTGATTAAACCCTCTGATAAAGGAATGTAATAGTCCAACAAGAGTTAACCAGACCAATCATCCATGTTATCCCATTAAAGTGTGAGGTAAAACAAAGAAAACAAAATTATTATCATATATAAAGACAATAAGACACAAAATCATAGTAAAAATAAGAAAAAAGAGATAAAAATCTTCTCTAAACAGTTTAAACTAAAATATTCCAAATAACTAGAAAAACTAGTCTCCATAAGACCAATCATCACCTCCAAACCATCCCCAAAATGGAAGATTTATGTAATAAGATTCCATCATGCTACTAAATTCACTTCCCTTTACCTATATTCTAAAAACCAAGGTCTACAAATTCCCTAAAGGAATAATTAGGGTAGGAGAAACCAAGACTAGTAAGATACCTCCAAAGAATCAAAAAATGATATACTAAATTTTTTTCACCAGTTCAATATTTAAAACAAAATAGTTTTACAAGAATTTATATAAATAAACAATTTTAAAACCTTATTCAAATTATCCTTGGGTTCTAACAAAATGGATTTCATATTTTAATAATCTAGAAACGATTAATGAAAAATTACCATAATATTAATATATATAATATCTAATATCCATGAAATAAACTTTTATGAAATAAAGATCTAAAAACAAAAAATAAACCTTCCGTCAGGGATATAGTATATGGGAAAATATGTTCTAGAGACTGCTGAAGCCCAGAAAGCATAAAGTTAGATCCCATTAACATTGAGACCTACTACAGACCATTGATACAAAGAAAGGGTCCATTTAATCAAGAATAATTTATAACAACGTGGATGATATTTTTTACGGTAAAGGGTATAACATTCCATTACATTCAAACAACTTTCGTAGTGTTGGCACTATTTAAGAAAAGTGACCCCTGTAATACAAAACTATAATAGACCAACACGAGTTAACTAGACCATTCACCCCTGAAAACCCCTTATGAGGTGACATAAAACAAAGGAAACCAAACAAGTATTTTTATATAAGGATAGAAAGAAACCTAATTATAGTTAGAAATCGAAAAAAGGGAGAAACGACTAATCCAAAAAGGCTAAACTCGAATGTTCCAAAAATCAAGACATACTACTATCCACATGAACAATATTTACCCCAATACCATCCCCAAACCAGAACATCGAAGTATGTAGAATCCATCATGCTGCATAATTCCCATCCTTTCACCTGTATCCTAAAAAATATTTTATACAGCTTCCCTAAAGGTAGAAGTAGGATGTGAGAAATAGAGCCATGTATTATACCGCCCAAGAACTGATATAAGTTCTACTAATACTAATTGACTAGTTTAATATTAAAAAAAACAATTTTATGAGAATTAATATAAATAAAACAATTTGAAAGCCTTGTTCAACTTGTCCTTGTGTTTTCTCTAACTGTATGTTATATTTTACAAATCCATAAACAAAGTAGATAAAGATACGAAAATATAAAAATAAATGTGATCCCAAAACGATTAAATAAACTATCAAAATATAAAAAAACAGAAACAACAATACACTTACCAGCTGGGATATAGACTATAAGACAATATGCACTAGACACTCACAAGCCCATGAATTCATAAGGTTGGATCCACCTAACACCGATGCTTACCATAGAAAATATATATACAAGTAAGGGAAAATTTCATCATGAATAATTTCTAAAAATAAGAATGATATTATTCTAACATAAGGAATAACATTCCCAACCCTTTAGACAACTCAAGTAGATCAGACACACATCAGTCTGAGTAACCCCTCTAATATAAAGTTAAAACAGACCAAACCGAGTTAACCTGACTAGTCAACCAAGTCATCCCATTACAGGGTGATGTAAATAAAAATAAACAAAACAAGTATAATACATAATGATAATAAGAAAAAAAATTATATTAAGAATTATAAATAAACTGAGATACAATTGACCTAAAAATGATAAACTCAAATTTTCCAAAAAACTAGACAAACTAGTCTCTATGTTACCAATTGCACCTCTAAACTATCCCCAAACTAAATAATCAATGTAAAGAGAATATATCATGATTTAAAATTATCCTCCCTTTACCAATATCATAAAAAACATAGTCTACAGGGTTTCCTAATGCAAAAGTAGGGTTTGAGAAATAGAGCCTTGTAGGATACAGCCAAAGAATCGACAAAACTTCTATTAATAAGAATCTACCTCTTCAAGATTTAAAACAAAACTATTTTACAAGAATTTATATAAATAAAAAAATGTGGAAACCTTGCTCAAATAATCCCTGAGTTTTACCATATTTCATTCCCTATTTTCCAAATCTAGTAATAATGTAGGTATGGATACCCAAATATAAATATTCATGTGATCCAACATCCAAATAAACTATCATAAAACAAACAACTAGAAACAACCATACACCTGTCGTCTAAGCTCTAGGCTATGGGATAATACGTAATAGACACTAACTATCATAAAAATCCATAATTTTTGGTCAAACTAACAACGAGTCCAACCATAGACCATCGACAAATAACTATGTGTATACTACCTCAAGAATTAGTTCTGAAAAATCAAATGAGATTATTTTAAAAAATGGAATAACATTCCCTAGAAATTAAAAAACTCAGGTAGTGTTGAAAAACTTCATGATGAGTAACCCCTCTAATAAAAAATTATAATAGACCAACCCTGGTTTACTAGACTAGTCACCCAAGTCATCCCATTATAAGGTGAGGTAAAACAAAGGAATCAAAAAAAGTATCATATACAAGGATAGAGACATGCAAAATTAGAGTAAAAATATAAAACAAAGGGAGATATAACTAATCCAAAATTCTAAACTTTAGTGTTCCAAAAAAGTAGACAAACTAGTCTTTATGTGACCAGTCGCCACCTTTAAACCATGCCCAACCATGCTACAGAATTATATTCCCTTTACCTATATCCTAAAAAATAAACTCTCTATATTCCCAAAAGGTAGTGGTAGGGTGTGAGAATTAGATCCCAGTAGGATACATGAAATTAATCGACAAAGGTTCTAATAACAATAATTTACCACTTCAAGATGTGAAACAAAATTGTTTTATAATAATTTATATAAATAAAAAAACATGAAATAATTGTTCAAATGATAATTGTGTTTTCAAAAAATTCATGTCATAATTCCAAAATTTAGAAGAAAAGTACGTAAAGATACCGAACTATAAATATTCATGTGATCCAACATCTATTAAATAAACTATAATAAAATAAATAACCAGAAACAACAATACACCTACCAGCCCGGCTCTAGCCTATGGGACAATACGTACTAAACACTCAAAATCCCAAGAAAGTATAATGTTGGATCTATCTTGCATCAAGTGTTACCACTTATCATCAACAGACAAGAGGTTACCTCATAGTGATGTCACACACACTAATTTTACTCATCTCTTTCTCGACACAACCATGGTTCCCACTATGAATTTTTTTCAATTTTGGTTTTAGAAATGGTGTTCAGATTTTTTATAAAACCATTTTGAAGATAGGAAAATATGATTTAGGGTTTAAAAATACATTTTCCTTTTCAAATAATGGAAATTTAATTTTCAAAGAAAAAATATCATTTCAAATATGAAATATTTCCATTTATAATTTCAACACATTAAATTTCATTACAAATATCAAGGAATTAATAAGAGGAACTAGAAATTCAAGAAATTATAATACTTAAAAACATCCACCTAAATTTAGGATGTAGAAAACCAATCTTCCTTTGACAACATGGTTTGGAAACCATAAGATATACCTTCATAATACAAGCCATGAATAGAGATTGAAAATGATTTATAGAAAAAAAATTCGATTACTCATCACTACTGAAAACATTGCTGAAACCACAATAAGAGAGAGAAAAAGAATAAATTCTTACATGAAGATATGTAGCACCAAACCCTTCTGATCAATAAGTAAATGGAGGAATCCAAACATAAAGAAGTTCCCCAAAATCCCATACGGAGGAAATTGTGTTGAGAGAGGAAGAATACATAGAAAATAAAAGAAACATATCACTCATACGATGGTTTGAAAACCAACACTACAATAGTTTAATGTTATAAAACCCGTTTACACATTGTGTAATATTTGTGGTCCTTATACATTGAAAAAACACCACATTTTTAACTAAAAATAGGATTTTTTTATATATGATTCATAACCAATACACATAATTTAAACCATGCATGATATATATCTATTTCAAATATTCTTCCCAATAACCATTATAGAATGTGTACTTCACTTACACAGCATGTGGGTGACCAACGAGAAATATAAAGTCCAGGATTAATGATAAAAATTCCAACAAATCAAGGAAAACACCATTATAGGTAACCTACCAATTAATTGTTGGGAAAAAAATCACCCAATAAAATATGAAACCAAAATAAAAATTAGAACACAACATACAGAAAGGTAATGAGGTGTTACATCTCATAACTACATGAATTTTATCACATTTCAAATCCCCTTTATTTGTGGTCTTTATGGATTATTTAAATCAAACACATAAAAAATCCATTTAATAATTGGAAATATAATTTCTATGTGATATCAAAATTATCTTAACCTATTATCTCAATGAAAACATTATTGTTTTTTTCATTTATACATGAACATGTGCAATGATAAGATATAATATAAAGATTCTCATCAAAATACAAACTATTATTATATCATGGTTGAATTATAGAATCATCTATTGTGGTTTGATATAGATCATAACATAATTATACTATAATTTATATATTTTTGGGGATAATATCACATTATAAATCATTCCCATGATACTTTTTTCATCACACATCATGATGTAGCCTTATTCTCATGTTGTTTCAATAACTCAAATCACATAACAAATCTTTTCTTTATTTTTTCATATAAATAAATATAATATGATATTCTTATTTATAACATGGAAAATCATTCTTTTTTCATTATTTATCACTGAATTAAAAATAATGAATCAGTCATATTTCGTTAATCTAGATATTTCGGTCTATAATTATTTATAATAAATCATCATAATTGATCTTTAAATTTTTTTAAATTTTTCAAACTGTTGGATATTATATAAGAAATGTTACTATTACATATTATTTTGAGGATCTCCACATCTTTAAAATTTTATCTCAAATTGATGATCCTTAAATATGATATATGTTTTTTGAGTTTTATGATTTTTCTCTCACTAATGACCTTTACATTAGAAAATGTTATTCTTATATCTACCATTCAATTTATCCCATTTTCAAATTTTATTTTCCAATTTCATTATTAATATTATGAATTAAGGTAACTTTGAACACTTTTAATAATTTTTCACTGCACTAGGGGATATTACCAGTCGATGATGTACCTATTCCTTTTCAAAATTTCTTTAAACTAGAGGAATAAAACATAAAATAGTTTAATACTACAAGGGGATTTTCTATATTCTTTATAATTGGAATGTATTTTTTATATCAATGATATTATTTAATTGATATTTTTTTTCTATTAATATATTTAGTTTCTCTTTCAACTTCACCTTGAATATTAGATCTTCCTCATCACATCTCAAAATGACCTCACCACTTATTAGGGAACCTTGAACAACTCAAATTTATTAGGAATTAATTAAAATAATATTTAATCATTAATATAATAATATAAAATCATTATAAAACATATAAACACTCCTTATATTATTTCCAAGAACTTACATTACGTGAATAGCGTCAATATAAATCTCATACATTCCTATAATCATCCTATTATGTTAATCAATATAAACACTTTCCTTTAATCTTGAAATCATAAAGATGTTCTATAACAAAAAATCCATCCTCAATATCCTAGAAATTTTTTTATACTTTAGTAACATATTGTTGAGCTCTTTAGTGGATTTTTTCTCAATCTTATAGGAAATTTGTTATATACATAGATTTCATAATCCAACAATACTTGTATTTTATTCTCTTTAAGATCCTCTATCCATTAATCAGATGTAATTACTAATTATTTCTAAGAAGAATTATTCGTTATCCTTTATGAAGTTAAGAATATTATTAATCCTCATTTATAACAGATGAATTTATAGTGTTTTAGTGGTAAACATATTTAATAAAATTAATCCATAAGAACTCCAAGATGCTTATCGTTCATCTCAATGAAATTATTCAAATTTTTCTCTTCATATATCACCAAATAATAATTATTTTTTGACTTTATGTTATATAGAAATATAGAAATTAATTACAATGATTGAAACTGTTTTCTCCAAAATCTAAGTAGGCTTTATACTATTTTTTATGGCCATAAATATACAACATATTCACAATTAAAATAAGATGTGAATTTTTTTTAATTATCAATTTTTAAGAACAAAAAAATTAATCATTAATTTGGATATCTTCGGAACTGATAAAAATATCTATGTGATAATAAATAATGGATGATTATGTGAAAAATGGTAAATTAAACTAGATCATTATTATATATTTTATGGAAATTTGTTCTTTATATTTTTTTTATTAATCTGGGTTCAATACTGATTATTATTTTTATCTTATTTAGGTTAGAGATATTCTCTATTATAAATGTGGAAGTATAACTTTTTGACATATTAATTTGTGTGTATAATTTATTTATTCCATCAATCATTGAAATTCACTCATTTATAGTCATCAAATGTGTTTCCAATCCATTCTTTTTAAAATTTTATTTTATATATATTCTAGATAAATATGACAACCACTATCTTGGAGATCCCATTTTCACTAATATATAGAGAGTGGAAAATATTGTTATTTATTCTTAATATTCATTAAGGAATACATTTTTGTGGTTATAATTCATCACACATGTGGGTCTCTTCCAGATTCTTGTAAGAGAATTTACTATGAGGTTAGTTTTGTTATGTATTTTTAAAACAGATTTAGTTTATTTATTGCCTAGTTTAAAATTTAGTGAATAGTTGGATTAATGAATCCCAAAGTACTCTTTGGTTACAATTTTAGTATTTCAAAGTGTGTGGATGTAAAAAAAATAAAATAAAATGTTGTAAAATTCATTAAAATCATATTTTACATTAAAATATAATATAAATTTATTTTATTACAGTTTTCATTTCAATCCTGTTTATTTAATTCTTTTTTTCTTTAACTACTTCAAAAACCTCTTTTTAAGAAATCAAAAAATTAATTAATTTACAAAATTATTTTTTCGCTAACACCATTCTATTTGGAGGAACCTTATCCACATTTTTTTATTGAAACTATTGTTCACATAATGGCATAGAAAATTTTTAAAGTCAATATAGGTGCTACCATCCAATTCAGGTGGATGTATCCCATTGAGAATTACTTGAGTACATTGAATTTTTTCTTTATTCCATATTTCTTATTATTGTATATTTTTTATCATTTAGTTGAAATTAGACATGCCTCCATCTAAAATACATCAAAATAATAAAGAATATTTAAACTCCTTTTGTGGGTGGTTTTAGTCTAATTTATATATGTATATAATTTTTCTTTTATTTTCATTAAAAAAATATTGGGGTAATGAAATAATATTTTTTTAATTGAATCATTTGAAATTCGTAAGAGTAAACTTTTGGGAATCATGTAATCGTATAATGACTAATTAATTTCAATATCTTATTAACATTCCATTTATCAGGATATAGAATTAAAATAAATAATTTGTTGTGTAATAAAATATATAATATATGATATTAATTTTAATAGAGATACAAAATATTTCGACATGGAGCCTAATTTTATTGATGCAGGTTATTGTTATTTTAAATTGAATGAAATAATATGGTTATAAAATGTTAGGCATAAAAATTTATATTAGTACGGTTTGAATTATTTGATTTGGTTCATGGAATTAATTTTAAATATTCATTATGAATTTGTAAACATTAGAAGGTTTATGTATAGAGATAATGTATTCATCGATTCCCCTTCACATTGGAATCACAATTAGATTACATTTACATTATAATAATGTCATACAATACTCTATAGAATGTTATTGTGGAAATGTACAGAAGGAGAGTGCATCTAATTCAATTATATTTTCCATATATTAGTTCCTTTATAAAAAAATCTTGAAAATAATATAGTATATATATAAGAGGAAATATTCCATGGGATGAATGATAGTTGAGGGAGTTATAATTGATTTTCATGAATAATGAGAGGATTTTTTTAATTTTTTGATATTTATATCTATAATTTTTTTGAAATTATTTATTTTATTATTATCTAAAAATTAAAATATTCATTAAATTTAGTATGTTTTACTTTTAAAAATGAATATAAATATATAAAAAGAATCATTACCTAGTAGTGGTGCCACGTATGGGTTTAATTTTATGTAAAATAATATATTATATTTATTGTCCATTTTATCATCAATAATTTTTTTTTATAAAAGTTACTTTTTGCATATAATATCATGAAATTGTTTTTATAAGGATCTATTAAATATCAAAATATCTTACGAGGCCACAGTATAGGGATTAATACTTTGAACTCATGTGCTCAACCATAGGTATTATTTCATGATGTATTTCATCTAGTTTGACTGAGGGTGATTTTGTTGGTTCATTTAATGGATAATATCATATCTGATCCCCATAAATTCTCTTGGAGAATATTGAGTGTACCCAATTTTCATAAGATACTAAAAATAATAAATAGAGGGAAATCTAGGTATGATGATAATTTCATTAAATAATTCATATTTTGTTTAACAATTATAAATAATAAAATTAATATTATTATTGAAAATGATAGTTTTATATCATTTATCAAAGAGTTTTAGATGGTTTATATTTAAAAATGTTAAAAACTATTAAAAAATCAAAATTAGAGTGTGATGAGAGAGAATAGAGAAACATATTGGAGTGTCTACAACAATTAACTCTGAGTCCTGAAAAATATTCTTCCCACCTTGTGAGTTGTTTTATTTTTTAAACATGTAGTGAGGTAATGATTTTGAGATTTATTTCTTTAGATATATGAAATAATGAAATATTATATATGTATAATAATAAAATAAATTTATTATAGACTAACTTAGGTCAACATTCATGCAATGTGTCATATAGGAGATTCACCTCAGGAATGACACCAAGCATGTGTCATAGATTTGATATGATGTATGCTTAAATTTTTTTCTTTTAAATAGACAATTTTTTTATAATGTTTACATAATTTTTTAATTTCTGTTTTAAAAATTATGATAGTATAAAAAAGTGGTCCCATTGATTGTATGTGAGTGTGGATATGGATTCATTTGTTTTAGGATCATGATTTTGTTAGTTATTTCATAAAATGTTTTTTGAAGTAGTTTATTATTATATTTTTGAGATTATTTTTATTTATTCATTAATCCATTATATATTTTCCATAGGATTATTTAGTATTGGATATCTATTTTATTCCATAAGATTAACGATATATCATCACTTATAGAGAAGAGGTTATCTAATGAGTTTAAGGTTGTGATCGAAATGATTATTCATAGAAATTTTTATAGAAGAATCTATATGGGTTGTTGTAAAAGTGGAGGTAAAAGGTGCATGTAAATCCCAAAAAATTAATGCCTAAGCTAAGGTATATTACATTATCCTATCTACGCTACCTGAGAAAGTTGGTCTCTTTACACAATTTCTTATGGAATATATGTTGAGATTTGAATTTCAATAGGCCAGTATATATAAAGTGATGAAAAAATTCTAGGGAGTGATTTGTATTTATTTATGACACACAACATGAAAAATTTTCATTTTAAAAATTAAAAAATTATTATTTAATGATAATTAATTTTTATATTATAATAATATATCGTTTTTATTTATCATGTGGCCTCAATTATTCTTGGTTGAATCATTATGGTTCAATATATGAGTGAAAACATGACACCATATGTGAATGCGTTATGGTACATTAATTATATAGTGTTTAAAAACATACATCAAATGATCAAGGATTAGAAAATTATATCCAATAGTCATGAAACACTAAGAAAAATAACATCAGTTAATTTACGACATGTATGGGTAAATGACACATCAACCCTATATTCATTGATGTTAGAAGACCAAAAGTATGTTTTTCTATTTTAATTTGATAAAAAATAAGATTAATTGTCAAAACCAATAAAAGAACCTCATTTTCAAAGGAAATTATTGTACAATGATATATATTTAATTTATGAATTACAAGAATTATTAGATCAAAAATACAATTTGTGGTCTGGTTATAATGACTGAGTTTTTCCTTTTCAATTTGGGCATGATTAAAAATGGGTAAAAATGGTCAAAACTATGAGAAAAATATCCAAATATCATGAAATAGAATGATAACATCTTTTTATTTATTTATAATGCGTAATAAGAAATGGAATATTAATGTGATGTGTGGGGTGTTTGTAATGAAAAAATTTGTTTATATTATTATGTTTTTTAATAAGTAAAAAATTCAAAAATAAGAAAATAATATTGTATTTTAAGAAATACTATTTCAAATATCATTAATTAATTTAAAAAATATATATAGGAAAATAATATAAATATAATTTCAATGTGGTTGGAATGATGAAAATAAATATTGTATTGAATTTAATATGTTTCAAAATATTAATCAAATGTCAAAAACATAGACCTATTATTTTCATTAAATTCAAATATAATTCCCATCAATTGATCTATGCAATTTTAGAAATTAATACATGTTAATTAGATGTAAAGTGTTGTCAGATTGATCAAAACTAAGATTTTTAATTTAAAAGATAATAAAAAACTAAAAAAATGTGCATATAATCCTAGATTGTGATGATATTTTAAAAAATTTATCATTTAATAATTTTTGATCTATATGAATGACTGTTACATCAATGTAATATGTAGTGTGGTTGGATTGGCAGAAATAGTCATATTTTTATTTGAAAGTCATTGAAAATGCGCATTATAAGATCAAAACTAAGAAAATGATCTCTGGTATTCTAGAAATCTTTTGAAAATTTTGTTTAATAATGAACTAAAGATCAATTCAACATATTCTATGGTTAGAATGAGGAATAAATGATTTTAGATTAAATTTTTTTAAGAAGTGTAACAATTAATATGATTATATGACCTTATATTATTGTGAAATCCTACAGAAATTCTTTTGGGAATAATATTTAACTTGTAAGAATGAATGAGACATCAATAAAAAAATGTAGTATGGTTGAAATAACAATAATAGTGTTTTTATGTTTTTAATTATTTAAAATGATATCAAATTAGTTTTAACTAAGAGAACAAATTTTTTAATTATGAAATACTACTATAATAATCATTAGTTAATTTATGATCGGAAATAATAAATAGGGTGTTAGTCTACTATATAATGTAGGATAAATGACCAAAAGTTATTTTTTTTGAAAGTGATTAAAAACAAGTGAGGAGGTCAAGAACAAATAAAAGATATAATATTTTCATGAAATTATAGGACACATATCAGTAACATATTCAAGAGTTTTAGGGATGAATGAAACATAAATTAAATTTCTGGTGTGGATGGAATAATCAAATGCACAATTTTTTATTTGAAAGATGTTAAAAAATGTCTCCAAATAGTTAACACCTATAAAATGCACTCTATTTTGTTTAAATCTTCGTAAATTTTTTATTAATTAATTGATGACATATAATAATGAATCACACATATATATGATGTGATGTTTCAAAAAAAATATTGAAAAGATTATTTTACATTAAAATTTAATAAAAATTAATTTAAATAGTTAAAGTTGAAGAGAGGTCGTGAATTGTCATGAAATATTTGGAAAAATATTATAAATTAAATTATATCCTATATTAATGAATGTTAAGTCAATTAAACATGACATTTGGGTGGAATGTCCCACAACCAGCTTTTAAATATTTTAAAATTTTAAAATTTTTGCATCAAATAGTCAAAACAAAGAATATAACATTTATTTATCATTAAATCATATGAAAATAATAATATATTAATTTATAACATATCCGAATGAGTGGATTTTAAATTCAATATTTGTTAAGTACGTAATGATTAAAATAGTTTGTTTTTATTTAAAAGTGATTAAAAATAAGTGAAATTGTAAAAAATGAACAAAAGATCTCATAAAAAGTTGAAATTATTAAAAAACAATAGATCATTAATTTTTAATAGATATAAATAATTAAAAAAGAAATTCTAAGTGATATATTAATAAATTTGATTAAGTTTATTTTTAACTTTGAAAGAAATTAAAAACATAGAAGAAATTAGTAAAACCATGAATAAATCCTACGATTGTTATGAAATAATAAGAAAATAAATTTTTATTAATTTATTGTCTTCTATAATTTTTGAAATGATAAATATATAGGTAGTGTATTTATATTGACCAAAAATATAATATTATATTAAAAACTTAGTAAAAATAAGTGAAAATGTTAAAATATAGTGAGTGAACTCAGATTATGATAACATATTATGAAAATAATATTTAATTATCTTATGAACTAATGGATTGAATATATATTCTACCAAATATATTGTACTTTTATAATGTATGAAAGAGGTTTTTTGTATCTTATAATTTGTTGGTATAGATATTATTGTATATAAAAATGGGTATTAGTTAGTCAAAACCAATAGAAAGAAACATAATGTCAATGAAATCTTAGGAAAATGGTCATTTATTAGTATATGATGTGTGAATTAAAGGAAAATAAATCCTCAATGAGGTATCAATGGAATAATTGAAAGATTATTTTTTTTGTTTAAGGTGATTAAAAATAAATGGAATAGTAAAAGGTGACAAAATGACCAAATTAAAAAGAAAATCAAGGACAATGTTCATTGATTTACATATGACTTGTTGGAATGAGAATTTAGGTTTGAATTTTATTCATACAGTTTAAAATTTTTTCTATGATATTTTTGATCTTTCAATGTATAAATTTAGATATATTTTTTTTTGTTTGGGGAAAAAATAAAAAAATTGGTCATTTTATTTAGTGAACCAATTGAAATACTATATGGTATTTCTATCACACATTCAATAAAATTATAAAAATTAAAAAAAATGTATTTATTATTATTTAGTAATTGGAAAACAATTATCATACTTAAATAAATTGTTGGATATAATCATAAGTTCCCATAGGGTGATCACAATATAAATAATTCTTGGATTGAATGATTTAGACCAGGTTATGTAAATTTTCTATAAATTATCCTTGGATTATACAAATGGTTTGATTATAATGTAATTATAAATCATTCTCAAATCATTAAATGAATAAAAAATATCACATTATGAATTTATAACTAATTTTTTAGTTCGAGCAGATAAATAATTTGGGGGGGGGGATAAAATAATGATACTCAAATATTCCATAAAAAATTTAAATATCTAGGAGAAATATGGATAATAAAATAACTAAATGCTATTGATATCTATGTTAAATGTTTTTCAGGTTTAGGGAGTTGGATTTTCCCACTTGATAAGTTTTCTTTAATCATGTTATTCATATTCACCAACACATCCTTATAAAATTTTTAATGATCAAATTTGAGGAGTGAAATTTTGTGTGATTCAAATATTTATTCATTTTCACCATTAAGGTAATTTTATATAATATAATTTAATCTATTTTAATGAATTTCACTCATTTTTTATTTTCATAATTTTTTATTCCTATATATAAATCAAATAAACCTGGATTCTCATGAAATCAAGTATAAACTGAATCATGTGATGATTTGTATCATTTGGTTATATCACTTTTTTCATATATATGATTTTTGTTCAAGATTGTGAAATTTTATAAAATCAATAATTGAATAATAATTAATATGAATGATTCTACAATGAGTAAAAAGTTAATTAGTATTATAACTTGGTCATCATATTATACTGTTGATATGATGCTATGAAGAGTTGGAATTTTATATTAATATAATTTTTTTATATTTTTATAGGTCACTAATAACCAATATATGGTGATTGATCAATTATTGGGTGATAAAATAGTATAAAATCACATACTCTACTTGTTCCAAATTTTATTAATTAGTTGTCAAATACCTATCCTTTGAGAGTTATGAATATTTATCACCATGGGACACTTACTAGTTTTGACCATGAGTTATTCTGCTAGATTGTTTATTTACTAAATTATTTTTTATGATTTTAAAAAATTAATGAACCATATAAATTATTTATGATTTTTTAAATTCAATAATGTTTAATCTTCTATTTATTATTGGTATATGTTTTTCATATAAAATGACCAAATAATAAATAGATTACAAACCCTTTGAGTTTGAACTAACTTGAATATTTAAAATAATGAGAACAAATTTTTAAATAAATATTTGGTTGTCAAAGACTATTATATTTATGAATTTCGAGTTTCTAAATTTTTCATCCCCTTATATTTCCACTTTAACTTTTTAAATTTTTCAAAATTCATTTGTATCTATAAGGATTTGTCTAGGACTAGGTATACCAATATCATTTTCCTAGTTTAGATAGAGATAAAATTCACTATAAAACGTTTTATATAAATTTTAAATTTGTATCACATTTAGTTTTGACCCTTTATCGATAAAATTATTTCAATTAGTTTACAATTGTTTGGAATGATATTTTTATTTTCATATTTAGCACATTATTTATATCATTTTTTCTACTACTTTTTCTCTCTCCTTATCTTGATGTTTTAATAATAACTATTGGGTTAAATAGTCATAAGGTTTTTATAGGATTCTCACTTCACTATCGGGATCAGGTTGTGTAAATGTAAGCTACAAGAAATTGGCCCTTCACAAAGAAAAATTATTTTTAAATGAAAATTGGTTTCTATTGTAGACCGACCAGACAGAAATAGGGATCTCAATGAAAAAGAAACCAAATAGGTTAATAGTAAATACATGAGTACACTTAACCAATACCTTGAGATGATTTTAGGAAATAATAGGAAAATAAAATAACTAACTACCTTTGATGTTAACTAACAAACCATGTATATTGTCATGACCCGTCCCGGTGGGGCCTGTGCTGCAACTCCCCATGCCCTTCTCCAATAGGCCAGGGGATGGTGACTAGAACCGAGTAGGCATATCACTAACATGGGAGGCATTTCCTATAAACCTGTACACACACACACACATCTCCAAGCCCACAATGTTGAAAAATAAAAACTACTAAAAATGGAAATGCATGCATACACCAAAATCCCATCCAACAGAGTATGACTGGAAAGTAATGTAAAGTACTGTAAAACCCTAGGCCAAAAGTACATGCCTGCCAAAAAAGGTCTGCCACAAAGTCTAAAATGTAAAGAAAGGTATTGGTACCAAAATCTATAGTCGTAGGAACACACCTCGACCTTCCTGATCTCACTGAGCACCGTCCAGTTCTGGTCCACCTAGAATCTTGTCAAAGGCTCACTCATCTGCACAAGACACGACACGTGTGGGAAAAGCTCGTGTAGGGGTTAGTATAACAATACACAGTAGGACACCCCGAAAACCACAAAGTAAATACAACAAAAGAAAATACCAAAAAGGAATGATACAGTCATCTCTACACAGTATATGTTTACAAAAAATATAACAAGAATATCCAGATACACCCCTACACAATCGACTATCGTGAAACCAACACTAAGATCCAGCTCGAAGATTCCATTAAGCACGTAACAGGGAGAACACACTCCTAGGTCTGAAGAGAGAGGTACAAAGTACTTATTCCAGGAGAACTCACTCCACATGTAATTAAGCATATGATGATTAGATGGCGATCACAACCACTAGCTATGGGGTGATTCCAAAAACTCAGTCTGAACTAATATTCTAAGCAGGGGAGTGGTTCCAGGGTAATGTAGGGCACATCGATACCAAGAACTCTACTTAGGGTACGAGGAAGGAATAGAGGATCTGTCTCTAAGACTCATGGAGGGGATTCCAACAACTCTATTCAGGAAGTCCTGCTGATGGGATCATACTCCTAAACGTAGGAAATGATGCTAGAAACCTTTAGGGGAAAGAAGAAAGGTACGGACCCTAATAAATCTTGCCCAATACACAAAATTAAAATGGATCTAGCCACATATAAACAGGTTACACGACATTTAGTAGGATCACACACCGTGTTCCTTAAATCTGGGTACTTCTCGTGAAAACGGCCCATGTCTATAGGCTTGTTGTATAAAAAGTAACTACATGACCTGTAGAAGAAATACACGCCGTGTTCCGTGTCTCTGGGTACTGCCCTTTTGAAACGGCCCGTGTCTAAAATCTAAGTCATGCAGAAAAGTATATACACAGAGTGTAAGTCAAAGCACACGCTTTGTCCTATCAACTATAAAACTCTCATGTACCCTGGTCGTATGCCCGTACACGGTGTCTGTCCATGTTTCCTTGGCCGTGTACCCAAACCGTGTCTGTGTACTCCTAGAGTACACGCTAGGTAGTCCGCCAATAAACACACACCGTCTATCCCAAACTACACGCCGTGTAGTTAGGATTTACCCAGAACCATCGTGTTCCTCCTCGCGCCTTGGTCGGATCTCCATATCTCATTTCTCTTGCCCATTTTCCACAAAACTCAAGATCCTTGATCATTTCATCATCCTAACACCGAATCCGGGTGTTTTAGACCTTCAATCGGCTCGGAAAACAAGCGTTGATTCATCCGAAGGAAAACTCCAAAAACTCATATATATCGATCCACTCCGAATCATATGCCGAAACTGTTGTCGCAGCTCCGTACAATCATTCTGTGGTTGGATCTACGATATCGGATCATCGCGCCATCAAACGAAAGTGAAACGAACAATTTTTTCCAAGAACACATAGAATGAACACGAAGAAGGTGAGAAATTGGGGAATAAAGGAACATCAAATTTAGAGGTACGAACCTCGATCGATGTTCGTGTCGATCTTGGTTCTTCACCGTTATAAGGCTAACCGGAACAAAAATAACCTTCAAGAATCAAATCCCCAAAATCACTGCAAAAGCCCATCCCTCAAATACGATAGATCTGTGGGATAATCGGTTTGTGGATTAGTTCACATTCATCATAGAAATCATGAACAGGAATGAAATCACAAAGAGATAAAACTCTCTACCTAGATCCGCAGTGTTCGTTGGCGAAGATCCGGTTATCGCGTCGTCGTCTCCGGCGAAACTCATCAAGAATGCCATCGCCGCGTTGGGGTTTCATCTAGAGTCTCCAGAACCTCCAAGATTTTAAGGGTGATGAGGTCTGTAACCCTGGACCCCTACGCAAATATCTATTTAAAAAGATAAAAGATATTCGCTGCCAAAAGATTTAATAAAATATCTTTATTAAGTATTTTATTATAGTTACGTCCAAAAACTAGATTTCATTACTAACATACGCCGACCGATGTTAGGCCTCTCCTAAGGTAAAATCGCTTCTCTTAACGCAATGGTACCCTTGGATTTCTGATTTGAGCACCCGTTCAGGAGTTATTCCATTTTTTCAGGAAAACCCTACATGTGCGTGTAATTTAATTATTTAATTAAATTAAAACATTTGTTCCGGGCTCACAAGACTCGGTACTGCATGCCGTCTCAAATCCTGGTCTCAAAATAATTCCAATATAATATTCAAATAATTAAAGGAAAATTATAAGATAGTACATATATACTATAAGATCCCAATAAGGATAATTGTATCACTTATAGGGGGATAGGGTGAATCATTGATATCGTTTCCCTTATGTTTCCCTATCAAATGAAACAACCTTCTCCTGCTACTTTCCCTTCGGAAAAATCTTCAGACACACATCCACATGAACACACAAATTTATAAGGATTCATATTCAATAAAAATAGCTACATCCTTGGGATTTTTTTGGAAATAATCCAATACTACAGAATCCACTAGAAAAAAAATCAATTTTCCTTGAATCCAACGATTAAGATATGCCCTTTCACTTGTGTAGAACTATGTAAAAAATCCAATAGAGAATATAGTCCTTCTAGAAAATTTTATGTTATAAAAAGTTTTTTTCATAAACCATGATCTAGTGATTCTTTATCAAAATTCAAAAATATAAAATTTCAAAATAATTAATCAATTTCTTACCCATAAGTTGGTAAGAACTTCCTAGAATTTTTAACAAATCTTAGTTTGATTTACCAGTCTGATTCTTCCCATTCTGATTGGGCAATTCAAATATATATCTCTACAAAATAAAAATAAGACAATTTTGAACACTTTCTTCTTAAATCCATAAATCCCAATACGACAATCCTACAAGCTGAATACAAAAATTCTTTCCAATATAATCACCAAATGAATTTGATAATTCTTCCCAATATGATAACCATATGAATACATTAATCATCCAAATAGGATGTTCATATGAATACATTTCAATCTTGTTTATTCTCCTTTCTCTTCATCCCTACATGACTTCTTCATGAAAAATCAATTCAAAAACCACTTATTCCCTCTAGAATTTCTTTAAATCACCACCTTATCTCAACCTTTGGTGAAATGTAATTTTGTAAAAAATGTACAATTAAAATTTCACATTTTATACTCACCTAAATTTGGTTTGAGAAAGATTCATGAACACTTTCCCGCTGAACCAAATTACCATAATTTTCATGTTAGTTTGAATTTCAGGCCCACAATGTCCTCATCAATATTTCTAAAATCATATCATTTCTTCTTGATACTTATCAAAACATTAAAAAACATCATCAATCTTCTAACAAACACCAATAAGAATATGATTCTCAATTCCAATTTTCAATTTGATTACTTTTCTACCTAATAATTCCAATTTTTTATTTACGATCTATATGACGAATCAATATAAAATATTATGTTATGTCTCTTAAACAGGTTGTTAAAATCATTTGAATACAAATCTTGTTTTTTTTATTTTATGAATATGATTCCCATCAACTTTATTCTCTAATGTTTGAAATATTTTGTTTTTTGGTTTGACTGAAAACTAGTACATTTATTTTTTCACATTTTCCAAATATCTTCCCAAACCTCAAATTTCATGAACCCCCTATTAAAACACATCTAACTATATCCTTTATACTCTTACCAAACTCAAGTCCAACTCTTGTTCTAATTATAACTTTACCATTTGTCTTGATGAGAACAATTCTTCCTTTGATGTAAATGACGACATGCTTAATATGATGGATCATCATCAAAATATTCAACTTTAAAATCTTCTTCTTTCATATAATCCATCTTGCATCATGACTTTGATAATGTTGAAGATATTTTTTAGCATCATCTGACTTACAATGTAATGTGTTGTAACTTCCCATGCCTTAGGAAACATATTTCTTTCCCATTCATCCTCAATACGATTAACATGCTTATGAACTAGCTAGATATGATTGGAAACATTTTTTTACTCCCCCATCTTTCATCAATATTTCATCACATGTTTTACATAAAAATTTTAATTTATGATAACTATAAGATCAATAAAGAAACTTCATATTTTTATTGTAGTCATGAAGACTTTGATTCTCCCCCGTTAAGATATCATTTTCTAGTTCATACCTGACATGAGTCTGATGGTCCTTTTTATCTAAAAATAAAATTAACAATACAATGGAATTTCTCAACAATTGTGATTCATATTTTCTTGAATATGATTGTTAGTTTTATTTTTTCTAAAAACAATGTTAGATGATTTATTTTCTTCAACAACTACATTAAAATTAAATTACAATCCCTAAATACGATCATCATTATTAGCTTGGTCCAAACAATACCCCTTTTCTATTTTGTTTTCAACTAAGATTCATAAATCACTAATATTTGTTTCTTAAAGCATGGGATTTCTTAGTTAAAATTCTAAGCCTATGTGAGGTAAATTATTCTAGGAAAAAATAATCATTAATAAAAAAACCATGTTCTTCAAAAGTTTTGATTTTGTAAAAGTCCAAACATCCATCTTCACATTTACAAAATTCTTGGAATTGAAAATTTGGTTCCTACAACCACTTAAACTAACAGTTGTCATAGTTCACTCCCAAGAAATGCTGGATTAACATATTACCTACAAATCTCCCCATTTACATTCTTCCATAAAGATAGATTTAAGAATGAAATTACCCCTTTATAACACTATCTTGATGTATGATGAAAGAGGGAAAAAACACATACCACAACCTTGATGAAAAAGTGATTGGATTCCCATGTTCAACCTCAACATAGGAAAGTATTCCTTTGGTAATGGATTAGTGAAAATGTCAGCAAATTGTTTTGATGCAGTAACACATTCTAGCTTTAATTTATTCTTCTCCAAATTCTCTATTATGAAATTATATTACATATCAATATGTTATGAATGATATTGTTGCAAAAGATTCCTGGTGATATTTACTGCACCATCATAAGAACAACCTAAGATTATGGGTATCTTCACATCAATAAGTAAATCTTCTAACAAATTCTTCATCCACATAAGACGGGTAGGGACTTGAGTAGAATACACATACTCATCTTCAGACATATTGGGAGTCAAAGATTGTTGTTTATTTTTATTCAAACTAAAAAAACTTTCCCTATAATGATGACTCCACCTCATTGGATCATATATGAATGATATTTACTTCCCAATGTACATCTGAATACCCAAAAAAATCAATAATTTTTGAGATATCATACCTGATTCTGAAACTTGTTTATCCTTTGAGGTATCTAAAAAATCATTTTCCGACAAGTAAAGGGGGTGCGAAGCAAAGGGGTTCATAGGAAGAGGTCTTATGATGCTCTGGTGATCCATGTTATGGAGGGGCTTCACAAAGGGATATGCTTTGTGATTTGGGGTGGCGTAGACAAGGAATATGGAATAGGTTCACATAGAGGATGCTTCCTGAAGTTGAAAGGCTCTCGCGGAGTAGGGCTTCATGAAGAAAGGGTGAATTGGAAAGCATAGCCTTGCGAAGCAGTGTGCCTTGTGAAGCACAATGACCCTGCCTTAGCATGTGGTTCACATGTGCATGAAAGGTACTTCTCTAAGCATGAGTGCTTTGAGAAGACCCATGTCCCATTAGGGATGTCCTTCCTTTGCGAAGGCCCATGGGATTTGTTAAGGGAATCCCTGCTTGAAGAGGGGTTGTGTTTATGCCGATGTAAGTCAATTATTGATTCTAAATTACCTTGACGAGCTCATTTTTTCCAGAGTATAAAGTGTTTTTTAATTAGAGATATGAGAGGAAGAATGTTCAGAGTATCCATCCTTTGGGCTTGTGGAAGCCCAATATTTATAGGAAAGAGGCGGCGCGAAGCAGGGAACGCATGATGGGAATCCACATGGTGCTTTGTCGTAACCACGGAGCCCACTGCCTCATTGCTTTGTGGGGGCTTTGCAAATATATTTCATATCACAAAGCCTCCCGCCTCTCTGATTTACTGTGGCTTTGAAAATGTATTTCATATCATGGAGCCTCCTTCCTCTTTTCTTCACAGCGGCTTCACAAGGGTCTTTCATATCATGGAGCCTCCCACTTCATTGCTTCGCGACGTCTTCAGAAAAATCTTTCGAATCATGGAACCTCACACCTCTTTTCTTCACGGTGGCTTCACAAATGTATTTCGGATCACGGATCCTCCCACCTATTTGCTTCATGATGGATTTTCAAAGGAGGAGGCTTCCCATCGTCCGCGGTGCTGTAGGGATCTACAAACAGGCATCGCGAGGTAGCCATAAATGAGTTGGTGTGATCTTGGAATTTTCTTCTCCACTTCACATATTTTTTCACCAAAAAAATTCCCCCGTCAGACTTGGAGCTGAGGAGAAAATGTGGGTCTATGTCTGAATTACACTGCCAAAAAATTCAGGCCAGTTCCCAAGGTGGTTCGAGAAGAAGGGTCGCGATGTAGATAGGTGACATGCAAGTTTAGTGTACCACAAAGCTCTCTATGGACGGATGCACGACAAAGCACAAAGGGTCGCTTCCCATAAATAGGGGAGGTAGACCACAATTTTTTCCATTATCACCTCCGAATTTTGGTGATAGAGCTCTCGATTTTAAAATATATGTGCACTCTACGATTGCTCTCCGCAAATTGGGCCTTTAAGATTTGCACCACACAACGAGTACTTCGACTCTGCAAGTGTGAGATCTGCAGATCATGTGTGCGATGTTTTTGGCAGGGCTCCATGAACCATCTCTGCAATCAAGTTTCACGATTTTTGCTTCACGATTCAGCACTGTGATCCCAAAGATAATTCTCAAAAAACATATCCTGAATGGAAGTGAGAAGGGACGAGCTGGCATACTAGTTAAGGAGCACGTCATGCTTGATCTAGTGTCTCAGGGTAGCTGGCGACCGTAGTTGGGAACCTTTAACACTCGTCAATGCTGATTACCTATACAACCATGTGAATGACATTAATGGGAAGGCGTTGTACCGAGAGACATCTCCCCCACTATACCACACCATCCTGAAAGATGCCCTATGGAACCTGGAGAAGGGGTGGACTGATGAGTGGGATCCAGGATAGGGTGGAGATTTCACAGATGATTTAGCCTGGGCCTACTAGGAATGTTCCTTATGTTTGGAGTTCAGGGAAGAGCTGAGGCGAGTGGGCCAATACGAGTCAACATGGGCTTATCAAATCTATATCTACCCACCAAAGATGTTGATTCCAGATCTATTGAGGTGATGGTTTTCGAGGACCAAAAATTGTTATTTTCACCATGGAGAGGTTGGCATCAGCCAATGTGATGTGCACAAGATATCAGGGGTCCCAATACCGGGGGAAATGTATGAAGAGTACCGCCCCATTGAGAATGCATGGGAGGAACCCGATCAGATGCCGCCTCTAGTAATGGTATTGATGGACTTGTTGTCAGGGGTGGGAAAATAGTCGATGAGGGACATCCATTTCAAGTAGTGGTTCTAGCAGTAGCTGAATCTCCTTGAAGATGGACAACTTCCTCTGAGGCCTCGGACCTACCCAAATGGGTTTCAACGGGGAACGAAGCACTCATACTACCGACTCTTGGAGTATAGCCAGTGAAAAACCTGGGTGTTTAGAATTAGTACTGAGAAGCAACCGGTGGTAGGTTAGCTGCATCCATAACGGTGATATCTGTGGTTGGCGCCTACCAGTGAGGGACATGAACATGGGAATGCGACTGAGGGAGTTTGTTATGGTATCCATGTTGGCAATAGGGGGAAATGTAAACCTTAGGATCCTAATGGTCACCATGTTGTATAAGATGTTGTGGCATATCAGCAAGTGTAAGAAGCCAAAGAGGATATGCCGACCATTCAACATTCTGTATGGGTGGATAGCAGCGCATGTGCAGGATATCTAAGAATATCCGAACCCCATTTCCCCTCAAGGATCATATTTCCACCCAGCCATTCTGAATGCAGTGGGGAGATTCCCGACTAGGCAAACCCCGCAGTTAGTGCTGAACCGGGTCTGCAAGGAATACAAGGTCAACTACCACCCATTCCCGTTGCCAATAGGTGTGTTAACTAATGATGTCCAGAGAACGAAAGATAATCTTTCCTACATCCTAGACTTTTGGGGTGGATTCCGGGTAGCGTGGGTTGACTATGAGTCTCTCTGTGATCCGTACACCCCGTACTACTTTCCAAGGAAGTTTCGATGAATGAAGTGGATGGCCCCACTAGTCTATATAGGGGTGACCAATGATGATCACAAGTGTGTGATGAGGAATATGTGGATCATGTTCACACATAAGGATGAGATGATGTGGAAAAATATTCCTCCACCTGATGCCGTATTTGGGCTGGTGAAGGCGTATGCCAAGTGTTGGAGGTGGCCTACGTTAGGGAGATGTCAAAGTAGCAATCCATCCACACCAGTGATAGAGTGACTCCCCAACCCCAAGGTCGGGACTGGAAGGCTGCGAGGACATCTCTTAAAGGTGGGGTTGCAGCAGCGGTGAGACCCACACTGGTAGAGAGGCAGGCGGCGGTGCCAGACTCGACAGTCTCGGAGGGTATAGTAATCTAGAGGGGAGGTCGCCAACGGTATTCTGCATGATATCCACCCAGGCTCTAGGAAAGTGGTGGAACCACATATATTTTCCCGATAATGTCATCTTCCCAGAGGCTTTAGATTCATGGGATGTCTATAGGAAATTCCTCAACCCGTCTGAGATGTGAAAACACCTGAACCATATCGTGTTGGATCTGCCGGGGATGGGCACTATTAGGGTCAGATTTGCAGTTTCTGTGGTGGAGGAGGAGAAATACCTGGATGAGATAGAGGTAATTGTGCCCTATTTGGGTTATCCACATCCAATGATGGATCAGTTAAATGTGTTTTTGGATTTAACAACCCCTCCACCATTGTTGGTTGTTGAATTAAGAGAGCACTTCCCTCTGCTGAATGAATAAGACGAGTCCTTAGTGGGAGGAGGCCGGTAGTGGGAGACCTCTAGAAGAAGGTGAGTTCGGTTATTTAGACCCAGAACATGAATCATTTGCAAAGGCTCTCGAGTTAAAACCCTAGAACACTTACCTGGGGTCTTCATCTAGGTTATTTTAGACTCCTTAATAACATTTGAACTGTACAGGAGGGCCTCATTCACAAAACCCGCTCATTCTTGATTGTAAATTCCACTGCAAGAACTTCGGGATCGGAGTCCACAGCTATGGTGATCATCATGTCGGACAGTGCCACAACACCTAGTGTGGTCCACCCGGAGCCTTCATACTTACCCAAAATAAATGGAGGGCCACTCCTTAGGGATCTGATGGAAAAAACATAGGAAAGATACCAACTATTTGTTATCTATAAGTATCCTTCATAGAATATTTAATTATCATCCATCGATCAGGTTAGCTGATTCTTGTGAGATTATTGAATGAACAATTATTCAAATGGAATGGGATGCCTTAGCAAAGTTGGATGTGGCTCCTAGTGGCGCCTTTCCTGGGGGAACTCGTATGGTACTAGAAGTGGATGTTCAAACCAACCAAGATGCAACACTTCAAATCACTAGTGGGATTTTCAGTATGACAGAGCCTAAGATTATTGAGGCGGGATCTAAAGATGAGGACTAAATGGACTACATGGGTGTTGACGTACCCGATCAGACACTAGATGGAGATCCTGATGACAAGTTCCTAGAGCTGTTCCCTATACATAAACCTTCTGACCCCGCAGACTGAGATGAGACATCCTCTGATGAAGAAGACTACAATATCTCCCATCGTCAGTCACAGAAGCTAATCAAGTGCTTCATTAGAGAGACTCCTCATGTGAAATGGATAGACTAGATGGAGAGTCTTAGTTCCAAGATGCGTGAGTATTCCATTGTAGGAGTAGATTCTCAGCATTTCCACCTGGTAATTTGGGACTTCATGGAAGAGAAGATCTAGGTGCAAGATCATATCCTCAGTGTGGGCCAGAAATGGAAGAAATCGGTGAACATCAGTAGGCTTTAAGAGGATGAAGGGGAGGTTTAGCGGTTGCAGACATGAGAAAATGAGCCTCTACTTTACTTAATGCAAAATTGTAGATCGTTTTGTGATTGAAGGACCAAATGGAAGAGGCTGAATAATTAATAAAAAAACTTCTGAGGAGATGAATACCATACGAGTGGACGAAGAGTGGGTCCAGATCATAACTGACACATTATGACCCATCACTGCTGAGGAGGAGTGGGATGTAAACATGCGACAACAGATCCTTGACTCCCCATGCCAGAGAGTGGTGGAGCTGTAACACTCTATTAATGAGGTCAGCCCATCCAGGGTGTTATCCTCAGGTGCTATAATGGATGTGAGTCATTGAATATACCTTCATGATTTGATAGTATACGTTGGATGCTTTACATCATTCGTTTTCATCCACTGCATGTCTATTACATTCCTGAAACATCCAGTGATCAATTCCCATGCTAATGTGGGTCGAGCACGATTTGAGAAGAAAGGGATGACCACCTCTATGTTCCACCCGAATATGTGAGTGCCAACCAAGCTTCAGGCATCTAGGGTTTGAACAACCAATCTGGATTTCTGGGAGGAAAGGGGAGGCACAAAAAGAGGAAATATATCTCAGAATAGTCAAAGATCCATTTTCCCAACTTGTACTCGTGCACGAGCATGGTATTGCCAGGGGAATTAGAATTAATCCAAACATAAGGGAGTGGAAATTTGAACTATGATACCGAAAATTGGGAATATTGTGAAGGTTTCATGACAATGAGGGATAACTATTGATCATGTTTGAAACAGAACATCACTATTGTGTCATCCTGGTATGGGGGAAATAAATGAGGACCGACTATTGACCATATTCCGAACATGGGGATTGACTTGAAAATGTAATCCATTGGTCTTTCAGAACATTGGCCTAGAATAGTAGGTGAGCCATATTCCAAGAATCTATAATGCTAGGGGTTCCTTTTAGACGTGTAATGGGATGAGGGTGGAAATAAAGGGCACACAAAGCGTGGGGGTGGAGTGATGGGTTATTCGAATGGAGTCTAACACTCTTGAAATTATACCACAGTGTTGAAAATAGATTAGGTGGGAGCATTAGTGTGATCAGGGATCATAGCTACATCTGAACATGACCTCTCTGAAAAGGACCTGGAATGACTTTTGGTTTTACATCATACCATGTAGTATGATAGACTTCTATTTTAACATTGTACAGTGTGGATGGTGCACATAGTTTCAAGGTCATACTACCTGGACCATGATTGGGGATGAGGGGAAAGAAGGGTTAATAAACATGAGGCTGGGCCCAAGTCGAAATGCTTGGGCATCACCACATATCCCATCAGGGTGAGAATCAATCCAAACATATTTATTAAACACAGTGTGGTCAGAGACCAAATCCGGTAGAGGAAACCCCCTCAGACAAAGAAACTAGCACATGCCATAGTTAATATTGGGCATCCTGAACTAGTCCAGGGTATAACCAAAGTTTAGTGTCATGAATTGAGGACACATGGACTTGTGCATTTCAAATCCATATGATTGTATTTTAAGTGAAATGGGGAGATCCCTGGAAGGGAGGATGTAATGCTGTAGCTGAAAACCCGACTAGAATATAGACATTCGGAGTCTACAACACTCCACGCATCCCAGGAGGAATATTTTTAGCTCAATGGACTAAAGGTGAAAATTATGTTGGGACCGAGGCAAGGTGACAAGAAATTCCTACGTACCCCATTAGTATGGGAACCAATCCACACATAGTTCTGGAATCATATTTTAATGTCATGCAGGGTGAAAATTCTGGGTGGTACAGCTGCACCAGTACATGCCCCACCAGAAATAATAATCCCACATGGGTCATGCTCTATGTGGGAAACAAAGGGTAGTGAAGGGATTTACCTAATACAGAGAGGCACACATTAGGGAAATGGAATGTTTGGTGAGTGAAATCCCAAAATTATTGACCCGCCTGATTAACTCACATAGATGCATGGAGGTGTAAAATCGTGCGATGGAATTCCATTTGAACTTGATGTTGTGGAATGATGCGAATCAGGATGCCCAAGATGTGGATCACAATGATAGTGGCGTGATGATAGAGGATAACATATAACCATATTCAAAACATAGAATCTGTGTCGCGTTATCTAGGAATAGGGAAAGACAAATGAGGGTCATCCAGTGACCATGTTTCAATCACGAGACCAATCGTAAATGTTGTCTGAGGTCTTCAAGGGTGTTATCCCAAGATGGTAAGTGAGCCAATGTGGCATGAGACCAAGCCGTAAAGGGGATCCATTTAGACATGGAATAGGGTGAGAATCCAAATAAAGGGCTTATAAATCATGGTCATGGAACGAGGGAATTTCCATGTCAATGTTCCACACTTTGGGCTCTTTGTCACGACACATTTTAATGCATCAATAAGATGCATCAGGTGGGGGGAGTCAAATCCTTTTCCAAGGACAATGGTCCTAGGGTCACACAATCTTAGCTTAATGTCATATAGTTAACCATTAAGAGGGACATGATTTAATGAAGTGCTCACAGGGTGGCGAAGTAGTCAAACTCGATGCATTGTTCCCATAGGGAGAACATAGTTTAGGGTTGTAGAACTCAGAAAAATCTAGGAAGAGACAAGGGAGGTAAAATGTGTGAGTTTTGAAAAACCTGACACAAATGACATCCCAAGAGGTACTCACCAGACCACATACATACAATGTATTTTTGGCCAATGGGAGATAATAGGGAAAGATTTATGATTTCTTGGGCTGGACATACAAACAAAATTTCTGGGTGGTCCTACGTGTCCTATGAGGATGGGAATTAAGACACACGTAGTTTTGGGGGGTGTTGTCTTATGGATTATAGATAGAACATTGAGAGATATTTTCTTAAGGACTTAGAGATCATAACATAGAGATGGTAATGAGGTAGGGTAACACATGGTGTGACATTACAAAACCCGATGTGAATGTGGACATAAGCCCACACCACACCATGTGTCCCCTGAGGAGATTTTAGGTCAAGGGACCGAAAATGAAAGTTAGGTTGGGCCCAAGGAAAAGTTCCAAAGTATTCTTTCATACCCAATTATTATGGGGATTAATCCATTCATAGTTCTAAAAGTGGAATTGTAGGGTACCAGTGCCAGGGAAAATACTATCGTGGAGGTCTAGCCTACACACTAAAAGAAGTGGCATTTGATAGATCTTGTTTGTTCTTTAGGATGAGTGATTTTCATGTGAAGAGATAAATGCAGGATGTTGTTTCTATAGGAATCAAGCAACACAAATGCGTTGAAAAATGGTATGGTGTATGAGCATTACCCAACATGATGTCCCCTCAAGTGAGGACATCACAATGCAATGCCGTTTTTCATCGTTCGATCAGGATGATAATGTCATAGTTTAGGGTCGTATGATAGGACCTACCAATGAATTTTAACGTCATGCAATATAGACGTAATAGTTTAATGTTATGGGGGACTGGGAAGCATAGTTTATGGCCACATTTCCTTGAAACATACAGAAGAAATGAGGTCTTAGGGGTTAATGCATGTGGTGTGATGAGGCATACCTTATGTGAATGAGGAAAAGGACCAAACCCCATGACATGCGATTCTGGGGAATAAATATCAAGCCATATGCCCAAAAAAGGTCCGGGAAATATGGGGATGGACACAAACACGAAACGTCTAGGTGTTCATATGTATCCCAGGAGGATGGGAATCAAGCCATACATAGTTCTGAGAGGATGAGATGAAGGATAGACTAACTCCTAGAAGTGGAGTACGTGGTGCAGATATTCCAAACATGACATGAATGAGGGAGTTGTCCCACACCACACCACGAAATCCTATGAATACCTGGGCCAAATGGATGATCATGAAGGTAAATAGGGGAAACCTTAGTTGGACCTGTTGAAAAGATGCTCGGGCATTCCTACGTATACCATGACGATTGGAATCAAGCTGTACAATGTTTTAGGAATGGTATGCAATTTTACGTCTTGCGACAAAGATGTAGAGAGATCTGAGTTTGAGTTATTAGTGCTTGGACCATAGAGATGTGATGCTCTTACAAACAGGTGCAAACCTATACCAAATTCATAAGCCCACGTGATCTACGCTCGATGTGGGAAACAACGGTGGAGATGGTCTTTGCAACAAAATGAATACACCCAAAGGGGAAATCGGTGCAGGGCCCTAAATGATGCCTCACTGTGGATTTTCATCCTAACGTTCAAATAAGAACTGAGAGATAGTACCATGAGTATCTAAATTACACTTGGACATGATGGAGTGGAAAATGATGTGAATCACACAACCAGAATTTCTGAGCTTTATTGGGGTGGTGCGATGATGGAGGATAATTATTGTCCGTATTCAAAACATGACATCCATATCGTGTGACCTGAAACGGGAACAACAAATGAGTGTTGCCACTGACCATATTCGAAACATGGGACTTGTAACATTTTTTCATTCTAGTTCCTCGAGGGTGTTGTCCCAAAATGATAGGAAATCCCTTAGGCTAAGCATTGGTACCTTTCGGGGGCACTTTAGGATGTGAAATATGGTGAAGGAATAAATTAAGGGGATCATGAAGCCTGAAAATGGGAAATAACATGTCTTGTAGAATCCAACACTCTAGGTCGTAAACAAGATAGCTCCTAGGCACATCGGTGAATGGCCAATGAGGGTTGATGGGCCCAACTCAAGAGAAACTGACTCAAAAAGTTGAGTATAGGATAGGAAGATGAAGAGATCTCCGGAGAAATTGGTATGTGACATGGATGTTATAGACTCACCATGAATGAGAACATAGGACCATTCCATCCCGCATGTCCGTCTTGGAAGAACTCAGGCATGGGGGACAGAAAGATAATGGGGTTTATAAGAAATGGGGATTTTACCAAAGACTAAATTTTTGGGTGGTCCTATGTATCCCATGATGATGGGAATCAAGCCACACGTAGTTGTGAATGATGATGTGATGTTTTACATCATGCGGTGGCAAGGATGAAGATACGGGAAAGGTATCTCAATGAGGGATGTGTGCGGTACGAAGAGAAACCCAAAGTGAATGAAAACATAATCCCATGATACATCTTACGATCCCAAATAAAGACTTTGTCCAGGGGGCCAAAAATGTTGAGGGATCCCAGAGAGGAAGCCCCAACCAGTTTGCAATTTAACATCTTATCGTAAGGATGATAATGGAGGGGGGTCACAAGGTGATATATGTGGCGTTGCAAATATAGCTCGATATGAATGATGACAAAGATTAAAGGCCATAATGCACAATCCTGAGTGAGGACATGGGTCATGGTACCAAAAAGGGGTGAGGTACCAGATACAGGAAGTCTTGGCCAATTTTTAGTTTAACACCTTGCAATGAGGATGATTGATAACTTAGTTTAAGGTCTTAGAGCTTGGACCATAGACGCATGCCCCTTAATGCATGTATTTATTTCACAAAATTCCTAGGCCCACGTGAGAAATGCTCGGTGTGGGAAAAAAGAAATATGACCAGGATCTCCCCAACATTTAAGGGTACGAAATCTGAATTCACACTCTAAACCGAGGAAGACTGACGTTTGAAAGGTTATTGGGACAGTATGAACCACTACACCCAATATTTGGGGCATATATGGGTGGGGACAATAATGATGGATAACTTTTGACCATTTTTGAAACACAACATCCATATTGCGTGACCTAAAATGGAAACAAAAAACGAGTGTCAACTACTGGCCATATTAGAAACACAAGAGTTGTATCAATAGGTCCTCTGAGGTCCTCGAGGGCGTTGGCCTGAAATGATAGAATAAACCTTAGGCTAAGTATCTGTACCATTTGGGGGACCTTTTGGATGTTAAAGTTTATGCAATCCGAAGTTTAGGGAGTGTGTGAAGTATAAATGTACCCATGCAATTTAATATCAATCATGATAGAGAAAGAGGTGGACATCTCCAGGTATAGGGATATATAGTGAGGTCATGATGAAACCGATGTTAATGAGGGAAAAATATGGCACCACAACATGTTTTCTGACCTGGGGGGAGATACTGATGTTTAGGGAAGGACCTACAGACAAAATGTCTTGGCGTTCCTATGTATCCCATAAGTATGGGAATCAATCAACACTTAGTTCTTCAGTGCCATGAAGTTTAGCATATTTTGATAAGGATGTTGGAGAATAGAAGAACGAAGAGGGGGAACATTGTGAGATCATCATAATTCTGACATGGTTGGGGCCAAATAATCCTACACTACACCACATAGGATCCTCCAAGAGAACAATACCCAAGGGTAATTAAAGAGGAGTCTGTGGGCGTGACTCAAGATGAGGCATCCGATCATTCGTATGTGTCCCAAGAGGATGGTAATCAAGCCATATGTAGTTATCAAAGGCATTGTGAAGTTTTATATCATGCAGAAAGGATTTTGGACAGTTTAAGGTCGTCCAAGACCATCTATAGTTTAACATCGTGCATGACGACATACTGTTTAATGTCAAGAGGGACATAATATTTTAAGGTCATGAAGGACTAGATATAGTTTAACATAATGTGGGAAAACATAAAATTTAATTTCATGTGGGACATGACAGTTTATGGTCATGTAGGACCCTTACGCCGAGGTAAAGTATTTCTTGAGGAATTTGGCATTGGTGGGAGGAGTTATATGCTCACCATCTACGGTAACCAGAGAGTATGCGCTATTGGGGTAAACCTTGTGAATGGTGTAAGGTCCTTCCAATTTGGGTTCTAATTTGGGTGGTTACAATCCAGGTATCATTGGTGTTCTTAAGGCCAACACCAAGTCACCTTGCAAGGAAGCACAGAGGCAAACTCTCTTGTTGAATTCTCTTGATATCTTATTCTAATTCTTCTCCAGATTATACAGGGCACAAAGCCTATTTTATTCAAGCGCTTCTAATTTAGCCATATGAATTTTATCTATTTTATTTGGTGCTTGTTGATTAAAGAAAGTTTTGCGTAATAAGGGAAACTGAATCTCGATGGGAATGACGACCTTCGTTATTTACTATAGGGAGCATGGGGTCACTGATTTGGAATCATGAGTCGTAGTCCGATAAGCCTAGTGGGCACTGAGGAGCTTGTTCGGCTCACTCATCTTATTCTGAAAAACCATTTTTTTAGAAATTTAGAGAGGTATTTTTTGAATTTCGTTGATCTACCCATTTTCTTGTGCTTGATAGAAGGAGGTATGTTTAGAACAATTATTATACTTGGTGTACAATTTCTTAAACTCAGCTACCCGAAAGATGGTTCCATTATCGGTGAGGGTAGAGTGATGAAATATGAATTGCTAGATGATATTGGAGCTCACAAATTCAACAATTGAATAGGCCTTTACCTCCTTGAGCAGAACCACTTCTTCCCACTTGGAAAAGAAATCCGTGGTGTTTAGGATAGAACGACACTACCAAGCTTTCGTCAGTGGATATATTCACATGACATCGAACCATAGACCGTATAGAGCCAAGAGTAATTGGTAGTGTGGAGGGGATCTGTTGGATGATCCAAAATTTTGGCATGAATTTGGTATTCATGGAACGTCTTTAAAAACTCGATGCAGTTACAGATCATAGAAGGGAAAAAATAACTCAGTCTCCAGATCTGGTGATATAGTTTTGGCCTGTTCTGATGAGCCCTGCAAGAACTGACATGAAACTCCTATACAACTTGAGGAATATCAACTTCATGAATGAGACAAAGAATAACCCCATCAAACCTGCGCTTTTAGAGGATGAACTGAAGACGAGGACCTCTCTAGAGAGAAAACTACAACGCGTGAAATCAGATTCAGTCACGCTTGGCTCGATCAGCTGGGAGATTATGGTGTAGTAGGTATTGTATAAAGGGGGTCCTCCAATTTTGAGTTACTTCCAAAACTACGTCCGGGGGACCAGAGGGTCCTGATGTGGAGGCATCGATAGTAAGGTGGATTACCTACGAGCTGTCACTGTCATTTGAAGCGACGAGTGTTATGACTCTCTAATATGCCACAAGGATAATAAAATCATCTTGTTCAGGCTCTGAAAGTGATGCATCTAGGTCGGGAAAGGTGTCTTCTCGACCATTCTGGGATCGAGGAATATGAGTAACCTCTGGCCGATATGGGAACTGATCCATCAGCTGGAGGGTGTGTACCAAAAGTGGTATAAGATCTATATTTTTGACAACATAGAATCTATTGATCTGGTTGTTGACTAGTTGGGATTCCCCTTTAACATGAAAGTGGGGAACTTCAATATTGACGTCCATATCGAGGCTAGTAATGAGAGCTAGATACTCCTCCACATTGTCGGTGCAACCGTCTAATAGCACAAATGAATATGAGATAATGAATTGTACTGGGGTAATGAAGATGATTCCCTAGCCTACTCTGTTAAGCATGGGGTCATTGGTCCTTCTGCACATAGGGCTCTGGGAAGCACCATCATAGTGAATTTTCCTGGATGGATGGCTTGGTCTACCAAGAAGATTGCCTCATCAGAAAAAACAAGGTCCAGAGACTGGTCTGTGGGAGTTGGATGGACAATAAGGAAATCATCCAATGCATGCCCCTTTAATGCCTTATAAGGGACAAAACCGACATTGAACAGCTAGAGTATCACTACCCACTAAGCTAGATGGCATATCAACATGGTGCGGTTCAGGATGTAGTTAAATTGATATACTTAGGACACCATCTGTACCTCGTTGTGCTGCATTTAATGTCGTAATTTCAATACTAGGAATACTAGTGCAAGGAATATTTTCTCGATTGGGGATTATTTGGTCTCTATATCAAGGAGTGTGCAATTGAAATAGTATATTCTGTTATCCATCCCCTCTTTTTTCACATAGGCAAGAAGGGCACCGAGAGACCGTTCCCGGGTAGTCCCATACAGGACCAGTGGAATTCTGGAAATGGGTGGAATCAAAACCATAGGTTGGAGCATACATTTCTTGATTTCCTCAAAAAAAAGTATGGCCTTCTTAATCCCACTGATTAATCCTACCTTTCTTCATGAGATGAGGAAAGGGCATACACATGCTGGCCAAATTCTCAATGAATCGGCGTTTGTAGGCCAAATGGCCTTGAAAGACTCGATGCTTCAGATTGTTGCTCAGGGGAGACATCTAGTTAATGTCATTGATCTTCTCGAGGTCAATCTCGATGCCCCTATATCTGAAAACGATGCTGATAATATTTTCAGAGGTAACCTTAAGGGCACAATTCAATGGGATCATCTTTCGGTGGCAAGAACGAAGGAAGCCGAAAACTTTTTCAAGATCTAAGAGATGACCCTAAAGTTGGAGAGATTTGACCACACGACCATCCATGTAACATTCCACCAATGTACCAAGGATCGACTTATATATACATTTCATGGCATGCTGATAGGTAGAACCTTCATTCTTCAGACCGAAGGACATGACTTGGTAGTAAAAAGTAACTTGTGGTAGCCTGAAAGAGGTAGACTCCTCATCCTCAAGAGACATTCAGATTCTGTTAAACTCAAAATACCCATCCATGAAGGAGAGGGCCAGGAACCCACTGGTGGCATCCATCAACAACTCTATCATAGGAAGGGGAAAATCATCCATCAAACAGTGATGATTCAGATCCCAGGAGTCAATGTAGACTCTCATCTATTCGTTCTTCTTTGTGAGGGGATAATGTTGGATAACAATTTGGGGTTCTATACCTCCTTGATGAAATTAGATCTAATGTTCTTATCAAATTCATCCTCGACCAAAACACCATTAGAAGGGTGGATCTTTCTCGGAGGCGGCTTAAACCCACATGGATTTTTCATGAGACCAATGCGGTGGAGAACAACCTGGGGATCTATTCCTAATAGCTCATCATGAATCAAAGGAAATACATCACAGTGCTGCTTCAGGAATTCCACATACTACTATTTCTCTTCGATAGGAATAGCAGCACTAGTCAATGTGGGCTTTGGATCTGTCTTGCTACCAAGGTTCACCTGTACCAATTCATCGACCATGGTGGAGACACACACTTAGAAGGTCGTAGGAGCATCCTGTAAACCCTCTTCTTCACTTATGGAGGTGGGGTCCTCGACTGGAGGTGTTTCCTCTAAGTCAACGGATCCTGATGGGAGGATGGTTCCATCCTAAGCGGTGGTTGACACTGCATCAAGAAACTCCTGTGCTGTTGAAACCATAACGATGAAAGATGCCGACCCGATCTCATCTGGTCTTCGACCTATGGGTCCTCAAATGATGATATCAAAGAAAAAATGACACATTTTATTGATATGGTTTATTCTGGACGAGTGGAACATGCATTAATTGCATATTTCTATTGCAATGTGATGGAAATCCTGATATATTGTTTGTGTAGGGGCTCTGGGATCACCGAAACCTGATTTGTGTAAGAATATATGGTTATCTACTAGTGTCACTTAGATTTGGGAATGTGCTTCCCCCTTTCTCAAGAAACAAAAAAAGAATTACCCCATATCCGGGGTTGTAGCCTGAAATTAGTGGATTGGAAAGATATATGCATCATCCAGATTTTTCCACGGGATGGTCATAGTCGTAGCATGTTCCACCTCGTTATCTTGAATCTTCTTATCCTTTCTCTTGTAATTTTAAGCATCCAAATAGCGGGCATTACAAGAGGAAAAGGGAGACACGTCACATTGGAGTACACCCACTCGACCATTGATGGAATACTTAAGGAAATAGTGATACAATGATGGGACAACCACATGCAGGTGAAGCCATGGTCTACCCATTAACACATTATATGTCGTGTCCTACAAGACAACCATGAACTCAGTGTTGGATAGCAGCCCACCAAATATACGTTTAAGGCAGATCATTTCGACCGACGTCTGTTCCGTCCTATCATAACCTTGGATTTTCAAGTCATAGGGAATTATGTTATCCTCAGATATCCCCATATTTGGGAGGGTCTGTGTTAGGATTACGTTGAACCCAGAGCTTTTGTAGATAAGGAAATGAAGAACCTCCACACCATTAAAATGTCTAGTGATGTACAGTGGGTGGATGTGCCTCTATATAGTATAACCTTCATATTCTACGAAAAATGAGCTAATTGAATGGAATTCAGTATGATCAACTACCTCCACATGGAAGGCTTATAAGGCTGTTACCTACGCTCAAAATGGAGGGGGCTTCATAAAGCCTCGAGGAGAGATTCACACATATCCCGAGATAGGTGAAGGGCCCTGAGGATAGAGAGCCTCATCATAATGCTGAACAGATGCTTAAGGACATCATAATTCCATGCCAAGCATTAAATTCTTCTTACAAGATGTTTCTCTATTTCAGGAGGTATGGTGGGCCCTACAGGCAGGACCAACAGCTGATTGGTGCTTGGATTGTCCCACTGCTCACTAGTCCAAACCTATGGAGTGAATAATGGATGAGGGATAGATGATTAAGACATATTTGTAATGGAGTGTGGCTGATCACAACATAGATGTGGTTCCTCTAAATAATCCAGTAGCACAAAATGGTGGCGAAGGCGGACCTAATGAAATAATATGAGAAGGCTGCGCATGCTGAGAATTGCACTGGGCCTGCTGTCTGGTTTCAGAAGCATGCACAACCTGGAGGAAAGTGTTGATTGAGGAACTCTGATGACTGTTATAACTGCAACTGTGGCGATGCTGGTGACGTCTGGTGGTGTTGGGAAGATTCATCTAGTGCTCCTCATCGTCGGGAATCATGTAGGGGTTTACCAGCTCCATGGTGTTAAATGATGCATACCCATGACGTTCATGTGAATAATTCGACACCACTTGATAGATTTTTGGGGGAATCACCATATTTGGCGGCATATATTCACTGGGAGTACAAGATGAAAATGGATTCAGTCGGGGACTTTATTTTCCCTTGCGTTGCTGACTCCTACTCTTCTAGGAAGAGGAAGGCTAAGCTATTGACGTGGAAGTACTGGATATCGATGATCCATCGTCTTATGAAGGATCTGGTCTATAAATATTTTCATTGACAATACCATGGTCATGAGTGATTGACTTAAGATCTAACCAATCATCATACTTCTGGGACCCGCAGTTAGAAACCTGATGCCCCTCACCTTCATAGCCACTGTCGATGTCTGCCTTCACAAAAACACTTGACACATGTGCCAGAGCTGGGCCTAACCTGACTATGTTTTTATCAACCCCAACATGAAGCTAGACTTTAAACACATAACATTATTTGAGGGTGTTCCCTAATATCTGGTGATAATGGATGTAATTGGGGGCTATCAGTGAGGTCTGCCTCTTATGGTCTCCTATATTCGAGAAACCATACAATTCTCTATTCTAAGGAACATTGGAAATAACTTGGTAACTGAGCATTGTCAAATAATTAGGTCTATTTTATCCTATCTGGGAAGGGGGATCTGGGAGACTGGCCCTGTCAAGGGGATGTAGGAGCTTGTTGAGGAGGTGGATCTAGTTATCTTTTCTGGGTGGTTGCGGCACGTTTCATGGGGGTGCTTGCCGATTCTGAGGTGGGTGTTGCTAGGCTGGCAGTTGTGCTTAAGGTAGTGGTCATCTGCGGGGTTGTGGAGGTGGCTCTACATGTAATAATTCTAGTTGCATGGAATATTCTATTTGTTCCACTGAGGGGGGATCAGCCTTAGTGGCCCTTCTTATGGGAATTGTAGGGGAAATGACCGTGCTTGCTTAGGCGGCTACAAGACATCCTCTAGGTGATGGGCCTTATCAGAGAATTCTCAAAATCCCCCTGGGAAATTCTGGGTAAAGATATAGGGGACCAGTTTGGTCTTGAAATTCCCCACACACATTGTCAGCAACTTTTCTTGAGTCAGCATCATATCCAAGGTGTAAGTGAGACCCTTCCACCGAGAAAAAAAGGTTGCGACATGCTATTCAGGTATCTGATTACACTTGAAGAGGCTTTCAATACTCATCTTCTTCATGGTAGAGATGAACTCTTTGAGAAATGATCTACAAAGGTCTTCCAAGCTTGTGACTGACCCGATGGGTAGCTGTCCATACCATACAAATTCATGTCATTCCAATGCCTACAGCGGATCGCCCAACCCGTTAAAGGGGGATAAGGTGGGATTTCCAAAACCCGGGGGTGCTGAAATATCTTCAAACTTACCTGGATATAGATTTTCCTCAGGAGGGATGTACACCAATCACAATTCTAATGCCACAAGGCAAACAATGAGGGCTGCCTTCAGATCATCTAGTAGGGGTTCTTGTCTTAACGAGGATCCCTACCCACCAGTGCATTGGTAGGTTCTTCAATTTGATAAGCAGCTCCAATAGCTCGTGGAATGGATTTTGGGATGACTTTCAGAGCAGTTGGGGGAACATGAGTCAGGTCTCAGGGATTATCATTCCACTCAGGTGGATTTGGATACACATAACCCACCCTCATTCCACAAGTTCCAACCTCTATCCAGTATGTGTGGGAAGATCGTCAGGGTCACCTAGAGGCAATTTACTGGGGGGGGTAGTGATTGGCTCTACTACCTTGACCAAGGATCCCCATAGTCTGGTTGTCACTCCGCATCACACTCAGCAAGGTGGTCATCGACCATCTTCTTTTTCTCTGTGAGCTGTTGATGCAACACGAATTTTTTGGGATCATCATCTTTCTTTTGTACTAAGACAGACAAGTCGGAGGGTTTTTAGGCTAAAAGTTTCTTCTTACCCTTATTGGGGTTTTAGATGAGGACGAATGCCTCTGTGGTCATGAGAAGACCTAGTAGGTTTCTCTACTAGCGAGTAACCTTTCTCGATAGATCCATCATTTTTGGAACTCCTCCAGGGGTAAGTTTTCTCCAAGGAGATCTATCTGTTTCTCTTCCTCGTATAAATTGGCCATGTTTTCAGTGACTCTCCCTGGAGGCATATCCTTGATATCTCCTAACATGTTGGGCTGGCGCCAGATAAAACTGAAATGGAAGGCCACGTACTGTCCCCAAAAATAGATCTGCACATGGGGAGAAGCCTCTTGGATAATCCATTAGATCACATTAAATCTCTGAACACATCATTGTTGGAGGGTCCTTCGGCCTCATGGTGACTCAGATGTTGGGCCATGGGGAGTGCGGAAAAATCGAGCAAACGAAATTGTTGACCAATGTCTTTGAGGAGTTCCTGACTATTGGGGTAGGCCACTCGTCGATAACGAAGAAAAAAGTGAGTCACCCAGAAGGTCTAGTGAAATCATCCAACCTACTCCTCCATGGGTGATTTTAATGTACTGATATTCGACGCTAAGACTAGACAAAACATCACTAGGAAATGGATTTCCACAAGAATATCCCACAAAATCCTCAGCTCAGACTCGGGGTCTGGCCCTTCGTTTCAACACCCATTGGATGGAGGCAGCTAAGGAATCAGTAGCAGTACTGATGTAGACTGCTGAGACGGTATGTTAGCTGGTGTAGAATACAGAGAGAGGGATGAAAAGCTTACACATCTTGGGTTATCCTCCTAAAAGATAAGTGACTTATCCACCACATCATGATAAGATGGGATGGAAACCATAGTTTCAAGTGTAGGGACTACAGCTACTGGCGGTGGACTATGCCATTGCTGATCCACCATCGATACCCAGAATAACTCCTCGAAATCTCTAGTTTTGGAAGATAGTGATTATAGTGATGATGGTGATGATTGCACGGTCAGACTCCAGGGAGACACCAAATCATCATCCTCTTTGATGTATCTGCAGAGGGAGGCCTGGATCCATAGGACCTCACATTCCAGAAGTATGGGGACGATACATCTCTTCCTTGCCCCAGCCCCCAACATAGAGGATCAATGTTAGGGTTCCACCGTCGAATCCTATTCCACCTCAGAATCTGAGAAGTAGACTTGTTTGATCAGGGTCTGAATCTTCCCAACATTATTTTAGGGTGGCGGTGACCCACCCACCTACCTTGAGATGGATCTTCAGGATAAGGTAGATTTTTATCTAATAGATGACCTTTGGACGAACTGGTGCTAGGGCGGAGAGGACTTCTCCCTTGGTGAGCCGGGGTACGAGGAGCACCTAGAAAAATTACAAAGGGAACACAGGGAGGACCTCAATATCCACTGGCTGATGTGCGAAGGTAATCTCAGCAGGACGTTTTGGAGTGGGGAGGAGATCCATTTGAGATGGTATGAGCATGGGTAAGACCACCATGCTTAATCCCTTTGGTAGTTTATGTTCTTGGAGGGTCCTCATACTGGTTGAGCCGAACATGGGTAGGACCTCCATGATGGGTGCAGATAAAGCGAGGATGACCTTCACTTCTCTAATTTCTGGGGAAAGAAGGATCTTTTCCATCTTTTGTAAGTACATGGGGAGTCCCACAACCGATGGTTGACCAAATGTGTAACATCTCTACACCGGTGACCTGTGACAGTTAGAACAACTCCATACCTGATGTCATGAGTGAGGAAGACTCTTCCTCATTGTGTGTCACTACAGTTGGGAGGACCCTCATTCGTATTGAAGATGGTGTGGGAAGGACCTATAAACCGATCTTGTGAGAGGGGCAGACATGCACTCTCATTGGTGATGGTATGGGGAGGACCTCCGTACTGGGTACCATCACCACTGGTTAGCCTGTAACAAATGCTACCTACTACGGTGACCAATATAGTCGACGCAGCCAACCCGTGGGGTGGTTGGGGACTCATTCTAGATCGAGAATATAATATCCCCTTCTCATTATAAATTTGGAACTGATGATATATGCCAGTAGTGTCACATTCCATGGTAGTCGTTGACGTTGACGCCCCTCAGAGAACATCCTCCTCAGCCTTCTCCTGACGCTGACATTAGGTTAACCGGTCTGGGGCTGACTGTATAGGTGCATTTCTCATATGTTCCTAAACCCCTGGGGCGAAGTGGCACCACTGGAACGACATTGTGGGAGCCCTCCTTGAGGGCCCCTGGAGTGGAATTCCAGCTAGGCTAGCTCGGGCATCCCTAACCTCATTAGTGTAGGGGAGGGTGTCATCAAAGCATTCTGGGGAGAGGATCCCAAAATGATTATAAGTCGGTGTGGAGAGAAGAATCTCCTTGTGCGTCCCTTGGGGGTAGTGTTGGTGATGATGCATAGAATCTTTTATGTCTTGACGGGCCATATCCTAGTTTGGGATTACTCTTTAGTCCTCATATCATCAAATAAGGTAGTGAATTTTCCATCTATGAATGAATTCAGATAGGGAGATGGGGAATAGGCACACATCGGATGTGGATATGCAAGTATACATGGGGGAAATGAGTTCACGTGGGAATGTCATGCTGACGTTGTCCTTGCCCCTGCATCAGTAGGTGGGCGATGACCGATTTCCTGATATGAATGCTTGGGACCTGGAAGGTAGGTAGATTAAACCATTATTGTGGAAAGAAGAAAATCGATGTCTAGTTCCCCAGCGCCATTCCATCATCCATGGATGGTAAGAAGGATCCACACTGAAAACGTTGTAAATGTGGATGTCCTATGATTAACTAACCCAAATTCTAGTGAGTTTCGCGCCAGGCCCACTATTTTTTTGGAGGGACCCATCGCCGAATACATGGATCCAGTGACACGCTAGTCCACTAATGTCTCGGACACTACTAATTTCAACATTGAGAAGATGAAATTCACGCCAGGTTCCCCATTTCTGTTTCCAAAACTTTCACCGGGGAGAACATCCACTTTTTGGGGAGGACACGCTAATTTTTCCCTACATTCCCACATTCTAAAGATGGGTTGCATCCATCGCTTGTTTAGGGACATTTTCTCATTGATCAAAATGGGATGATGGGATATCGATTCATCCTTTTATGGATTTATCCTCAGAGATTGTTACCTAGTCCGGGTCTCCCTTATAGACTTAAGATGTTGTTTGTGAAACTCTTCCTAGTGACATGTCTTCATGGTCACTGGTTAATTACACTGCTTCAATCAGGACATTCCAAGGAGTACGGTTAGGTTAGCAACCTTCAGTCAGGGGAGTAGTCATGTTAGACCTCGCTGGCATGTCTGGACACTGGAACACTAGTGCATCTGGGTTTCTTCTCCTTATAATAGGGCTTCTCAAAGGTGTAGGTTACTGAGGTATCCCACATCTAATGTGGGGGATTATATGCCATAGGCATGTCGCTAAGGTTTTTCTCTGCTTCCCATGTTTGACAAATGGTATTCCACTAGTTTAACATATGGAAGAGATGGATCATACTAATCATAATCTTTATGGGAGGATGAGATGGGTGTAGCCCCTAGAGGGATCACTGATACTGGGGCTAACATGTGGTTAGTTACCTGATTGATACTAGGAGCAGTGAGAGAGTGGGTAACACGATCTCATTAGGATGTGGTATCCTGTGTAATAATCAGGATGGATATAGATTGTTGACAATGGATAGTGAGTGAGATGGAGCTAACATGAGGGCGATGGTTTTGTTGGGATTGAGCCTCGAAGAGCCATCCTACAATCCCTGTGGTAGGGAATCATAGTCTGTGCAGTTTGGTGGGGTGATGGGACACCTGAGGAGGTGACCCATATTGGTGGGACCCCAAGGAAGTGGATCCTCTACGTTGGGGCATGACCTTCCAAAAACACCTAGGCTGGATGGAAAGACTAGTATGAGGCATGGGTGGTGGTCTTGAACCTCATGGAGGAGTCCTACATACCCTTCATTAGCATGGATCAAACTACATGTGGTTTAGAAGGGGGGCATAGAATCGGGGTGTGTGTAGAGGACAAGGAGACCAAGGTGTTGTTTGGTGCATATGCGTGGTTAGAATCTCGAGTTGGTATGATGGACGAGGGGCATACCAGAAATGTGGGTCCCAACAAAGTGGACTACAATGGCTTATCATCAATTGCGGATCACAATGGACTTCCACTGAATGGGGTTCCAAATCTTACCATCGCTTGGGGAACACAACTGCTTACCGTCAGTTGGAGAACAAAAGGGCTTACCATCGGTTGGGGAACACAAAATCTTGCCATTGGTATGGAAACAAAATTTCTTAATATCGATTGTAGAACACAACGGCTTACTGTCGGTTGGAGAACACAACATATTACCATCAGTTGTGGTTGGAACTGAGGGAGGCATCCTACGTACCTTGTCTATGAGACATGATTAAAAGGACATGTAGTTTAAATAAGTATATATTAGCGTCATGCGGGATGAAAAGGGGGTGCACAGTTTAGCATCGTGCAGGATGAGGTTGAACCGATGTGAAGGGGTCGAGACATATGGGTGTTGGGCATGAACCTCAGGGAGGCTTCCAACGCACCTTTACTTGGAAAGGATCAATGTCCATGTAGTTCAAAAGTATTTGGTAAACCGATGTGAAGGGGGCAGGACAGATAGGGTTGGGACATAACCTTAGGGAGGCTTCATACGTACATTTCCTTGGAGATGATCAATGTCAATGTAGTTCTGAATGTGGATTGTGGCTTACGCTCTAGGGATGCCCACGAATGATGCCATGGTTGATACATTGTCTAATCCCACATGAGACATGCTGGAGGTAAGAATCAAGAGGCAGAAAAGACCTAACGATCACGTCAGGAAAGGTGCATCTGTGGGGAGTGGAATGGGGCTTTTGCATGGTTAGTGGACCAAATAGGAAACAAGGGATTTTGTGTGGTTAGCAGCCCATGGAGATGGACATTGGGACTTACTACAGGATGGATGCCTGGTGGTGGAAAATCGTAGAGGGGGAGGGACAGGATAACAAGGGTCCTTGTGCCCCTCTTGCCTCTTAGTCTTTGTCACCGAAGAAGAGAGGAGGAGCATGGGTTCTGCCTTCTAAAAGAGAGGCTAGGGGCTGACACAAAGATGGTTTCCCTTCCCTCTAGATAGGAACCACTCTAGTAGAGAGGATTTCATTCCATGTGAGGAATGTATAACTCTTGTGGAGTCGAGCGGGCATAGATAATGTCTGAGATGGGGAACCCCATGTATGATGCACAGGGTGAGGCCACATTTTATCATCTTGCATTGGGGACGATGGTGATTGAATGTTTGACATCCTACAGCTCGGATGAGGCTTGTTCAGTCTGCATGCCATGGAATTATGTAATAGATAACCACCAACCCTTGGGGAAGGGAAGGAATCCGAAATGTCGTGGTTAAGGGGTGTTGTGGAGCGATCCACAGAGGGGTCCATGTTAGCATGGCTATGAGAATATAAATAGCCATTTGTGTGCCTATTCAAAGAAGAATGAGGCAATGAAATGCAATGTGAAGCACCACCCAAGGGGCATTGAATTCAATTATTACAAACCTGGAGGGTCGTATGAGAAATGGAGGTTCAGAGCAAGGGGGTTCCCAAGAAGAGGTCTCGTGAATCTCTAGTTCTCCATGTAGTGGAGGGGCTTTGTGAAGGGGTATGCTTCATGATGTGGGTTTTCCAAGCCTAGGAATAGGGTATAGGTTCACATGGAGGGTTCTTCATGAAGTAGAAAGTCTCTCATGAAGTAGGGCTTCATGAAGAAAGGGTGTGTTGCAAAGCAAAGCACTGCAAAGCAGTGTGCCTCGTGAAGCACAATGACCCCACATCAACATGTGGTTCACATGTGCATGAAAGGTACTTCTCAATGAAGGATTTATTTGTGAAAACCTGAGTCCCCATAAGGATCTCCTTCCTTTTCAAATGTCCATGGGATTCATGAAGGGCGCCCTTTCTTGAAGAGGGGTTGTATTTAAGCCAAAGGAAAGGCACTTCGTGATTGTAAAGTACCTTGAAGTGATTATTTTTCACATTGCAGAAAGTGATTCCTGATTTGAGTACTGACAAGGAGAAAGGTTGGTGTATCCTTCCTCTTGGATTGGGGTAATCTCGATATATATTGGCAAGAGGCAGAAAAACGTAGGTAGCACATGACCTGAGGCCACATGGTTCTCTTTCGTAACCATAGAGCCTCCCGCTTCATTGCATCATGGCGGGTTTGAAAACATATTTCTTATCACGGAGCCTCCTGCCTCTTTTTATTGTGGCAGCTTCACAAAATTCTTTCTTATCACAGAGCCTCCTTCCACTTTACTTCATGGTGGATTCAAAAACGTCTCTAGTATCGTGGATCCTACTTCCTCATTGCTTTGTGGAAGATTCACAAAATCCTTTAGGATCGCAGAGCCTCCCGCCTCCTTTCTTCGGGGCGGCTTCAGAAACCTCATTTGGATCGTGCATCATCTCGCCTCTTTGCTTTGTGGTGTCTTAAAAAAGGAGGCATCTTTGCGCCCACCACGGCATTGTGGGGCTCTTCGAACAGGCTTCGTAAGGCAGCATGAATGGAGTTGGTATCCTCTTTCTATTTCCTTTTCCTCATCACATATTTTAGTGCCAACTAATACCAACCAAAATATGGAACCAATAGACACTATATAAAGAACATTAGTTTTTCTACCTCTTTCTCATACCACAAGATCATATTGGGTCACATTGAGGGAAAAAATTTAGGATATGATATTGTAGATATCAAATTCCATCAGAGGATGGAAAATATATTATTAAAATTGGGTTGATGAAGAGTGGTGTCCACCCTTATGAGATATAGGTTTCTTTCAGGATACACTAGGGAATGCCGCCACTCCATGACCACCATTTGAGAAACAATAGACTTGATGATGCTAAATATATTTCATGTAAATTTTATTTTAACAGTCTCCTGAGTGTGATTACAAGGTGATGTTTGTTGTGGTGATCCTGAATTTTAATTCTATTGATCATTAGTTCACACAAATAATAGATAACTATCCCAATATAAGGGACTTTACTGATTTAATTAGTGGGAAATACTAATCCTCTTTGATTATTTTATTCAACTATATCAGCTTCCAAGATCAAAATACAACATAATGGTTATATATTGTACTTATTGGTTGGTTAACACCCTCTTTATGAATGAGAAGAGAATTATAAGCTTCTTCTTGAAGGTGATGTCCCTGGGGAATATTTCTTCCGAGAAATTTCATATTGAGATATCAGAGATTAAAAATATTGAGAGCTTACTACAACAACTTATCTTATATAGAATGGATTTCATGATTTACTAGTGGTGAGTGGTATGATTCCAAACCATTCCCTTCATATTTAGAAGAATGATATAGAGGAGGTGTAAGATTCTCGTTTATAGGTTATAGGTTATGGGTCATCCTCTGATTCTTGGTATTCATGACCTCGACCTATGCTTTAGTAGAGCCCACATATCTAGAAACTATTTCTTCATTGCATTACTCAATGTAAATTTCTCATCCTATGTCCACTAATAGATTGATAGGGATGATGTTCACTAATTCATTTTGGGAAACTGGAATCATGTTATCATAATTTTAGTTACAAAGTGACTCTTTATTTCTCATATCCTTTTTAAAGAGTGTATCAATGATTTCTCCATGACCCCCTTCCTCAATGGGGAATTTTATCTTGTTAATTAATTAGGGTTTTAACTTATATATTAGATGTTCCCCTATATTGGTTCTACGTATGGTGATTCTAAGGGAATCTAGGGCCATCCTTGTTGATTATTCCCTAGAAAATAGGGTAGTTTCATAAGGCGGTAGGATGACTGAGACCCTGGCTTCAAGTAATCACCATCCAACCTAAAGAATAACTATATATTTAAATTATAATATACTAGTTCCCCCATATATATGGGATAATAGTTTTCTAAAGACTCCAACAATTATTCCTAAACTGACTAATGTTTTGAAAAATATAGATGTGGTAGTAGTCGTAAATATTCAGCCTTACCTAAAGACTGGGGTTAAATTATAGTATCCACCAATATATTAAGAACTCACGGAGGATTGTATAACCCCATTGGTGGTGGAAGTTGTCGAAATTATCCCAACCCATTGGATTATCTTTCTCAATGTTTTAATCTATTATAGTTTTTAATGAAATATTTATAATTTAATACATTTTCACTTGATCCTGAGAAAGGTAATGTGATTTATTATATTATGATGTATTTCAAACATATAGTTTACCAATGAATGGATGATCTATTTTTCTTATGTACATTACATTCACATCCTTTCAAGAGGCTTATATTAGTATCTTATAAATAGTACTTCCTCTCCAGTTTCCCCAGTTGACTACCTTAAATGTTGGATGGTTTTTTATTATCAACCAAATAGAATGCATGTTTTTTGGGACTATGTATACTACCATTGAAATCATATTGTTGGATGTTGTCTTAAAATGATTCTACTAGCCAAGGATCTATGAAAAATGGAATAATCTATACCTTCACCATCTAAAGTTACATATGTGAAAAGTGGCACCAATTAATATTTTTTGGAGTAATACTGAACTATAGAGGAAAGAATATAAAAACCCCTCATAGTGTGTTTCTGATATTAGGATCTATTGTATTGATAAATTAGTAAGGTATTTTTTTGGGAAATATTTCTCATTTTCTAGATATGATCATTACATCTTGGATAAGAGAGACTCAGAAAATTTATCTAGTGAAGGGTTTCCCACATGTTTTGGCATATATAAGCAATGTATTCCTCTGCTACATTAGAAATTTCATTATAAAGAGTGATAGTGGGCCAAAATGTATTCAATAGGTTTTTATCATATAAAACATTCCATGTATCCATCGAATACTCATCACATTCCTATAAAACACTCAGTACATGATCTGACCATCGTGGTTTGTTTCCTCATGGTTTATTAGAGGTGGGATGATTTTATTCTGCTGATTGGGTTTGTGTACTATAAGAAGATTTCAGTGTTAATGGTTTGATAAACAATTCTCATTCAAGTTTTTCAAAGTATGAGGTAATTATCACAGTGTATTATTAGAGGGGAGTACCTTCTCATCATGATGGACTGTAACTGCAAGGAATTTATTCATAGTAAACATTTAGTGTAGTATAATGGGTAGGTCCTTCATGCTTTTTTATCTTATCACAATGATAGGAAATTGTAGATATGGAATCACTAGGAGACTTATCTTGAATTACTATTATGTGTTTTCAAGGATGACCTTCAAGGAACATGTTCAGAAGAGGTTATTCAGAACTAGTGGTCAGAGTATCCTTGGGAGGACATTCATAAATGAGGTTGGTATCACATTCTGATAAGGAGTGGGAAGAGTGTTCCACACCAATCGATATTAATTGAATGGCCTCATGAGTATTTGTGATGAACAATAAAGAAATATTTACTTAATTTCATTCTTATTTCCTCCTTTGGAATGATATTTTTTTATATATTATACGCATATATGATAGATGTACTTTATATATGGGAGTTGTATCAGATGACTCATGATCTATTTATATAACATGTTTTTAGGATCCTTGGAATTAATAGATAATATGATAATATTTATTATATTCCACTAGAATATACTAATGGATCTATTTTGGATGTTAGAAAATATGTTCCTTACATTTAGATAATATAGATCTATGTTGTCATTCTTCTTGAGGTTGTATGTAAGCATGAATTTGTTCATGCTTCTATGATTCTATCAGAAAATATTTCATGGACTTCAAGATTGATTTGTGAACATGAACCATATCTTGTATTCCTACGATTTAATGATAACTATATTGCTAAAGGGGCGTGTAGATATTGTTATACCCTTGTACATACGTTGGAATTTTCCAACAAGATTCTTCTTCATCTATGAGAGATTGAGTATGGGCCTTCCCCAGAGGGATTTGTAAAATATTTTGATCACTATCTTCTACTAAACCATCCATGACCCACTAGAAACTTAATTCAATATTAGAATGAATATATTACATAATATATATTTCATCGATTATACATTATTGTTCATCCTTAGGTGTAATGAGAATGTTTCCATATTCATTTAAGGGAATGGGTATATTTTCCCAGTATTTTCGTCGATTTTTTATAGATTAACCAATGATATTTATTTGTGGGGTTTGGAATATATTATTTTCCTTTTTTTATTGAAATATAAATAAAATAATGGTATGTATGAATAAGTATATTAGATTTCTTATTGATTTATACTGTAATATATTAGTGGGCTTCTTCAATGGTAGAATTAATGTTTTTCTTTATACCTATGGTTTTCAGCTCATCATTAACTGTGAGATCTCCAAGTCTACTAGGTATGAGTGATCAACTGAGTGATATACTAGGTTTATTCCTTATAAGGATCATTAGGGTTAGTGGTTTCATGAAGTTGGTAGTGTTATCCATAGTCAAGTGCTCTCCTGGGTAACCTTGAACCCATAGGACATCTTGGATGAATTCATAATCTACCTTTCAATGTTAAGGAAGATATGGGTTATGTAACTTTATGGATAGGCTACCAATATGGTTAATGGTGAGAAACTTTATGACTAGATTCATTGTGTCATTCCTACAATGTGATGGGAATAATGGATTTAGATCATAGAGACCATTTTAGGTCACCTACAAGGCTAGGACAATACCGTGTCAATAGTACTCCCCTACCATTGTGTTTTCCTCCTAGTGGTTGAGATTCCTAGTAAGTTACATTATCCTCATATTTAAATGGGTCACAACTCTTGCTGTAACCAAAGAACAAAAAAACATGCTCGATGAGGAATCCATTTATTTGTTTGGAATAGAGCTCTTGAGAGTGTTACTGAATGGACATGATGAAAACATGAATATAGAATAGTGTAACATCACAATTAGGATTATATTAAACTAATAATTCTCATAGTTAAAATGTTGAAATTAAGTTTAAAATTTTTTAATTTCAATATGTGAAATATAGTTTCCATGTATTTGAGGTAACCTATTTTTTCTCTAATAAAAATACTAATGTCCGGTTAACCATGTTTGTTTCAACTGAAATGGGGTGTCCTGACACTTGATTATGAGCTAATGAGTTGGAATTCAGAAACATCATGCGGGTTACTATTCTTTTATGGGATATTTTTCAATAGTGTTTATTTGTGGAACCATAATATCCCACAAGATCCCAGATCCATGATTGATGTATCAATATGGATCTTATTTCCATATGATAGTTATCTCAATATTTTCATAATAATGATGCTTGAAAACATACATTGTTAAATAGGTAGGGAGGTTTGTCTCATCCCACACTATAGGGGGGAATTATTTCTTACTCTAGGAATCTCATAAAAATTTAAATCATTTTTGTGTAACCTTTCCATGTCCTAGTATGGGACTTGTTACCCCCATGCTCGTAATCAATTATTATCATCATTCTATGTGAATTTCTGTACATATCAGTAGTATCCCATGGATTTTAATATCTATATATATGAGTGGGCGTCCATCAACAACTCTTTTTGTATGTATTATTGGTTATCCATATTTACCTTTATGGTACTTAGCAATTCTAGATATAGTTGAAAACGGTTTGATACTACATAGCTGGACACTCTATAGTTTATTTTTATCATGGACGTCGATAGATATTTGGGGGTTCATTATCAAGACAATGAAAATGACATCCTATGTTATATTTACAAATAAATCAGAACACGCATAGTTTGATTCCACTTGATGGTCCATGTCATACCTTTTATGGTCATGTGATAATGACCAATCTATGAAATTTGACCTCACACAATAAGGATGACACATATTAATATTTACTATAATTTTTTGTGTGGGAGTATTCATGAGTGTGCCCTTTTATATTTAATTGACGGGAAATATTGTAATGAGGATTGGTTGATCTCACAAAAGATGCAGACTTGTGTGGATGGTCCCAATCCGAAATATGGATTGATAGGAATGATTTTATAAGTCCTAGATGGAATATATCCCTTGGAATCAGGGTACGATACTATGTATAATATTACCCAATAAAAGTGTGGTCCATTTGGAATATGGACTTAGTGGATGAGTCATATTAACATTAGGGAGTAGAGTCAAGTGAGGAAAATACATAAATGATCTCATGTGGAATATTTCCCCATGTGGGTTAAAATAGAATATTGAGGATGTTATTTTTGAACTTTAGAGAGGCATCCAATTTATCCCATTTAAATATGAATCAAATACCATGTAAATTGAGTGAAAAAGTTTACGGTCACCTGAAAAGTATGTATCACGAATTTAATCATTATCTATTGCGGATGGTGTCATGTAATTTGACATTGTGCGACTTGGAAATTTGTTCCCTGAAAACTATGATAGTATAGGATCATACAGGGAATCATTTTTCCACTTAGTAGTGGAGGAGAGAAGCATACAAGGTTCTCTTTCTTGATAATTATATTCTTGTGGACCACAAGACCATTGATTGGAAAAGAGAAAATGTAGTCAATGGACATTTTCAGAAATTCGTTAGAGGAATTATCATAGTAAGGGAACTAGAAGTGTAGTAATTGGTCTTATTCCCATTATGGTTCCCATTCCCCAAAATTGGACAAATTTATATATAAGTAAGCTAGGATATCGTTCTCAATACTAAGTTATCCTAGTATAATTTCATAGTTTTATGGAATTATTACTAATTTAATTATGGTTATGATCCACATTATCATGTTAATTTGAGATTTTAAGTCCCCTAGGGACCCTATCTGTCAGGGGGACACCCCAGAGACACTACGTTTAAGAGCGTTCAGGTTCAAAACAGATGAAAGACAGTGTTCATTCATTGAATGTGTCTATTATGTGGCTCCTGAATATGTCTTCATGATTTAATATATAAATATAGGCATTGTGTAAATGGGTACCATGTTCTAGGGAATGGAAAAGTCATGGTATTGCAAAATCATGATAAAAATAGAATCCTTTTATAGCAAAGGGCCTTTGTGTGGATTCTCTATTGTTTTGGATTAAGAAAAGAAGATTATCCTAATAGAGGAACTAGAGTATGTATCTTACTAGTGAAATACCCTAGGTAATGGTTCAACCAAGTGGATGACCTAGGGTGGTGGGTCTACCATGTTGATAACCTTATGATATGGTCCAACCCAGTGGATGAAACTGTGAAATGGACCACCCATGTGGATGACCGTGGGTGATGGGTTGTAAAGGTAGAATACCTTGGGAGATGGATTTATTAAGTAGATTACCTAATATAATGGGGTTTTCAATTGCATTACCCTATGCGATGGGTTTCCCTAGTGGATGACCATGGGTGATGGGTCTATAATAGGGATAACATTTGGGGATATCCATACTCATGTGAGTCACCTTGGGTGATGATTCACCTAGGAAAATATCATAAGAAGGGCCATTCACCATAGTGTATAAAAACATAGTACAAATAGGTATTTCAAAAACGTTTTTACCATCATATGAAACTACAAAAACATGGGTTAATTTCCCATGGTATTAGAGTGGTACAAGCTGCCTGAAGAAGGCTTTGGAAACATAGGCACAAAAGTTTCAAGCGACTCATTCTTTTCCCAAAGTTATTAAATCATGAGTTATTAAAATTTTAGGGGGTATATAAATATAATAATATATATTCATAGTTAAATAGGGATTGAGAGACACATCAAAGGTTGCTAGAGGAGACCGTGGGAAAAGAAGCTTGGTTGAAAAGGGGAGACCCTAAGAGAGGAAGGCTGGGTGACTAGGGGAAACATTGGGTGATCTAATGGGAATTATTTCAAGAGGGTTTAAAATTATTCTCTCAACACATTTTTTCCAAAAAATGGAGAAAATAGAGATTAATGGGTTTTCCATGATTATCAAATGGACATGTTATCTTTTATTTAGGCTCAAAATTAATTCTATCATAGATTCATGATGTTTTTGGTATCTCTTGATATATATCTTGTGTTTCTGAGAAAATGATACTATGATGACTAAAGATGATACTATTTATTTATGGAATCTACATGGGATTATATCTCATGTAGAAGAAATGTATCATGTGTTATAATAGGGAAATTATAATGTTGTCATCCTTTCATGGTTGGTTTTTATCAGAATGTTTTTCTGGAGTATCTTATAGGGTTAAAAACAAAAAAGGACATAGAGTTTTTGAATGACATAGTATTAGGTGTCAAGCCTGTAAATATAACAACTTATTATATGGTTTTAGTTAAGCTCTAATTTTTTAGAGTAAGTATGCATATAATTATTTATTGATATTTGTCTAAGATTACAAAAAATTTATTATTGAAGTGTATTTTACACCATATATTGATTAAGGATACCATTAAAAAATGGTATCCATTTTCATGGATCAAAGATTTGATTAATTATTTGAGTGGAGATATTTGTTCTTATAATTATTGATCTCTAATTGGATAATAATCATTTGAGGGTAAAATATATGGATGTTCCTAAGATATCCATTCAAACATGGGGGAATCCTTATGAATTTTTGGTGTTCTCCATTTTGGAAAATAACACACAAGAAATGTTTAATCCAATGATAAACTATGTATTCTTGATTTGTACAATTTTTTTGGTTGTGAATATTAATGATATATTGATATAGCCACTAACATATAATGAGGTGGGAGACAATATATCTATAGTGTTAGATACATTACACGATCATTGATTTTATAAAAAAATTTGTTATCTCAATTCTTCATTAGAGTTATTATTTTTATTAAGAATATTATTTTCAAAAATAGGTTATTTTTTGATCCTTATAAAGTTGTTAGTGTGATGTCTTGAGAAATCCCCAAGAATATGTTAGAGATTCAGTGTTGCTTGAGCCTTGGTGGGTATTATCACTATTTATTCTAAGACTTCTATTAGTAGGCTATTATGATGATGGTGTAGACTATGAAAGGGTTTCGTTTCTTTAGGATGTTAATTAAAAGGACGTATTTAATGAGTTAATGGTGGGATGACATGAAAATATATTCTTACCTTGATGAGGCGAGTGATACACTTTGAGGTGTATTTTGATTCCTATGGTCCGGGGTTAGGATGAATTATGATGAAAGATAAGGGAGTAGTGATATATGTTTCTCAAAATATTAGGTAGTATTAGAATAACTACACTACACATAAATGTGATTAGGATGTGGGTAATTATGATCTGAAATTTTGTAGACATTATCTATTCCTTGATATTTTTATGTACACACCAATCATAAAAACATGAAGTATATATTCTCTGGAATCTATTAGAACCTATATTAGAGGAGTTGGTTTGAATATCTTCATGAATTTTATTTCTATATTCTATATAATACTAGAAAAAATAATTTAATTACACATTCATCGTATAGGAAATCCCTAGTGGATGTTGTCTGTGAGTCAAAAGAGGAGTTGAAAGTCATGTATCTATTCTATGACTCATATCATTCTATGTTTAAATAGAATGGAAGAATAATTTTATAATGTTTAACAATGCTATCATATTTATGAAATGAATAATAGAACGTAAGAGTTTAGAATACAAATGATGAGTTTTTAAATTTATATTTTATGATGTGGAGAAGATCAGTGGAAAATCCCTTAATCATGATTCTATTTTTTATTTTAATTGGTGGAATTTTGTTTTCATGGATGTACAAGAAGTTTTGATGATGGATTTAAATAACTTTTATTGGAAATATCATCCTTGTTTTATCCATTCTATAGTGTAAATTGGAAGAGTTCACTATGCTAAGACATTTTTTGAATGAAAACCCCCATATCTTTGGTTTTGAAAATCATAATAAAATTAATATTTCATTTCTTTTGACATTTTGTTTTTTAGATCTATTTAAGAATATATAAATTTTAATTCACATGTTCCTATTATCTAATTTTAACCATACACATCTTGAACATTATTAATTCACCTAATACATTTAAATCGGGAGATAAAGTGGAAGTTGATTATTTTTTTGGAAGTGAAAGCTGTTCTTAAGGAACTAATAGTTTTCAATTTGAATGTTTCATATTATAATAATATTAAGTATTTAGAAATTTTTTTAGGAATTAATAATATAACGTTATCTAAACCAAGTTTATCTATGAGCCGTGAACTACATAATTTATTTAATAATTACATTTCTATCAGTTTTTAGGGAGTTCATATATATTTTTTATTCTATGGAATTTATTCTAAAATCTATATGCTTTTATGATTTACAATTTCAAGATATAATAATTTCATTCAAATTATGTGTTATAAAAGTCATTATGGGGAAATGAATTTTTGGTTAATTATTTATAGTCTGTAGTTGTTCTAGTGTAGGACTTACTACTCATCATGTTATCAAATTAGATCATGTGGATAGATCTTGATGTTTCTTACATTTTTTTAAGATGTTTGAGAGTTGGACTTGTTCTTCTTAATTTTTTAGAGGCTTACAATTTCGAAAGGTGTTTTTCTTTTGGATCAAAGTATCAATCCTCGTAAATCAGTAGATTTCAAGTGAAGGGTTCCATTTACTATAATAGTTTATATACTATAATTGAATTTTATTAATAGAGATTGTAAATTATCTTTAACTGGTCCGGACACCCAGGTACACTAATACCCAAGCTAATATAGACATCTCATGAAGAGATATTTTGATCCCCATGGTTGGGTGACAAACACCTCGAATCATACAAGATAAAACATGGAATGGTTTGTACACATTAAAGTGGAATGAACAGTTACAAGTCAGTGCAATCAAAAGAAAACTCTGTAGGGGGAACTATACCAGAATTAAAACATTTAAAAAACCCAATATGCAACCACCAAGTACTAGAAAACCAAATAAAAATTCCAAGCCCCAATAGACACAACACTTGAGGATCAAATGATTAATAATAAGAACCATCTTTAAGTTTCACGTTCCCCTTTCTCAAACCTTGAAGGAGATAATGTACGAATGATTGAAGGCACTGGAGAGGTGTGAGCTAAAATCCCAATATGCTCTTCAAATTATTCGATAATATGATCACAAATTTATTAATCAAATCAATATTTAAATTTAAAATAACCATGAATGAATGTAAATAAACAATATCTAAAACAAATCATGCTATTCTTTTCAATTAATGGATATATTACTAAAAAATGACTAAATAAACATGTTATATAAAGTAATGTATAAAAATATTTCCCAGAATGTGTAAAATAGTTTACAAAAAAGTCAATATATATCAAAATAACAAAAATTTAGGAACATGGTCATCTTCCAAGTGGTATGATAATTCATGGTTATGGGATTCTCACACACTCAATTCCTAATCTAGATAATCTGTTCACACACATTCGTTTGTCGTTGGTCGGAGAGCAGAGATCACCATCCCATTGGGGATTTAACCTACTTCATATGTTTTATTTGAGTTATAAATCATCTATATAGTGTTTTCCAAAATGACACACTAACAACCTAGGCCTTCATGTTCTCTAACAATAAACAATAATGGATAATTTTTCTAGAAACTATCCAAAAATAAAACTAAATTATTTTTTCCCTTTCAATATTTCAATGTCAATTTAAAAAGAAAAATAGGTTTTTGATAAATTAAATACTTTTTCTAGAATAAACCAATCGGTTCATATCAAAAAAAATTAATACATTTTTTCCAACAACAAATTCAAAATAAAATTCCCAAATCAATTAAATTATTTAGTTAAAAATACTTAATTACAAAATTTCCATAAAATTGACAAACACCCACCAATTCAAGGAAAATGGGGGTTTTACTCAATTTTCATGGCGAAGAAAATTCAAATCACAATCCACAACCAATTGGGATTTCATAATTTAGTTTAAATAAAAATAATTTTAACCAATGAATTTATTGTTTAATTAATAAGAAAATATTAAATATAACAACCTAACTAAACAAAGAGACCACGTCTTAGAATTTCCTCAATATTAAACTCCAATGAAGAACATAAATTATAGAGATCCAAGAATCAAACCTAGATACACGATCTAAAACAATGAGGAATAGATCCTCCCACAATATAGAAATATTAAAAACTCTATGGATGAAAGGAGAGTTAGGGAGACAATTAATGAGGAAATAGTTATTACCTAGAAATGATCATACTATAATATCATAGCTTCAATATTTTTTATAGAGGGTTTTAAGGAGTCAAAATTGGTTCTTGGGATCCTTCCAAACCTATATAAATAAAATATGGAAAGTTAGGCCTGAGTGGGGGTCCAAATAGGGGTCTGGAATTTTGTTAACAATTTTCATAATAAAATAATTCAACCCAAATAGTTATTTGGGAAGGACCACATGATTTTTAACTTTGTGGACCCTAGTCATGCACCCATTTTAGTGGGGTTTAGTGGTTTCTCCTTTTTGGGTGCATGGTTTTGAATAGTTAACTAACCATGAAAACCATGACTGTCTTGGTTTTGATAAGAAAGTTTAATGGTTTTGAAAATCCATTCTCCAACCATGATCAGGCTAAGATACCTTCAAAATTTTCAAAATATCACACAAAGCATCCCTAAATATGACCTAAGAAATGTACGACTAAAATTAGTGCTAAAGAGGACCTAAAAATAGGAACATCATGTTAAAACCTCCCAATATAGATATTTTTTCCATAGAAATAAAATTACTAGGCTTCGATTTTAAAAAGATGACACCACTTCTCTCTCATCAGTGACTCCCTCCCCCAAGTATCATGAGAATAAGAGAAGATATTATATATCATTATAACCCATGGTATATTCCTACAATAAATTAAATTCGTTTCAGAATTAAATATCATGATGGATGAATAGTCAAAGATAAATTAAGTTTGACATTAAGGTCACTGTAGTTCTGAACATGAGGTGGATCAGAAATATATTTCCATAGCCTTGATACATGGAACACATTATATATCTTCCTCAACAATGGTGTATGTGATAAAAAATAAGACAATTCCCCACATTCTAAAATGTTTGAAAAGTCCCCATGAAAAGAGGGAAATGTTTCCCTTTCCTCCCTTGTCATTGATGAACCAAAATGAAGTGAAACATTGAAGAACAACTGATCACTATATGAAAATTCCAATGGTCTATGATGATGATCAACATAATATTTATACTAGCTATATGATGTCAACATTATCTACCAAATCACTTGAATCTTTGCTACCATCTCTTGAATAAATACCGGTACAAGAAAGGAACTTTCCCCAATATCAAACCAACACAACATCGATTTTCATGGCTGGCCATAAAATGCCTTAAAAGAAAAAAAATTTGATCAGGAACTGGTAGCTATTGTTATATGAAAACTCAACCAGACTCATATGGTCATCCCAATCTCCACCAAAGTCAAGATCACTGTTGGAAAGCATATCCTCCTGAATATATATAGCTCTATAGGTCTATCCATATGACTGCAGATTGTATTCCATACTCAAACAGACCTGAGAACCTAGTGCCTCTTGAAGGTATATATGATAGAAAGAAGTAAGGAAAGGATACATATCAGAGACTATATCTGATGGAACTCAATGAAAATGAACAATATATTTTACATATATATTTCCTACCACCTCATGTTAGGATGAATCATGAATAAGAATTATGTGATCAAATTTATTTAGCCTATCGATCACAACCCATATTGCATCCTTATTTTTCTAGGCATGCAATAACCAAATAAAAAAGTCTATAAATATATCACCCTACTTCCATGTTGAAATTAGTTTTATTTTAACCCAACCCTAAGGTATCTAATGATTTTTCATGACCTGTTGGAATGTGTATTATTGAGATACATAATTATGAATTCCTTTCCTCATACCGAGCCACCAGAATCATCACAACAAGTCATAGAACAAATTTTTGGTTCTTGGGAGTTCTTCCCACTAGTAATTATGGTAATCCACTATAATATATTTCCTTATAGGAAAAGGTACAATTTACCCATTTCAGAAACATCGAATACCCTCTGTGGAGAAAGACCACCCAACAATGACCCCCACTATTAATACAGTCCCTAAAGACACAAAACTGATCATAAATAAAATTTTCCTAAAGAATAATCTAAATAAGATAATTGGACAATTTAACACTATACAACGAAACATAAAACAAATATCATTGAACAACAATATGAAACAATGCTGAAATAGCCATCAAGTTCTACTCTTTTGAGGATTACTTCATGGTTGGGTGGGAAGTATTCTGCCCGAAGCATATACGAATACCTTTCATTTCCTCAGGTTATTGGAAATGTAAAATACCAAATATTTTAGATACTCCAATCAATTATATTTATATAGATTCAAATACTTTTTTGAAGAAGAGATAACTCAATATTTTGTGGTCAGAATAAATGGTAATCCATTCTCTGAAAAGATAATGATGCTAACTCTTAAGTTCATGTATCCCACCTGCATGTTCAAGGTCAGGTCATAGGTAATTCATCTCATGTGCCCTAATATTACAATACCCATAAGAAATGACATGATCACTCTGTATAATAACACATCCATAACCTGAAATTTATGCCTTATAGAAGACCACATTTCAGTAATTGGACTCTGGTAGAGTCAACATTGATGTAATAATTAAAATATGTTTCAGATCCTCATATTATTTATGTAATTTCTCATCAGAAATAAGCTTCACTCCCTTATGAGTTAGGGGGGTCATCGAAGACACCAACTTAGATAATTCCTCTACAACCCGAAGATAGTACCAAGCTAAACCCAATAAGCCCCAAATCTAAAAAAAATTCCATTGTTGTTCCCATATCATAATAGCTTTCACTTTCTTAGGATCAATTGGGATACCAAATTCTAACACCATGTGCGCTAATAATTTCACTACCAATATCAATAACTCATTTTTCTACAAATCTAATTTTTTTAGTGATTTCTCAAAAATTATTAATCTTCTCTCAGATGTTGCACATGGTCCTCCTTAAAATTTGAGTATATTAGGACTTAATCCATAATGGAAACCAAAAAAATATCAAGATACTGATGGAATATACTATTTATTTGATCCATAAAGACAGAAGGAGCATTGGTAACACCAAATTGCATGACAAGTTACTCATAATGGCCACACATTCTCTAAAAAGTGGTTTTCTGAATACTAGATTCATTTATTCTCAAATGTTGATAACAAGATAAATGATAAATATTCATGAACTAATTCACATAATTGAAATGGTCAAACAAGTCATCAATTTGTGACAAAAAAAATTTTTCGTTACCAAAACTTGATGGATTTTATAGTAATCAACACAAAGGTGAAGCAACCCATCAACATTCTTATCACAGAGAACTGACACTAAACAATGTGATAAACTCAGGCGTATAAATAACTTCTCTATAATATCATAGAAATGAGTCTTGAAATCATTCATTTCATATATGACCATGTAGTAAGGAGGAATAAGCACTAGTTGGGTACTAGGATTTAACTCTATATAAAACCCTACCTTCTTTACTAGTGAAAAAATAGTGAAGTCAGAAGGAAAAAATGTAAGGAAGCATGATGAAAACTAGAGGGAGTTCATCACTGCATGATCCCAACTCTAGATCAAAATTTAAGACTGACATAACATTCTTTAACTATATATTAGATGGTCCGGCTCTACTCGACCTCATGTCCCATTCTCCCTGAAAGATATGGCACACCCCATCAGGAATAGAAATGAAGACCTATCGAAGATAATATTCAATGTAAGATTTATTGGAAAAGAATCAATCCATCCAAAAACTGAAATCAAATGGGATCATGTGGAGAATAAGAAATTACTTGGAAATATAAATATATGATAATGAGAAAACACAGGCACTACTACAATAACCCGTCTCTGCCTTTATTCTGAGATTTTTAGTAATATCTATCATAGAAGAGAAAATATCCATAAGATGATTTCACATAATCACAATACAGGTTTAAAATAATGAATGTGATAAACCAATATAAAATAAAGCTGTCACTAATGAGGAATCAATAATGATGGTATCTCTCACAGTCACAAGAAAAGTATGTAATTCCCTTAGAGACTTTTCCACTACATGGAGAAGCCTTGTTCCTGATTCCGATGGATGGAACCCATTCTCTTAAGAAGAATCATATTTTATGATAGTTATGTTATTCTACAATGAACTTGTTACACTATGTGGAGTATAATAAACATGAGAAAACTCTTGGACGTGACCCGAGTCTCTTAAGGAGCCACTGGTTTTGGGTGCCTTAGAGCAAAACCATTTTGAATTCACTATCATTCCGCACTAGTTTCAAATCAAAGGGAATATTCAAGGAAATTAAGGAGGTCTACAAAAAACCTACTTTTTAGAAACACTATGAGAAACACCATGATTCCTCTTTACTCTAATCAAAATCACACTGCAAATTGGAGAAAAAGTATCTCCTTTCAACATGAACATTCCATTTTGGTTCCATCTCAACCATCAATGCTCCATCCAGAATGTTCTCATAGAAATAGAGATTTAAAAAGAAAACCGAATAAGGAATATTAGATCAAAGTCCCATATCAATCCATCATGTCTTTATCTTCTCATCCGACAAAATCATAAGTGCATTCTTCCCAAGCCCACCAAAAAAATTTGAATATTATATCATGGTCATGTATTCTTGGTCGAGTTTGAAAAACTCAATAAACATAAAAAACACCATTCACTCAAGATGGAAATATTTGGTAACGAAATATTTAAATAATTTTCAATCCAATCCTAATGATTCTTCAACATTACCATCATGTCCCAAGATCTCATTCTAGGTCAATATATATTGAAGGTTTGACATTTCACCGTGATTTCATTCGACATATCCTAAAATTCAAACAAAATCTCAATATTTATCAACTACTGGTCTCCAAGTTGAGGATCATTACATAGATGGAATACTTGTGGATTTTTTTGAACTAAATCCTAAGCATTAATCCTATGTTCATTCCACAAATAATTCACAACTACAACCTGAACAAGAATGGGTTTAGGTTCTTGTTCTGGAGCATGGAAAAAACACATAATGACATTTACCAGATTCTATCCCATGATAGGATTTTCTCACATTGGTTCATCAAGCACATCCTACTAGATCGTAATCACATGTTTCTGGGAGTAATTATGCTACACTACATCATGAGACAATATTAAAGGCATCATATTATCCCTAAAACTGAGGAATAAGGTAAACCAATACCCTTATATAAACTGAAAATATTTTGATTTAAATTTATCCAAATTAAATTTATGGAAAATAATGGAACTAATACTGAATGTGACTTTCCCTAAACCGACAGTGGTGACTTAAGTGTCATTGTGGTGAGGGATGGGTAGGAACTCAATCAAAATTACCTTCTATGTCCCAAATATATTTTATCAACATACTGACATCAAGGAAAGATAGTTAACATGATCCTTTGATAACACTTGTCATGATCTGGCCCAAACATCCTGGTATTCTAATATCCCAGCTGATCCTAACATACTATGAAGGGAATTCCCGATCGCCAAGGGATTGCAGCAAGCACATGGCATCATACAAGAAAAAACAAGGAAATCTTTTACCACATAAACCACTGATAAAATAGTTACAAGTCACTATGATCAAAAGATAACACCATAGGTATTACTATAAAATAATTCAAATAGGTAAGAAAACCCAACATAAAACCATAAAGTACCATAAAATAGGAAAAAAACCTAAGTCCCAACAGATACAACACTCTAGGATTAAAAGGTCAATAACAAGAACCACCTCTAAGTGGCGCCTTTCCCGTTCTCAAACCTAATAGATGATAATATACAAATTCTTTAAGGCACATGTAGGATGTGAGTTAAAATCCCAATAGGGTCTCACAATATATTTGATAATAATATTCCATATTAATTAACCAAAAAAAGATTTAAATTTTAAATATATAGGTATGGAAGTACAAATTATATTTTAAAAAATTAGGACTTTCTTTTAAATTTATGGAAAAATTTCTAAATAATGGATAAATAATGTTTTTATAAAAAAATGGTTACATAAATTCACAAGGAACATGAAAAAGAACTTATAAGCAGTGTAATATATATCAAAATAATAAAAAATGATAAAAATTTTCATCTTCTAAGAGGTATGGTAGTTCCGGGTTATGGGATCCTCACACACTCGAATATTCCTCATGGAAATATGTGTACACACATCCCTCAGACACTAGTAAAAGAGGACTCATCACCATCCCATTGGGGATGTCACATGTTGTATATGCCTTGATCGAGTTATAATGCATCAATAGTTTGCTATCCAAAATTACTCAGTAACTATATATGTAACATACCAAGTAAGTAATGAATAATAGATATTTTTATCTATGTCTATTAATGAATTAGATAGTGTTTTAGAGGCTTAAAATGGAAATAAATCCAATATTAAGCATGGAATACACTAATATTTTTAAAAGATTGTTTTACTGTCTTTTAATGGAAAACCATTTTTAAATCTATCTTTTGACAATTTTATAAGCTATGTTTGTCAAAATAAACTTATTCTTTATGATTGGGACATCAAAATTTACTTTGTGTGATTTTTTGGTAATTTTCCGATAAAGTTCATTTTTTAATGAATAGTGAAAAATGTTGTATTTTAATTAAAAACCACTTTTCAATATAATTTATTTATATGATTATATTATATTCTGAATTGGTTTTAAAGTGAAATTATAATATCTTTTTAACATTTAATCCAATGGTGGTCATTGGAATGAATTTCACTTTGAAATTGGACTTAAACTATTGTCAATCTTTTGATACTTATTGTTTCATAAAAACACGCTATTTTTCATGACAACGGGAATTAATTATTAAATTAATTAATGTAACTTATATGATTTTAATTTTGTAAAATATACATAATTTCAGAATTCGGAATATCAAATATAGGTTAGGTTGAAGTTTTGGTATTTTTCTAAAAATCATCAATTTTTGATGAATAGTGAAACCACTAAGTGGTAGTTAAAGAAACTATTTTTTCGTTTAAATGAAACTTTTCCACTTCTGTGATTTGATTTTCAAAAATCCAACATACATGGTTGTCATAAAGAAGTAAAATGTGGTTCAATGAGAAAAAAATAATTTTTTGGTGAATAGTAACTTTTAAGTTCTTAATCGTGATTAGAGGTAATTAGTGTAGTTTAAGGTAAAAATAATGTTTTAATAATATGAGATAAGCTTGACACATGTCGTAACCTTATTGGATGTGTCATGGATGACCCAAAATATCCATGGGTCAACTTGGGGACCCCATGGAGCCACTTTTGAAGGAAAATGACATTAATATCTTTTAATTTAATGTTAATGTAAAAATATCACAAACATGAGTTATTTTACTAAAACACTTTTTACATGGGGTTATACAAGTCATATTTTTGACTATAAATAGTCATTGGAAAGATAAAAAGATTTTCTCCATCATATTAATTTTTTTGAAATTTTTAAACATTAACTAAATTAAATTATTTATGACATCATGATGATGCATCGATTACCTCATTATTTAACGATTTAAATAAAATGAAAAGATAATGTAAAATCTAAGACCTAAACTTGTAAATAAACCTATTTGTTGGGTATATTTCGAACACTTATCACCTTATCCTAGAATTATAACAATGGGGGACCTTTTAAATCTGAAACTCATTTTAAAATAAAGTAACATTTTTTTTACTTTCCAAGAGTGCCCCTCCTATACTCTTATAAAAGGCCCCCACCTCTACCACCTTACCCACACTTACAAAGACTTTGGTTCAGCAAAACACTGCTAATTTTGTCTCTCCACATCCCTCTCCAACTCTTATAATCCTAACTTTTGGTAGAAGTCTTCCCAAGGAATCCTTTGAGCTCAAACCAATGGGAGTTACCCGATTTTAAGGTAATGTCATCACTTGAGTCCTTTTATTTTATTTTGTTTCTCCAACCCCCTAAACTCTTTTTATTCATTTCTTTTGTAACAAATCCAGTATCTTCAATATACTAGGATGTTTTTATAAGATCTATTCGAGCTACACTTACACAAACCTACATCTAATGGCTAAAGAACATACTGTTTCCGTGGATGGCGAATTTCTGCCTCATGAAATGATGATTGTTCAACACTCATATAACACCTTCAAAGGTGGCCATTAAGATGTAAATATATTTATATATGATATATAATATGTTTATGTTTTACATAAGCCTCTGCATTTTTCATTTATGGAATACATTTATGGTTTCCAATATGGGTAAACGCGATATCTTCATTTTAGGAAGTGCGGACTACCGCCCCCTCAAAGTGATTTGATTCGTTAATGCCATATGTGGAATGTATAAAGGATGTAATTAATGATTTTATATATGATATTATACTGGAATTATAATATACCATTATATCATTATGATTCCATTTCTTAAAATACGAAATAGAAATGAAAGTAGCGTTCATGCGTACGTACGGCTTACCGTCTCCATGAACGGTGCATTTCATTTCATACATCTAAATGATTATGTAATATTATAACTGCATGTATATACTAGATATATATGATATATATGATATATAAATTATGAGTATAACTCTGGATATAATGGATACATGATCAACTTGTAATTATAAAGATCATATTTTTGACTCAAGTACCAATGATCGTTAAAATGACCGTTATTAACTTAAATAACAACATAGTGTTCATGACATGGTAATAAGTGATATAAAAGGAATAATGAACTTGAAAAAGGTTCTTAAGAAAGTAGAAATTAACTCAAGTTTATTATTTAGGAGATTAAAGAACGATCGAGTCAAGTCGGACCCGAGGTATGGGACTTCGTCTCAATCTCCTTTTATTGAGGCATATTTTGTTTTATACACAACCTTATTTTATACAGTGTATAAACACCTTTGACTTTTACATTTATTCAAAAGGAATATTTTTTATACGAAGCGTTTACTAAACGACAAAAGGGAATGTTTTTGTTGTACGTAAGCGGCGACAACGACTTCTCCGCCGCCGTGACCATTATTTGAGTTTCGGATTCCTCTACAAGACATACAGTTTTTTTAAAAGAAAAATAAATACCCAGTTTTACTTTTCTTTTATTTTGGTATTGAAAATGGTTTTCATAATGTTTTTATTATATCAATGTGTTTTATTGATATATTGTGATTGAAATGTGGAAATGTTATGTTTCCTTTATGTATGTTTTATGTGATACGATTATGATATGGTTCTTGGGAATTATTATGAAGATGGGTGGTTCCGTGATAAACTAAGGGCTGGTGAGCCCGATATAGCTCTCCAATGCATTGGATAATGCGAAGGAGTGAAACGTTAAGGTTTCTCCAAAGAGATTTAGGAAATTTACTGTGATGGGTATTCCAAACGTAACCGAGAGGGTTACTCCCAACATAAGAATGTTATGAATGCCTCAACTTACCTTTATGTCTTATGATTTCTATGATTTATTAATGACTTGATGAAGTATGTTAATGTGATGATGTTTTATGGGTAAATTATGATTTCATTCTTATGTATATACGTACCCATGTTTCCTTTCCATATAGTTATATCCCTTACTGATATTTTTAAGATCATCCCAAGTTTTTGAAATGTTTTTCACAGGTCAAGGGAAAGGTATATGATATGATGATAGTGTCAAGGAAGTGTCAAGAAAGAATCCATGTTTTATTTTAAATATGTTTCCATTGATGGGAAAAATGAATACAATATTTTATATAACCACTTTGTTTAAATGTGGAATGTAATGCATTTTTTATGATCTAATTCTCTAAAAATCTAAACTTGAAAAGATCCTCAAGGTGTAATCTTGTAATAACTCAAGATTAAGTAATGCTTAAGGCTGGGGCCTTATAGTTGGTATCCGAGGTCGGTTTAGATAACATTAGGAGTTAGAATTCTATTAAATGATTATCCAAAAATATTTTTTTATGGTCAAATTGAAATGATATAGCATTTGAAGATTACCATGTTGATTCATCTAAGACATGTTTGTTTAGAATGGTTTTCCGCAGAGGAAACAAGGGAGCAATGCTAGGAAGGCATACAGAAGGAAATAACCTTCCGAATCAGCATCCTGAGATGATCGGAATTGGAACTGAATAGTTTGTTGCAGTAATGGCGCAGTTGAGTCAAGCGATAAATGGTGGTGGTATCCATGCACGAGATCAGCCAGATCAAATGCAGATGAACATGTCAGTGGTTGAACATTTCATGAGGCAACATCACCCATCATTTAGAGGATCGTCTAACCCTGTGCTAGCTGAAGGGTGGATTAAAACACTGGAAAAGATTTTCGATGTCATGGGGTGTTCAGACAATCAAAAGGTTAGTCTTGCTATTTACCATTTGGAGGGTGAGGCAGATCAGTGGTGGTCGATGCTTAAAAATGTCAGGGACGCTGATGATATTGATACTCTCGACTGGGATTAATTTAAAGGTATGTTTCTTGAGAAGTATTTTCCTAAGGCTGTTCGACTTAGGATGGAAAAGCAATTCTTGGAATTGAGGCAAGAGGAAGACTCAGTGGCTACCTATGAAGAAAGGTTCACTCGATTGGCAAGGTATGCTCCAAATTTTATCCGAGAACTTGATTGTTAAATCAATCGTTTTTACTCAGGATTAAAGCCAAAATATCGAAGGGCATTAGCTTCTCGTGAGTTCAAAAGTTATGAAAAGCTTGTTCGATGTGCTGAGAAGGTGGAAATGGAGTTTTCCGATGATCAAGTGTTCTATAACAACCAATAGAAGAAGAGACCGAGGTGGAAGGAGAAAGGAAAGAATTGTTCAAAAAACTCTGATGGTAAGAAAACTAAGTTTCCAGTTTGTGATAAATGTTGTAAAAGGCTTGCTGGGGAATTTCTTCTGAATTATGGAAAGTGCTACCAGTGTGGTATGATGGGACATAAGGCTCGGGATTGCACTAAAAAAGATCAAGGTGATGGTAAGACCAAATTTGATTTACAGTTAGTGAAATTTTTTAAGTGCAATGAGATGGGTCACTATGCAAATGAGTATCCGACAAAGAGCTCGAGTGATGGGATACAATTAGACTACAAGAAGAAAGGGGTGGTGAAATCCTTCGCAACTACTTCAGTAGATGTCGTGCCATCAAATGAAGTTGTATCAGGTACTTTCTTCGTTTTTTTAGATTATGTCAGTGTGTTCTTTGATTTGGGGTCTACAAATTCTTTCATCTCGGAAACCTTTTCTGGTAAAATGGGAATACCATCTCACAAAATGACTCCTGAACTTGTTGTAAAAACACATGGTGGAAATGTTGAGGCAAAAAGAATTTATAAGAATCTTCCTATCCTTATCTGTGGAAAGAACCTAATTGCAAACCATATTGTTTTACCTCTAGTAGAGTTTGATGTTATCCTGGGTATGGATTGGCTCTGTATTTACCATTCTAAGATTGACTGTAGAGCTAAAGTTTTTTATTTTCAGAAAGACTTTCAGATTGTGTACAAGAATGAACCCTTATTGTTGATAACTACCACGAGGCCGATAAACTTATAAAAGATGGAAATGAATGTTACTTTCACACATCATTGAAAACAATGGAACTGTTCAGATTAATGATGTGCCAGTAGTAAATGAGTATCCTGATGTTTTTCCAGATGATTTTTCTAGAATAATACCAGATCGGGAAGTTGAGATTACTGTTGACTTAGTTCCTGATGTTAAGCCAATTTCAAACCCCCCTTATCTAATGTCTCAAATTGAACTTTTAGAGTTGAAGGAGAAATTGCAAGATTTATTAGAGAAAGGTTTCATTCGACCTAGCACATCACCATGGGGTGCTCTTGTATTATTTGATAAAAAGAAAGATGGTTCAATGAGACTTTGCATTGATTACAGAGTATTGAATAACATCACTGTGAAGAACAAATATCCTTTGCCGCATATCGATGATTTGTTTGATCAGCTCCAGGGAGCTCAGTATTTTTCAAAGATTGACCTGAGATCGGGGTACCATCAGATGAAGGTAAAAGAATCAGATGTTCCGAAGACTGTGTTTCGTACAAGATATGACCATTATGAATTTGTAGTAATTACTTTTGGGATAACCAATGAACTTGCTGTATTCATGGACTTAATGAATAGAATTTTCCATGAGTTCTTGGATAAGTTTGTGGTGGTTTTCATTGATGATATTTTGGTGTTTTCTAAATGTAAAGAGGCGAATGAAAGACATTAAAGGGTTGTTTTGCAAACCTTGAAAGAAAAGAAATTGTATGGGAAATTCAGAAAGTGTGAGTTTTGGTTGCAACAAATTTCTTTCCTTGGTCATATTGTTTCTAAAGATGGGATAACTGTTGATCCTATAAAAAACAAAGGTTGTTGAAGAATGGAAAAGACCCACAAATGTAACAAAAATTCGTAGTTTCCATGGTATGGTAGGATATTATAGAAGGTTTGTTAGATATTTTTCACGGTTATCTAGTCCAATGACTAAGCTAACTCGGAAGGGTGTTAAGTTTATCTGAAAAAATGAATGTGATGATTGTTTTCAGGAATTGAAAAGAAGATTGGTGAATGCTCCAGTTTTGTCACTACCTTCCAGGAATAGTGAGTTTGTTATCTACTATAATGCTTCATTGAAATGACATGGTACTGTCCTAATGCAGAATGATCAGGTAATTGCTTATGCTTCACGACAGTTGAAAACTCATGAGGTAAATTACCCTACACATGATTTATAATTAGCTGCTCTAGTTTTTGCTTTAAAAATTTGGAGGCATCATTTATATGGAGTAAAGTGTGAAATATATACCGATCAAAAAAGTTTAAAGTATATATTCACTCAGAAAGAATTAAAAATGAGATAGAGGAGATGGCTAGAATTAATCAAGGATTATGATTGTACAATTCATTTCCATCCGAGAAAAGAAAATAAAGTGGCTGATTCTTCGAGTCAAAAAAGTAATGCTTCATTAAAAATGTTGCATTTGGAACGTGATCATTTGGTTAAGGATTTGATGAACTTTGGCATAGAATTTGTTGGTGAAAGTTGTCCTTCTGTTTTGTTTCAGGTATTAGTGAAATATTCTCTATCAGACAGAATCAATCATGCACAGAAGCAAGACATTGAGTTGCAGGAAAAGTTAGAGCTGGTTCAGAAAGGTAAGTTTCTTGAATTCAACATTGATAATGATTGTTCTTTGAGATTTGGGAATAGATTGTATGTGCCTTGTAATTCACAGTTGAAGAGAGAGTTGTTATGTGAAGCTCATAGTTCTCCTTTTTCAGTTCATCCTGGTAGTACTAAGATGTATTGAGATCTGCGGGAGTATTACTGGTGTGATGGAATGTAAAGAGATATTGCTGATTTTACTGTGAAGTGTTTGACATGTCAATAGGTTAAAGCAGAGCAGTAGTTACCGAAAGGGATGCTTCATCATTTACCAGTGCCAGAGTGGAAATGTGAGAATATATCCATGGACTTCATTGTGGGATTGCCGAAGACATCTCAAGGTAATAATGCAATCTAGGTTATTGTTGATCGATTGACTAAATCTTCTCATTTCCATGCCATACGAGATAATTTTTCCTTATTTCAACTTTCCGTTTGTATATTAAAGAGATAGTCAGGGTGAATGGATTTCCTCTCTCCATTGTATTTGATTGTGATCCCAGGTTTACTTTTATCTTTTGGAAAGTCCTTCAGAAGTCATTGGGTACTGAATTAAATTTTAGTACAGCTTTTCATCCTCAATCAGATGGGAAGTCAGAATGAACAATTCAGAATTTAGAGTACATTCTACATGCTTGTTCGATGGATTATCAGGGAAGTTGGGACCAACATCTTTCTTTTGTTGAGTTTTCTTATAATTACAGTTTTCATTCCAGTATACAGATGGCACCATTTGAGGCGTTATATGGGAAGCGGTGTCGAACTCTAGCTTTCTTGGATGAAGTGGGTGAAAGAAAGCTGATGAGACCATAATTGGTAGAAGAGATGGCATAAAAAGTTCAGCTGATACAGAAACACATGAGAACACCTCAGTGCCGGCAGAAGAGTTATGCGGACAACAGGAGGAAGGATCTCTCTTTTGAGTTATGTGATCATGTTTTTCTCAAAGTCTCACCATGGAAAAGTGTGATGCAATTTGGTAAGAAAAGAAAGCTGAGTCCAAGGTTCATCGGACCATATGAAATTCTAGAGAGAGTTGGATCAGTTGCTTACCGAGTGGCTTTACCTCTTAGTTTATTTCAGGTACACAATGTTTTTCATGTTTTGATGTTGAGAAAGTATACGCCAGATCCATCTCATGTTTTGAGTCCATAGGTGGTTCAGCTAGAAGAGAACGTATCTTATGAGGAACAACCGGTCCAGATTCTTGACCATAGGGAGAAAGTTTTACAGAAAAAGTTGATTCATCAGGTAAAGGTTTGGTGAACAAACCACATGATTGAAGAGGCAACATGGGAATCTGAAAATTCAATGAGGGATAAATACCCCGACTTATTCGATAAGTAAATAAATTGCGGGGACAAAATTTTCTAAAGGGGAAAAGGATGTAACATCCCAAGTAAGTAATGAATAATAGACATTTTTATCTATGTCTATTAATGAATTAGATAGTTTTTAGAGGCTTAAAATGAAAATAAATCCAATCTTAATCATGGAATACACTAATATTTTTAAAAGATTGTTTTACTGAATTTTAATGGAAAACCATTTCTAAATCTATCCTTTGACAATTTAATAATCTATGTTTGTCAAAATAATCTTATTCTTTATGATTGTGACATCAAAATTTTCTTTGTGTGAATTTTTGGTATTTTTCCGAAAAAGTTCATTTTTAATGAATAGTGAAAAATGTTGTATTTTAATTCAAAACCTCGTTTTAATCTAATTTATTTATATGATTATATTATATTTTGAATTGCTTTTAAAGTGAAATTAGAATATATTTTTACCATTTAACCCAATGGTGGTTATTGGAATCAATTTCACTTTGAAATTGGACTTAAACTAGTGTAAATCTTTTGATACTTATTGTTTCATAAAAACACGCTATTTGTCATGACTGCGAGAATTAATTATTAAATTAATTAATGTAAATTATATGATTTGAATTTTGTAAAATATACATAATTTTTTAATTTGGAATATCAAATATAGGTTAGGGTGAATATTTGGTATTTTTCTGAAAAACGTCAATTTTTTATGAATAGTGAAACCACTAAGTGGTAGTTAAAGAAACTGATTTTTCGATTAAATGAATCTTTGCCACTTCTGTGATTTGATTTTCAAAAATCCGACATACATGGTTTTCATTAATAAGTAAAATGTGGTTCAATGAGATTAAAATAATTTTTTGGTGAATAGTAACCTTTAAGTTCTTAATCGTGATTAGAGGTAATTAGTGTAGTTTAAGGTAAAAATAATGTTTTAATAATATGAGATGAGCTTGACACATGTCCTACCCTTATTGGATGTGTCATGGCCGACCAAGACATTCCATGGGTAAACTTGGGGACCCCATGGAGCCACTTTGGAAGGAAAATGACATTAATATCTTTTAATTTAATGTTAAAGTAAAAACGTCACAAACATGAGTTATTTTACTAAAACAATTTTTAAATGGGGTTATACAAGTCAGATTTTTGACTATAAATATTCATCGGAAAGATTAAATGATTTTCGACATCATAGTATTTTTTTTATAATTTTCAGACATTATATAAATTAAATTATTTATGACATCATGATGATGCATCGATTACCTCATTATTTAACGATTTAAATTAAATGAAAAGATAATGTAAAATAGAAGAACTACACTTGTCAAAAACCTATTGGTTGGATATATTTCGAACCCTTATCACCTTATCCTAGAATTATATCAATGTGGGACCTTTTAAATCTGAAACTCATTTGAAATTAAAGTACCATTTCTTTACTTTCCAAGAGTGCCCCTTCTCTCCTCTTATAAAAGGCCCCCACCTCTACCACCTTACCCACACTTCCAAAGTCTTTGTCTCCGCCAAACCCTTCTCATTTTCTCTCTCCACATCCCTCTATAACTCTTAGAAGCCTCACATTGGGCAGAAGGCTTCTCATGGAATCCTTTGAGCTCAAACCGAAGGGAGTTACCCAATTTTAAGGTAATGTCTTCACTTGAGTCCTTTTATTTTATTTTGCTTCCCCAACCCCCTAAACTCTTTTTATTCATTTAATTTGTAATAACTCCAGTATATTCAATATTCTAGAATGTTGTTATAAGAAAGAGTCGAGCTACACTTACACACACCTACATCCAATGGATAAAGAACGTACTGTTTCCGTGGATGGTGAATTTCTGCCTCACGAAACGATGATTGTTCAACACTCATATAACACATTCAAAGGTGGCCATTTAGATGTCACTATATTTATATATGATATATAATATGTTTATGTTTTACTAAAGCTTCTTTATTTTTCATTTATGGCATACCTTTATGGTTTCCATTGTGGGTAAATGCGATATCTTTATTTTAGGAAGTGCGGACTACCGCCCCCTAAAAGTGATTTGATTCTTTAATGCCATATGTGGGACGTATAAAGGATGTAATTTATGATTTTATATATCATATTATACTGGAATTATAATATACCATTATATCATTATGATTCCATTTCATAAAATACGAAATAGAAATGAAAGTAGCGTTCATGCGTACGTACGTCTTACCCTCTCCATGAACAGTGCATTTCATTTCTTATATCTAAATGATTATGTAATATTATAAATGCATGTATATACTGGATATATACGATATATATGATATATGAATCATGACTATAACTCTGGAAATAATGACTACATGATCAACTTGTAATTATAAAGAGCATATTTTTGACTCAAGTACCAATGATCATTAAAACGACCATTATTAACTTAAATAAGAACATAGTGTTCATAAAATGGTAATAAGTGATATAAAAGGAATAATGAACCGAAAAGAGGTTCTTAAGCAAGTAGAAATTATCTCAAGTTTATTATTAAGGAGATTAAAGAACGATCGAGTCAAGTCGGACCCGAGGAATGGGACTTCATCTCAATCTCCTTTCATTGAGGAATATTTTGTTTTATACACAACCTTCTTTTATACGGTGTATAAAACCCTTTGACTTTTACGTTTATTAAAAAGGAATATTTTTTATATGAAGTATTTACTAAATGACAAAAGGGAATGTTTTTGTCGTACGTATGCGGCGACAACGACTTCTCTGCCGCCGTGACCATTATTTGAGTTTCATCTTCCTCTACAAGCTATACCGTTTTTTTAAAAGGAAAATAAATACCCTATTTTACTTTTCTTTTATTTTGGTATTGAAAATGGTTTTCATAATTTTTTTATTATATCAATGTTTTTTATTGATATTTTGTGATTGAAATGTGGAAATGTTATGTTTAGTTTATGTATGTTTTATGTGATACAATTATGTTATGGTTCTTGGTCATTATTATGAAGACGGGTGGTTCCATGATAAACTAAGGGCGGGTGAGCCCGATATAGCTCTCCAATTCATTGGGTAACGTGAAGGAGTGAAATGTTAAGGTTTCTCTGAAGAGATTTAGGGAATATACTGTGATGGGTATTCAAACATAACCAAGAGGGTTACTCCCTACGTTAGAATGTTATGAATGCCTCAAGTTACCTTTATGTCTTATGATTTCTATGATTTATTCATGATTTGATGAGGTATGTTAAAGTGCTTATGTTTTATGTGTAAATTATGATTTCATTGTTATGTATATATGTACCCATGTTTCCTTTCCATATTTTTATATCCCTTACAGATCTTTTTAAGCTCATCCGTAGTTTTTGAAATGTTTTTCACAGGTCAAGGGAAAGGTATATGATATGATGATAGTGTCAAGGATGTTTCAAGAAAGAATCCATGTTTTATTTTAAATATGTTTCCATTGATGGGATAAATGAAAACTATCTTTTATGTAACCACTTTGTTTAAATGTGGAATGTAATGAATGTTTTATGATCTAATTCTCTAAAACTCGAAACCTGAAAAGATCCTCAAGGTGTAATCTTATAATAACTCAATATTAAGTAATGTTTAAGACTGGGGTTTTATAATATAGGCTTGCATGTTCTCTAACACAAATCAATAACATGGGATTTATATCAATGCAATTCAAAATATGATTAATCAATTTTTTGTCCATTTTTGTATGCCAATTCCAATTTAAAACCCAAGAATGGTTTTTAATCAATTTATGCCTTTTATAGGATAAAAAAATGTGTTATTTTACAAACAATTTAATCCATTTTTCAAAAATAAAATTTAAAATAAATTTCAAAAATAAATTTCATATTTTAATTCAAAAAATATTATTTTAAAAGTTTCCATCAAATTCAAAAAAACCCAATTCAATGGAATTAGGGATTTCCCCAATTTTCATAAAAATGAAAATTTAAATAATAATACATAATTAATTGGGTTTTCACAATGTCATTGAAATATATTTAATTTAAAGATATCAAATTTTGGGTTATATCAATTGGAATATCTTAAACCAAACCACCAACCAAAATAAAGGGATCACATTCCACCACAGCCATAATTGGAAACTCCAAAGAAGAACATCAGAAATGGATATTTTAGAATCAAAACTAAATTCAAGATCATAAAATAGGGAATAGATCCTCCAACAATGAATAGATCTTCCAAACCACAGGGATTACAGAAATACATAATGATAGAGAAGAAATGGAGAAATAATTCTTACTAGGAAGGGATCAATCGATGATTTTCTAGCTACAATACTATTTAGAGAGGGTTTTTAGGACTAAAAATTGGTTCTTTTTATCCATCCCAAACTACGAAAATGAAATATGTAAATTTAGGCTCAATTGGGGGTCTAAATAATGGATCATGAATTTAATTAACAAATTTTTGGAATAAAATAATTTTGTAAGCACAATCAGGTAGGTAGGGCCACAATGTTTTTCAAACTATGTGACCTAATCATACAGCCTTAATGATTGGGTTTCATAGTTTTTCCTTTGTGGCCTTATTGTTTTCAATCTATGTGCTAACTGTTAAAACCCTCACTACTTGGGTTTTCAAATTTTTCCCTAGAAGGGCGTACATTTTTGGAAAACCATGCACCAACCATGCACAACCCAGAAGCCATTTTTTTTAAAATTTCCCTTGAAGGATCCTTAAATGATACCCTACAAAATAATTACTAAAATGAGGGTTAAAGAGTACGTGAAAAAAGTTACTTGATGTTACATATAATGTAACATGGAACTATATTTTTTTGATTAATTTTGTTTTTATTCTTGTTCTATTTGGTTTTTTTCCTTACATAGAACAAAAAATTTGATTATTTTATTTCCACGGCATTAATTAATCATTAACTCTAATATTTTGGAACCCATATCTTTTATAGAACTTATTGTATTTAGGGGAATTTTATTATTATACTAGAAATGATAACTAACCCCCTCTTGAAGCATCCATATTTGGAAAAACATACTATGAATTTTATGCCATGCTATATGAGATCCCATTGATGAAAGTATACAGTTTGGTTTATCAATGATTAGATGACTAATGCATCTTTTTTCCTTATAACCAAAAAGTCCTTGAAATATGAGTACCCTAGATGGAGTTATGTCGTAGATATTATATGGAGTCCTGATATACCTAATAGTACTATGTCTAATTATAATGTGATATCAACATCTCTATTTTGGTATGTCATATAGAAAGATTTAGGTTATCATGTGAATTCGATTACGCTGTATTATCAATAAATGGTTGAACAATAATATTTCATTATATAGATTCTTGAGGATAGGATCCAGGTTTTTATATTAGTTTTTATGTTTCATGGGTGGAACCTTATTCTACTGTATTTATTTATAAAAATAAAGACTATGAATTTTTTTATGGATCAGTTTGAAGCTTTATATAAGAGGTAATTTTGGTTTCATTTATTTTAGATGGAAGATAGATAATCAATTTTCATTGGGCCTAGATTTGTGATGGATATTTAATCTAATTTTTACATAACCATGAGGAGGTTTTCTATAACTAAAAGTAGTTATTGGTCTTATACATATTTTTTTTGTATTCCAATTGATTGTTATATTAGAGATCCTATGTTTATAAATCTCTTATGTTTTCTTGGAAATCATTGATTTGGGATGAAAATGTTGCTGGATCCATAAATTATCAATATATTATAATTCATGGAGTGGATTAGACTATCACTGGGCATTAGTGTAACACCTAGAACCAAAGACTTCATATTTGGTGGTTAATTTGTTACATTGGTATAAAATACATAGACCACATTACAAAATATCCAACAATTTAGTAAAGTCAAGAATCTAGATGCATAAATGAATACTAAATTGCATTAAAAAGTTAACTCACATTATATGAATTTTTTTATTCATCATTAAAGTTTTACATATCGAATATTTTAGTTATCATGGTTTCTAAGGTAAATAGGAAATAGTAAATAAAAGGGCGAGATATGATTATTAGTAAAGGGTATCATGAAATATAAGAAATCAAACAATAAAACGTGAAATTATTAATATGTATGGAATATATAATAATACAATAATTCCATATAATTGATCACCTGATTTGGAAACAAATTGATGAATTAGTTGATAACAAAAATAATCACATGGAAAACAATAACCAATTTTATAATGTTGAAATGGATAATGATATACATATTAATCATACCAACAAGACCTCATGCCAAGGAATATTGGATTCCTTTAAGGCCCTATGCTAAGTTACTATAAATAAATGGGTATGAGATACACCAAATTACCCAAAGTATTTATCCTCATTAGACCTTTCAATATATTGTGGGTATATATAATTACAGGCCCATTCCATCACATAATATGTAAAGGAATTATTCATTAGAAGAAAATGTTTAATAATATAGTACATAATCATCTTTCCTTAGAAATGAATCAAAATTTACATTGGAATAATAAACATACAAGATTCCAATAATTTCTCTTATCAATGGAATAACATAGATATCTATTTAAATATCCCACAATCAATTTACAAACAATAATAAACTAATACTTTTATTGGAAACACCATTATTAAAGGAATAGTAATAAAAAGAATCCATGAGTTCTTTCATAGTATAGGGTAATAAATAGGTAATAATCCTTTATTATGGTTTTAAAATAGCTCATGAGTCATCCTTGAAATATCCCCAAGGTGTAATGATCTTGTTTTCTTGTTAATCCCACAATTTGTTTACTTATTGAAGGAATATTTAATACAAATATTTTTTAAGGGTTATTACCCCTTGTTGCATCATTGAAAGGGAGAAATTCCATTGTTTTTTTATTTAGATAATGATTTAATTTCTAGTAAACCACAAGCTCTTTAGTTTAGCAATAGTTTATGGATATTGGAGTTTTTGATAATTATAAAAGGATTATTAATTTAGTATAATGATATTGAATTGTGATATCTCATAAATTATATAATAATCATTTAATAATAGTTAATAATAATAACATTCTTCATTAATGAGATAAGGAAATGTTAATATTGTTAAATAATAAGGGTTGAGAAGAGGTTAACTACCCTAGTCTCTATGTAACAATCTCATAGGAAAAGAAAAAATGAGAGTTAATTAGTAATCAATAATTAATAATATATCAAATGGATGTAAAAAACCTATAATAACAAGTATATCGATATATAAAAACATTTCTAAATGAAATTTTTACTATTGAAATGAAATTGAAAAGGAAAGAGTGAAAATAAGAGGTCTTTTATGATCAATATATTTTTAATATAGAGTGATAGGATTATGGGTGGATGTGAGCTCCATTGAAAGGGGAAATGAGAGGCATTTCCTTGAAAACTAATGTTTGGTGGGGGTAAAGGTGGATTGACATGGTGGTTTGGTGAGTTAGGTATTGCATGATTTTTGAGACATGTGGGTATTAATTTCCATCATAACAAAGGTAATATAGAATGTGTCTGTGTCATGTAAGCATAATAATAAATGATCAATGCTCAACTAACCATCTTTACCTTTTATTAACTTGGATAATTATTTATCGTGGTAATTATTATTTTTACAAAAATATAAGATGACCCACTTAATTTTTATTATGTTATGAAAATTATTTTTTTATCAAATTAACCTAACTCAACTTCTATATATTTTAAATTAAAATATTAAAATAGTAAATAATATATTCAAATCAACTAGCTTTGTAGAAGAATTTCATATCTAAATATTAATAATTATATTATTATTTCTTATCAATTATGTGAAAATTATTATTTTTATATATTGATATATCAAATTAAAATATTCATATAGAAGACAAACTTTTAATTTATTTAGATAAAAAATATACAATTCTAGTAAATATTTTTTTTTGTAAATTACCCATTTACAATTACCAATGTAACTCACTTTTACCATGGTAACTCTTTTTTATACCTAAAAATGAATTTAACCTTATATATTAATTTAAATATAATTATTCAAAATAAAATAACTATTTTGAAAATAATCCTTTATTTATTTGATATTTAATTATTAAATAAAAATGCTTGGTTATTTCAAAATAATGCATTTTTTTCTTAATATTCGAAACATTAATCGTAGAAAATATAATTTTATTATAAGTCATTAGAATTTGGGTCTATATCCATACACGAATAGAAGATGGAAATTAATACTCATTTATTTCATATGATTGCATGTTGTTTCAACCGTCTAGTGATTTTTCTAAACAAAATTCACCAATCGAGTTTCCTAAATTTTTAGCACTTTCTCTCTACATCCAGTAATCTAGATATGATATTTATTGAATGAAAAGCTGATTTTTTGATATATTTAACTAGTGGTGAGCACATTCATTGGGTATAGAATGTACTTCCTTAACATCAAATCCTAAATGACATAATTCAATTTAGATTGGTTGGGTTCTAAGTGGGAATCCAAAACTTCATCTCTAGGAAAAATATCAAAAGAACCACTTCACCTTATACATATCTTTCTCTTCTTACAAAAACTTATCACTTCCTTTACGATTGATATATTGAATATTAAATGACTACATACATGGAATTATAATCCCATTGATAATGTAAATATTTTTTTTACATTCTATAGGTAGCCTTGATACAATTCTGAATATTCTGAATCATCTTATTGGGTTCAGAAATGAGTTTTTGACCAAATTGAATCCTTTAACACACTTTATCCCAAAATCATGGAGTACAAATTTTTTTCCCATATAAGACCTTATAAATCTCCATTTTTATACCTGAATAGATGTTATTATTGAATGTAAATTACACCAGAGGTAGATACTCATACTATATTCATTAGAAGTCAAGTCATAATGAATTCCACATACCCTCTTTTATTTTAATAGATCTCTCATACTTGAAAAAAATTCTATACCTTTGTGGTAAAGGCTCATGCATGGATTCCAAAAGACCCACGATCAAATCTAGGTGGGGATAAATTTTTGGTACTATAGCAGTGGTGGCACTGTAGCAGTGGCGGTACTATAGCATCCTAGGTACTGTAGCATAACTATTCACTGTAGTGCCCTTAGGGAAAAAAGGTCTTTCGGGACTTGTATTCAGAGCATGGGCTCTTAGCCATTCAGGCCATGTAATGGGTCTCCCTCTACCCAGTTAAAAAGGGTTGTTTGCATTCAATAATAAATGAGGCTTCAGCCCCAACCTTTTTAATAGATCTACCATACTTCATCTTTATTTGATGATTATAGGTAGTTACGATGTGTTCTTCTATGTTCAAATTATTTTAATGATTCCTAGAAAAAACATCGTAAAAAAAGGTTTATAGATAGATATAATTTATAAAGGTGAATCATAAAGGCTCACAAAATCATTTATTAAGATCTATGTAAGATGGTTAATAGTTAGATATTATAAGTAAATTTGTAGTAATGGTGAATTTCTACAAAATGAAAAAATAAGACTAATTATTCATATATGTACTTGGAATTCTAGTAATAATGTCTTTTTTGATATTACACCTATTACACATTGGTATAAATAGGAGTTTCCATACACCCTTTGGAAATTATCTCATAGATTTTACTTATTGGAAAATAATGAATCTTTACACAATGTGAGAAATTTCATGCCTCATGTTTTCCCACTATAATTCCTTACATAGATCTCTATGAATTTTTGTAATACTATGGTTAATAGAGAAATTTAATATATAAAATGCATGTAACAATTCAATATTTATCTTTGATAATGATGTTTTACAATGTCTCTTTCTAAAATTCATTAAATTATGTTTATAGTCATAGCCAATCAATCTCACATATTCCATGGATTTTAACTTATTTTATAAATGTTTTTCTCCTTTTGAAACTTAGTTTCCTTCCATTTTAATTTTGTTGTGAAACTACTTAGAAAATGAATTTTTTTTCATATATTTAGCAGTTTCTATATCAAAATTTATTAAATCCATGAATATTGTTTCATCATCCATCGTCATCATAGAAATTAATCCACAAATATTCTTACACAATTAATACACCATTTATTTTCCTTACTAAGTTGGTGGTGTATTACAAAATCATGATCCTTGGGTTATTCTAGTCATATCCAATGTCCATGTTGATATATTTCTGAATAATATATATATATTAAATTTTTTTATGCATATATATATCACATCCAACAACATAAATATAGTGTACCCATATCATTAGTTAAAGAATTATATCTTCCCACTCAAGATCATGAGTTGGATAATGTTTCTCATGGACCTTCAATTTCCTTGATACACAAGAAAGAAACATATCATTCTTTGTAAGGCTATACCCATGTGATTCCTTTAATTCATCACTATATATAATTTTAACATCCTTGCAAGAGGTTAATGTTAATATTGGTTTTCATCATTTATAGAAATATTACATAACATTACTTTGATAATGTAAGTTTAACTCCATCACATGTCAAAATGATAAAAAGATTTGTTAATATTTTTAAAAAAAATCCATTATGGTAACCAGCTAATCAAAGGAATCTATATATCTTAGTTATATTTGTGTTTTTATTCCATTATTCAACAACCTCTGATATTTTTGTCTTAACTATTATTCAATGCTTGGATATAATATACCCATAAAAATAGTTTTCATTAAACCCAAATTTTTAAATACTAAATTTTCCATATATTCCACTAACCCTTAGAGATTCAATAATGATTCATAAATGGTGTTTATTCTCTTCATATATCTTATATTATATGAAAATATCATCCATAAAAATTATTCAAATTTCATCTAGATAATCCATGTATTCCAAATTCATTAAATCCATGATTACCGAGGGTGCATTGGTCAACATAAAAAGAATGAATTTAAACTCATAAATCATATACATCATGTGAAATCCTTTATTTGAAAAATCATAATTATTTACATTTAATTGATGATAACCTAAATTGAGATCAATCATTCAGAAGTATTGATCCCACTAAAATTGATCAAGGAGATCATTATTGAGTGGTGACATATGTTTTTCATTACAGTAATTTAATTTTATTCTATTTAATTGATATAAAACCTTATAGATAAATCCATTTTCACAAATATTATAGGTTATATATAGTTTATAACTCTAGGATGTTTTAATTCTTTATCTCAAATCACATCCAGTTGACTATTTAAACCCAATAATTTTACTAGAGGCATTTAATAGCGAGTCATAGATATGAGATTTTCTTTAAGTATGAGATCAATAGATAATTTAAATTTATGTTACAATGGATATTAATGTAGTTAATGTAAAAATACAATAATATTATCCCTTATAGTGGATATAAATTATATTATAAAGATATAATTTTCATTCATTATTTAATTTTCTCCCAAAATTAAAATAATATGAGAAATAGAGGTGGTTCCAAAGATCAACCATGTAATAAATAAATTCCATTAAATATTAGGGATTATATTATAGTCCCATATATTGTAATATATGTATTTAAAGAATAAATTATTTCATTACACATTAATATACAATTCAATTAAAAAAATATTCAAAAGTAAATTGATGGTTTTAGAATCAGGTTTTCATTTAAATAACATCCATGATTTTTAATATAGACATATAAATTTTTTTACTTTAATATTTATATAATTTGTTTTAACTAAACAATATTTCCTTATTTTAGTATTGGATGATTAAATTTTCATTGAAAACTTTTAAGATATGAATGAGTTCATAGATCTGGTAACAAATAATTTATTATATGACTATGAATTTATGATAAAAGTATCTACCATTTCATCACCTGATACCTAAAATTCTAGTATCATGAAATCATATGCATATAATTTCTCCTTTTGAATCTACTAGGGTGGATTCCAATGATTCTTGGGGTGATGATTTTAATAGTGCCTCATATCCATAGAACTTAAGCATTTGATATTTGTGGATTCTCCATTTCCCTTTCACCCATGAGAATGATGGAACTTGTCTATACACGTGTACCAAACTACCATTCACTTCATGAAATCCACAAGGTATTTATTTCCTAAATTAATAATTGATGTGAATTCTACCCTTCAATGATTTTCCTATGAAAAATTTCTTTTTTACACGGAGCCCTATAATCCTTTTATTCTCTAGGTTCCACTTGAATGTAATGGACATGGAGAACTATATATCACTCTTAATGGAACTAGTCATAAAAAATTCATAAGATGAAAATGGATTAGAAACTAATTCCGTTATAATATTTGGCTATGTCCAACAAATAATTTACCAGACTTGTTTTTTTGGGTTCCAAACATAGTATATAACATCTTGTTACAACCATATAAAGATATCCTAAAACTAAATTACAATTTTCTCTTAAATATTATTATATTAAAAAAATTGAATTCTTATGTCAAAAACATTCTCAAAATGAATGTAATTCCCTAGGAATATCACTTTAAATTCAAACCACACTATTCTTTTTCATTTCTTCATGTATTTTGGTGTTTTGAATTAAGGGTTACAATTGGTCAGTATCTCCCTATAAACAATGTAAAACCATGATAAACATATAACAGTTACTACATCTTAAATTAGGGAATATATTCCTTAAATACATGGTCTATTATGTACTACTAATTTGTTGGTAGTTCAATTTTAATCTAGTATTGTTTCCACATAAAGTGATCCATCATTATTGCCTTATGATGTGGTATAGTGGGAAATTTAATTTGGGAAATGTTTTTTTCCTGAAATTTATTTAAAAACAATAATATATTCATAATATAATCAATTAGGAAACCTTATTATTTATTTGATCAAGAGGTAATCCTATACACTAATTATGGGTGTTTACGTGACATAAGTTTCTTCCATTATGTTACATTTCTAAAAATAGGATATACTTTATTAGTACATGGGTAAACAGTGAATTATAAATCATTGAATATAATTGATATTCCTTTATTATAATCTTATGTAATGTAATCTAGAAATATTTATATAATATTCAATTGGGTTTTCATTTTATTATATTCTCAAATTATATTGTTTTAAATCTATTTTTCAAGGTTTCTACCATTTTTTTGATACCCACTATAATACGCCGATTCAATTTTCATGATGTATAATGTTATTTTATTGCATTGGTACATAATAAATTGACCACATTACATATGATCTTGAATTATAACATTCTCAATAAATTAGATACACAAATTATAAATAAAAAAAATTGAAAATTTAAGATAAATATTATGAAGACCATATAGTCCTAATCTATTCTCCTTAAAATTAAATACATTGTATGTAATAATATTCATTTTTTCCAAGGAAAATGTGAAAAAAAATAGAAGGATAAAACCCCCGTAAGGGGTTCTGTATAATAGGTGATATCCTAGAATAAACAGGGTACAAATTATAGTATATGAATAAAATATTTAAAAAAAAATTCCATACAACTAATCACTTAAGTTTAAAATAAATCCATGTATAACATGATAATATAAGCAATCACATGTGAAATAATAATTTATTTAATGGTTATAGAAATAATAATGATTAGAAAATTAATATTATCATCAATGAATCATTTAAAGACATATTACATTCCATAAAGTCCCCATACCAATACATTATAATTAAACGGGTAAGGAATACATCAAATTACCCAAATTTGTTTATAATATTATACCCACTGATGCATTGAGGGGATATATAATTATAGGTATGACCCATCACTTTATATTTCTAATGAATTAATGATTTGGAAAAAATGAATTATAATTCAATATAAATTCACATTTACATAGAAATAAAGAAAAATATTTATTAGAATAATAAACATATCATATGTAAATTCATTCCACAATGAATGGAAAAATATGTATATCTTGTTGAAGAACCGAAAACCATGAAAAGATGAAAACTGATATTACCAATGTAAATAAAGTAATTTTTTCAAAGTAATGATTAGAAGGAAGTATTTATTTATACTTTCATGTTATAGTTCTATCAATATAAATAACCCTTTTAATGGTTTCTAAGGGGATCTTGAGTCACCCATGTTATATCTCTCAAGAGTGTCAAACCATGTATACTATTAAATAACCTAGTTGTGCACTGAATAATGTTCAGGTTAATAGATAACCAAAATTTTGTGGGATTATTTAGCATAGTTACATATATTCTATAGAATTTATCAAATTCTTTGTATAAATATATGGATTACATTTCTCAAAACCCAGGAGCTCTTTACATAACCAAAATTTTGTGATATTTTATGTATTAGAGTGTTTTTGGTAATTATAATTGCTTAAAAAGTTAACATAATGAGAGATAATGGTGATATATCATTAATGATACAATAAGTATCCTATAAGAATGAATAATAATTATATTGTTTAAATATAAAATTAAATGGGATGATAATGAAAAAATAATAGGAGAGAAGAGGATAAGAATCCTTATTTTTGAATAACAATAACATAAGAAAATATACAATGAGGGATATTATGTAATATATTAATAATAATGTATCAAATGAAATGTAATTAAAAAGAGAATATGTGGATTGGAAAACCTTACTGGGAATATTATATCTTAATGTTTGCGAATAAGCACTTAGAACCTAAGAAAATCCTTAGAGATATTGTTGATAGTGAATGTGATAGAGAATTTATTATAATAGGTTTAGAGTTTAGAGGTAAGGGATAGTGTGTAGAAGTGAGATCCTTTTATATGCTAAAATGAGGGAAATTTATTTTGAAACGATGTTCATCAAGTGGAAAGGTGGAATCACATTAGAGTTTGGTGAGTTAGATAAGGTACTATTGGTGAGACTTGTGGGTAGGAATTTAAGACCTTAAAATTTACTATAGTATGTGTTTTATTTAAAGTAAAATTAACAAAATATGACCCAAAAAGGGTTTCATATTTTGACCCCTAATTAACCACTTCAATTAATAACCATAAATATTATATTTTATTAAAAATAATCTTTGACCACAATTACCAAATTAAAACAACATGATTAAAAATTTATCCTTAATTTAATCTTATTAAATTTAAAAATTTTTGAAATTTTACTTTTAAATTAAAATATAATATATATAGTAATACTATTTTGGGAGAAAATGGTTATTTAAATAAATAAAATTATTTTGATTTCTGTTAAATGAATAATTAAATGAGTGTAATATATTTTCATATATATTTAGATATTTCATTAGAGTCATTATTTTAAAATGTTTAATTAAATTTAATAATATAAAAAATATAGAACACCTATAAAAACATTCTTCAGAAATAACTAGGTAATGCGTACTATACTAACTGATATTTACCTCAAAAACTTATTTTTTCTTCCTGAAAATGATATTTGTAATATTACATAATTTTTTTTATTTTGAATAAAAATTTAAAATTAATTTTTTTAAAATTATTTTATATCATTGTAAAATATAATTACTATAGAAAACTAATTGTTTATTTCAAAATCACTCTTTTTCTAAATAACATTCAAAACTATTCTATTAGTACTTATAATTTTATTTCGAACATATATGGGTATCTATTTTTATATTTATTGATTAATTATTATCTTATTATCAAATATTTTGATGCATTTTATTATGGAACTGAATACATAATGAGTACGTTACCTCAATTGGATAAGAGGTCCTATTATCATATTTGATCTGTGATGTTATGAAAGATGATTTTCATATATCTCAATTTTGGAAATATGAGATAGATTCGTCAGATTTGATTTACTATGATGATGTTGAGCTAGAGATGTATTCTTATCATGTGGAGAAGCTAATGCTTATTTATGATCAAAGTGAGATGTGATTTTAGGGAAATCTTGTGGCCCTTATACAATCTCTATTGAAGGATGGATGCGTAAAAGGGGAGTCCTAGGAATAAGAAGTAAAAATGAGGTTTAAATGACCATAATTTTTTGTTGGTGACATCCAATGATTATTCAAAAAGACGATATTCTATATGATGGATAGTTTGTAATGAATTTGGTCATTGAGGTATGTATTTATCTTAATTTCAAATACTTTTGATTGTTTTTAATTTTTTTATGAAATTATATTTGGGTTTTTTTGGTGAAGGAAGATGTTGGGAGGAAATGTTGAAGGTGTAATTTAAATTAATATGCAAGAAAAGGACACTAGGTACCCAATAGAAGAGTACTGGGTAACCAATGAGGTTTTCTGGTGTCTTTAGATAACTTGGCCACTGATAGTTGGCTCCGTACCTGATATGATCTTGATGCATTTATTCTAAGTAGGGGAATATTGTAACAACCTGAGATTTTATAAGATATATTATTTTTTATTTATTTCATATCATCTCTTGTACGCTACACCAATATTATATTGCGCTATACGCAACACCATATTAGCTTGCAGTATACGCAACACTAATCTTGGACCGTGTTACACACAATTTCAAGTTTGTTTGATAGTAGTTATTCTACGCAACATTGAGTGTATATATATATATATTCAATTTATATATTAAATATGGTTGGATTTTGTTATATGAAACAACAAAGGAGTCTTTCACTACATGCATCCCTCACTTGGATTGCATTACACGCAATCAAAACCTTCCTCGATAGCGTGTGTTGTACGCAATACCAGGTTTCACTAAAAAATGATATATTGTTATAATATTATTATAAACTAGCCGTTATGAATAATAGTAAATACATTTTTAATTTTATGAAATTATAATTAATCTTACACATTTTATAGAACATGGTATGAGAACAAAATAAAATTTTCAGGTAAAATAAGTATTTTTCAAAAAAATGCAGTTTTGCCGCCTTTTGATGGTGCACCCATTTTAAATATAATTTTTACAAGTTTATATGTTAAATTTTAAAAAATAAACTTAATCTTTTGAATCAATATATTAAAATTTACATTTGATAAAGTTTTTATATTTTTCTGATAACTTTCATAATTTAATGAATAGTAGAAACACACTATATTTTCATTAAAAACAACTTTTTTCATTGTAAGAATTTATATGGTTAAATTATAATATTGAATGGTTTTAAAGTATAAATAGAATATATGTTTACCATTTAATATTATGTATGTCATTAGAATTGATTTAACATTGAATTCATAGGTAAAATCATTTCAATCTTCTGCAATGTTTTAACTTTTAAAACTCGTTTTCTTAACAACGAGATTAATTTTAAATTAATTTCTGCAACTTTTTTGTATTGAATTTAGAAAAATGGGTTCCATATTTGGAATCCGTGGGTCAAAATTATGTTAATAGTCTAATTTTTATTTTTGGGCATTATGAATAGTAACTATGGTAAATTTTATTTACCATAGTAAAAGGAAAATCAGGTAATTAGAGGTAAATATAATATTATAAAATTACCCTAAAAATTGTCTTAATATAATTGTATGACTATATTTCTTAATAAGGAATATTTGGGTCTAAATGGAATCCATTGAAACCCACTTGGAGGTTATTAAGACCTTCAGTATATTTTTTTTAAAGGAAAGTGAAATATGACTCATTCAACTTTAATAATTAATGTATTTTTAATATAAGTTTATACTGAATATAAATTCGGTTTTAAATACTCAATTGAAATATAAAATGTTTTTATTTATCATGGTAATTTATTTATAAATTTTAAGAGATATTTAGTTACCTTAATAGCTTATACATTAATGATGCCGAAATTATTTATTTAGTGAAAAATAAGTAATATTGTTTTTATTGAAATAATAATACCCATTAAAAGGCTCACAAACCTGACCAAAACGTATTGGTAGTTTATATATACACCATAAACATCCAATTACCGAATATGTGACCGTTTGGAGTCTTATAAAAGTGATTATGACACTTATATTATTTTATTTTAAATGATGTCAAAGTTGTCATCTTTAATATTTAATAAATATAACATTTCAAAAGTTGGGTATTTTAGAATATAAATCGGACTAAAAGTATTATTATAAAAAATATAAGATTTATCTTGATCTTAGTATTTTAGTTTTAATTTTTATGCAACAAATACGTATATTTAATAATTATACCAAAATGTTATAGAAATTATTTTATTAAGAGAAGTATCAAATAAATGGTTTTACAAATAGTATAATAAATATTATATGAGCTATTTAATGTTCTTCACTAATTTTATAGATGAATATGACATGTTAGTAACCTATTAAATATTTTAGTTAGAATATATCCTCTGTGTGGATTTTATTCAAATTAAAATAAATGAATAGTTTCAAAATTGACACTATTGTTATTTTATAAAAATGACATATTATTAAATTATTGAAAAATCACAAAAAATATTTAAAAATTATAAATTGAAATTTATATAGTCAAAAAGGTTATAAAGAATCCAATTATGGAAAATTAACAACATTGAAGTGATTATTTATAACCATTTAAAATTTAGAATTTTATTACCGCAAATAATATTAAATAGATTAAATAAGGATAAATCAAAATGATAAGGTTTAAAATAAGATCAAAACAAGTCTAAATTTGATTCGTTAATGCGATTACAACCCTATCTCATCTAATCTTCGAATTGAGTCATATTTGGTGGTTTTTATGTGGGGTTTGATTTTATATTAAACTAATATTTTTGAGGATTCTAAAGGTGCCCCTCTCCTCCCTTATAAAAGGGAACCTCATCCCTCTCCTCCTCACACCACTTTGTGCCTCAGAGATCAGAAAAACCCAACCAATTTCTCTTATCCACTTCCCTAGAAACATCATAGAGGTCCTGGTCTTCTTCAAAGACAAATTTTAGTTCCCTAAGAGGAGGTATCAAAGAGGCGTCTCGAAGAAGAGGTAATATCCATTACTGAATCTTTCAAATTTATTTCTTCTTCTACATCTTCTTATTTAGTTGTTTAATTATGATGTAATAACATCAGTATCACTCATATACTGATATGTTATTATAAATATGAAACAACACTATTTAACCTTCTATCCATCCTATGGAAAACGAAATCACCGCGCCTGCGTACGTACGGAATACTGTCTCCACGCCGTGGTGTAATCTGTTTTCCACCACCACCTTACTTGGATGGGTATAATTGTGTAAAAAATAAATATATATATGATTATTGTAAAGTGATATTGATTCTGAAATAGTATACATACACTTCAATACAATTCCACAATCATGGGAACGATATCATTGCTCGTGCGTACGTACGACCTACTGTCTCCACGATGTGGTGGGACTCGTTCTACATGATCTTCATTGAATAATGATTATATAAATTAATTGAATGAGTAAATATGATATATATTACACTAATAACATTATTGAAATGAGGAATCTATAACCAAAAAATAAGAATAAGGATTTATTCGACAAAACACGCATAAGAACATAAAGCAATAAACACCCGAATAACAAGTAACAATGAAATATTACAAATAAGAAGCTAATATTATGACCATATATGATATCATAACAATGAGTATAATTATAGAATAAGTAAATGAAATTATTTAAATCATTATACAGGAGGTTCAGACACGTACAATTCATATCGGACCTAAGGTACGGGAAAATCTCGCAATCTCATTTTTATCCGAGATTGTTTATACTTCAGAATTTACTGGGGAATATTTATCATCCACATCCATGTTTCCTCAATATGTAATATTATTTCTATCATCCTATAACTGTTTAAATCCAATATTACCCATTGGTGAGTTTTAGTAAAAGATATGAAAGGAATATTCTGTCGTTTTTTCTACAAGGTACTTTTTGACTATTCTGACAAAAGTACGAGAAGAATGTTATTTTTAACTTATACGGTGTACATAGATTTTTATGGTTTCATAACGCCTCATTTTCATGAATCTTACTATACAAGAATTTATGACTATTTTCAACAGAATAATTTTCTTTTAAAATTACATGAAATTTTGTGAAAAGAAAATGATTTTGAAGAAGAAAGGATATTTTCCTCAAGAATTCATTTCAAGTGTTTTATCAAAACCATTTTCCATATAAGATGGAATTATTTCATATGTGTATGTTTCAAGTATAATGTCTCTATGGTTTACATGGATTTACTTTTCTTATGATGAAATGATACCCATTTTGTTTTTATGGATTATGTTATGATGGGATGATGTTTATGAAACCCATTTTATTCCTTGTGTAATAATGAATGATTTATGTTCATATTGTGGCACACGTAAAAATGATTTCATTATGATATGGGTGGGAGCAATATCTCCCTCCAATGCATTAGGTAAAGATTTATATCTCATGAGATATACATTGATGAAACGGTAAGTTAATTTGGTTCAGTGATACAGGATAGCAATGAGGAGTGAACATGATTCAGAAAGGGAATTTGTCCACTAAGATGGTCATGGCAGCAATGCCTTCGCTACTATGGAAATTATATCATGTGATTAATGTTTTTCCACAATTAAATGTTTTATTCCCATGTTATTTTTGTCACGAACCGTCCTCGGGGCCCGTGCCGTGACTACCCCAAGCCCGCCTTCCGTAGGACAGGGGCTGGCGACTAGCACCAATGCGTAAATCCCGGTAAAAAGGGAAGGCATTGCCTTTGTAAAGTAAACAAACACCACAGAGCAAGAAAGTAGATGTAAACACTAGGTAAAAAAACTGGGTACAACAGTAAGTGTGGAAAAGTAAGTGGTCCCGAATACAAACCCAAACTGAAAGTAAATTACAACTGGAAAGGGAAAATTGCAACTGAAAAGTAAAGCCATAGCCTCGAGCCATCCAATGGAAGTCCCACCTGAAGGGTGGGTACAGATAGCCTCCACAGCTCCTCGGGTCCAACTGTCCACTCCGGGTAAGTCCTGCCCAGTGGTCCACCTCCACGTACCGTCCTGCTCCGCAAGCCTTAACCACGATTAGCGCTGTCGGTTGTCTGCAACCAACACAACATAGTGCGGGCATAGCCCGTGAAGGAGTGAGTATAAGCTACTATGCAGGGACCCCGAGACCCCCAAAGGTCACCCAGAATCCACATAAGATAATCCAAAAAGAAAAGATATAGTCACGAAGTAACATTCGACACTACTTAGGTATATGCCCATACATATACCTAAGTCACCTATTCTCGTTCGACTCCAACATCTGAGCTCAAGTGAAACCCAATCCACATAGGAAAACACAACCAAATCCACACAGGAAAGCATAACGTAATCCACACAGGATAGCACAACACAATCCACATAGGAAAGAAAAACAAGATTCAGCTCATACAGGTATACTTCTTCGTAAGACGATAGAGATGATCAGGGGTAGAAACTGATTCATCTAAGTCATCGGACCCACACAGGATCGACAGGTACTAACCCCGCAATGAACCACAAAGGATCGATAGGTAACTAACCCACTCAATGACCCACAAAGGATCGATAGGTACTAACCCCTGCAATGACCCACACAGGATCAGACCCACACAGGATCTGTAGGCGCTGGCCCACATAGGACTGCTGAGCGCTGACCGACACAGGATCTGACCCACACAGGATCGGTTGCACTGATCCACGTAGGATCGCTGTGTGCTGTAGTCGTCGCTGTCGAATCCACGGAGGATTTCTGTACAGTCGTCATCGTCGTCGTAGTCGCAGCTAGCTCTAGGGTTGCTGCACACAACATGCTCATTCGGGAGGGTCCGCTCCATGAGCCGAGGGGCTGATACATCAACTGACCTGTACTCTAGAGTTGATGTATCCAAAAGTTTAATATCGTCAATAGGAACTCAACCTCATAGACGACACGTCAATCGGACGCCCGGTGTGAGAGTTATTAGCTTTTTCGTCCCAGGGGCCCGGTTGGTTTTTAAGTCAAAACAAACCCTACCGTACTCCAACTGCATCCAAACGTCGAGCAGAGTAAGACAAAAGGTCCATCTCACTAAGAGGAGTCCAACAAAGTCAATGGCACGTCAATCGGACGTACAGATCTCAAGTTACAAGTGTTTCCGCTCCGAGGGCCCGATTGGTTTCGTGTACGAACCAACCTGGCCGAACTCAAAGTACTCCGAAACCTTGAGTGTAGTATACTGAATCGACCGTCTCAATCAAAGGATCAGTACCCAACTGATGGCGCATCGATCAGAGGTCCTTAGACCATGTTATGGGCAACAGACCGAAACAGTCCGAAAATGGGGGTTTCGGGCCCGAACCGACCCAGCCCGAGACACCCCCAGGGTTGGCCCGAACCAGGTCCTACCTGATAGGGCCTGGCCTGGCCCGGTGCTGCCGGTCCGGCCCAGGTCGGCCCGACACCGGCCGAGCGGGGCGGCTCAGCGCGGGCTGAGCGGCCACACGAATGGGGGCGCCACCCCCTTTGATGAAACCGCGACCCCATGTGGGGGCCACCCTTTCCAACGGACGCGGCTGAGCGCCGCGACCCTCCTCCCTCGGTCACGCGCGGTCGCGGGTCCAGCGGCCTGCCGCCGCAGCTTCAGCCATGGGGCCCTTACCGGCAGCGCGCCGTGCACTACCGCCTACTGGCGGCCAGCCGGTGCCGGCCGCTGCCTCTGGACGCCGCCTCCGGCCGCGGGCGCAGCCGTGCTGGCGAGGCGCGCCAGTGGAGTTTTCTGCGGACCACCAGACGTGCTCTGGTGGTCCATTTTGCCTGCCGTCTTCACCAGCGGTCCTCCCGGGATTGAATCTTCATTGCGAATACCTCAAAATTCCCTTGCGTCCTGCTTCGTCGTTGTCCGCCAATCCACACACCAAGAACGAAGAAACGGTGGGTTCAGACTTGTTCGTTGGTCCACACCCACCGTGTTTGAGGTATAAACGGTTTCCGTCATAAATTAAACACATGCCAAGGATATAAATCACAAAGATTTAATTGAACAGAAAACCCTACCTCAAGCGTCGTCGAGCGAGGGTTCGTTGCGGAATTTCACGTTGCGGAAGAAGGCGTCGCGGAAGGGGGATCGTCGCGTCATGGAGAAAGGATTCGTCGGCGTCGCATCGTCGATCTACGAGGATCCAGCGTTCTTGTCGACCTTCATCGGAGGTCGACGTTCTTCACGTTTTTCGCATTCTTCGCGTTCTTCGCGTTCTTTGCAAGGAAGGAGGAACTTCACAGCTTGAGAGAATTCTCCCAATTTCTCTTGCGCAACACACCTCTTGATAAAATAAGAAATTTCTTATTTTATTAACACAAGACTATGTTTGAAGTTCAAAAAAAAAAGAAACAATAAATTAATTGAATTAATTTAGGAGTTTAAACCGCCCAATTAATGAGGCGATTATTATCTAGAATAAACGCAAGGGTTGACTTCATTAAAAAGGGGGGTGTGGGTGCGTTACTTTATTAATGGAGGGGGGTTGAAAAAGTTGAATGAAACAGTGGGGATGATGTGGGACCCACCCTACAAATATCCTACCTAGTGGTGTAGGATATTTTGGGTCCCACTTTAACCTCTTAACTTAGGTTAAAAAACTTAAAATAAAATAAATTGGTCGCACCATTTTATTTTATTCATTTACTTAACCAGAAAATAAAAAAAACACACCCAAGAAAACGCAACTCTAGAGAAGGTGTTTCTAAGAAATTACTGGCATTGCGATTCCATCGGTGCCCTCGGAATTCAATTCCGAGCACCGGTTCAAAAGTTAGAAAAACCCACTCATTCATTCACTAAACGTACCCGAGCTAAACTTCAGAAAATGATTCCGGGCACACAGGGCCTCGGAATCAGCTGCCGTCAGAAAGTGCGTGCTTGTAAAATTTCCAAGAAAATTAGGAAAAAAATTTCCTTGATTTTTACGGGTCTTTACATCACTCCCACCTCTGGGATTTACGTCCCCGTAAAGATACATCATAAACTAGGGAAACAAATGTGGGTACTGAGTACGCATCTGGGCCTCCCACTCCCAAGTGCTCTCCTGGAGGTTCCAATGCTGCCATCTGATGCGCACTAGAGGAATCGATCATCCACGTAGGACCGGCTCCTGTCGATCCTCGATCTCCACTGGGACCTCTGCAAAAGTTGCCCCATCATCAACGTACAGCTCCCCATGGTCAATGATATGTGTCAGGTCATGCACGTATCTCCTCAGTTGAGATACATGGAAGACTTCGTGCACCTAGTGCAGCTGAGGTGGTAGAGCCAGGCGATAAGCCACCACGCCAATCCTACTGAGGACATAGAATGGTACGATGAAGTGTGGAGACAACTTTCCGCCTTTTCCAAATCTCTGTAGTCCACGTCGAGGCGAGATCCGCAAGAAGACGTGGTCGCCATCCTCGAACTCCAGTGACCTCCGCCTCCTGTCAGCATAAGACTTCTGTCGGCTCGAAGCTGTCCTCATCCGCTCCTGGATGACCTGGACCTTCTCTGTCATGGCCTGGACCATCTCTGGTCCCACAAGTGCTGACTCCCCAGGGTCTGTCCAGCATAGAGGTGATCTGCAAGGTCGTCCGTACAATGCCTCATAAGGTGCCATCCCCATGGTGGAGTGGTAGCTGTTGTTGTACGCGAACTCCACCAAGGGTAGGTGGTCCTCCCAGCTATGACCAAAGTCAAGGACACATGCGTGGAGCATGTCCTCGAGAGTCTGAATGGTCCTCTCCGTCTGACCATCTGTTTGAGGGTGGAAGGCGGTACTCAAACGTAGCTGCATCCCGAATGCCTCCTGCAACCCCTTCCAAAGCCGGGAAGTAAATCGAGCATCTTGATATAAGTTAATAGATGATGGAACACCGTGAAGCTGTATAATCTCATGAATGTAGAGACGTACGAAGCTCTCCACTGAGCCCTGCTCTTTGATTTGTAATAAGTGAGCAGACTTGGTGAGTCGGTCGACAATCACCCAAATGGAGTCGTGGCCTCTGGAAGTGCATGGAAGTCCAGTCACTATGTCCATAGATATCCCGTACCACTTCCACTCCGGGACCTCTAAGGGTTGTACCAAGTCTGATGGTACCTGGTGCTCTGCCTTCACCTGCTGGCAGGTGAGGCATCGAGAAATGAACTCTGCCACAACCTTCTTCATGCCCAGCCACCAGTGCTGTCATCTGAGATCCTGGTACATCTTCACCACTCCAGGATGTACCGCCAAAGGGGAAGTGTGAAACTCTCTCAGCACCTCCTCCCATAAAGAAACTGGTACCAAGGTACGTCCTCTGAAAAAGTATGTCATGCTCTCCTCCTAAAGAGAAACCATCAATTGCCTGTCCTGGGGATATTTGCGCACGCCGCGTCTCACAGTCGGCGTCCCCACGCTGTGCCTCTCTGACCCGCTGTAGTAGTGGAGGAGTGACTGTGTGTGACTGAAGGAAGGGTGACCCATCTCTATCCACGAAGGATATCTGCAATGCGGCTAGCTGCTCTGTCGCCTCCCCAAGTTGCTGAATGGCCGTCCTCCTGCTGAGGGCATCGGCTACTACGTTCCCCTTTCCAGGAGTATAGACTATCTCAAAGTCATAGTCCTGGAGGAACTCGAGCCATCGCCATGATCTCAGGTTCAGGTCCTTCTGCGAGAAGACGTACCTGAGACTCAGATGGTCAGAATAGACTATAAAGTGCTTTTCCATCAGATAGTGTCGCCAAATCTTCAGAGAAAAGACCACTGCTGCTAAATCCAGGTCATGGGTAGCTTAGTTCTGCTCATGCTGCCTCAACTGACATGATCCATAGGCAATCACTGCCCTCTTCTGCATCAGGACACATCCGAGTCCGGTCCCTGATGCACCGCAGTAAACTACATACCCTACTCCCTCCTCCGGAAACCTCAAGATAGGTGCACTGGTCAATCTCTGTCTCAGTTCCTGGAAGCTCTTCTGGCATCTGTCTAACAACTCAAAGGGTTTCTCCTTCTTTGTCAAAGCTGAGAGTGGTGCCGAAATTCTGGAGAAGTCTGGCACAAATCTATGATAGTACCCAGCTAGTCCGAAGAAACTCCGCACCTCCGTCACGCACCTGGGTGGCTCCCAAGCTATCACTGCCTCGATCTTCACAGGATCCACCACAACTCCCGCCTCAGAGATGACATGTGCCAAGAAGTGGACCTCACCTAACCAGAAATAACACTTCAAGATGTTTCCATAAAGCTGGTGCTCTCGGAGTGTGTCTAGTACAACCCGAATGTGGTAGGCCTGCTCCTCCTGAGTGGTCGAGTATATCAAAATGCCGTCGATGAAGACTACAATAAACCGATCGAGGTATGGCTGAAAGATCCTATTCATGAGTCCCATGAACAATTCTGGAGCATTGGTTATGGCGAATGGAATAACCAGGAACTCAAAGTGGCCATACTGACATCTGAAGTCCGTCTTCGGCTCGTCCTCGTTCCGAACTCTGAGCTGATGATAGCCTGACCTGAGGTCCATCTTCGAGAGCCACCGTGCTCCCTTATGCTGATCGAAGAGGTCGTCAATCCTCGTTAGAGGATACTTGTTCCTCAGAGTCACCTGGTTTAGGCGACGGTAGTCGACACAAAGTCGCAAGCTCCCATCAACACTGGGTCAGATGAATCCCTTGCCCTGCAAGTCCTCAAACTCTAACCGTATCTCTTGAAGTTCAGCGGGGGAAATCCAATATGCTAGAGTGGATATCGGGGCTGTCTCGGGGTACAGATCAATATAAAAGTTTACCTCTCTACGAGTAGGTAGTCCTGGAACGTCGTAGGGAAAAAAGTCCGCATACTGATCCACCACAGCAGAAAAACTAGGACTTCGCACGTCAACTGCTCCTAGGATGAGGCTAGCCAACTGATGAGTGATGGGTTGTCCTCTCTTCTCCAAGAGTCCATCTTGTACTGCAGTGGCTCCCTTAACGCCGGTGAAGGTGAACCTGCTTCCGTTGGTGCGTACACATCACACCTTGCGCCTAATACAGTCAATCTAAGCATTGACTGTAGATAACCAATCCATTCACTAGATGACGTCGTAAGGCGTCGACACCGCTAAAAGAAGAACCCAGCCGAAGATCTCACCTCCTAGAGTAAGCTCACATTGCCGGCACCAGTGCATAATCGTCGAGTCTACTCCCATAGGAGTCTCTAGCTGTAAGGATCGAGCCAACGGCTCTGTCGGAATCTCCGAGCTCCGAACAAGTGCAGTGGCTATGAAAGAATGACTCGCTCCTCTTTCTATAAGAACTACAGAAAGGGTGGAATGGAAACAGATAGTACCTCGAATCATCTCGGGCGTGCCATGGTCATAGGCCTCCGCTGCTTGGAGCTATGCATATCTCTACCCGCCAGCTCCCTGTGGTCGGGGTGGGACTCCTGGTGGAGGTGGTGGTAGAGCCTCAAAGCGTCGCCCACCACCTGCTGCTCGGCCAAATCCTCTACCTCATCTTCCTGCTCCTTGCGGACCACCACAGTCAACCCTCTGCCTCTGCCTGGGTGGCCCCTCAATCGTATGCTGCTCCTCGGTACGGCGGTTCGGGCAGCCACGAGCCATGTGGCCCTGCCCGCCGCATGCGTAGCACTGTCTGCCTCTCGAAAGACTGGCTCCGTGCGGAGTGCCCCGCACCTATGAGCTAGTGTCCTGAGGTTGTCTTCCTAAGGGTATGGTCTTCCTAGACCCATTAATCATCCATCGACTGCCTGTTGCAGAAGACTATGCTATGTGCCGCCCTATGGTAGGTCTCGCTGCTGATGTAGGCTCTGCAAGGAAGCTCTCGATGAGAAGGGTTCGCTCCAGTACCCCTGCCTGTGTCGGAATGCTGAGGGAGATCAGCGACGCCCTGATCTCATGCCTCAATCCCTGCTCAAAGGTCCGGGCCCGGAAGAATGGGTCCTGTACCATATCCATCGAGTAGCGCGAGAGATCTGTAAATCCCGCCGAGTACTGGGCGACCGTTAAGCTGCCCTGCCGCAGTTGTAGAAGCTCCTGGATGCGCACCGCACGGAGGGTGGCTGGAAAGAACTCCGAGCGGAAGAGGCTCTCAAAGTCCGTCCAGAGGAGAGATGTTTCATCATGCACCTGGAGCATCAAGCTCCACCATCTGCCTACTTCCACGTGTAGGAGGATTTCTGCGAGGATCACCATGAGGTCTGCTGGTGTCCTCACTAACCTGAAAACTCGTACCACTGCCTCCAGCCAATCCTCTACTGCCTGAGGGTCCGTATCCCCGTGGAACCTGGGCTGTTGCTGACGCTGGAGCTCGTGCAGTGCACTAAGGCGACCTGCATCATCAGCGGCTGGGGCTGGTAGCATCAGTGGCTCAGCGGGTAGAGGTACCGCCGGTGCCTATGCTATCAAAGGGCCCTGTACCGAGGCCTCGTCGCTCGGTGGGATTTCGTCACACACAATGCTCGCAACCCTAGCTGGCAGTCGTCAAGGGGCCATCCTGAAAAGAAACAGGTGCGCGACGGTCAAACAGTATACCTGGTGAGCTGACACAAAGTAATCACAAAGAAAACATGAAACACACATGCAATCAATGTTTTCGTGCATTAAGTCGGAAATCAGAAGTCAGGGTCCTGGTGTACGGATACGTCGGCCGCCGCACCAACACTGGATTCCCTTGACTGATAACCACACACAATACCCTTAACACTATTGCTTCACATAGAAGAAGGATCAGAGTCCAAAGTTCTGCGGTAGAACCAAACTTCTCTGATACCAATTTGCCAGGACCCGTCCTCGGGGCCCGTGCCGTGACTACCCCAAACCCGCCTTCCATAGGCCAGGGGATGATGACTAGCACCAAGGCATAAATCCAGGTAAAAAGGGAAGGCATTTACTTTGTAAAGTAAATAAACACCACAGAGCAAGCAAGCAGAATTAAACACTAGGTAAAAAAACTGGGTACAATAGTAAGTGTGGAAAAGTTAGTGGGCCAGAATACAAACCCAAACTGAAAGCAAAGTACAACTGGAAAGGGAAAACAACAACTGAAAAGTAAAGCCGGAGCCTCGAGCTGTCCACTGGACGTCGCACCTAAAGGGTGGGTACAGATAGCCTCCACAGATCCTCGGGTCCAGCCGTCCGCTCCGATTACGTCCTGCCTAGTGGTCCACCTATAGGTACCATCCTGCTCCGCAAGCCTCAACCACGATCAGCGCTGTCCGTCGTCTGCAACCAACTCAATGTAGTGTGGGCATAGATCGTGCATGGGTGAGTATAAGCTAGTCATTAGGGACCCCGAGACCCCCGAAGGTCTCCCAGAATCCACAAAGGATAATCCACAAAGGAAAGATACAATCACGAAGTAACATCAAACACTGCTTAGGTATATTCCCATACATATACCTAAGCCACCAATTCTCGTTCGGCTCCAACATCCGAGCTCAAGTGAAACCCAGTCCACACAGGAAAACACAACCAAATCCACAGAGGAAAGCATAAAGTAATCCACACTGGATAGCACAAAACAATCCACATACGAACGGAAAAACAAGATTCAGCTCACATAGGTATACTTCTTGGTAAGACGATAGAGATGATCAGGTGTAGCCACTGATTCATCTAAGTTGTCGGACCCACCCAGGATCGATAGGTACTGACCCCTGCAATGACCCACAAAGGATCGATAGGTATCTAACCCTACAATGACCCACAACGGATCGATAGGTACTAACCCCCGCAATGACCCACACAGGATCGGACCCACACAGTATCTGTAGGCGATGACCCACACATGACCACTGAGCGCTGACCCACATAGGATCTGACCCACACAGGATCGTTAGCACTGATCCACGTAGGATCGTTGAGTGCTGTAGTTGTCGCCGTCGAATCCACGGAGGATTTCTGTACAGTCGTCATCGTCGTCGCAGTCGCGGCCAGCTCTAGGGTTCCCACACACAGCAAGCTCGTTCGGGGGGGGGGGGGGGGGGGGGTCCGCTCCACGAGCCGAGGGGCTGATACATCAACTGACACATAGTCTGGAGTTGATGTATCCAAAATTTCCGTATCGTCAACAGGATTTCAACATCACAGACAGCGCGTCAATCGGACGCCCGGTCTGAGAGTTATTGCCTTTTTCGTCCCAGGGGCCCGGTTGGTTTTTAATTCAAAACCAACCCAACCATACTTCAAATGCGTCCAAACCTTGAGCGGAGTAATCAAAAAGGTCCCTCTCACTAAGATGAATCCAACAAAGTCAGCGACACATTAATCGGACATCCGGAGCTCAGTTATAAGCGTTTCTGATCCGAGGGCTCAGTTGGTTTCGTGTACGAACCAACCTGGATGAACTAAAAGTACACCGAAACCTTGAGTGTAGTATACCAAAAATACCATCACAATACAAGGATCGCTACACAACTGACGGTGCATCGATCGTAGGTCCGTAGCCCAAGTTATGGGCAACATATCAAAATAGTCCGAAAATGGGGGTTTCGGGTCCGGACCGACCCAGCCCGAGACACCCCCAGGGTCGGCCCGAATCGGGGCGACCCGACCCGGGTCCGGGTCCGACCCGGCGTGGCCCAGGCGGCCCGGCCCGACGCCGGCCGAGCGACCACGCGAAAGGGGGCGCCACCCCCTTTGATGAAACCACAGCCCCGCGTGGGGGCCGCCCTTTCCAACAGAAGTGGCCGAGCGCCGCATCCTGCCTCCCTCGGTCCCACACGGTCGTGGGACCAGCGGCCCTTCCCGACGGCGCGCCGGGCGCCGCCTCTGTCTGCCGGCGCCACCGTGCCGACGAGGAACGCTGGCGGAGTTTTTTGCGGACCACCGGACGCGCTCCGGTGGTCCGTTTTGCCTGCCGTCTTCGCCAGCGGTCCTCCCGGGATCGACTCTTTACTGCGAAGACCTAAAAATTCCCTTGCGGCCTGCTTCATCGTTGTCCGCCAATCCGCACACCAAAAATGAAGAAATGGTGGGTTCGGACATGTTCGTTGGTCCGCACCCACCGCATTAGCGGTATAAACAGTTTCCATCATAATTTAAACACATGCCGAGGATATAAATCACATAGATTTAATTGAACTGAAACCCTTACCTTAAGCGTCGTCGAGCGAGGGTTCGTCGTAGAAATGCACGTCGCGGAAGAAGGCGTCCCGGAAGGGGGATCGTCGCGTCACGGAGAAATGATTTGTCGGCGTCGCATCATCGATCTATGAGGATCCTACATTCTTGTCGACCTTCGTCGGAGGTCGGCGTTCTTCACGTTCTTCGCGTTCTTCATGTTTCTTCGCGAGCAAGGAGGAACTTCACAGCTTGAGAGAATTCTCCAAATTCCTCTCGCACAACCCACCTCTTAATAAAATAAAAATTGACTTATTTTATTAACACAAGCCAACGTTTGAAATTAAAAAAAAAGAAACAATCAATTAATTGGATTAATTGAGGAGTTTAGACAACCCAATTAATGAGGCGTTTATTATCCAGAATAAACGCAAGGGTTGACTTCATTAAAAAGGGGGGTGCGGGTGCATTACTTAATTAAAGGAGGGGGGTTGAAAAAGTTGAAAGAAACGGTGTGGCTCGTGTTGGCCCCACCCCAAAATTATCATACCTAGTGGTGTAGGATATTATGGGTTCCACATTAACCTCTTAACTTAGGTTAAACAACTTGAAATAAAATAAATTGGTCGCACCATTTTATTTTATTCATTTACTTAACCCGAAAATAAAAAAACACACCCGAGCAAACACAACTCCAGAAAAGGTGTTTCTAAGCAATTATCGACGCTTCCATTCCATCGGTTCCCTCATAATTCGATTCCGAGCATCGGTTCAAAAGTTAGAAAAACCCGCTCGTTTGTTCACTGAACGTACCTGAGTTAAATTTCAGAAAATGATTTCGGGCACTGCGGGCCTCAGAATCAGGTGCCGTCAGAAACTACGTGCTTGTAAAATTCCCAAGAAAATTAAGAAAAAAATTTACTTGAATTTTAGGGGCCTTTTCAATTTTATCATGATTGATGATCCTTTATTATCTATTCCTTATGTACTACCAATATTTATTTCACAACTGATGATTTTGATGTTTAATCATTATGTTCATGTTTTGAAGTTCAAATGTATATGTATTTTTTTTTCATGCGTACCCTTACTAAGCATTTGAGCTCACCCTTTTTATGTTTTCCTTTCCCCAGGATATAAAGAAATGTCTCAGGTAATAAAATAAAAGGGGAAGATCTTTATGGGATATGTTGAAGATCATTCACCAAGATTAGAATATTATATTCCGAGTTTCCAAAGACACTAAACTATTATAGACCTTTTGGTGTCTGTTTTTGTTATGTATTAAGTATTCCACAAAAGTAATGTAATGTCCATGTACGTCAAGCTTTGGGCCTCTACAAATATCTTTCCATTTTTTGTGAATCTTCCCATAATCTTGGAAATTCTTCTTAATTAAAATCAGTTTGGATGATTCGTAATGAACATTGAAGGCCCTATTCTCCTTTCACAAACAATTATATTTATGGAATGATTTATCCTTCATTTTAACTTATATTTTTGATTTATTGATAAGGTTAGCTAAACCTCTATGATATAATTGATATCCATATCCATTATGGAGAATGAATTATGTTTTAGTTTGAACCATATAATGTCATCCATTATTTTTCTTCTATATTTGTAATTTCCTTGATTTATTGTGTTTTTGGAGGATCCAAGTCTTAATTTTTATTTGGTTATTATAGAAAGTGTGATGTGGATGACCTATTTATTTAATATGGTGTTTCTCAATTGATTATATATTAATTGTGTATTAATTTTTTATTTAATTATTTCAAGTTTTTTTATTGGATAATTAGTTCAATATCTCATAAATAATATTCTCTTATTTGATGAGTGATGTTTCAATTTGGAATTTTATTTATAGTTAAGGGACTTTACTATTAAATTATTTATTTAATGAATACAGTTTCTAATTTAAATATTAAATGGAGTTCATTTTTAATAATATAATGAATTATTAAGACTTATGTGGTAAAAAAGAGTTTTAAATAATTTTTTTAGCATTTTCATTGTGATACACTAATTAAAATTTTAAAATGATTTTATATAACACTTATTGAATTTTGGTGAATTTGTTTCTTGATTTTGGGCTTATTTTAATCGTAATTGTTACTGTAAACAATTGTAAAAGTGTGGAGATTATATTTCAATAGGGATAAAAAATCCAATTGAATTAAAATAATTATTTTTCTATTTTGATCGATTTTGAGATGAAATTTTTTTGTTTAAATAAGAAGTGTTAAGTATGGAATTTACTATTAATGTAGTTAAATTTTACATAAAAAGGTGGAAATGTTTACTTAATTTTTTAATTAAGTGGTTGTTTTGAAAAAATTCATCGATTTTTGTTTGAAATTTATTCCTAGAATTATTTTGTTTAAACATGAAAATGTGTTTGGGTTTAATGGAGTCTAAAAATGAATATTATATTTATCTTACTTATTTAGGTAGAATAACTTGAAGATAAAATATATATGTTGTGGTAAATATTAAACTATGTATGAGATGTTTTTCTCTAACTTTGTTTTCATTGTGAAAATTATCATGATATTAGTCACTTATAGAGAGACAAGTGTTACGAAGAGAAATTAGATATGATGGGTGGGAAATGTGTTTTGATTAGCTAGGATTTATGTCTATTGATGATGTGATGTTATGAGTTTGGAATTTGAGATGATGTGACACCATGTGTTGGGAATATGAGATAATGGGATGCCAAAAGTTTTGAATTAGGTAAGATGATAATTAATTTGTTTGTCTACCATGTTTATGGTTTATCTAATTATTTGAAGAAGGTATGAATTTATCTACTTTTATTAATTTTTATTTAATTCCTTATAACCTATGTGGACCCATATTTGTTAATCATTAAAATAATTACAGAAATTATATATAATATTGTTTTACGCATATAGATTCCATGAGTCGTTATGGTTTCCATGAAGGGTTTTCCTCTCAGTCCCTATAAGGACATACCTAATGTAAGTATAAAATAAATTAATAAATTTATGGTAAAGTAAAAAAGACTCTATAGCTACTTGATTATTTCTAGAGTTATCATAGTGTATAGGTTATGTGTCTCTAGAGTTTCATGGATGGAGCAATCCAAGAATGTTTATATGTCATTTTAGTTCTATTAGTTATACTATGTTACATTTATTTCCCTTTTTGTATTTTTTGGTTATGTGGATTAGATTGGATTTTATTGGTTATTTTAATAACATTTTTTGCCTTTTTATATTTTTTTACAATTTTTTATTTTATTTTATTGTTTATTTTTGTGATTTGATGTGATGGTCCATTAGTGGGTAAAATGATCTATAAGTGATATATTTCAATCATATGTGTCAGTCTTCTACCCATAGTGATAATAAAGATTAATTGAGTCCATGTGGTGATTCACCTCTGTGGCACAATCATACTGGTGTGGCACGTAACAAAATAACCTCCCAAATCAAACCCAAGATTCAAGGATATTGTGAATTAAATGGAGTTCCAATATCACTAGTTCCAATAGACAAATCAGTTGTAGTTCAATATTTCTGGACTCAAGTGTAAAAATTGGAAAAGAAATTAATGAGATGAGTAAACAAGGTTATTGGTAACTTCAATATTTTCCTATGACCATCCCTATAAAAAAGTAAATGTGAGTGGAATCACACTCTGTAGTGGTAATGATGAATATTCACCAATGAATTCCAAAAAACTTGTATTTCTTCCTCATGGAAACACACACACCCACACACCCACACACCCACATAAACACTTCCTATACCTCTCCATGTCCCTCCCTATTAATCTAAAAAAGATTAAAATAAGATAACATCAAAATAAAAAGGTTAAAAATTGTTTTAACACCCCAAGATTCCACGGTACACTTCTCTTTTAATAATACAGTAGTGTGTGTTGTACAAAACATCGAGTTCTAACACACGCCGCAACCAATCAAACTAGCCGTTATGAATAATAATACCCACTTTTTGAAATTGTATAAATTTTATCTCTCAAAATGGACTTCATTTTTGGATTCAGAATATCTAATTTAGCCTAGGGTGAAATTTTGGTGCTTTTTGGATAACATTTATATTTTGACGAATATTGAAAATTACTAAATTTTAATTAAAAACAACATTTTTAATCAAAATAATTAATATTGATAATTTATGAATTTGACTGGTTTCAAAGTATATTTAGAATATATTTTTACCATTTAATACAGTTTCGGTCATTGGACATAATTTAACAATTAAACCAGACATAAACAAGTGTCAATCTTTTGATAGTTATTATCTCTTAAAAACACGCTTTTTGTTTTACCAACGAGAATTAATTTTAAATTTATTTCTGCCACTTCTGTGTTTTGAATTTAGAAATATGGATTCAATATTTGGAATCAGGATGTCCAAATTTTTTAAATAGGTATCTTTTATTTTTAGTCATTTTAAATAATTATTTCAGTAAATATTTAATTTACCATTGTTAAAAGGTAAATCCGGTAAATAAGGGTAAACAAATAATATTATGATAATAATAAATTACCATAAAATGTGTACTAACCTTATTGGTTGATACATGTCCGACCATTAGAATCTTTGGGTCAATTTTGGGACCACATGGAGCAACTTGTAGGTGATAAGGACACTTTATATTAATTAAGTTAAAATGAATACAAAAATGACATAAGCATATATCTTTTAGAAAAACAATTTTTTACGTAGTGTTATATATTTTGGATTTTTGAATATAAATATTAATTAGAAATATAAAAAGTTTTCCTACATAATGATATTTTATTTATAATTTTTAGACATTTAATAATTAATATTATTAATGACACAATAATGATGCAGTATTTTCCTTATTAATGAAAGAATAAAATAATTGGTATTATAAATGTTAAAATAAATATAATTTGAAAGTTTTGATTACATCCATGAAATTTTTTGGTTAATATGACATTATAGTATTGCATAAATGAATTTGGGTTGAATTAATAAAGTTGTTAAGACTTTAAAAACAATCAATTATTGAATAGTGTCAAAATTGACATAAATGAGTTTTTAGAAAACATATTATATTATTAAATGATATTCTATTCCAAAAAATATAAGGACCGGCCAAAGGACTTATATCATGATAGTTGTATCATTAATGGACTACTTGGGGGTCTCTTGGATGTATATAGTATGTTTATTAACTATATAATATAAAAATACAAAGTGACATGGTAAATGTCAAAATAATTAATTAAGAGATAAAACTAAAAGATATGGTTAATATAATGATTAAAACCTATCTAAAATCTATTGGTTGAAATTATTTCGACCCATACCCACCTTATAATTTTAATAATCCACTTTTGAGCCACTAGAAACCTAATATGAATTTATTATAAAATAACATTCCTAGCTTTTCCAAAGGTGCCCGTCACCCCTCTTATAAAAGGCCACTCCCCCTTCTCACTAATTCACACATTCAAAGCCTTTTGACCCGGCCAAACCCTGCCCAAATATCCTCTAAACTTCCCTCAATTCAACCTAGATGATTTAGTTTGATCATAAATCCAACCTAAGTAGCCCTTTTGATCAAATCAAAAGGAAGAACACAAAGAAGAGGTAATGTTTTCACCACCCTCTTTCAAGTTCCTTTCTTCTTCAACTTCTTCTTTCATTGTTATTACCATTATAAAATAATAAATCCAGTATCCTATATATAATGTGATGTTATTATAAATATGGTAGAACCATATTCAGTATTCTATCCATCCTTTTAATGACATGTCACCATACGTGCGTACGTACGGCTTACCGTCTCCACATCATGGGGTAATTGTTATTGAAAACCTTATTATTTGGATGGGTATAATAATGATGTGTAATTCATGTAAATAATAAATATAACATGATAATTATTCTTTTTATATGATATACTATCCAATTATATATTATTTTAATATCAAAAGAGTGATATTGTCGCTCGTGCGTACGTACGGACTACAGTCTCCACGAACATGATGAGATTCATTCCCCATCATATCCATTTAAGTATAATTCTCATTTTATGATTAAAAATAATTTGTATGGACGTGATATCATTTTGGATATGAATAAGATACAACCTATCCATAACAAACTTGTCTTATGTAACAAAAAATATAAAATAAAAGGAGGAAGTTAACACTCAAAACGACAATAATACTAAGATATTATTAACAAAGCAATGTTAAAAGATCATAAATGATATCATATTAATGTATATGATTCTTGTATAATATAATAACAATTATTTCACCATTATACAGGAGTTTTTCCTACCCTCAACCAAGGAAAAGTACAAGGTAAGGGGTTTTCATCTCCCTCCTTATTTTCATGAGATTCATGCCATATTGCCACTATTACCTTTTGTGTGGTGTATGTACTGACCATAATTGTATTCTTTATGTAATACAATTTAATTTATGTGTATTTAATTATTCATTTTACGATACCTCTTTCATGGGGTGTATGTTTCGTAAGATAACAAATTTTTAAGGGTTTATTTCACAATCTCTTCATTATCCGAGGCTGGTTATACACAATTATCTACTGGGACCTCTTTATCATCCACATCCATGTTTCTTAAAAATGTATTTCAAAACATTCTTACAATTTTACAGAATATGGATTAAAGTCATTTATACCCTTTTTTGACTTTTTATAATATGTTTATAAAGGAATCTTTCTGTCTTTTTCCAAACAAGGTCCTTTTTAATGTTTTCGACATAATTAATGTAAGAATGTCTTTTTTTTAACTTATACGGCGGGTGCGTCTATTTTCTTACATTATAAAATCTTTTAAGATTCCATTAAAATCTTATAAGAATATTTTCAAAGTAAATATTTTTTTATAATTATGTGAATTTTAAATGATTTAAAAAAAAGATATATTTCTCTTAAATAGTTTTGATTTCATCTATGTCAACATCCTTTGATAAATTTTACACTTTTTTGAAGTTGATTTATTATGATACAAATAATCCATATTGTATTTAAGTTTTTGGGATACGTTTGACTATTGAAGAGTTATTTTTATACCAATAATGGTTTATGATTAATTTTTTGGAATGCTAGTTTTAATACGAATTTTTATGTTATATTTCATCCTCTTCTTAAGATGAATGTGTTGGACTAGTACGTTCCGGGTTTGGGGCCGGTAAAATTAAGCCCTATAGGTTGGGGTTCGGTTACAGAAGGCCCTTCGGGATGGTGTCCAGTTATTAGAGGCACTCTGGGTTGGTGTCTGGTACTTAGAGGCACTCCGGGTTCGAGTTTGGTTACAGAGGATCTCCGGGATGGAGTTCGGTTATAGAGGCTCTCCGGGTTGGGTTCTAGTTACAGTTATCCCTTAGGTCTTGGAATGAACCATTGAAACATAAATTAACATTCGATATTATGCATTTCCATCATTATGAAAGTGGTCAGTGATATTTCATGCGATTATTCGACTAGTAGAATATCCATGTGAATAAGTAAATGGAATTATTTAATTTTATCTTTTCATATTATTCTAAAGTTCAAGTTTTAATGTCATTTGTTTTAGTTATACATTTACTCAAATGTTTATTCTTATTTATGAAAGCTTATGCTATATTATTATCCTTAATAAGCATCTGAGCTCACCCCTTTCTATGTTTTATTTTTTCCAGGATGTGAAGAAATATTTTATGAATGACCTGTAGGGATAGTCTGAACGATATATGAGTGTGGACTATGGAGACTATATTATTATAGTTTCTCAATTTATGATGTAATGTAAACCTTATGAATGTATCTAGTTATTTCAAGGCTACTAAACTAATCAGTCTTTCGAGACTTGATCTTTTTTATCATGCCAATGTTACATAATAATGCACCGACTCTAGGTAACTCGGGTCGGGGCGTTACAGTTGGTATCATAGGAAGTTCAGTACAAACCTTGGAAGATAGATTTAGACAAACTTTGATTAGATCACATAGAACTAAGATGGACTTTGAGGATTAGTATCGAAGAACTTCCTAGAATTATGGTATTGTAGATATTTTGTGAGTTTTACGAGCAATACATCCCTATCTGGAAACGAGAAGGTAGGGGCGGCTCTGGGACAGATACACCTACGGGTAAAAACAAAAAACACCAATTTGAGATAGACTCGAACGGGAACTGGTGCACGACAATGGGCCTTACTTCACTCTTTGTTACGACACTCCTGGGGGATATGCATAGGATAATTCTCATTTACTTTATAAACCATTATGAATTGTTTATGAGTATATACTTCCCCAATGATTTTTTTTATGATTATGGATTATATCCATAAATAGTTCAATTAATGAAATGTGTTTTACAAGTATAGAATTATGTATTTTGAATCATAAATTGATCTAGTTTATACCGTTGTTTAGAAATGGCGCCTAGTGGAAGGAATGGAAACTGTATCAATGCACAGACTCCATGTAGGGATATCCCTCCTCCTCAAGATAATTATAGTGGAGCTGGGGATGCAATTGGTGCTGATCAGGTAATCACCATACTAGGACAACTCACTCAGGTTATGAATAATAACCTTACCCGGATGGAAATGTTTTAATATATTTTGAATCAACTGAAAGTGAAGGAAATGTTTTTTCTCAAAACGTTTTTTTTCTAACAGGAATTTTAGTCATGATTTTGGCCAATATTTAAAAATTTGTTTTACCAATTTTTTAAATTTTATTTGAAAAAATAAAACTCATTTTTTAAATCTATGTATCAAAATTATCTTTGGGGGATTTTTTTGTGAATTTTATGAAAGGATTAATTTTTTGATAATAGTGAAAGCTCAATTTTTTTATTATAAAAAACTACCCTTTCATTTAAATTATTGAAAAAGATAAATTAAATTAGAATTTTTTTATGATTAAAATTAGTTCAATTATATTAGAATTTAATTTTTTTATTTCATTGGAATCACTGTTATATTTATTTATTATATAAATGCTTTCTCGACTATGGAATGTTTTTCTTTGGTAAACCCCTTTTTTTAAGCATCTATAGGTTTATTTCTATATTGAATCACACAACTTATATGAATTTAACTTGGAACAATGGGTATATTATTTTAAATTAGATTAATTTATATTATATTTTAATGTCAATTTTTTTGGTCATAACTAGTAGTAAAAATAGTAAAAATTATTTATGACGGTTATGGTTAAAATAGTTTAAATGAGATAAAAATAAAAATTAAATTGTAAAAAATGATTCAATACATGTATAATTTATATTGGATGGAAATATGTTTACCTAATAACCATTATGGTTTAATAATGATCAATTTTCTTTCCTTGTGGCATGTGAAAAATTTGGGTATAATTTTATGTTTTAAAAATTCCATGTATCTCTTATCCCCAACATATAAAAGGCCACACCCTATCTTCTATTCTTGAAACACCCAAATCTATTTAGATAAAAACCCTATCATATATCATCCAAAATCCATACTAATAACTTAGAGTCCCCAGTTAGATCATAAATCCAAACATGGATGAATTTTAGTGGAACACAAAAGAAATTTTTAAATGAAGAAGCAACGTTATTAAATGAACATTTTTATTTTTCTTATTCATAAAAATAAGTCAAATATTATCCAAGAATTTTTATATAATAACCTCAATATATTAAATTTAATTGGTTTTTATTATGTTAATTTCAAGTGTTATATCTATCTCTTCTTCTATCAAGAGGGAAAAGGGAGCATCGATCGAGTGTATGGAGAACTACAACCTCACAAACAAATGTAATAGGTTTTCGATCACAAAATATTATAATAATTACATTATAAAACATGTTATATTTATTTAAATTCGTTTCATTCCATCCCTTTTAAAAATCGAAACAGCATTCATGTATATGTATTCCCTATCATCTACATAAACGGTGTAATACATTTCCTATATATAATTTTTATATATTTAAAGAAATAAATAAATAATGAATATATTGGATATTTATATAGTGTTTTAAAAGTATATATAGGATGTTAGCATAATAAATGTAAATGTACTAAAATTATCAAACCAAAACTTACATAAAAATGATGGAATTATCACAATAAACAATGATTTTAACAAAGAATTGTTAATAAATGAGTTATAAATAAAATTGGAAATAAAATATATTATGAGATATATGAGTATTTTTCTTTAATAGATGTATAATAAACCTATATTTATTATAAAAAAGTTTTATATAGATACAAAGGAAGGAGAACCAAACACAAGGTTTCCTCATCTCATTTTTACTTCTGTGAGACATTTTACATATTCAATACTTATAACGTTATTGTGGTGTATAAACTACGAATTTTGAAAAGTTATATCATGAAATAATTTATATTAATGATATTTAAAGTTTCATTCAATGTTATTTCATTTATTGGTCTTATGATTCAAACTTTACCAAAGTGTTAATGATGTATTTCACAATCTCATCATTATTCAGGATTATTTTATTTTAAATATCCATTATATTTGTTATTTCATATTTATCTCCTAAAATAACTTTAATTTATCCTCCTATAGTTATTTAGGACCATTATAAATTAATAATAATTTTTTTCACTATTTTGTGATTAAAATTAATGAGAAAATGTTTTTATGAAAATAACACTTTATTTCAGTCTATGTTCAAAATTTATTTTACTCATGTTTTTCTTTATAAAAAATTGTTTGAATGGAATATTCTTTTTGTTTTCTAAATGAGTATATTTTTCACTTTTTAAAATACTGTGAATGGAGATTTTTTTAATTTTTTCAACATGTATGGAATTTACTACAATCATGAATCCTCTATAATTTAAATATTAAATTTTAATTTTTAAATGTCAGATTGAGAGAAAACTAATTTTAAAATATTTTATAATATTTATGTTTTATAAATAACTTCGATGTGAATGGTTATTTTCCTTAAAAAATTAAATGACATTTTAATGAAATTTTTATTAATCAACGACATCAAACATTTATTATACATATGACACAATGGGGATATATTGTATTGATATTAACGTAATTATTTATTTGGATGGTTTATTATCTATTTGACTAGGAATATAGTATTTTATTACCATTCACCATACTATTTTGGATAGTTTATGATTTATCTTCTTTATTGGGTTATGTATTATCATTGTCAATGATTATTTTTCAATAAGAATGTTTCTTTTGATTATGTTTCATGCATTTCAAATGAGTAATGCGTTGGAGTTATTAAATTATTGGTGGGGCATAGATTTAAATAGCTGATCGATGCATCGATAGGTTTAATAAGACAAATAAGTTGGAAAAATTTAATGGATTTTTACCCATAGTTTTAAACAGTCCTGTGATGGTAGATATTTTTAGTACCTAATTAGGAGATTTGTTATTGATTTCCATGTGATTATTGGATTCTTCAGAATATCCACAGATATGGTTCAAGTTCATGTGATTATTAATATGGATTTTTTTCATCCTTTATTCCTAACTCTTTATAATCAGTTTATTTTTAAAATGGAATGTTTTTAACTTATTGAAATTACCATATTGATTATTCTTATTTATTCAGGACATCTTCCAATATACTTCTACCTTTACTCGGAATCTGAAACCACCGCTTTCATATATTTCATTTCCCCTTGATACTCAAAATTGTTTTATAATTTATATAAGAGGTTATGATAAGAGGAATAATGGAGTTATCAAATAAAACACTCTATTTTTTTGTTTTTAAAACATTAATGTGAATTTCATGTATATAACAAGTTTACCAAGAATACTAAACTATTGATTCCTTTTGGATGCTATCTATTATATCAAGTGTAAATATAGGAATGTGACCACCGGTTCTGGGCTACAAGGGACAAGGATATTATAGGTGTTATTAAATAAAATTTAATGGAAACTATGGAAACTATATTAAGGAAAACATATATTAGGGAACAAAACCCTGTGGATGAATTTGAGTATACATATAGAAGGGAATCTGGAAGTTTTGGAATGGAAGAGATTATATGGTTTAGCCTAGTAATACATCCCAGTATTGATACTTCAAGTGGAGATGGTTTTAAAAAACATGTACATTGGGGTAATCACTCTAAAAATGGCATGTAGGACTGGACTTGAGTGTTACATGATATATAAAAATGTGATATACTATGCACATCATTTGACACTACCTTGGGATATGATTCAGCTAATTCACATTTTCATTAAAAATTAATAGGTAATATATTATTTTTATGATTTGAAAAATTTTATATAGAAATCATGATTATGACTATGAGACTGTCCAAGAATAAAAGTTTCAATTTATACTAAGTATTTCACTATTTGTGGTATTATACATGATATTTCGTCATTTGTTGACCTAATATAGTGTATGATATTATTTAGAAAAGATTCCAAGTTGAGGAAATAAAAACCGTATAAATTCATGTACCTCATGTCACGATATATCTGTTAGGAATGATAATGACACTTTTACCAGGGATATAGTCGGAGTTGATCAAATTAAAACTGTTAAAATATATATATTTGTTTAAATAATTATAAAATAATAATAAATATATTTTTTATATTTATTATTTTATAAATATATATAATAAATATATTTATTATAATTTTATAATTATTAAAATATATATATATATATATATATATTTATACTGATAATTAAAAATACAATACATATATTAATTATAATTTTATATTAATAAATAAATAAATAATTATTTATAATATTTATAATTTATTATTACGTATAATTATATTAATAAATAAAATATTTAAAAAAATATATATTATATATAATTATAAATAAGTAAATAACTAATTATTATATAAATAATTATATAAATATATTTTATAATATTAATAAATTATATATATTATACCAATATCATGGATAAATATGCACTGAGAAAACTTTTATATATTAGTGATAAAATTTTTCCACTCATAAAGACATTTTTTAAAAGTGAGTTTTATTTTAGCACTCATAAAACTGACATTTATGTGCACTTTTTTGAAAGCACTAATAAAGTCATTATGAGTTATTATAAATTGAATCATAATAGATTCCTTCCACTGCATGCCCCTCAAGATTCCGTGGAAAGGGAACCCTCCTGTCGTCATCAGCTGCCACCACCCCAGCCACTACCATTGCTCTACAATCATGACGAATCGATCTACGGTATGCCCAAAACACTCTTTTTTTCCCATCACCACCCTTTTTGAATCTCAACAACACCATCCTCCCTCGCCCTATATATGTTTTCCATTATAAACCCCAAAAATCCACAAAATCATTACCCATTTCTTGCCCCCAATTACATGTATGTTGTGAAAATCCTAGCCGACACCACTTAACACCAAACCAACAATATATTGAACCCCTTTGTAGTGTCACTCTTACATTTCAAAACATCTATATAGGAATTTTCATCTACCTGGTGTGACTCCCTTCTGCATTCGGTGGTTTGTGTTGAGTTCTTAGTCGGGGAGGGATTTGTTTTCCATTAATAAGATCTATAGGTGATGGTTTTATTAATGCGGTGTGAGTTTAAGGCCTTCTATAGGGGTGTGTGGGACCATATTTTCTTTAGATCTAGTTGTGTTTTTTTTAAATATGTTCCTAACCATTTTATATTGATCATGGACTTTGGCATGTGAGAAGACTCCTTTCTTTGAGAATTAATTTTATCCTAGAATATGAAATAACAAACAGCTTTATATTGAATTATATTTTATATTAATTTAAAAATGAATAACATAAATAATTTTTCCATGGGCCCTCTATGATATATTTTTTAAAAAACAATTATAGGAGTCACTAAAAATTCATTGTATGAAAATGACTTTGGATATATTAGAATAATTTCATGTTTATAATTTAATATTTTCATAAAATTTTATATTTATATACTTTTATAAATTTTATAGAATATTATATTATAATAACAAAATTTAATAATAAATTTTTATCAAATATTTATTGTTTTATAAATTTCTTTATTTATAAATTTGTATACATTAATAAATTTTATAGTATATAATATTACAAATATCTAGTTCAAATATAAAAATTAATTAATTTTCTAAAATTTTATAATTTTCTAGATATATAAATAAATATACAATTTTTATTAATCGTTCTTAATTGTATTCATTTATAATTTCATAAATTTTACTTTTATATATTATAATTTTATACGTTTATAAATTTGTAAAACTATATACATCAAAAAATTATGTATACTATTATGACATATATGTACTTTTATAAATTTTTAAACATTTATATTCATTTATAAATTAACTATATTTATTTAAAATATATATACATTTATAAAGTAGGTATATTTCTCCTTATCACGACCTCAAAAAGGATTTCAGAATGTTACTCATAACATTGTATTTTTATGATAAAGTTCAAAATGTGGTATGTAAACTTTTTTATGATTTAAATTTATTTTATCATCTACATATAAAGGATTTAATTCTTAAGGGGTTTTGATTCATGATTTATTTATATAAATTATAACGTGATTAATTCTTCTAGGAAATGTGTAATGTTGATTAATAAATGCTGATAAGTAGGTAGTTGTTCTTGATTCACTATGTTGTGATGATATTCCTATATATTCTTTACATTTTATATGATTTTCTATGATTATGGATGTTCCATATTTTCTATACTACATTTTTTTGTTATGAAACATGTTTATGTCATTATCTGGGGATCAATATTATTTCTATATGAAATTAAATTCATAGTTCACGATATATGTTTCATCTCTTTGTGTTATATGACCATATTTAATTATTTATATAAATATATTATGATTCCATTTCAATTTTAATATGATATCCTCCCAGCTCTTTTATTTTTTGATTTTTATCTAACCACTTTATGAGCCATTTATTTCTCCCCCATTGGTAAGAATTTGATATCCATACTCCACTGGGTTCCCATATTTACAAGCAATCATATAAATGAATATTTGTAGAAGTAATATTTTATAGAAAAATATTTGGGAGATATTATCATTTAGTACACATGATCCATGATTTTGGTTTTACTAAGGTCTGGAGACCACAAAAAACTAATATAAAAATGGGTGTGGTGGAAAATGTGGGGACTTTCCCAATAAGAAACCAAATGAGAAGATAGTTTATGTAAAAAAGTTTCATGATAATACATTAAAAACGTTCTCATGAAATATATAATAATATAAAATATTTCAACCTCCCAATTATTATAAGGATGAAACTAGTCACGATGGTTTCATTCATGTGAAAATGCCCTCTACTCGTTTGGGTTCCTCTAATCAACTTGTTTTTGGAGAATTTTATAGAAATTTAGAATTGGTAAGGTGTTGGATATAAATGGTGGATGATAATTATGAATATGAAGAAGAATTTATAAGTTTACAGTATTTAATGGGATGTGTTTAAGAAAATATTGTTACCCAAATATTTTCCTTAAAATACAGACAAAAAAATAAAGAGACTTTTTAAATAACAAATTGTTTGAATCCATTGGTACCTATGAATGACACCCCAGGATACTCTCAAGGTACACCGAGAGTTTATTTGTTAACCATAAATCAAAATTGATCATTTTATTAATAGACTAAAATATAATAATTTTATAATTTTATCCTTTTTTATAATTTACTTTTACGTATTATAATTTAATGATTTAAAAAAATTATAAAATTATATACTTCTATTGATTATTCATACTTTTATAAAATAAATAAACTTTTATATAGTTTTGTAAATTTATATACATTTATAACTAATGTTTATTTCCTTAAAATATTTATTATTTTATAAATTACTTTTAATTTTGTACAAAAATAAATGTCTATAATTTTTTATTAAAATATAAAATTATTTAAATTTTTAATACATTATTTTGTAACTATTAAATTTTTTCAATTTATCTATAGTTTAATCCTTTTATACTTTCATAAATTCAATTTCAGTGTTGATAATAGATTAAAAAATAAATTAATTTCTTTTATTATTTATTTTTGAAATTATTATTATATCCAGTAGTAATATTTTCTATTATGAAAGGGTTTTCAATTTTTAGTTCTATTTTGATTATTACATTCAATATAGAAATTTCATTGATTTTTTATATTGTATATGTGATTTTATACTTCATTTATACCCATGAAATATTGGGTTTGATAATTAAAATTATGATGTGAAAAATAAATTATAAAAGTGAAATATCCTCCATTATTTTTATAAATTTCCTTAAATATGTATTTTTTTTTGATTATGAGGGATGATAAAACATTTTCTAGTATTTCCATTTTTTAAAACCAATTGAAAAGATTCATATTAAATTGAACATATTTTGGGTATTTATTTTGTTAAATATGAACATTAATGAAACAAATAAGATGGATATGAATAGATAATGGATGGATTTAAATCGTATGACAACATAATATAAAGATGTGGTGAAATTTTTCATGAATATTACATTATATCATGCATACGATCCTTCTCAAATTGTTTTTCCTTGTTTACAATGCTGTTATTCAAGACTAATTAGTCCATAAGAGTGGAAATAACAGATGAGATGTCACAAAATTTATCAAAATTATAAATGTTGTTATTTACCTAGGGAAAACAAAATGTAGCTATTGACTAGGAAAAAATTTCATTTTTGGTATCTCTTGATTTGATTACAAGTTTGGAAAATGTAGAAGTCCATATCGAGGGTGTGATTACTGGCGTGGATGATGATGAAGATTTTATAGAGGGGACGAAAATGGAAATTGAAGATGAACATACTGATTGTAAAAATTATTTTGAGAGGTTATTGAGTTGTGAAAATACACCATTGTATGTTGGTTTCACTAAATAAACAACATTTTCTTCTATAGTGAAGCTATATAATATAAAATTTGAAAACAAATTGAATGACACCAATTTTACTGAACTAGTTTCTCCCTTTAATAATATTCTCCAATAAGATAATGAGCTCCCTAGCTGAACATGTGATGCTAAATGAATTCTATGTTCAATGGTCATAGTCTCTGAAAGAATACATGCCTACCCAAATGACTTTATACTATTTCGCAAGGATGAAAAATAAATTAATGAATGCCTAATGTGTTGTGATTCTCTATTCTAGAATGATGTATAAGGTCATATGAAAGTGGAATGGTACTTTACAATTTTCTATGGATTAGGCACCTAAATATAAGTGAGGATAAAACAAGGGAATTGATGTAACACAAAGATAGCAGAAATAAACCTTGGAAATTCTGTCACTTGGAAGACTCTCCTCAGTTAAAGAGAATTCATTATGAGTATCCTGAATTTAAAAATGATGTGATAAATATTCTTCTTGATTTATATACACATGGAGTGAATCATTTTGGTTTTCATATCAGCACTCATAGTATATTCATAATTATGTTTTAAAATTATAACTTTCCACTATGGTTATGCATGAAACATAAGTATATCTTTTTATCAATGCTAATATCAGGATCAAGACAACTGATTGATGATATTGTTGTTTATTTGGACCCATTGATCAAGAATTTGAAATTGGTGCGGGATTCAGGTGTTAAATTTTATTATGCTTACAAAAATGAATATTTCACATGGAGAGTTATATTATAAAGGTTGATAAATTAAATCCCTAATTATGAAAAAATTTTAGGATATAGATTTAATGAAACTCAAGGGTGTTCCATTCATGAACCAGGTACAAAATCAATTAGGTTTAAGAATTCACCAAAGACTGTGATTTAAGGATGTCATTGATTCTATACATGACAACATAAGTATTAATATTGGATGAAATCATTCGATGGATGTTTATAAGAACATATAATTCCTTCTCCAATAACACGAGATAAAATATTTGAGAAATTAAAAATGCATAAAATAATTTTGGAAATCTATTTTTGAAAACATTTATACAAACTAGTTTGAAAAAGAGAAAATTTTATTTAATTATCATACTGTAATTGTCTTTACGTCAAATATTTTCATGATGTTATGCATGTTGAAAAAAAGTATTTGATATTTTTGTTGGAATGTCAATAAAGGAATCAAAAAAATGGATAGAATTAAGGCTAGGATGGAGATTATTGACCTAGTAATACAAGAAGAGTTGGCACCATTGAATGGTGATAAATAGTCGTTTCTTATTTTTTTAACTTATAGTCTTTTGTAGATGAAGAAATATCGATTTGGTAACTTATTTACAGATGTAATGGTTCAAAAGTGGTATTCATGTAATATCAAGAATATCTATTCAATGAATTATTTGAATTCAAAGGGTATGAAATAACGTGACTTTTATGATTTTCTACATGATCTATGTCTTATAGATTAATGTTAAATTTTTCATAATAATTTCCAGAATACAACAACCATGCTTGTTTCATTTTCAAAGACATATTTAGTAATGCTATATATTCAATTTTTTTTAAGAATATGGATAAAGAATGTGAACTGGAATTGTTTTCCTGCCAGAATTATTTGATATGATGGTCCATTTGATGGATCACTAAGTTAGAGAGATTATACTCTCTAGTCCTATATGTTGTAGGTGGATTCACCCTATTGAATAGTATTTAATGATTTTTTATTGGTACCTCCCAAATCAAAGTTAGACAGAGTATTGTATTGGAATGTGATATATTTTGGAGGAAGTAATTGAATTATATAACAACTACCCACTGATTTGGAGAGTATCAGGCTACCCAAGTCTCATCACACTAGGTGGATTTTGGTTGAAGGAATTTCTAGAAGAGATGTTGTCAAAATCAATATTACAGATCGGGAGAAGACCCAACTCAACATTTTTTATAATAGATTTGTGGTTTTCCCATATGTTGAAACCCAAATATAAATTCTTAGGTATTTTAATTCATCTAGGAATTAAATATGGATATCAAATACCCCTAAAAATAGTTTATAAGATCATTTCTAGACTATATTTTTAAGGATTAAGATGAACACATATATTCAACTTTAGAATGAATTTGAATAATAGTCAGAGGAATAAGTGTGTATGTATTATCTTAGAATGGTTATATAATTAATGTTTATATGTTGTATAAAAATGAACATGATAAAGAGAGTACCAAGAAAAATAGTATAGATACACTTATAGATGTAAATATTTCATACATTGGCATCATAAAACAAATATGGGATATGGATTATAAAACATCCAAAGTATCGATTTTTCAGTGCATGTGGGTTTTAAACATGACTGATGTTATAATAGATCAATTTGGATTTGTGAATGTGTAAAAATATGAACCATTTATAATGGAATAAAACATAATACAAGTATTTTATGTTCTAATTCCCAAAACCAAAAGTGGTCAATTATTCTATTATCGACCAAAACCACTTAAGGGTGAGAGGAAAATTCAACTTAGGATGATCCATTCATTTGGACTTCACAATCATTTCATAGTAGTCCCAATGTAGGTGGGATTTTTTACACTAGAGGAGACCACAAAAAAGGGATTTGGATACATTATAGAGGAATCAAATACCATTATCCTTTAAAAAATAGAGTTCCATAATGAGGTTATATATTTTTTAAAATACATTACTTTAGATCATGTTATTATCTATTCGCTAATGTATTTATGAAATCTAAATTAAATTTCAATCCAATTCTGCATATAGTGACTTCACCACATGATGATGCTTCAAATCAGGAGGAACAATAGGTTTGTCATCCTACTGTTACTCTTAATTTAGATGAACAACATTCTTCTATGTATAATGATGTTACCAATCCAGAGGAACAAAATATTGATGATGTTGAGTCTGAGGAAATCGTATACTGCGAATATCCGATGTTTCTTAAAAAGTAAGAGTGTCGTAGAGTGATGGTGATAGAAAAAATTATTACTGTGAAAATAAAAGGTGTCGAATTTGAGGTCAGATGGAATGCACATGACGAGATTCTTAACCCCAATAGGGCCATGTTTCAAAGTTACATTGGGCCTATCCCTTGAAAATGCATTCCAATTGTTGTAGATTCATGGAACCATGTTATCCCCAAAGTTAAGATGCTAATTTTGAAATTGATTATGGAAGAATTATGATATACTTTATTTATTTTACATAAAAATAAAATAATGAAAAATTTACTTACACTTAATCATGTCCACAACAATGTTAATTTATAGTATATTCCTGCCATAAAAATATGCGTTAATTCTTGTAGAATGGGTTCAAAGAGGGTATCAAAATTCTAATGAGATTTTATCTCAAATGGTCTAAAGGGAAAATAAACCTTCACACATAACATCTATATGCACACCTAATATTTCATGAAGCATGGGATTAATTTACTAGACATCACAGATATATATATTTTTAGCCACACTATGGATAATAATAAATTGTTTGAAAATTATGTATTCATCACATGGATTTGGAATTTTTTATTTATAAAACATCAACTATGTTCTGGAAATAAGGAAAAGGATACAAAAAAATGAACCCAACCCATAATTGAAGGTTGGGGTATGCTTCGCATTAAAAAAATTGGTATGTATTTTAAATCTACCAGAATAATTTTATGTGACATGAAAAAAACATAACTATGTTATTATGGTTATATGTAGATTGATGAATCCCCATCCAAGTCCACTTAGATTCGAAGTCTTGTTTTATTGAAAGAGGAATATGTTAATAATTATGGAATACTAATAGATGAGATCACAAAAAAAGTGTCGGAAACATCTGTAAGTATGACATAACCACAATTTATTTTACCTTAAATTGCTGTTATATAACAATGATTACTTATTTTATTACATTTTCTATCTAACATAGATATAGGAATCATCAACACCTGTACCAGATGAATACCTAATTCCAGTGGCCTTAATGAGGATAGAATACTATGGCCATGTAAGAGGTGTTATTTTTGTGGTGACACCTCGAACATATTTTTAGAAAAAAAATAGGTGGATAAAGAAAAGCAATAGAATACATGAATGAAAGATTAGATTCCCTTGAAGAAAATTTTATTTGATTACCGACTTGAAAGAAACTATTATGGGTGAATCATAGAGAATAATAAAATCAAGAAAAAACATTTCATGAAGACCCCCTTTCTCACCAAATTTGAGGTGGCAATTTCCTTAAAAGAGATATATTAGTTGGGGTAATCAATATTATAATAATTGTTTCATTGAAATATGAATCATATAAAAACTGAAACTAATATTCTAATCGGTGGAAATGACTATGATTTATATCTCTCTACACCCACCCATCCCCTTATTGATGGGGATACTGTGTTTAATATCTAAGATCCCATTCAATACAATACACCAATTCCAAAAGGTCATTTGAGAGTGGGGATTACCATAGTTCATGAGGTGCACACTGAGCTACATATCCCACTTCATGATGCATATATTTATATTATCGACCAAGATGTTATAACATTCATTGTAGGACCATAAGATCTTGTAAATATTCATTTTTACAAGGAGGTTTTAATTTCAATTTTATTTTTCATTATAAACTTCTAAAAATTAATGAAAAATGTCTGAGTATATGAATGTTATTATTGATAGACAAAGGGAATGGTTTACACAAAAGGTAAACTCAAAACCATCTAATGGATTATCTAACCAATAGAAAAGGTCATTAGAAATCACATTTATCCCACCCATTCAATATCTATAGTTATTAACGTTGAACATTCATGCATATACACAATTACAAATTGGTTGTAATAACATAGGTGATTTTGAAGCAAAAAATTATAGAGAGGAAATTCTAGACTAAATTACTCTTGATAATGTAAATTAAATCCTAAATGACGAATGGATAGGAGGATAAATTGTAAATATATACATGAGGTATGTTTTAAGGGTTGTTTTCCCAAAAGTTGATATACTTTTTCAATTATGCGAAAATACATTTTCTAATTTTTGAAGGTATATATATCAATATAAATTAATTAGATTACCCCATGAACATAAATTTTGACTGATTTTTCCTTACATCACTTCTATAGAACAATAAGAAATATATTCAAAAAAACAAGAATGTAATAGTGAAATATCATTCCTAATAGATAGAATGAAAACTTTTGGATGACATACTATTCTTAATACAATCATTAGAGGGGAAAATATGCAATTTAATATTTTCCAATATATGTTAATTTCATTTATTATGTATTCATTTTTTGTATTTTTTGGAAACATTGGATGCTCATTGTGGTCAATTTGGATACCGAAAAGATTTATTTCCTAGATTCACTACATGGATACCAAACAAACCAACCACACATGATGAAGTTTTTTAGTTTGTAATAAACTACATCAAACGTTTCAGGTCTAAACATCATGTTATATATTATATATTATGTTTTAATGGTAATTATATTATGATACAGTGGTGTATAAATATCATGATAATCCCAGAATTAGTATTGGCCTTGTGCACATGGAGCCTGAAAATTTACAGATGTGGATACATATCATGGTATATAATATAATATTTCTCTATCCAAACAAATATAGAAATAATTTAGTTATTTTTATCAATTTTTCTTTAGTTTTCGAAACCAAAAATGAAAAATTTTATGGTTATCATATTTTTAAATTTATGAGAGAGATCACATTCCATCAATAAACTAGATTCCACAAAGAGGTATTTTGAAATATGATTACTATTTCATTTAAAATATTTATTAATAATTTGTGTATTTATATTTTTCTAATACTGTTATAAGTATAAAAAATTATAATATTCAGAAGTTGATAAATATTTTTTTTAGAAATGAAAGGGAAACATAACCGGTGGGAGATTGAACACAAAGAACAAGATAATATGACTTCCATAGAAGTAATGGGATATTTCATATTTATGTTTTATTTACTTATTTTTAGTATTTATCACATAAGACTTTTTATCCTATTAATTTTTATTGCATTGTTTAATTTTGTGTGGTTTCTATGAAGCTGTTGATGCTCGTAGGAGATTTAGATTTGAGGATGCAACTAATATTTCAATGAGAAGTTAACAATTTTTTTAAATATACTACATTTTACTCATAATATTATTTATTCTATAATATATTAATAAAATATAAATTAAAATTTTGTTTAATAATATATACAATGTCTTCTGGACATGATGATGTTAAAAATCCCAAAGAAGAACAAACAATAACAAAGAAACCCCTTTGGGAATATATAAAGCTAACATCACAATATAATTTATTTATTATTCTAAAAATATATATAATGAAACATTGAATTAGTTTTCATAATTCCATATTTATTTTATTTATTTTACAAGATTTATGTGAATCCTTCATGCCTTTCTACGACAAAACATCCACAATTTTCTCCCTCAAAACCTTTTCACCCATTCAGTGTTAGAATTTATTTCTTTACTTCAGGTTACCTCCATTGCATTTTAAGGAAGATAATTGATTCTATATCTTATAAATAATATATGTAATCTTGATTTTTTAATAGTAAAATAACTAACCATATAATTAGTTTATTTTTTCATATTTATGTTAATTTTTTATAATGTTACTTACAAGATATTTTTTTCTTTTATAGGTGGATTATTATGTTTGAGTTGGGATAGATTATTTGAAGATTCAAATTCTCATTTGAGACTGAAAATAAGATAATAATAGAAGGAAATGGGTCAATAATGTATAGATCCATTAAAAATTTCATGTTTCTATTACATATTTTATTAATTTTTTCATCATTTTATCTACTATTTGTAAGTTAGATTAATCACAAATTTAATCAAATAATCATTTTTTTCACAGATCATTTGAGAATTCATATTTTGTTTCAACTATCTAAAACAAACCAAAATATATATAACATGTTTCTTTTTTCCAATACTACCACTCATTCCATTACCTTTCTTTATCAACTAGCCAATAATACAATTTTATTTGTCCAAAAAAATCCACTCAATATGATGTTTTTCTACATAGACAAAAAAATCCAATGAAAAGTGAGATATCATTGTTAGTTTGGTTTACTTTTTAACTTTGGGATGTGTAATAATTAACCAAACCTCGATCTGACATATGGTGTGGTCAGTATAACTTCATGTTCTTTTTTTCTATTAAAATTCACAACAAATTTAGTAAAAAATAAAAATGTCATAATCAAAACTAATCAAACACATTTAGATTGTTTTTATACATTAATAAAATGATCCATTAGTCATTCTTGGAATATAAGAATCAGAAGTACCTCGATACGATACAAAATGTATGTGGTACGATGTACAGATTCCAATATTAGTTTAATATTGATAGTTTAATTCAAAATGTGTCACTCACTAAAAACTGAGAAAACAAGCTTCAGTTTTCTTCAAAATTAAAGAAAATGTCTCCCAAATTATTTTTGATGTGTTGGAATCAGTATCATGTTAAACTAATACACTATGTGACCATGATGACTCAATCTATGTGTTTCTAGTTTAAAATGAAATTTTAATAAAAAAGTATAAGTGACATATTCAAAAATAAGAAAACATAACTATATTGTTTTCATAATTTATTAAAAAAAACCATATATAATTTGGCACAAATAAGAATGAACCAAAACTTAATCAGATGTATGGTGTGACCGGTAGGAATCCAAGCGCATATTTTTATTCTAAATTTAAATTTATTTTAGTAAAAATTAAAATTGACATTCTCCAAACCCATCAAACACATTCATATTTTTTTATACTTTATGATAATGATCCATATATAATATTTTATGTGTAGTAATGAACTACATCTCAAGCTAATACACAATTTTCCTAGTGTAACTGAAAGTGTCTTTAATCAGTTTTAAATTGGCATTTTAGTTAAAAAACTGTCACTCTATAAAAATGAAGAAAACACACATGGATTGTCATGATAATTTATTAAAAATATTCACAAGTAATTTGTGTTTTTTGTATGTATTATCACATAAACATGATATATAGTGATAATCGTTTGACTCAAAGCACTTGTTTCCTATTTCAAATGACATTTTAATAAAAAAAATCGTGACATATTCAAAACTAAAAAAGACATCCATATTGTTTTTGATACATTTGGAAAATTATTACAATGTCATCTTTGATGGGTAAGAATCAGACTCACCTATTCCGACGCATGGTGTGACTGGTAAAATTCTATGTGTGTCTATTTAGTTGAAATTTATATCAATTTTAGTGAAAAGAACAACTAACGTACTAAAAACTAATAACATGATGTAATATTATTTTGATACCTGATTAATAAGTCATTTAAAATGATTAGTAAGCAATACCTCCGAAAAAAGACGCACAATGATTCTTGTATTACTCTAATTGTGTCTTTTTAATTAAAATTGACTTTAATTTTAGTTAAAAGAACATGTGACTTACTGAAAATCATGAAAAAAAATTCATATTGTTTTTATACATTATAAAAATGATACACAAGTCTTTTGGGATGTATATGAATAATCCACACCTTAATTTGATTTATGGTGTGATCGATATGACTACAAGTGCTCTTTTTTTAAATTGACATAGATTTTAGTAAAAAAACTGACATAGTCAAATCCAAGAATATAAAATCATAATTTTTGATAATTAAATAAAATGATCCCTATTTCAATTTTGGCCAACAGTAATCAACCTCACCTTAATTAGATACACGATGTTACCGGTATAACTAAATGTGACTCTTATCAGTTTAAAATTGACATTTTATTTAAAAAAAGCACTCTATTAAAAACAAAAAACACACTATGATTGTGTTAATAATTTATGAAAATTATTCCTAAGTCATTTTTTACATGTATGAAGTATTATCATGTCAGAATTACACACGATGTTATAGATATTACTCAAAGTGCGTGTTTCGAGTTTAAAATGAAATTTTAATAAAATATAAAGTTGACATACTCAAAATTGAATAAACAAAATCGGATTGTTTTGAAAATTTATTAAAAAAATCCCTAAGTCATTTCTATCTTGTTGGAATTATCCAAACCTCAATCTGAAACAAGGTGTCACTAGTTTAATTAAAATTGTTTTTATTAATTTAAAAGTGACATTAATTTTAGTTAAAAGAACAAGTGACTTGCTCAAAACTGAGAAAAGGTATTCAGATTGTTTTGAAAATTTTGAAAAATGATTAATTAATTATTTATAATGTGTATGAAGCAAAAAAAACTTATATCTGATGCATGGTGTGAATTTTACAAATCTATGTGTTTCTTTTTTTAAAATCGACATTAATTATTGAAAAAGCAACGAGTATAATACTGAAAATAGAGAAAAAACGTTCATATTATTTTTTCACATTATGAATGTGATACAAATTTTTTTTACAAGTTTATGAATAAACAAAACCTCAATATTATTAACGGTGTGACTAGAATAACTCAAAGTGTATATTTTTATTTAAAATTTACATTAGTTTAAGTAAAAAAGAACAAGTGACATACTAAAAACTGAGTTAAATTAATCATATTAATTTTATAATATTTAAAATGTTTTGATTAGTAATTTGGGATTTCTAGTAATTATCTGAAGATCAATATGATGTTTGTTTTGACCAATACAACTTTATGTTTTTTATTTAAAATTGATTTAAATTTTAGTAAGAAAATGTGACATACCGAAAACTGAGAAAACATATTCAAATTGGTTTGATAGTTCTTGGCATGTGATCCATGAGTCATTTTTGACATGTTGTAATCAACCAATCCTCAATCCAACAGAAATTGTGATAGGTAGCACTCAAAGTGTCAATTATATATTTAAAATTGAAATTATGGTTCAAAATTTGAGTCACTCACTGAGAAAAAAGAAAAAAGCATCGATTGTATCGATAATTTAGGACAATAACTCACAAATCATTTATGATGTATAGGAATAAAACACATATAAAATAGATAAATGATGCAATTTTTATGAATCAAAGTGAATGTTTTCATTTTGAAATGAAATTTTAGTGAAAAATAAAAGTTACATACTTAAAGCTAAGCAAAAAAATTTGGATTATTTTGATACTTTTGGAAAATGTTAATTATTTTATATTTGGTGGGTATAAATCATCCATACCACAATCTGACAAACAATATGACCGGTATAACTCCAAGAGTGTCTTTATTTGAAAATGAAATTAATTTTTTTTAAAAGAACAAGTGAAATACTCAAAATCAAGGAAACACATTTTGATTATTTTGATACTTTAGGAAAATGATCCATAAGTCATTTTTAACATATTGAAATCAACCAAACCTCAATAAGATACATGGTGTGACCTGTATAACTCAATATGTGTCTTTTTATTTAAATCTAAAATTTTATTAATGTATTATTCCATATTAATGATTAATTTATTTCTTTATATTATTACTAACATATGATTTTTGTTTTTATATAGGTAAATTTTTTCTTTAGATGAGGTGATTTTTTTTTCTGAAATTGATACCATGGGTGTGTTTTTTGAGAGGGGATCATGGGCACCAAAGAAGATGAAAATTTAATGTTTTTAAATGTTTATGGATAATTGTAAATTAAATTTAACAAAACATTATAAGAAATGTATATATTAGTGTTTTTTTGTATTCATGATGTAAAATTTATTTCAATTATTATATATATATTTCAGAAATAGGTTACAGGTTTTTTTGTAGTGTGCTGTTATATGAAAAACACACTATATTAGGCTAGGACTTTATCAGCAATTAACTAGCATTGGTAAAGGGCCCCCATTATTAGAGATTTTTAGCACTGATAAATGGGACCCTCCCTTTAATGATTATTTGGGAAAAATGATTTTTTACTAATGTTAAAGACCTTTTTCACACTGTTAAAGGGAATATTTTTAGTAGTGTTAACAATTTAGTTCATTAAAAGGATTTTTGTGTTTTTTTTGGGTTTTGTGGGTTCTATTAGGGGTTTAAGGGGTTTTATGGTTTTAAATGGGTTTTAGGATTTTTATTTTCTTATGTTTTTTATTTTTGATATTCTAATGTTATTTAGTGTTTTCATAGGTTGTATATATATTTAGGGTTATCTATGGGTTTTTCATATTTTTTGGTGTTTTTGTTTTTATGAAACTTTTTAATGTTTTAGGTGGTTAAATAGTATTTATTGGTTTTATTTTTTATGGTTTTTTAAGGATGGTGGGGGGGGGGTGTATTGTTTCAAGGGTTTCTATAGGTTTGTTGGGGATTCAAGGGTTTGATGGTTTTGAGGGTTTCAATATTTTTTTGTTTCTATTGGTCTTAGGGTTTTTATAGATTTTTTGGTTCTTGGGGTTTTATGGATTTTAGGGTTTCTATGTTTTTATGGTTTTTAGTGTTTTTAGGGAATTTTGGGAATTTTGGGGTTTAAATGTTTATTTGGGTTTTTTTGTGGTTTGTTAGGGGTTTCTGGGATTTTAGTTGTTTTAGGGGTTTTAGGGGGTTTGGGGGTTCTCAGGGGTTTTAGGTTTTTTATGGGTTTATGGGTTTAATTATTTTTTTGGGGTTTGAGGTTTTTGGAGTTTATTGGGGTTTTAGGATTGTTAAGGTGTTTTGTGGAGTTTTTATTATTTTTTAGTTTTTTATGTTTTTTAGGGTGGGTTATCTTTTTTAGTGTATTTTGATTTTTTAGAGTTTTAGTGTTTTTATGGATTTTAAGAGTTTTTATAGTATTTCGTTTCATAGGGTTTTTATCTTATTATATATTTTTCTGGTCTTTACTATCTTTTAGTTTTTCTTGGGTTTTTGGGGTTTTTAGGTTTGTTAGGGTTTATTGGACTTTTTATTAGTTTATGAGGTTTTATTGATTTTATGGGATTTAATGTTTTTATGGTTTTAAGTGTTTAAAGGTTTTCAGTGGTTTTAGAGTATTTTAGGTTTTTTGAGGGGGCTAGGGATTTCTTAAGGATTTCAAGGTTTTAAGAGGCTCCTTTTTGTTTTCATGGTTTTTAAATTCTTAGTGGTTTTGGGTTTTTAATGTTTTTGGGTGTTTTTTAGTAATTTTGGGCTTTATGGTTATTATGGGTTTTTAATGTTTTTAGGGGTTTTGCGTGTTTTTAATGATTTATGGTCCTTTACATAATTTTAGTGTTTTGGGATCTTTTATAGTTTTTAGACGTTTTATGGTTTTTATTGTTTTAAGGTAATATAGTGTGTTTTTTGGGTGTTCAGAAGATCTTATGTTATTTTTTTGGAATTTTAGTGTTATAAGGGTTTTTAGGACTTTTAAGGGGTTTAGTTTATTTTTTGTTATTTTTAAGTATTTTGATGGGTTTTCAGGGTTTTTGTATTTTTAGGGGTTTTAAGGGTTTTAGGGTTTTTATTGTTCTGTAATAGTTTTCAGGTTTGTTTTAGGTTTATTAGAGTTTTAAAGGGTTTTAGGGGATTTTATATGGTTTTTATGGTTTTTACATTTTTACGGGTTTCAAGGGGGGGGGGTCGGGGATTATTTGATATTGTGATTGTTTTTATGGAGTTAGGGATTTCCTGGATTGTAAGAGGTTGTCCTTATTTTTCCCGTATTCAATTTTTTTTTTGAGATTTTAGGGGCTTTGAAGTGTTTGTTAGGTGTATTATAATTTTTCATATTTTCTCTCAGACTTTAGTATTTGTTGGGTTTTAGAGATTTTAGGTTTTTATGGTTTTAGTTTTTTTATACTTTTAGTGTTTTGGTGTTTTGGGGGGTTTAGGATTTATTTGGGTTTTATGGTGGTGTTTTAATGGTTTTATAATTTTTTAGGGTTCAAATGGTTTTTAGGGTTTTAATTTAATTATGTGTTTTATGTTTTAATGGTGTTTTGGGTGTTTTAGGGTTTTTTGGGGGTGTTTTTCGGGTTTTAGGGTTCTATAGGGTTTAATGGGTTTTTTGGGGGTTTTTTTGGGGTTTAACAATGTTTAACAATCATTATGGTATTTAGGGTTGTAATAGGATTTATATTGTGTTTTAGGGTTTTTTATGTTTTTAGGGACGTTTTTCATTTTATGGTGTTTTAGGACAATTAGGGGTTGTACGGTCTTTTAGGGTGTTTAATGCGTTTAGGGTTATTTTATTGTTTTTATTGGTTTTTAGGATTTTTAGGACGTTTATTGTTTTCGGTAATTTTTTATGATTTAGGGGTTTTAGTTCTTTTTATGGTTTCTTAAGGGGTTTTTGTATTTTTAGTGATTTTTATAGTTTTAGGGTTTTAAGTTTTAAAGGGTTTTTTAGTTTTTATAATTATTTTATGTTTTTCAATTTTTTATGGATTTTAGATTTTTTCTTTTTTTGAGGGATTTTATGGCTTTTATGTTTTTAGGGGTTTATATTGTTTTAAGGTATTTTAGCATGTTTTTTGAGTTTTAGGGTGTTTAAGTTGTTTTTAGGTTTTTTGGTTGTTTTTGAGTTTTTAGGGGTTTTAGTGTTATTTGGGATTTATGTGTTTTAGGGTTTTTATGGTTTTTAGGGATATTATGATCATTTAGGGGGTTTTAGAGTTTTTTTTGGGTTGTTATGATTGTTATGGTTTCTAGGGGTTTTTAATTATTATTTTGTATTGGATATTTTAGTTTTTTGATGGTGTTTAATGGTTTTTAGGTCATTGAGGGGTTTTAGGGTTTTTTCCGGTTTTTGGATTTTTATATTTGTATAGGGGTTTAAGGGGGGTCTTTGAGGTTTTTGGGTTTTTAGTAGATTTCTGTGATTTTTTGTTCTTTTTTATATTTGTTAGGGTCATTTAGGACATTTTAGGGTCTATTAGGTTTTTTATGGTTTTGGTGGTTTTTATAATTTTAGGTGTTTTATGTTTTTTTGTATTTTTTATGGTATTTGGGTGTTTATATTATTTTTTGGGAGTTTGGGGTTTTAGGGGTTTAGGTGTTTTTAGTGTTTTAAGGATCTTTTTAATTCCATAAGAATTTTTTGTAATGCAAGAGGTTTAGATATTTTTAGTTTTTTAGTCCCTTACGTTTTTAAGGTTTATTGAAAATTTTAAGGGGTTTTAGGGGTTTTTTGGTTTTTTATGTTGTTAGTTTTTTTAGGGATTTTACAGTCCCTTAGGGTTTTTAAAATTTTATGGGGTTTAGGGTTTTTTGGGTTGGTTATGGTGGTTTAGGGTTTTTGAGAGTTTTATTGTCTATTTTATTTAAGGTTTTTTGGGTTTTTTGGGTTTTTGGGACTTTTTAGGTTTTTTGTGTATTTTAGGGTCTTTTAGGGTTTTTTATGTTTTTTTTATTTTATGATTTTAGGGTTTCATGGTCCTTTATTAGTTTTAGAATCTTTAGGGTCATTTAGGGTTTTAAGGTTTTTATGTGTCCTTCAAGATTTTTAGAGAACTTTATGGTTTTTAGTAACTTTTATGCTTTTTATGGTTTTATAGACATCATGATTTTATGGTTTTTTGTGTATTTTTTTTATTTTTGGTATTTTTAAGGTCATTATGGGTTTTATGGTGTTTGGGACTTTTAGGGTTATTTTGGTTCTTTCAGGGGTTTTATAGTCTTTAGGGTTTTTCAGGTTCTAGGGTTTTATAATTTTGGTGTTTTTAGGGGTTATAAGGGGTTCATGTGCTTTAGGAATTATAGAATCTTTTTGGGTTTGTGATGTTTTTTATGATTTTTCAAGGTTGTCAAGGGTTTTATATGTTTTTTTGGGGATTGGGTTTTTAGGGTTTTGTAGGGGTTTTATTATTTTTTAAGATTTTAATGGGTTTTTTTGGTTTTTACGGGTTTTAAGATTTTTATTTCATAGTATTTTTATGTCTTTAAGAGATTTTTAATGTTTTATAGTTTTATTATTTTAGGGATTTTACTATTTTATGGGTTTTTTGAAGCCTTAGGTGGGGTTTTATATTTTCTCATGATTTTTATGGGTTTTATGGTTACTTTAAGTGTTTAAGGGTTTGAAGTGTTTTTATTATCATTTAGGACTGTTAATGGATTTTAATTATTTTTGTATTTTAAATATTTTCAGGGTTTTTCAGTGTTTTAGGGCCATTAATAGTTTTAGGGGTTTTTAATATTTTTATGGGGTTTTAAACATATAGGGGTCTTAAAGGGTTTCTAGGGATTTAGGGTTATTTTTATCTATTAGAATTATGATAGTTTTTAGGGGTTTAAGGGTTTCTAAATGTTTTTAGGGTTTTTATTGTTTTTAGAATTTTAGAAATTTTATGTTTTTTAGGATTTTTAGTGATTTATGGGTTTTTATGGGTTTTTGGTTTTTATTCACTTTTTTGGAATTTTAAAGTGTTTTTTTGGATTTTTAGAATTGTTAGTGTTTTTATGGTTTTTTATGGTTGTACGATTTTCAGTTTTTAGTGGTTTTATGGTTTTTTATTTTTATAAATTTTAAGTCTATTTAGGTATTTCAAGGGGTTTTAGGGGTTTTTAGGGTTATAGAGGAATTTCAGTTATTTAGTGCTTTGAAATGATTTTAGGGGTTTTAGGGATTTTAATGGAATTTTAAGAGGTTTATAGTTTTTTTTGGGTTTTATTTATTTTCTATTTTTTTTACATTTCAATAGGATTTTTAGGGTTTTGGGGTTTTTAGTGTATTTTTTTGGGTTAATAGTGTGTTTTGGGTTTCTAAAGATTTAGTGTTTTTACGGAATTTTTTTATGGTTTTAGGGTTTTTTATAAATTTTAGTGGATTTTTTCTTTTTAGTTTTTTAGGGGTTTTAGGGTAATTTTAGTGTTTTTAGTATATCTAGGGGTTTTAAGGTTTTTTGGGTTTTTTATTTTGTAGTGGTTTACGGGTTTTTGTGTTATTGGGGTTTCTGGGAATTTCGTTGTTTTTAGGGGTTTTAGGGTCCTTAAGTGGTTTATTGTATTTATTGGTTTATATATGGTTTTAGGACCCTTTCGGTGGTTTTTATTATTTTTAGTGTGTTTTAGTGTTTAAATGTTTTTGGTGTCTTCTACGTCTTTTTATGCCTTTTATTGTTATATTTGGGTTTTAGGGGTTTTCAAGGTTTTAGTGGTTTTTAGGGTTTTTAGGGAATTTTTTTTCATGTTATCACAGTTTTTTAGAGATTTAGGTGTGATTTTTTATAAAGAATTTATAGCTTTTAGGGAATTTAGGGTTTATATGGTTTTAAGGTTATTTATATATTTTAGGTATTTTAACATTTATTTAGGTTTTTTACAAATTTTATGGTTTTTAGGGATTTTCAGAATTTTTAATTTATTTTAGTGTTTTAGGGAATCTCTATGGGTTTTATGGATTTGAGAATATTTTAAGGATCATCAGGGTTTTTAACATTTTTCATGTGTATTTGGGGTTCCTTAGTTTCTATGGGGTTTTAGGGTTTTTTATATGGAAGTGAGAACAAATTAACTCAACATGAAGATGATGATCTCCGACATATGGCAAGTCAAGGAACAAATACAATGCTTGAAAATATAGATCTGAGAGTGAAACTGGACAAAAAGAGATGAAAAAACAACATAACACGTCATGTAAATCATTGGTCTTTTTATGGGGTTTAGGGAGTTTTTGGATTATTTTAGGGTTTTAGGGTTTTAGGTTGTTTATGGTTTTTAGGGGTTTTTAGTGGGTATGTGTATTTTAGGGGTTTTTTGGGTGTTTATGGGGTTTTGTTTTCACTTTTAGTGTTTTTGTAAGGGTTTTATGATCATTTTAGTGTTTTAGGGGTTTTTCTCCATTAGGGTTTTTAGGGTTTTAGGGTGGTTTAGGGATTTTGGTTATTTTAATGATTTTTTTGATTTTCTATGGTTTTAGGGTTTTTATTAGGTTTTATGGGATTATGGGTTTTAAGGGTTTTAAGGGTTTTTCGGGTTTTAGGGGTTTTATGGGTTTTATGGTATTTCTTTTTTTAGTGGTTTAGGGTTTTTATGTTTTTAAGGGTATTTTAAGGTTTATTTGTTATTTCTTATTTATTTTAGGGTTTTCTATGTTTATTTTTCTTTTTTATGTTATTTAAGGTTTTAAGGGTTCTAATGAATTTTTAGGGTTTTGGAGTTTTAGGTATTTTTTGGTTTTTATCAGTTTTCATGGGTTTCTGGGTTTTAAGGAGTTTTAGGGATTTTTAGATGTATTAGAATTTTTTCTGTTTTATAAATGTTTTAGGGGGTATTTAAGGGTATTAGGGTATTTAGGTAGTTTATGGTTTTTAGTGGTTATTTTGATTTTTTCGGGTTTTAGGGGTTTTAGGGATTTTTAGGGGTTTTAGGGGATTTTATGAAATTTTAGGGGTTTTAAGGGTTTTACGTGGATTAAGTATTTTAAATGTTCTTTAAGGAGTTTTGGGGTTTAAGGTGATATTAGAGTCTTTTTTGGTAATTTTTTAATGGATTTTATGTTTTTTGACATGTTTTGGAGTCCTGCATTTCTTTCCATAGATAGATTCATAATGAGCCATCTGAATATTGGAGTGAGAGATATTATTATAATAAAATCCCACCAAAGGTAGGTGTTGATCCCAACCACCTTTGAAATCTATATAGAAATCTCTCAACATATCTTCTAGTGTTTGAATTGTCCACTCAGACTGATCGTCTGTCTGAGGATGATAAGCAGTGATGAATCTCAACTCTGTATCCAGAGTATGCTGGAGACTTCGCTAGAACTTCAAGGTAAATCTCGGATCCCTATCAGATATAATAGAAAGTGGTACTCCATGCAATCTTACCACTTTCTTTACATATATCCTGGAAAGCTGATCTAGAGAGAAATCCTCTCTAATAGCAATGATGTGTGCAGATATTGTAAGACGATCAACTATAACCCAGATAGCATTATTGCCTTTGGATGTTTTAGGAGGTCCTGTGACAAAGTCCATAGTGATGTTTTCCCATTTCCATTCAGGTATGGGAAATGGTTGTAACATCCCCTTAGACTTCTGTCTCTTAGCTTTAACTTGCTGACAAACCAAGCATCGAGATACATATTCAGCAACACCTGTTTTCATGCCATCCCACCAGAAGTACTCTTTCAGGTCGCTATACATCTTTGTGCATCCAGGATTAATAGAGAATGAAGAACTATGAGCCTCATTCATCATCTACTTCTTTAATTTGGGGATGGGAGGAAAACAAACCCGTTTCCTGAACTTTATTATCCCATCACAATCAAGGTTGAATTCAGGAACATTTCCCACCTTCTTTTGTAACTCTACATCTTCTTTCTGTTCCTCATTAATCTTCACATGTATAGATGGTTGAACATTCATTTGAGAAAGATAATATTTTTCCCCTTCCATTATAATTCCAAGATCCATACTTTGTAAATCCATAAATATTGGATCTTTTGTGATCCTCATCATGGATAAACTGGCAAGGTCTTATCGACTTAATGCATCTTCCACCTTCTTTGCTTTCCCAGGGTGGTAATGAATTGAGCAGTCATAATCAATAATCAGATCTAACTATCTTCTTTGGCACATATTCAGCTCCTTTTGTGTGAAAATATACTTTAAACTTTTAGGATCAATGTAAATATCACACCTTTCACCATAAAGGTAATGCCTCCAAATCTTTAATTCAAAAATTACCGCAGCTAACTCCAAATCATGAGTTGGGTAATTTTGCTCATGGATTTTTAACTGTCGTGAGGCATAAGCTATCACCATATCATTTTGCATAAGAACACACCCCAATCCCTTCTTGGATGCATCACTATAGATCACAAACCTTTCTCCACTACAAGGAAGTGTGAGCACAGGTGCACTGGATAACCTTCTTTTCAACTCCTTGAAATTCTCTTCACATTCTTCGATCCAATCAAACTTAACTCCTTTCCGAGACAACATGGTGAGTGGATTAGATAATTGTGAAAAATATTTCACAAAACGTCGATAATATCATTCCAAACAACGAAAATTCAGATCTCAGTTACTGTTGTTGGTCTCGACCATCTTTTGATAACCTCTGTTTTTGCTGTATCCACAGATATCCCCTGTTTTGAGATTATGTGACCCAAAAATGACACTCTTTGAATCCAAAATTCACAATTGGTAAATTTGGCATAAAGATTCTCCTTTCTTAGGGTCTTAAATATAATTTTCAAGTGATCTTCTTGTTCTTCCTTGCTTGTTGAATATACCAGAATATCGTCTATAAAGACTACCACAAACTGATCAAGATAGTCTCTAAAGACTCTATTCATTAGATCCATGAAGATAGCAGGGGCATTAGTAAGACCAAATGGAATCACTATAAATTCATAGTGTCCATAAACTTTTGATGCATCTGTTGTGCCATTAGGGGTTGTCACAACTAACTGAACATCTAATTGTTGAGGTAATACGTTGATATAATTAGAAAATTCTCCAGAAATAAATGAGTGGGTGGATCCAGAATCAAATAAAACATTTGCTACTTTAGAGTGGATGGAAAGTGTACCTTTCACCACATCGTTATCGTACTCCACATCGCTGATAGAAATCTCCCGTGACTTTACTTTGTCTTTATCCTTGAGATTTTTTTGATGTCGATCATCATCAATAACCCTTGGATTAGGGAATTTATTGGAATAATGCCCCATCTACTTTCACTTGAAAAATTGAAGTGTAGTAGGTTCATTCTGTGTATCCCTTCCTTTTTTTGCATCATTAGACATCTTCTTCCCATCATTGCGGCATTCTAATGCCCGATGACATTCCTTTCCACATTTGAAACATTTACTTGTCCCTTTAAGACAACTCCCTCCAGTTTTCTTTCCACACTTTGAGCATAAGGGATAGCTAATATTCTTTCAGTGTGCTCTTTAGCGTTTCCTTTGAATTCAATTTTCCTCTTCTTATCAAACCCATATGACTGATGGGTTACTCCAATCTCCATCTCGACATTGAGAGCACATCGAACGATTTCCTCGTAGCTATTGAGGTCCCTTATGGCTAACACCCTTTGAAGACTTGGTTTTAAGCCACTAAAGAATCGATCGATATTACTATCAGGTTGGATAATAATACCAGAAGCGTACCTTGCAAGTATTGTAAAATTTTCGTCATAGGTACCAACAAATTCATCATCCTTTGGCATCATTTCAAGAAACTCTTTCTCCATCTTTGATCGGAGAATACGAGGGATGTACTTGTTGAAAAATAAGTTCTTGAACTCGTCCCATTCCATGGAATCAATTTCATCCCTTTGCCTTGTATTCTTAATAATATTCCACCATTGAGCAGCATCTCCTTCCAAACGATACACTGCTAGGATGACTTTATCATGTTCAGAACATTGAATAACTGAAAATATATTTTCAGTAGTACTAATCCATTGTTCAGTAACTAATGGATCAGTAGACCTGCTGAATGAAGGCGGATGCTGCCTCATGAAGGATTCAACAGAATTTTGCTCCTTACTTATCTCATTTGGAAGTCCTGCATGATTCATAGCTTGAGAAAGTTGTGTGAGCGTGGCTACAAGATTTTTCATTCCATCCCCCATAACGTTTGGTTACTCAGGGGGACAATCATTGCATTTCCCGCCTCATTCAGCATTAACACGGTTCCTTCAGGTTCCATCCATTGACTAAAACCAAGAAGAATAGTGTGAGAAACACTAATTATATTAAAAAAACCATATAATCAAGAATAAAATTTCACACTTAAGGTTTTATCCTTGGTTATTCATGACCATTTCTAAAACACCAAGATTGTGTTCTATGATTAGACTTATCCTTAGGGTTCTTACTAAGGCTTTCACATCGTAGTTTCCAAAGTTTAACTATACCTTTCCTCTGATACCAACTATTACGACCCATAATTTACATACATTGTTATGTCTTCAAAATTGAAGCACACTTATTAAAACATATAACAAAACTAGGAAAGGACCATATAGGTATAGAGTCTTTAGAAACTAAAAAACATAAACAACTGGTTCATAAAGAATCTACATTGCCTCCCATTTATTTCATCATATCTAGAGTCCCTTTTGGCATATCCTACTTAATAAACTTCTTCCTGACCTCGGGAAATAAATTATACAAAAGGGAGAGCTCAAATTCTCAGAAAGGATAAAAAAGAAATATCAATCACATCATATACATAAGAACGTAACTTTTGGAAATCTTATCCTGCAAAAGAGATCATAATTTCCTAACATGGGATAAATCATAGTAGTGAAATGTAATCCCAATAATCATAACATAAAACATGAAACTTTGTGGCATACACACATAATCATAGTGAATCATTTATTATTAGTCAAGACTCATTTCCAAGACTATATTAGTGGACAAAGTCCATTTATGAACCGAGTTCACTCCTCGTTTCAGTCCTATTTCGCTGAACCGGTTTAACCAGCCATTCTAGCCATGTATATCTCATGAGATATAAAATCTTTACACAATTAATTGGAGGGAGATATAGGTCCCACCCATCTCATAATTATACCATTCTTATGTGTTCCACAAAATCATAAACCATACATCATAACATAACCCATGTAATAAAAATGGGAATCTTAAACATCGTGAAATCATAAAACAATTCATATAAGATAAAGAAATTCATAAAAATAATTCCATCACAACATAATCAAATAAATGTAATAATAGGGATATAAACCGAACCCTTTTTTATCTTATATGGAAAAGAATTTTGATAAAACACTTGAACTCCATTCTTGAGGAAAATATCCTTTCTACTTCGAAAAAAATATTCTTTTCATAACATGTCATAAAATTCTAATCTAAAAGAAGATGATTAAAAATAAACTTGAAAACTTGTAAAAGAAGATTCTTGGAAATAATGTTTTAAAAATCCATTCATGTTGTATTAGTTAAAAAAACATTCTTCTCGTACTTTTGTCGGAAAAGTCAAAAAGTACCTCGTACAAAAAATGAAAAAAGATTCCTTTCATATCCTTTACTAAAATCTCACCGAAGGGTAAAATTGGATTTAAACAATTTTAGGTGGATGGAAACAATATTACCTATTAAGGGAACATGGACGTGGATGATAAAATACACCCCAGTAAATACAAAAGTACAAGCAATCTCTGATAAAAATGAGATTGTGATATCTTCCCTTACCTTAGGTCCAATTTGCTTCGTAAGTGTCCGAACCTCCTATATAATGATTTCAATAATGTCATTGACTTATTCCAGAATCATACTCATTGTTATGATATCATATATGGTCATATTCGTAGCTTATTATTAGTAATGTTTCATTGCTACTTGTTATTCGGGTGTTTATTTCTTTTTGTTCTTATGCGTGTTTTGTCGAATAAATTCTTATTCTTCTTTTTAGGTTATAGATACCTTATTTACATAATTTTATTAGTGTAATATATATTATATTCATTAATTCAATTCATTTATATAATAATTATGGAATGAAGATCATGTAGAACGAATCGCATCACATCGTGGAGACGGTATTCCGTACGTACGCACGAGCGATGATATCGTTCCCATGATCGTGGAATTGTATTGGAGTGTATGTGTACTATTTCAGAATCAATATCACTTCAAAATAATCATATATATTCATTATGTATACCTTTATACCCATCCAAGTAAGGTGGTGGTGGAAAATAGATTACACCGCGACGTGGAGACGGTATTCCGTACGTACGCACGCGCGGTGATTTCATTTTTCGTAGGATGGATAGATGGTGAAAGAGGGTTGATTCATACTTGTAATAACATATCATTATATGAGTGATACTGATGTTATTACTTCATAATGAAACAACTAAATAAGAAGAAGTGGAAGAAGAAATAAAGATGAAAGAATCGGTAACAGACATTACCTCTTCTTTGAAGCGCTTCTTTGAGACCTCCTTTTAGGGCACAAAAATTGGTATTTGAAGAAGACTAGGACCTATAGGATGTCTCTAGGGAAGTGGAGAAAAGAAATCGTCAGGGGTTAGACGAGCTTGAAGTCTCAAAGTGGTGTGAGGAAGAGGGGGAGGAGGTGCCCTTTTATAAGGGAGGAGAGAGGCACCTTTGGAATAACTAAAAATATTATTTTATTATAAAGCCAAATTCTGTTTTAAATAGCTCAAAATTGATTTATTTCGAATATAAGGTAGGTCTGTGTGTAAATCATCTAATGCAATAGAATTTAGACAAGTTTAGGTTCCTATTTTAACATTATCATTTAGATTTAACATTAAGTTAAATAATTTTACTTTTACCGTGTCTTCTTGTGTTCTTACACTATAAGGTTAATAAACTTACTATAACCAGACAAAAAAACCCCAAGATGTTTATTATTAATATATATAAACGTATCTAAGTCATTTGGCCGAACCTTAGATTTTTAGGAATAAAATAACAATTAATAATATAATATTTGTTTTACAAACTATTTTATGTCAATTTTGACACTATTTAGTAATTGATTTTTGTGAAAATCATACCAGAATGATTAGTTCAAAAATAGTTAATTAAATCAATACTAACATGTCATATTAACCTATAAAATTAGTCTAATTCATAAAAAGTCTCAAATTAAATTTATTTGGGAATTTATAACATCAATTATGTCAATATTTCATTAATAAGATAATTACTGCATCATCATTGTGTCATAAATAAATTGAATTATTTAATGTCTAAAAATTACAAATAAAATACTATTATGCAGGAATGTTTTTTAGATTTCTAATGAATATTTATAGTCGAATTTATCTTATGTATAAACCTATATTAAAAATGATTTACTTATTAAACTTTGATTTTAACTATTTTAACCCTTCTTTAAATAAATTAATAATAAATGTCCTAATCTAATCCAAGTGGGCCTAAATGGTCATATTTTATCCATAAGGTTGTTTTTGGTCGAATTACAGTTATCCAATAGAATTAGGACATATGTTAGGGTAATAATAATATCATTTTTACCCTGAATTACCCTATTTACATTAAACCGTGGTAAATAAAAGTAAAAAGTTAGTATTCACCAAAAAATTATTTTCATCTCATTGTACCAAATTTTACTTACTGACATCAACCGTGTCACTCATATTTTTGAAATTTCACTCACAGAAGCGGTAAAATTAAGTTTTATGAAAAATTCATTTTTTTAACTACCACTTAGTGGTTTCACTATTTATCAAAAATTGAAAGTTTTCAGAAAAATACCAAAATTTTACCCTAGGCTAATTTCAATATTTCAAATCCAAAAATGAAGTCCATTTTGAAAAATAAAATTTATAAAATTTCAAAAAGTGGTTATTAGTATTCATAATGGCTAGTTTTAATAATATTTTAATAGCATATCGTTGTTTAGTGAAACTCGGTATTGCGTACGACGCAAGCTATTGAGAAGGCCGCGGTTGCGTGTAAAGCAAGCCAAGCTAGTGTTGTGTGTAGTGAAAGATTTCTTTGATGATTTATATAACATAAAAACAAATATTTCTCATAAAAGTCTCGGGTGTTACATCGCCAACACCCGAGGTAAGGGTTTATTATTTATGTTTGGTTTTTCCTTGCCTATATTGTTCTCGTTATGTGTCTTAAGGTTCATCAAGGCAGTTTGATTGTGTGTTGAAGTTTTTGGCATGGTTTCAAGTCTCTAAAGTCTAGGAGACTCGCTTGTGTAGGCATAGGTACGTATTTATATGTACGCGGGTTCCCCTGATATGCGCATATTCGTGCATGGCAGCGAATATACACGTACATAGATAGTTTTCCCCATTTAATATATAAAAGTGCTTGTGCAGGTGGGCAGATACATGCTTATGTGTATAAGCATATGTGTAAGGATCCTCTTGCGCATGGTCATGGACATGCTGAGCGTGTGCATAGAGGCTAGGTGTCCTTATACGTATGTGAAATCACATATGCCTCATGGGGGAGCATCAGCGGTAGCTTTAGTTAGAAGGCGCCAAGAGCCGGAGTGGACAGATGTATCCACCTTGAGGTAGGGTCCCCTCCTTTCCTTTTTAATTAAAGTGAAAGTGAATTTAATATTGCACTGCCTTAGTATATTAATTATGTAATTTAGTTCCGATTGAATTCTTCTGTGCAAATAGTGTGAACTTTCTTTGTTGAGACAAGTAGAATAATATGACTATGATACTCGTGCTTGGGTCAATTTTACATGTTAGGAAAACTAAGTAAGATGGTAACCTTAGTGGTATGACCTAAGATAAAGTGACATGTTTCCTCAAGAAGGTATCAAAGGGTTAGATAATTATAAAAACATATTCCTTAAAATGAAATGGTTAAACTAGAATTAACGGACAAGGGTGGTATGACCATTCCATGGGATAATGTAATTGGAAAAACTTTTGTTAGTGAAATGAATGTGTGAATATCGTGATATAGATACTTGAGAGGAGTTTCCTTAACTATACATATGATGAACGTGCGTATGGGAACTTATATTGAAATGAGATATATGATTGGTTGTGGATGTGGAATGTTTATTTGAAATTCATAGGATGTACTGCCTTATGCATTCTAATGAAACTATGATAATGATTATGAATGATTACGGATGGGAGGCATGCATACCCCATGCCAACTTACATCGAGTATCGGTGGGAGGCTTGTTTATGCCACGCTAGATACAATCTCTATCCGTGAGTGGAAGGGAGGCATTCTTACCCATTTCCAGTTTAATTAGGGACGGCATGCATTCTTACCTCGTGCCCACTATTTCAATACGTGTATGGAAGGGAGGCATTCTTACCCCTTTCCAGTTTATTTATGGACGAGAGGTATTCTTACCTCATGCCAACTATTTCAATACATTTATGGAAGGGAGGCATTCTTACCCCTTTTTAGTTTATTTAGTGACGAGAGGCATTCTTACCTCGTGCCCACTATTTCAATATGTGTATGAAAGGGAGACATTCTTACCCCTTTCCAGTTGACTCATATGGACGAGAGGCATTTCTACCTCATGACAGCTGTTCTTTATTAATGGGTGGGAGGCATTCTTACCCCACTCCATATATAATCTAAATGCATTATATATATATGTATGTATGTGGTGACATGATCAGGTTACTTTACCGTCAATGAGCCGAAGCTGGTATAACTGTCAGGTGTCCCATTGGAACCTAGACGGGTGTATTTACTTATGTATTCTTGCTTACTTATTTCCCCATACCTGCTCACTGTTTAATTATTATACAATGTCTGGATTGGGTTTGATGCCGGTGGCTCAGTCCTAATGTGATTTATATCTCACACCCTACTTGATCTGCCATTGCACGGGGGTACTCGAGTAGACCTTCTTGTTTGTAGGACCTGGATTGTGTGATTTGTTGTTTTTACCTGAGGAGTTAGGAGAAAAGGGCCTAGAAGGAGCTTGTGATGCTCAAAGGATTCATTATTGGGCTCAGATCTCTTTTGTATTTGTATTGTTTGTAAAGCATTTTGTATTATTTACTGCTTTCGAAAATGTATCGTCATCTGTACATGCATGCTTTGTAAACTGGAATTTTACACCTTTTTTAAAATGGATATTATTCTGTCTTTCCTTGCTGTCTTTCAATTACATACTGCTTCCGCTACTGAATGATATTTACTCTGATAATACTGCTGTGTTACTCAGATATGAGGGTATAGTCTCCCCACTATCACCTCCCGAGACCCTCGCTGCTAGTCGGCAGCCTCTTGCATACGGGGAGACACGCCTGAGACGATGTGACCAACCTGTCCGTCCACCGGTTCGATGGAAGGCCGGGCTGGGATGCTAAAACAGTTTTTTTGGACATGTATGAGATGGGTGGAATTGATGGGATTGTTTCTAGTTGTTATAAGTGCTAGCAGGTAATGGTCGAGCACCAGAAACATTCAGGTTTACATCAACAACTTCCTGTCCCTACATAAATGTGGTATGGGATTTATATGTACTTTATAGTTTTGATTTGTCATTCCTTAAAAAGGAATAATTTGACATTTTATGTGATTGATATGATGTAAAATTCAACTCACTTCATACCCATTTTCGATATAGAAAAATTTGAGGAGTTATGAAATCTCTCCATGAAAGAGATTTTTTTTTGGTTTCATATTGTATGATATGCTATAGTCTCTGATAGGGATTCTTGGTTCATGTAACTCTTTTGTAATGTACTTCATGATGCACTGGAATCTTAGGTCCATTTTAGCATGGCCTACCAATCAATGTCAGGTGGCCTGATAGAAAGAGCTATTTAGAGTCTAGAGGATATGCTCTGTGTGTGTGTTCTCCACTTTGGCGGGGCTTGGGATAATCATTTGGGAGATTTGAGTTTTCTTATAACAATTGTTACATGTCTGTGATCAGGAGGGATTTTTTTGATGCCTTGTGTGGACTTCCATGTAAACCTCCATTATATTGGTCAGATATAAGAAAAAAGTTCCCCAGTTGGACAATGTTTAGTTAATGCGATGACAAAAAAGATTCAGTTAATTTTTCATAGAATGTTAAAGGCCAATATTTGATATAAGACCTATGATGGTCATATTTATAATCCTTTTGATTTCTAAGTTAGTGACCTTCTTTTCATGAATGTTTCACACTCATAGGGTCATCGATGGCTTGGGAGGAAAGAAAATCTTGCTCCTTGATTTTTAGGACATTTTAAGGTTGTTGAGAAGGTGGGAAAGTTGCATACCCTGTAGCACTTCCACCACTATAGAAATCGATGCATAAGGTGTTCCATGTATTAATACTGTGAAAGTATATATCTAATCCATCTCCCATTTTAATATGGATTGATCTTGAGATTGAACCTGGTTTATCTTTGATTGACAGGCCAGTCAGGATATATGATTTTGAGACTAAGGTATTTCATGGGAGGAAGATACCCTAGGATCGTGTTCTATGGAAATATGGTTCTAATAATAATGATACCTAGGAATGAGAGGACTAAAATATAGAGATGTGGCCCCATAATTTTGACATGTATGATTCTTCATAGGATTTATGGTGACAAAAAGATATCATGGTGGGGAGGTTGTAACATCCTATTGATGATCTGACACGTACATCTTTAAACTAGTCATGGTTTTTTGTATTTCATTTAATGGGTTGGGATGATAATGAATTGGTAGGATACCTATAATTTTGAAGCCAAATATTTTTTGGACTCTCAACTTTAACTACCTATTCATACAGGTGGAAAGAGGGTTACACGTCATCTAACTAGTGTACACATTGTGTAATGGTTTCTAGGTCCAAACCATTAATGGTTCACACTGTGAATGTTACACGACGTGAAATGTCATTACACATCATGTGTTAATTAAAGATCGGTTTTAAATTTATTCCTAAGTAAGTGTTATCCCTTTTTATTCTTCTATATCTCATTCCCCTACTTTTATATTTCAACATATCATCCTAATATTTATGGATATATACTCATTATTTCTAGGTCCCGTTTCTATGATGAGTTCTGAGATCTTATACCCCATCATTCTCATTGGAGGATTTCATTCCCAGTGTTCTGTATCAGAGAAAGGAAGGTGTTTTTTTTGTAGGAAAAAATTTATTAACTTTGAATTTCTTTATTTTTTTAATTTTTGATTGAAGTTATATGGATTAATATTTCTTAAAATTGATTTCGTAAAACCCATTTCTAGTGAATTGGATATTTAGAAATGGGGTTGGAATGAAAAATGGGAAACCCCCCAATTAAATTGAATTGTGGTGTGTTTATTGAAATTGGTTGATTTAAAATATTTAATGTAAATTGTTTATTTGAATGAAACAATTACAATTAAAATTTTAAATTGAATTTTTAAATAAATTGTGAAATTAATGGAATTGGTTTTCAATTGATTTCAAACTTCTGAAAATGGCTTAAAACGTTTTTATAGAAACATGTTGTTTTTATCTTGTTGGAATTTTTTTTTATTATGAATGGTTTTATTAAATGGACAATTAGAATTTGAAAAGGGTGATTGAGATTTAATTTAATTTTAGTTAGTCTTAGAATAAATTTTTAATCATTTATTATGTAAGAGGACATGCATTCCTTAGGTAGTTTGTGAGTTATTTAGACACTCTCAATTATTATAGACCATTGTTAACATAATTTCAGTAGGTTACATCCTCGATGGGATGCCAACGAGTCACCATTGTCTAGTGTCTGAGGTTTGTGTGTATACACATATTTCTGTGATAACATAGAGATTATTTATTTCTATATACTAGATATTTTTTACCTATTTGGTAGATGACCATGTTACTTGTTTGTTTAATATTCTAGATATAAATGTATACCAATTTTTTTAAATTACATTATATACCTATTTGTTTTAAAATTGAAATCATTCCTTTTGTTAATATATTATTATAATCTTTTATTGAATCCTGGGTGAGAACCTACATGACTTTTTGGATCACACCCTACACATTCATTATGGTGTTTGTAGATTATCTCCTTCCATGTTTGAGTAAGGGGAAAGGATCTCATAGAGGTGGATCCACCTATTGAACCATGGACTTGATGGGTTATATCCTTTGGGTCATGGGATATTCATCCCTATTTTAGTACATGGGATTTAATTCCTTGATAAATTCTGGTACATTAATCCTAGTGGTGTTTCTTTTGTATTCATATTGACTTTTTTTTCTTTCTCAATGTTATGTTGAAAATTTGGTACCACTTAATTGTTCTATGACGCCACGTGTTAGTGGAAAACCCTTAAGGGTATAGAATTTTTTCATGAAATGATATGATAGACTTGGTTATTGGGTTACCAGGGTACTCAAGATGATTTGTGAGAAGGTATTTTTAGAATTTTATAAGAAGCTTGTGGGTTTTATATAGATTTTATGGTTTTTATGATTTGTTATAATTTTCAGGGATTTTAGTGTCTATGTTATTTTTAGAATTTTTAACTTTTCTTTTTGCCTTTTTTGTGTTTCATGAGTTTTATGGATTCTTAGGGTTTTATAAGGGTTTCTTAGGAGCTTAGGGTTTTTAGTATTTTAGAGGGTTTTAGGATTTTCAAAGGTTTCTATATGTTTTTAGTATGGTTTGGGGGTTCTTGGGTTATTAGGGTGTTACAATGTGTTTTAGAGATTTTTTGTTTTTAGGGTTTCTAGGGTCTTCAATGATTTTAAAATTTGTTAGGGGTCATATAATTATTCAACTTCCCCGTCACTTTATATATTCCATGAATTCATGATATGGAAGAAATGAATAATAAGACAACTCATAATAAAATTTAATTAGTAATAAATAAAAATCATTATTATAATAATAAAGATATGGGATGCCAATACTTTCCCTGATCAATGGACCAATATGGAAATATTTTTGAATATCCAATAACCAACATAGAAGAAAAAGGATATTCCTAATGTAATTGAAGACAAATTTGTAAATGTGACGATTACAAGGAATTATTCATGTATACCTTAAGGTTATAGTAGCATTAGTGGGAAATAACCCTTTTTTATGGTTTATAAAGGGCTTATGAGTCTTCCAAGGAATGACTCTCAAGTGTATCAATCTAGGTGTTCAGTTGAAAACCATATTTGTACATCGAGTGATTGTCACGTTAATACTAAATGAACATTTTTTGAATATATTTACCATTTCAACATTTATTATAGAGATTATATCCAATTTATTTTTATCCAAATACAGATTCGATTTCCGAGAAACAAGGATCTCTTAACTTAACCAAAATGATACGGTGTTTTAACCATATGTGACTGTATTTCAATTATAACAACCTATAATGAAAAAAGAGTGATAATGGATATATATCATTTATAATATTACAAATAGCCTATATGAATGAATAATAATTTTTTTAATGTAAAGGTAAATGGGGAGATAAAAAATTACTGGTAGGGAAGAGGTTTGGAACCCATGTTTTTGAATAATAAAAACATAGGATATTTATATAACGAGAGAGAAAAAAATAAAATCTGAAATATAATATATCAAATAAATGATAATTAATTTCAATAAAATGAAATTTAGTTTATGAACATAAATTTTAAATGAGATTATATCAATATAAATTTAATTGGAATAGAAAGAGAAGGATTAAAACCATTTCTAGAAATATTTCATCTTAATGTTTGAGAATAAGTAATTAAAACCTTAAAAAATTCTTAGAGAGATTATTCATATTGAAAATTAAAGGGAATTATCTAAAATAAGTTTGGAGTTGAGGGGGATGGGAGAATGGGTAGAAGTGAGCTATCTTTATATAAAAAACGAGGGACAATTCTGTGTAAACAAATGTTGGTTAAGGGGAAAGGTGGAATCACATTAGAGTTATGTGAGTAAGAAAAATGAAGTGTTGGAATAGAATGTGGGTAAAAATATAAAACCAAATTAATTTCTTATATTACGTGCCTTATTGGAAATATAATTATCAAAATTCGAGTAATAATTTATTACTTAATTCTACCCATTATTATGTTGTTCAATTAATTACCATTGTAATTATATTTTAGAAAAAATAAAAGGTGACCTCACATACCAATTAAAACACTATGATTCAAAATAAATTATAAATTTAAACCAAATAAATTTATAAATGTCTTAAATTTTACTTTTAAACTAAAATACGATATATATATATACTAATTTTTGAGAAAAATTAATATTTAAAAAATAATAATTTTTATTATCTTTTTTTAAATAAATAATTAAATGGGTAAAATATAATTACTTATCTATTTAAAAATTTAATTATAGTCATTTTTTAAATTTTTTGATTTTATTTAATAAACCAAAAATTATACAACATGTATAAAAACTATTTCGAAATAACTCTGTTACCATTACCATAATAACTGAAATTTTCCTTGGTAACTTATTTTTTCTTCCATATAATTACATTTACATTATTTCATAATTTTCATATTTTGAATCTAAATAAAAATTAATTTTTTAAAATAATTTGGTATCTATGATAAATATTATTACTATAGAAAACTAATTTTTTAACTTCAAAATCATTATTTTTGTGATTAACATTTGAAACTATTATCCTATTTAATCTCATTTATTCCAATCATATATGTATACCTATAATGAAAATTATTGATTAATTATTATCCTATTATCAAATATTTTTATTCCGTTTATTAGTCACATGATTATATAACTATTATATTACCTTAATTGGATCTCACATCCTATAATTATATTTGATGTGTAACATTATGCAGGATGTTTTTCACATATATCAACAATAGAAAAATGATCTAGATTCGTCAGGTTTGATTTAGTGTGACCATTTTCAGCTAGAGAATTATACTTATCTTGTGGTGAATACTATTCATATATATGATCCAAGTGACGAGTGATTTTACAGAAAAGTTGTTCCACTTCTAAAATCTCTATTTAATCATTGATGTGTAAAAGAGGTTTCATAGGATCAAGAAGTAAAAAATGAGGTTTAAATGGACATAATTGTTCGTTGGTGACCCTTGAAGAAGATTTTAAAGGATTTTATTCTCTATCATGGAGATTTTATATTGGATGTTTCCACTAAGGTGTGCATTCAGTTTAATTTTAAATTATTTGGATTGACTTTTATATTTTTATGAACATACATTTGGGTGTTTTGGGTGACCAGAGAAGTTGGTAGAAAATGATAAAGGTTAAATTTAGATGAATATCCAAGAGAAATCCACTATGTACCTAATGGTATGGTACATGGTACTCAATAAGGAAGTCTTGTGGCTTTAGATCAGGCGACCAGTGATCATTGTCTTTGTACTTGATATGCTCATGATGCAATATTTCTAATGATTAATATAATTGTCTTTTTTTATTACATATTTTTCAATAATCTTGGTAATTATTCTCAATACGAATCATTAAATATGATTCTTAATTAAAATTTAAGGCTTTGGAATCCATTCATCATCAACTATTTTGAGGGTGTGATTTCTCTTTCGTTTTATCTTATATTACTGATTTTTAGATTGAGTTAGCTAACACTCTCTACTAAATTTTATTACACTATCATTTAGAGATATTTAATTGGTTTTTAGTTTACATCATATAATGATATCCTCTATATTATTCTTGATTTTTTATTAATTTATTCCTAATGATTTTGGAGGATCTAAGGCTTATTTCTACTTTTGGATTGTGTAGAAAGTGAGAGGTGGGAGACCTATTTTTTCTTTGGTGGTTTCCCTAGTGATTCTATATTAAATATTAAATATTTTGTTATTTAATGGTTTCATGTGTTTTTGTCTTGCATAATTACTTCAATTTTCAATAAATAATATTCTATTATTTGGTGAGTGATGTTTAACCATCCAAAACAAGATTAATTTTTATAATCAATGGATTTTAGGATTAAATTATTTATTTAATGAATATAGTTTATAATACATATATTAAATTTAATTAATTATTAATAATTTAATTAATGCCGAGGACTTGTGCACTGAAAATTAATTTTAAATATTTCTTTTAGTATTTCAAGAGTGATACACTGCTTAAAATTTTAAATTGAGTTTTTATGAACTCTTGTAGAATTTTTTTGCAGTTGTTTCTTTATTTTGTTCCTATTTTACTTGTAATTATTACTATAAAAAATGGTAAAATTTAAGGAATTAATTTTTTTAATAAGGATAAACTGACTAAATGAATTAATTTTTTTTTGTGTTTTGATATATTTTGTGAAACTAGAATTATAAAATATATAATTTACACTAATGTAGTGAAATTTTATATGAAAAGTGGGAAACCATTACTTAATTTTTTTTCATTAAGTGGTTGTTGTAGAAAAAATCATATTTATGTTTGTATAAAATTTCTTAAAAAATCTGATTTCTGGGTTATAAAATGTGTTTGGGTTTAATGGGATTTTCATATGAATATGCTACATAGTTTACTTATTTAGGATGAATAACTTGGGGAAAAATTTTGCGTGCATTGGTAAGTATTAAATTATGGATGAGTTGTTTTTCTCTAACAATTATTTTTGAACATTTTATAGATATTAGTTTCTTATAGAGAGCCTTATATTATTAAGAGATATGAGGCATGATCTATGAGATATGGGTTCATATTATCTTTGAGTTATGTACTCTGGTAAATATTAAATTATGTATGAAATGTTTTTTTACCCTCTTTATTTGTTGTTTTTTGATATTATTAACTTAAGAGTGCCTTGTATTTTAAAAAGACAAAATATATGATATGTGAGCAATGTGTTTGAATAGCCCCGGAGTTATGACAAGTGATAATGTGATATTATGAGTTTGAAATTTGAGATGATGTGACTCCAGGATTTTGGAAAATGAGATTATGCGATGCCATGAGCTTGGTATATGAGATGATGAAAAGCCATTTTTTCGACCATCAGAATGGTTACTAGTATTAGTTAAAGAAATTTTAAGTTTATATGTTTTAATTATTTATCTCCTAACAAATTATTTCATGTATGAAATGATGTCACTAAATATTTTAAATAATTACACTAATTCATATAATGATGTTTAACACATATTGAATCTTGTGGTTGTCATGGTTTCTATGAAGGGTTTTGTTCGCAGTCCCTAAAAATACATACCTCTTGTAAGTATAAAACATATTCATGAAACTTTTGATAATAGAAAGAAGCCTATATATATTATAGAATATTCATAGAGATATCCTGGATTTTGGTTTATTTGTTTTTGGAGTTGTCTGGATTGTGCTGTCAAAAAAAGGTTTTTTTCATTTTAGTTTTATTAGTTACACTATAGTACTTTGATTTACATTTTTGAGTACAATGTATTTATATGGATTATATTGGATTTTATATGATATTTTTTTTACATAGACAACTTATTTATAATGTGTTATAGTTTTTTAGTATCCTACCCTAAGTGAAATCAAAGTGAACTTGTGACTATGTGGTTTTTCACCTTAGTGGCACAGTCATATTGGGTTGATGTGTAACAAAACAACAACCCAAATCAAACTATTTCCTCAATGATATTGTGAATTAAATGGAGTCCCAAGAGTTCTAGATACAAAAGACCACTTAGTTAATAATAAAATATTTTTGGACTGATGTGTGATACTTGGGGAACCCTATTTGTTAGATAATGACACAAGGTTTTTAGTAACTACCTTACCTACCTATTCTTGGCCCAAGAAATTAGGGAATGTAAGTGGAATCACAAAATATAGTTATATTAACGAATATTCTATCATGTTTTCCACACTTGTAATTTTTCATCTTGGAAACACACACACAACCCTACACCCACATAGAAACCCCCTCTCACTCTCCCTCTGTCAATTTGAAAATGATTAAAATAACATAACAATAAAATAAAAAGGGTAAAAATTACCAGGAACATATAATTCTTGTTATATTTAGAATGGTTAAGCTAACATTTCTCTTATTTATGTAGTGAAACAAATTCCTCAATATGATAAGTGACAGAAGGAACCTTCCCACACTATCATTGATTATAAGGGGATGAGAGAGTACGTATGGGTGAAAATTTATTGTAATTTATTGAAAATATAATACCAATAAAATTCACAGATCATGGAATCTTCTGAATTATTTTCCCCTTATTGGAGTGTTATTCTATTGATTCTATGCCAAGATTATGTTATTCTATTAGTTTAACACCTCAACAGATTTTCTCTACATTAGAGGTTGGTGAAATGTGAACTATAAGAACTCGAATTTATTTTTAAAATAAATGTGTGACATATCCTATATTTATATTAGATTATCTTGTGGTGAAGGGGTATGATTTGGTGTCTCCCACAGACATTAATATACTATAAATGATGGTTGATATAATGAAAATACAAAAAAAAATCATTTTTGCTCAAGAATTTCGAAATACTATAAAAATTTATCATAACATTAAATAATGGAATGAAATCTATGAAATTCAGGGGTGATGTTGTTCCTTTCATCACTCTAGATGTAATAAAACAAAATTTATAAGATCACTCCAGCATTTTAAAAAAAATCTTATTCTTATCATGTATGGGTACATATGATATTTAACATTTAATCCATATTTTCTTTTTCTTATTTATATTATTTTTAGTTTAAGGATTCATCAAATAATTTATATTATTATGTTTAATAATTTCATCTGTGTGAAATTGTTTTTTATTTCATGAATTTTGGGTGTTTTTAACTATCAATGATATTATAATGGCTAATGATATTTAATATTCCTTACAATAGGGAAACATTGTGTAGATAAATAGTGTACATGAAATTAATAATATAATGTAATTGTTTTATATTCGAAACCCACATTCCATAGAATTGAGTCCATTATAAAATGACATAAAATATGCGGTTATTGAGTGTTTCAACAAATTCATTATTTTTTACTTCCAATAAATACAATCTACTGAATGAATTAATTTTTTTTTCTCTAATCGGGGAGTGAAATGGTCCATTCGATAGAAATTGTCTGATTTACCTAATATTAAACTATTCAATTGCAAACATATAATTCTATTTGAGGTCTTTTATATAGTAGTAAACATTTTCAACAAGGATGTAATAAAACTATTCCAATCTTGGATCATATATATCATTTCATAGAGTAAATGGGACAGTGCGATTCAACTTGTTTCATAAAATACTGGGCTTATTATGGTTGAAAATGAGAATATGTAAATTGTTATAACTCTTGTGTAAAATTGTTATTGATTTATTGTAGGGTATATGTAAGTGTAAAATAATGTTTTGGATAATGACTTTGTCTATTAATTTTCTAAAAATATTTAAAATATATTCAAAAGAAAATGAAATGTTGAATTAAAATTCTATAAATAATTAGATGAATAAATGACATGTTTATTATCAGGGTAGCATGACATGATCCATTCAACATGATTATCTCAAAATAATGTTTCTAAATATTATGAAATGGCATGATCATACAAGACATGAGTAACCATTGGGTGAAAAAAATCCTACACGACTCAAATTGACTTGACCTGGAATGATTTGATGCGACTTGGCTTGATTTGAATGATTTAAAATAATTTAGTGAAAATTATTTAACTTCAATATAACTAATAAAAGATTAAGTTTAGTTATTTTTGTAGTAATAAATAATTTATTATACAATATCATTTTCCGTAATGGAAATAGAAAGGCATGGCTAAATAATGAAGGAATAAAAAAAAGGAAATTCCTCATATAATAATAAAATTAATCCATCCTAATACAGAATTGGTAAAACTGAAAAATTAAAAAAAATACTAAAACAAAATAAAACAAAACAAAATAAAAGTGTCAAACTAAAATAAAAAAAATATAATATGAAAGACCGAAACAATCAAGAACACTTTTAAAAAATCCTGTGTTTCGCTTCCCAACCCATAAGAACAGTGATGAAATTAGAATAAAAATACATATATATTTCTAATTTGAATATAATAATAAAAATAAACACCCCAACACTCTATCATAGAGTAACAATAATTTACAATTGAAAAAAATAATATACCAAAATATTTTGTATAACAATGAAAAATAAAATATAGCTCTTTCAAGACTGATGTCCAGTAAAGAAATCAAGAAAACCACCCACAAAAATAAATATCAAACTGTATAGAGTTCTTTAAAATTAACGAAGTAGAATAAAAAACAAAAAAGTCTTTATTGAGATTAAAACCCACAAATAACGATGCTAAATATAAATATCCACCTATTAAAATACACACTACACTATATCAAAATATAGTACACAAATCTCATTTATAAATAAATATTATAAAAAATTCATAAATAATATAATTTAAGTTTATTATAAAATTCTTAAAAAAAATTTAAAATTCAAAAACATTAATTTCTTCCCAATAAAAAAAATAACTGAACACTAAATTATCATGATATTGATTCTTCTTTATTAATAGAGATTGTTACAATATATTCATTAATTTATTCTACATCTCCTTTTATAACCAATAAAGTAATTACTTATAATGTTAATCCACATATTTTAGAATATAATATGATTTTTTTTAAAAAAATATAGGTGAAAAAAGAAACTATAGTAAAGAAAATGGAATATGAAATAACATGTTTTATAAAATAACAAATCTATTATACAAACTAATACATCCAATATTTGAACCATTAGTGTAATTAAATATTGATTTAAAAATATTCTACCAATATTAAATGTTGTCTCAAATAAAATAATGGAAACCTGAATTCTAAAAACATCTCAAAAATAGAACAATGTTCTAGATATCAAAATTTGTGTTCCTTTCAATATGAAAAAACATGTATGTTTAATTTCTATCATCTTTAGGATCATCTAAATAATGTTATAACCAATAATTTATTATATCATATAATTATTCAAATTTAAATTTGTTGAGTTACTATAAATAATTTTAATAAATACAATTTGTTAAAATGTAATAAAAATAATATAATAATAAAAAATATTAATTTTTATTAAAATTTTGCTAATTTTTTTGATGTTTCATGAATACAACATATAATTAATGTAATTTTCATTATAGAAATTTACCGAACCTAAATTTCAATAGTGAGATGATGGTTCAATTTGATGTGAATATTTATTTAATAATGTTTCTTTTTTGTTCGTAAAAATAATATATTTCTTGAAAGACACCATTTCTATGATTATTTTTATTATAAAATTTCACAAAATTTAATTTTTATAGGGGATCCAAGACTATGAAAATGGAAAAAATGAAACTTCATTCTATGTAAAATGCCAAAATGTGGGAACTCATTTGTATTTACTTAATTATAAAAAATGAATCAATACTATCATTTCTAGTTGAACACTATTAGAAAATATATAATTACAGTAACATGTTATATATATATATATATAATAGATGTAATTACCTAGAAGAGACCAAATAAGATGAAAAAATCTATATCATTATCCATTCATCTATGGTAGTATATTCATTGTAATTATAATTAACATATTCTAAATAAATAAATTCATGTTATTTATGGATTTAACATTAATAAAAATTAATGTTTATTTTTAACTAATCATGGAATTTTGGTTTAAACGTTTCATAGAATTTAAAGATTTATAATTCAAACATTGAAGAAATTTATACTTCTAAACTTTTGAACCCATTAAAAATTTGAAATATTTATAACATTTCATTACAATTGTATAAATAATCCATAATACATATTTTTAATAAAATATATAATATTTCCACAAAACCTATTATGTTAAAACCCACCATCATAAATAAGTTCATTTAAGTTGATTTTTTAAAATTAAACTAACACATCATTAGATGATTCATTATGAAATGTAACAAAAAATATAATTTTAACCTCTTAGTCACATAATAAGGAATATAACAGCCTAGATAAGAAAATTACATTGTTATTTGTTTCCAAGTAATAAAGTATTGAAATACATGTCAATAAACAATCATTATTGTTAATAGAAACAGTAGGTAGGTATATATATCCATCACAGTTTATTAGAGTCCTTAAATATGTTGTCGGACTCATTATTTGTCAATAATTGAGATTATAAAAGAGTAATATTAAGTTTTGTAGAAAATTCGCCCAAAACAAATGACCTTAAATTACCTATAAAATACTTTTCCTTTAATTTTAATCTCTTCAATATCGTACGATACGTGCGACGTCAGTATAATTTAATAGTTATATAGTATACCATTATAACCTAGACGTTAAAATTGAGGGAATAAATAGTTATAACAATATTAATAAATTTATATCTTTTAAAAATTTATAAAATAAATCAGTTGTTGTATTTTAATTTGAAATATAATATGATCAAATTTAATGAAAAAGAAATGTTTTTATTAAAAAATGTATTTTCTAAAATGGTCATTAATATGGACTTGGGAACAAAATTTAAAATTATTTTTTTAACAATTTTATAAATTTCATTTGGAAAAATATAATTCAATTTTTAAATCTACATGTCAAAATTATATTTGGATGAATTTTAGATAATTGTGGTGAAAATATTAATTTTTTGATAATAGTGAGAAATTATGATCTTTTATTATTGAAAACTAATTTTTCATTTAAATTAATTAAAAAATAAATGATAAATTAATTTTTTTAAATTAGAAATATTTAAATTATACACAATTAAAAAAATTTATTTCAATGGAATCAATTTCAGATTGGATTATGATATAAAATCATCTAAAACATTGGAATTTTTTCCTTTGAAAAACTGGTTTTTCGGCATGTCTATGCGCTTAATTTTAAATTAAATTGTCATACTTATGGGAATTGAAATGGAAAAACTGTGTTTTTTATTTTCAATAATATTAATTTTTATTATATATAATGTTCAACAAAATGTTTGGTTTAAAAAATAGTAAAAACCTGAAAAATTATTTATCACGGCTAACATTAAAATGGGTTACCTGGGGTTAAACAAAAAAGAAAAGGGATGAAGAAGGAAAAATTCATGTCTAAGTCCAATAATATATATTAATTTATACCATATAACATATATAGTTATATAATAATTCATTTTGGAGCATTGTTCCATGTGAAAAAGTGGGTATTACATTTACTTTTAAAAAATTCAATGTGTCTCCTCTCCTCCAATTATTAAAGGCAATAAAATAGCCCCAAATTTTGACAAAACAAAATTCATTTTTGATAAAAAAATCCATACGCAAATATTTTCCCCATATAAACAGTAATATTAATGTTTCTTGAGTTAGATAAAAAAACCATCATTGGAAGGCTTTTGATGGAACCCAAAATAAATTTTCTAAGGAAAAGGTAACATTCTTAAACAATCATTTTTATTTTTTTATTTTTCATCCTAATTTATAGATTATTTCATAATTATTATATAATTAACTAACTATATTTAACATATTTAATTGTTATTATGTTAAGTTTATGTGGTATACCCATCTCCTCTTCTATCAAATCGGAAAGGAGACCATTGATTGTGTGTATCGCAGGCTACCTCCTCGCGAACCGAGGTAATTTGTTTTCCATAACCATAAATTGTCATAATATCTATATAAAAGTTTTTTTTATTATTTTCGATCCCTTAATTCCATATTTTGATAAAAATGGAAACAACCTTCATTCGTACGTATGGAATACAGTCTTTATAAATGGTGTAATACATTCTCTATATCTAACTATTATAGACTACCGTAAATAAATAAATAATGGAAATATATGATTTTTTTGTTATCCTTGATATTCTATATATGATTAGAAAATGATAAAATTAAAAGGAACGAAATTATCGAACCAAAACATACATGAATAATGAATAAATTTTCACCATAAATATTGATTTTAACAAAGAATTATTAATAAATTTGTCACAAAATAATACAATTAAATGATATATAGTATGAGATATATGAGCATGGAAATGTTATATATGTATAATAAACCTATATTTATTTTACAAGAGGTTTATAAACATATGTAGGAAGGAGAACCTGAAGCAAGAGATTCTCTTCTTACTTGTACTTCTATGATACATTTTACATATTCACTACTAATTAATTTTTATTGTGATTAAAATTCTAATTTTGATTAGATATATCATGAAAAAAATTTGTTTTCATTATATTAAAATTTTAATATGATGTTATTTTGTTTACGGGTATTATGATATAAACATTACCAAATTGGTAAGGGTGTATTTCACAATCTCATCATTATTTTGGGTTGTTTAATTTTAAATCTCATTTGGGAGAATTATTGTATATTTACATCATAAAATGGGTTTTTTTCATCTCCTATAGTTATTCATAAATATTTTAATGTAATAATAATATTTTCCTCTCTTTGGTATTTAAAAATATTTAGATTTTTTTTAAAATATGACTTTATTTTTTTTCTTCAGTAGAAAACCATTTTCATCTAAATCATTGTTTTCAAAAAATGTTTTCAAAAACTTTTTTGAATTTATCCAAATGACTTATTTAATAAATTTTGACCCATGTTTTTCTTTTTTTAAATAGTTTTAATGGATTATTCTTAATGATTTATGAATGAGGATCCATTTAACCTTTGTACAATAGTTTGATAGAAATATTTTTTTAACCTATTTAACTTATAAGAAATTTCCCTCCATCATGAACACTCATTTCTTTAATGCTTATATTGTAATTTTCAAAATATATATTTTTCCTAATAAATTGATTTTCAAAATATTTTAAAATATTTTATTTTTATTAATATGCTCAATGAGAATAAGTTATATTACTAAAAAAATTTTAGGGATATTTTTATGGTATTTTTATCCACCAACAACATCAAATATTTCTTATACTTATGATACAATGGGGATATATTGTATTGATACTATCATAATTATTTATTTTTATGGTTTATTATAAGTTTGATTAGAAATGTACAATTTTATCACCATTCACCATATTACATTGGATTTTATAGGATTATGTTTGCTGATTAGGATAATTATTATCATTTCATATAGTAGTTTTTCAATATGAATGATCATGTTAATTATGTTTCACCCCTTTCAAATGAGGTATTCATTATACTTTTCAAATTTTTTGTTGGGTGTAGGTTTATATATCCTCTTGATGCATCAATATGTATAATGAGACAAATTAATTTTCCAAATTAATATTTTTTTACCCATAGGTTTAAACTATTTTGTAAAAGGTATCGAAAGAATGCTTGTGATATTAAACAATGTGTATTGCCTCATTAACAGACCAGTTAATAATTTACATGTTATTATTTGAATAGTTAGAATATCCACGGACAAGGTTCTTATTTATTGGATTATTTCTATGTTTTTTTTCATTCATAATTATTTCCATATTATGATCTAGTTATATTTAGGTGGAGTGTGTTTTAGTAATCTACATTACTATATTAATTATAATTATTTATTAATGCCAGATACCACTCTATGTATACCATTACTAGGCATCTGGGATCACTAATTTCTTATATTTTATTCCACCTAGGATACTAGAATGTGTTTTATGATGGATATGTAGGTATATACTAAGAGGATTAATTGAGTTATCCAAGAAAACACTTTGTGTAACTTATGTTTTAAAATGTAATATGAATTTCATGTCTACAACTATTTTACGAAGACTAATAAACTATTCAGACTTGAATGATATGATCTTTTATATATAATGTAAATGTAACAATGTGAAAAACAACTTTAAGATACTATGTTTAGGGTCTTTACAGGTGGTATTAGAGATTTTTTAGGATAAAATTAGATGATATATTAAGGAAAACATATATTTGAGTCTGTAACCCTATGAAAAATTTTATTGATATGCGTTTAAGGGCATGGTGATGTTTTAGTAAGGTGGAGATTGTCTGTTTTTTCATAGTAATACATCCTTTTATGGTTACGATATATGGATGTAGTTTTGAAAAATAAGTAATTAGGGGTAATCAATCTAAAAAAGGTGTCTCAGGCTTGACTCAAGTGTCACCTGGTACAAGAAAATCTGATTTACTAGGAAGTTGGTTTCCACTCATAGGGGATATGTTTCAATTATTTCACATTATCTTTAAAATCCAAATCGATGTATTAGAGAATATTTTTATGATTTTAAAACATTCCTATAAAATAATGTTTATGATTATGGGATTGGCCATACATAATTTTTTCAATTTATGATTTTTGTTTCATTAGTTTTGGGATTATAAATTATGTTTCGTCATCATATGATCTAATCTTGTAGATGATTTTTTTATAAATGATTCTTAGTGAAAGTAATGGATACCATATAATTTCATTTACCCCATATAGATAATTATTTATTGGAAAATATTATGAATATTGTACTAGTGATATAGTTGGAACTGATCAGATTATAACCATATTGGTACAACTGACTCATTTTATAAAAAATAACCTTGAATTCATGGTGCATCTTACTTATCCAACATGTAGTGTGACAATGTTATACTATTTTATGACTAAAAACCACAATAATTTAATGGGGATGCACATCCTTTTTTAGATAATAAATAGATAAGTTCCATAGAGAAGATATTTCCCTCTTTTGGAAGAAATGAAAGGAAGAACATTTTAATTGATGTTTATCAACTCTCAAGATATGTGGATCAATGGTGGTAATTTATTAAGAAAAACAAAGGTTGAAGAAAAAATAAAAAATACGAAATGAATGTATTTTAAGGTTCTTTTCTTGAAAAGTATTTTATTAATGAGAAACTAGTGGATACGAGGAGACAATTCTTGAGTTTAAAGAAATATGAATACAGAAACGTTTCAATTTACTTATAAAACTTTCTATGGTTAGAATGGAATGATAAGAACTGAGAATATAATCCTAATATTATGGTTTACGATCTGTTCCATGGGTTAAATATAATCCATTGAAGGTAACTAGTTTTCTAAAAATTCTTCTCATAAAAGGAGATAATATCATGTGTTATCTTGATTTATAATTAATTCTTAATGTCATATAGATTTAAAATTAATTATTATATGAAGAGGGTGATATGGGGAAAAATGGAAAAGCAAATAATGGAATGAAATATTTTCCAACATGTGATAATTGTGGAAAGAAACACCTTGATACATGCATTAATTGAATTGGAGTTTACTACAAATGTAGAGATAAATTCCACTATGATCATTATTACATGGGGAAGAAATTATATCCCAATGTTCAACTATTCAATTTTAAGGAGATGGGGTACTACCCAGAAAAATTCACGAATCATAAAGGGAATGTTCCTCAAAAGAAGATAAGGCATTAGGTTCAAAATTATGCTATTAATATAGCCAAAGTGGAATGAGTAAATTGTTTGTGTATTTGGATTTTAGAATTATGTTTTTGAAGTATTTAATCAAATATATTCTCATTATAATAATCATGAAACATATAAAGATTTTACAGTAGTAGTTTATATTTAAATATTTGTGAGAATATATTAGATGGTAATGAAGACCAAGAAATGTGATTTAATAACTAGTTTATCATGATTTAAAACATATTATTGATAGAGGATAACCATTAATATGTTCCTGATGTTGAGATAATGTTTTTTAAATTTTATTTAGATTGATATGTAAGAATTAAATTTTATAGTATTTTAGACAAATGAACTAATTCTTCATTTTTTGATAGTGGTTTAGGTTATTATTGATGAATATTACTTCATTTTTAGAAATATAGAATAAAAGTTTATGTAGATTTTGGATATTTCATGTATTAATTATAAATTTATATACATTTTAAAAAATTTAGACATATTTTAGAGGATTGGTAATCATAACTCTTTATGAAATAGATTAAGATGAACATTAGGGTTATCTTTGTGGTTTTAGAAATAAATTTATTATTGAATAACTCCAACTAACCATGTATGTTTTGGAAAATATATAGATACAAGATAAAGTATTTTCTATAATTTTTTGGACCTTATAATTTTTTAAAAGACAATTTTTGTGATTTTGGCATAAAAATTCATATCAGACATTCATTTCATGGTGTGAGAGATGAATTGGAAATCGGTTTAGGTACAACCAAAGGGGTAAATTACACTTATGAAATACAAAGACATCAATTGATTACTTTTACTTATGTAATCAGATTTTTGAGATATAACATGAAACAAAAATGATATTCTGTTAAATTTATTTATTATTAAAAAAAGGACTCTTAACACAACACATATTTATAGTTTTTGTTCGTTCACTTTCTTGTGATCAATGATTACTATCACTCCCTATAAATCTTTAAGATTTTATTCCATGTTTATATCTTCACATCCAACCAATATTCCCTTATTTTAATACCTAGTAATATTTTATTAAATATTAATTTTATAATTTTATTTATATCTTATTTAGAGGAAGTTTTATGAAAAATTTTTAGGATGAGGGATTCAAATAAAGGTAATTTCTAATGTAAAACCCTTACTTTCAAAGATCAATATTAAATTTCAAAGAAAAAATTAATTTATGTGAGAGGAATGTAACAGTCTAATATTATAAAATAATAAAATTTTGTTCAATAGAATATGTAACATGAAACCTCATTCATAAATGACTGATGAAATATATTTCTTTAAATTTAATATCTTCAAAATATTTCGATACATGCAACCCTGAGTCAACATGGACTGTAATAAAGTATACAATTACAACCTAGATATTAAATGGGTGAATATGGATGGTACTGAATATATTAAGAAATTTATAATTTTTTATGCATTCATTAAATATGTAAATTGTTATCTATTTCAAAGAGATAAAATACAAATCATCTTAATTAAAAATATAGGTTTTTTGAACAATTGTGTTTTTGTAAAATGAGATTTGTCATACATTATTCACAAAATATAAAATTAATTTTTATCACATTCAGAAAATGAATTTGACAAAATAAAATTATTTTTTTAAATCTAAATTTCAAAATTATCTTTGGGAGAAATTTTTATATTTTATTAAATGAATAATATTTTTGATAAATAGTGCAAAATACAATTTTTTATTAAAAAATTTCTTTTAATTTAAAATGGTTTAAAAGTTTAATTATATTTTAGATTAGATTTTATTTAAAATTAACTCAATTATATTACAATTAAAAACATTTATTTTATTTTAATAAACTTCATATTGAATTTTGGTATAAAAATATTTCTATCATTTCGATGTTTTTATTTTGAAAAACCATTTTTTGACGCCTCTCCAAGTTTAATTTTAAATTTAATTATGAAAGCTCGGTGAATTTAATTTTGAAAAATGTATTAAATTTTTTAATCAAAATATTATTATTATATAATATGATCAACATAAGTTGTGGTAAAATTGAATAGTAAAAAGATTAAATCACATTTAGCTTAGTTAATGTTAAAACATGTTTCTGGGGGGTTAAAAATATAAGAGTTTATAATAACACAAAACATCTATAAATACAATTTAATGAAAATATATAGACCCAGAAAATATTCAGGATCCATAATGATCCATTTTAGATTCTTTGTTCTCTGAACAAACACGGGTATCAATTTTTCTTTAAAAAAATTACTAGTGTCTCCTATCCCCCATGTATATAGACCACCCCATATACTCCTTGTTTAAATCTCCCAAATACCATTGTTTAGGCGAATAACATCCAAATTTTTCTAAATAAAAAAATAAAAAAATCTTATATGTATTTCATTGATCATAAATCCAAACTATGTATTCTTTTGGCGGAACCAAGAGAAATTATCTCAAGAAGAGGTAACAATCTCAAACGAGTGTAGGTTTTTTATTATTCAACCATATTAAAAAATTATTCAATCATAATTATTTAATATAAAAATTATATTATGTTTAATTATATATTATTATATTATGTTAATGACCTATATTTAAACCCTCTTCCTCAAATGAGAAATGAAATTTTTGTTCATTTGTATGGTGAACTACCACCTAGTGAACCAATGTAATTAATTTTCCATCACCACTTACAAAGGATTGAAATAATAATGTATTTGAAATATTTTTAATATATTAATTAAATTAATAAAATTATTTAATTATAATATAACATCAAATTTCTTATGTTCCAACCCATTTGATGAAAATAATGTTTCTCGTGTGTGTGGTGGACTATTGTCTCACAAACAGAAGTTATAGGGTTTTACCATTTTGATTTTTATTGGATGGTAATAAAGAAATATTTAATTAAAATAAGTTATTTTAAAAATAATTATACCACTAGAATTATTATCTCATATATAACATCAAACACTCCATTCTTTGGGGGCTACGATATTACTGCTCATGGGTTTGGAAAACTACCCTCTCATGAAGGGATGTGTCTCCTTTTTCCCTATCTTTAAGGGGATGACAATAAAGATAATTTTAATTAGTATATTTTATAAATATTACATCTTAATTCCTTTGTAAATATTTATATATTATTTACCTTCATTTCATTCTATCTATTAAGAAAAATTGAATCGGCATTCTTGCGTATATACGACCTACCGTCTCCCTGAACATTTTAATCAATTTTATCTCTATATCTTTTATAGATTAATTTATATATATATTTATTATATGAATTTATATGATATTTATATCATGTTTAGAATTATATATATTATTTTACCCATGAAAATGTAAAAGAATGTAAATTACCACAGAGAAACATACCTGAAAAAGGAAGTAGTTGTCACTAAAAATTGTGATTTTAACCAAGATTTATTAACAAAATTGTGAAAAATAATATATCTATATAATATATGGTATGAGATATGTGATTATTCTTTTTTAATAAATATATAATAATCCAATATTTTTTATAAGATAGGTTCAACAACTTACAAATGATGTCAAAACCAGTGTAAGGGTTTCTCATATAACATTTACTTCCACACGACATGTGCCATATTGACCACTTATTCCATTTTATGGTGTGTATAATGCATCATTTTTCATTTTACATCACTATTATATATATCTTTATGGTATTAAATTTTAAATTCAATGTTATTCTTTCATGGATATTATGATTCAAATGTTACCAAAATGGTTAGGGTGTATTTCCCAATCACATCATCATTAAGGACAATTAATGTTTAAGTATCTCTTGTGGAAATTATTTGATATTTACATATAAAAATAAAAAAATTATTATCCTTTGGATACTAATGATATTTTTAGGTAATATTATTTTTCTCCTCTATTTGGTTTTTAAAATTATTGCATATTGTTTTATGAAAATATGAATTTATTTATTGTTCAGACAAAAATATTTTTCCCACAAAATCAATATTTTGTAAAAATTATTTCTATGTTTTGAATTTTATAAATATTATTTTCATATACATATTTTCCCATTTTTTAATTCACAATATTTAGTTTGAAAGAAATCTTCTTGTCCTTTTTCAAGAGAGTCTCTTTTTATCCTTATAAAATCATGTTGAATGATAGTATTTTAACATATACGAAATGTATGACTTTTCAAGATATCGTTAAAACTCAATTCATTAAGGTTTACTTTTGTAATTTAAAAATTATATTTAAAATATATTTTTAAATATTATTTGAACTTTTAGTATGAAATTTTTTTCAAAGGGAAAAGGATACTTTCTTCAATAATGTTTTATGGATATTTTTGAGGTATTTCCATTCACCAATGACATAAACAGTTTATGGTATGTTTGATCCACTGTGCATATGTGGAACTGATGCAGTCCTTACTATTTATCTAGATAGTTTATTAAAATTTTGATAGGGTATGTATAATTTTATTACCATTAATCATATTATGTTCGATTGTTTATGATTATATTTACTTATTGGGTAAAAGTGTGAACATTATATAAGTTAGTTTTTCAAAAAATATTTTAATGTTGATTATTTTTAAACACATTAATATTATGAATACATTGGAAAGATTATGTGATGTTAGTGATATAGACTTACATATCCCCTATAAATATCAGTGGGTTTCTTGAGACTAGCAATTTGGCCAAATTTAATGGGGTCTTACCTATTTGATCTAAAATATCTTGTAAAAGGTCTTGAATGTATGTTTATGAGGTTCTATATTATGAATTAAATCATTACAATATTGGTTATTTATGTCCATTTTTTATTCTAATAGATATAATATCCATAGATATGTTTCAAGTTCATGTGAATATTTATAGGGCTGTATTTGATGATACTTTACTCTTAAAAAATTATACTCAAGTTGTTATTTAAATATCTTGAGTTTTAGTTAAATACATTTCCATATTAATTATAATTATATATTCATGATTCCTTACACTATACACTTACCCTTAATTATCATCTGATCTCACCACTTTAATATTTTTTATTTTCCCATGGATACTAGGAAGTAATTTATGAATAATATGTAGGGGTACGATAAGTGGAATAATAGGTTACTAAAATAAAATAAGTTTTGTATTTTATGTATTCAAATAAAATTTTAATTTTATGTATGAATCTAGTTTACCAATACTATTAATAAATTTGGTCCCTTTGGATGAGATCACTTGTATCTAGTAAAAATGCAATAAATTAACTATGGAAATTGGGATTCTAGGGTAAGGGTATTTACACTCTCCCTACAGGGTCATTTAAAAATAATTTTAACATTCATTCTATTTTTATATATTTTGAAAACTTTTTTACATTATTTTCTAAAACCCATTCCATTTTATTATTTAAATATGAAAATATATCCCAATTTTGATACTAATTACATAATTGAAAAGGAAAATCATTCTTGTAAATTACACAAGAAATCAAATCATGAAATTTGTCTAGGTCAAATATAATAGATCATAAATACATATAGACCACCCTTTTTAAAGAAATATTTAAGCCAAATCATGTGCGTCCCTTATTATATAAATCTATATATGTCCTTTTAAATATACTATTAAAAAGTTCTATCATATTCTTAAGTGGTTACATTGTTTTTCACATTTTTTTAATCATAGCATTAAAGAAAAATATAAAAATCATCCAAACCCTATATTTATACTTCTACTTCCCCTTTTGGTTATTTTCACAATTTGGATCATTGGTAACTTCACAAACATTACAAATGGAAATTTTATATTCCTCATTTGGTAAAACTTGTACATCTATTTCTTTTAAGATCCATTTTAATTTCATTTTACTCATTTATTATATTATTAATTAAATAATTATTGGATAATTCAGTTTAGAAAATTTTAAATAACATCCATCTATTTATATAATAAAATCTCTGAAAATATATATAATTTAAAATATTAAAAAAATAACTTCATTAAAAAATATATATTTAAAAATTCGTTAAGTATATAATTAAAAAATTTAGACCTGAAAAAATCGATAAATCCATAATAAATTGGACAGAAAATTTTTTATTTTCACTTATAAATCCACTATATATAAAAATACAATTTCATATTATAAAAATATATAAATAAAATAATTATAAATGAGAATAATGATAAAATAAATCACCATTTTCTGGCAAATTTTATTTTCCCCCTACTAGTAATCAATACCATTTCATAAATTAGATTAAAATTTTTGGGAATGAAAAATACTATGTTTTATAGGGATGGGTGTAAGAGGTCACAAATTTCAATGATATATGTCTCTGATGTGGAGATTGATTAACGTTGGTAAGGAGAGGGAAATGATGATTGGGTTTTATGTAGAGAATAATAGAGGGGTGACAGAGATGGATTTAATTTGGGATTTTTATATAGTATCAGAGATTGAAAAGATGCACTCTATTATGGGGGTGTATGTGAGGCTGTATATTATTTTTTTATTTTGGAATTATTTAGAGGAGAATAGATTGGGTAAGGGAGTGAGATAGTAGTTTTTTGTGGTAAAAAAGAACAGATAAATATGTAGTGTGGTGTGGGGAATGAATGGGAGGGGGAGAGATGAGAGGGTAGAGAGGATTTAACATATGGGTTAGTTACATTTTATTATTTTTGTATGTAGTAATTTTATCATTACATATATATAGATTTAATTTTATGATATATTACATATTTTTAAATAGAAATGGATTAGGTAAAAATGTACATGCCATTAATATTTAATGTTTTAAATAAGATAAACATGTTAAATGAATTAAAAGTGTTAAATAGTTTTATGTGTCCGTATATTAAAATAACTGAATATGTGAAGAAATTAATTAAACATATCACATAATAACATCTTATTATATATTTACCTAAATGGGGTAGTTTTAATCCTATTTGTTTTGATTAAATAAAATTGAACATGAAATGATTGTTAAATGTGTCAATAGAAACTTTAAATATTTTTTAATCATGTATTAAAATTAAAAAACGAAATGGATAATTTCATCTCCTTTTTGGAATTTGTGTTCAACTTGTTTCAAAAACATAATACCCCTAGTATAGAAAACTGAAATATTAACCATTTTACCTAAAAAACATTTCCCAATGACATCGTATGCGGTGTCACCATTTCGGTGTGTAACCATGACAGGACCACCATCAAGACGCCATCATCATGGTTCCACCGTGACCAGTGCAACTATTTTTGTGGAACTGTGTGGTGGGAATGAGTTTTTGGAAAACTCCTTAATGAGTCACCGGTTGTCCCCATGATAGAATAAAAACCAGAAATTTGGAAAAGTAATGGACTTGGAGGGTCCCAACCATTATAGATTAGGATACAAAAAAATTATTAATTAATTCAATAACCCATAGAATAAAATGGTTTTCCTAAATATCATTTCATCATAAACACAAACAAACCATAGGAATGATATGGAAAAAGTAACAGTGGAAGTAGAGGATTCCATAAAGGGAAACTAAATGCATATTTTTATATGGTAATACCACTAAAATTTTAAGGAAAAACATGTATTAGGAGGGAATAATTCATTATCCCAAGACTTTAAAATATATTTCATTTCGAATAAATATAATTACGTTGATATCTTGTAAGGCACGCAACATTGGGTTTAAAAACACTATTTAGTCACGTTTTTCATAGTCAAATAAATTTTAAAATATTTATAGAATTTACAAGGTAAATTCATATTTTATATATATGATAATATATTTTTACATTTATATGCTATATTTGAAATGCATAAGATAATAACAAACCAATTTTTGCATATAAAAAACAATATTTTTACAAAAGAAGTTTTACTACCTTCTAATGGAGCACCTATTTTAAAAATTAATTTTAAAAAACATATAAATTTAATATTAAAAAAAATTATTTTTTTTAAACTGAAACATCAAAATAATTTTAGGAGTAAGTTTTGGTATTTTTTCGATGAGTTTCATTTTTTGGTGAATAGTTCATTTTTTTGAATTTTAATTGAAAACAAAATTTTCATTTAATTCATTTATTTGGATAAATTATGTTTTAAATTTATTTTAAAGTAAAGTTATAACAATTAAAAATAAATTAATATAATTTAGATCATTATAATAAATTTCACATTGATATTTTATATAAAAACAAATAAATCTTTTGAACATTTTCATTTGAAAACCCGCATAGTCATTCCATCTGTGGGAATAAATTTAAATTCTTTTCTTCCAGTTACGTGGTTTGGAATTTAGAAAAATCAGTTAAATATTTTTAATTAGCATAATATTTAATGTGTAATATGTTCAAATTAGTTTTGACCAAAAATGTGAATGTAGTTAAAAATTAATTACAACGAATAAGGTAAAATTAAGCATCAGAAGGGAAAAATCCTCAAGCATAAGGACCCAAATGACTTACAAATATTTACAAAAAAATGAAATTGAAATATTTAGACTATATACTACATTTTATTTAAATTGTTTCATTATAGAGGCCATAACTTGTAAGGGAGACCTCTAAATAGTATTTACCTCTTTTTATTTATAAGAAATCCACTCGTCTTCAACTATAAAAAGGCTCTAATCCCTCCCACTTATTAGAACCTATAAACCAACTAACTCATAGAAGATCGGCCCAAATAATCTCCCAAAATCCCAAAAATCCTTTTATAAGCCTCTCTTTGGACATAAATCCAACCAAGAATGTCATTTGGTATAGACCAAAGGGAGTTGACTAAATGAGAGGCAATGTTCTTCCACGATTAAATATGTTTCATTTACTTCTCCAGTAGTTAAATTTATTTTATATAATGATTATATAATAAAATCAGTATATTAAATATGCTGAGTTTCCTTTATTATATAATTTTTATCCATACTTTCACACACATGCATCAAATGGGATACACAATGATCATTCGTGTCTACAGTAGACTACCACCTTGGAAACCAATGAATTTCATTATTCCATTACCACATTTAAATGCTTAAATAAATATGTATTTATAGGTTAAATATTATATATACTATTCTTATGATATGTTTTTGGTACTGAAATTTTTATATAACACATAGCGTTATACGATCCTTTTTGTTAGAATACAATAGCGTTGTTTTTAGATGTGTGAACAACCGCCTCCTTAAAGAGATGTGATTTGTTAATTTTATAAATGGAATATATTTAGGATGATTTTAATAAGAATATATGAAATATATGAAATATATTTTATACTTTAATTATAATATACATATGTATAATTTTCTTTTCATTCTTTTAATATGACATAGAAATGGATGTAGTGTTTTTGTGTATGTATGACAAACAATCTCCATGAACAGTGCATTCAATTTCCCTTTTCAAAATTTTATCAATTATTTTAAAAACATATATACTGAATTTAAATTATATCTAAATCTTGTTTTATATTATTTATATGATGAAACCAGGATCTAATTAACAAAAACATGTGACAAGTCAAAACATACTCGAAAAACTAGGCAATTTAAATCGGGAATAGTCAAAATAATTAAAGATGGTTTACAATAGGGTAGTAAGATATTATAAGAAGTTAATATATAATATTAAAAATATGAATATGTATATGAAAAATTTAATAACATTCTTAAAACCATTATATAGGTGAAAAATGATGTTCTCCCAAAAGGAATACAAGGTAAGGGATTTCTTATCAATTTACATTCCATCAAGTCTTATTTTTTATTATGAATAAATTGCTATTAACGTTGTGTATATACTTCCAATTTATCATTTAAAATCAATATTCACTCCTAATTCATGAAAATTTATGATTAATATTGATCTATCTCATCAAGAGGTTTATCTTGAAAATTACAAAGTAGTGAAAGTTATCATATCAATCTCACTTTATTTTGTGATTGTTAAATCTACCTTGAAACAATAAATTTTTGAATCCATTATTTTGTGGTCTTCATCAAATGTCAGTTTTAATCTGTCTTTAGATTCATCAAATATCACCAAATGATTTGATCATGAGTTTCCTACAAAATATATGTTTATCTTCACCATCAATTCCTTGGAATTGTGATAAATGAGACTGATTAGGTGAGAAAAAATATATTTGAAATAAAATATTACTTTAAAGGTAGAATAAACAAGAGAATAAAAGATTTAAATTTTTTAATCCATCACATTCTGATTTCACTATGAAATTTAGCTACTTTTTATTAGTGTAAAAAAATGATCAAAATCAAGAAATTGGTCATGGAATTGGAGAACATAAGAAACAGGAAGAAGAGAGAGAAATATTCTCTAGAAGATTTCCCCTCCATCTCGATATTCACTACATCGTCATCATTTTCATGCTCTACAACTCTTCCTTTAGTATCTACAAAATTCCTAGAATTTATATCTCTCAATTATAAAATCTACACACCATCTCTAGCTGTAATAATTATATTTTTATTATTCACAATAGAAAATCATACTAAAAATATTCACTCCACATATATAATTTTTTTATGTTCATACATCATTCACCATTCCTCAAAAAAAGTTTCCCAACATCATTTAAATATTAGAGGTATAAAAAAACGAAATTCAAAACCCACAGTTTCCTTAGAAAAACCTTCCAACAAACTCTTCTAAATTTGATTTTCTAAAATTATTTCAACTATTCATTAATTATGAATTCAATTTATACAAGTATCCCTCATTAAATAGACAATCAATCATAAATAAAAATCTTTTGAAATTCCATGCATCCAAAATCATCTTTTCCATGATTTGACATTGAACATAAAATCATCTTCCACTACCTAATTTGAAGAGATCATACTGATCATCATCTTTAGTCATGATATTTTATTCAAACAATATCCAAATAGGAATTAATTAAAATCAGTCCACCACAAACCATTGAGAATAAAAAATACCCTAAATTCAACATGGATGAATTCACACTTGATGGAATTCCGCAAATCTCATTTTTCAACTCAAATAAGATTCTTCAGCGATCACCAGCTTTTTCAATCCTGAGTTACCTACAAAATATATGAATCTATTGAAGCCTCAAATAAAAATAACTAAACTTCTTTTTCATCATCCAATGAAAAGGTATCGAGTTTCACAAAAAAAACTCTATATTTGGATTATCACTAAAAAGTAAAATCAAGATGAAACTAAGGTAATGCTATGGTAATAATCAATATCATGTTTTGGTTTGTATTTCCACTATCGATCTCTAATCAGAATAAATAATATCTTCATTTAGGTTAGTTATCTTCTTACCTAAAAGAGTTTGGATGATTCATATTCAACAATATTTGATGAGCATCATTCAAAGTATGGCCATCATCTCCCAAAAAGGTCATGGTTTCATCATGGTTTGTTGAGAAGCACTAAATTCACATTGAACAGCAAAAATAATCATGTTAAACAGTCCAATTATATTCAAATTAGGAATTCCCATGTCGAGCTCCCCAGTCCCCTTTAAATTTTATTATACATACCCATTTAGAATCAGATATGTGGCCAGCCAAGGAAATTATGGTATGTTAGTCTCTAGAAAATCATTTAGGTGAATGTTGTTTGGAGATGGATTCATGATCCATTATAATTTTTGAATTCTCAAATCCATTGCAATTTGCACTGCATGGCAGCAGTGAAAACATTTCAATAGTACTTTTACTACAAAAAAATAAAGGATTAAATTACTAAATTATAATTGTTAAAACATACATAAATTGACATTTTAATAAAATAAATTCATAATAAATGATTTTTTAAAAGTGGGGCCCTCTTCATTGAGAGAATGTAAAATTTAATTATTGGTAAAACTAAAAAACTATTAATAGAGCGGAATGAAATAGTATAATAATATAAAGTGAAGGATTAAATAAGTTTTTTACTATAAAAAACAATAGAAAACGAAAAAGAATTAAAAAATGAAGGAAAATAGGCGATAGTGGTTGGATAATGTGATAGAGTAAGAGAAAAAAGGATATAATAAATATGTGTCTATCAGAATTCATAGAAATGACTTTAAAAATATTCTCACTTATATTGTCATTAATTTTTCTTATTTTGTGATTTGATAATAAGTGAATATTTACTTATTTATCACTATGGTGAAAATTAATTGTTGAGTGATATCTCCCTTGAAACTGTCACTTGATCCTCACTTAGGATAATGTTGTGTTAGCTAATGGAGAAGAGAATCTTAATTTTTTGTAGTATTTTTTGTACTTTGGATAAAATTAATAAGTTTAAAGGTTCAATTTTGTCCCCTATCAATACTTGGAATTGTAATATGTAATACACATTAAGAATTAAATAAGACCCATAACCTATACTTGAACTGATAATATAGAATTAATGATATAAAAATAGATTTAATAATTTGTATCCAATATAGTTTGATTTCGATAATAATTCCAGCTACTCAATATTAGTTTTAAAACAATGATAGAATTCAATAAATAAATAATTTAATTTAATAGTATATGAAATAAGAAAAATAGACAGATATATTGTCAATTGAAGGTGATTTCCCCTCTTTCCCAAGATTTGTTTGTTTTTTGTCATTGTTCTACTTCGTAGCACTTTCTTTTATCAATAAAAAAACTGAAATGTATCTATGTCTACTTTAAAATCTATATATCATTTTTCTCTTCATCAATTGTATTTTTTATTTCCCCTAGAAACTCCAACTAAAAACATTCAGTGCACCAACATAAATTTTCTATGTTCACACATTTAGCATCAATCTCCAAACAATAGTGTCCAATTTATTTATAATTTTTCAGTTGTAAAAATCCAAATGTAAAAACACATACTAGGTTTAGAAAAACCATCCAACAAACTATAACACCTTTAGGTTCTCTAAAATTTATTCTAGAATTTGTTAATTATCAATTTACTTGATCAATGTAGCCCACAAAAAATAAAGTAGCACCCATAAACCACCTTCTTCAAAAATTCCTTGAATCAACAATAATACTTGAAACATATTGAAATTGAACAGAAAAACAATCCACCATATTCTATATTATAGAGGGAAGAAAAATTATCTTCTTCAGTCACGATGATTCCTTTCAATAATCTCTAGCTATGAATGCATAAAATTCAGCCATTCAAAAATCATTTTGAACCAAAAATAAACTAACACAACCCGAATTAATCCAGTCATAGGTGATCTTCCTCAAATAATAGTTTACAACTCACATCAGATTCCTGAGTGGTTACTGAAATATTCGATCTCGAGTTCCCATAACAGATTCAGTTCACTTCAATCCTAAAAAGAAAAAGAAAAAACTTGTTTGTGATCTAAATATGAAATGGGTTTAGTATTCAGATTAGAAAAATCATCGACTTGAGTTCATCATAAATGAAATTATATAATTCTAAATCTATTGTAATTGTATATTAATATTCAACCTTAAATCTATATTTTTTCGAGTTCGACTGTGGTTGAGATCTTGTATAAATATATTAGAGCTTCATTCTCGATAGTTATATTCATCCATCAAAAGGTTCAAACGATTCATCATTGAAAAAAATAAATGGGATTCTTTAAATATATGTCCATCATCTACAAGATAGTTCATAATTTCACTGAGATCTGATAAAAATGATCGATATAGTTTATCCAACAGAAACCAAAGTGGTCAATTTCCTACTTCAATTCCAATAAAGGAATCCATGGTCAGTCTCTTGAATCCCCTTTATAGAATTTACCACCTTATTTTTCAACATCAAAATGTGAGATTTGTTTCAAAAAATTTGGTTTCTCATTTTAGAGTTCATAGAATCAGATATATAGGTTCCCCAATGAAGAAATTTTTACATAGGATGGGGGTAGAAATATGGTGTCTGAATCCTTGTGGTAATCAGCTATGTGACTTTCCTTGTATAATTTGATATGTGGATCCCTTCAAATTTTCTTATGCAGAGCCATTCTAAAATAAATATGTTTCCTCCCTAGGTAATTTTTGTACATGCCTCTCTGGAAATTCATTTATGAGGTTGATTCATGGAAATCACTATGTAGTCCATTTGATGATTTTTCTATGTGAAAGACATTTCTATTTTGGTCATGTGGTAGCAGTAAAAACATGGTCACACCGCTGCTGCTGGAAGAAATTATGGTATAAATTAATTAATTACAATTGTTAAAATACATAAAAACATATATAAACATTTCAAAAAAATCATGATAATTAATTTTTAAAATGAATAAATGTTTAAATATTATATAAAAATAAAAAAAATAATTAACGAATATATTAATATATTAGATAATGAAAAGATAAAAAATGAAATAATTAAAAGAAAATTAAATAAAAAAAATTATTAAATTATTTAGATAAATAAAAATAAGAGTTTAACATTATTTAATTAATTGAAATAAAAAATTAAAACATGATAAATATTTAATACACAGAACACATAAATAAATAACAATTCTAATAATATAAGAAACAAAAATTAAACTATTTTCAAATTAAACATAGATTAAAAAATAATTTAAAGAATGATAAATTGAAAAATAATACATTAAGACAATCATTTTTATTATAAAAAACATTAATTTATCGATTCCACAATAAATTAGTGACAAATTAATTATTACCATAATTATTGTCATTTCACGAAATAAATAGACAGTAAATCCCCCCAAAAGGATTTGAAAAAATATAATTAAAATTGTCCACATCATCTACCATAGGGTTATGAGCCCTATCTATTTTGTAATTTATCTAATTCCTGAGGATTCTACCTAGTTTATCAAATTCAAACTATAATGACCCCACTCCAGTATCTCAGACCCAGTACCTACATTACTACCTTGGCATAGACACGTGCAGTAAAACCTAAAATTACTAACATGGGTACTAGTTTTTTAGAACCACATACATACGTGATAAAAATTTTACATTGATATTATAATATAAAAAATAGTAATGGAAAACCTTAAGCATCTGTGAACTGATTTAGAAAATTCTTCTTTAGATATTATAAAAGGGGAGTAAATAAGTGTGAGCTCAAATTACCAGTAAGGGTTATGTAAAACAGAATCTATCATTAATCATTAAAAAATAATAATTATTGAAAGGTAAAGGAATGAAAAAAATCCATTTCATCAATTACTGACTATCTTTATTAGATAGTACAAAATCAATATGAAAATGTAAATAACTAGAAATACATTACATTTAATCAATAACATGATTATAAAATGCATCCATGGATGATAATAATTAAAAAATATAATTAGTAAGATGATTATATTTTTTAATTGTTATAACTAAAAATACATTCCAATGCATCAAGGGGCTATATAATTTTGGGCACCACAATTCACTATATATCCAAATCATTCCTAATATAAATATTGATTGATTTAATTTGTGAATAGTATTCCTTATCAATAAATATACCTTTTGAGTACAGAATATTGATTTATCAATATTTGGCCATTTAATCAAATAACATTCCAACTAAACACCATAAGTAAAAAATGATATACAGTTTAAGAAATAAACATTTTCATGATATAGATAATTTGTATATTTAAGAGAAATTTAATTTTCAATTAAAAATGATCTTAAGAAAGTGATTTTTTCATGGTAAATTTAACAATAAAAAAATTAATCATGAAATGAGAGGTAACCATCAGTTCATCAAGAATATAGGTTGCAAAATGAAAATATGTAGTTTTTATGGGTAAAGGTAATGAAATTGAAATATTAAATTAATATTTAATAAATTTTTTTAATTATTTATTCCATTGAAAATGTTTATAATAAGATAGAATTTGTAAAAAGGATATGGTGTCAGGGAATTCTGTTATCAATATGTACATCAAAAAACATACCCTTGATAATTTTCTAGAAAACTATCCTTTTGAAAAATAGTTGAAGGATTCATTTAAAATTATTTTTAAAAGCTACAAATATCTTATAATTTATTTAATATATCATTTGAGTAAATAATGGGATTTTATTTAATTTATGTACGATAACATGGTCATGTATGGAAAATATATCTAATTAAAAAACAAAATTAGTCTTAATTTTATTCATTTAATTTCAATAATTGAATTAAAATTGAAGTAAATTTGGACGAAAAAATAAAAAAAATAAAAAAAATATTCATACGAAAATAAATTTATTTGAGATTATGATGCAAAAATGGCATGATTTCTTCAACGAGTGTTAAAGAAATACTAAAATAATGTGATATAGTAAAATATATTCTTACCACTTTGGTAACTATCAAATTATGATCTCTTGAAACAATAAATCTTTGTTGACAACATAAAAATCATTAATAAATAGGTAATAATGTAAAATAAAAAAATGTGGTAATATATATAACACATAAAACTGAATATGTAGAAATTAATAAATATGTCTCCATGAAAACAAACCTTCAAATCATGTCAAGAACTAGTTTTTATGTAATGCATTTCCCAAATATACGATGATAATATATTTACTATATTACTTGAAATCATAATTATATGGAGATTTATTATCATATTTAGATATATAATCTATAAATTTTATTTAAATAATCTAGTTTGGATTATTATTTTTATTAACTAAAATGTAGAGACAATATGCATGAAAAAATACTTTTTTTTGAAAAAACTTGATTTCCAAAAAATTCACGTTTTTACCTCCAAATGTTCATATATTTATTTATATAAAATTTTTATGATAATTTTGAAATTATAAATGTTATTTTAAATTATTATAAATAAAATTGGGTTTAGTTAGAAACAAAATTTATTATATTTGATAAAATAATTTTTTAATAGAATATTTCAAAAGTTCATTCTAGGAATACATTGACCAAGTAAGTTCAAAATTGATGTTTGTCCTATCAAATTTGGAATTTTGTTCCATGAAATATTAAAATGTTAATTTTTTTATAATTTTATTATAATATATATTTCACTGACTCTAATTATGTTTCAACTATTGCAGTAATGTTTAATGGACAATATCCAATTTTTTTAGTTGCTCAAAAAATATTAAGTATATGGTTTGTATCATTCCATATCTGATAGAGATAAAAATATTAGAAGGTAATTTAAAATTTTAATAATCCTACTCAATAAGGTCATTTTCAATAGTCAAAAAATGACTACGTTTTTAACATTTGATATCATTATTAACATGGATACATTTTCATTATAGAACATTATAAAATATATAATTAGATTTTTTTTTCATTTTAAAAAATGATTTAAAAAATAATAATTATTGAAGAAAAATGTTAAAATATATAAATTATCATTCACTTTGGTAGCACTAAAAACCTGGGTGTGAATTATGTTTTTAAAAAAGTTTAGAAAAAGAATAAGTAAACAGAAACATATTATATGTATATAAATAAATAAATATAAATTATTTTATATTAAATTAATTATTATTAATTACATAGATATTATAGAATGGTTACGACAATAATAGAAAATGAAATGTTTTTTTGAGGCCCTTTCCATGAAAATATAATTTCTTTCTTAGTATTTATGCTAATTACATTATAGGATAGACTTTTGGTCACACTAGTGGGTTAAGGATTTGGATAGGAGTGACATGAACCAATCAACTAGGGCACTAATTGGATATGATGTAATTATAGAGATCCACTCCAAGCCTTACACAAAATTGATAGGGGATGGTAACAATCACCACATAGGGATATCTCACTATATGGGAGTCATTATCCTATATCAACATACCAAAATTAAATACATTTAGTCAAATTTATTACTAAAAAACCATAAATATATACAAATATTCAACGTAATTGTACCAAATACATACATAAGACAATAAGTATAGTGAAAGCCATGAGGTCATTTCAAGTGGAATAATGCATTTGATGATAGCTAAAATACAAAACTTTATGAAAGTACTCCACACTTCATGTTATCCAATATCCTATCCCATCCAACAATGATAAAAATATAATCTCAAATACCAATTCCCTAGAATGTATAAATAATAATTAATGGGGACTATATATGAATGATAAATGATAACTCACAATCTACCTGTATCATCACTGAACCGGTTCTTTGTATGTAAAACACTACATTTGTGGGAGTGAGGCCAGTGTGGGGTGAGTATAAAAACATGTGTAATTATTTTCAAAAAACTGAAATAGAAAAAAATAAAAAAAATATTAACTCATTTCATCTTCTACTAAATAACGTTCGATAGAACGTTAAGAAAGAATAATATAGATGAACATAACCAATTGAACAATTTGGAATGCAGAGAAGTCTAAGTCATCTCAACCCTAAATCTATAATGATATACAACATAAAACAACTTTAATACATGGATCATTGAGGATTCCACAAAACCTAAATTCAACATCCATCTCATATCGAATACACCCTCATTGGCTGATGAGGAATCACAAGACCCAAAAAGCATATACCACTAATAAATCCAACCTTCTTTTCACATCCAAAATGATGATAGAAGATTGCTTAAAATTAAATCCTACTCATTAGACAAGGGATCACTAAATCTATTATTCTATTACAACCAAAAAATTAATATTTCCTATATAAAATTATTTCTTATAAAACTCATATAACATCATAGGAATTCCATAGTGTTAAAACATAACTCTCTGGAAGAAACCACAACAAAGGAAGCTCAACACACCAATGGGGTTTGAAGCCCTAGGCTCTAGGGTATTATTGAACTTATCTATTCAAAGACATATGTGTGGGATCATGTTCCTAGGAAAAGGTGTTGGACACTTTATCCCATACAAGGGATGTGTTTATGAATTGTGACCCCATTATAATGGGTTATACCCATCCATATCTATTAGTATTCCAAGGGTCGGAGATCATGTGCTTGTTTTGTGATGTAGGATACATGATACTATATGGGGGATATGACTGTTATCACCACGATGAAAACACCAATCATCACTAGACATATGAGTTAAAAGAGATAAAATCTCTTACACCACCTCACACTATATCTCAGATATTGACGATATGTCCACAAAAGAATTATACATTTAAAAACACATAGGGTAAACTACCCACAAATCTAAATATATTTTCAAACATGGGGATATTGCAAATGTGTGGGTATGAAATTATTACCTGGATTTCCCATAGGGTACATGATGATTAACTCAACTAAGAACCTTATTCCTATACATAGGCGGGCTTATAACGATCTACTCATGAATGGTTGTTCAATATACATGGTGTACGAGACTAGAGGTGGTACTATTTTTCTACTACAGCATCCCATGTATTTGAAAAAATAGTGCATCTAATGTGGTCCTAACCTACATGATGGGTTGATACAAATAGCCTCCTAAGCACATACATCCAATAAATTTCATGAAATTAGTGAGGGGTTCATAGTCAATGGTCTAATTATATGACATGTGATTTTTAACTCATACAAAACTCAAGCGATCGTAGCACCCAATGAGTAAGGTGTTGGTTCTTCTATACTAAAAAAATGTGTAGTTGATATTTTTGAACTAGATTTATCACACATGTGAAAGTATTCATCATGTTCATATATTTATCCTCATATAACACACTAATTTCCATTTAAATACTTGATCGTGTATGACACACTACTGGATGTAAATATATAGTCATAGATCACTAAATAGTGGAATCTATCAATAACTATTCAAGTTACCATCACAATATATCCCCCCATAAAAAGGAACCACTCCTCTCTACCTTTTCATTACAACACGACAGATAATAACTCCACTTTTCATAGACACTACTATCAAAAACCAAAAATAACACGTTCTTTATAAATTTATTGTGGTTAAAAAAGAGAAAGATTGTAAAATCATTATTCTACCCATAAAATGAAAACAAATATAAATAGAACAATAGTTTTTTTAAAAAAATAATGTGAATATCATTGATTTTCATTTTGATCATAGAAATAATCATTTTCATGAAAATTGAAGAAAAAAATAATAATTAACCAAGATTTTTTCCAATACAATTAGAATTACTCACATTAATAGTTGAATTTGAATATGTAAATAACTATGTAATATCAATTCATATTTTTAATTGTCATAATAATGGGATAATTAACCAAATATTATACCCAAAACCATTGAATGTTTTTTTGTCTTTGATTTTGTGGCCACAACTGCTTGGTTTTTCCGTCAGCGCAACTAAAAGTCCAATAATGATCTATTAATCTTTGTTCATCGGAACCATGATCCAATTCCCTTACCTCAACCTAGGTTTTTTAAATGATGATAATGGATACCCTATAGATATTATACAAGAAGAATTAAATAGAGGTTATTTGTATACATTTTAATATAATTAAAAATCAATTAGTCAATTAATTAGTCAATTTAATTGACAAATTAATTCACCATGGTAGTGAACACCAAGAATAGTTTGATTCCAATAAACAATATATTGTTCCTATGGTGAAACCATCATTCTAGATTCAACTATGTAATAATTTATTCAATATGATACCCCATTAATGAGATAAAAATGCTTCCTCACATGATATATGGTAATGAGTTAAAAATAATATTTTTATGCTTAATATATTTTTATCAATATCTCACCTTGCTCACAATTATATATCATCTTATAATAAGGGTAAAAGGTATACAAAGTCTCAAAAGAACCATCATATAATTTTTATGATGTTTCCTACTAGTTAAATGCATCATTTTACCCTTTATAAAAACACCATGAGTCAAAAAATAAAAATTGAATGATGTATCACCTAGTTAAAACATAGTTCACTATATCCCCCAACAAAAACGTTTAATTCATGAAAAGGAAGGAAACTGACGATCCAATGGAAATAATCGCAGAAGGAATACTCGTATTCGAGAACACCACTATCAGATACAATCCAATAATCTATAGTGATATATGCTTTTAGAAAACTAAATGCCATATTTACAAGGAAGGAATGGCCCATTTCTCTCATGTAGATTTTGATTCTAGTCATCCTTTATATAAGAGTTATGTTGGGATACATATCCTATTCGAGCGAGTCTTTCAATGAGTCAGCAAAATAGCCCACATCACATTTAGAGATCTCCCCAGTATATAGAAAAGATGTTACCATGAACAATCAACACCCATACTATAAGGTTCTGTTGAGACGTTCATCTAGGGTGGGAGTGCTCTACTCCCCACCATTAAAGAGAATTATATGGGTAATCGCATGAGATCACCCCTCCTACACCATGATCTTTCAACGATCAATTCTAGAATTTCATACCAATATTTTAAGGGTATATAAATTTTAAAAATTATTGAACATACATAAATTTCCAAATTATCTTATACCCATGAGGGAAGAAACACTGTTTTTTAATTTCATATGTTACAGGAGAGATATAAAAATATAGGAAACCCGTGTTTATACTATTGTGTCCACTAGACTCCTATCCAGTATAAAATAAAAATTTGTTTCATTTTCATTACTCTATCATGAATTTTACTAATAAGAACATTAGAATCAATTAAAATATCCCTCAACCATAGAAAGAAACATCAATTCTCATTAGGTTTACCAATCCACCACAATCTATAGTGGGAACTACTAACCACTTATAAGAACCTAGTCTGTATGAACCACACCCCAAGATAACACCAACATAGATGAATACAAAAAATGATAGGAACTCTTCCTCTTACAAATATTCGATGTTTCTATGATATAGGTACAAAAAAAATATCTATTAGACCCTACAAACTGAGGTTTTCTCATCTCAAGGGAATATCACCACCATGGGCCTCTCCCATATAAGGGAAGAGTGTGATGACCACAGCAATGATTAAGGGTTATATACAAACCCTTTCAATGGTAAATATAAGATCACCAAGACTATATTATATTGCTACACCAAAAACATCTATAAATAGAGTTTTTTATTAAAAATATTGACTACCATGAAAATTTTACGCTATGCTGATCTCATCAACCAACATAGTTTGAACAAAATAACGGACAACATTACCCCATGAATCCAGCCCCCACCACACAATAGTTTACTACACAATTGATAATATTGTGGTATGGAATGGGGAACTCTATAAAATTACTAACATGATCCACTTAGAACTAGTACACTGAAAGATTCAGTCCATCCATTCAAAAACCATGATCTAGGATACATCATTTTACTATGTAACATTCAAATGTAATCATCAAAAAGTAATCCAATGAATACATTAAGGTTTATACGTGGGTTAACAATAGTTTAAAATTTAAATGAATATATACATTTCTACACAGACATGGAAATATAATTATAATCCATATACATATCCCACCAGGACATAAAAACCACCAATTATGTAGTTGATGTTAATTAATAGTGGGTTATCCTTGATTTCCCCAATGGAGGTGTCTCTCTCAATGAAGATTAATGAACCTAAATAATTAACCTATATTCCATATCTTAATAAATAGGATATTAGATAATAACTTAATTCTTGAGAAGGGTACAACTCCACCTCATACCATGATAATATATATAATCATATATCATTATATAATAAGGAAAAATTCAATTCATTAAATGGAGTGAGTAAAAGATGTTGACCATAAGTAGAAACACTCTACCTAACTATGGTTCGACAAGTGGTCCTAGTCGAATATCTATCTGATAAATACATAGTTCATGATGGTTATCTCGTTTTTTTCCTCAAATAGTGTTAGGGTCCATGAATAAAAAACATGAATCTTACCTTGTACTGTACTTGCATATGTGTGACCACAACTAGTCATCACATACATAATTCAACTGCCAAAACTGTTAGCACTCCATGCATGAATGGAACCAGAGTAATGTGGTTTCTATGAGAATGGATTAATGAATCCTCTAGGTCAAACTACTCTTAAATCATATCCTCACCACAAATAAAATTTCAAAATGTAAATACTCTGTTCTAGGACTCTATGTTCACGAGGATGGTCCTTCCATGACACCACCAGATGTCATCTTCAAACAAACCATCCCCAAATGCATAGTGCTTCCAAAAAATTCTTCAAATATAGAAATGATCAATTAAGAAATTATGAAATGGGTTGTGTTTGATGGGAAAAAAAACAAATATTTATAACAGCTCTTCTAGAGTTACCTCTTAAATCATTGAGTTTGAACTATTCCACCACCATGAATTTCTTCAAATAAACACATAAGATCCAAATTCCTCAAATTAGTCTTATAAATGGTCACATTTACATTTATAGGTATAAATATACTATTATAATAATCATTTCCCATTAAATAAAATACTCTAGACACTATTTAGCTCTCCCTTCAAGAGGTTGAGAAAAGAAACACTATCTGAGGGAAGATCATGGTGCATCATAGTGTGATGGATACTAAAATCAACACATGTTCTATAAAAGCACAAAAAACATAGAATCAAGAGTCTATAACTCTAAAAAAATATAACTTGTGGTTCTATCTCACCATGAAAATATCTATGTCTTCTACAATCAAATGAACATAGCACCTTTAGTCCATGGGTAGTCCCATCTAACTTCCTGGGAAATTCCATAAAGTCTAAAAGAATGATACTCTCTATGGGAATATGGTTAGAGTGACTAACATAGATCACTAAGAATGTTCATATCTCAACCATGTCTATAAAAATCCAAATTTCAATATTAATAACATTTTATTTGATAGCATATGTGACATACACCACTGAGCTTAAACATCCCGAAAAATATATTTCTTTAAATTTAATATCAACAATAGCCTGAAGAACATGAAAACCTGAGTTAAAATGAATCATAATGTAATATAAAATTATAACACTTCATTTATGTTTTTTATACATGAATAGATATGGATAAATTATGAAAATGATGGTTATTTATTGATTAGAAATAAAATAATAATAATTTAATAAAAAACAAATGTTTTAGAAAACATATTTTTTTATAAAATATTTTTTAGCTGCGTTTTATGCACAGAATTAAAAAATAATTTCTAAAACACATCTAAAATTTATTTTATGACATTAAATTAATTTTTCAAATCATAATATCAAAATTATCTTATGGGGAAATTTTGGGATTTTTCTGATATATTTCATTTTCAGATGAATTGTGAAAAATACTAAATTTTAATTAAACCCCACATTTTTTGTCTAAATTATAATTAATTTTATATTATATTTTAAAAGGGTTTAAAGTAAAATTAGTTTATATATTTTATAATCTAATTTCGGTTATTGGAATTATGTTCATGTTGAATTTTTAACTAAATAAATTTTTAAAATTTGAACATTTTCTCCTTGAGAACTCACTTTCTCATTTAATCTGTGAGATTAATTTAAAATTGAATTTTCCTACACATGTGAATAAAATTTATAATAATAGAGTCAATATTTTTAATAATAAAAATTAATATTATCTAATAATGTCAATTTAAACTTTGGCCAAAATGAATAGTGAAAATATTTGAAATTATTTATCACGGTTAAGGTAAATATGAGTTGACCTTGTGGGTAAACTACGAAGATATGTGTTAAAATGACCCACAAGATTGTAAAAATTCTATTATCTGTCTATATTGAAATTTTATCCATCTATTTTTTACTCTTGGTTTTTGGATGCATTTTTCATGTTAACAGCATTATCATTTAGGATTCTTTTTAGAAATTTTTGAGTAATTTCCTAGAGGGTTCCCATTCCCCACTTATAAAATGGAATTCACCTCTTTAATTTTTCAGACATCCCAATTCCATTATATCAAAAAATTACCAAATTGTATCTCCAACATCCCTAGTAATAATCCAAAGTTTGTTTTCCTCACAAAAGTCTATCATTGGGGTCTTTAAGAGGAGATCCAAAGGAGTATCCTATCGGGGAATGTAATTATATTAACAATGCTATTAATTTTTCATTCTAATTTTTCTATAGTTAATTATGTCTTATCAATTGTTAGGAACATGTTGTGTGACTTTAGTCTTTGTCAATTTATCAATATGATGAATATAAATTTGTAATTTTTAGTGATCAGACATACAATCATATTCAGAAGATATGATTAATTTTTTTAAGAAGACTAAAGGAAAAATTCATGAGATAACCCTTCATAATGGAAGCTGATTTTGGGGAGAAATGGTTCATTAAAATCAACAAGGATCATGAAAGATTGTTTTTTTAATGAGGAAGTGTATTGGGGTCTGAATTTTTCCGATTAGAATCTAATGTTGTTTTGCTAATATTGGAGTTCTCATAAGTCATATGTTTTCTATGAAAAAATGTGATAGAACCCTTATGTTGATCCAAATTTATCAAAAAGTCACGAGGAAGAAATGGTTACAAGGTGGAGTTTGTGAAAGAAAGAAACTATTGAATTCAACATTTTTTCATCTCAGTTCATTGGATTGGGATCATTAGTTTCAAATTGTTTGATGTTTGGGTGGTTTTTTTTGGAATATTAGAAGGTGAATATCATGGTTTGGAATCAGTACAACAATCCACAAGATAAAATCATTTAGAGGAATATGTCAATAAGGAAAGAAGATGCTTCTAACACCAGCGAATCAGATGTTGTGTTCCACTTATCATCATTTTAATCTTGACACTGATCATCAAATGAATTGATATTTTAAAAATGGAATAAATAGTATAAATTTTTTATTAAGAATAAAAAATGGGGTTTTTTGTATCAATTTGTGTATGTAATTCAGATACAGATAAACCGAATGATAAAAAATGTAATAATCCATTTTTATCTGGTTAAACTATTTTGTTTCAATTTAGTATATATATAATAGATTTGTGATTTGTTGTCATAAATTATGGTAAGTGACCTTAGACTACATATTGTGTTGTCTATCAGACTAAAGGAGAAATTAATCCATCAAAGGAAGAGAGTGACTGATTCATCAGACACATTATGACACTAAAACTTTTTCATATATAAGATCATTGTTTTAAGGTGAAACATAAATGATTAGATGAAGATAGAATGGCATTGAAAAAGTAACGATTGATGTTTTTTGGAAGCTATTATAAATATAATTGCAAGAATTGATGATATATTTAGATGTGGTGACTATATTTTTGAAAAAATAGTTTTAATGATTTATATCTAATAGTAGGTTTAGAGAATAATAATGAGAAGTTGGTCTTTTAGTTTGTACTGATCAAAATAATAAATAAACTACTATTTACATATGTCTCTTCATCGTAATGAAGAACTCATAATGTCAATTAAAATCATTCTTCAAATATTGTTATAAAGATTGAATCCATTACCCATGTGATGATTGGAGAAGATTCAAGAAGAATCATGAAGAGTAGTGAAGTGATGAAGAATTCAAAGATTGAGCTGAAATGAACGGGAAAGTAGAATTTTAGGAAATTTGGTTAAGTGGTAATAATAATAATATTCCCACCTAAAATACATTTAGAGAACCCATAAATGTAATATAGTATTATGTACTTTTTTATTGATTATAGATCTTTTCACATTTGGATGAATTGTGAGAAGCTCTAATGATTTAGAGGGAAGTGGTTTCTTGATAAAGAAATCTTGAATAAGAATCCATGGAAGAATAAGAAGAAGGAAGATTATATTCTAGGATTATCATGCTAGACTGGGTCACTAGGCTTGGTCATTGAACTAGGAAATCATATTAGGATTTCTCGATGGTGGAAGATGTAGTTTAGAATAGTATGAATGATATTTTGGAGAGTTTATATCTCAATACTGAGAAATTATTCTATGTAATTAGAAATGGGTATCAATCTAAGTATCATTATGAATTCAAAATATATTATTACTTTATATTGGGTATGAAATTTAAAAACTATTTGAAGATTATATTTGAAAAAATTTACAAGAAATAATATAAGATGTTTGGAAGAAACTGGTAAATGTTTCTTAACTTGTTACACAAAATCGTATTATATTATTTCATGCTACATGAAGCACATGCACTGTTGTATGGAACCTAATGATACACAATTTTAAGGGTATATCTTACTCTTTTTATCCAAAAAATGTTTTTTATAGTGGATTATGTAGTATATCATTGTTTCAAAATAATATCAGGGATGTAGATACTCTTGTTGAGTATTAAACCTTGTAAACTCATGTGTTCTTATGGATGTATGATTATATTGTTTTTCGAAAAGAGTAAAATTTTAAATTAAGGGAAGGTTATTTATAAATAAAGAGAACCTAAATTAAAAAATATAACTGATTTACCCCTCGATCTATCAGTGATATATATATCCTAGATTGGAATCATCAATTGGAATCAGAGTTAAAGTTCCATTTTTTTACTCTTTGCTGATGTTTTTTATGAAAAGTTGTTATGAAAAATCTGAGTTGTGTTAACTGTAAAATGATTCCGATAATAAATGTTAAAGTTCCATTTTTTTACTCTTTCCATTTTTTTACTCTTTGCTGATGTTTTGAAATATGTTACAGATGGATTTCCCCCTCATGTTGATACTTATCCTCTTACATCCACTAATAAGAAAACCCTTGGGAATAATGGAAGATCTTAAAATGATTTACTCTCATTTCTATTTAAAATTTATTTTCCTAGAGTTAATATAGTTTCAACTGAAAAAGGTTTCTAGGATAAGATTAAGATTATACATGTTGGTAATATATAAGTAATAAAGGAAAATAAACAAATCTAGAGGCTGAAGTATGAAGATCATAATATGGGTGAGGTTGGATAAATTACTAAATTTTTTATATGGTTGAATGATATTTTTATCACATCAGATGTCTTGGTGAGATTATGGAAGACTCAAATATTGTTTAAAATATCTTTTGATTACTTCCAAATATGCTTGATGCCAAATATTCAACTTTGGAATATAGAGATACTAATACTCTCTCTCTATATCGCCTTGACATTACATTCATTACATATAAAATTTGAAGTTATAATGTTATGAATGAAAACAATGCAGATAGAGAAATGGATTTCAAGGATGAGAAGAAAGAAATCCAAGTATTATTTTGGAAAAACAAGAATTTGGAGATTTTGAATCGAAAAATGTGTTTTGAAATAACATTTTTAAAATACTATCTATAATTTCTATAAATTTTCAAATTGGTAGATGAAATTATGGATCTGGAGACATTGGACACTTTTTTCCAATAGATCAAAAATAGGGGATGAATAATAAAGTGATGAAGAAGAAAGTAATGAAGAAAAAAAAATTTAAAAAATATATCTTAGATAAAACACATTGATAAATCATACTCTAAAGGGAATGATAAGAAACTCTATAAACCCAATAAAAGAATATTATTTTGTAAAAATGATGATAGTAATGTATATACATAAAATTGCACTAATGTTCATAAAGAAAGAATTATTATTTTAATAGTTATTGATGAAGTATTTTCTAGAGATGATTACAAGTTATGGTTTCATATGAAATATGAAGTTATATAATTTCCTGGAAAGATTGGAAAACATGAAAAATAAAATAAGAAATTGAATAATTAATGTCCTATGACAAAAATTAATGAATGTCCTCAGAAGAGAATGTTATGTTACCTTATGAGGTTTATTAAATGAAGAATTCTGTTGATAAGGATAAGAATCAAATTTAATAACTTGATGAAAATTTGAAGGAAAAGTAAGAAGAGTTGGAACTCATCCAACAATAGATTTTGTAATATTATAAAGAAAAAATTTATATAACTACATAACCAATGTTGGTGGAAGTTCAATAAAGGGAGAACCTGATATGTATCCAAAGTTTCCATCAATGTATGAGAATAATGATTATGATGTTACTAAAAAGAATAAATATGGAAAAATCATGTATGTTTCCAAATGTAACAAAGTTGGATGTTTCATTTAATTAAAATATTCATACTCCAAATCTAATGTTCCTAATAAATCTAGTTATCATAAGTTTGGAATGAAATATTAAATGAATAAGAATATTTCATCTATTGATAAAATGATTTGTGGTCACCAATTTTCTAATTTGAATTATAATAATGTTGGTGAGAACCATGTTAAACATTCCATAAATCATGAAAGTGACTGAGTACTGCATTCCTTCTATGGGTACTACTCGTACTTTAGTGGATTTGGGCATATGGAAATTATGTTTTGGTTAAATAAATATCATTATAACTATGTCATGATTTATAGAAGGAAAATCATAAGTGTGATTCAATACTTTCCAAGGAAGAAACACGAGAATGGTATATTTAGATAAATAAAAATTTTCATTTGATATAGTAAGAGTGCTTATTTATCTCGAAAGAACAAGTTGACATGGATAGAATGTTATAAGAATAAAAAAATTCATTGAAGAAATGGAGAAGAAGAATATTAATGAATATGTGAGAAAATTTGTTAAAAAATATCAACATATTGTGGTTTTAAGATTCATAAAATATGTTAGATATGTGATAAATGAATTCATGCGACAAGATGTTGTTTGAATATTTTTAGTGAAAAAGTGTAAGGAATGAAAAAGTTTTTAGAAAATCACTGTTAAAAAATGATTATAAAGTTAAAAAAGTTAACATCTTCATCAAAAGAATATATAGATGAAAATAATCTTGTTGTAAAATTTGATTAAGATGAATAATAAGAATAAACCTTATTCAATAAAAAATCCAAGAAGAAAAATAAAAAGTCAACCCTGAGAGAGGACTCTCTGTTCGACTATTTTGGTTCCTCATTATTCCCAAAAAATTGACATTTTTACTAACTTGTAGGGATTTTAAGGAGTTAAAATAAGGATTCTATTTTATGAGTATATTAATTTTATTGAAAAAATAATTAATTAGGTTTATAAAGGTAAGTGTTTAAGAAATTTGTGTTTTTACAATTGAACGTTTTTGATGCATTTGTTATTATGGGTGCATGTTACATAAATCTTAAATAAATTTTTCCATATTTTCCCAAATATGAGAATACCGAATGAAGCATGAAATCAAATTACATGAATGCTGTGATATGAAAAACACCAATAACCATTATTATATACTCTTTTTTTCCTTCAACGATTTCCCCCACATAGAATCCATATTGTTTAATTAAAGGATATTTATTAAGAGAATCATGTGATACTTATTTTATCCCAAAGAAGAGTTTCAAGATTTTAAGATTTAAAAAAATTTGTTTACTGGCCCCCTTTTAATATACATTCAATAAGGGGGAGAAGATACGATAGGGGAGAAGATAAGTGGAGATGAAATGTAAGGGAATATCACTAGAAACATAGGGTGAGCATGAATAAGTTTCTTTCAATAATTTAAATAGAAAACTAAAAGTGAGAGATTGTAGGTTCAAGTTGTGTTTTGTTTGTATTTGTTGTAAATAGATCAATATGAGGAATATCAATTTGAAATAGTTTGTGGTCAGGAATACCATTATATTAAGATGATCAGAATCAAAATTCATATAATGATCAGACGCAAAATTCTTAAGAATGCTCATTGTGTTGTGAAAATGTTATCCAGGAGAAAAGGTTCATTAGACTCTCCTCAGGTCCTGAATTCATGTTTTGATCATTCTAAGGATGTGTATATAATTATGAATGACATAAATGGAAATATTATTTTTATTTTAGGATCTTAGAGTTCCCATAAATCATAAATTGTTTATGAATCAGGTCATGTAATCCTTGTAAAGGAAATCTGGTGAAAAGTTTATGTAAATTAGTTTAAGGTTTGGTTGGAAGGAAAGAAGACAATAAAAGGATTGGAAGTCAAAATAACATCCATATTAATATGGAATATTCTATGAAGATCATAATTTTTCTGAATGTAATGTTGATGTAGTGGTTACAAGCATGAGTTTTTTAGTAAAGGAAGTTGAAGAAGTCAAAGATTTTAGGTCTCAGTTCATCTATGCAAGATCATCGGGATAATAATTGTTTGATGCATGAGAAGTTTTTATTAAATGTAGGAAGATGAATATTATAGTTTTTATTCAGACAAATAAAAACAAGATAAAAATATTTGCAGAAAGATGTTGGTAAAGAAAGAAGTTGCTGCTCACACCATTTCATCAGATTCAGTGTGTCATAGATCATTGGAATAATCCTGGAAGTGGTCATCAGAAGATGTGATGGTTGAAAAATGGATTCAAAGGAATAAAATCATTTTGAAGAAGAAAAAACCAGCTTTCTTTATGATCGATGTGTGTATGAATTCCATGACTTATCAATAAAATGATCAACAATATATTGAAACATTTTTATCAGGTGGAACTTCTTTTTTACCAATTGGAAAAGATATAATAAAGTTCTAAGTTGTTTTCATAAATTGGTTCAAATGACATTGGAAAGAATGTGGTGATGACTATGAGACTATAGGTAAAATATATCCATTATAGGAAGACATATACTAATTCCACTGATGCATGATGGAATTGATAATTCATTAGAAATATGATCCTTAGTATGAAAAAATAAGATATTCTTAGAATAAGTTCCAAAAGTATTGAAGAAGAAAATCATGACGTTTTTTTGAAGTTGTTGTTGAGGGGCCTCCAATATGTGATTATATCTGCAGAAATTATAAATATGTTTATTGAATAATGTTTTAAATGTTTTTTATTTATAATTTTGTTTTGAGAATCATAATGTGAAGTATGTATTACACTAGGAACTGAGAAACATAATTAAAGATCTAATTTTGTACATATGTCTTCATTATATTGAAGAACTCATAATGACAATCAGATTCAGACTGAAGAATTTTTAGAAAGTATGAAGATAGTTAATGTCAAGATAAGATTCAAGAATATTCAATAATAATAATGAAGAGAATAGAAGCACTAAATAAGTCAATTAAAGAGTTTAAATGATGGGGGAATTCAAATTTTATGAAATTTGGTTAAGAAAGAAAATATTTCATATTTCCGCCAAACCCATATTTAGAGTGCTTATAAAAGGAGGAGAGTACATTTGTACTTTTTGGAGGATCATAAAACTATTCATATGTGGGTAAATATAGAGAATATATAATTATTTAGAAGGAAGAGTGTAACACCCGAGACTTTTATGTTATATAAATCATCAAAGGAATCTTTTTCTACACAACACTTTCTTGGCTTGCTTTACACGCAATCGCGACCTTCCTCGATAGCTTGCGTCGTACGCAATACCGAGTTTCACTAAACAACAATATGCTATTAAAACTAGCCGTTATGAATAGTAATAACCACTTTTTGAAATTTTATAAATTTTATTTTTCAAAATGGACTTCATTTTTGGACTCAGAATATCGAAATTAGCCTAGGGTGAAATTTTGGTATTTTTCTGAAAACTTTCAATTTTTGATGAATAGTGAAACCACTAAGTGGTAGGTTAAAAACTGAATTTTGCATAAAACTTAATTTTACCGCTTCTGTGAATGGAATTTCAAAAATCCGAGAGACACGGTTAATATCAAGGACTAAAATGTGGTTCAATGAGATGAAAATAATTTTTTGGTGAATAGTAACTTTTTACTATTTTTACCGCGGTTAATAGTAAATAGGGTAACTAAGTGTAATTATGATATTAATATTACCCTAACACATGTCCTAATTCTATTGGACAAGTGTAATTCGACCAAAAACAAACTTAGGAATAAAATATGACCATTTAGGCCCACTTGGATTAGATTAGGACATTTATTATTAATTTATTTAAAGAAGTGTTAAAATAGTTAAAATCAAAGTTTAATAAGTAAATCATTTTTAATATAGGGTTATACATAAGATAAATTCGATTGTAAATATTCATTAGAAAGCTAAAAAGATTTCCTACATGATGGTATTTTATTTGTAATTTTTAGACATCAAATAATTTAATTTATTTATGACACAAAGATGATGCAGTAATTATCTTATTAATGAAATATTGACAAAATTGATAATATAAATACCAAAATAAATGTAATTTGAGACTTTTTATGAATTCCACTAATTTTCTAGGTTACTATGATATATTAGTATTGATTTAATCAACTTGGTTCGAACATATAATTCTGTTATGACTTTGACAAAAATCATATATCAAATAGTGTCAAAATTGACAAAAATAGTTTTTAAATCAAATATTATATTATTAATTGTTATTTTATTCCTGAAAATCTAAGGTTCGGCCAAATGACTTAGATAAGGATATATATTTTAATAATAAACAATTTGGGGTTCGTTTGGCATGTTATAGTAAGTGTATTAACCATATAGTGAAAGAAAACAAAAAGTCATGGTAAAAGTTAAATTATTTAACTTAGAGTTAAATCTAATTGATAAGGTTAAAATAATACCCTAAACTTGTCTAAATTCTATTGGTTGATAGGATTTCGACCCATCCCCACTTTGGCTTCGAAATAAGACCCTTTGGAACCATTATAAACCGATTTTGACTTTAATATAAAATAATATTTTGAGATATTCCTAAGGTGCCCCTCTCCTCCCTTATAAAAGGGCAGCTCCTCCCCCTCCTCCTCACACCAATTTGAACACTCAAGCTCGGCCAACCCCTGCCATTTTCCCTTCTCCACTTCCCTAGAATAATCCTAGAGGTCCTGGTCTTCTCCAAAGACCAATCTTAGTTCCTTAAGTGGAGGATTCAAAAAGGCGTTCCAAAGAAGAGGTAATATCCATTACCGATCTTTTCAATTTCTTTCTTCTTCAACTTCTTCTTCTTTAGTTGTTTCATGATAAAGTAATAACATCAGTATTACTTACATACTGATATGTTATTATAAATATGAAACAACCCTAATTCACCTTCTATCCATCCTACGGAAAAATGAAATCACCGCGCGTGCGTACGTACGGAATACCGTCTCCACGCCGTGGTGTAATCTATTTTCCACCATCACCTTACAAGGATGGGTATAATGGTGTAATCAGTAACTATATATGATTATTATTAAGTAATATTGATACTGAAAAAATATATATATATACTCCAATACAATTCCACGATCATAGGAACGATATCATCACTCGTGCGTACGTACGGAATACCGTCTCCACGATGTGATGCGACTCGTTCTACATGATCTTCATTTCATAATGATTATATAAATGAATTGAATGAATGAATATGGTATATAATACACTAATACCATTCTGGAAATGAATTATCTATAACCTAAAGATAAGAATAAGAATTTATTCGACAAAACACGCATAAGAACAAAAAGTTATAAAGACCCGAGTAAAAAGTAACAATGAAATATTACTAACAAGAAGCTAATAATATGACCATATATGATCTCATATCAATATGTATGATTCTGGAATAAGTAAATAACATTATTTAAACCATTATACAGGAGCTTCGGACACGAACAAAGCAAATCGGACCTAAGGTAAGGGAAATATCACAATCTCATTTTTATCCGAGATTGTTTATTCGTAAGTATTTACTGGGGTGTATTTTATCATCCACATCCATGTTCCCTCAATATGTAATATTGTTTTCATCCACTTTAAATAGTTTAAATCCAATTTTGCCCTTAGGTGAGTTGTTAGTAAAGAATATGAAAGGAATCTTTTGTCGTTTTTCCGTACGAGGTACTTTTTGACTTTTCCGACAAAAGTACGAAGAATGTTTTTTTTAACTTATACGGCATGAATGGATTTTTAAAACATTACTTCAAAGAAGCTTCCTTTACAAGTTTTCAAGTTTATTTTTAATCAACTTCTTTTATTTTAAAGTTGTATGACATGTTATGAAAGGAAAAATGTTTTTGAAGAAGAAAGGATATTTTCCTCAAGAATTCAATTCAAGTGTTTTATCAAAATTATTTTCCATCTAAGATAATAAAGAGTTCTGTTTCTATCCATATTTTTACATTGATTTGACTATGTTGTGATGGAATTATGTTTATGAATTCCTTTATCTTATATGAATAGATTTATGATGTCATGATGCTTCAAGAATCCCATTTTTGTTACATGTGTTATGCGATGATGTATGTTTTATGATTATGTGGCACACATAAGAAAGGATTCATTATAAGATGGATGGGACCTATATCTCCCTCCAATGCATTGGGTAATGATTTTATATCTCATGAGATAGACATGGCTGGAACGGAAGGTTATTTCGGTTCAGTGATACAGGACTGAAACGAGGAGTGAACTCGGTTCAAAAAGGGACATTGTCCACTAAGATAGTCTTGGCAATGAGTCATGACTAACAAGAAATGATTTTCCATGATTATGTGTGCATGCCACAAAGTTTCAAGTTTTATGTTATGATTTTGGGGATCTCATTTTCACTTCTATGATTTATTCCATGTTAAGATATTATGATCTCTTTTGCAGGTTTTGATTTTCAAAAAGATATGATATGATTTTTATTTCCTTTATTTTCCCTTGCTGAGCATTTGAGCTCACCCTTTTATGTTTTCTTTTCCCCAGGTCAGGAAGATGGATATTAAGTAGAATATGCTAAAAGGGACCCTAGATATGATGAAATAAATGGGAGACACTGTAGAAGATTTATGAACCAGTTGTTTATGTTTCCCAGTTTCTAAAGACACTATACCTATACGGTCCTTTGTGGTTTTGTCATATGTTGTAATAAGTGTGATTCAATTTTGAAGTATTAACAATGTATGTAAAGTGTGGGTCGTTATAGTTGGTATCAGAGGAAAGGTATAGTCAACCTTTGGAAACTAGGATGTGAAAGCCTTAGTAATAACCCTAAGGATAATTCTAAGCATAGAACACAATTTTAGAAATGGCCTTGAATAACCTAGGATAAGACCTTAAGCATGAAAATTTTATTCTTGAATTATGTGGTTTCCTATTATAATTAGTGTTGCTCACACTATTCTTCTTGGTTTTAGTCAATGGCTGGAACCCGAAGGAACCGTGTTAATGCGGAATGCGATGGGTAATGCAATGATTGTCCCCCTGAGCAACCAAACGATATGGGAGCTGGAATGCAAAATCTTGTAGCCATGCTCACACAACTTTCTCAAGATATGAATCATGCAGGATTTCCAAACGAACAAAGAAGGGAGCAACATTCTGTTGAATCCTTCATGAGGCAGCGTCCACCATCTTTCAGCGGGTCTACTGATCCATTAGTTGCTGAACAATGGATTAGTACTACTGAAAAGATATTTTCAGTTCTTCAATGTTCTGAGCATGATAAAGTCATCCTAGCAGTGTATCGTTTGGTAGGAGATGCGGATCAATGGTGGAATCTTGTTAAGAATACGAGGCAAAGGGATGAAATTGAGTCTATGGAATGGGACGAGTTCAAGAACTTATTTTTCAATAAGTACTTCCCTCGTATTCTCCGAACAAAGATGGAGAAAGAGTTCCTTGAACTGAAGCAAAGGGATGATGAATCTGTTAGTACCTATGAAGCAAATTTTACAAGACTTGCAAGGTACGCTTCTGGTATTATTATCCAACCTGAGAGTAAGATCGATCGATTCTTTAGTGGCTTAAAACCAAGTCTTCGAAGGGCGTTAGCCATAAGGGACTTCAATAGCTACGAAGAAATCGTTCGATGTGCTCTCAAAGTCGAGATGGAGATTGGAGTAACCCATCAGTCACATGGGTTTGATAAGAAGAGGAAGATGGAATTCAAAGAAAAATCTAAAGAGCACACGGAAAAGAAGATGAACTTTCCCTTATGCTCAAAGTGTGGAAAGAAACATGGAGGGAGTTGTCTTAAAGGGACAAGTAAATGTTTTAAATGTGGAAAGGAAGGTCATCGGGCATTTGAATGCCGTGATAATGGGAAGAAGATGTCTAATGATGCAAACAAAGGAAGGGATACACAGAATGAACCTGCTACACTTCAATGTTTCAAGTGCAAGGAGATGGGGCATTATGCCAATCAATGCCCAAATCCAAGGGTTGATGATGATGGTCGACGTCATCAAACTCTTAAGGCTAAAGACAAAGGAAAAGTCACATGCAATTTCTATCAGCGATGTGGAGTACGATAACGATGTGGTGAAAGGTACACTTACCATCCACTCTAAAGTAGCAAATGTTTTATTTGATTCTGGATCCACCCACTCTTTTATTTCTGAAGACTTTTCTAAGGGTATCACCGTACTACCTCAACAATTAGATGTTGAGTTAGCTGTGACAACACCTAATGGCACATCAATCGCATCAAAAGTTTATAATTCTTCTCCGATCGAAGTTTGTGGGAAAGTGCTTCCTGCAAATCTTGTGATCCTTCCTTTAGTGGAATTTGATGTGATTCTTGGCATGGATTGGCTTTCTCTACATGGATCTCATATCAATTTCCAAATAAGGGAAGTCACATTTCATATTCCAGATCAACCTACGATCGTCTATCAATGCAAGGATGAACATAACCTTCCAGTGGAAATTTCTTCCATCTTATGGGTATTGATTCCACTAAATGAAGGTTATTTATCTCAAATGGTTGGTGAGAAACTCACGATTAAGAATATGCCCATTGTACGGGAGTTTGATGATGTCTTTTCGGAGGAATTGCCGGGTCTTCCACAAAATCGTGAAGTTGAGTTTTCAATAGAACTCGTACCGGGTGCTTTGCCTATTTCAAAGACACCTTATAGAATGGCCCCAATTGAGTTGCAGGAATTGAAGAAGCAACTCCAAGAGAATCTTGATAAGGGATTCATACGCCCTAGTGCGTCACCTTGGGGAGCACCTGTTCTATTTGTTAAGAAGAAAGATGGATCAATGAGACTCTGCATTGATTATCGAGAACTTAACAAGATCACTATCAAGAACAAATATCCTCTCCCACGCATTGATGACTTATTTGACCAACTACGCGGAGCTCAATACTTTTCCAAGATTGATCTTCGTTCAGGGTATCATCAATTAAGGGTCAAAAGGGAGGATATACCAAAGACGGCTTTCCGTACAAGGTATGGACACTATGAATTTATAGTGATGCCATTTGGTCTTACTAATGCCCCTGCTATCTTCATGGATCTAATGAATAGAGTCTTTAGAGACTATCTTGATCAATTTGTGGTAGTCTTTATAGACGATATTCTTGTCTATTCAAAGAGCAAGGAAGAACATGAAGATCACTTGAGAATTATATTGAAGACCCTGAGAAAAGAGAAGCTTTATGCCAAATTTACCAAGTGTGAATTTTGGCTTCAAAAAGTTGCATTTTTGGGTCATATAATCTCAAAAGAGGGGATATCTGTGGATCCAGCAAAAACAGAGGTTATCGAAAGATGGTCAAGACCAACAACAGTAACTGAGATCCGAAGTTTTCTTGGTTTGGCTGGATATTATCGACGTTTTGTAAAAGTTTTTCACGATTATCTAATCCACTCACCAAGTTGACTCGGAAAGGAGTTAAGTTTGTCTGGACAGAGGAATGTGAAGAGAATTTCAAGGAGTTGAAAAGAATGTTATCCAGTGCACCTGTGCTCACACTGCCTTGTAGTGGAGAAAGGTTTGTGATCTACAGTGATGCATCCAAGAAGGGATTGGGGTGTGTTCTTATGCAAAATGATATGGTGATAGCTTATGCCTCACGACAGTTGAAAATCCATGAACAAAATTACCCAACACATGATTTGGAGTTGGCTGCGGTAATCTTTGCATTAAAGATTTGGAGGCACTACCTTTATGGTGAAAGGTGTGATATTTATACTGATCATAAAAGTTTAAAGTATATTTTCACACAAAAGGAGCTGAATATGCGCCAAAGAAGATGGTTGGAGCTGATTAAGGATTATGACTGCTCAATCCATTACCACCCTGGGAAAGCAAACAAGGTGGCAGATGCATTAAGTCGACAAGACCATGCTAGTTTATCCATGATGAGGATCACAAAAGATCCAATATTTATGGATTTACAAAGGATGGATCTTGGAATTATAATGGAAGGGGAAAAATCTTATCTTTCTCAAATGAATACATGTGAAGATTAAAGAGGCACAGAAAGAAGATGTCGAGTTACAAAAGAAGGTGAGAAATGTTCCTGAATTCAACCTTGATTGTGATGGGATAATAAAGTTCAGGAATCGGGTTTGTGTTCCTCCCATCCCCGAATTAAAGAAAGAGCTGCTGGATGAGGCTCATAGTTCTTCATTCTCTATTCATCCTGGAAGCACGAAGATGTATAGGGACCTGAAAGAGTACTTCTGGTGGGATGGCATGAAAAGAGATGTTGCTGAATATGTCTCTCGATGCTTGGTTTGTCAACAAGTTAAAGCTGAGAGACAGAAGTCTAAGGGGATGTTACAACCATTACCCATACCCGAATGGAAATGGGAAAACATCACTATGGACTTTGTCACAGGACTTCCTAAAACATCCAAAGGCAATAATGCTATCTGGGTCATAGTTGATCGTCTTACAAAGTCTGCACACTTCATTGCTATTAGAGAGGATTTCTCTCTAGATCAGCTTGCCAAGATATATGTAAAGGAAGTGGTAAGATTGCATGGAGTACCACTTTCTATTATATCTGATCGAGATCCGAGATTTACCTCGAAGTTCTGGCGAAGTCTTCAGCATACTCTGGATACAGAGTTGAGTTTCAGCACTGCTTATCATCCCCAGACAGACGGTCAGTCTGAGAGAACAATTCAAACCCTAGAAGATATGTTGAGAGCTTGCTCTATGGATTTCAAAGGAGGTTGGGATCAACACCTACCTTTGGTGGAATTTTCTTATAATAATAGCTTTCACTCCAGTATTCAGATGGCTCCTTATGAAGCTCTCTATGGAAAGAAATGCAGGACTCCAACTTGCTGGGATGAAGTTGGGGAAAGAAAGCTATTAGGACCTGATCTCGTTGATGAAATGGCAGAAAAGGTCAGATCTATTCAACAACACATAAGAGCAGCTCAGAGTCGACAGAAAAGTTATGCCGACAACCGAAGAAAAGACCTAGAGTTTGAAGTGGGTGATAAAGTGTTCTTACGAATATCTCCCTGGAAGAGGGTTATGAGATTTGGAAAGAAGGGGAAGTTGAGCCCTAGATATATCGGTCCTTTTGAAATACTGGATCGTGTTGGGAAGGTAGCTTACCGATTGGCGCTTCCACCGAATCTCTCTCAAGTTCACGATGTGTTCCATGTATCTCTCCTGAGAAAGTACATACCAGATCCTTCACATGTACTCAGCTCAGAAGTTGTACCACTGGAGCAAGATCTTTCTTATGAAGAATAGCCGATAGAGATTCTGGATCGTAGCGAAAAAGTCCTACGAAACAAGACCACTCGCTTGGTGAAAGTTTTATGGAGAAACCACCAACTTGAAGAAGCTACATGGGAGCTTGAGGATATGATGAGGGAGAAGTATCCTCATTTGTTTGTTGCAAAGTGACGAATTTCGAGGGCGAAATTCTTTTTAAGGGGGGTAGAATGTAACACCCGAGACTTTTATGTTATATAAATCATCAAAGGAATCTTTTTCTACACAACACTTTCTTGGCTTGCTTTACACGCAATCGCGACCTTCCTCGATAGCTTGCGTCGTACGCAATACCGAGTTTCACTAAACAACAATATGCTATTAAAACTAGCCGTTATGAATAGTAATAACCACTTTTTGAAATTTTATAAATTTTATTTTTCAAAATGGACTTCATTTTTGGACTCAGAATATCGAAATTAGCCTAGGGTGAAATTTTGGTATTTTTCTGAAAACTTTCAATTTTTGATGAATAGTGAAACCACTAAGTGGTAGGTTAAAAACTGAATTTTGCATAAAACTTAATTTTACCGCTTCTGTGAATGGAATTTCAAAAATCCGAGAGACACGGTTAATATCAAGGACTAAAATGTGGTTCAATGAGATGAAAATAATTTTTTGGTGAATAGTAACTTTTTACTATTTTTACCGCGGTTAATAGTAAATAGGGTAACTAAGGGTAATTATGATATTAATATTACCCTAACACATGTCCTAATTCTATTGGACAAGTGTAATTCGACCAAAAACAAACTTAGGAATAAAATATGACCATTTAGGCCCACTTGGATTAGATTAGGACATTTATTATTAATTTATTTAAAGAAGTGTTAAAATAGTTAAAATCAAAGTTTAATAAGTAAATCATTTTTAATATAGTGTTATACATAAGATAAATTCGATTGTAAATATTCATTAGAAAGCTAAAAAGATTTCCTACATTATGGTATTTTATTTGTAATTTTTAGACATCAAATAATTTAATTTATTTATGACACAAAGATGATGCAGTAATTATCTTATTAATGAAATATTGAAAAAATTGATAATATAAATACCAAAATAAATGTAATTTGAGACTTTTTATGAATTCCACTAATTTTCTAGGTTACTATGATATATTAGTATTGATTTAATCAACTTGGTTCGAACATATAATTCTGTTATGACTTTGACAAAAATCATATATGAAATAGTGTCAAAATTGACAAAAATAGTTTTTAAATCAAATATAATATTATTAATTGTAATTTTATTCCTAAAAATCTAAGGTTCGGCCAAATGACTTAGATAAGGATATATATTTTAATAATAAACAATTTGGGGTTCGTTTGGCATGTTATAGTAAGTGTATTAACCATATAGTGAAAGAAAACAAAAAGTCATGGTAAAAGATAAATTATTTAACTTAGAGTTAAATCTAATTGATAAGGTTAAAATAATACCCTAAACTTGTCTAAATTCTATTGGTTGATAGGATTTCGACCCATCCCCACTTTGGCTTCGAAATAAGACCCTTTGGAACCATTATAAACCGATTTTGACTTTAATATAAAATAATATTTTGAGATATTCCTAAGGTGCCCCTCTCCTCCCTTATAAAAGGGCACCTCCTCCCCCTCCTCCTCACACCAATTTGAGCACTCAAGCTCGGCCAACCCCTGCCATTTTCCCTTCTCCACTTCCCTAGAATAATCCTAGAGGTCCTGGTCTTCTCCAAAGACCAATCTTAGTTCCTTAAGTGGAGGATTCAAAAAGGCGTTCCAAAGAAGAGGTAATATCCATTACCGATCTTTTCAATTTCTTTCTTCTTCAACTTCTTCTTCTTTAGTTATTTCATGATAAAGTAATAACATCAGTATTACTTACATACTGATATGTTATTATAAATATGAAACAACCCTAATTCACCTTCTATCCATCCTACGGAAAAATGAAATCACCGCGCGTGCGTACGTACGGAATACCGTCTCCACGCCGTGGTGTAATCTATTTTCCACCATCACCTTACAAGGATGGGTATAATGGTGTAATCAGTAACTATATATGATTATTATTAAGTAATATTGATACTGAAATAATATATATATACTCCAATACAATTCCACGATCATAGGAACGATATCATCACTCGTGCGTACGTACGGAATACCGTCTCCACGATGTGATGCGACTCGTTCTACATGATCTTCATTTCATAATGATTGTATAAATGAATTGAATGAATGAATATGGTATATACTACACTAATACCATTCTGGAAATGAATTATCTGTAACCTAAAGATAAGAATAAGAATTTATTCGACAAAACACGCATAAGAACAAAAAGTTATAAAGACCCGAGTAAAAAGTAACAATGAAATATTACTAACAAGAAGCTAATAATATGACCATATATGATCTCATATCAATATGTATGATTCTGGAATAAGTAAATAACATTATTTAAACCATTATACTGGAGCTTCGGACACGAACAAAGCAAATCGGACCTAAGGTAAGGGAAATATCACAATCTCATTTTTATCCGAGATTGTTTATTCGTAAGTATTTACTGGGGTGTATTTTATCATCCACATCCATGTTCCCTCAATATGTAATATTGTTTCCATCCACTTGAAATAGTTTAAATCCAATTTTGCCCTTAGGTGAGTTGTTAGTAAAGAATATGAAAGGAATCTTTTGTTGTTTTTCCGTACGAGGTACTTTTTGACTTTTCCGACAAAAGTACGAAGAATGTTTTTTTTAACTTATACGGAATGAATGGATTTTTAAAACATTACTTCAAAGAAGCTTCCTTTACAAGTTTTAAAGTTTATTTTTAATCAACTTCTTTTATTTTAAAGTTGTATGACATGTTATGAAAGGAAAAATGTTTTTGAAGAAGAAAGGATATTTTCCTCAAGAATTCAATTCAAGTGTTTTATCAAAATTATTTTCCATCTAAGATAATAAAGAGTTCTGTTTCTATCCATATTTTTACATTGATTTGACTATGTTGTGATGGAATTATGTTTATGAATTCCTTTATCTTATATTAATTGATTTATGATGTCATGATGCTTCAAGAATCCCATTTTTGTTACATGTGTTATGCGATGATGTATGTTTTATGATTATGTGGCACACATAAGAAAGGATTCATTATAAGATGGGTGGGACCTATATCTCCCTCCAATGCATTGGGTAATGATTTTATATCTCATGAGATAGACATGGCTGGAACGGAAGGTTATTTCGGTTCAGTGATACAGGACTGAAACGAGGAGTGAACTCGGTTCAGAAAGGGACTTTGTCCACTAAGATAGTCTTGGCAATGAGTCATGACTAACAAGAAATGATTTTCCATGATTATGTGTGCATGCCACAAAGTTTCAAGTTTTATGCTATGATTTTGGGGATCTCATTTTCACTTCTATGATTTATTCCATGTTAAGATATTATGATCTCTTTTGAAGGTTTTGATTTTCAAAAAGATATGATATGATTTTTATTTCCTTTATTTTCCCTTGCTGAGCATTTGAGCTCACCCTTTTATGTTTTCTTTTCCCCAGGCCAGGAAGATGGATATTAAGTAGAATATGCTAAAAGGGACCCTAGATATGATGAAATAAATGGGAGACACTGTAGAAGATTTATGAACCAGTTGTTTATGTTTCCCAGTTTCTAAAGACACTATACCTATACGGTTCTTTGTGGTTTTGTCATATGTTGTAATAAGTGTGATTCAATTTTGAAGTATTAACAATGTATGTAAAGTGTGGGTCGTTATAGTTGGTATCAGAGGAAAGGTATAGTCAACCTTTGGAAACTAGGATGTGAAAGCCTTAGTAATAACCCTAAGGATAAGTCTAAGCATAGAACACAATTTTAGAAATGGCCTTGAATAACCTAGGATAAGACCTTAAGCATGAAAATTTTATTCTTGAATTATGTGGTTTCCTATTATAATTAGTGTTGCTCACACTATTCTTCTTGGTTTTAGTCAATGGCTGGAACCCGAAGGAACCGTGTTAATGCGGAATGCGATGGGCAATGCAATGATTGTCCCCCTGAGCAACCAAACGATATGGGAGCTGGAATGCAAAATCTTGTAGCCATGCTCACACAACTTTCTCAAGCTATGAATCATGCAGGATTTCCAAACGAACAAAGAAGGGAGCAACATTCTGTTGAATCCTTCATGAGGCAGCGTCCACCATCTTTCAGCGGGTCTACTGATCCATTAGTTGCTGAACAATGGATTAGTACTACTGAAAAGATATTTTCAGTTCTTCAATGTTCTGAGCATGATAAAGTCATCCTAGCAGTGTATCGTTTGGAAGGAGATGCGGATCAATGGTGGAATCTTGTTAAGAATACGAGGCAAAGGGATGAAATTGAGTCTATGGAATGGGACGAGTTCAAGAACTTATTTTTCAATAAGTACTTCCCTCGTATTCTCCGAACAAAGATGGAGAAAGAGTTCCTTGAACTGAAGCAAAGGGATGATGAATCTGTTAGTACCTATGAAGCAAATTTTACAAGACTTGCAAGGTACGCTTCTGGTATTATTATCCAACCTGAGAGTAAGATCGATCGATTCTTTAGTGGCTTAAAACCAAGTCTTCGAAGGGCGTTAGCCATAAGGGACTTCAATAGCTACGAAGAAATCGTTCGATGTGCTCTCAAAGTCGAGATGGAGATTGGAGTAACCCATCAGTCACATGGGTTTGATAAGAAGAGGAAGATGGAATTCAAAGAAAAATCTAAAGAGCACACGGAAAAGAAGATGAACTTTCCCTTATGCTCAAAGTGTGGAAAGAAACATGGAGGGAGTTGTCTTAAAGGGACAAGTAAATGTTTTAAATGTGTAAAGGAAGGTCATCGGGCATTTGAATGCCGTGATAATGGGAAGAAGATGTCTAATGATGCAAACAAAGGAAGGGATACACAGAATGAACCTGCTACACTTCAATGTTTCAAGTGCAAGGAGATGGGGCATTATTCCAATCAATGCCCAAATCCAAGGGTTGATGATGATGGTCGACGTCAACAAACTCTTAAGGCTAAAGACAAAGGAAAGTCACATGCAATTTCTATCAGCGATGTGGAGTACGATAACGATGTGGTGAAAGGTACACTTACCATCCACTCTAAAGTAGCAAATGTTTTATTTGATTCTGGATCCACCCACTCTTTTATTTCTGAAGACTTTTCTAAGGGTATCACCGTACTACCTCAACAATTAGATGTTGAGTTAGCTGTGACAACACCTAATGGCACATCAATCGCATCAAAAGTTTATAATTCTTCTCCGATCGAAGTTTGTGGGAAAGTGCTTCCTGCAAATCTTGTGATCCTTCCTTTAGTGGAATTTGATGTGATTCTTGGCATGGATTGGCTTTCTCTACATGGAGCTCATATCAATTGCCAAAGAAGGGAAGTCACATTTCATATTCCAGATCAACCTACGATCGTCTATCAATGCAAGGATGAACATAACCTTCCAGTGGAAATTTCTTCCATCTTATGGGTATTGATTCCACTAAATGAAGGTTATTTATCTCAAATGGTTGGTGAGAAACTCACGATTAAGAATATGCCCATTGTACGGGAGTTTTATGATGTCTTTCCGGAGGAATTGCCGGGTCTTCCACCAAATCGTGAAGTTGAGTTTTCAATAGAACTCGTACCGGGTGCTTTGCCTATTTCAAAGACACCTTATAGAATGGCCCCAATTGAGTTGCAGGAATTGAAGAAGCAACTCCAAGAGAATCTTGATAAGGGATTCATACGCCCTAGTGCGTCACCTTGGGGAGCACCTTTTCTATTTGTTAAGAAGAAAGATGGATCAATGAGACTCTGCATTGATTATCGAGAACTTAACAAGATCACTATCAAGAACAAATATCCTCTCCCACGCATTGATGACTTATTTGACCAACTACGCGGAGCTCAATACTTTTCCAAGATTGATCTTCGTTCAGGGTATCATCAATTAAGGGTCAAAAGGGAGGATATACCAAAGACGGCTTTCCGTACAAGGTATGGACACTATGAATTTATAGTGATGCCATTTGGTCTTACTAATGCCCCTGCTATCTTCATGGATCTAATGAATAGAGTCTTTAGAGACTATCTTGATCAATTTGTGGTAGTCTTTATAGACGATATTCTTGTCTATTCAAAGAGCAAGGAAGAGCATGAAGATCACTTGAGAATTATATTGAAGACCCTGAGAAAAGAGAAGCTTTATGCCAAATTTACCAAGTGTGAATTTTGGCTTCAAAAAGTTGCATTTTTGGGTCATATAATCTCAAAAGAGGGGATATCTGTGGATCCAGCAAAAACAGAGGTTATCGAAAGATGGTCAAGACCAACAACAGTAACTGAGATCCGAAGTTTTCTTGGTTTGGCTAGATATTATCGACGTTTTGTAAAAGATTTTTCACGATTATCTAATCCACTCACCAAGTTGACTCGGAAAGGAGTTAAGTTTGTCTGGACAGAGGAATGTGAAGAGAATTTCAAGGAGTTGAAAAGAAGGTTATCCAGTGCACCTGTGCTCACACTGCCTTGTAGTGGAGAAAGGTTTGTGATCTACAGTGATGCATCCAAGAAGGGATTGGGGTGTGTTCTTATGCAAAATGATATGGTGATAGCTTATGCCTCACGACAGTTGAAAATCCATGAACAAAATTACCCAACACATGATTTGGAGTTGGCTGCGGTAATCTTTGCATTAAAGATTTGGAGGCACTACCTTTATGGTGAAAGGTGTGATATTTATACTGATCATAAAAGTTTAAAGTATATTTTCACACAAAAGGAGCTGAATATGCGCCAAAGAAGATGGTTGGAGCTGATTAAGGATTATGACTGCTCAATCCATTACCACCCTGGGAAAGCAAACAAGGTGGCAGATGCATTAAGTCGACAAGACCATGCTAGTTTATCCATGATGAGGATCACAAAAGATCCAATATTTATGGATTTACAAAGGATGGATCTTGGAATTATAATGGAAGGGGAAAAATCTTATCTTTCTCAAATGAATACATGTGAAGATTAAAGAGGCACAGAAAGAAGATGTCGAGTTACAAAAGAAGGTGAGAAATGTTCCTGAATTCAACCTTGATTGTGATGGGATAATAAAGTTCAGGAATCGGGTTTGTGTTCCTCCCATCCCCGAATTAAAGAAAGAGCTGCTGGATGAGGCTCATAGTTCTTCATTCTCTATTCATCCTGGAAGCACGAAGATGTATAGGGACCTGAAAGAGTACTTCTGGTGGGATGGCATGAAAAGAGATGTTGCTGAATATGTCTCTCGATGCTTGGTTTGTCAACAAGTTAAAGCTGAGAGACAGAAGTCTAAGGGGATGTTACAACCATTACCCATACCCGAATGGAAATGGGAAAACATCACTATGGACTTTGTCACAGGACTTCCTAAAACATCCAAAGGCAATAATGCTATCTGGGTCATAGTTGATCGTCTTACAAAGTCTGCACACTTCATTGCTATTAGAGAGGATTTCTCTCTAGATCAGCTTGCCAAGATATATGTAAAGGAAGTGGTAAGATTGCATGGAGTACCACTTTCTATTATATCTGATCGAGATCCGAGATTTACCTCGAAGTTCTGGCGAAGTCTTCAGCATACTCTGGATACAGAGTTGAGTTTCAGCACTGCTTATCATCCCCAGACAGACGGTCAGTCTGAGAAAACAATTCAAACCCTAGAAGATATGTTGAGAGCTTGCTCTATGGATTTCAAAGGAGGTTGGGATCAACACCTACCTTTGGTGGAATTTTCTTATAATAATAGCTTTCACTCCAGTATTCAGATGGCTCCTTATGAAGCTCTCTATGGAAAGAAATGCAGGACTCCAACTTGCTGGGATGAAGTTGGGGAAAGAAAGCTATTAGGACCTGATCTCGTTGATGAAATGGCAGAAAAGGTCAGATCTATTCAACAACACATAAGAGCAGCTCAGAGTCGACAGAAAAGTTATGCTGACAACCGAAGAAAAGACCTAGAGTTTGAAGTGGGTGATAAAGTGTTCTTACGAATATCTCCCTGGAAGAGGGTTATGAGATTTGGAAAGAAGGGGAAGTTGAGCCCTAGATATATCGGTTCTTTTGAAATACTGGATCGTGTTGGGAAGGTAGCTTACCGATTGGCGCTTCCACCGAATCTCTCTCAAGTTCACGATGTGTTCCATGTATCTCTCCTGAGAAAGTACATACCAGATCCTTCACATGTACTCAGCTCAGAAGTTGTACCACTGGAGCAAGATCTTTCTTGTGAAGAACAGCCGATAGAGATTCTGGATCGTAGCGAAAAAGTCCTACGAAACAAGACCACTCGCTTGGTGAAAGTTTTATGGAGAAACCACCAACTTGAAGAAGCTACATGGGAGCTTGAGGATATGATGAGGGAGAAGTATCCTCATTTGTTTGTTGCAAAGTGACGAATTTCGAGGGCGAAATTCTTTTTAAGGGGGGTAGAATGTAACACCCGAGACTTTTATGTTATATAAATCATCAAAGGAATCTTTTTCTACACAACACTTTCTTGGCTTGCTTTACACGCAATCGCGACCTTCCTCGATAGCTTGCGTCGTACGCAATACCGAGTTTCACTAAACAACAATATGCTATTAAAACTAGCCGTTATGAATAGTAATAACCACTTTTTGAAATTTTATAAATTTTATTTTTCAAAATGGACTTCATTTTTGGACTCAGAATATCGAAATTAGCCTAGGGTGAAATTTTGGTATTTTTCTGAAAACTTTCAATTTTTGATGAATAGTGAAACCACTAAGTGGTAGGTTAAAAACTGAATTTTGCATAAAACTTAATTTTACCGCTTCTGTGAATGGAATTTCAAAAATCCGAGAGACACGGTTAATATCAAGGACTAAAATGTGGTTCAATGAGATGAAAATAATTTTTTGGTGAATAGTAACTTTTTACTATTTTTACCGCGGTTAATAGTAAATAGGGTAACTAAGGGTAATTATGATATTAATATTACCCTAACACATGTCCTAATTCTATTGGACAAGTGTAATTCGACCAAAAACAAACTTAGGAATAAAATATGACCATTTAGGCCCACTTGGATTAGATTAGGACATTTATTATTAATTTATTTAAAGAAGTGTTAAAATAGTTAAAATCAAAGTTTAATAAGTAAATCATTTTTAATATAGGGATATACATAAGATAAATTCGATTGTAAATATTCATTAGAAAGCTAAAAAGATTTCCTACATGATGGTATTTTATTTGTAATTTTTAGACATCAAATAATTTAATTTATTTATGACACAAAGATGATGCAGTAATTATCTTATTAATGAAATATTGACAAAATTGATAATATAAATACCAAAATAAATGTAATTTGAGACTTTTTATGAATTCCACTAATTTTTTAGGTTACTATGATATATTAGTATTGATTTAATCAACTTGGTTCGAACATATAATTCTGTTATGACTTTGACAAAAATCATATATCAAATAGTGTCAAAATTGACAAAAATAGTTTTTAAATCAAATATTATATTATTAATTGTTATTTTATTCCTAAAAATCTAAGGTTCGGCCAAATGACTTAGATAAGGATATATATTTTAATAATAAACAATTTGGGGTTCGTTTGGCATGTTATAGTAAGTGTATTAACCATATAGTGAAAGAAAACAAAAAGTCATGGTAAAAGTTAAATTATTTAACTTAGAGTTAAATCTAATTGATAAGGTTAAAATAATACCCTAAACTTGTCTAAATTCTATTGGTTGATAGGATTGCGACCCATCCCCACTTTGGCTTCGAAATAAGACCCTTTGGAACCATTATAAACCGATTTTGACTTTAATATAAAATAATATTTTGAGATATTCCTAAGGTGCCCCTCTCCTCCCTTATAAAAGGGCACCTCCTCCCCCTCCTCCTCACACCAATTTGAGCACTCAAGCTCGGCCAACCCCTGCCATTTTCCCTTCTCCACTTCCCTAGAATAATCCTAGAGGTCCTGGTCTTCTCCAAAGACCAATCTTAGTTCCTTAAGTGGAGGATTCAAAAAGGCGTTCCAAAGAAGAGGTAATATCCATTACCGATCTTTTCAATTTCTTTCTTCTTCAACTTCTTCTTCTTTAGTTGTTTCATGATAAAGTAATAACATCAGTATTACTTACATACTGATATGTTATTATAAATATGAAACAACCCTAATTCACCTTCTATCCATCCTACGGAAAAATGAAATCACCGCGCGTGCGTACGTACGGAATACCGTCTCCACGCCGTGGTGTAATCTATTTTCCACCATCACCTTACAAGGATGGGTATAATGGTGTAATCAGTAACTATATATGATTATTATTAAGTAATATTGATACTGAAAATATATATATATATACTCCAATACAATTCCACAATCATAGGAACGATATCATCACTCGTGCGTACGTACGGAATACCGTCTCCACGATGTGATGCGACTCGTTCTACATGATCTTCATTTCATAATGATTATATAAATGAATTGAATGAATGAATATGGTATATAATACACTAATACCATTCTGGAAATGAATTATCTATAACCTAAAGATAAGAATAAGAATTTATTCGACAAAACACGCATAAGAACAAAAAGTTGTAAAGACCCGAGTAAAAAGTAACAATGAAATATTACTAACAAGAAGCTAATAATATGACCATATATGATCTCATATCAATATGTATGATTCTGGAATAAGTAAATAACATTATTTAAACCATTATACAGGAGCTTCGGACACGAACAAAGCAAATCGGACCTAAGGTAAGGGAAATATCACAATCTCATTTTTATCCGAGATTGTTTATTCGTAAGTATTTACTGGGGTGTATTTTATCATCCACATCCATGTTCCCTCAATATGTAATATTGTTTCCATCCACTTGAAATAGTTTAAATCCAATTTTGCCCTTAGGTGAGTTGTTAGTAAAGAATATGAAAGGAATCTTTTGTCGTTTTTCCGTACGAGGTACTTTTTGACTTTTCCGACAAAAGTACGAAGAATGTTTTTTTTAACTTATACGGCATGAATGGATTTTTAAAACATTACTTCAAAGAAGCTTCCTTTACAAGTTTTCAAGTTTATTTTTAATCAACTTCTTTTATTTTAAAGTTGTATGACATGTTATGAAAGGAAAAATGTTTTTGAAGAAGAAAGGATATTTTCCTCAAGAATTCAATTCAAGTGTTTTATCAAAATTATTTTCCATCTAAGATAATAAAGAGTTCTGTTTCTATCCATATTTTTACATTGATTTGACTATGTTGTGATGGAATTATGTTTATGAATTTCTTTATCTTATATGAATTGATTTATGATGTCATGATGCTTCAAGAATCCCATTTTTGTTACATGTGTTATGCGATGATGTATGTTTTATGATTATGTGGCACACATAAGAAAGGATTCATTATAAGATGGGTGGGACCTATATCTCCCTCCAATGCATTGGGTAATGATTTTATATCTCATGAGATAGACATGGCTGGAACGGAAGGTTATTTCGGTTCAGTGATACAGGACTGAAACGAGGAGTGAACTCGGTTCAGAAAGGGACTTTGTCCACTAAGATAGTCTTGGCAATGAGTCATGACTAAAAAAAATGATTTTCCATGATTATGTGTGCATGCCACAAAGTTTCAAGTTTTATGTTATGATTTTGGGGATCTCATTTTCACTTCTATGATTTATTCCATGTTAAGATATTATGATCTCTTTTGCAGGTTTTGATTTTCAAAAAGATATGATATGATTTTTATTTCCTTTATTTTCCCTTGCTGAGAATTTGAGCTCACCCTTTTATGTTTTCTTTTCCCCAGGTCAGGAAGATGGATATTAAGTAGAATATGCTAAAAGGGACCCTAGATATGATGAAATAAATGGGAGACACTGTAGAAGATTTATGAACCAGTTGTTTATGTTTCCCAGTTTCTAAAGACACTATACCTATACGGTCCTTTGTGGTTTTGTCATATGTTGTAATAAGTGTGATTCAATTTTGAAGTATTAACAATGTATTTAAAGTGTGGGTCGTTATAAAGAGGTGTTTAGATATAGCATTAATGTAGAAGATTTATGGACAGAAGAAGAGGAAGATAGATTCTATTTAGTGATTTTATAACTAGACTAGATCATCAGACCGGGAAATTAGACTATGATTTATAGACTGTGGAAGAATAATTTAATAATTTGTTCAGTTTTTTATGGAAGAATTAAATTTATTGAAAGTGAAATAGGATAGAGGAATAAGATTGGGGTATCAGACAGAGTATCATTATGAATTAAAGAGAAGTTCATATATAATGTTGGGTAAGAAAGTGAAGAATATAATTTAAGATTATATTTGTAAAAGTTGACAAGGAAATAGAGTAACATGTTTAGAATAAACATTTGAGATTTTATTAACTTATTAGAGAAAATTTTATTACATCAATTCTTTCTACATTAAGCACATGGACTATTGTATTGATCATCACTCTAAACTAGTTTAAGGGAATATATTACTTGTTGTATCCACACAAAAGGATTATTTTCTTCTGGATTTTGTGGTATTGGAATGTTTTGGAACCATAATAGGGACATAGATACTATTCATTAGTGCTGAAACTAGTAAATAATTATATTCTTATAGATGTGTGGTTATTTTTCATTCAAAAAAGTTATAAATTTTAATAGGAGGTGAAGGTTGTTTGTAAATAAAGGAATCCTATAAGAAAAAATATCACTGATTCCCCCATCCCCCACTTAGTGATAGATCCATACTAGGTGGGAATTATCAAAAATTAAAATATAATAACACTAGTATATAATATATAACGAGATCTTATTTTATTCATGTCATAAAATTTATTTATATCCACTTCCATTAAATGAGAAACAAATCATCGATCTTGTGTATGGTAGACTGTAGCCATTAAAACCTATATAGTTCTTTCTCAATAACCTCCATTAAGGGATATATATAATGATATATTTACCACATGCATATTATATTTGTGATATTATTATACTTTGGAAATTTTTATATCACATTGAACAATTTACATTCCTTTCCATTTAAATATGATAACGTCCCATGTGTGTATGGTGGACTACTGCCTGACAATGTGATTTGATTCAATTTTCAATTACAATGTACATTCAATATATTATAGAAAAAATAATAAATACAAGAAATTATTATGATATTATATGGATTTTTGAAAATTAATATATCACCCACTTCCTTTCATATCTTCTCATTAATGGAATTATATCATTAGTCATGTGTACGTATGATATAATGTCACCATGAAGCAATGCGACTCATTTTCAATTCCCATGCTTTAATAATAATTATAATAATACATCCTCTCAGTAAATATTATATTTATTACAATATAATCATTCTATAGATGATTTCTTTATATCGTATTTTTAAGAACGAGATATTTCATTACAAAACACACTTGATTAAACATGGCCAAAACACACGAAATAAAGAAAATAAAGAAATATTTTTCAAAAAACAGGTGAAAAAATGTTACAATATGATCATATATGAAATTATAAATATGGTTATGATTCATCTATAAATTAAAAAGACGATTTAAAAAATTATAAAAATGGTTATAGGTTATTAAAAAAAAGTAAATCTTTAGGTAAGAGAATTTTTAACTCATTTTCCATTCACGTGGTTAAATATCTACTTCATTTATTATGACATGCTATTATTATGTTTAATGAATTTTTATTTTTTATGTGGTATTTCCACTTTTTTATGTGGGATTAAATTTTATTCTCATAATAATTTTTTTTTATTAATCCCCAATTCATTGATATGATATTTTATGGTATTTCATCTCAATTTACATTCCAAGAAGATTTTTTTGTCATTATGAACTAATTGAGTTTGATGTGGTGTATATAAGACCTCTTTGAAATGTATAATCAAGATTCATTCATAATTTAGTAAATTTTATCTATAAATTTGAATCATTTTATCCAATGGGATTTTAGTTTAAAATTACCAAGTGGTAAATTTTTTTGTACACTATCACATTCTTATGGGATTATTAACTTTCTCTTGAAAAAAATAAATTCCATGAACTGATTTTCTTTAGAAATCACATTTCAGGTAAATATCCATATTATTTCGTGATTTAATTGATAATTTCATAAACTATATTCCATTTTTACATATGTAATTTACTTGGAAATTTATTTTATTAACTAGAAAAATATCGGTAAATATATATCCCTTACTCAATAAAGTTATTGAATAATAAGACCAATTATTAATGAATGGAATCATTCTTTAAATATATGAGGGTTACCTTGGGAATGCTGACACGGGTAAATCTTGGTTAAATATTCTCCTTGATTTATCCATAAGCACATGAGGTGAATCAGTAAGCTAGCATAAAATTAGTTGTGAAAAATCTAGGAGTTTATACCCAATTGTTTTAAACTATCTTGGGGATTTTATTAATGGTTGGGGTATAATGTGTCTATGACATGACATATATTAATGAATAATTTCCTTTATTTAGAATTTAGTTACTATTACCCATGATATTTTTGTAATCATCATATTACCCCTTGATGAATTTCATTCTCTATTATTGATTAAATGACATGGTCTTTAGTTATTTTAAATTCCATATATATTTTTCCATATATAGTAATGATAGTCTTCTTGTTGATTAAATGGAAAGTGTTTTTAGTTTTTTTCCTTACCACATTGTTTATTATCCATGATCTTTTATGATTTACATTATCTATAGATGTACATCCTTTTTTGTATAGAGATTATATTTAATGTGTGTTCATTTATTTATCATGACATATTGATTATGATTATTGATTCTAGATTTCTTCCACTATACATAACCCTTAATGATCATTTGATCTCACCCTTATTTTATATCATTTACCAATTAATCCTTGAAGCATGTTATTATTTAAATTCATCGATATTGTAGATGGATAATTTGATTCTTCTAAAAAATTATGTTGTAATTTTTGTTATAAAATGTAATATAAGAGTCAAGTATCTATCATGTTTTCCAATACTACTAAAATATTTATTCCTTTAGGATGAAAATAATTATATATTAAGACAATGTAATAATGAAGACATGGGTTTTGGTCTAAGGGGGTTAGGTTCACTACAATGTATTTGAAAAAAAGGAATCATTACTCACTAAACAGTGGTGATATAATCAACTATAAACATGTTATCATCATTACCCAACCACATCATATAACATGGGTTTCAGTGAGTAGAATCCTTCATTCGATAGGGTTATCCCACTAGTTTTATAGTATTCATCGATGAATAGAGATAAGTATAACATTAAAGATCACTTCTGATTACTATGTGATTCATGTACCAACTTTCATGCACCCTATAATGTTGACTTAGTGAAATGGGGAACTAATATGTTATCCGAACCCTAGAGAAACAATATATTGGCTGGAATGCCTATATACACAAAAATCTAGTTAATATTTATAAAAAATAAATTTAATGTTTTATTAATATTAATAATATTATTTTATGGATCTATTTTCACAATATTCATTTCTATTGGTTGAAGAAAAAATTGATTGTTTCCAAAAAAAAATTCTTCTTGAATTATATTTTTTATATAGAAGATAAATTTATATAAAATTGAAATAAAAGTGGATAAATATTAATTAATTTTTTATTTCATCCTATAAAATTTATATTATATTAAATTTTTTGGTTATGTTTTTTAATAGATTTATTTTACGTTGAATTGTGAATAATGTAGTTTTCTATAAAATTCTAATGTCATTTGATGTATACAAAAAATCTACATTGAATTTTGGATTAGTATTATAGTAAAATTTGTTCCATTTGAATGAAAATGAACTAATTAATTCCAAAAAAATTATCATTATACATTGTTTTTGTTTAAATATATTGTTTAATGATTATAAATACATTTTTCTAAAAAAATATTTTTGGCTGCATATTTAATTCTTATAATAAAATTAAATAATCTAACTTATTTACAATAGTTCCTAAAAAATGGAATAAATAAATTGAATTAAAAATTTCAAGTTCATTAATATGGTTAATTTCATTATTGGTTATAACTAATAATCACCATGGTAAATTATTATCACTACTCTAAAGGGTAATACATATTAATTAGGGTAAATACAATGTGATACAGTCATAAAATTTCATTATAAATTTCATTGGATTAGAGGATTTCAATAATTATCATCTTATCTCCATAACTATATTTATTTAGTTCCACATATAATAATTAATCATTTATTATTTTTTAATTATAATTATAATTAAAAGAGTGGGACTTCCCTATCTTATAAAAGACCCCTCCAACAATTCTCATATTCCTACGACTTAATCTATTTAGATTGATCATTTACCAATCAAAAACATTCTCAACATCCATCCTCACATCTAAGAGGACCCTATCTTAATAAAGGACCCATGCTTAAAGGATTTTGGTGTATGAAAATGTATATTTCTCAATTAATGGTAATCAGATAATGTACAAGGCTAGGTGGGACAGAAGGTAACTGTTTTTATCACTAAAAACTTTTTTTAGAGTATTACTATAAAAATTTATATTCCATATACATGTTCTTTAATATTTTAAAATAATGTTCTTATTTATATAGAAATCATTGTTCAGGTTTCTTTGACAAAAAATATGATTTTATTTAAAAAATATTATAATTGAATCTTTTTATCATTTACTGTACATGTCATTTTGACTTTTTGACAACGTGATAATGAATATTTTCAATCACATACTACATGAATTCATTTCACCAAAGGGATAACCAATATTTATTAAAAGGATTTAATAATATGTTTTCTCTATTTTTAAAATAATTTTTTAATCATGTTATTTAATTAATAATTTTCTTAAAGCGTGTTCAATGTAATGCAATATTTTTTAGGTGAAAATAATAAAATATTTTTCTTATTATTTCAAATAGTGTTTCAAGGGGTTTATATTGAAAATGTGTAATCCTAATTTTTTTTCTCAAGGAACAGTTCATTATAATTATAGATGAGGTTATGTGAGTCATACGTATCTCATTTTTATGAGTGATCCTATTATAGTTCTCTAATGCATTTGTTGATGAATTGTTTTTTATGGTGGAAAATGGATATAACCATGTTGGTTACTCATGTGGAATTAACAATGATTCAGTTATCCTACAATGGGTAAAAAAATATTGAGCATGAGTAATGAATATTATTTTGCAAGAAACTTATTTTAGGATTACAAAGGGTTATTATGGAAATATTTTTGATTCCATGAGGAAATAATTTTTTAAAAAAAATATAAAGGTGAATGGTGTGTTTTTAAATGTTTTTACATGAATTATCAGGTAACTCATATCGTAACATCTCAGACTAGCATACTCTCTAATACGTATCTGAATTGGTTGTCACATGACCTCAATAGAATCTCCTCGTATGCTAGAAGCTTCTAAATAGTTGCTAGGGTCTACGAAATGTTAATGGGGAGACTATAACCTCATATTCAGAGTGAAAAGTGGTAAAAAATAGAAAATTTAGATAATATCAAATGCATATATAATAAATAATAAACTCTATAAAGAAAATAAACCAAGTATAGTTTTTCAAAAGCATGCATGTCATGGTGATACATATCTGAAAGTATAAAATAAAATAGAATGCCTTATACATCATAATAGAAATAAAAAAAGAATCAATGCCCCAAGGGTGATCTCCACGAGCATCCTGAGATCTCTCTCAGTCCATTATGATTAATTCCCAAGTACAATAAAATAAAAACAAGGATAATTCCACGGTCCTATAAAAATTAAAAACTATTCGGATACCACAGTCAAATGGTGGCCTGAATAGGGTGTGAGATATACATCACAGTAGGCCAGAACCAAGATTTCTCTAGATCAATATATACAATGGAATATGACAAAATAGTGTGCCTATATAACATGTAAATAATAGAACTGAATACATAACCAACAACTCATCTAGGTTGTAAGGGACACATGACGATGATAATACTTCAACCCATATCTCGAATAAGAGTCTGCAAAAGAATCATACAAGAATTCTTATCTAGAATGAATACCTGGTAACACTTTACCAATTATTCACTATTTATTTATATATTATTTCAAAGGTTTCAATGGTTACCCATTACTTAATACTAACATCAGCTTGTGCTGGCGCCCATAGTGTTCCTTTGGAAATACCCTAAACTAGCACCTTTTTTATGCATGTCAGAAATCTAACCATTCTCATCCTTTATATAATCAAATTTAACACAGGTTTAACTCATATGTGTCATTGAAATCAGAATTAATTTATATCATATATAATTAGTGTATAACACCATGTCTAGCACCTAATCTCCCATTCATATATTTATACTATCAGTGTAGAACATCATGTCTACACCAAATCTCAACTGGTGTATATTTCCATGTCTACCACCGTACATCATATCTAGTGTAGGTCACCATGTCTAAAACATTACATCTAATTTCATAGATAACTATTGGAGAGTAAGGCCATTTCCAGTCCCAAATTCATTATTGGTCTAGAAGGTCATGTCTATTACCCACATTCTCAATCATTTACATTATTTGATACCTATAGGGGAGGAACTCCATGTCCATATCCCAAATTCCCCATTGGTCTAGAATTTCATGTCTAACACCCTCATTCTCAATCATTAATTATTTCATAAATTAATTAATCAAAGCCCAATAATTAATTAACCATGAATTATCTACACACATTCCCTTACCAACACACCGACTAGTGAAATATACAAATCTATTACATAACCCCATAATTAACTAAGTCAAAAATTTCATTAATTAATTAATAAATTAAATAATATATTCACATAAATATCATTCCATAATTAATTCTCTACAATTATTTATCACAAAATTTATTGCAAAAGAACATAATTAATACACCAAGAATTATCTCAATTTATCTAGAGAAACATATCATAATTAATCCACCGGTTAATTTTAACAATTTTCCAATTAAATACCATATAATTAATCCCCCTCTTCATTTATCTATATTCTAATTTCAAAGAACATAATTAATTTAGAAATTAATTTCATCAAATTGTCCTCCTCAATAATCATAATTAATCTTATGATTAATTTTCTTTATCTCAATCTCAAGGAAAAAATTTAATTCTTAAATTAATTATCTTAACATATCCAATTAAAACCCCATAATTAATTCATGGAATAATTATCTCAACTTATCCCACCCAATGGTCATAATTTCTACTTAACACAAATTCTTCAACATGTAGGGTATGCAATAGAAAAACACACATTAGTAAGCTAAATTAATATATCAATCTAATCACTATGTTTTTAGCTTGAAGGATGCACACCTCTATTGGGGAGTTTTATTACAAACATGTGAATTTTTAATCTAAAAACAAATTTTATACCAACAATCAGTTTACTCTGGAATTTCGTTCAACTATATCAAAATAAGTAAATCAACAAAAACTACATTTTCAAAACTAAATCAATGTTGAGGACCCTACCTCATGGAATCGATTGATCCAATGCTTTCTAACTGAAACCACAAACATAACATGCACACATAGCTCCACAAAAGCCTAGAGTCACTGGTAATTAATCGCAACACATTAGAAATAACAACTGACACCAAAGATTAGTGTGGCCGAGACAAACACACAAAAAAGTAATCAACCGCAAATCAAATACACTATAAAAACCAAATTCAAGGGGTAAGAAATCAATTAATGGGTATAAACCCTTACCCGAATATGACACTAGTGAACCAAATAAAGCTGTGTCACTTCACCTTCAGTGGGAATCATCAGAATACAAACCATCGAATCCCTAAACATCAACTGCACCACCTAGAATCAGAAGAAATGAATAAACCGAATCAATCCCAGACCTTAGGGTTTCAACCTATGGAGAATGCGTGAAGGATATATGAGAAGGCTGATGTGAAGGACGAAATATGCAATGAAGGACATGCCTCAATGAGATGAATAACTTCTGTGAAGAGACTAGGAGAAACTAATGCACATAGAGGAACCTGAGTGAAATGGGTGGTTCGCCACCCATGGGAGATTCGAGAGGGGGAGGGGACATGCCTCACCTGTGTTGCGCACCTCTCCCCATTGTTTTTCATATAAATAAATTATATTACTAATTTTATTTTTATAATTAGAATAATAATAATAATAACTATCATGTTATTATTATTACCCATTAATATCAAACATCTTTAATAAACCCCATCCCCTCAATTACACATCATTTTTTTAAATTCAACCCAAGTGAATTTAGTTAAATAAATTTTACAACTCATCATAATTTAGTTAAATTCTCCCAACACAATTTAATTAAATAAATCCCCCATTTTAATTAGATAACTAAATTTATCTTACCATTGAATTTAATTAGATAAAATCCCAATTCCACATGTAAAACCCCAACCCCAGAAGCCGAGTGATGTTGCATTATTTTAATACATTGAAATGATTATAATGAAATAATCCCTGAAGGACCGATCAAATTATCAGTCTTGGAAAATAAATTACATATATGAATGTTACGTTACACATTAAAACATAAAATATAATATAAATAATATTTTAATAATTCCTTTATTCCCCAATCTTAACAGTACATATCAATGATTAATCACTTCTTGGAATTCTGGGAAAACAAAACAAAATAAAGGGGTGGGCTCAGATGCTCAGTTGGGGTAAATAATTTAGCGGATGCTATAAGGTTTTAAGGAATGATATGTAAGAAAAACAACAGAATTTTTAAACCAAAACATGAACATTATATTGAAAAAATAAATCAAACATTACCATATAAACATTCACATGGATATTCTACTAGTCTAATAATCACATTTAAATAAATAATTTCCTACCGAGGGAATGCATAATGTCGGGCATCATAACCAAATAGTCAAGGCCTCGTGCCAAGAATACGACTAAAATAATTTTCATGGCCTTGTTCAAAGAAACTAATTTGTCTCATGAGACCTAACAATGAATCAAGGGGCTTGAGCGGGTCCCACTCGTCACTTACTATGTCTAATTCATTCATCATATGAAACTATTGAAACATGACACAAACATTCAGATTTAAAATAGCATACTAAATGTCAATAATTTAAACCACAAACCATGAAGGGTAAAAAAATTCCACATACACAATAAATCATATCATAACCCATTCAATACAATATGGAATATTGTTTGAAAATAAATCAAACCCCATCAAGAATAAAATCCAGTAATGGATCTTGACATAGTAGAAAATGATAACTAAAACTCTTTGAGAGAAATACCCCCTTTTCAAGAAATAATTTAAAAGTCACAAAATCTATAATGAAATTTAAAATATATTTTTTAATCAAAGTGTCCTATACCACTTTGAGACAAGTGAAAGGAACTAGCATTTTAAAATACTCATGTCCATTTAAATAAAATTTTAAAACCATTTTGAAAACATGGATATTAATGATAATGATTTAGAAGAATAAATATATAAAAAATTTAAAATGATGTTTTTGCTAAAGATCCACTTAAAATAATCATTTTGAAAAAACTTTTATGAAACATTGACTGGGATAATAAATATTTCATGGTAAATATTTACAAATAAATAATCGCAGATAACATTGAGGTAGAAAAATTAACCCTGACATTGTAATTTTTTTAGTCGAGGGAATGTTTAACCTCTTATATAATGAACATAGTATGTTATTAAATTATACAAAAACCATATTAACATTCATGATATCATCCATGATTCATTTATTACTATAGGGTACCCATTTAATAATAATTTCCATGTTAAATTAACATTTTGGCTAATAATATTTTTCATTATCATAGGTTTTTCAAAATTTTATTCGTAATATTATAACATAGATCATGATTTTAAAAAATCAAGAATATAATACATGATTTATAAATCATATATATATATAATATAAATATGTAAAATAGATAGATATATAAAAAGGAAAGCAACCTTTATGGAGATGGTAGGTTGTACATACTCATAAATGATGTTTCCATTTTCATATCTATTTAACAGATGTAAGTGAATAAAATATATGTAAACACACATACAAAACCATTCTATTCATGCTGAAATCATGTTTAATTGGAGACCGTAAGCTGTACATATGCACGAGGGAGGATATCATTCTATTGATGGTGGGATCCTGTTTTATTGGATGTTAACATATATATATACAGAACTATTAAAAAGTTATATTTGTCATTTACGTCAATTATACTCATTATTATACCCATCTAAATAATGATGTTTTGAATAACAAAATACACCCCAACAGGGAGATGGTAAGCCATACGTACACACGTATGGTGAATTTTTCATTAATATGATGGTTACAGTAATGAATATGGTTTTTCCATATTTATAATAATATCATAGTGTGTATAAGGTACTAGAGTTATTATTTTGGTATGGAAACAACAAAGAAAGAGGAAGTGGACGAAGAAAAGAACATTGAAAGAGGTGATGAAAAATTACCTCTTATTCGGGTGCTTCGTTTTGATTTGATCAAAAGGGCCCCATAGGTTTGATTTCTTATCAAAGTAATTAATCTAGGTTGATTTGAGGGTGGATGAGAGGATATTTGAGCTAGGTTTGGGCGATGCAAATGGCTTTTGAGATGTGAGTTTGAGATAAAGGGAAGTGCCCTTTTATTACAGAGGTGAGGGGCACATTAGGAAAAGTTTGAAATATTATTTTATTACTAAATACATTTCGGTCTCTAATGGATGCAAAAGAAATTATTTCAAGTATAATGTGGTTATGGGTCTAAAAACTCTCAACAAATAAGTTTTAGACTTGTTTAGGTCACTATATTAACCTTATATTTTAGATTTATCTCTTAGTTAAATAGTGTATCATTTACCATGTCTTCTTGTATTTTTTATTACCTAGTTAATAAACAAACTATAAAATTAAAGATATCCTAAATTGGTTTATTAATGACATACCTATCAATATATAAGTCTTTTGACCAAATATTAGATTATAAGGAATATTATATCATTTAATAAAATGGTATATGTTTTAAAAACTCATTTATGTCAATTTTGACACTATTTAGTATTTGGTTTTTGTGAAAGTCATAAAAACATTATTACTTCAATAAAAATACATTGCATCAACCCGAAACTTTCATATTCACATATAAATTTCGTGGATGGAATAAAAACATTCAAATTAAATTTATTTTAATATTTAAAATATCTTTTATTCGATTCATTCACTAATAAGGTAATTACTACATCATCATTGTGTCATTAATAAATATAATTATTTAGTTTCTAAAAATTATAAAAAATACCATGATGTATGATATATGATTACCTTTATAATGAATATTTACAGTAGATTTTATCTATTGAATAACCATATATTATAATTGTTTTAGTTAATAAAATTTTAATTTAACAGTTTTAACAATTCTATAAATAAAATTTAATAAATTTCCTTATCAAATCAAATTTGATAAAAAAGGATTGTAGATTTTTCATTAGGTTAATTTTGGTTTCAATAAATTTATACAATAGAATTATGACATGTGTTTAAGTAATGTTAATATATTTTTAACCTTTATTTACCTTATTTACTTTTAATCGTGGAAAATAAAAATCAAATGTTTCTATTCACAAAATATTATTCTCATCATATTGAACCAAATTTTAATTACTGATGTTGACCATGTATTTCTTATTTTTGAATATTAATTCATAGAAGTGGTAAAATTATGTTTTATGCAAATTTGTAAATGTTCCTAGAAGGTGGGTAAAAAGTTGTAAAAAACATTCAACAAAATTTTATATATCTAATCATATTATAAATGACCCTAATGAATTAAATTGGACTAATATATTTATTTTTTATTTATATTGACTATAAAATGAAATAAATAAAATTAAAATGAAAAAGTCGGTTTTCATATACAACGTAGTGTTTTTCACTATTCATCTAAAAATGAAAGTTTTCATAAAAATACCAAAAATTAACCGAAATATAATTAGGCTTTTCCAAATTAAAAAATGATGTCTATTTTAAAAAATAGAAAACATATATGTTTTTTTAATTAATTTAAAATAAATTCTCGTTGTCAAAACCAGATAGCGGGTTTTTGAGAAATAAAACTATCAAAAGATTGATATGTGTTTATGTCCAATTTAAATGTAAAATTACTTAAATGACCAATATTGGATTAAATTAAAAAAATATAATCTAATTATACTTCAATACAATTCTAAATTTTAATTTAAAACTATAGTTTATTTTGATTAAAAAATATGTTTTCAATTAAAATTTAGTATTTTCCACTATTCATCAAAATAAGAAAGTTATCAGAAAAACAATAAATTATTATCCAAACTTAATTTTTATGTCCATATTTTAAATAAGAAGGTTATTTTTTCAATTTTAATATATAAATGTTTCAAATATTTGATTTATAAAGGGTTCCCCATTAAAAGGCCATAAAATTTTAATTTTTTCGAAAAATAATTATTTTATCAAAAAAATTGAATTTGTTCTTATATTATGTCTATAAAACATATAATATGGATTTTAATATTATATGGAGTATATAAAATTCAAAATGATGTTAATAATTTTAATAACCGCTTTTTGAATGGCTTGTATGGTTAGTTGTGGTGTGCTTATACTCAGTATTGCCTGTAGCATAAGCTATTGAATTACATTAAAGAGATAAAATACGATGAAATCATGGGGTGTTAAATTATTCAAACATTCAATAAGTTTCATCCTCAAATTTTGAAATTGTTTTTTGAAAATAAAATTTTGAAAATAGAAAAATACCTTTGTGGAAAATCGACATCAGAGATAGGGTTAATAAAATTCAGTCATAATAAGACGGAAAGGGAAATGAAGAAGTCACAACCAAATTAGGATTCCAAATATAAGAACATTGGTTGAAATTATAGGCACCTTATTGTAAGAAAAGCATAAATATTTAAATAGAGTGATTTACATCATCAATCATAAAAAAATGAATAATAAATGTAAAAATGAGGGTCTCAAAGCCATCAATCTATGATGATTTAAAGTACCGTCGATTTATCAAAAAATAAGGTATTAGGATTACACATTTATAGAAAAATTTTTGAATAGGAGGGATTAATTTACTGTCAAGATAAGAACTCGTGAAAAAATACTTCATTTCATTGCCTATCATAATCATACTCTCATTATTCTGTTGTGCTTCAATCTATTTGGACATCATTCCATACACTAGGAAATGAATGTTAAAAAAAAGATTTTTTACAACTGAAGAAAATTTCATAAATCCTTAGTCCTATAAGTATTCCATTAATTCTGTAAATGTTAACTAAAAACCAAAAGGTTAGGTCAATGTATCCAAAAAATCATAATTTAACCTTGTAAAAAAAATAGTGTTCAACTTACTCAATTCCTACCATTAGACTTATCCAACGTACTTGTGTCCAAACTCAATCAAAAAGATTATAAAGAAGGTCAACATAACATTATAGAGATCAACATGTGAATACCTTCATCATGTATTTTATTAAAACACGGTAACAACATAAATTACCATAAAACCTTATTTGAATATGTATGTAATTCCTTATTCATTTGGTAAAACACAGAACACTGGACATACTCCATAAATCCATAAATGTTGTAAACTCCAAAAATGATGGAATATACAAATAATTAATCAGTTTTAAGGTAGTAAATAATATTGAATATAATTTATATTGATCAATCATACATTATTAAAAAATCACTACCTATGTGTCAAAAAAATATTATGTGTTATCTTTCCTTCAACCATGTATTTTCCAAAAAAATTAACATGATATTGAGTCACTTTTGTTAGAACTATATAATCTCAAATCCTCATTGATATAGTACTACAGTACAATCCTTATTTATTTCCATAATTAATTTCACCAGTACATCGTTGATACAACACTCAAATGACATAATTCATTAATAGAAACATAAGAACAATAGTCATTCCTCTTCATTTATGGTAGTATCAGAACATGATTATTATCTAATAGCATCATTGGGGGAATACTCTGATGATATGGATATTGATTCACTTAGTGTCCCAACTCCTTGAAGACGAAGAATTATACATATGAATCTTTTTTGTTACCCTTGTAATCATGAATATGGTGTCATTTTTCTCCACACTTATAACATACTCCCATTCCCTTTAATAATTTACCAAGGTGATTCGTTCCACAGTTATCACATGTGAAGAATTTCCTTATTTCCCTTCTTCCCTTTATCCATATTTTTTTCATCCTTTTTTTTATTGCTTCATTTCAAGGCCATAAGACATAGATATTTATTTAATTATCTTATTAACACATTATACTATTTCTTCATATGATGCAGATATGTGGAAGAATATTTCCTTTCTAAATGATTGCATAAGACCATGAGAGATATGATAATTATTACTATTTGGATTAGACGTATTGTTGGAGTTTTCATTCTTTCTACTGGGCGCTATATATAAATGACAACATACACTAGGTTAGATAATATCATAATTTATAATCTAAAAACTATAAAACTTATCAGAATTATTTTAATATTAACACACATCTAGTCTCATAATCATAACATTTATTTCATTGTCGACATATTTACTCATAAATCCTTCATAATGGTATTGTAAATAAAATGTGAATTATCCTAAGTATATCCCCCGGGAGTGTAAAACCAGGTGTACAGTATGGCCTTTTTTCATGTACTAGGATACCCAGGTCAATCCCAAAACTCCTTGTCCGAGTTTTCACTCATAGGTACATCTGTTATTGAAACACGCCAACTTGTAGAATCGGGACATGGATATATTTCATGGAAATGTCACATAATATCTACATTACCAAAATATTTGGATGTTTTTCTATAACAAGACCTCAAGATTATCTTGGGGTAATGTTTCTTAATCAGTCTTTATCTAAATATATTTCCAAGGATTTTGTGATACTTCATCTGATACCACCTGTAACAACCCAACCCCAGAAGCCCAGATATAGTGAATTATTTTAATACATTAGTATGATTATAGGGAATCATGTCCTGAAAGACAGATCAATTTAACAATCTTGGAAAATAGATTACTAACATGAACATTACATTACACATTAAAACATGAAACATACCATAGATAAAAATTTGAGAACTCAATTATTCCCATATCTTAATCCTGCACATCAATCATAATACACATCATGGAATCCAGGGGAAAAAATATAAGAAATTTTTGAGATCATATGCTCAGTAAGGGTAAATAATTTTTCACATGTTATAAACTCATAAGTAAAGATGTGTAAAAAAACGACAGCCTTTTTAAGAATAAACATGAAATTAATATTGATAAAATAAAACATTACCATATAAACATCCACATGGATATCATACTAGTATAATAATCACATGTAATAACTAATTTCTGAACGAGGTAAGTCATAATATCAGAGATCATAACCCCAAAGTCAAAGCCTCATTCCCAAACTACAATTAAATTTTTTTAAGGCCTTTTGAAAAGACACAAATTTGTTTCATGAGACCTATCGATGCATAGAGGGGCTATAGTGGGTCCCAATTATCATTTTCTTTGTCTAATGCAGTCCTCATATTAAAATGTTGAAATATAAATATAACATTTGTTTTAAAACTAGGATACGAAATGTCAATACATTAATCCATAATCCTTGAATGGTATAAAAAAGCATGTCCAAAGTAAAACATATCATAACTCATTCAATAAAATATGGAATATTTTATTATAATAAATCATCCTAAATCAAGAATAATATCTAGTAAGTGATGATTACAGAGTTGAAAATGATCAGAAAAACTCTTTGAGAGAAATACCACTTTTTGATGAAATCATTTAAAAGCCGCCCAATTTATAAAGGAATACATTTAAAATATATTTTTGAATCAAAGTTTACCATACCACTTTTAATCTTTTGAAAGGAATTAATATTTTAAAACATTCATATCTATATAAATAAATCCCTAAAACCATTTTGAAAATATAGACATTAATGAAAAAGATTTAGAGGAATAAATATTTAAAACATTTAAAATGGTTTTAAGTTTAAGATTCCCTTAAAAGAGTCATTTTGAAAACTCTTTTGAAAAATTTACAAGGATAATAAATATGTCCCTATAAATATATACATATAAACAATCTAAAATAATAATGAGATTAAGGAATTAACCCTTACCTGGTACTTTCCTTTAGTCGAGGGTACATTTAACCTCATGTATAATGACCATAGTATGTTATTAAATTATACCATGACCATATTAATATTTATTATATCATTCATGATTCATTTATGACTTTATAAAACCAATTTAATAATAATTTCCATTTTAAATTGAAATTTCCGGTTATAATTGCTTTGTTTATCATACGTGTTTTAACTTGTAATTTTTGATCTTATCCCATAGATTTTGATTTAAATTCATACATAATATAAAATATTATTTATAATTCATATATATTTAGAATATAAATATATATAATATATAGATATATGAAATAGAAATCAACATTTATAGAGACAATAGGTTGTACGTACGCCTAAACGATGTTTCTCTTACCATATCTATTGAACCGAAATAAGTGAATATGATATATGTATGTATATATATATTTATTGTAGTATTATTATTTCATATATTACATATTTATTAATAATTTATATTTTTTAATCATCTTTTAATGGTGAATGTGGAAATGAATATAATCGCGTCGAGGAGATTATAAGTTGTACGTACGCATGAGTGACAATATTATTATATTGATGATGAAATAGTGTTTCATTTGATGTTATATTATATATATGATTCATTACCAAGTTATATTTATTAATTAAAAAAATTATAATCATTATTATATCCATAGAAATAATGAAGTGTTGAATAACTAACTATACCCCAATGTAGAGATGGTAAGTCATACACATGCACGTGTGGTGACTTTTTCAGTCATAGGATGGATAGAATAATGAATATGGTTATACCATATTTATAATAACATCACATTATTTAAAAGTTACTATAGTTATTATTATGGTATGGAAAAAACTAATAAAGAGGAATTGGAAGGAGAAATAAACTTTGAAAGAGGTGATGAAATAATTACTTCTTTACAGAGTTCATCCTTTTGATTTGATCAAAAGGGCTCCTTAAGTTTTCTCTCTGGATCAAAGTAATGCCTCTAGGATTTAGTAAGGGTATTTGGGAGGATATTGGATTAGGGTTTTCCAAGATAAATGGATTTGGAGATGAGAATTTGAGAGAATGGGAAATACCCTTTTATAAGAGATGTGGAGGTCACTTTAGGATAAGTTTGAAATATTATTTTATTATAAAATAACTTTCTGTTTCTAATGGCTCCAAATGGATTTATTTATATTATAAGGTTGGGATGGTTAAAAAACCTCTCAAAAAATAGGTTTTAGAAATATTAAGGTCCCTATATTAAACTTATATTTTATATTTACCTTTTAGATAAATAGTTTAACATTTACCATGTCTTTATGTATTTTTATTTTACACAGTTAATAAACATACTATAATATTCAAAGAGATCCTCAAGTGGTTCATTATTGACATAAATATCATTATATAAGTCCTTTTTCCGAATATTATATTTTTAGGAAAACTATATCATTTAATAAAATAGTATTTGTTTTTAAAAAGACATTTATGTCAATTTTGACACTATTTAGTATTTGGTTTTTGTGGAAGTCACTAAAACTTGATTACTTCTAAAAAGTACATTTAATCAACCATAACATGTAATATTCACCTAGTAAATTTTTGGATGGCATCAAAACATTCAAATTATATTTATTTTAATATTTATAATATCATTTATTTGATTCATTCATTAATAATGTAATTATTGGGTCATCATTGTGTCATAAATATATTCAATTATTTATGCCTATGAATTACGAATAAAGTATGAGGATGTAAGAAATAATTTTATCTTTCTAATGAATAGTTACATTTGATTTTATTTTATGTATAACCCAATATTTAATGTGTTTTATTTAATAAAATTTAAATTTTAGACTTTTAACTCTCTTTTAAATAAAATATAAAAAATTTAATAATCTAATCCAAGTGGATCAAAAAGGATTATAGTTTTTTCCTAAGGATTATTTTTGAGAAAATAAACTTAACTATTGGAATTAGTATATGTGTTCGGGTAATTTTAATATTATTTTTACCTTTAATTACCTTATTTACTTTTAACCGTGGTAAATAAAATTCAAAATATACTATTCACTAAAATATATTTTCATCCTAATGAACCACATTTTACTTACTGATGTCAAATGTGTCTCTTATATTTTTGTAATAATATTTACAGAAGCGGTAAAATTTCATTTTATGAAATTTTTCATATGTTCCTAGATGGTTGGTAAAAAGATGTTAAAAAGGATCAATAAATTGTATATATAAAATATTATTATAAAATAACTAAAATTAATTAAATTGAAATTATATATTTATTAAGTATATATTTTTACTTTATGATAAATTAAAAATAATTTAAAAGAAAAAGTTGGTTTTTATCTACAACGTAGTGGTTTCAAGTATTCATTAAAAAATTGATTATTTTTAGAAAAATACCTAAAATTTACCCAAAGCTAATTTTGATATTACAAATTCAAAAATGATATATATTTCAAAAAATTAAAAACATATACATTTTTTTAATTAATTTAAAATTAATTCCAGTTATCAAAATTAGAAAGCGGGTTTTTGAGAAGTAAAAACTATCAAATGATTGATATGTGTTTTTGTCCAATTTAAATATAAAATGACATCCAATGACAAAAATTGGATTAAATGATAAAACTATAATATAATTATACAACTAAACCATTCAAATGTCTTATTTAACGTAATAAATTATTTTTATTAAAAATGTTGATTTCAATAAAATTTTGTATTTTTCACTATTCATCAAAATATGGAAGTTATCAAAAAAACACCGAAAATTTATCCCAACTAATTTTTTATGTCCCTCCTATATATAATAAGTTTATTTTTTAAAATTATAATAAATAAAAGTGCCAAATAATGGATTTAAAAAGGGTTGCACATTAAAAGGCAATAAAATTATATTTTTTGAAAAATACTTCTTTTATCTAAAAATTGAAATAGTTCTTATATTATGTCTAAGAAGCACATTTTATTTAATCCCTCTTAATCGAGAATTTAATTAAATAAATTAACCGGAAACCCAAAACTTGGTAAGCTGCACAGTTTCACTCAAAGGGTCTAGAAAACTATGCGCCAATAGTGTCGAAACATTTGTCTGAGGAACCCAATTCACACGGTTTGTCCCGCATTTCCTGCCTAACCATGAATAGGCTATGAAAGAATCTCTATTTAAGTCATTCATCTCACACGGTTTGTCCCGCACAAGTTTCCTATCCATGCGTAGACCGTGAGAGAACCTCTATATCCTAGAATAATGCATTATGGTTTCCTGTAGCATGTTGCACGGTTCAACAAGATGTGCACTAACCATGCGATCTCTACTATTCCTATGAAACCTGACATTTCTTGATCTTATGTTCTCGAATTCCTATCATCCGTTTAGGAAACACCTTTATCCTTTACTGAAGCCCAATATAAACACATTTAAATGATCCCATCTTGCATAACATCATCCAAAGTCCCTTTTTTATGATCGACCCATCCAACATATAGAAATGTACAAATACAATCGTATATTAACTCGATTAAAAAATACAAGACATTAAAATATACCCACTTTAAAAACAACTCCTCTAGAAACCATCAATAACTACTACAACATTAACCAACCCTCTAGGTTAATAAATTATCGTTTGACCAATTACACTGCATTTCAAAACCACAAAAACACCATTAACCAAATCACGAAGCCCAAAGGCTGAATTTTTTTTAATCAAATACATTGATCAGAATCCATCCCAAAACATCAAATTGACACAAAACTGATCCCAAACAACTAGAAACACGATCCAATTATTATCTCCACAATTTCATGCACATTGTTTCTTTTCACCAATGGTCATAGAATCTAAAGATCAACTTCCAAACCATAGATCTTTCCTAGTAATACATTGCCAAACCCAAAAAACCACATTCGCCCTTGAACCAGAAATGTGACATTAAAATGATTCCATCACCAACCACATGTAATCGAGAGTCCTCACTCGACTTATAATGACCTGTCCAAGTCAATCCATCATATGGTTACCTTAAAAACTATTGTGACTCAACACGAATAAAGGCGTAAACCAAATAACCATGAATCCCAAAAAGAATCCAATTAACAACCACATATCAAGTCCAAAAACTTTTAAAAGATTAACATAGTGCCTAACCAAGACTATTTAAGTGTCTCCAGGATGAGGTCATTAGATGGGAAGTGCTCATCTCAATTGGATTAGCACTCACAGTGTAAACCCAGGTCATTAAAAGTTCAATTAAACTACCAGTAATCGACTCTTTATGAAAAATCTCAGGATCCCCTTCTGACGCATAATCAACCAAACCATGATGATTATATCACTCAAGGAATACTTATTCCGTCAATTTTTCCCACTAAAATGCTTCCGAATAATTATTGAAGTGACACTACCAACTTTAGGGGTTTCTATGTCTTCTAAGAAAAGATCTTTCAATCATATGTACACCTGTTTAAAAACACCATAATCACACCTGTGACCTTATGCACACTACAATAACCATGTCACCATATCACATAAAAGACAAAACATAAAACTATTATAGCTTCAAAACACTCGAGTCCCAAAACTTTCCCTTAAAAGTATGATTAAATTACTTTAACACCCAAACACTCTACCCTGGAGTTAACCTACGAACATCCTAAATAGTTGACCATACAAAAGTCACATTTATCATACTGAACTAAGTATTCCTCAATGCTTATTCCCATATCAAGAGTCTATATTCAATGAGTAACCCTATAAACATGGGTGTTGTTCTTTATAATCCAAATGTAAAACTAGGGACAAAGACACTCAAAAGTACCAATGTCATAAGATCACAATAGAAAAAAGGAATCTCAAAATCTAAGGGTGCTACCTACTATGACAAGTCCCAAATAAATAATACTCACCAACCATATCTCTTTGTAATAGAAAATAGAAAACACGGGGCTCAAAAGGACCCTATTTATTTTCTCTATTACAATAATTCATTTCATTTGCTCAACAGTTGAATGAATTTTAACAAGCCCACAAATACTATTCCACAACAAGGATCTTGGTTTAAAAACAATTCCCATTGGAAAAAACATGTAAGTTATAATAAACACAATCTTTAAAATTTAACATTTAGCGTCATTTCGATTTAAACATGAAAATTAGCATCTAGATTCCTTTTAATTTGAAGGCACCCACTGAGGGTCCGATTTATTCAAAACATCCAGGTTCGTCAAAATTAAATCTTATGATAGTTCATTTCACAGAAGTCAACATTTTTACATTTATAACCATTTTCAAACACATTATGGTTATACTAGGACAATTCACATAGGTTTCCATCTACCAATTGATAAGGCTCCCATACACCATATAGTTGGTATTTTCCCCCAATTTATCATATTTAATTTCCATTTTACATTTTTAACTTTAAAAGACCTTTTTCAATTATTCAAATAAATTGGTTTCCCATTTACTAGTTATAAGGTGAATCTACCCTTTATAACTAAAATTGGATCCCATTGTAAACACAATCGATCAAATTTAAACCCATGAATAAATTTACACATCAGAAACTCTCTTGTATGATATCATAAAAAGTAACACACCAGCCTATTAAAACACATAATCATAGAATATAATCATCTAAACATGTTATTAATGCAGGCATGCTGAAGCATATCAAAACATGGTATTCCACCCAAGGCACACATTCAAAATTACCAGGCATACTTCTAATGGAACAACATGGCATGTAATATTCTTGGCATGTGAATATCTAAGTGACTAAGATGATGAATATAATTAATTTTCCTTTCCATATTAGGGAATTGAATAATTAAAAAATTTCTAAAATCAATAATTAGTAGAAAATACACATGTTCCTAAAGGTGAAATCATATCAACTATAATATCATGCTGTATAAACATAACTTTTCATCCCTTTCCACTTGGTCATTTCCCAAACATCGGCCGATCAGTCCCAAGAAAGGTTATTAATCAAGTTCTAAAACATTCACAGTCTCTTATCTACCAAACCATAACCAAATTATTAGGAAACTGAATGAAAACTTGAACCTTTGATACCACTTTATCATGTTCCGTCTCGAATTACCCAGGGATAGGTAGCCTAAATGGTAACCAAATGTCCTCAATCACATATCCCCATATGATAGAGGATTCCTACAAGCAGAGAGGGTCAAATAATTGTTTTTGAAGAGACTATACCCTTATATTCATAGTTCACAATGGTATGAAACAGTTAATTTTGAAAACAACGGAAGAAAATATAAATAATAATCAAGTGAATAAAGGAAATAATCCAACATGAGTTTATAAAATTCATGCATTTCATGGTGATACATATGTAAAAGAAGTAAACCAAATAGTAAGATTTTCATCTAATAAAAGATATAAGAAAAGACTCAAACCCCCATGGGAAATCTCCACGAGTATCCCAAGCTCCCACTTAGTCCTTTTCTCCAAACTCCCATGTACAAGAAAATATAAACAAGAAAAATTCTAATGTGATGCAAATTATAAAATATACTCAGGTACCATAGTGCAATGTCAGCGCGAATAGGGTGCATGATATACCTCTTAGTAGGTCGGGACCAATAGTTGTGTTTCTCAATATATTTAATTCAATAAAAAATAGTGTACATATATAACAAGGAAAGAACTTCATTTAATAAAAGATGAACAACCCTTCTATGTTCCAAAGGGACAACTAATGACGATACCTGCCTCATACCATAGCGGAAATAAGAGACTGTATAAGAATCATACAAGCATATTTATGATGCATAAATACTTGTTACCACTTTTCCCATTATTCTCTATTTAATAATTTATTATCTAAAAGGTTACCATGGTTCCCCCACCTTAATATGTAAATAATATCATACCAGAACTGAAGTGTTCCCTATGAAATATGACAACCTAGTAATTGGTTCTATAAATGTTAGATTTCTGACCATTTTCAACCATTATTTAATCAAATTTAACTTAGACATAACTAATTTCTCTCATTCAAATCACAATTCAATTATATTTTATATTATTAGTGTATAATTACATGTCTATAACCTAATCCCACAATCATATATTTATACTATTGGTGTAGAACACCATGTCTACACATAATCTCAACCGGCGTAGATATCCAGGTTTACCAATGCACATCACATCTAGTGTAGATTGCTATGTCTAACACTATAAATCTTAGTGCATAGATATCTATTGGGGAGGAAATCCATGTCCAAGTCCCAAATTGTTCATTAGTGAACAACATCATGTATATCACCTACATTCACAATCATTTACATTATTTGATAACTATTGGGGTGGAATGCCATGTCTATGTCCCTACCTCTCCGTTGGTCCATAACGTCATTCCTTCCAGCCACATTCTAAAATATAAATTAATTCATAAATTAATTAATCCATGCCCAGTAATTAATTCCCCATGAATTGTCTAGAACAAATCCCTTACTATTCCAACAAATAGTGAAATATACCAAATCCATTAGTTAACCACATAATTAATTAATTCCACAATTCCATTTAAAAATTCATCAATTAGTTAATAAATAAACACAAATATAATTTAATAAATAATTCTGCTCAATTTATTATCCCAAACACTACTGTAAATGCGAATAATTAATACACCATTGATTATATAAATTTATTCAGGGAAACATATAATAGTTAATCCACTGATTAATTATCTCAATTACCCAATTAAATATATTATAATTAATTCCCACAATTAATTATATATATTCTAATCTCAATGAACATAATTAATACACAAATTAATTATACCAATTTAACCTACTCAATTCACATAATTAATCCCCTGGTTAATTTTATCTATCTCAATATCAAGGAACATAATTAGTTCATAAATTAATTATCACAACTTTTCTAAATTAAATTATCATAATTAATTCTCCATTTAATTATCTCAATATATCCCATAAAATATTCATAATTACCAATTAACCCATGTGCGTCAACATGTAAGGGTGAGAATATATAAATCTAATCACTCTGTTTTTAGTTTGATGGAAGAACACCTTTTTAAGGGGTTTTATTAAAAATGAATGATTATGCAATTTAAATAAAAATTTTATACCAGTAAAAAATTTACTCCATTATTGTATTCAAATTTATTAAAATATGTAAATCAAAAAAAACTTTATTGTCCAATTAAATCAATGTTTAGGACCCCACCACAAGTAATTGGAAAAGTCAATTCTTTATAAATAAAACATAAAACTACTCAAACACACGCACACCTCCAACAAATCACGCACACACTCGGAATTAATCGCAACACCTTAACAACAACAATCGGCACACAATATTTTTGTGGAGGGGACTATCATACACCTAATTAATGAACCACTGCTCAAATACACTATAATCACATAATTCAAAAGGTGAAAAACTAATTAATGGGTATAAAACCTTACTAAAACATAACGGTGGTGAAGAAAATCATGGAGAGTGACATCACCTACAGCAGAGTTCATTGGAATATGGACCAACGAGTCTTGAGACTTCATCCACACCACCTACAATTCGATGAAACGAATAAATCGAATCAATCCATGTCCTTAGGTTTTTTACCTTAAGAATACTTTGATAAGGAGAGGCAAGATAGCCGATGTGAAGAATAAACCATGCAGAGAGGGACTTACCTCAACGAGACAGAAAACTTCTAGGAAGAGACCATGGGAAACCAATATGCAGCGAGGGAGCTGAGAGAAATTGGTGAGGAACCACCCATGGGGGAGGCAAGAGGGTGAAGGGTAATAACTCACATGTGCTATTTTCTTTTCCCTCTTGTATTATCCATAAATAAATCAAATTATTTATTTTATTGTATAAATTAATATAATAATAATAATAATAATAATAACTATCATCTTATTATTATTACTCATTGATATCACACATCTTTGATAAACCACAACTCCATAAATAAAGATCAATTCATAAAATTATTTTGCAATGAATTTAAATAATAAATTATCCAACTCATAATTTTGTATTTAAATTTTATAAAAAATATTTAATTAAATAAAACCCTCATTTTTATCAAATAATTAAATACATACTAACCATGAATTTAATTAGATTAAACCCCAACTCCATATTAACTCCTTAATTAAATTTCTTCCACCAAGATTTAATTAAATAAAAACACCTACTCATTATCATTTAATTACATTCTATTAACATTAATTTAATTAAATGAAACCTCGTTTCATATCAATTAATTAAATTCATATTAACCCAATATTTAAGTAAATTAAACCCCAATATAAAGTGATTTATTTCAATCCCTCTCAGCTAAGCATTTAATTAAAAAAATTAACTGGAATCCCAAAATTGGTTAAACTGCATGGTTTGGATCACACATTATAGGAAATCGTGCACCAATCGTGAAAAACATTTTATCTAAGGAATCTACCTCACAAAGTCCATCCTGCATGGTTTACCTAATTGTGGATAGACTGTACAAGCGTCTCTGTTTAAGACACTCACCTCACACATTTTTTTCGACATGGTTTTCAAAACCGTGAAAAAACCCTCCGAGCACCACTATATCTCTGAATTAAGATTCAAAGTTTCATATAGAAGTCCGCATGGTTTAACAGGTTTTACAACAACTTTGTGCTCTCTATTGTTCTATAAAACATGACTTTTCCCGATCTGGCTCTACAAAATTCCAATCATCCATTTGGAAATCTTCTCAATCCTTTACCCATGCTCGATATAAACGAATTTAAATGATCCCAACTCATGAAAATTTATCTGAAGGATTGGTTTTATGACCAATGAGTCCATAAATCAAGAAAGTTAAAAAACATTCGTATTTTAACCTGGTTCAAAAACACGATACATTACACATATTGTCTTTATACTTTTATAGGATTCTAATGGGTTTAAAAGTTTTTATCTATGAAATGGTTTATTTTCACCTACTGATATGTTTTATTTATCTATTAAATGTTTTATTGTGAAAAACTAAAACATTTTCTTGTGTTTTATTATTTCTCACAATAGTAACATGATTCAATATTTTTTAGATCACTTGTTGAGCATTGTTTTACTCATCTGATGTTTTCAACAATTCTCACATGATGTAAGTATGATTTGGAACGAAAGTAAAAATAATCTATCAACTATGGTAAATCATATTTAAATAATTTTTATCTTTAATGTTGCTAGAGTGTAAGATTATGAACCCATTTCTATGAAACAATTTACAGTGTGAGGAAGCTTCCACGTTATTATGTATTTTTACTTTTTATTTGAAACTATAAACCTAAATGATCCTTGAAATGTTAATCAGAAAAATCCTTATTACATGTCACAAACATTTTGTTTGATTATGTCATGGGGAATTATTTTTGGTATAATAAAAATGGTTTAGATAACTTTAATGTTTAGTTTGATGTTAAAAGAGAGTTTTTAATTGACTTAGTTTATGCTTATATTATCAAGGGAAATATTTTGAATATTTATATATATCTTTATCTGATCAATTTCTGTTCAAAATGTTTTTCAATAGTACATGGTCATTGAAGTAGGAATACATCAACCTGATTATAAATTTTTTATTCAACAACTTGGAATTGTTGGAACAAAGTAGTTTGCGATTGTACAAAGTTAGTTGATGCATGATATTAATGGTTACGAACATGAATGAGATTGAATGAATTAAATATGGAATAATATTTATATAGTTTAACTTTTCATTGAATAACACCCTTCTACATCTAGAATATTTTTAGGAATTAATAAATCTAATGGATGGAAAAAGGCATTGGAGAATAAATTGATGTTTTGGGATCTATGAAACATTTAAAGGTAACTCCATCTATATATAATTTAGAAGCTGAATTCTACTTATGGTGTTATATTATTACTAAAAATAAAGAATAAGATGAGAGTCATGACATGGATATAATTGTATTTAATGATACTTTTCAAATAAGTTATTTTACTAATGTTTTTTTTATAGAAAAGGAAAAGAAATTCCCAGGGTTGAATAAAATGACAAAAGATTCATAAGAAAAATTTATAGAATCTTTTACTAGACTTTGCATGTATACAATAAATTTCATTCAAGACCATGAACATAAAATTGATATATTGTATTCTAGTATAATAATTTATTTATTAATATACTTGTTTAAGACATAAATCTAAATATAATGTGGAAGTTACTAGATGTGGTGAGAATAATGACCTGTATTTTTCTTACACTTATTTACACTGTGGCTATATGAATAAGATGTAGTCAGAGTGGAAATAAATATATATGTAGTAATTACTTAAATCTTTAGGTGAGCATCCAGATTTTTTCCCAATATGGTAAAATAATTTTAAAATAATATTTTATATGTCTATGAAAGTGTTACCAATGAGGCAAGGTCAGTCATTTGGCTTGAGAATGAAACTAAAAGAGTAATGATTAGATAAGTAATGGGAAAATACATTTTCATCAAGGAGTGGGATTCAGAAATTATAATTATTAGGGTTAATATAATAAAAAAAATCCAAAATCTAGTAAATCAATTTTGGAGTCGTCAAGATAGAAAAAAATGTTTGGTAATGAATGTTTTACTAAAGTGGAAGATCATAGCCTATCAAATGATATGGGATTGCGTACATTAATTGATTTATCATATTATTGAAATTCAATGTTTAATTATAGAACCACATATTATATTATTTATTGGAAATATACATGTAAAATTAAAATACCATCTAAATAAGTAAATTAAAAAAAGATGGTAAAAATACATGGGGTAGTATTTGGGAAAGAATAATTTATTGGACTCTCCCTATTATAATATTTTGAAATATTTTTAATGCAAAACTTTTTACCTTTACTATTGTACATTTTGATTTCATTATCAGAATGGAATATATTTATAAATATCATACTAAAATATACTTTACATAAAACAATTTATTTTCATAATGAGTTTCATTTTTTATATAAAAAGAATTTATACCATTGAAAACATATCATGAAGCTAAGAAGGTGACTACATATGGGAGTAAAAGAAATCTTGACCATATTTTTGAAGGAAATGAATTGTCAAAATTATTTTTTTCTTGTTTTAAATTTATATATGGATGTATTTACAATTGAAATTCACGGTGTTTTTAGGATCTAGAGGTTGTATTTTCTATTGATTTTGTTCCTAATGCTTAAAAAATTTGCAACCCACATCAGATGAGTCCAGTAGAAATTTTGTAATTGATTAATAAGTGATATTAAATGATTAATAAGGGTATCATCCACCCTAGAACATAAACATGGGGTTTTCCTATTTTTTGTTTAAAATATAGATGATTTAATGAGGATTTTTTAAATCACTCGATAAAATCATTGTTAGGAACATGTATCCATTTCCTTATATCAATGAATAATTTGGTCAACTATAACATTCTTAAGAATTTTTTATGACATATCATAGGTCCATGTATAACCAACAAAAAATAATATATTAATTCAATCTAATGATTACATATTGAACTATGTATGGTAATTATGAGTATGTGGTTATGAATTCAAGGTTAAAGAGTCCACCAGCTATATTTATGTATCTTGTGAATATACTTTTTCATTAGTATTTGGATATGTTTTTGGCCCTTTTTATTGATGTAATTTCTGTTTATTCTAATATTTATTAGTAAAATGATAAACATCTTTAGATTATTATATGGACTCTAGATAAAATAATTTTTTTTGAAAAATATAGAAAATGAGTATTTCAGATATAATAGATTTATTTCCTTAGTAATATTATTTAAAAGGTGGAATAAATATTGATCTTGATAAAACTTGTTTGTAGAATAGTGTCCAAGATCTAAATATTTCACTGAAATTCAAATTTCTTTTGGTATCAGGTGACTACTGATGTTTTGTTGAAGATTTTTATTTTTTATCTATCCCACTAACCAAGTTATTTGGAAAATGTATTGAATTCATTTGTATAAAGTAATATGATGAGTTTTGTGAGAAATTTTTAGGAATATTACTTAAGGATCCAATGTTATCTATTCTAATATAGAATGGTGATTTTTTTATTTAGAGTAAATGTATATTTAAGTAGGATTTTTGTTTATTTGTGAATGATGATTGAGTAATTTCATATATTTCATGTTAATTAAAGCTCAATGTGTATAATTTAATCCCATATGATATTATGTTTTCAACTATGATTTTTTATTTATGTATTAATAGGAATGTTTTTTGTGGTTTTAAATAATACATATCTACTAAAAATATGTGTTTAATGAATATAATTACTCATAAAGTGTTTATCCTAGGGTAAATAATTTGGTTGGAACTATTAAAGGATAATAATTACATGATTCACTAAAACCAAATTAATGGAAATAAGGTATCTGATGCATTTAGTTGAGAAGATAATTCATCATTAACCATGATACATTTGGAACATCATCCATTTCTTAAGATTTAATTATTGTTTCCTTAGACATTGTGCATGGAGGTACTCCCTCACTTTTGGTAAATGTTTCAGTGTATCTATATTCATTAAATAGAAATGTGTATAGTCAAAAAAACATCATAATATTCATAAAATGGAATAATTGTTCAAGTGGGTAAGTTTCATGAACAATACCTTATCAAATATGTTGTTATGGGATTGGGAAAGTGGTTATGTTCTCAAAGTGATTCATGCTTGAATAATGAATTTTTAATTGAAGATTTTAAATTCTTGTATTCTTTTCATTCTAGGGACACTAAAATTCAATGGGACCATCCAGATTATTATTGGTTGGGGTTAATTAAGTTATATAATTATGATTATACCATTAAATGATTTAATTTTAAGAAGGTTAAAGATGAATGAAGCTAGTAATTGTGTTTCTTCATCAAATTTTATTGCTTTAATGGAATGAGAGAATATATCCATATATTTATGGATGGTATTACAAAAATAAATATCAAGGTATTTATATGATTTGTGTTATTTATGATCATTTGAATAAATACGTTCATTTTATTACAATTTTAGATACTATGTATTTGGATAAAATTTCTCGACATTTTTATAATTATACTATCAGTTTAGATTGAGTCCCCCTTTTTATTGTATCTACTCATTATCTAAGATTTACCTTAAAATTTTTATAATGTATATAAAAAGAAATTTTGTACTGAATTAAGGTTTAGAATAACTTTTAATCCTTAATATGATAGATAATTTGAGAAAAGAAATTTGATTTTGGAGGATATCTTCATGTATTATCATTACATTATCAGGGATGTTGGGATTAACAACATTCAATTGTGGGAATTTTCTAATAATAATAGTTTTGATTCTATTATACATACAGTAATTTCTTGATGCATTATATGGAAACCAGGATCAAACATAATAATTTTGTAAAAAATAATGTGAAATAATTATTTTTTAGAAACAATAAGTAGAATTGATGGTTGAGATAGTAAATATGATTCCAAACCATAATATGGAGTTTATTTTATCCATAATTTTTATATATAAAATTGGAAAAATATTTTAATGATTGAGGTATAATATCATTTTTTTTCATTATGTATCTTCATTGAAATTTGTTAAGAATTTTGGTAGGAAAAGAATATTATGTCAATAGAATATTATTCCATATGATATTGTGGAAATAATGGGATCAATTTCACTTTGAGTTTCCACACATCTATCGTTATATCAGTTATTATATTTTTTTCTTCTTTCATATTTATTGAAATATGTACCAAAGTAATCTTATGTCTTTTTTGTAGACATATTTTAGTTAGAAGATAATACTTCCAATGAGGAAAATCCAACTTAGAATATAAATAAAATATAACTAGTTTTTTAGAATAAGGTGACTGATAAAGTTTTTTTTCAATTTAATTAATATTTTGAGTATATTTTATGGAGTTGTTTTTGATATATTGATTTTAATAAATTAGCCCTTTTAATAAGAAATAACATTTTCTAACCAAATCATTTTTCATGAATTATATAGTTTTATTTAAAATAAAATTTTATAAATTTTAGAAATTAAATTTAATAAAATAGAAATCATTTCTTATATAAATATATCAAATACACCCAAAAGTTCTAGGATCTTGGTAATCCCACTTATACCAAATAATTTTAAATATAATAAATGTCATCAAATCACTTGATGGATTTTGGAAACCATATATTAAAGAAAAAAATCCCATCCACCTCAACAAACAACGAGCATACATATAATTCCAAAAAGTGACCATCATAAGACTACCTCCCAAATGTCTCTCTTTGAAGGAGTTTCAAAAATCTACTTTGAATCCCTATAAACATGTGAAACATCTAGATTAATGTAGTTGATAAGAATAAGACATTCATTTTAGTGTGGAATCACTGTCAAGGGGATATTTCTAGACTGATTCTTCATTTATATACTACCATAGTCAAATCAGACTCCATCAAGAGGACTTTCTAGCCATAATGGAAATCATATTTGATGGACTTCATCATATCCCATAACTCATCTTCAATAACATATCCATTTCAAATTATGTGTTAGAAGAATACATTAATGATTACCTGATGGGGACAGAAGAAACCAGGAGAGGTTTATTTTATAGGTGTACAAAAATCCACCCCATCGAAAAAACACTATTATCAGAGGGAATATGAGGCATCCATCTAATATATTTCACCCATAGTGGTTTTTTGGTCTGTCCAGGAACACCATCATTTCTTAATGTAATAAGGAAAATGACTTCATTTTTTATACAGCCTCTTTGGATAATGTTAGCTGTGATAACATATATATATATATATATATAGCCTTTATTTCTATATGATGAGTGGGAATGTGTTTCAAATATTTTCATCCATTTTATTCTACACAAACATAACCAAAATCTATAATAGTCACATACAAATGTATCCATTTAAACCACTCAATTCTTCCATCAATAGTGATGGAAGCCAATAGGTCATTGTTTCTATCCAAGAGAAACCTATTACTGATCAAGTCCTACAAGTAATTTTATAAACAACCCATGAAATTTTAGGTATCAAAAAAAATTTTATGGTTTCCTCAACATTCAAGTAGAGGTAATAAGATGATGAAAACTATAACCCTATTATTCAACTATTACTTCATTAGCATCATCATCTTTTAGAACTTATATAGAAGCTTCATATATGGTGGGTGAATGTAAGATTTTTTTATGATCAGAATCCATCGAGGGACATGGGTATTGATATCACAGTTGTTATTCTACCATTATATAGTATTGAGATAACCACTAGATTTTGTTTCTCATATTAGAGTTCCCCACTAATAAATTTATTCCTTAGAATTCCAAGCATAATATGAGAAGGAAAAAACTGAAAATCATCAAAATCATTAGATTAGGGATCATAAATAGAGACACACTTCATGGATTGTGGGATATTTACAATATCATGTTGAATCCCAGTTATCCAAGGTGTACTCTAAGTATTCAAATTGGACAACCTAAAGACCATGCATATTTAGAATTGCATAATATTATAATGAGAAAATTTAATTATTTTCATTACAAAAGGTGATATATATAATGTGGGCCCAAACAATTTTTTTTAAATATATTTTATTGAAACTCTGTAGATTTTTCATTGGATGTAACAATATTCCAAGTGAATTTACTAGGAAAACCTAGAATGAAAATCATCAGATATTTATAACCAATCATCCCCTGTCAATGGGCTTGAAAACCTCATTATAAGACACAACAACATAGTTTTTCTCATAAATGGACCAACTCCATAAGAAATTTATTACTAGTATTTGTATCTCTTTAATAAGGGACTTAGGCTATCTATACATAGTGAAATTATAGACAAACATGGAGGTGTTTATATATTTTAAAAATAAAATTATTCCTTCTTGAGACATGGATTTCCCCTTCTAGGTTACTGTTTTAAAAATAATTATGGAGTATGTATTTTCTAAGTAAATCTATTAACCTTTTCACCAAAATAGTGGTGCATAAAATAAAAAAATGGAATAAAACCTCTCATAATCTTAAGATATTTTTCCACATTTCTTTACTCTTTATGAGAACCACATTCCCTATGACTATATAGGACATTTTCCATCTGATGAGCTATCCAACCATTTCTTCATAGTTCTCAGAAATTTCATTGATGAAAGATTTTATTCCCCTATCAGCTATAACATGAATAAAAATATCATAAGCATAAAATAGATTCGAAGGAGTATAAATCCCCTCTCACCCTTGATCTAATTATATAAATCATCTGGGTAAAGATCACTGAGGCATAAACTTTGATAGACTTAATCTGGGGGAAAAAGAGGCTATAGAGTAGATCCCCTTTACTGAAACCCTTGGAACATTGAAATGAACCCATTGGGGATCCATTGCCATGGTTGGGATACCTGTTTCTCTAGGTAAATGTTTGAATCCAGTAGATAAAGATATTAGATAAGCCATGATTTTTGAGAATTATGATAACAATGCTCCATTTTATTGATTCAAAGGGATGAATACATCACATTTAAAATAAATATTTCCTTATTTCACATTCTTCCTCATAAAAATTAAACATTCAGTGGTTGTGAAAATAATATTTGGAATATTCATTTTAGGGACTGACCCAAACTAATTTGAGGATATAATTTTTCTATAAATATTATTGATCCTTGTAGAATTAATTTTTCTTGTGTTTTTTGGTATGGTGTTCCCAATTCAACCTAACTTAAAATCCCTAATTTATACCTCATTATCCTTTTTTGGGATCAATGAAATGAATTTCGAGTTATCATTATATGGAATGAAATCATGAGTGGAAAATTTCCTCACTGCATTTGTGACTTCATCCTGCATGATTTCCCAATTGAACATAAATAACTTATTGGTAAATCCATATGACTATACCACACTATGAATATTTAAGAGAATAGGGATAAATTGATCTTATTATCTCTAGGGGACTCAACTGATTTTCAATTATTTTTGTCCTTATTTTTGGGAGTAGTGTTATCAATAATCATGTGAGTATTTTCATCTACATTCCCTGAGTAAATGTCCTCAAAATATCTAGTTAAGATATACGAGATATAATTTTATAAATTAAGAACGAATACATTAATGTTGAGTGTAGTATCCCACCTCTGGATCTTTTTTTCCCTAATGAATGTAGTGAAAAAGCATGGAGTTTCTATCATCATACTTAAACATTCTTACATTGATTTCAGACTTCATCGCATTCTCAACGATATTGAGAAAGTTATAATGTTTAGAGAGTGCTTGAACTTTGTCTCGAGAGGTTACATAATTTAGTTGTTCTATATTTGGATTTTATAGAAGTTGAATTACAACATCCTTCATTTTCTCACCAATATTGTAGAATATTTTCTTGCTTCATTCCATTATAATCCATTTTGTGTTCTTCAATTTTGAGGATAAAATCTAACGAAATCTACCAAGGGTCGCAATTTTTAATGCATCAATGCCAATATCCCTCTACAAATAGATAACCAACTAACCATTTTTAATTTAAATAGAAGTAGGTCCAGTAATTTTCTAGTATAGATGAATTAAATCATTAATGTATTATGATTTGAAGGATTATTTGGAAGAATGAGACTAGATAAATCAATAGTATCATTCCAATCATTATCTTGAAAAAATAACCATTCCAGTTTGATATATTTATTTCCAAAAGATTATATATCTCCATTGTAAATATATCCCCAACAATTGGTACCATAACCAGTATGGATTTATTAATTTAGTGGGAATACTCATTAAATGATAAAAAACAAAAGTGGGATCCCATTTATTCATTAGGAAAAATGACATTACTAAAACCATCCAAGATAACTCAATTTTTTAGACATTTGTTCTATGATCAATTCTAATTATCTTGAAACCCCATTATTTTAATAAAATAGATGGAATCATAGATGAAAGACACATAAAGAAGAAAATTCTATATCTCAATAGAGACCGATCAATAAGGTGGATTTGTTGCAATATATATTAAAAATAGTATCATGTTTAAGAATCAAAATACACTCTATATAATTTTTAGTAATATTATGTGAAATGAGGGAGTTACCAAGGGAATTTATTTTAAATGCCTTCCAATTTTCAAAATCCATATTTGGTTTAGAATGACCAATCATTTTTGGTTTATTGGTCACTGTGAGATGTCCATGGGATGTGACAATAAAAGAATTCCCAAGATACAAACAATTGTAAAAAATATTTTCATATTTGAGGGCATACCTACCCCTAGTTTAAGGCCTCTCTTGTTTAAATACCATTATAACCACCATTAATTTCACATTTCTTTTACTATTATCAATTTCCCCCCTTATATATTGAAGAATAGTTTCTTTACCCCCATCATGTGAGTTATCATATGACTAAGCATCCCCCGTTTCATCATCCCAGAATTTTTCACTAAGGAGAATAAACTTATTGGGGAGCTATTTAATCTCTCTTACATCGTGATCAACCAACCATTTATTTTTAGTATTACATGAGAGATCTTGAATTATAGAGGCATCATCCTCAAGGAGGGGGTTCATGTTTTCAATGAAGTTGTTTTTGGAGGGGATTTATTCCCATGAGAATGATTTCATGTTATATTATGTTATTTATACACCAAAAATAGATCTAAAAGAAGTTGTGCAGTATCTTGGGTTCTTTTTTGGTGGATAACTTGTTCTTTATGCCTCTGCTGTAAAAAAACAAAGGTGTTATAAAGGCTAGTATTCCCCAGATATTTTAGTGTAGTAGAATTCGAGTCCTCTATAAGAATACCCTATACCTGAATCTCCAATGATGAAACCAATAGAGTGTTTTGAAAAATAGAAAACCCTAAATGATTTGATCTGGAAGCCTCTTAAAGAGATGTATCACTTGGTTCTAGACATTGGGGGACATCAATAGTTTTGGAATATTCCTGGTAATGAATCATTCAGTGCTTCTTATTATCTTCATTAGGATTAAGGATGTAAGAAGGTCTAAGAAGGCCATTTGAAGAATCACACATCAGTCATAAAGGGACATCCACAAAACTAAATTCCTTCAAAACATAAATGTCTGTAAGAGATCCTTCCATTGGATATTATTATGTATGATCTATTTTGAGTCCTGCCACAAGGATAGTTCCAAAGCAAGGGTTTCATCATATTCAGAGGTTTCTTAGAGGGATCCTTGACCCTCATGATTTTGGCATGAATTCTCTAGATAAATGTTGATTATATTCATCCCTATAGGGTTTTTCACATGTTTATTTTGCATGGACTTATCCACCTCTTCAACCTACACAATTCCAAAAATAGTAAGCAAGTCATTATACATGTCAATTTCCACCTTCTATGTCAAGGTTTCATCCCACTCCTTAGGTCCAGGACCTTGTGGCTGTTGCATCTGGTACAATGGATGTGTATGGATCCACCATAACATCATTGGGTAGACTTCTGAGGACAAAAGACGTGGAGGGGACACTCATTATCCCCTTTTCAGTGGCCTATTTTCAAGGAGAGTCCTCATACCCCTTATCCTTGAATAATCTATAAAAATATATCTTCTGGTACTCCTCATAAAGATGTCCAAAGTGTATTCACTATTTTTATACCTTCTAATTTATTTGATAGAAAATCTATAATGTCATTCTATCATTATAAACTAGGTGGATTTTTGACCCCATCGCCATTACATAAAAATTTGATTTATTTAGTTCCAAATTCACAGTATTAATAAATTTTTAATATTTAAATCTGTATAATAATTACAAGAGTTTCACTCAACTCAGTTATAAATGGGAATATACTATACTCTCATATTCTTATACATTGACAGATTTGGATTGACCAAGACAACCGAAATACCTTACTAACTTCCTAAACCACATCATAAGGGTTCATGTCTCACCAAATAACCAATATAATAGGTATAAATGTTTAATCTGAAGGAGTTTTCCAAAAAAATAGTAGTTAGAGAATAGGAAAATCTTGATGATAATTATGGATATTGTTTTTTCATTAAACACTTGTTTTAATGTGTTAATTTCAAATAATTCTAAAAAACATCCATGTTGTTCACAATTTTTCAAGAATATTTTTATTTATAGTGAAAATATTATTAGATCCCATTATCAATTAAATTTTTATTTATTAAACTTTATTTCAATAATAATACTTTTAAAATTTACCATTGGGGTCATATTGACATTTCAGGAAAGAAAAAAATGTTATTTTTAATATATATGGGTTGACCACATTTCCCTCAGTGAAATTAATTATTAATTTTAAATATTACTCTATAATAATTTTTGATTTTTCAAATGATATCATATTCCCATTATTCTGGTAATATTTTTCATAAGGAATTTTAGAAAGAATCAAATATATATATATGGGGCAATTGAATGTCCTTTTTGTCATGCGTTTCAATTTTTTTGTGTTTTTTATGATGAAAAAGTAAAATATTTGATTTTTTAATTATTTATTTCATAATAATTATAGATGATGAATATTTATCATGATATATATCATTATTATTGGTGGGCCCGATATAGATCTTAAATTTATTGGGTAATGAATAGTCTTCAAAAGAGAAAATAAGAGAGATAATAGTGTAGGTTACTCCTATGTAATTAATTGCGATTCAATAATTCCTCATTGATTTATACATGAGTGAATATGGGAAATTAATATTATTATGAAAGATATTTATTTCCTTCTTGATAAGGGTTTTAGGGAAATCTTTGACATTCACGATGAATGAAAAGTTAATAAACATTTAAATTTCGATGAATTTTAGCATAGAATAGATTTTTCAGTTATCATATGTCTCATGTTACCATAATTGTTATATATATGGATAATGGGATTAAATCAGTTTTTAATAATATAATGGTTTTATAATGAGGGTTTTTTTTATTTTCTCAATTTTTTATAGTAGATGAAATATACATTTTATTGTTTTCATATTTTTTTCTAGAGTAATGATTGTACCTTAATTTTAAATCCCATAATAATATTTTCATTGATAATAACATGATTTGAAATTAATTTATCAAGATATAAGGATGAGTATGAAAAATAACAATGTCAAATTTTCCACTATGGTAACACATCATAAAAGAATAAGAAGTGTATTGAATCAAATTAGGGTGTAAATTTAAGAATCTATTTTTGTGGAAAAGATGAACACTCTGTAGAAGTGTCCAACTTATTATCTAATGTTTCATTCTTAATTATCAACAAATATAAACATATAGTATCTTATAGATGAAAAAAATTCCTTTCCTATTATAAATACTGTAATTAGGGGTTGATTATTTTAAGGGAATTATAACATTGGTCACCATGGTTGGATAAAAAACTCAAGACCCCCTTAACATCATCTACCTAATTAAATAAAAATTACTCACATGATTACTAACTCCAAAACATATCCTTATGATAGAACCACTATAATACCTTTCTGACATGACTCAACCTACTAGGGCCCTGACTAACAGTAAGATGAGTGTGCCACCCGATGCTCACCTACAATTGGAAAGGGGACAACCACAATCACTATGAAGGAATATATCAATATATGGGAGGCCATAGTATTTTTATAACTATAAAAGATACATATATTCATTATATAATAAAATAGAAACCCCAGTAAGATATATAGGTGATCAAATAAATTTTACATAATTCATGATTGAGACAACAAGTACAAGTTCAACACACAAGGTAATTATATAGGGGACTATAAATCTAATGATATTTTAAAGATAAGACATAGGGAAACTACTTAAATTTTCTTATACACTTACATAACACCCCATAAACAAGGGAAACTATAAGAATCATGAATAAAATTTCTATAATCCACATATCCATGAATCACCAGGAATCACATCTAAATAATAAACTCTAGTTTAATCATTAACTAGAAAATATTTTAGTTTTTGAAGTGATTAAAAAATGCACAACATGTGTGTGAATATGACCTAATCAAGGGTTTGTATACAAATATCTTGTAGGAATCCACAGAAACAATTTTTTTAATATATGTCATCTCATAGATCAAGGTACTATAGAGTGTAAAAGAAAAATTTTAGAAATAATAATCTAGATATGATCAAACAATAAAATTTTCAGGAATATAAAGATGTCCCAATAATATTATACCAAACACCCAAGAGTTATACCAAATGATAACATGAAAACGAATGGATTGAGTAATAGTCTATGTAACTCGATGTTTAATGCCCATCATAGAATCACATCGTAAAGGAAACACTGTAGGGATACTAGGAATTACAATACCCATAGAAATCTATACCGCTCAAACATCGAATAGTCACACCACCACTAGAAACAAGATAAAATCCTACTCATAAATGGAGAATTCTCATCATGTGTGGAAGAAACAAATATTAGACTATAAAATCCAAATCAGTAGTTTTTCATTTACCATATTAATTAAACATATAACCATGTAACATCACTAAAATTTCAGAGAAGAAAATTATTCCCTACTTGAAGATACCTCAACTAAGGATTTTTGCCCCACTTATGGGAGATCATGACCTGAGATACATAGGGATACATAAACCCATATGTAATGACCTATAGGTAGGTTATCACATGAAAAGAATGAGAGGTGGGATAAATGACCATGACCAAGTATTGAGATAAATGATCATAACCCTAATCTCATGGGTGATACATGAATCTATACATAACTAAAAAATAAGCAGTGGATATTAAAAATTAGTAAATTGGTGGGATAAATGTCACTCTGTGGGGGATAATAATTCTATCTCTTCTATATAACCACCAGACCATCTTTGGATAACTAAAGAATAATAGAGATGTTCACCCACACCAACCCACACCACATATACAATTTCAAATATAAGTACTCCAGCATGTTTATATAAAAAAACCATGCTATAGAACTCACACATACAAATATAATTTTGAACAGGGATTTATGATAATCATGTTGGTTAGAAGTAAGTACATAGTGTGGCCATAGGGTACACGAATTCTAACCCTTGGAAGATAACATTCCATGAATTGAAACCCCACATAGATTGAAAGAATCCAAACATGTATTTTATTACTCTCTGTGAAACACTATCTCATAGGGTTAAATAGTGTATACTCTCATCACTTGATGTGTAAAATTTAAATTGATCCAAAACCATAGAAAATGTAACACCTAAAGTATATATCATGTTATACTAAAATAAAACATGTGTAGTTTTTATTTGTTAACTAGATTCTACACAATGTATTGGGTCTTAACTATTTTTCTTGATTTCACCTCAAATCATGCATAGAACACTTTCTGAGGAAACAATCATAGAAATAGAAAAATTCGATGAAAATTTAGTGCCCTATATTTATAAGGACCCGACCTTAAAACATTACATAATATTGAATTAAAAAAATATTTCACATTGAGGATATTTTTAGTTTTAGAGTTTCAGAGAATTTGGACATAACTATTACATCAAAAAAGAATACAAAGTAGACACTTCTACACAATTTCCTTTTTTTACAAAACATGAACTCTTGAAGAAAATAGTCATGTCTAATTCCATGTTAAAGACAACACAACGTTTCCTTGATCTCATCCTTAAACATATTCATCTTTAAGTCCTATGAAAACATTTCTAAACATGGGATGAGAATAAAAGGCTCAGTAAGGGTTATAAAACAATGAATGAAAACATTTGTTCATAAATGAATACAAAACATGAAATATTTTACTTACCTGAGGAAATCATAGCATTTATGAAATACACATAGAAATCATAAATCATAAAGGTAACTTGTGGAATCCATATCATACTTACATTGTAGCTATCACAGCTACATAGGGAGTTACTTTGGAATACCCATCCCAGTATATTCCCTAAATATCTTAGGAGAAACATTCAAGTTTACCTTTTTCATGTTACCCAATACATTGGAGAGCTATCTCGGGCTCACCCTCCCTAGGTTTATCATTGAACGACCAGTATACGTAAATAATGCCCAAGAACCATAACATGATCATAACACATAATATAAATATAAACAAAAGATAACATTCCCACAGTGAAATATAAAATTACATTTCAAGATATTAAAATAAGAAATCCATTCTCAAAATCATTTTCAATACCAAAATACATAAAAAGGGTATTTGGTATTTATTTTTCATTTTAAAAACATTATGGCTTGTTAAGGAAGCCAAATTTCAAATAATACTCGCTGCGGTGGAAAGGTTGTTGTCACAGCTTATGTTAAAAAAATTTCTTTTTGTCGTTTAGTAAAACACTTAGTATAAAAATATTAAATTTTAGTAAAATGAAAAGTCAAAGGGGTTTATAAACCGTATAAAATTAAGTCGTGTATAAAACTAAAAATGCCTCAATGAAAGGAGATTGAGACGAAGTCCCTTACCTTGTGTCCGACATGACTTGACCATTCTTTAATCTCGTGAATAATAAAATAAAGTTAATTTCTACTTGCTTAAGATCCTTTTTCAAGTTTATTATTCCTTTTTTATCACATATTAACTTGTTATAAACATTATTCAATCATTTAAGATAATAACGTTCATTTTGTCGATATTTGGTACTTGAGTAAAAAAAATGAACACCTTATATTTACAAGTTGTCGATGTGGTAAAAGGTTCATTATATACAGAATGATATTCATGATTTTGATATCATATATATCATATATATCCCGTATATACATAACATTTAGAGGTAAGAAATGAAATGCACCGTTCATGGTGATGGTAAGCCGTACGTACGCATGAACGCTCCATTCATTTTTATTTATTATTTTAATGGAAATAAAACATAATGATACAAATTTATATAATAATTACAGTATAATATCATATATAGTATCTTTAACTCCATCCTTTATAAGTCTCACATATGGCATTAACGAATCAAATCATTTTGAGGGGGCTATAGTCCGCACTTCCTCAAATGAGATTATCGTATTTACCCACTATAGAAACCATAAATGCATGATATAAATGGGAATTAAAGAAGAATAAGGAAATAATAAAAATAATTTATATCATATATAAATATAGAACCATAATAATGGCCACCATGAGAGGGGGTAAGATGTAATTGAACAAGCATCATTTCGTGAGGCCTTAGTTTGCCATCCACTGAAATATTATGTTATTCGTCCATTAAATGGAGGTATGTGTAAGTGTAGTTCGAATAATTATCATAAAAACATCCTAGTATATTGGGTATACTCTTGTCTTTATAAAGGAAATTAAATAAAAAGATTTTAGGGGTTTGAGAAATAAAATAAAAGAAATTTTTTTAAGAGAAACCTTTAACTTTAATTTGGGTAACTCCTTTTGGTTTGAATCAAAGGACTTCTTGAAGTTCCTTCTGCCTAAGGTAAGGCTTCTAGGAGGAGGAGAGGGATGTTGGGAGCTTAATTGGGAAGAGTGTTGATGATCCAAATGTCTTGAGAGGTGAGACGAATTTGTTATGAGTGGTCTGCTTTTATAAGGGGGAGGTGGGGCTCTTTAGGAAAGTGTGAAAATATTATTTTATAATATAATTATATTCGGTTTCTAAATTCCAAAAATAATTATAGTCAGAGATAAGTTGAATAATGGTCGAAATAAAATCATCTAATAATAATTGGACAAGTTTTGGATGATATTTTAATCATTATAATTTTATTTATATAAATCATTTATTAATGTGGTAAATACTGCATCATTATTGTGTCATGAATAATTTAATTTATTTGATGTCTAAAAATTAAAAAAAAATACTATCATGTAGGAAATATTTTTTTCTTTAAAATAAATATTTATAGACAAAAATATAATTTATATAACCCCTTATAACAATTAATTTACTAAAATATATTTGCTTTTGTCAGATTTTCCTTTACTTTATGTTAATTAATCTAAATTGTCATTATCACTCACAACTGGCTCGATAGGGTCCCAAAATCGACCCAAAGATTCCCATGGACTCAAATGACTCAAAAAATATGTTTTGGACAAGTGTTAAGATAATTTTGAATTATTATAATATTCTTTTAACCTTGAATTACCCTTTTTCCTTTAACCGCGGTAAATAAAAGTCAAAAGTTACTATTCACAAAAAATTGTTTTTATCTTATTGAACCAAATTTTAATTCTTGATAACAACCATGTATGTCGTATTTTCAAAATTCAACTCACAGAAGAGGTAAAATTTCACTTAAATGAAACGTATGTTTTTTTAACTACAATATTTTTCACTATTCATTAAAAAATGATCATTATCGGAAAAATTCCAAAAATTTACACAAAGTAAATTTTGATGTCCCCATTATAAAGAATGATTTTATTTGGACATATAGAATGTATTAAAGTGACCAAAACTATATTTAAAAAGGGTTCTCCATTAAAAGGCGGTAAATCGGCCTTTTAATGTAAATTGTGCTTAAAATTAGATTCATTCACATTTTAAGCCTCCAACTTTTTATTGGATAATGTAAATACATTTAAAAAACATGTATAATCATATTGTAGTAAGTTTCGTTCATTCCCTCAAATAGAACGGCTAGGATTAAACTACCATTTAAATTTATAATATTATATTATTAGTGTGCAATGTAAGATTCCAAAGAAACCCGTTGTTGTGTATCGGGTACGCTATCGAACATAGAAACCCCTTTAAATTAAAATTAATATTTAATTAAAAAATATTAAAAAATATGAAATATTTCTTATTCTTTATTTACCTGGGATGTTCCAATATTATGGTAAAATGTTATATGTCAACACCCATAGAAGTTACCATCACTGTACATAATCACATATGAAGAAACCACACCTTTTTACCTTCTCATTATATCATCTACTGATAACATTATTGTTTCTATATTCACCACCATAAAAAAAATTAATTAGACAATTTTGAATAATTTTATAACTTCTTAATTATATTGAGAACATATAATCACCCACTAACTGTAACTCCCCAGGTAAATAAAGAGTATGACATTTTCAAAATTATCCATATTTGTGAATAAAATATTAATATATCTTTAAAGGGGACGCTATGCTCGATGGCGTACCCAACACGCAACGACTAGTTTCTTGGGAATCTTACGCTGCACTCTAATAATAAAATAATATTATTTTAAAAGGTAGTTAATTCCTAGATGTTGTGATGGCAGGAATGAATATAACTAACTAAAAAATGATTATATATGTTTGTCAAATATTTTTACTTTTTACAATAAATGTTAGAGGATTAAAAATGCGAATGAATCCAATTTTAAGCGTAAACATTCTAATATTCATTAAAAGGTCGATTAACCGCCTTTTGATGGCGAACCTCTTTTAAATCCATTTTTGACAATTTTATGTGTTATATTTGACAAAATAAAATTCTTCTTTAGAATCTGGATATCAAAATTTACTTTATGTAAATTTTGTATTTTTCCGATAAAGTTCATTTTTGAATGAATAGTGAAAAATGTTGTATTTTAATTCAAAACCACTTTTTAATATAATATATTTATATGATTAGATTATATTTTGAATTGGTTTTTAAGTTCAATTAGAATATATGTTTACCATTTAATACAATTGTGGTCATTGGAATTAATTTAACTTTGAAATCGGCCTTAAACTAGTGTCAATCTTTCGATACTTATTGTTTCATAAAAACACGCTATTTGCTCTGACAGCGGGAATTAATTATTAAATTAATTAATGAAAATTATATGTTTTGAATTTTGTAAAATAGACTTAATTTTTGAATTCAGAATATCAAATATAGCTTAGGGTGATGTTTTCGTATTTTTCTGAAGAACTTCAATTATTGATGAATAGTGAAACCACTAAGTGGTAGTTAAAGAAACTGATTTTTCATTTAAATGAAACTTTGCCACCTCTGTGTTTTGAATTTCAAAAATATGACATACATGGTTGTCATTAGGAAGTAAAATGTGGTTCAATGGGATTAAAATAATTTTTTGGTGAATAGTAACTTTCATGTTCTTAATCACGATTAGAGGTAATTAGTGTAGTTTAATGTAAAAATAATGATTTAATAATATGAAATGACCTAGAAACATGTCCTACCCTCATTGTATGTGTCATGGACGACCAAGAAAATCCATGGGTAAACTTGGGGACCCCATTGTAACGCCCCGACCCCAGCTACCCAGAGCCGGTGCATTACTTCGTAACATTGGCATGATCACAAAAGATCAAGTCTCGAAAGACCGATTAGTTTAGTAGCCTTGGAAACACTAGATACATTCATAAATGTTAAATTACATCACAAAGTGAAAAACTATAATAACATAGTCTCTATAGTCCACACTTCTATCCTCTTAGGACTATCCCTGCAGGTCATTCATAAAATACTTCTTCACATCCTGGAAAATATTAAAACATTGAAAGGGGTGAGCTCGGATGCTCAGTAAGGTTAACAATATAGAGGAAGCTTTCATAAATAAACATTAACATTTAAGGCAATGTATAACTAAAACAAAAGCCTTTTAAACTTGAACTTCAACATAATATGGAAAAAGTAAAATGAGATAATGCCATTCACTTCTTCACATGTATATTCTACTGGTCGAATAATCACATGCAATAACAATAACCACTTTCATAATGATGGAATGCCTAATGCCACACTATCATAACCACGTAGCCAAGGCCTCGTGCCAAGACCACAAATAAGATTTTGTCAAGGCCTCGTTCCAAGACACTAGTTTGTCTCATGAGACCTGCCGATGCATCGAGGAGCTATAGTGGGATCCACCCGTCACTTATTAAGTCCAATCCATTCCTCATATGAATAGGTTTAAACATATCTTAAACCATAACATAATCGTATCACATAAAACATGCATAAAGGAAACATAACATTTCCACATTTCAATCACATGATATAAATACAACACATTGATATAATAAAAATTCTTTCAAAACCATTTTCAATAAAATAAAAGAAAGTTAAAACTTTGTATTTATTTTTCATTAAAAAAATGATGGCTTGTAGAGGAAGCCGAAACTCAAATAATGGTCACGGCGGTGGAGAAGTCGTTGTCGCCGCATAAGTACGGAAAGAAAAACATTCCCTTTTTATCGTTTAGTAAAACTCTTCATATAAAAAAGATTCCTTTTGAATAAACGTAAAAGTCAAATGGGTTTATACACCGTATAAAAGAAAGTTTTGTATAAAACCAAATATGCCTCAATGAAAGGGGATTGAGACGAAGTCCTTAAAAAGATCATTTTTTTACATAAAGTACATCTATAATGTGTATTCACTATAAGTACACATAAATAATGTACAAATACAATATAGGACATAATAATATCATGACATAATTTGAAAGTAGGAGATTAACCCAAAGAATGAAAATTGGGTTAAGAAATTCCCTTACCTTGCGTCTTGTCCTGACTCGACCGTTCTTTAACCTCCTCAATAATAAACTAGAGTTAATTTCTATTTACTTAAGAACCTTTTTCATGTTCATTATTCCTTTTATATCCCTTATTACCATGTTATGAACATTATTTAATTATTTAAGTTAATAACGGTCGTTTTGTCGATCTTTGGTACTTGAGTCAAAAAAAAACTTATATAATTAAAAGTTGTTCATGTGGTGAAATATCCATTATATCCAGAATTATATTCATGATTTAGATATCATATATATCATATATACAGTATATACATTCATTCATAATGTCACGTAACATTTAGATGTAAGAAATGAAATGCACCGTTCATGGAGACGGTAAGCCGTACGTACGCATGAACGCTACTTTCATTTCTATTTCGTATTTAATGGAATGAAATCATAATGATATAAATTTATAATATAATTACATTATAATATAGTGTATAATACCATTTAATCCATCCTTTATACATCCCACATATGGCATTAACGATTCAAATCACTTTGAGGGGGCGGTAGTCCGCACTTCCTAAAATGAAATTATCGCGTTTTACCCATAATGGAAATCATAAAGTATGCCATAAATGAGAAATACAGAAGAATAAGTAAAACATAAACATATTTTATATCATATATAAATATAGTTACATCTTAATAGCCACCTTTGGAGGTGTTATATGAGTGTTGAACAATCATCGTTTCGTGAGGCAGAAATTCACCATCCACAGAAACCGTATGTTCTTTAACAATTAGATGTAGGTGTGTGTAAGTGTAGCTCAAATCCTTATTATAACAACATCCTAGTATATTGAGGATACTGTTTTTGTTACAAAAGTAATTAATAAAAAGAGTTTAGGGGGTTGGAGAAGAAAAATAAAACTAAACAACATTAGAGAAGACATTACCTCAAAATCGGGTAACTCTTTTTGATTTGAGCCAAAGGCTTTCTTGAGAAGGGTTCTGCCCAAAGTGAGGCTTCTAGGAGTAAGAGGGGGAAGTTGGGAGAGTATTTGGGCAGAGGGTGGCCGAGCCAAATGGCTTGATGGTTTGAATAAGGTGGGAGAGGTGGGGGCCTTTTATAAGTGGAGAGGAGGGGCTCTTTTGGAAAGATTGAAATGTTACATTATTACACAATGATTTTCGGATTCTAAAGGTCCCACACTTATATAATTCGTGGAAAAGGTGATAAGGGTTCGAAATATACCCATCCAATAGTCTTTGGACAAGTGTATGCCTTGGAGATTACAATATCTTTTCATTTTATTAAAATCGTTAAATAATGAGGTTATCGCTGCATCCTAATGATGTCATAAATAATTTAATTTATTTAATTTATAAAAATTATAAAAACTACTATGATTTAGGAAATCTTTTTATCTTTCTAATGAATATTTATACTCAAAATTTGGACTTGTGTAACCCCCTTTAAAAACTTTTTTAGTAAAATAACTCATGTATGTGTCAATTTAATTTTAACATTAAATAAATATATATTAATGTCATTTTCCAACTAAAGTGGCTCCATGGGGTCCCCAAGTTGAACCATGGGTTTTCTTGGTCGGACATGACTCATCCAATAGGAGTAGGACAAGTGTCATTCTCATCTCATATTATTAATACATTATTTGTACCTTAAACTACACTAATTACCTCTAATCGCGATTAAGAACTTAAAAGTTACTATTCACCAAAAAATTATTTTAATCTCATTGAACCACATTTTACTTCTTAATTACAACCATGTATGTCGGATTTTTGAAAATCAAATCACAGAAGTGGTAATATTTCATTTAAACGAAAAATCAGTTATTTAACTACCACTTTGTGGTTTCACTATTCATCAAAAATTGAAGTTTTTCAGAACAATGCCAAAATTTTACCATAAGCTATAATTGATATTCCAAATTCAAAAATGATTTCTATTTTACGAAATTCCAAACATATAAGTTTCATTAATTAATTTTATAATTAATTCCCGCTGTCACAACAATAGCGTGTTTTTAAGAAACAATTTATATCAAAATATTGGCAATTGTTTATGTCCAATTTCAATGTTAAATTAATTTTAATGACCACCATTGGATAAAATGGTAAAAATATATTCTAATTATACCTTAAAACCACTAAATAGTATAATTTATAATAATAAATTATTTTTATTAAAAAGTTGTTTTAAGTATTTTTCACTATTCATAAAAAATTAGAAGTTCTCAGAAAAATACCAAAAATTCAACATAGGCTAATTTCGATATTCCGAATCCAAAAATTAAGTCCATTTTAAAATATAAAATTTCTATAATTTTAAAAAGTGGTTATTACTTTTCATAACGGCTACTTTGATTAGTCGCGGTGTTTTAGAACTCGAAGTTGCGTACAATGCAAGCTATTGCATTATTGAATGAGAAGCGTATCGTGGAATCTCGAGGTGTTACATTCTCCCCTCCTTCAATAAATTGCGTCCTCGCAATTTGAATTTTTTTTTGAAAATAAAAGGTTGAAAAGAGAAAATACCTTTGAGGAAAACCCACATCGGAAATAAGGTTAATAAATATATAACATTAAAAGAAAGCAAGATAAGTACAAAGGTCACCCGATATAGCCCATTCTAGGATTCTATGAAAATATGGATATGGAGGAGAAACAAACCATCAAGGTCTGATAGAGAGTTATAGAAAACAGGATTAGGAGAATGTTTAGCCACAAGAAAATCACAAACTTGTGATTGGTTAAATGGTCATTGAATCCCCAGTTGGAAAAGCTAACCGACAACATTTTTGTTTTAAGTTACATTTAATAATGTTGAGGAATTTATTTAGGAGATTTACTAAGAACATAACGGAATATACATACTTGTTATGTATACTTTCATTCATTAATAAATTTTTACCACAAACCCAACTTTTACTCCAAATGGTAACGGAACTCAAAAATATTCGATTTATCCTAATTGTATAAGGTTCCAAATGTTAACACATACCATTTAGATTAGTAAAACTATTTTTTAATAACCAGGGACTTCCTGTAGGCTAGTGGTAGGAAATAAAGGCTTGTCGCACAATGGTTGTGGGTTTGATTCCTGCAGCTTTGTCCGACGCGACGGGTTATGCCCCACCCTGCAGGTTGTCCTTTTCCTAAAACTATAGTATTATAATATTCCAAAAATAATCTTCATAAATTTTTTAACCATAAAAAATACTATCCAAAGATCAACTTAATCCACTCCTACCATTGTAGTTATCCAAAATACATCTGTCCAGACTTTCTTTAAAAGGTCTCTTAATTCCAAAATCAATTTATCAGATTCCCCAAACAAAGTAAAGTTTCTCTTATTGTCACATACTAAAAATATAATTACCTTCATCATATTAAAACCTTACTGAAATCAACAAGTAATACAGTACAATCCTTATATATATATATATCACATTATTCTAATAACCAAAATATAATCCATGAGTCCAAAAGCACCAATACATTAGTTATTCTGCTTCAACTGTAGTAACAGCATAAGATTGTCCTTGATCCCTTCGCCTTTTCTGAGGTAAGTTTCCCTGACGCTTAGGACATTCATTTGCATAATGCCCCATTTCCCTACAATTGTAGCATTCCAATTTGACAGCCTCTTTCTTTCCCTTGCAATCACGAGCCTGGTGACCCTTTTCTCCACATTTCTAACAAACTCCCATTCCTTTTAGGCACGTACCAGGGTGATTCTTCCCATAGTTATCACATAATGGAAAATCCTTCTTTCCCTTTTTCCCTTTATCTGTCTCTTGTTCCACCATTCTCTTCTTCTCTTGCTTTACTTTGTTGTCATAAGACTTAGAGAATTCCTTTTCTGTCTTGATAGCACATGAGACAATATCTTCATTTGTTGAGAAAGATTGTGATACTAAAGCTCTACGGATAAATGGTTTTAACCCATCAAGGAAATCATCAATCTTACCTCTTGGGTTACGTATATAATCTGCAGCATACCTTGCCAACCTTGTAAAGTTGGCCTCATACTTTGCGACATTCTCATCCTCCTTTTATCTCAGACTCAGAAATTGCCTTTCCATATCTGCTCGATGGTCATGAGGAAAGTATTTTTCTAAGAAAAGCTCTTTGAACTCCCTCCATTCCATATTCGATACGTCAGCATCTTCCTTTGTATTTTGAATCAATGACCACCATTGATCGGCATGTGCAGTGAGGCGGTAAACTTCCATGATAACCTTCTCCCTTTCGCTACTCCCCAAGGCATGAAATATTTTCTCTAAGGAATTTATCCATTGCTCAGCTACTATAGGATTTGTACTCCCATTGAAGGTTGGTGGTTGTTGCCTCATGAAGCGGTCTAACATTGATCCTCCACGTTGCGGATCAGGGTGCTCCATACGAGTAAGGTTATTATTCATAACCTGCGTGAGTTATCCCAGTACGGTGAGAAGCTGATCGGCACCAGTTGTATCACTAGCTCCACCATAATTATCTTGAGTAGGAGGGAAATCCCTACACGGAGTGCGTGCATTGATACAGTTTCCATTCCTTCCACTAGGAGCCATTTCTAAACAATGGCATAAACTATATTAGTTTATAAATCAAAATACATAATTCCATACATGTATGATACTTAACATAAATTGAACTATTTATGGATATAATCCATAAAAATGTTTTCATTGAGGAATTATATACTCATAACCCTTCATAGTGGTTTATAAAGAAAATGAGAATTATCCAAAGCATATCCACCGAGAGTGTCGTAACCAAGAGTGCAGCAAGGCCCGTTGTCGTGCACCAGTTCCGGTTCGAGTCTAGATCAAAGTGGTGTTTTCGTGTTTTACCCCAAGGTACATCTGTGCCAGAGCCGCCTCTACCTGCTCGTATCCAGACAGGGATGTATTTCTCGGAAAACTCACAAAATCTCTATAATACCAAAATTATAGGAAGTTATTCTATACTAATCCTCAAAGTTCATCTTAGGTCTACGTGCTCTAATCAGAGTTTGTCTAAATCTAGCTTCCAAGGTTTGTACTAAACTGTCTCTGATACCAACTGAAACGCCCCGACCCCAGCTACCCAGAGCCGGTGCATTACTTCGTAACATTGGCTGGATCACAAAAGATCATGTCTCGAAGGAGCGATTAGTTTAGTAGCCTTGGAAACACTAGATACATTCATAAATGTTACATTACATCTCAAAGTGAAGAACTATAATAACATACTCTCCATAGTCCACACTTCTATCCTCTTCGGTCTATCCCTGCAGGTCATTCATAAAATAATTCTTCACATCCTGGAAAATATTAAAACATTGAAAGGGGTGAGCTCGGATGCTCAGTAAGGTTAACAATATAGTGGAAGCTTTCATAAATAAACATTAACATTTAAGGCAATGTATAACTAAAACAAAAGCCTTTTAAACTTGAACATCAACATAATATGGAAAAAGTAAAATGAGATAATCCATTCCCTTCTTCACATGGATATTCAACTGGTCGAATAATCACATGAAATAACAATAACCACTTTCATAATGATGGAATGCATAATGCCAGACTATCATAACCACGTAGCCAAGGCCTCGTGCCAAGACCACAAATAAGATTTTTTCAAGGCCTCGTGCCAAGACACTAGTTTGTCTCATGAGACCTGCTGATGCATCGAGGAGCTATAGCGGGCTCCACCTGTCACTTATTAAGTCCAATGCATTCCTCATATGAATAGGATTAAACATATCATAAACCATAACATAATCGTATCACATAAAACATGCATAAAGGAAACATAACATTTCCACATTTCAATCACAAGATATAAATACAATACATTGATATAATAAAAACGCTTTCAAAACCATTTTCAATAAAATAAAAGAAAGTTAAAACTTTGTATTTATTTTTCATTAAAAAAAATGATGGCTTGTAGAGGAAGCCGAAACTCAAATAATGGTCACGGCGGCGGAGAAGTCGTTGTCGCCGCATAAGTACGGAAAGAAAAACATTCCCTTTTTTTCATTTAGTAAAACTCTTCGTATAAAAAAGATTCCTTTTGAATAAACGTAAAAGTCAAATGGGTTTATACACCGTATAAAAGAAAGTTTTGTATAAAACCAAATATGCCTCAATGAAAGGGGATTGAGAGGAAGTCCTTAAAAAGATCATTTTTTTAAATAAAGTACATCTATAATGTGTATTAACTATAAGTACACATAAATAATGTACAAATACAATATAGGACATAATAATATCATGACATAATTTGAAAGTAGGAGATTAACCCAAAGAATGAAAATTGGGTTAAGAAATTCCCTTACCTTGCGTCTTGTCCTGACTCGACCGTTCTTTAACCACCTCAATAATAAACTAGAGTTAATTTCTATTTACATAAGAACCCTTTTCATGTTCATTATTCCTTTTATATCCCTTATTACCATGTTATGAACATTATTTAATTATTTAAGTTAATAACGGTCGTTTTGTCGATCTTTGGAACTTGAGTCAAAAATAAACTTCTTATAATTACAAGTTGTTCATGTGGTGAAATATCCATTATATCCAGAATTATATTCATGATTTAGATATCATATATATCATATATACAGTATATACATTCATTCATAATGTCACGTAACATTTAGATGTAAGAAATGAAATGCACCGTTCATGGAGACGGTAAGCCGTACGTACGCATGAACGCTACTTTCATTTCTATTTCGTATTTAATGGAATGAAATCATAATGATATAAATTTATAATATAATTACAGTATAATATAGTGTATAATACCATTTAATCCATCCTTTATACATCCCACATATGGCATTAACGATTCAAATCACTTTGAGGGGGCGGTAGTCCGCACTTTCTAAAATGAAATTATCGCGTTTTACCCATAATGGAAATCATAAATTATGCCATAAATGAGAAATACAGAAGAATAAGTAAAACATAAACATATTTTATATCATATATAAATACAGTGACATCTTAATGGCCACCTTTGAAGGTGTTATATGAGTGTTGAACAATCATCGTTTCGTGAGGCAGAAATTCACCATCCACAGAAACCGTATGTTCTTTAACAATTAGATGTAGGTGTGTGTAAGTGTAGCTAAAATCCTTATTATAACAATATCCTAGTATATTGAGGATACTGTTTTTGTTACAAAAGTAATTAATAAAAAGAGTTTAGGGGGTTGGAGAAGAAAAATAAAACAAAACAACCTTAGAGAAGACATTACCTCAAAATCGGGTAACTCTTTTTGATTTGAGCCAAAGGCTTCCTTGAGAAGGGTTCTGCCCAAAGTGAGGATTCTAGGAGTAAGAGGGGGAAGTTGGGAGAGTATTTGGGCAGAGGGTGGCCGAGCCAAATGGCTTGAAGGTGTGAATAAGGTGGGAGAGGTGGGGGCCTTTTATAAGTGGAGAGGAGGGGCTCTTTTGGAAAGATTGAAATGTTACATTATTACACAATTCTTTTCGGATTATAAAGGTCCCACACTTATATAATTCGTGGAAAAGGTGATAAGGGTTCGAAATCTACTCATCCAATAGTCTTTGGACAAGTGTAAGCCTTGGATTTTACATTATCTTTTCATTTTATTAAAATCGTTAAATAATGAGGTCATCGCTGCATCATAATGATGTCATAAGTAATTTAATTTATTTAATGTCTAAAAATTATAAAAAAATACTATGATTTAGTAAATCTTTTTAGCTTTCTAATGAATATTTATAGTCAAAATTTAGACTTCTGTAACCCCCCTTAAAAACTGTTTTAGTAAAATAACTCATGTTTGTGTCAATTTAATTTTAACATTAAATAAATATATATTAATGTCATTTTCCAACTAAAGTGGCTCCATGGGGTCCCCAAGTTGAACCATGGGTTTTGTTGGTCGTCCATGACTCATCCAATAGTAGTAGGACAAGTTTCGGGCTCATCTCATATTATTAAAACATTATTTGTACCTTAAACTACACTAATTACCTCTAATCGCGATTAAGATCTTAAAAGTTACTATTCACCAAAAAATTATTTTAATCTCATTGAACCACATTTTACATCTTAATTAAAACCATGTATGTCGTATTTTTGAAAATCAAATCACAGAAGTGGTAATATTTCATTTAAAGGAAAAATCAGTTATTTAACTACCACTTTGTGGTTTCACTATTCATCAAAAATTGAAGTTTTTCAGAACAATGCCAAAATTTCACCATAAGATATAATTGATATTCCAAATTCAAAAATGATGCCTATTTTACAAAATTCCAAACATATAAGTTTCATTAATTAATTTGATAATTAATTCCCGCTGTCACAACAATAGCGTGTTTTTAAGAAACAATTTATATCAAAATATTGGCAATTGTTTATGTCCAATTTCAATGTTAAATTAATTCTAATGAACACCATTGGATAAAATGGTAAAAATATATTCTAATTATACCTTAAAACCACTAAATAGTATAATTTATCATAATAAATTATTTTGATTAAAAAGTTGTTTTAAGTATTTTTCACTATTCATAAAAAATTAGAAGTTCTCAGAAAAATACCAAAAATTCAACATAGGCTAATTTTGATATTCTGAATCCAAAAATGAAGTCCATTTTGAAATATAAAATTTCTATAATTTTAAAAAGTGGTTATTACTTTTCATAACAGCTACTTTGATTAGTCGCGGTGTTTTAGAACTCGAAGTTGCGTACAATGCAAGCTATTGCATTATTGAATGAGAAGCGTATCGTGGAAGCTCGGGGTGTTACATTCTCCCCTCCTTCAATAAATTGCGTCCTCGCAATTTTAAATTTTTCTTTGAAAATAAAAGGTTGAAAAGAGAAAATACCTTTAAGGAAAACCCACATCGGAAATAAGGTTAATAAATATATAACATTAAAAGAAAGCAAGATAAGTACAAAGGTCACCCGATATAGCCCATTCTAGGATTCTATGAAATATGGATATGGAGGAGAAACAAACCATCATGGTCTGATGGAGAGTTATAGAAAACAGGATTAGGAGAAAGTTTAACCACAAGAAAATCACAAACTTGTGATTGGTTAAACGGTCATTGAATCCCCAGTTGGAAAAGTTAACCGAAAACATTTTTGTTTTAAGTTACCTTTTATAATGTTGAGGAATTTATTTAGGAGATTTACTAAGAACGTAAGGGAATATACATACTTGTTATGTATACTTTCATTCGTTAATAAATTTTTACCACAAACCCAACTTTTACTCCAAATGGTAACGGAACTCAAAAATATTCGATTTATCCTAATTGTATAATGTTCCAAATGTTAACACATACCATTTAGATTAGTAAAACTATTTTTTAATAACCAGGGACTTCCTGTAGGCTAGTGGTAGGAAATAAAGGCTTTTCGCACAATGGTTGTGGGTTTGATTCCTGCAGCTTTGTCCGACGCGACGGGTTATGCCCCACCCTGCAGGTTGTCCTTTTCCTAAAACTATAGTATCATAATATTCCAAAAATAATCTTCATAAATTTTTTAACCATAAAAAATACTATCCAAAGATCAACTTAATCCACTCCAACCATTGTAGTTATCCAAAATACCTCTGTCCAGACTTTGTCTAAAAGGTCTCTTAATTCCAAAATCAATTTATCAGATTCCCCAAACAAAGTAACGTTTCTCTTATTGTCACATACTAAAAATATAATTACCTTCATAATATTAAAACCTTACTGAAATCAACAAGTACTGCAGTACAATCCTTATATATATATATCACATTATTCTAATAACCAAAATATAATCCATGAGTCCAAAAGCACCAATACATTAGTTATTCTTCTTCAACTGTAGTAACAGCATAAGATTGTCCTTGATCCCTTCACCTTTTCTGAGGTAAGTTTCCCTGACGCTTAGGACATTCATTTGCATAATGCCCCATTTCCCTACAATTGTAGCATTCCAATTTGACAGCCTCTTTATTTCCCTTGCAATCACGAGCCTGGTGACCCTTTTCTCCACATTTATAACAAACTCCCATTCCTTTTAGGCACGTACCAGGGTGATTCTTCCCACAGTTATCACATAATGGAAAATCCTTCTTTCCCTTTTTCCCTTTATCTGTCTCTTGTTCCACCATTCTCTTCTTCTCTTGCTTTACTTTGTTGTCATAAGACTTAGAGAATTCCTTTTATGTCTTGATAGCACATGAGACAATATCTTCATTTGTTGAGAAAGATTGTGATACTAAAGCTCTATGGAGAAATGGTTTTAACCAATCAAGGAAATCATCAATCTTACCTCTTGGGTTACGTATATAATCTCTAGCATACCTCTCCAACCTTGTAAAGTTGGCCTCATACTTTGCGACATTCTCATCCTCCTTTTATCTCAGACTCAGAAATTGCCTTTCCATATCTGCTCGATGGTCATGAGGAAAGTATTTTTCTAAGAAAAGCTCTTTGAACTCCCTCCATTCCATATTCGATACGTCAGAATCTTCCTTTGTATTTTGAATCAATGACCACCATTGATCGGCATGTCCAGTGAGGCGGTAAACTTCCATGATAACCTTCTCCCTTTCGCTACTCCCCAAAGCATGAAATATTTTCTCTAAGGAATTTATCCATTGCTCATCTACTATAGGATTTGTACTCCCATTTAAGGTTGGTGGTTGTTGCCTCATGAAGCGGTTTAACATTGATCCTCCACGTTGCGGATCAGGGTGCTCCATACGAGTAAGGTTATTATTCATAACCTGCGTGAGTTATCCCAGTACAGTGAGAAGCTGATCAGCACCAGTTGTATCACTAGCTCCACCATAATTTTCTTGAGTAGGAGGGAAATCCCTACACGGAGTGCGTGCATTGATACGGTTTCCATTCCTTCCACTAGGCGCCATTTATAAACAATGGCATAAACTATATTAGTTTATAACTCAAAATACATAATTCCATACATGTAAGATACTTAACATAAATTGAACTATTAATGGATATAATCCATAAAAATGTTTTCTTTGAGGAATTATATACTCATAACCCTTCATAGTGGTTTATAAAGAAAATGAGAATTATCCAAAGCATATCCACCGGGAGTGTCGTAACCAAGAGTGCAGCAAGGCCCGTTGTCGTGCACCAGTTCCGGTTCGAGTCTAGCTCAAAGCGTTGTTTTCGGGTTTTACCCCAAGGTACATCTGTGCCAGAGCCGCCTCTACCTGCTCGTATCCAGACAGGGATGTATTTCTCGGAAAACTCACAAAATCTCTATAATACCAAAATTATAGGAAGTTCTTCTATACTAATCCTCAAAGTTCATCTTAGGTCTACGTGCTCTAATCAGAGTTTGACTAAATCTAGCTTCCAAGGTTTGTACTAAACTGCCTCTGATACCAACTATAACGCCCCGAACCCAGCTACCCAGAGCCGGTGCATTACTTCGTAACATTGGCAGGATCACAAAAGATCAAGTCTCGAAGGAGCGATTAGTTTAGTAGCCTTGGAAACACTAAATACATTCATAAATGTTACATTACATCACAAAGTGAAAAACTATAATAACATACTCTCCATAGTCCACACTTCTATCCTCTTCGGACTATCCCTGCGGGTCATTCATAAAATACTTCTTCACATCCTGGAAAATATTAAAACATTGAAAGGGGTGAGCTTGGATGCTCAGTAAGGTTAACAATATAGTGGAAGCTTTCATAAATAAACATTAACATTTAAGGCAATGTATAACTAAAACAAAATCCTTTTAAACTTGAACTTCAACATAATATGGAAAAAGTAAAATGAGATAATCCATTCCCTTCTTCACATGGATATTCTACTGGTCGAATAATCACATGAAATAACAATAACCACTTTCATAATGATGGAATGCATAATTCCAGACTATCATAACCACGTAGCCAAGGCCTCGTGCCAAGACCACAAATAAGATTTTGTCAAGGCCTCGTGCCAAGACACTAGTTCTTCTCATGAGACCTGCCAATGCATCGAGGAGCTATAGCGGGCTCCACCCGTCACTTATTAAGTCCAATGCATTCCTCATATGAATAGGATTAAACATATCATAAACCATAACATAATCGTATCACATAAAACATGCATAAAGGAAACATAACATTTCCACATTTCAATCACAAGATATAAATACAATACATTGATATAATAAAAACGCTTTCAAAACTATTTTCAATAAAATAAAAGAAAGTTAAAACTTTGTATTTATTTTTCATTAAAAAAAATGATGGCTTGTAGAGGAAGCCGAAACTCAAATAATGGTCACGGCGGCGGAGAATTCGTTGTCGCCGCATAAGTACGGAATGAAAAACATTCCCTTTTTTTCATTTAGTAAAACTCTTCGTAGAAAAAAGATTCCTTTTGAAAAAACGTAAAATTCAAATGGGTTTATACACCGTATAAAAGAAAGTTTTGTATAAAACCAAATATGCCTCAATGAAAGGGGATTGAGACGAAGTCCTTAAAAAGATCATTTTTTAAATAAAGTACATCTATAATGTATATTCACTATAAGTACACATAAATAATGTACAAATACAATATAGGACATAATAATATCATGACATAATTTGAAAGTAGGAGATTAACCCAAAGAATCAAAATTGGGTTAAGAAATTCCCTTACCTTGCGTCTTGTCCTGACTCGACCGTTCTTTAACCTCATGAATAATAAACTAGTGTTAATTTCTATTTACTTAAGAACCTTTTTCATGTTCATTATTACTTTTATATCCCTTATTACCATGTTATTAACATTATTTAATTATTTAAGTTAATAACGGTCATTTTGTCGATCTTTGGTACTTGAGTCAAAAATAAACTTCTTATAATTACAAGTTGTTCATGTGGTGAAATATCCATTATATGCAGAATTATATTCATGATTTAGATATCATATATATCATATATACAGTATATACATTCATTCATAATGTCACATAACATTTAGAGGTAAGAAATGAAATGCACCGTTCATGGAGACGGTAAGCCGTACGTACGCATGAACGCTACTTTCATTTCTATTTCGTATTTAATGCAATGAAATCATAATGATATAAATTTATAATAGAATTACAGTATAATACAGTGTATAATACCATTTAATCCATCCTTTATACATCCCACATATGGCATTAACGATTCAAATCACTTTGAGGGGGCGATAGTCCGCACTTCCTAAAATGAAATTATCGTGTTTTACCCATAATGGAAATCATAAAGTATGCCATAAATGAGAAATACAGAAGAATAAGTAAAACATAAACATATTTTATATCATATATAAATATGGTGACATCTTAATGGCCACCTTTGAAGGTGTTATATGAGTATTGAACAATCATCGTTTCGTGAGGCAGAAATTCGCCATCCACAGAAACCGAATGTTTTTTAACAATTAGATGTAGGTGTGTGTAAGTGTAGCTCAAATCCTTATTATAACAACATACTAGTATATTGAGGATACTGTTGCTGTTACAAAAGTAATTAATAAAAAGAGTTTAGGGGGTTGGAGAAGAAAAATAAAACAAAACAACCTTAGAGAAGACATTACCTCAAAATCGGGTAACTCTTTTTGATTTGAGCCAAAGGCTTCCTTGAGAAGAGTTATGCCCAAAGTTAGGCTTCTAGGAGTAAGAGGGGGAAGTTGGGAGAGTATTTGGGCAGTGGTTTGCCGAGCCAAATGGCTTGAAGGTGTGAATAAGGTGGGAGAGGTGGGGGCCTTTTATAAGTGGAGAGGAGGGGCTCTTTTGGAAAGATTGAATTGTTACATTATTACACAATGATTTTCGGATTCTAAAGGTCCCACACTTATATAATTCGTGGATAAGGTGATAAGGGTTCGCAATCTACCCATCCAATAGTATTTGGACAAGTGTATGCCTGGTATTTTACATTATCTTTTCATTTTATTAAAATCGTTAAATAATGAGGTCATCGCTGCATCATAATGATGTCATAAATAATTTAATTTATTTAATGTCTAAAAATTATAAAAAAATACTATGATTTAGGAAATCTTTTTAGATTTCTAATTAATATTTATAGTCAAAATTTGAACTTGTGTAACCCCACTGAAAAACTGTTTTAGTAAAATAACTCATGTTTGTGTCAATTTAATTGTAACATTAAATAAATATATATTAATGTCATTTTCCAACTAAAGTGGCTCCATGGGGTCCCCAAGTTGAACCATGGGTTGTCTTGGTCGGCCATGACTCATCCAATAGAATTAGGACAAGTGTAATGCTCATATCATATTATTAAAACATTATTTGTACCTTAAACTACACTAATTACCTCTAATCGCGATTAAGAACATAAAAGTTACTATTCAGCAAAAAATTATTTTAATCTCATTGAACCACATTTTACTTCTTAATTACAACCATGTATGTCGGATTTTTGAAAATAAAATCACAGAAGTGGTAATATTTCATTTAAACGAAAAATCAGTTATTTAACTACCACTTAGTGGTTTCACTATTCATCAAAAATTGATGTTTTTCAGAACAATGCCAAAATTTCACCATAAGCAATAATTGATATTCCAAATTAAAAAATGATGTCTATTTTACAAAATTCCAAACATATAAGTTTCATTAATTAATTTTATAATTAATTCCCGCTGTCACAACAAAAGCGTGTTTTTAAGAAACAATTTATATCAAAATATTGGCAATTGTTTATGTCCAATTTCAAAGTTAAATTAATTCTAATGACCACCATTGGATAAAATGGTAAAAATATATTCTAATTATACCTTAAAACCACTAAATAGTATAATTTATCACAATAAATTATTTTGATTAAAAAGCTGTTTTAAGTATTTTTCACTATTCATAAAAAATTAGAAGTTCTCAGAAAAATACCAAAAATTCAACATAGGCTAATTTCGATATTCCGAATCCAAAAATGAAGTCCATTTTGAAATATAAAATTTCTATAATTTGAAAAAGTGGTTATTACTTTTCATAACGGCTACTTTGATTAGTCGCGGTGTTTTAGAACTCGAAGTTGCATACAATGCAAGCTATTGCATTATTGAATGAGAAGCGTATCGTGGAAGCTCGGGGTGTTACACCCATGGAGCCACTTTGGTTGGAAAATGACAAAAATACCTTTTTATTTAATGTTAAAATTAAAATGACACAAACATGAGTTATTTTACTAAAAAAAATTTTAAATGGGGTTATACATTTCATATTTTTGACTATAAATATTCATTGGAAGGAAAAAATGATTTACTAAATCATAGTATTTTTTTTATAATTTTTAGACATTATATAAATTAAATTATTTATGACATCATGATGATGCAACGATGACCTCATTATTTAACGATTTAAATAAAATGGAAAGATAATGTAAAATATAAAAACTACACATGTCCAAAGCCTATTGTATGGGTGGATTTCTAACCCTTTTCACCTTATCCTTGAAACTCATCAATGTGGGATGATTAAAATCCGAAACGCATTCTAAAATAAAGTAACATTTCATTACTTTCCAAGAGTGCCCATCCTCTCCTCTTATAGAAGGCCTCCACCTCTACCTCCTTACCAACATTTCCAAAGCCTTTGGCTCGGCCAACCCCTTCCCATTTTGTCTCTCCACATCCCTCTATAACTCTTAGAATCCTCACTTTGGCCAGAAGTCTTCCCGAGGAAGCCTTTGAGCTCAATCCAAAGGGAGTTACCCGATTTTAAGGTAATGTCTTCACTTGAGTCCTTTTGTGTTATTTTTCTTCTCCAGCCCCTAAAATCTTTTCATTCCTTTCTTTTTTAACAACAAAAGTATCTTCAATATACTAGGATATTTTTAAGTTACGTATTCGAGCTAAACATACACACACCTTCGTCTAATGGTTAAAGAACATACTATTTCTGTGGATGGTGAATTACTGCCTCGCGAAACGATGATTGTTCAATCTTCTATTAACACCTTTCATGGTGGCCATTATGATTTCAATACATTTATATATGATATATAATATGTTTATCTTTTCCTTAAGCTTCTGTATTTTTCATTTATGTCATACCTTTATGGCTTCCATTATGGGTATACGCGATATCTTCATTTTAGGAAGTGCGGACTACCGCCCCCTCAAAGTGATTTGATTCATTAATACCATATGTGGTACATATAAAGGATATATTTAATGATATTATATATGATACTATACTGGAATTAAAATTCTATTATGTATCATTATGTTTTAATTCCATTAAATATGAAATATAAATGGAAGCAGCGTTCATGCATACGTACGGCTTACCATCTCCATGAATGGTGCATTTCATTTCTTAACTCTAAATGTTTTGTAATATTATAAATGCAAGAAGATGCTGGATATATGATATATATGATATCTAAATCATGAATAAAATTCTGGATATAATGGATATTTTACCACATGAACAACTTGTAATAATAAAGAGTTTATTTATTTTTTGACTCAAGTACCAATTGATCATTAAAACGACCATTATTAACATAAGTAATAACATAGTGTTCATGACATGGCAATAAGTTATATAAAAGGAATAATGAACTCGAAAGAGGATCTTAAGTAAGTAGAAATTAACTCATGTTTATTATTCAGGAGATTAAAGAACGATCGATTCAAGTCGGACCCGAGGTAAGGGATCCCACCCCTCTCTTTCTTCTTAAGTACACACTTTTATGTAATTACTTTTAAGATAATCTTTCTTATGATTGGGATTTTATTTTATATTACTCTTACTGTACTTTTTATGTTCATATGATGAGAGACACTATTTTTTCTCATCAATCCATTTTGGAAGTTTTTAGTGGCACCGTTAGGCTGCCGAGTCTTCGTAAGGTATTTTTCATCTCACTTTTAGTCCCGTGAGATTTATGATACATTTTCCACCATTTCTTTTGAGTGGTGTATGTACTTCCCATTATTATACTCTTTTTGTAATATAATTTCATTTATGGGTATCTACATATTTATTGTACGACCCTTCTTCAATGGGGTGTATGTTTCGAATGCTACCCAAGTCAGTAAGGGAACCTTTCACCCTCCTCCTTTTAAAAGACTTATTTTGTTATGTCTTTTAATTAACATACTATTATGTTGGGATATGTTCTTATATATCTTTATTGATGTAAATTTTATGACTAAGTGATGAGATACCCTTTTTATCTCTCATCAACTCTTTTTCTGAATTTGGAAGTGATGCCGTTAGGCTGTCAAATTTTTGCAAGGGAACTCCTTAACCCAATTTTGATTCTTTGGGAAAAACTTGTACACCTTGAATATGTCATTCTATGATTATGTGTGAATGTCCTCTGATTGTTTTACACTTAATACCCACTTATATTTCATGTATTCATTTGTCACACATAATTATGTAACTGATTTATCCTTAATCAAAGGATACCGTCTTTGTATAGGACTTCATCTCAATCTCCTTTCACTGAGGCATATTTTGTTTTATACACAACCTTCTCTTATACGGTGTATAAACCCCTTTGACTTTTACATTTATTCAAAAAGAATCTTTTTTTATACGAAGCGTTTACTAAACGAAAAAGGGAATGTTTTTGTCGTACGTATGCAGTGACAATGACTTCTCCGCCGCCATGACCATTATTTGAGTTTCGACTTCCACTACAAGCCATACCTTCTTTTTAAAGACAAATAAATACCATGTTTTAATTTTATTTTATTTTGGTATCTAAAATGGTTTTGATAATGTTTTTATTATATCACTGTGTTATTGATAACTTGTGATTGAAATGTGGAAATGTTATGTTTCTTTTATGCATGTTTTATGTGATACGATTATGTTGTAGTTCTAGGGAATTATTACGAAGACGAGTGGTTCCGTGATAAACTAAGGGCGGGCGAGCCCGATATAGATCTCCAATTCATTGGGTAACGCGAAGGAGTGAAACGTTAAGGTTTCTCTGAAGAGATTTAGGGAATATACTGTGGTGGGTATTCCAAATGTAACCAAGAGGGTTACACCCTACATATGAATGTTATGAATGCCTCAAGTTACCTTTATGTCTTATGATTTCTATGATTTATTCATGATTTGATATTCCTATGTTTTATGGGTAAAGTATGATTTCATTCGTATGTATATATGAACTCATGTTTCCTTTTCATATTTTTATAACCCTTACTGAGGTTTTTATGCTCATCCCAAGTTTTTTTTGAAATGTTTTTCACAGGTCAAGGGAAAGGTACATGATATGATGATAGTGTCAAGGAAGTGTCAAGAAAGAATCCATTCTTTATTTTTAAATATGTTTCCATTGATGGGAAAAAATGAATACTATCTTTTATGTAACCACTTTGTTTAAATGTGGAATGTAATGCGAGTTTTATGATCTAATTCTCTAAAACTCTAAACCTAAAAAAGATCCTCAATGTGTAATCTTGTAATAACTCAAGACTAAGTAAGGTTTAAGGCTGGGGCCTTATACTAACTCATTTTTTGATGATGAACAAAAAAATAATGGTAGGATAAAACAGAATAAAAATATAAATTTAATATAATCAATGGTTGTTCCGACCCTTAACATCGAACTTAATTGAAAAAATAAACAAATAAAATGAAAATATATCCCTAAGAATTTTCCCAATCCATATTGAAATTAAAAAAAGTTATATAGAAATGAAAACATGGAATAAATAATGGAACAAAAATTTATTATTTTATATCATAGAATAATGTAAATAAATAATAATCAAATAATGGACCCTAACTCATGTTATAGTGGATATTATTCAATTATGTAAACCAAACCACATGAACTATCCAAATATTTGGATAAAAAACTAACCATATTTTCTCAATCCTCTATTTTCTCTTATATATATCAATACATTTCCCTTATTCATGGGATTCCAATGATGAGAGTGGATAAACCTAATGAGGTTACATAATAGATATTATATATATGATATTATTGGGGGTATCACCAAAATTATAATTTAATTAATTATTAAATTAGTCAATTAAATTGTCAAATTAATCCATCATGAGGATGGACACATGATGATTCCAATAGAATGATAAGATACATTCCACATAGGGTAAAAACATCATCACATATTTAACTAAAACCCAATTTTCCATCCCGATTCCCCATTTAAGAGATAAATTTATTTTTATCATTAAATACTAGTGTACGAGTTAAATATGGAATGAGTGTGTCTTGTTATGACTTAAAACAAAAAACATCATATTATTCAAAATGTTCTATTTAAGAAGGAAAAAATTTTAACATGAACCCTTGAAATAAATATTGAATGGTCTATTGACATGGTCTTCACTTGTGGGAGCATAGTTCTCCCCACATAAAATAGAATTCTAGGTGGTCATAACAAAATAATTACTCACCAATGTCAAGAAAGAGATATCCAACTATTTCCAAAACTAACACAAATTCATGAGATCACACACGTGAGTAGTGAGGTGGTATACCTTTAACTGTTTTTGGGGATAAGATTTATCGTGCCTTTATGATCCCCTCAACATTGATGACCATTTGATGATGAAGAGTGAAAGTCCCTACCACCATAATACAAAAAATATCATATATCAAATATATGGATACCACTGCATTCTATGAGAAAAAATATACGATATACAAGTGAGTATGGATATAGTACATGATGTACTTATAGGGTACATGTTGTGTAACCCTAAGAAAAATCTTTTCTGTGAAATAAACCCCAACATAGAGTGCAGAGATCCACATATGATTCTTAGGTTAGCATAGAAAATGTATAATATTAGAGGTTTTACTTATCTTATATTAGATCCTACAAAGTAATGATAAAATAGAGGAACATGATGAGTGGTATTATTATACCTTCTGTTTCCTAAATAGGTTATGGGTGAATAATGGTATCAAATATTTATTTGTAATTAATTTATCATGTATGCTCATTTTTTGGAAGTCATTAAACCTCTTTTATTGAATGTGTATTCACCAAACCCATAAAATTAGAAAACAAATGGAATTTGGAAATTTTAATTCATTATCCACTAAGAGATAATCCAATGAGAATATATTGAGGATCTATTTTTTGTACCAGAATATATTGAGATTCACTAGATTTTATGGATTTTAATTATGTACTCATAATCACTCTATGCCAAATTAATCTCATTGAAAATGATTTCAGTAAAGGCATGCTGGGTATCTTTGAAAAGTTTCATCAACTCCTCATTTCAAACCATCCTTGACGAATTATTTTGTTGTTTGTAAACATTAAGGTCTCTACCATTTTTCAAGAAATTATGTTTGTATTTTCAGCATAATAATCTGAATTATATTATCTAATTAACAATAAAGTCTACATAAATACCCTCCTATGATATATGGGTGAAAATATGTTACAAAATCTAAGGTGTACGAAATAAAAAATGCTCGAACCAGCTAGAAATATAATCAACCTCAAAAACCCTGTCCGATCATTTGAGGATCATGCTCTCTACTTCATAGATCTCACTGCTTAGATGTTTATATTCTCCATATACAGACCTCGTGTACTTTTTACTCACCTTAATAAACCATGTGGTACACTTCAAAAAATTATCTGTATGAGAAAAAAAGAAAATATATTAATTAATCTTTCAGTTAAAACACTCCTCATATTTATTTCATACTTGAATTTGTGGACTCCTATTAGTGAGGCAACATCACACATATTACCTTTACATAACATCTTCAGAAACAGATGTTATAATACGTAATTAAATTCTAAACACATTTGATTTTATCTTAAATATCTGGATCTATTTAAAACATATGATCAAATATTAATGAATGTGTTTGAGAGTTATTTATATGTAGGATCCTTTTGGTACATTGTAATCCATAGAATTACTATTAAAACCTGGTGAAAAAATACCAATTTTCAAACTCAAAAAAGTTTATACATTATAAATATTTACTCCATTAAAAATTACATAATCTACTACTCGGTCATGCACTTTAATTTAGGGTCGAACAATCCCCATCACGGAACATAGTTCAAAAATATCCTATCACTTTTTTTTACTTCTTTTACATTTGTTAAAAAACTACCTCTTGATCATGTACATTACATTGTAATCGAATGAGCTACTTTAAAAAACATCCATTGTTTAGCCACATACATAACCACATAATATGAGTTTATTAATTCATGATCAACATTACAGAATACATGTATAAACTTCCATTATATATAAGGATATATAGAACCTCAGCATAACCTCTAGTTATTTGATCACACAAATGCGATGAATACTTGAAAAAAATGAAATTGGAAAAAATTGTTCAACTCCTCTTATGAGGATTAATTTTTTATTAATCATATTAATATGTATTCAAAATTATTAAATCATCGCAAAAATTTATTTTTAACAACCATGAAACCAACTTCAATCTCCATCCCAGAACATATTGTTTATAAAAATTTCCCACATTGGGTTTTTGGGAAATCCCTTGTGAAATTAAAAGAAAAACAACCATCATATACCAATAGTAAGAATCATCAATCCATATAATTAAACATGGGATATGTTTAATTTATAAATAAATAGTTTAAAGAGTATCACATTCTATATATTGTACTATAGTTCCCCTTATCTTGATACAATCTACCCCCTCCCCCTCAATTTTTAAGACTCAACACTAACACGACTGACTAGAAAACAATACAATTCTTCCTTGATGATATTATTCTACTAAATTTAACCAAAATTTCTCCAAATTAATAGTACACCCAAGGATAAAGTGTTATATGAACATATCTCAACCAATTACACCCAATTGATCAAATATATCCCTAAAAATAGTTCGAAATAGTCAAATACATGGAAACTGGGGTACATCCAAACCTCCTCAGGTTGAGGGAGGACGTTAAAAAATAAATTTTAACCAATATTTGATAATAAAAAGCATAGATAATTGTTTTTTAACACCCCAAGATTTTAAGAATTTTTTTCCATATAATCATAATATTATGATAGCTTTTATTACACACAACCTTGAGTTTAAGGGAACCACGATAAGATTATAAAAATATTATTATTTAAGGTGTCACTTACAACATAGTAATTAAATTATTACTTTTGAATAATAATAGATGAATTATTAAAATTATATTTTTTAAGAATAAATAAAATAAATTCATTGGTTACAAATTGATTAGAAATGAAAATAGAAATCATTTCAAAGCAAGAAAAATCATTTCCAAAAAACCACTTTTTATGTGCGCAATGTTTTAATATCATAATAATTAAAACTAATCACCATTGGTGAATGATTTTAATGATATTAAAATATTATATATTCAATAAAATTTTATATCACTCATCTAATATATTTCTAGGCATGTGATAAGAATAAATGACATTTTATGCATGTAAACATCATTTTTCCCAGAAACTATTTTCATCACATTTTGTGAAATAAATTTATATTTATTTTTTAAAACTTTTAACTAAGAATTTGAAACAATAACATATTTTTGAAATAAAAATGTTAAAATTATCCTAGATTTAATTTTGTATAATTTTTTTGGGAAAATTAAATTTTCCATGGATTGTGAAAATATGAATTTTATATGAAATATCACTTCATTTAAATCATTTAAAATGATAAATATTATTTTTGAATGGTATAAAATTTTATTATTATTAATAAAATTTATTTCATTATAATAAAATTCTTATTGAATATTTATATTAAAACTTTTCATATATATGAAAACCTTTTCTTTGGAACAAAACCTTTTCACCGAATCTGAGGTATTAATTTGAAATTAAATTATACAATTTATGTGAATTAAATATGGAATATGGGAATAAAAGTTTGTTTCGAGAACAATTAACATTATTTAATAATTCCAAATTTATATTTTATCATAGTTAAGATTAAAATCAGTTAAAATTAGACATCATAGTTAAGGTTAAAATGAGATTATTGTAGGGGGTAAACATAAAATTTAATGGTTAAAATAATTTAAAAACTTAACTATTTCATATTATTCAGATGTATTTGGATAATATCTCATATATGGTAATATAATTATTCATTTTATATCATTTTGTTCTAATAAATTGACATGATATTGTTGTAAAACATAAATAATTTTCAAGTAACCCACTCACAACAATTATGAACAAGAACAACCTCTTCTATCTTATTCTCTCTTCAAAAGAATTTTGGATAAGTGAATCCTTACCCATATCCCTTAATTTCTTCCATTATCATGGAATTGATTCCATTTTGTTATTATGAAACCCTCTTAAAAGGACATTGGTTCAAAACTAAAGAGTTTGTTCGAAGAAGAGGTATCATTATTAGCCGATCATTTTATTTCTTATAAGGCCTCATAAAATTAATAAAAAAATATTAATTGATATAATAATTATCTTGCCTAAATATAAATATTATCTTGTTAATGTAATAAAATTTTTCTATCTCTACTACCATCAAATAGTAATTGAAACCATTGATCTTTTTTACACAAGACAACCACATCACGAACTGGTGGTATGAGTTTTCCATATTCACTTATCATGTATGGATACAATGATTAATTTAAAAAACAAAAAATATTTATATTGGATTTTTAATCCACAACTATACTATTGCAATAATAGTATCACTTAAACATTCTTACCTTCCAATCTATTAAAAAATGATAACGTTGCTTGTGCATACGTGTGGGCTACCATTTCCATGATGAAATGTGCTATTTATCTCATTTGATTTTGAAATATATGGTATTAATAATATATTTAAATAATAATATGATATATATTATATAAAAATTAATATTTTATGTATAATTTTTATATATATTTCTTTTGTTCCATCAATTGAGGAAATAGAAGCAACATTCATTTGATTATTATATATATATATTCCTTATCTAAATATGTATTTAATGAATAGATATTATATTTCTACATTTAATAACATTTTTATGATTATTTAACCACAATAAAAGTATAAGGACAAAAAATACCGAACCAAATCATAGATTAAAAATAAAGCAGTTATTACCTAAAATAGTTATTTTTGAAAGAATTGTTAATTAATGGGAGATAATACTTAATAATTAAATATTATATCATATTATATATATGTATATGGTTGTTTAATAGATTTATAACAAACATATATTTATTATAAAAGAGTTTTGAGAATGTATGAATCAATTCATGACTTGAGGTAAGGGATTTTCATCTAACTTTTATTTTAATCGGAGGCATGCCATATTATTCATGTATTTTTATGTGGTTTATATTTTTCTAATGAATTTATTTTATTATTGTGGTCATTAAAATTTTTGGACATATATTTCAATATCGTTTTCTTTCATTAAAATTTCTTAGGATTCCAAAGCTTCTAAAGTGGATGGGATTATGATACACTCTCATTAATTATCCAGATTGTTTTTGATAATGCTTCCGAGGATGAAAAATTCAGATATATTTCTCAATAAATTTATGAATTTTATCAACATATTTTTGGTTTTTTAAATTAAATATTTTAATTTATTTTTCAAATTATTATGTACTTATGTTTTCCAAAAAAAAATTTATGGGAAAAAACTTCTTTCCCATTTCGGTGAAAAATACATTTTCATCTATTTCCAGGATTTTTGAAACATATTTTCCTGAATAATATTGTTATTTATATATTATTATTTATATTAATTTTACCCATTTTTTACATCTTAATGTTTTTTAAAAGGAACCTCATTTTATCTTTTCTAACTAGGTACTTTTACTTTTTTACCAAAAATGTAAAAAGAAATTTTTTGTTGATTTCTATGACATGAACAACATTTTCAACCATCATGGCCAATAAACTATTCTATGATTAAATAATATGTTTAATAAATTATCTTCAGAAAAATATGAATTAATTAATATTTGTGATTTTTTCATATTTAAATAATTGATATCAAAATTGGAATAATATTTTCCCCAAAATGTTTTAATGATATTTTTAAGGTTTTTCTATTTATTAATTACAACAACCTCAACTTGTTATTATGATTTACTAGGGATATGATCTAATGATATCATCCCTATCGATTCCCCAAATTATTTTTAATTATGATGATAAGATTTTTATGAACCCCATTCTTTTTCCATATGTAATTATATGATGAACTGAAAAAATGTTTATGAAGCATGTTTCATTTAATTTTCATACACAATGATGAAATTATTATGAAACAAATTGTTTTTCCCTACCTTATGATATTATGAGTACTTTATGATCTTTTAGAATAAATATGTATGATTTTCATTATGTGTTGGTAGGGATTGTAATTATATATTCTTATAATGAATTATTTTATGATGAATGTGTCATAGGATAATTAAGGAATGTAGGAGGAGTGAACCTAGTTCAGTAATATATCTTATCCTCTATGATATTCTTGGGAGAGAAACTTTGCAACCACAATGGTTTTGGCATAAATCCTATTACACTATGATTATCTTTTAAAATATCCTTGTACTCTAAGGAAATGAATATTTTTTCTATGTGGTTGATAAAAATCAATGTCTTATACCAAGGTTATGCTCTCGTGGTTAATGTTATTATATTTCATAATTATTCATTTTTTTATAAATTTTCTTGATTCATGAAATGGATCATGATTATGATCTATTATATTTAGGGAATGTGGTTTAAATGTTATTCTCATTTTTTCATATCCTTATAATCATTTCATGTTGATCTCTCCCCTGTTTACTCCTACTGAGAACTTGAGTGAATCCTTCCTTATGTATCCATTCCCTAGGTTATAACTAATGGTATTATATATTATATATCTAACAAGGGTTCTAGTTATAAAGAAATTATTTGGAGATAATTTTTTTAATTATAAACTAGTTGGTTACAAGTCATTGTTTCTAATGACACATAAGCTATAGGATTCTTATGTGGATCGTTATGTAATATAATGAATATTCATATTTATGATATGATATCTACACATAAAATGTTTGTGTATTTATAGTTTTTTTCATGATATCTACCAATTTCTCTTAATTATATACATTCTATAGTTTGACCAGTATTTGTTCGACATTTTCATTAATAAAATTATACTAAATTTCAATATGTTTGGAATAATTTTATGAGAATAATTATTTGTGAGATAAATTTTACGTTTTTATTAAAATATAACACCATAGGATTAGAGAAATAATTAAAAATTTCATTAAATTATTATTTCACAAATAGAAGAATAAAACATTTTTTATCACTAAGATATTTTTTTCTACTATATCACTCAGTGAAGTGACTTTTTCATTGTACTCATCCATTGAAAACATTTACTACCGATAAATAAATCACAACCTGATAATTATTTACACTACACTATATCTCCAACCAAATATCTATAATGAATACAGATAATTTTTTTCTTTTCGTATATAAATGACTAATCAAGTGTTATGTATACCATGTATGTAAATCATGATTATTTTTATAATTTCTATAAGATTATCTATAATTAGGTTACTCTAGAAATAGACATCACAATATATTCCATATATGATTACTTTCTATGTTTCATTCAAACAATTTAAGATTCTAATAGTCCTCCCTTATATAATGTGATAAACTGATTTCCCATCCTCGTGATTTTGAATATTTTTTCATATCATAATAAGAGTAAAAATTCATTTGGAATCAAGCATGATGCAATTCATGCATATCCCAATACAATATTTCTCTTATGATATGAATTCATATATATTGTTTCTTTGATCTTGATCCCCATAAAATATACGAGTTAACTATTAATGAATGTTTCAATATCTAATTTCCTAAAATTAAAAAATTCTTCTATAGATTTATAGTTTCTTCCCCCATAAACTAGTATTTCTAGGATATATTTACTTAAATATTATCATCAATCCAACACATTTTTATTTTTAGCATCTTAAAATAATAATCCTTCTCATCATAACATGTAAATGGGGGTTTCTCATGAACATTGAGAACCTTAATCTATTTTGAAAACCATTGTTTCATGACTTCCTATTTGAAAGACCAGTGGTTGTTCAATGTAAACATATTTTGTGAGAATGCTCCATAAGTATTTTATTTGACATTAATATGATAAATTTTCTTTCCTATTATAATTTCCATATAAAAAATGTGGTTCATTTATTCATGTGAAGCAAATAGATAATTTCATTATTCAAAATCAATGCCCTCAATATTTACATAGCCTTTTAGACCACTAATTGATTTTTTTTGATAATATTTGGATTAACATTGATTTTCGACTTTAGAATCCAATTTATTCTCATCATATTAGGATATTTTCACCATTTAGTAAGATCAAAACATGGGGCTTTCTCTATATGTTATAATTCATACATCATATATTTATTACACGATTAATGTTTTTTTCCACCAATCTATTTCTATTGTTGACAATAGATCCACATAATCAATATTTCCCATTTTCTTATTCCATTTTAGTGGAGATTTGTCTATAATTATGTATGATGGATTAACATATATTATCGTATTCCTTCTCAGAGGTACATATTTTTCTTCTTTTGTAAAAATATTATCATCTAACTTGAATTAAAAGTCTTGATCATCCACAAAACTCTATAAAAATTCCATATTTTCAATGAGTAAATTTTTATTCTCTTATTACTCAAATTTTTTTTTAGTGATTGCGCATATAGAGCTCCTCACAAGTTTATCCTAAATGAATTTTAGATCACTAATCTCATCAATTTTACTCCTTGGTGTTTTGTATCATTTTTTGGTCCATAATCTGTTGACTATCAGAGAAGTAATACTTAATCTAAAACATAATCATAAATTCCCATATTTATCATATTTTTTAGAAGTATAACTTACTTTTAATGACATTAAACTGTTTCAATGAAGGGTTAATTTTTGTACCGCATTTCATATGTGTCCCCCTCATCTAGAAGTCCAAGAAATTATTTATTATAAGTATTAAACATATGATAATCTATCTATTTACAATTGTCGAATGGATTTTAACATTAAACAAGTAATTTTAGGCCTATTTTGTTCAACATTTCATTTATTCATTTAATAAATCGACACTATTATAGATTTTATATATATGTATATTTTTGATTAATTATAGGATTCTAAAGATAATTCATGTTATTAATATTGGTATACTAAATTACTTTATGTAACAACAGTATCATAATTATATATATAATATCATTTGTGATGTTTTTATAATACATTTTTACATATACCATGACCCCTCTCATAATTTTCATAGTCTCTATTAATACATGGTATATAAAATATTTATATTAGAATGGATGATTTTCTATGTTTTATGGGTGAATATGACCAAAACTAAAATTCAATAAGTTTTCTTCATCAGCTATTGTTTGGAGACATGAATTTTCATGAATTTTCACTTAGTAAATAACATTGTATGTTCTCTTTCCTCTGATAGAAGAATAAACAAAAATTCCTTTGATTTAACAACCATTCTAATTAAATTTAACCTCATGACCATAGTTATAAAATTAAATCATAATTAATGTAATACTATATGATTTTAAATTTATTTCCTTTGAAAGGGATATAATTTATTAAATAAATTTCATTTTAAGAAACCTAGATCCACCACAATCCTTGGATATGCTTCCTTAGGCTCTATTCCAAATGAATGGTTGAGATTATATAAAGACCAATAACTTATCTCAATGCTCGTAAAATGTCACTCAATATCCTTAGGGGATTGATCAGACATTCTACTTTGTATACACTAGACCTCATGTTTTAGCCCATTTCTTTTCACCTTTACAACATCGTGTTCCATATGGTCTATAAGGATATCAAGATCTTACCCCAGGAATTGGGATAACATATCATTAATAAATTCCATACACTCTCCCAATAGAAGTGATAAACACACCATGATGTTCCACCTATTATGAATTCCAAGAAAAAACATCTAATTATATGTTAATAAAGAAATTTAATGATCATAATAATTGAACTTATAATTTCATTATTAATATGTAGTGGAAAAACATAGATCAATATTTATTGAAAATAAACCTTAATATCAATTTACAATATGAATACTAATGGAAAAAATCATATATGGGAATCTTAGAAGCACATAAAAACACAAGAAATCCCTATAATTAGGGAAACACACCATTGATACACATCATCAATAAAGAAAAAGAGTAAAAATGGCCTCAAAGGTGAATGAAACATCCTACCTTGAGGATGTTGATTAAATGGGTGTTAGTTCTTCATTTTCTGATGGAACTTTCATTTCCACTTGAAACATGATACACTTACTTCGACACTGTGGGTATGTTTTCATGAACTCCCACTACCCTTTCAAAATCATGATATTCTCTGTATGCTAGGTAATCTTGTATACCGTCATCTCTGTTCTGATGATAGAACTATGTTTGTATATCATCTGATATCTTCTCATATTTCTATTTAGATTGATTTTTTTAAATAGATGGTGGAGTGGGTTTGGATTTCAGTGGGGGAGGAATTCCTCTGGAAATAGGGTGTGGATTTTGAGTCGTGGATAGAGAAATATTCATCTTGAAAATGTCTATGAAACCTAGTTTCATCCTACTGTCACACATGCAAGGATCAACATTGGGTTACTTCCTCATCAAATCATCTAGTGTCCGGGACAGAGGACACTTCTATAACGATTCATCTAGGCACTAATGATGAAACTAATATAGAATTTTATTAAAAAGAGGGATGTACTATGAATCACGATCTATCTCCAGTGCTGAATGATAACTGAAATAGCCCCATTGAGTGTTAGGATGTTACTCATTCGGTCCCGAATGTTGATAATTTGAACTCTCACATAGCTATTCAAGAATGTCTGATGTAATATATGCCTCTACTTTCTGATTTGAAATATAGAGGTTCCATTGGCAGTGCCAGTTGGCCACCTTTTCTCCTCACAGAATCCATAAAGTTCAACAGGTTTATCAGGGGGGAGACCTTTGGTTTTATATGTCTTCATACAACTGATCAATGGTATGGGTGATCCCAAGCCAAATTCATCATGTTCTTATAGGTAAAAATATCATAGAAAGGTGCCAAGTGGCTGATGATGGAGACTCATCCACTTCCAAGGCAGTATCCTATGAGGATGCATTATGCTAAATTTATTGTCCTTCCAAAAGGAAGGGAACTCCGGAACCTAGGAGGCCTATAATAGAACCACTTTTATCAAGGAAACCAAGACCAAGAAGGGATTCCCATGTAATAAATTTAGCTAACCACTTTGAGAGAAAATATTTTAGTATGGACCTGGGGTTAATGATGCACAAATTTATAAAACTATTGAGGGTCAGGGAGACCTCAGTGTGGTATCCAGTGATGAACAATCTGGTCAATTTTTTGGTGACATTAAAGGATAGTTTTATGGTGAATATCTCCATAATAAAAGGAGGTGGAATGGTCTGAAAGGTGATAGGAATGTTTAGAAGGATTATTTATATTTCACCTTCCAATGGAGACAAGATCCATTAAACGTATGACATGAAAGTAGATGAAAGGTATCCCCAATGAATATGGATCTCCTGTTTGGGAAAACTCTATTTTCTACATCACAGTATATTTCAATGTAACCCTTGATGACTCCCAGTGTGATAATATGTGATTTATTAGGCATTCAGAAAACTAAATGTTAGAGGAATCTCTAATGATCAATTCCCCAAATGTGGATTCTGAAGAAATGATGGGAAGGCAGTTGTGTGTGGTCACAAATTCTTTGAAAATTGACTAGTTTAGCAAGAAGGACTACATTATGATAAAAGGATGTAATGTGGGGAAGACCAATAAAGACTAATACAAGAAAACATGGGACTATTTGGCACATATTTTTGAAAACCTCTTATCAAATGGCCTAGGTACACAAGAAACAACTCTTTCTTGGAAATTATTTAGGGATGAAAATTTCATCCACCATAATTTATCCTTTAATAAATTTTTTCTTTATTTTAGTGGCTAATATGCTTTGACAATGCGTGCTCTCACTTCCCCCTTAAAATTTTTTGTAATAAAAATTTAATTTTGAGTGAGGGTGTTGATGAAGAATTCTAATGTTAATGAAGGAAAAAAGGTTGAGCCACATATCAATTCCATAAAGAATGATCTTATATATCAAGGATGACAAAATCAATTTTTGGTTCCTCATGAATGGATTTTAAAATAAATACTCGATAATATATCAAATAAATAAGTTCATTCTAGATTTGCATACCTTATTAAGTCCATCAACGAGACATATTATAAGGTATGACAAAGGAAGGTATTCAAATTCACCAGATTCATTGTTTATTCAAGAATGGATATTAAAGTACTCATCAAATCAATATGAGAACCTATTGTATTGATCTTGGAAATCAATAAAGCATCAATACATCAATGGATAAGATATTAACGAAGGATATGGACTCATTACAATCACTCTAATGTAATATACTGTTAAATGTCCACCATTATGGACAAGTATATTTCTGGTCAAGGGGGTTATTTTGGAAAGGACAATAATTCCACCAATATACCTAAGAATCATTAATAAATTAAGGTTATATTATTAATCCAAAATCACAGAGAGGTTTATAAGGATGATCCCTTATCGCATACCTATAGTACACTTTTTTTCATTGGTATATATTTATTTGATTAAGGAACAATTTAAATTCACTGGATCCACTAGTGATCTAAAAAAATGGATAAATCAGTAACTGATCATGGTAGAAAACATAGACCCCTCATAGACCCATGATAATATCTCAATAAGAAAGATTAATTATTCTTATATATACTAAAAAGTTTCTATTTATGTGTCACTGGATCGGTTAAATCATGAAGTGGTAAGGAGAGAAGAATGGGAGAGTTTTGATGTAATGGGAGTGTCATAAAATGGGATTAGTTCCAGTTGAGTTATAATTAGATTATAGAGAATATTCCAGAGAATTAGAAATTAAAATTCATGTGGTTGATTAATTGAAACAACATTATATGCACACTTGCTAATGATTGGGCCTCACTAACAAGATGGTTGTTCCATTTGTTGGGTTGTGGGAGGGCATTAAAAAGATTATGTGCCTAGAAAACTAACATTTGTAATTCCAGTGCCACACTATGAATAGTGGATCTGAAAAAACTATGTTGTGAGGTATTAAGAACTATTTTTTCCAACTAGACTTCCAATAGGATGCTAGTGGGTTCCACCAGTTGGTCAGTGGATGCCTTCCCACCACCAAAAACCCAACCCTTCCTCAACTTCATCCACCTTCAAAACCTGTACCCTTGAAAACATAGAACTAGATTCTAAAATGACCCAAAAATTTAATTTTGATAAGTAAAAGGTGATTTCATATATTTAAAATATCATACTGTAAATACAATGGTCGATGTTTCAATTCACCCACTCTAATAACTACCCATCCATGAGAATTACATTTAATGGTGGAATAACTCAGTCCACTGATCCTAAACATCTACCTTTAACTCCCAGGTCTCTTATATGATCCATCAATGATTTTATAGAATATGTACTAGTGGTATAATATTTCATTGAAGAAATTTATCACTCTAGCCTATAACCTATATTGTGTGCTTCACATATGATGGTCCAGGCTCTAGATAAACATCCACACACTCGATGAAGTGTATAGGATCATATATATATATATATATATGTTTCTAGTGGAGTGAAATGAAACATTTTATTATTACCTTAATAGAGAGAAATAAGATTAAGATGGTATTTCATTATCCAAACTATATAATCCTCAACCCGATTAGCCACCTGAATGGTGGTATTGGGCTAGGTTTCACTAGTTTTAAGCCCACCTCCCCAAATGCCAAAGGCTAGCTACTAGCAGAAAGGGTGTAAAGAAAGAATGTGGGGAGGAAAAACCCTTTGTGAAAGGATATAATACTTGTTTTAGTAATTATATAAAACATACATCAGAATTATAACAGATTAGTATACTTGAACCAAACCCGATAAAGGAAGAAGAACACACAATATCAATAAAAAATAGTAGAAGTATAACTAAATAATGTAGTGTAAATAAATAAACAAACCATGTAAACCATACCACTTGTAGAATCTAGAACAAATAATGCATCCAATATAGGTCATACATAAAAATATCCAGAAGGGTATCCAATGGAATCCCAAATTACATTATATATATAAGAATACTAATATAGAATAGAAAAATAAAATAGAAAAATTCAACAATGAAAATAACTCAAGGTCCCATTAAAAACTCCCATTCAAAGAAGCACTATGATCTAGCTCCTGAAATAGATCCTTTACATGAATGAAAAAGTATAAAGCCTACACAAAACCTAAAGGGCCCATGTTGGGTGTGAGAACATGTCTTAGTAGGATAAAACCACAGCATGAATACACAATCTGAGTGTTTAAAAGGGAGTGATATAACAAAATAATAAAGCAACACAATTTTTAAATAAAAAAAGACATCTATGGTGTTAAAAAGCCACTGAGAAATCATCATCTTCCTCGACCAATGCTAGAATGTTTGTAGAAAGTAGGATCCTTGGTCCATTACCCTAGGTATCCAATCATATTAAATTTATTGGTGAACCCTTAGGTTAAACCTCAAAATATAAACCCAGTACATCATGCCAACTGATATCTCATGTCCCAAGTAAAACCACTGATGTCTTAAAGGTGTTCCAAAAAAACAATCTTGTCCCTCAGAGCCCTACTCGAAAGCACTACTCAGCTCGAAGACCACCATATAAAGGCACATTGATACCTTTCATCAAATAGAAACCATTGTCATCTCATATCATGATATCCGGAGGAACTATTATATCCATCCAAAAATATAATCCATGGCCAACATAATCAATGAAGAAGAGACTCAGCCCCCATACGATAGCCTCATTACCATCAACTAAAGACTCCTCACCATCTATGTGGATTTCTAAAAAAAATTATCCACAACACATTTCTTATGCCACACTACATGTGGCCTCTACCTACTCATGTGACCAAAACCACCTCATTATTTGAGTCACCCTATGTGAAAATGACTCATGTCAGTGGCTTAGCCATCATGGGTGAGATGAAATAACCATATCAGTTCCTAAGACTGATCCAAACAGAACATTATGACCCTGTGATAGTGTTAATAAATTATGCTGTTCTTAATATTCTTGAACATGGTTCATGCCCTCAACTTGATGGCTTCACCACCCAAACTTATATCCATGATGCCCAACTGATGATTTCATCACATATGTAACCCAGGACAACCCAACCATGTGACCATCATCACTTCAATCTAGATGGAAAAGAGAACCAAATTTCCTCGATCAGGTCCTTTAATTGTTGATGGAATCACATCTGATTGATTATTATCATTTCATACAAATTTACTAATCCAAATAATCATAAAAATACTATTAAAATTAATTTTCCAATTCTATCATACAACTTATATTTATATATGATTCATTTAAAGGAGAAATTATATTTAATATGATTGAATCAATCAATTTAAATAATAAAAATATTCTATATAATTGAATTATCCAATTTATAAATAAATAGAAAATTAATTACAATAAAGAATGCACCGATGCCAATCTTCCCATGGTGTTAAAATACCTCTAATATAGCCTTCCACGTATTAATTGGGTTAAGGCATGTCTAAAATCATCTTATTATGTCTCACAGTCAGTTTTGTAAGAAACAAAGGTGTGTCTGTCAAATACTGGCTGATGCGATAAAATAAGCACCCCTAAATCAACCATGAAAACAAAAAAATACATGAACCACCTAAATTGGACTTGTATACATTGGCATATTCAATAATAATCCATAAATCTAAAATATTTGAGGGAAATTTATTTTCCAATAAATCACCCTCAAATAGGGTAAAACAGTTCAGAAATATTTAGTCGTCCATAAGTAGAAAGATAGAAAATGAAATACTGTTGTGGGATAATCGTTTACAAGATGGTTCTATTGCACCCAATGATGATCAAAACTGAGGTTAGGAGGATCTAGTCCACAACCTAAAAAAGAGGAGGATGGTGACTTCTTCTTTTCTAATTAATGCATCCCATGAGAAAAGATAGATGAAAATTGGTTAAAATGAAAAAAATAGAATGGGGAAAAGGGCAATTTCCTACCATTAATTGGGCCGCCCTGTTATCTAACATGGTTTTCCAAACAATGATAAAACTATGTAGACTAAAATGCATATTTACTTCCTATATGGAACTACCCATGTGGAAAATCACATTTTTTTCTATAACCATGAGCGAATAGTGTGGCAGCCCTTTGTGAAAAACAATAATGGCACTGTGTAGTTTTCTTTCACCTTACACAGTTTATCCAAACCATGAAGATGTTCTATATTATACCAAAAGAGTAGCTGGAAGAGGATGAACATGTTACCCGAAACCATGCACCTTGACCTGTAACTCAAAAATAGGACTTCGAGCCTTCGATGATCTCAGAAGCCATTCCATGCACTCGATGTTTTGAATAAACACGTCAAACTATAAAAAAAAACATGATATAAATATGTTGTAACTCATGTAACTTTGTTCCTATCAATGAAACCAAATTAGGCACCCCCAAAAATTCAAAATATCAAAATGAGAGTGGTTTTGATCCCAATTCAAAATCCCAAGACGTTAAAATCTCACAAAAATAACATTGATCATCCTTGAGCTATAAAAAACATGAATATCGACCCAAACATAGATATCCCATTAGAATTAACCTAGACTACCTTGGTCTAAAGGGGATAGGTCAGCAGCCTCAAGGGGTCTCACCACCATTAAGAGTAACATACCCCTATCATAAAAGACCCAAAAGTATAATCAGTAAATGGTCCATCAACCAACTACTTGGACTCAAGGAACTCTTGTGACACATCATCACTTTTGGCATCATCATGTTTTCCAATTTCATAATACAAATCAATCCTAATCCAACAACGGATTGGTTCCCACCTCGTATCCATGTCACACATGGCACCAAGAAGGTCTAGCATCTCATCAGATGCTCATAACAGTCTCAGGGACACGCAACTCAGCCATATACCACACCACAATGGTGACTAAATACTAATTCACCTCACCAATATACATATCAACTATTATCGATGCTAATAACCTCTTAAAAACACATACCCAATGGTTATTGAATTCCAAAACTATGCGACTCACACATCATATATATCTTCGAATCACCATAACTAGTTTTAACTTACTAACCAGTACCTAGTTAGTCCATGTACATACCTTATTCCCCTTGTGCACCTAAACAATCATAAATAAATAGGTAAATCAAAAAACCTAAATGGAACAAGGTTTCACCAACATCGTACCTCTAACTATTGTTGGTTCATTTGTATTCATAGCCCTTGAGAGCTCCATGACATTCACCTGGCCCAAAACTCGACTTCCTGAAGCCTGAAGTCACTATGGTGCTACACCAGTGACTAGACACTAATCCCACTATTGGGTCCCACTATCTCTTCCATGAACCCCACCTGTAACCAAACCTCAGCTACCCTCACATGGTTTCAATCATGAACTGACTTCAGAAGGTTGAGTCTGCACTGGACCCTGACTATCAGCTATCTGAGAAGGATTTTTTAATACAATTTTGAGAATAACAACCTACCCACATTCAAAAAACTCTTTTAAAGGACCCTCACAATTAGTTTTTACAAGTATTGGATTACCAAAATGAGATAAAATTTTCATTGACCCACATCGAAGTGGTTTACAGATTCCTTGGAATGTCTACCCTACTAGAACTCGTGCCATATTTTCTTCCTTATACCAAACAAATCACCATTGAAATCACCTTTTTTATCTACCTACATCAAGAAAGACCTATCCTCTAGGTTCCCTTCAGCTATGATAGTTTATTTCACTTCCTTTTCGAATGATCATAATCTAAAGATGTTTACCTATGCATGAATTTTGGGCAACAAACTATCCTTAAAGAGTGTCACTCTCAAGGATTCATTACTCACCCTGAAATATCTAAAGATATATAGTTCAATGAATGTAGTTACATATTCCCTGAAAAACTATTATCTCTCTGGAAGGCTCACGATATCTTAATCCCTTTCTCCCCTCATCATCTCTTGAATGAAATTCTCTAAGAACATGCCATCAAAATCATTACAAGCCAGTCCCTCATGACATAAATTATAAACCTAAACAAGTATAAAATGTTTATCATTTCTTATGAGGATATAAATTTCCAATTTGACCATCCTCTCATGAGGTGTCTCATGCCTCTCAAAAATGATCTTCATCACTTCGATCCACATATAAGCCATATGGATACCACCCTTACCCTCAAAAGGCACTTAGTGCTGCCACCAGAACTCTTGATTCGAATAATCCATCGAAATATATACTTCTAAAGAACCCCATAAACTCCATGCATATCCCATACTAGGCTCGATCAAAGTTCCTCATCAATCAATTTCCCAAAAGATGTAAGATCTGAAGGCTGGCTAGCCTATACTAAATATTATACCTAAACCTGTTCCTGATATTTTACCTAATCATATACCGCCTCTTCTATATTCTCATATGTCTAAACCTTTTCATTCCCCTATGGTAATTAGAATTCACCCACCTGATGCTCTATCCATTCAATCATGGAGTAACTCACTCAATACCATCAATGTGGCCAGAAATACCATATTATATATATATATATAACAGACTGGGAAAGTAGTAATATATATATAATGTTTACTAACCTTAACATTTTATATTAAAACTTTTCCACACAATATATCAAAATCATAGCCTACTTACTCGACTTCAATAGATCCAAGTATCAATTTTATATTGAGACACACCCACCCTTACAACCATTTTTTCCTTAATCCAACGACTATGTGACCCAACCTGGTATTCAACATTAGCCCACTCAATAGAACCTAGATCCTTATATAAGATCCAGACCCACTTTATATATAATATCATAATAAATATATATATATATATATATCATAGAATAACACATTCTGTAATAAATTTCAAAATGCGTATGATGATACATAATTAAACAACCTAGTATAGAATAAATAAGAAAAGAATATTTAATATAACAAATACAACTTTCCATATTGGACACAGGTTCAAAGTTATATTCCATATTGTACCAGGACAAGGATAAAAAGATCCCCCTTACCTCACCCAGTTAGGGGATATATATCACAACCATTAAAATTAACATTTGAAAATAAGTAACTCTAGGTTGAAATGAAACCAACCATAAAATGAAAAAAATACAATGGAAATTAACATCCATTTTATCTTGGTCCATTCCCCATGCATGGGGATGTAGGAACCCAAGAATGATCTCTAAAACCACTTTTGACCACATCCTAATCTATATATTCCCATAATAGTAATAATAAGACATGAAGAAAAGGAAAGAAAAATAAATCTCAACCTCATTAGTAGCCAGCTTAACACAGCTACTAAATCCCATTGAAGAACCACTTCAATGACCCTCATAACATTAATGACCCAATTAGACTCCCTAACTATATTATGAGGTTGGATTCTATTGGACTTAGGCACACCTCCCCAAAAGTGATATACTTCCGAGTATAAGTGAGGGTGTAAATAAATAATGAGTGGAGGATATACCATATAGGAAAAATATAATTATTTTATGGGTATTTATATATTATATATAGTGGAAGAATATATACTCCTTAGACTCAAACCAGATCCAACAAAAGAGGAAACACATTCAATTTTTAATAAAAAATAGCAGAAGAAAACCTGGATAATTAAGGATAAATAAATAAAAGTACCATGTAAACCATGCAAGGTGAAGAAACTAAAAAAGAATGCATCCAATGGAGATCATACATATCAATATCCGTAAAGGTGCCCAATAGATGGACATAATAAACTACATTCATAGGGATGGTGATAAATAAAATAATACTAAATAGAAAACTCCAAACAAGGAAAAAATTTATGGAGCCATTCCCACAACCCATTCAAAGCGTCACTATGATCTTGCTCTTGAGGCTGATTCATTAGATAAGAAAAAAATCATAAAGTCTACACACGTCCCTAACTGAATGTACAGGGTGTGAGAAAATGTATCTGGATGATCCAACCCATGTTTTCATACCCAATATTATTTTTTAAGGAGTGATATAATAAAATAATAAATCAACACGTATATAAAATAAAAAAAAAGACTTACTTGGTTCTCAAAAGACACTATGAACTCATCACCTAACTCAGCCAGTGAAAATATACATAAAAAGGGGGGATCTTTGGACCATGGCCTAGGGTATCCACTGATATCAAATGAAAAGTTGAAACCTTATGTTCGAACTGAAAATAATAACCCATAACCTCATGGAAACTGATGCCTCTTGTCCCAAATAATACCACTGACGTCCACAAGGTATGCACAAGAAAAAAATCCTATCCCATAGAACCCTTCTAAAATCAATCTTCATCTCAAATTCCATCATTCAGAGGAACATCAATACATGTCCTCAAATAGAGGCCACTAATGGATAATAATAGGACGTGGTGAGGAATGTTGATATTTATCTTCTAATATATGTCTAGGTCTAACTAACTCGATCACAACGAGCCTTAGCCCCCAAAGGATAGACACATCACTATTAACTGAAAACTACACTTAAACTACATAGATTTCTATGACAATCACCAAAAATAAATTTCTTTATGTAGTAAAAACAAGGGCCTCTACCCACTCATGTTGTCAGAAACATGTCATCATTTGAGTCGACCTATGTGAAAATGTCTTATCTCACTTCTTTGGCCATAACGGTTGAGTGTAAATCTCTAAATTAGTACCTAATTCACATACTATTGTAAAATCAGTCTACTATGATAATTTCACTAAATTATTATGGACTTTCCATCCCCGAACATAGTTCGTGACCTCAACTAGATGACCATTCCACCCCAACCTGCATCCATGACACAAAACTAGTGATTTTATCTACCATGTATCCCGGGTCAAGCCCAAGAAGTTGACCAAGATTTCCTTAATCATAATTCCCAAGACCTACCAATTTTCACAACCATATCCTATCATGATTTCAAGTATTCCATCTCATGCATTACTAGAATTTTATATAAATAAACATATCCAAATAAGCATAACAAATCAACCAAAGTTTAATAGTTCAATTACATCTAACCACACAGATATATATATATATATATATATATATGACTCTATTCAAGGAGAAATTCAATTTAATATGATTGAATTGATAAATTTAAATAACTATAAGAAATAAATAGAAATAAATTATCCTATTTCAATTAAACAAAAATAATTAAAACAAAAACACAACATAACCTATCTGCCAAATATATTCAGAAGTATCTATCCCATCCAGGCACTTATGTATAGGGTTAGGGAACTATTAATGGCATCCCATGTAGTCTCATAATCAATTTAATATGAAACAATGGGGTCTCACTCAAATATCAATCGGTACGCAAAAAAGCAGACCCCTTGATTGCCTATAAGAACACAAAGAAGAGGATGAACCACATACCATAGAATCATAGATTTAGGAATGTCTAGTTTTAGGCTCTAATATAAGGATAATTGAGAGAAATTGATTTTTCCATTGAGAACCATGAAAATATGGTAAAATGGACCAGAAGGATTTTTTAGACCGTCAGGCATAAGAAAAAAAAAGAGATGAAAGGGTGAGATAAGCTTTACCAAGACGGTTCTATTTCACCCGACAGTGACCAAAATGGAGGTTGAACTGATGATCTAGGCCACACCCTAGAGGGGATGATGTGGGGAGTCCTTCCCCACTATTGTGCAGGATTCCTGGAAGAAGAGAATGTAAAAATTGGAGAAAAAATAAAAACTAATTGAGGGGTAAAGGATAATTGTTTACCATTAATGTGGCTACCGGGTAAGCTATCATGGTATTCTGAACTGTATACAAACCATGCTAGCTATAGTGAATAGGTATTTCCTATATGGAACTACTCACAATACATACCACATTGTTTTCTCTAACAATGCACAAACCATTCGATAGGGCTATACTAAATACTATAGTGGTGTCACACGGACATGCGACGCCCGACATATATTACCCAAACTGTGCAGTAGTTCAAAATCAAGCCACATGGTCAGTTGGAATATGCCACAAAATTTACCCTAAATTGTGATCCATGACCTACAACTCCAAAATAGTCTTCTAGGCCCCTGATTCCCTTCAAACACTTTTCCAACAACCATGTTTTTGGTTAATCCCCAAATACAATCTAAAAACCTGATATCATGCTGAAGGAGCTCTCCAAATTTGGTACTGATCATCAAAAAAGGAACCCCATGTACTTCAAAAGATCCAAATGGGAGAGGATTTTAACCTAATTCAAAAACATCAGATATTACACCAACACACCGAGTGATCTTAAATGGTCCAATATTGCCTGGACATTACATTCCCTAGATTCCAAAAAACATTGATGGAATAATCGAGGAGTCACTCTAAAAAAACCTAGTTTCCAAAAGAAAAATCCAATGGTATCTTGTGGTTGGAATAATACATATATATACTCTAACCAATTATTAACCTCCTCTAAAGCATGTTTACTCTCTTAAAGGTCTCATGTACAAAATTGGGCTACACAAATGCCCCCTCCCCATCCTTGTGTCAACAAAACAACCTATGAAATGGCCTACTATAAAGATCCTCAAATTTTCCCATATGAATACAATAATAGTAACGTTTGTTTAATGTGACCTCAACTAGGTCATGGTGATCATCCCATGATATACTATAGTCTATGGTGCACACCTATGGAGTATCCTATAATGATTTAATCACCCACTAAGATAGTACATCTGTAAAAAGATGTTTCACTTTACTAAATCTCAACAAAATTTATAAAATCATTTAATTTTTTTGAATTATTTGACACAATTTGTGAATATATTTAATATAAAATACTCTTGGAAACTCTATTAATGTGTAATATCTTGTGGACTTACATGTTTACCATCCCATCTACTGAGTTATTATCATCGATCAATATGAAATGGAATGATTTTGTTAGCTGATTGATAATCATCCGTATTATTTCAAGGATCCACATGGTCTTTGGGCTATCACAAAGTCCATCATGGTGTGCTCAAACATCTCCATGGGTACTAGAAGTGGATGGATCAGAGCACCTGGATGCTAGTGCTTATATTTTATTCATTTAGAAGGAGAGACACCATGAATCAAATTTGGAAATGTCTCTCCAGATTCCAAGTCAGATGTTCTAATTCTTAATGTCATGGTATATCTTTATCACTCTATTATATACTTCATAACTAGAGGTATGGAAGTGTCTCACCGCATTTTCCCTGAAAAAAGTGGCGTATACCACTCCCACAACTATAAGGACCACATAATATCCCTCTAATGACCACATAGGTATCAGATCACCAACCACAAGTTTTACCACATCATAGAACACCAAAGTTCAACTTCTTTTATAGATATTAGCTAGTCCACTAAATAATATGTGACCACTAGTGGAGAACATGTCATTGATCCCTGGTCCTCAAAATCATACATCCTCAAATCTTCCAAAAATATCATTTAGCTCCTTTGTACCTATCAAGTCTATTCACTGTGCACTTGATACAAAAGCATGATATGGTTAGAATTTTTTTTTATGGAATAAACTTTACCTAATGTATAACACATTTCAGATTCAAATGTCTATTTGTGGCCAAATATATAAATTTTGCGTAGATTGTGGACCCGATATGTGAAGAAATAGTGAAGGATATAGTGATTATTATAGATAAAAAACGTCTATCCAAAGATATATTACCATTATAACTTACAATAAAGGACCAAAACTTCCAAATTCATGTCATGGGGAGGATAGTTAAACTCAAGGAGTCTCAACAGACATGATCCATAAGCTACTACCAATTCGATCTACATTACTAATACTCTGAACCCATTTCTGGATTAATCTAAATAAACAATATAAACAATATCTGACTTGAGATGTAACAATATAAGTGTTATAGTCAACCTCTTCTTTATCTTAATAAATGAATCTTCATGCTAGACTTACCATGGGAACTCCACTCCCGTTTTCTTTAGAGCAATTATGGGTGCTGATGAGTGAGATAAGCCTTGTATAAAATGTTAGTATAATCCCACTAAACCTATAATGGTAGTGATCTTGAATGCATTTAGGGGAAATTTCTAGAATATCACTACATATAATTTCTTCAGGTCCATGGACATACTAGACTCACCCTATTCTAGAAGTATTTCACTTATTGAATCCAAAGGATTGATTTTGATAGCTAAGCATAATGATGATGTGGTCAAAGTGTACTTAAGACAATCATGATATTTCTCAAATGAAGTTTCATGGTTTTTGATTTGATGAGCATTTTATAAATGAATTCCAAGATGAATAAGTAAATATATGGGTAGAATATATTTTTCATGAGATTCATGTACAACAACAGTGTATTCATCAATTCAAATGTTGTCACTAAGTCCACATTTGGCTCATAACCTCTCTAAAACGCCCACATATGGATGTACTCTTCTCTATCCAAGAAATAGTGATATCATGTTCAGAGGTAAATATTGGAGAAACACCAGGCTCCCCATAACTATTCAATTATATGGTAGATCCTGGGAACATGACTTCTATTCATCAATGTCACCGCATTTAGCATTAAATGATCAATACACAGCTGATGATTTTCATCTTATTTTAAAAACAAGACAGTTGTTCCCTACTTTTAATTACTTAGCCTAATAAAACCATTCTCCTCAATATATTTGAGCTGAGCATTGAGATCATTATACTAATAAGGTGTCTTATGATAATGGGGTATAAAAGATGGATACCCAACTGTCATGAGATCAAACTCAACGTCATCTCTTATATAAAGGAATGTCTTATGAAGTAATCTAGCAATAAATTTATATAGCGATCCAAAACCGTTGAAAAATTCATGGGGAGACCACTAATCCAACTGAAATAGCCAATCCTAATGTCTACGATATGATCATACCAAGATTTTTAATTTTGGAGAAACCCTTACTTATCTGTACTATCATTATTGGGTTATTAAATAATTCTCTCTATTGAGTGATGTAAGGGATACCTGTGTCTAACAGTAATCAATTTGATCTTAGAAGATAGTAAACTAGTGCATTTAATAGATTATAAAAAATAGTTTCAAATCTAGAATAATGAAAACCTATCGATTCACATAACTATCAATGACTATCATAATCTCATTGAATTGATGAAGATGTAATAATTTCATTCCCAATGAAGTATCAAAGGAAAGTAAGTCATAAGTTAAGATGATTGACAAATATATTTAAAAAAGGTCATTTGCAGTGATAATGGAATGGGATATACTAATATCAAAAAAACAAAATTTGTAAAAAACATATAATTGATCAATATCATACCTTGAATAGTAGCAGGCCCCTCACCACCATCTACTAGATTCCAATCCACCACATAAACTTAGTCTTTATCAACTCTTTTACCCTATCCCTAAGATGCATGACCCATCCATGTTTTCATATATATAGAATAAAATTGAGGAAATTGGATAAATCCGTAGTTAATCGATTATATATATCTTCCACCCCTATATATCCCATTGCTATGAAGCTCTAGAGTAAATAGAGTAGAGGTTCCCCATCTCACCACAACACTGACACTTTTTGTAAGGTTTTGTATTAAACATGAGATAATATCTTACATCAGCACAATTAAATTACTATGGAACTCTTAATAAGGTATTCAAGAATACATACTATCTTCCACCTATATACTATGATTTAGTTTCACATCTCTATATTTCCTCTTCCATTATCCAAAACATTCACACACCGCCCCCATAAGATGTTCACCCAACTGATTACTGATGGGTAGAAGAATAAAAGCTATTTAATCTTCCTATTGTAATTTCTCAATAGTCAAGAAATTAAACAGAACCTAATTGTATATCATTTTATAAAATCACCTAACATGTAATTTTATGTGGGGATTTCGATAGATCTCAAACATCCTATCCCTATAAGACTCATTTTTATCCAAGAGAGAATACAAAAGTGTGGCTCAGTAAAATGAGTGCAGTATTAAGATACCATCATGGATCCATATTGTAGATCGATAGAAGCCTGCACTTAGTTTAGATTCATCATATCTGGAAATAACATATTAAAGGAATGACCATTTAAATACTCCGTATAGAGACCCCAACTCCTTCTAGACATTCCCAATATGGCCCACAACATCCTAGAAAGTCCTTGTAACATGAAGGATTCCATATTCATATTCATTTCCATAGGTTTCTCAATGAGGTCATAGAAACACTTGATGATAATTATCTTATCATCTTCATCATAAAACCCTACATTTACCTAAAACATTTGATGACTATGGTTTTTGAAGTCTTTATCATAGTTGATGATGTACCATAGTGACCCTCTTCCCTATGAAAGAATAAGAGGAAGGAAACATGGATGAGTAAATCTTTTTCTCATATACTAGTGGAGATAGATTGAGAGAATTATCTTATTCAACATAATGTTAAGTAGGTGGTAGTAAGGTTTTATCCTCCCAAATAGGATAATCAGTCTTATTTGAGGTGTTATATTCTAAAATTAAAAGAAAACATTTTAAAAAATTAATCTCATTTGGACATATCCCAATCAGTCTATGTGATCACCCATTTTTTCTAAATTGAGTCTACACATAAACAAATTTATATCCCTCATAGCACTTGGTAATGTCTTTATCCATCCAAATCATTTACATTCATATATATATTTAAAACATCATAGAATTATCAGGTTCAACTAATCAAACCCATCAGATATATGACAATATCATAGAAAAAAATATACCATTCAATAAAAATTAGTTGTCCTCCCAAAACAAATAATAGATAAAATAAAGTTATATTCAAGAACTATTATGTACCGCATGGTAGGAATACATATATCATCTGACCCTACATTCTCAATTGTGATTCATGAATTCAAAAAAATAACCTAAAATAGTAAAAAAAATCCCACAAATGGAAACTCAGAGGTTTGTAATACATGATCCAGCTAGGAACATGGCCACTCACCAACCCACCCACACATCCTATATACTTTATAAAATTTCATAGGTAAGACCAAATAATATAAGAGAAATATACAATGATACCAATTCGTGACACGCCAAATAGAACAACTAGGTCGAATTTGGAATGCTTAAAGACATCATGTGTGCCTACGCATAAACAAAAGGATGAAAACTACCATGAAGGGTCTGAGAAACATCATGGGGATAATATACCATCAGTATCATATAATTTTTACAATAATTAAGATGCACATATAAACTCATAATAATCAATAGTAATCCATGTGCACCTTTCCCTTTTGTAGATCAATATACACTATGTCTACATGTGTATCAAAATTATAATAATAGGTGTGTGAAATAAAACCCCACCATACATCCCTTATACATCCTAAAAAATTGTAAAGATGTTTAATCAAGGAATAAAATGATAAAAATAACAATTCTATAAACATAGAAATAACCTGTTAATAGCCTATTTTCTAACCATGCGAGTGTAGGTTTTGGGTGTAGTAGAAGCATACTATGGGTCATCCCCAAATTTTCTTTTTCACATTATCAAATATTAATATATGATTTAAACGATGATAAATGTTAGTATAAATGGAATCGAATCATATAAATCATAAAATCAAAATAATTTCTAATGAAATCGAAGTATCGTTACATATTATTTATAATTAATTTAATTAATCAAATAATAATCTTCTGTAAAATTTTATTAATTGTTGGATCTAACCATAGATCCACTTTGTAATGTCATGTATTTGTAGGAATAAAGAATATATCCCCAGTAGTGGTGATCCAATACTTATTCCTCAAATCTCTTAATGTCCGTGTAAGAATCTAAATGATCTACTACAGACGATCATAACACTTTAATTTTTCTCTTTTGATATCCTCAAGAATTTATTCTAATGAGATCCCAATGATCTCTTTAGTATTGAGATTTATAGGTGGAGGAATATTTATATCCACTAATGGGATTGTTCTTAGAGGGAGTTACCGCTATGTCTTGAGAGGATTTCTCCCACTATCGTTCTAAAAAACCCAAAATAAAATTGGATCGATAAAAAATAATATAATTTACTTTATATAATATTTGGGTTTAGAAATAAATATTTTCACATGTTCTGTTTAATATTTTTTAAACGCTTGGAGAACCCCGTGTCCTAAATAAAGTTTCATTATTATTTCCATGATATTCACAAAAACATGTGAATTAAATTAAATAGTAATTAAAAAAATATTATTCAATATAAATTATTCCACACTAGACCTATAAACTCTGCCTTCCATTCCTCCAAAATATTTATCAAGCCTTGAATAATAACAATTTATTTAATAATATATAACACTGCATTATTCACTAAAAAATAAATAAATTTCATATTCACTATATTGAAAATTCGAATTTATTGAATATTCATCTTCTATTATATTCTCTCGAATAACTGGTGAAAAAATATATGTGATCAGGAAAACATGAATAATTTATAATACATGTGTGTGAAGAATATTTATTCAAAATTTTAAATATTTAATAATAATATAATATTTAATCTATAATTATGGATACGTTAGTGTTTGACTGTATAGGGATATTCATTAGTGGCAATAAGTGAAGCATCATATAGTCCAAGGCTAGCATCTAGGAACAAGAAAATGAGCCCATAAAGTAATAATTTAGTGCCAATACTAACTTATACATTATAAGGATTACCTATGTGTAGTATTATCCACTTAACGTGATATAACCAGTCACAATGGTTGCATGCCGGTGCAATCAACCGGTGTGCTTGATATCTCTTTCCTTGACTTTTGAGAAATTGAACTTTTCTATAGAAAACCCTTCTCATATACTTATTTAGGATTTATAATTTCAAACAATGGTCTTGAGATATCAACTAAAATTAATGAATAGAAGGGAAAATAATTTCTTAGATTATTCATTATTAAAATATTATTCGTGACACACCCAATGTATCCAACCACATTATGAATATATGTCCTCATAGTTTTTATCAATACAAAAAAGTACATTACTTATAATAATCATCAATAATAATCATAAAGTATAAAGGCCAATACAAGTGTCCACATATAGGAACATCCAATGAAGCAAATAAAATCATATTTCCAACTAGGAGTTCTCATTCTCATATTATCAAAACCAAGATATTATCATCGGTGTACAATATGAGAAGGTGCCTAAATGTCCGGTGAGCCTCTACCCAGATTTACCATGTCTTTTTTATCCGTCAAATTAAATATTCAAACAACTGAAAATATATTTCAGAATTGTGTCTTAACATTTTTGGGTTCTTATTATAGCGAGGAGAATATATGACCTTTTAGCTCTGCTGCTACTCATAACACATTATCGTATACTATGTTACATAGATGGAAAACAATGATTTGATAAGGAATTTATAAATACTATAAACAATGAATACATGTTATTATAATGTAAAATGTTATTTTTTATAGGTAACCAACTCTAATATGGCCAAACTTAAACTGTAGACGACTTATTCCAACCATCAGCCGTCTTTCTCACTCATGATAATCATGCTTCTGGTGATATAGAATTTTTTCAAGGGGTCTTCCATTTTCAATTCCATTGATCATATTCTTAACAATACATACCCCCACTGATAAAAATTCCTCAATAGGTGATACATCCAGAGTATATTGTTTCATTGTTTTTGTGACCTTGGATATTTTACAACATCCATCGCTGGAGTGTTATGGCAACACATTTTGGTAGGGTCTTTACTTCTAGGTTCTTCATCAAGCTCCTAGAAATTTTTATATATCCAAAAGGATTACTTATATTTACTAAAAGTATCTATATATTCATTCTCCATTATAGAATTAGTGACAACTAGCAGATTTGAACTCTTATCTCTCACATCTTATCTGTTGAGATAGAAAACAAATGATGATTGTGATGTCAGATCATTCTGATCTAACTAAAAAATAGCATCAGTATAACCCTAGTTGACTAGTTCCTCGTGTCCACCTAAAAATAAGAACATATAATTATCTCTTCTCAGATAAATTAGGTCATCCTTACCATCAGAAAAATTTCATTTTCTTGGATTAGCATGAAATCTTCCTACCATGCTCAATGCATAGGAAACAAAAAGTCTAGTACATATCATGACATACATGATTGATCATATTTGTGAATCTTATGAGATATTAATAATTATATATTTTTCCTATTATTATTGAGGATATATTATCATTGAAAGATATGAACCGTATGAAAGTAGAACCAATACCCTTTTGGATTGTTTATACTGAATATCTTTAGTATATGGTCGATATATATACTTTTACATAGTATAAGGAGCCTCTTGGATCTATTAAAAATGATCTTGATCCCTATTATATATGATGATTCACCAATTTCCTTTATGAAGAAACATTTTTTAACTAGTCATAAATGTAATAAAAGACTGATATTTCATTTTCAATAAGTAATATGTCATCAACATATACTTCTTGGATAATGACTACATTTCCAAAAAACCAATTGTAAGAACATGGATCAAATACATTATTAATGAATGAAAATTCATTTATTTATTAATCAAATAATTTTTTCCTGGTTTGGTTTCTTTCATCAGTCCTTAAAGATTTATTATCAACTTAGAAATATTTTTGTAATTACATAGAGTCATAAATCAATTTGGTTATATCAAATACACATCTTCTTGATGGTTGTAATTATAGAATGTAGTTTGGACATCCAAATTCCAAATATCATAGTCATGGTATGCTTTAATAGAATGTATAATTCTAAGGGTCTTAAACATTGAAATTTTGGGAAAAGGTCCCATTATTATCATTTAATAGACGATGTTTAAACCCTTTAGTCACTAGCCTTTCTTTATATATATATATATATACTTTACCTTCCATGCCTAGTTTTCTCTTGAATACCCATTTTCACCCTAAATAGTTTACATGAACTGGTGCATCTACTAGAACCCAGACTTGAGTATGATACATTGATTCCATTTCAGAATTTATGTATTCTTTCCATTGTTTAGTATCCATGATTTCTAATCCCTCATTGTGATATATATTTTCATAATTTTCAACTAATAGCGAGTAACCATATTTGGTACCTAAAAACCATATGTCTATTATTCTCTTACCACTATTGTGAACCTATATAGTACATCTATTTCAAGATCTTCTTCGTCCAAGGGACATATGGAACATATTACTATACAAACTCCTATGTATTTTGATCATCAACTTCATTGATGTCAATATATTCCCCAATATTGCTATTGTGCATGTGACCTTTCTCAAGAAAGAAATATTCTTTGGAGATATTCAATTCCTTTTATGAGGGGTAGTATAGGTAGCATCCATTTGTTTCCATGTGATACCTTATAAAGATTGAATTCATGCCCTAGGGTTCAATTTTGATTCCTAGAAAGGTCATAACAAACACCGACAACAAAATTCATTTGTATTTGAATAAATAGGTCTCTCCCCACTCCCAAACTCAAATGGAATTAAATTTTCTTCTTTAGTTTTTACATGATGTAATGTGTAAACAATAATTTGAAATTCATATCCCAAAAAGGATAATGGAAGATCTTCATGACTCATGATAAACCATACCGTGTCTAATAATGTACAATTATTCCTTTCACTAACATAATTACACTATGGTTTTTTGGGTTGAGAGAGTTGAGGTAGAATCCAAAACACTTGTAGAATTCAATAAACTATTATTTAAATATCCACAATGATGATCTTATCAAAACTTCTTCATAATATTCCCATGTTGATTATCTACGGAATAAATAAATTACATGAATTTCTCAAAGGACTATGACTTATACCATATGAAGTAGATGTATCAATATATACTCAAGTCATCAATAAATGTTATGATGTAAGAAAAACCGCATCTAGATTATACTGGATATGTTACACACACATATGTTTGTACTACTCCTAGAAGCTATATGACCCTTTTAACTTATCCACCAAATGAAAGTTTGATAATTTTTCTTCGTAAGCAAGCATGAAATATCTCATGTGGTTTTAGCACAGATGAGACTAAATCACCATATTCACACTGTCTTTTGAAATTCTTCTTGACGATTCCACAACTGGTGTTATATTATTTTTGTTAACATGATTCATTATATATTCCAATACTTGGGTTTTTTAATATAATACATATAAAAATGTTTTAAATGTTCCATATCATAACATATGTTGTCTTTTTAAAATATTTCATTATTTCCAATCCTGAAAATATACCCACTTGTATCTAGGCATGATACAGAAATTAAATTCTTGGTAATAATTGGTATATAATAAAATTGTTTTGAAAACAAAATTATTAGTGTCAGTAATGAATGGTTTGGTGTCTAATGGATATAGAATATTGTCTTACACCATTAAAAGTTATCAAATCCACCGATCAAATAGAAATATTTCAGAATCTACTTTTTTTCATTCATTTGGTTACAGATGTTAGAACCAAAAGCTATATGTAATACCCAATGTGGAAATATTGAAATATTACACTCAAAAAATGATATAAAATTCTGGTTCCCCTTTCCTAGGGCTATAATTTCACATCTAATGTCTAGGATTTCAACATTAAAATATACTTCGTCCATTTCCTTTCCTTTAATCTGAATATTCCTCTTCCTGGTAGGATGATACTGAGGAGGGTTAGACATTTTTTGAGTTTGGGGACCCTTCACCATGTTTTCATTTTCTTATTCACCATAAGGACCATGGGTTTATCGCACCCTATGTACTTATCCCCTTAGAAAATGAAATAAAAACATCAAAAAGACTCTTAATTATTTATGAAATTATGATAAAGAATAGATTTGGAGAAGGTCTCAATCAATTTTGATTATATGCGATCCATATGAAAAACATCCAAGAATTTAATCCCAAATATGTATAAATATTAAATTACCTAATAATATTTACGAAATTATTCCAAGTGAGAATAGAGAATCCAATCATAGTTGTAAAAAGTCATTGGAGGTTTTGAATCTATCTTTTATCTCCTTCTCTGGATAGAGATCCCGAAGGTGAGACACCATTCTATATGAATCTATTTCCTATTGTTTTTTTAGAAGCTCATTTGTCATGGGTTAAATAATTAAACAATTAAAATATATATAATGGTTAAATGTTTCATATAGAGACACAACTCTTCACTAAAATCCACATTTCTTGTCACGTCGATAATTTGTTCTTCCGACTCATTCAATTTTCTTTCAGGAAAAATAATAATATGTATGAGCCTTTTCCACTCAGGGAAATTTTTTCCGTGAGAATTTTTGGCTTCTCAAGTATGGTTTTCAATAATATTTTGGAATTAATTTATTCTTGTTTCAATAATTATTATGGGAAAAATTAAATTTCTTTATCTGATAAAATTTAGATAGATAAATTTATATTATATTTATTAATCTCTAATGATTTTATAATAAATCAATAAGTCTTATCATCATCGTCATAATATCATATTTGTTGGAAATTATAATGGAAAGGATCCATATTCCCCTTCTCAGTACGCCAACATTGGTTGGTCAAGAAGCTTCAATGGTTTTATTTAATCATTCCAAATTTCAAATGCATTAACTCAAAATTCCATAATTTGTTGAGTGGACTTCCCATTCCACAAATCCTTAAATTTTATGTTTTCACCTATATATTCTCTTTTACACCATGTTAAAAATCATCAATAAACCTTTTTTGAGTACTAACTTAAGTCCACCTCATATTTCATGATTTAATTCTCTAATAATTGAAAGCATCCCAACATTGGCTTGTCAAGCACTTTGAAATACTGTTTTAATTTAGCTTATGTAGTGGAAGGATATTACGACATATTATATATTATTTAATGATTTTCTATTTTATGCATAAATTACAATTTATTATATTTTCACATGATTATTAATATTACATGGATTTACTTTTGTGATTAAACATGTATTAGAAAATATTTATACATAACAATTTTTTTAGCTATATCTTTCATTCTAGTTAATTTCATTAACACCCTAGATCATGATAATAAATACATATGAAATATCCATTAAACCTGATAGGAATAAAATAATAAATATGTATGATCATGATATTTTACAAATGGATATTTTACCTAGGGGCTCATAAAGTAATAGTAAATGTTGATTAAAATCACATTGATCCAATTTATGGAACATGTTAACTATTTTCACATGTCCACCTATGTATCTTTCATAGATTAGTTTCCCCTAATCTCTAAACTTGAAACACCTCATTTTTCTTGGGAGCTCCATCCATTACATATGATTTAACTCACATGAATTAGAGGGGAGTAGTTTTCTCATAAAAGAAACCATTGGCATGATGGCATGTACATACTGAGATGAGATAGGACACATGAAACAACAATTTAATTTAAAATTAAATTATACGAAACAAATCATATACAATGATCTTGTCCATTCTCATGATCTTCCACATGTATGAAAAAAATTAAGCATTTATTAAAACTAGAATTGAATTCTTAATCTTTATTATTTATGATATAAAAAACTTGAATCAATTAATTATAATATTTAATTAATCGATTATATTATATTAATTTTCATCTAAATTTCAATGAGATTCACAAGCATCAATATTCTAAACAAGTTTAGAAAAAATATTTTAAATTAACCATGTACATAAATTTAGTTTTGTGGTAACATGGCGAATACCCATCTAAATATACCCAACATGTATTATAATTGTATATAGTTTACTATTGTGACATACAACATAAATGACTTATCATGTATATTCATGGCGTCTACTATCAACATAATGATTAAAAGTATTACATTATTTTTTATAATCTATTATTCCCAAATGCACAGAGAGTAATATCTGTCATACCATTCACACATGTTCTGCAAATATAAACATTATGTAAAAATTAATTAATTTTTAATATAAATACATTAAAACCCATATAATGAAGTACAATATCAACTAATTGACTATATAAATGAACATTTAAATAAGATTTATATATTATAATAAATGAATTTTATTTGTGTGTAATTTAGAATAAGTGTATGGTGTGTAAAATCATCCAACACGATATATATGTCTCTCACCATATATCCAAGGTACATGCACGTGGATTCTTTGGGTAAAGTATGCCATGAAAAAATTGGAGTCCATTGCAAGATAAATGGATTCACAATGTGTGGTCTCTGAGTTTCGTGGTAACTAGTTAGGTAGGTTGTGAATAAAAATACATGACATATCTATGAATTAAATTACCTCAAGCTATGCATGTGGGAACATGGGTTATAGTATAGATAAATGGGTTCTTGTCCAACTTAGTCAAATAATGGTGTAAGAAACTAAATGAACCTCCTATAGTAAATGAACATGGTTTGAATGAATTCTAAATTAATTCTGAGTCCATTGAAAACTATTAAATGATGTGTAACTCCAGTTACATTATGTGTAGTATTGTGTTATACAACTAGAACCCTCATAAACTCCAGAGTAGTTCTCCAATTTTATTTCACTCAAAAAAAATTAATTGTTTTTATCAGTTATATCAACAATGATAGGGGAATATCTACATCTCAAAATTCTTAGTATAGAAATATAAAAAATGAATTTATAAATGAATTTAAAATATGTAAATCAATCAATGATATTTTAAATAATTATAAATAATTTTGGGACCACTCTAGTACAACTTTTAGGTTCTTGGAATAGTGGAACTGTATTATGGTTCATGCCCTAAATTTATTTCTTTCATAATTAATGATCAATACAACACTGAATTGAAATTGAATTTCATGATCAAAAAATTTGAATCAAATAAAAAAGAATCGGTATAAAATTACAGAACCAAGGCTAATATAATCCCATAGTATTTATAATTAATTCAATAAATTAAATAATTAACCATCATGAATTATTTATTCAGTAATGGGTCTAAAAATAGATCTACATATTACAGTCACTGTGTTTGTAGTAATGAAGAGAAGGTTCCCTCTAATGGCGACCCACATGTGTTACACAAATTTCCAAATATCGTCGTAGGAATCATTGGGTACTAGTATTAAAGATCATATCACTTTAATAATTTGACTTTAATCACCTAGAGAATCAATTCCAATTCCTTCTCAATGATCTCTCATTAGGCTTGAGAGAGTTATGTAGAAGAATATCTCTATTCATTCTTGGGAGATTTCTTAGAGAGGGAGCTCTCTTGGTATTGAGAGGATTCTCTTGTAATTTTTTATTCATAACACAAAATTAAATTGGCTCTATATGAAAAAAATAAAATTCTGCTAAAATACCACTAGGGTTTATAAATAAATATTTGAACAAATTATCATTAATAATTATTTAATCCCCTATAGAACCCCATTCTAAAATAATAATATTATTACTATTTCCTTCACATGTTCTTAATGAGAAAATTATATTAAATATTATTTAATCAAATAATATTTAAGATATATAATATTTAATTGGACCGAAAAACATGGCCTTACATTCCTCCATAATAATTATCTGGGCTCGAATAATGAATATTTATTTAATAAATAAATATCTCTACATTATTCACCAATATGAAAATAAATATTATATTCACTAAATAGAAAATAAACATTTATTAAATATTCTGCTAATTTTATATTCTATCTAATATCTTGTTACAAAATATATGATATAAAAATGAAATGAATAATTATTGAACTACATGTGTGAATAATATTTATTAAACTTATTAAATAATAAATAATAATATATTATTTATTGAGTGTTTGGATACATTCAGCATGTGACCCTCTAGACATCGTTCTCAATAGAATTAGGAAAGAAACCAAAAGTCCATGGATAACATCTAGCAACATGATATGAAACCGATAGAGAAAAAAGTTAAAACTGAAACAACATTATACATCATACATATTTTTTCTATGTAATATAGTCCCTTTGTCATGATATCTCTAATCAACCAGGATGCTAGCCGATGCAATCAATATATGTACTTGATGTCTATTTTTTATATTTGGTAAATTAAAATTGCCTATAGAAAACTATGTCCCTGTATTTATTTAGGATATATCATTTCCATAAATTTTCCTGATATATAAGCTTCCATTAAATAATATGAGGGAAAATTTCCTTCCCACATTATTCATTAATGCAATATTACTTGTGATGCAAGGAATATGTACTACCTAGCTGTGAACCTATATCACCATGGTTTTCATAAATACATCAAAATATTTGACTTATAATACTCATAAATAATATTCTTAAACAATAATGATCAATAAAGACATCTATATATTGGAACATGAAATGAAACACGTGAATATGGATTTCCTACTTGCAGGTCTCGTTCTTATAATATAGTATGTTAGATATTATCAAGGGAGTATACCTTGAGAATGTGACTCAAAGGACTATATGTCTCAAACCTTGATATCCTATATCATTTGTGTCCCTCAAATGATATCACCAAGATATGGAACAAATATTAATGAATAACATCATATAACTTCTGGCTTCTCATTATAGTGGGGAAATACTATGACCTTTTAGCGCGATAGCAACTCTTTGAACATTAACACATAATATTTTTCATATAAGAATAATCATGATGTGATAAAGAGTTTTTTTAATATTGAAAAATATAAATATGGGTTATCAAAAAGTAATTAAAACTTAGTTTTAGAGAACAAAATCTAACATCCACCATGATCCTCAAATGTAAATGTTTCATCTTTATTCTAGAAGGATGTCAAAAATTTCAGAAAGACAAAAGGAAATCTGTAAGGACGAAAACATGTTACATGATATACTCAAGGCATTGAGTGGACATGATACTTGATAAACTTTATAAATCTAGTATTAAAATTTTCTTTATTTCCCTCAATACATCGAGATTCATAATGGTCAGAAGGTTATTTTTCTCCTACGCTATAATGGGTCCCCATCCTCATTATAACACATCATATGTAACCAACCAATAATTGATAATAATGTCACAATAGTACCCATGTTTTGAAAATCAATAAAAATACACCAATGATATGGTAATAAAAAATTGGTAGAGCATGATCAGAATATCATACAACATCATCCAGAACATATAGTGGAAACCATATAGCAATGTGTGATCTATATATGGCATGATATCATAAAATTCATGAAATACTCATAGAAACAAGATGAATTAATAACAAAATAGTATACAAGATCTTAAAAAATTCATGAGAATTCATATTTCAAGGTATTTGAAAAATTATTCCAATGAACATGAATGAATGAAGAAAAACCATGTCACACACCCATAAACAATGATATCACCAAAAAAGGATGTGTAAAATAGGATCCATATAAAGAATAAATAGATTTTGAATTCATAGTCAAGAATATTTCATGTTATGTAGGTTGTTCTAGATATACATACCTTAAGGTTTACTTCAAAGGAAATAATTCTGATGTATGTAAAAGTAATGGTCACCGATTCACTAAATACACAGTGGATTAAACATAAACTCATTAATTTCTCACCAATTCTATAATATATCCAATGATATAACAATCTATCATAATTTACTCATCAATTAATAAATAGAAAATAAAATAAATATTGGATTGATGAAGGAGAAGGTCTCATAATTAAAATTATAAATAAAATTTCCCAAAAACATGAATGCTTCTTGATAATTTATCATTGGTTATGGGGGTTGGCGTCGACATGTTGAAACCTCAAAAATTCATCTAAAAATTATTCACAATGAAAGTTCTATTACTATTATTCCATCAATAAGAAGTTTTTTATAGTGATCCATAATAACTTAACCGTAGAGAATTCTTATTCCATGGTAGATTTTGATTTTCCTAAGGTATGCCCTCAATTCTTTAGGTCTATCACCAATCTATGAAAATGGATAGAAACTACAATCACATCTTGGTAGAAAAAAAATTCACCTTAGAGATATGTATATTTCTCATGAAATATGATGGATTTGGTATGGATTTAATAATAATATTTTTTATAAATCAGTAGATTAGTCAATGATTGTGGAGGAAATTGGAAAATAATGGTTGTAAAACCTTGAAATTCTAAAGTTAAAACATTTTATTCAATATCATGTTTGCATGAAATACCAAGCATAAAAAGGAATATAACATACCAAGACATTATTATATATTTAATATTCAAAAATAAATCTATTATATATCCTGTAATGCAGGAAAAGCAGAGTAATCTTACATTACACAGAACAATGACTTTTTTTAATGTATTTTGTTACATGCAAGACAGTGTTTTAAAGAAAAGTTGTATATTAATAAAATAATAATAATTAATATAATATGATATAACCTAGATGTTATGTTTGTGTTTATGAGTAATATTAACTATACTATGAAAATATACGGTTGAAATAATTGGTCTCAAATTAAATTTAAATGAATATAAGAACCAATTGAGTTTAAAGGGAATGTTTTTGTAAAAAAATCATTTTTATGCTCCAAAGACATTTTAATAAAATAAATAAAATAAATTAGTATTATTTAATGATATATATATATATATACATTTCAATAAAATATTTTTTATAATCATCTGATATACACGTTAGGCATATGATAAGGATAAATCTAGTTTTATGCTAAAAATTGTTTTTTTTCTAAAAAAGGAAATGTTACCACCTTTTAATGGAGCACATATTTTAAATATTAATTTTAAATATTTTATAAATTTAATAAGATAAAATATACCTAATTATTAAATGTTTAATGTAAAAATTATTTTTGGGTAATTCTTTTTGTTTTTCTGAGAATTTTTATTTTTTGATGAATACTAAAAATAATGAATTTTAGATCAAAATTAATTTTAATCTAATTTATTTATAAGGATAAATTATAATTTTTTAAAATATTTAAAGTTCATACCAAGAAATTTTACATCGATTAATCCAATTTATTTTATTAGAGTCAATTTCAAATTGAAATTAGATATAAAAAAATTGCAAACTTTTGAACATTTTTACATAAAAAACCGACATTGTCATCCCCTATACATGATTAAATTTTAATTAATTTATATAACATATGTTTTTTGTAATTTGGAATAAAATCTTAAATTTTTTCAATCCAAAAATTATATATTAACTAATACATTCAACATAGTTTTTGGCCAAAAAATATTTGTGAAAGTAATTAAAATTAGTTACAATGACCATGAAGAAAATTAGTTTAACAATAGAATAAAGCATAATCATAATGGATAACATGGCATAGAAATATTTCCAAAATCCAATTTCTATTCATATTTCAAACATATCCTCCCTTTTCTTTAATTTTTAAAATTATTGTATCCACATTTCATCAGAAAAACATCGGTGGAATTTTCTTTTTAAAAAATTTACAAGAATGCAACTCCTCAAACACTATAAAAATGAACTCACCCCTCCCCCTTATTCACACCTCTAATAGCCTTTATATCACCCAAAATCTGGTTGAAAAATATTAAAATATCCCTACCATTATCCTAGATGCCTCTCTTTTTTCATAAATATAACCAAAGAATGCCCTTTGGTGCAAACCAAGATGACTTACCCAAATAAGAGGTAATATCCTTCCTCAAGATCCTTTATTTTTTTTCATTCTCCAACCCCAAAAATCTTATTTATCCATGAATGTATGTTATTATAAATATAATAAATGTTTTTAAATGTTTTTATTATGTGGGGTATAATTACACGTACACACACATTCATCTTAATGGGCAATGAGCTTACAGTTCTTGAGTACGGCGAAAACCACATCATGAAACGATGTTTTTGTATTTCAATTACCACATATCATGGTTGCGAATTATGATTGATATTTTGTTTATATATTATATATAAAATATATTTATAATTTATTTACTCTTATTTAATTTTTATATAACAGATACCTTTAGTCTTTTTATTTTGTGTTAATACTTTTACATCATTTGTAGAAATGTGGACTACTGCCTCCTCAAAGTTATGTGATTCATTTACACTATATATAGAACATATAAAGGTTTTTTTAATAAAAATAATTTATGTAAATGAAATATGAATTATATTAATAAAATAAATACCATTATGTAATTATAATATATAATTTTCATTATTACCCTTCTAACACACTAAGAAAGTGACAACGTCAATGGTGCAGTTGTGGACTACTACCTCCTCAATGTGATATGATTCATTTTACATGACGATAATTACATATAAAAATATATATGATTATATAAATTTTCATTTGGGATATAGTTATCAATTTCTATTGATATAATGTTTCATACATTCAATTCCCTAATAATCACTGAAAAATGAGTACGTAACACATGCGTACATATAACCTACTTTCTCCATGATTAAAACATTCATTAAATTCTCATAACCATATTTCATGAATTATTTAAAGTGTAATTTTTTTATAAGTATTATATTTATGTTTTTGTTATTACTATGGATATTTCTACAAAAGGAAACTTTTTTCTATAGTCAACCTCACAAATTAATTTTAACACATGATCTAAATTTTGTCAATGTACCTGACGTAAACATATCTGTTTAAGTAGTTTAATACAAAATTGTAATAATTTAAGTAAAATTAATAATAATTTTTAAAAAAAGTGATGAATAATGTAAATAATTAACATTTATAATTTAGGATGACGATGACACACATGACAACTCAAACTCAATCTAAGTGATTTTATCTCAATTTTCATTCTATTGGGACTAATTGATTTTTATGCACCAATTCACTTTCATATTGTGCATATACAATCCTTTGAAATGTTATATCAAAAATATCATTATTATTATTATATTATAAGTTTCATTTAAATTTATTCTTTCATGGGTATTATGATTCTATTGTTTCAATGTTGTGTGGGATAGTTGGGAATGTTTAAAGATTATTCTCTTCTAGAATGTATTAATGATAGTTTAATTTTATTTCCATTTATAAAAATCAAAAAACATATTGTAGCATATCCTCTATAGGGAAATATTTTTATATCCACATCAATTACTAAATATGAATATTTTATAGTAACATTATTTATGAATTAAATCCTTTATTTGATATATTTAAAGTGATTTGGACTTGTACTATAAAGGGTGTGGACCGACTAATGCAATTCATATAGGTGTGGAACCATTTAATGTCTACACCATGATACAATGATAGTCTAAAGATATGAATCACTTGTCTAAATAAAAATATTTAAAACTATATTATCTAGATGATAAAGGTATCATATTCTTGGGATATATGAAATCTATTAATTAAGAATTTTCTTCATTTAAAATTCATATATTATTCTTATACATGATATTATTCGGTCGAATAATCAATGGATGCATTTCAGTCTCAGTTTATTTTTTTAATAACATGTGTTTTAGATTCAAACATTTATATATCTATTATTCCTTATATGGTTATTTTAATCACATGTTTTATTATTTTATTACCTTTCTATGTTCATTTAATCTTATCAATTAATTATTTCCCCCAATTTACATACTATTTATTAGAATTTGAGCTCATTCTATTATATATATTTTACCAAGGTTATGATGATGAATGTTTTTAAAAATCTATCAAGGATTCTATTTATTTCATTTAACGATATGTCATGTTTTATTTTTTGTTTAACAATTTAAAATTGGAAAGAATTATATATTCATGTTTTCAAAAAACTAATAAATTGGTTGGTCTCTTAGACTAGGAGGCCTATATCTACGTCAATGTAATAATGTAATGCACTATATATATGCTTTCTTGGTTCAGGCCATTATAGTTAGTATTAGAGAAGGTTTAGAAGAAACCTTGGATACTAGATTTATATAACACAGATTATTGAATATGACCCTAAGATATAAAATGATGACTAATATACAAGAACATCCTAGAATTTTTGTAAGGTAGAGATTATGTTGGTATTCCTTGAAATACATCATTGTCCAGATACTAAATGTTGTAATGATTCAAGAAATGATATAATTAGTTATAAAAACTATATGAAGGTGCGTTAGACCTAACTCGAATGTAGCCAGGTACATGACCACGATACTCATTGTGCACATGTATTGACACTCATTGGGGATAGAGGTAGGATAATTCAAATTCAATTTACCAATCATTTTTAAAGATTTTAACATATTGATATCCCCAAATAAATCAGGATTATTATTATGAGATTATCTATGCATAATATTTTCAATTTTTGCAAAGGGTTATAATAGAATTATAATCATACTATGTTCATAATTTTAGGAACTAATATAGAATGTTCCACTGTTTAGAAATAGAACATAGAAGGAATAATGGTATCATTACTCATGGAAAATGTCCTGATTGGCCTACTATAGAAAGTAGCACAGTAGGTATTGGAATGTGGAAAATTATTTCTCTACTAGGGAAACATAATAGTGTTATGGGAATTACAATTTTCCAAGTAGAGAAACTAGTTACAAAAAGAGAATATCCAGTTTTTGATCACATTATGTGAAAGAGACCACCGCCATTTAGTGGGATTATAGAACCAATTGTGAAATAAAAATTTAATATGTATTTTCAGAATATATTCATGACATTTTTATGTGGTTAAAAAGAGAAATGTTATAATTTCAGGGTATTTTATCAATGGTGATGCAGATTAAAACTGGTCATGGATCCAAAATTTATTGGCGGAAGATGAAATACAACTCATGGAATGGAGATATTTTAATGAGGCATTATTTGATAAATATTTTCATTATGAGTAAGAAAATAAAATGATGATAAATTATCTTAGTTTAAATCAGAAGGATTAAAAATGTGTTATGAAGGATGAAGCTACCTTCATAAGGTTAAAGTGGTATGATATAAATTTCATAGGCAAGATATAGTGAAATTTTGACCATTTCAGTGAGGGTCTTAATCCATGTCTCAAAATGTTATTGGTATAAAAAATATCTTCATACGATTAAATATTTTTATTTCTATCAAGATGGGGGATAATTATCAATGTATTATGGATTCAAAGGGATTAAAGTGAATAAGAAAAAGGAATAGAAAATAAAAGATAAATAGAATAAAGGAAATAAGTATTTTGAAACATGTGATAGCTGTGGAAAGAATCACCCAGTTAAATGTTTGATGGGATTGGGATTTTTTATAAGTGCAAGGAAATGGGTCACTAATAAAAATAATTCAAAGGGAATAAGGAATGTGCCGCTATTTAGTGTAAAAGTTCTAGGTGATGGGTTAATAAGAAAAAAAATTCTCCAAGTGTCATGGGAATCTAACACAAAAGAATCTATGGGATCATGTTCATACTTATGTTATTGATACAAACAAAGTAGAATCATTAAATTTATCTTATATTGGAACCCCTCAATAATGTTGTAAAATTTTATTTTTGATGATTTACTTGAAATAAGTATTATAAAAAGAATGATGATTTTACTACATTACATTTTATTCAAGGATTTAAAATCATATATTGATTAGAATAGATAACCAGGAAAATTTACTCATTATAAAGTTTATGTTTTTGAAAAACACAAGGTTGAGGGGACGATAACCCTTATAATGTTCCTAATGTTGAGATAATGATTTTTAGATAAAGAGATGATTTATATGAATAATGTAAAGAATTTACTACTAACTATCCTGGAAATTATTCTAATGTGTTGGATCATAATCTTTTGGAATGTTTAACCATTTAGGAAATGCTATAAGTATATATTTGGATAATTATTTAGAGATTCATGTATTACATCCATCTATAATGCATCGTGTTCTTAAAGATAAATTATAAATAGTTCAAGGTTTATTCAAAGGAAAATAACATGTTATTAGAAAATTATAGTATCTTATATTATTAGAGTGTGAATTAACTTCTCAACTCTGAAAAAGGGTCTTGAAAAATAAATTTTTTCCTATTATAATCATTTTTGATGATATTTTTGACCTTTACTCACACTATTCGTTTTTGGATTTCTTGTAAAAATATTTCAGTAAAACATGTTCCTTATTATTCTCAATCAGAACATCATGGTAAAATTACTTCTCCAAATCCTTGTTTTCACTAATGTACTCATATTCAGAAGCGTAATTTTGTGGCGACCATCAAATTTTATTTTACCCCTTATTAATAAAATGTATCATTAAAACTTATTTACGATGTAGTTTTTTCAAAAATAAATTATTTTCAAATATCAATCCATTGATTAATGATATCATGTTTAAATTGAGAGGCCATAATTTAATTATGGTGCGTAGAACGTAACACCCCAAAATTCTAATGTATGATAATTTTATTTAATAACATGTGTGAAATGCAATACCATGCACATGAAGAAATATATCATCAAAAAAAACTTTTGTATATACTAATGATTTTAATTAAATATATTAAATATATTATAATGAACACAACACTGAGTAATGTTATGTTACACAGTACAATGACTTTATTCAATGGACTGAATTCCCTACAAAACGAAATTAACCTGAACTATAATGTATTATAGAAATATTATAATTAATATAATAAAATATATCCATTTTTTTTGTTCATGGTATTGAATATGATTCACAATCTTAGAAAAAATTTGGTTGAATTTAATCTTTAAATATTAATTATAAATTAATTTGAGAAGAAATTGACCATAAAAGAATTTTTAAAAATTCTATTATTATGCTCTATAGGCGTTTTATCAAAATAATTTAAAATAAATTCATTTAGTGAATGTAATTAATGATATATATATTATATTAAATAAAATATTTTTGATACTCATCCAATATATTTTAGAGGCATTAGATAATGATAAATCCATATTTGTGGTTGACAAATGTATTTTTCAAAAAAAGATCCTTTACCACCTCTCAATTGTTCACCTATTTAAAAATAAATTTTAAAACCTTAATAAATTTAATATGTCAAAATAAAATTCTTTTTTATAGTCAAAATTTAAATATATGGGTCTGTTTAATTTGTTTTTATTTTTGAGAGATTTTTTATTTTTTTAATGAATAGTGAAAAACACAGAACTTTAATTGAAAACTTCTTTTTAGTCAAATGTATTTATTTTTTAAAATTATATTTTTAATTGGATTAATAGTTAAATAAGAAAAATATTACATAAATTAATAAAATATAGGTCATATTATTCAATTTAACATTGAAATTATCTATAAATACATAGAAAACATTGGACCATTTTTACTTCAAAATCCTGTGTTGCCACCCTTTCTGTGGTATTAAATTTAAAATAATTTATGCCAATTAAGTGCATGTAATTTTTGAAAATGGATTCCATAATTTTTATAGGAATAATTTATAATTTTTAATAATTTAAAGTTATATTTTTAACAAAAATAATTGTGAAGGTAATTAAAATTAAATTCAACCATTAAGATGAAAATTATCTAACATGGTACTAAACCTTAAAATGAAGAGCCAAAATGACCTTGAAACTTTTTCAAAATCCATTTTATGTACATATTGGGACCATATAATCCGTTTTATCAAATTTGTATTAGTATATGGGACAACTGACATGGAAAAAATGTGGGTGGAATTCAATTTTCACAAAATTACAAGAATACCATCTTCCTACACTATAAAAAGGAACTCACCCCCTTTTGGAACTTCCAAATACCTATGGATCATACAAAATGATATAAGGTAATCCCAAAATATATCTAAATTAATCTTATATGCCTCTATTAGGGAAAAAATTAATGATTCCCTTTGTTGCAAACTAAGAGGAGTTACCAAAAGAAGACGTCACATCCTTTCTCAAGAAACATAATTTTAATTTCATTCACCCCCACCTCAAATATTACCATTACATGAATATAAAAATTAATATGTACTCTCAATATACATATTTTTTATTTTTATTATGATTTTACCAACACTTTAAGACACTTTTATCTATTGGGTAACGAGCATTTAATTTTTGATTACTGCAAACTACCGCCAGACAAAATGATGTTTTCCATTTTTCCATTACCACCTCTCATGGAAGGGAGTTATGATAGAAAATATATTTATATATAACATATATGATATTTATAGGGTATTTATGCCTCTTTAATTTTTATATAATATGTACCATTATTCTTTTAATTTTTTATAAATATGATCACATCATTTCTCGAAGTGTAGGCTACCGCCTCCTCAAAGCGAGGTGATTCATTCACACCATACGTGTAACATATAAATTATGGTTCTAACAAACATATGAGGAATATATATATATATATATATATATATATATATATTATTTTTTAAATAAATAAGTTTATGAAAATATAATATACAAACTTATTTATTGATAATCTCACGTAATGAAATGATGATTACGTCATTCATAGACATGTGGACCACCTCCTCCCTGATACGATGAGATTCCTTTTACGTAATAAGAATTATATATATAATTATATAAGATTAAATATTATTCATTATGTATAATATGTCTAATAAATTTTTTCTTTGTGAATAACATATTTCAAGATAATATGTATCATTTATGTAATAGTCAATTATGTATCCATGATTCTAAATACACTAATCCTATAAAATTCTAACATGGACTGTAATTTCATGTAATGAATATTCAACTAATAATTTTCATTGTTTAGGTGTGTAATGATGGTGCTAAATCTCATGGAAGGTTTTTCCATAACCCACCCATAATGAGAACGTTAGTATTCTTTAGCTCATAACCTCCCAAAAAGATATTTTAACTCTTATTGATTATCAATTATCAATAAGTTATGATGAAAATATTTATATGAAATGAACTTTTTAAAATTCTCAAGTGAACTGAATATTCCATATTGCATGATGATGACCTTATTTCAAGAATCCTAGTGCTTTTATTCATTTTACTTATATGAAAATTCTCATCTGCAATTTCTTTCTTAATATTCATCTTTTCAAATTATGTGATACTAGGTTGAGTAGAAGAAAAATACAATCTCTATAATTCCTACTCATCATTCATAGTGAAGTCATACTCTTTTAAAAATTCTCTTTGAGGATACCTATTTTTATATGTATTTTTCTTGGTTGACCTATATTAATTTTTCTTAAATATAAGATGTTACTATTTCCACATCCTATTTTCCTATTTCCAATAACATTTTTACAAAATAATGAATATTATAAATAATTTACATAAAATAATTTCTTATATTTCATAAAATATAGCACCTCATTCCATTTTTCTAAATACTAAGTGTTTCCATGTTGAAATAGATTCCTTACTATTTATACTATGATATAGTTTGTCCAATTTATCCACATCATTGAAACTTTAAAATAGGAAAAATATCCTCTCCTTTATTCCACTAAATGTCCCCCACCATAAAATTTCAATTCATTTGTTGAAAAGTATCAATGATTTATGGATTATTATTAACCCGTTTGTTTAATTTTTTCCAAGATATAATTTTTTGATCATTATGTGAAAATGGTTTAATGATATAATTGAAAAAATTATTTATTCCCAGGGTCAGATATATTAATTGTTTTATCATATTATGTCTTGATATCATTTTTTATTCCATTCTTTTCCACTAATCTAGTACTATGTCCATTTATAATGTTATTGACACATTTGGAGAATCACATAACCTTTTAAACCAATTCCATATCTATAAATACCCATAATTTAATCTTCTTATATGAATCTCCTACTTTCAATGTTGATTCATTATTTTCTTAAATAATAACCTCTTAATCTAGGGAATCAACCATCCTAGAACTCCTCTGTAGGTTTTCATTATGTTCATTGAGAACTTTTATCTAGTCATCAATATTAAGCTTGAAACTCATGACTTGTTCTGACTTCACGAGACCCAAAAATTAATTATTAATGATTTCATAGTAACTATAAATATATTCATTGATATAATACATATATTTAAATGATTAAATTATAGAGAAAAACGTTCTATTTTTATTTTTTTGAAGAAAAACTCTTTGAGATCTCCCTCAAGTTCCAACTACAGATCAAAAATATATCCGGGTTTATGGAATTCATACAGTTTCAATTAATCATTCTTAATGGTACCTATAGTTGAATGTTTTTTTCCTTTATAAAATATATTTATCTATTCTCTATATAGTATTACTTTTCATTTTATTGTTTTCTAAATATATCGTTCCCTAAAATTTCATTATATAAGAACTCCTAGTGTTGTAGTGTCTTCTATAAGTGAATCATTTCCAGAGATTCTATGTACCATCTACATCACATTAATAATCATAAAATAATATTGGTAACATTTATATAATGTTCCCAAATTTACCAAATATGAAACAATGAAAGGTAAAATATCCGTTAAATCAATAATTTTGTCTCGTGATGTTTTTCAAGAAGAGAGATAATTTCATAATACATATCCTCTTAAACATTGAATCAATTTGAAATGTTACGGGTCTCTATGTATTTGAATTAATACTCATTAACTTCATGATTTTTTATCTATTATCAAATAAATCACTTTAATTAAGACATAAAACATCTTAACAGATCAACTAGAGTGATATTTTACTAATTCCCTTATTATGCAGTTGGGAATTCTAGATTGTATAGAGGTAGAATCCACCATGATATATTCTTATGAATATCAAGGTAATTTATCCCTTCACCAAATTTTGAAATACATTATGTAAAATTAGTTATTTTTTCAAAAAAAAGATATCAACCGTTTGATTTGGAAACATTATTAAATCTAAAATTTGTTATAGAAGACCTAATTATTTTCCCCATTTACCTTTCTTTCACCGTAATAAATATTAGATCATTTATCCCACAGGGAATTTTCACTATTGTGGCTCATCACATCAATATAGATGTTATCTTACATTTCCCTAGATAAGTAATTTTTTTCATTGGCAATAACATCTTGCCATCTCCTCTCAGATTTTTTCTTCAAACAACCTATCAGTTAACAAACATCCATCACATGTAATTTATTATTATTAAAATCTAATATAATATATTTAATAAGTGATATTATTATGTACTTCCAAATATGGTATATTCTTTCACTAAATAGAGGAACTACATTAGTATTTATTAATTCCCTATCATAATGAATTTTAAAAAAATATTACAGCTATATCATATGATCTGATAGATCTTTTCATACCCTAGGATACTATGAGCGGGGAAGGGTGAATACGTTTGTTAAATATTCCTTTTGAAATAATGTATTTTTAGTTATGTTGGTAATTACTCCTTAATAAATCCTGATTGAATGTTTATTCATAAAACACAAAAAAGTGTAAAGGAAATAGAAGATAAACTATTTAACATGATTTTCCAAAAAGTTTTATTACAAGTGGGATAGGATTATTAAATGTCATTTATACTATAATCCATTATGAATTACCAGATTTATTGTATTATAATAACTTTATGACAATCACTCTCTGCTAAGTGCAAAAACATTATAATGAATTCTTTTAAAATGTAAAACCTCTATAGGATCACTTATATTATACCCTCCCTATTAACTGATCTAAAATAATTATTCTACACTTTATTTACTAAGTGGTCATATCAGTGTTTTAAAAAACATACAATTTTAAATTTATTATGAAAACTAGTAATTGACACTCTTAAGAACTATACGGTCTCCAAAAAACACTCATATGTGTTTTCATATGAAAATTCATATAGTAATTGTACTTATAAGGTGTGACATTTTAAGACCCATCTCATTATGTACTCAGACCCATTGAAATTTTACTTCCCATCACAAACTATGCTCTTCATTTCCTATAGCTCCCTCGCAATGTGCATCTATTCATCGCCTATTATCATTTTAAATCATGTACACCCCATTATGGACTGGGATCTAAAACTCATGAATGGATCAATGATATATTCCTTAATAACTATTTACTTGACCCTATGGGGAATTCACCCCTTAGCTCCACTACGTACTCTATCTTGTGAATGTACACTCATGAGATTATTATGAACATGCATCATCTATGTACGAGATTCATCAACTGACTTTTCAATAATTACATCAAATCTCAACATCTATTATTTTATATCAAATAAATAGATCCATATTTTACTATTAATTAATACTTATCTGAAGTGGATGAGAGGTAATTATTGGAACCCCCAAAAGCTTTCCAAACATGTAATATTATTTTAAAACCATGTTAATAAATATCCATCATAGCACTAGAATAATTTATACAAAAAAACCACATTCTCTACCAATGACTACATGATCTATTGATTGATGGTGTAATAGAGATCATGGTTAGACAAATTAATTTATAGATTTTTTTTCTATAAACATCCTTTTCTTGCAATATAATTACTTCCTGACCATTAAAAAAACAACCATTTGACTATGTACTTAAATTTATGGTCGTAACAGATTATTCCTGGAAATATAATTTTTGAGATATGTTCCTATACAAGAATATAATAACCCCAATCATCCACGCCTAGATTTAGTTCAAAAATATAATCATTATATTTATTTATTTGGTATAAATAAATGTGACAATTTTTATCCTTTAAGAACATATAACATTAATCTAAAATATTGGAACACCTATATAACCAAGGGAATTTTATTTTTTTATTGTTTCATTAAAATAGAAAAAACTATAAAATAATAACTTAGATATATAAACAACAATTTTATAAATATCTACACCATATCCAATTATGTTATACACAAATAATATCCTTATTATGCATGAAAAACATAAAAACTCTCTTCAAAACATGGGTAAGGGGAAATAAAAGAAGGGTGATCTAAATTTCTAAATAAGTGTTATCGTATGAATTGAAAATTTAAATACATCTCTTATAATAAAAAGATAATATGGGTATGACAACATAATCACAGTGAATAAGCATAACAAAGTAGAATTTATACTCATCAAAACCTAGATATAGAAAAATGGGACATGCCATAATGTTATCACATATGGGAAAATATACGTTATCAAATATGAGACATGATAAGAAATCCATCAGAAAAATGATCCACTAGAACATCATGAATAAATAAATATAAAATCTTGGTAAATTATATCCCCATTTTAATATCATTGTTACAATCCCTCTTACAATCGGAATAACCTACCAGGTAAATTATTGTAATCTATTTTGATAAATGCCAAACTTCTTTTCTTTATCCCATTAACCATTTCATCATTTATAAATATAAGTATCACCAATCATCAAGATCTCTATATATCTCACTTTTCATTATAAATAGTTTCCATGAACCATAAATGAAACCAAACAAGTTATGATTTTAATTTTTAATATTACAATAACAGTTATTCTTTAATATATTGATATACCAACGTGACAAAAATGGGTGACATGAAAATCTATTTGAGACAATCATAGACCATCCATTTAGGGAATAATGTTTGTATTGTGATAACATATACCAAATGAATCATATGTAAAATGATGGGTTGTTATATTTTTTGAATATAAATAACATAAAAACAACAATAAAATAAATATTTTCGAAGATACCATTTTCATATTGAAAATTACTTTTAAAAAATTAAAATTTATAAAATAGTAAGGGAGACATTTTCTAGGAAAATAGCATTGAAAAAATTGAACTTATGTGTAGCAACATAGGAAATATCAACATAGTATTATTATTAAAATATTTTATTAAATGGATTTATTTATAATTTAAACATTTTTAAGGTAGTTTTCTTAAAAATAATAATTGAAATTAATTGTTTTATTACTTGTACAATTCTAAAAAATTAAATATTATATTAATTTTTTACATAATATCATAGAATAACTTATTTTATGAAATATTATTTCGTGCATATAAATTTATTTTTTAAATTAGTGGAAATGTATTTTTTAATTAAAATTATATTTTAATATTTGATGTTTTGTATATATAATTATTATAGACAATATATTAGTTCTTTATGCGGTATTAATTAATTTAAAAGATCATGTAAATATAAATGTATTTACTTGGTAATTTTTGTAAAATATGAGTATCGAATAATTAAATTTCTTGGGAACATAATTGATTACATGTTACACATATATAATGAAATGTATATATATATAGTTTAATATTTTTGATTACTATTATGATTAAAAATGTACTACTAGTTTGAAATAAAAAATTTCTAACAATTATAATTTGGTATAATATTTTAATAAAAACTACATGGATATCATTAAATTTATTTTATTTTAAATGATTCCTTCATAATTTTCATAATCAATTATTATGATAAATTGTGGAAAATTTATTTCATGGAAAAATGATTAAATACATGGATGGTCCTTGCAAAGCCTATGTTGTAGAATTTTTTGTTGCAACCAATCTCACTGGTGTTATGGAAGTTCATATACATACATATATATGTTTATATGTACACACTTATATATTTTGTAATTTCTAATTTAATGCAGTGTTATATTTTCAACATTAAAAACTCAGGAAAAAATATATACATAAGGAAACAATGATTATAATGTTTTCAGAATATGCAGTACTTGATCAATATAAATATGAAAGGTCATTGGGGATTGAATCCATATTTCCTTATGTGGGTAATCCCAGACACCCATCAGTTATTCAGGTGACCTCTGAATATTGTTCTGTTTTCAGAATCTTGCATACTTTTCCTATAGAACACTGGATTATGTTTAAAGAAATTTTGAATGTAAATATTTTATAAAATTATCTAGTATTTTATGTTGTATTTAATTTCAAATAATATTTTAGAAATGTTAATTATTTATGTGTTTCAAAAAATGTTCACAAACAATATTTTAAAAAGGATAAATTGACATTTTTTAAACCCAATAATAGGAATCTTTAATGCTCACCCCTTGTATTAATTATTTTTCATAGGTCACCTTGTAGTCAAGTGTTGGTTGGCGTCATTTTCATGCAACCAAATCATATTTGGCTTCTCATTTTATTTTAATTTATGATGACCATTGATAATTTTTATGATTGTATCTAATTCACCAAAACATAGTCCGGTAAACAATTTATTCCATGTAATGATTAAGGCCGGTTCCCTATAGAATATTTCAGATGAAAAATATTTAAGGTGGATAAAAAAGGAATTCATGCCCTATAAGTTAAAATAAAACATTATTTCATATTTTTCCAAATAATGCCAACACGTGTCATATGATTAATGTTGAAAACATTCATTTATTAATACATTTATAAAATAAAGTTAATTATTCCTGAAAATTTTCCTTATGAAATTCATTAATTTTTAAAAAATATTCTGGAATTTTGTAGACAACAATGATATTGAAGATATATATTCCTAATCTAAAAAAATACACCATATCATTATCACATACAAAAAAAATTAAATATTTTTCATTATCAAATAAAAGAATAAATAAAAAATTAATATGTAACCAACAAAAATAACCAGTGGGTGAGAAAATATGTATTGTTTCATATAATAAGATCACATGATCCCTTGCTTATAATCTTTGAATAAAGAAAATCATTATTTAGGATGTGTATGTATTATAAATTTTTTAACAATTTAGGTAAATTTTAAATCATAATAACATGAGATAAGTGACATAAAATGAGACAATATATTTCATAAATATAATTATATCCATTATATAACATTAAATGGTGTAGTATATAGACCTCATAATAGAATATTGGTGCACAACATAAACATTTTTCCCAATGAAAGAAAATTTCAGATGAATATCCCTATCTGCAATGTTATCATTGAATTGATAATTAATCCATGGATAGATTATGTGTACAAAATGTAAATAAAAAAAATGTGGAAATTAAAACATAAATATAAAATTTCATTTCTCATATAACCATGGAATCATATAATATATAAATATGGGATATAACCCTACAATGGAAAATTGTGTTAATAAACCACTTGAGAATTAGTATCATTGAATTAAAATCACTTTGAATGAGTTAATTTGAATTGTGAAATAATATACCCTGAATATTTAAGGATTCATGATATAAAATTTGAAATGGGTAATATATATTATATATAAAATAAATTTGGATTATAAAATTAAATCACCTTTCAATGAAGTGAAATTGAAATTATATCCCATACCTTGAGTCCATTCCATTTGTGCTTTTTATTTTAATTTTTTTTAATAAAATTAAATAATTTATTTTGTTTCTTATGAAACATTAAAAGGATTAAAAAATTACGGTTAATCAACTTATTTCACCTATTTCAACGAAAAATTTAATTACTTAATTATTTAAATTAACATTGGTATTTTGGAGAGGTTAGGATCATAAATTCAAGATAACTTTGATATATTAAATGTTGTAAAAGAGGTTATTATTCCATAAAATTAAGAATAATTGTAATGAAATAATTTTTATTTTTTACATTAACTATAATTTTAAAACATACCATGTTTGATGGTTATGAATAATTATGTATGTTATAATCACGGTGATAGTAGGTCATATGTACATGAGCGAAACGTTTAATTTTTTCAATGAATTTGAAAAAAATAAGGACATAATAATTTTAAATTTTTAGAATGATTATTATATAAATAATATAATATAATATATTTAAATAATGTCATATATACCATCCATGTGTTGTAGTTATGAGTAATAAATCACATCGTTTCGTGGAGGTGGTAATCCAAACATACGAATAAATGAAATAATCATTTCTCATTGGATGTAATGGTATGAAAATACAAGATATATTGTATTTTAATTATTATAATTATACAATGAATATCATTTTTATACATTAAATAAATTATTATAACCATACATGAGAGGTGGTCTTGGAAAATGAATCATATTAGATTGCAAGGAGGTAGTCCCCGGTAGACACAAAAAATGGTTTCTTCTCCCATTTGATGGAAGGGGAGATGAATATAGGTTGTTCTATTAACATAAAATCATATAATTATGTATAACATACATGTGTTGTTTTTTCCATGGTTGAGGAATATTTTATAAATATAGAATAAGAAATAATATGAAAAACATTCTGTTAAGAAATATAACTCTTCTTAAGATTACCTCTTTAGTTTCACATGAAAAACATTAATAGGTTGGTTTTTTATTCTAATGAGGACCTATAAGGATTGATATGTTATTATAGAAATTTAGTTTGGTAGTTAATTTATGAAAAAGGATCTGAATGTCCAGATTAGAGTGGATTTGGGGTGTTCTTTTAGACATGGGGGAGAGGACATACATTAAATTTTTAAAAATATTAAAAATATAAAAATTTCATACTAATTAAAATTGATAAAAAATGGACCGTATCATAAAATGAGATGGTTTAGGCTAATACTCTAGCTGAATCATGGGTGTTAGGTAAATTTTTAGGTAATTGAGACCCTTATCTCTTTAGTTTAATAATCGATAAAACTTGTTTAACCTTAACTTTGTTATCATATTTTTACTTATGTTTACTATTGATTATAATGTAACATTATTTTAACCTTAATAAATTATTTTTGTTATTATCATTCCAAAACTAGAATCCATTTTTTGAATTTTAGATTATTCAAGTGGCCGAATTAAATATAAAACTAAAAGAACAAAATTCGATGAAAAACAATTTTTAAAAAATTTGCATTTTTGATATAATTTATTTTATTAAAAAATATAGTATAAAATTTATCAGAATATATTAATTTAATTATTTATATAAAAAATAATCAAATTAAAATTTATATCCATTTTAAAATTTAATGTATCTTTTTAAATACTTGAGTAAAATTAATAAAATTTATTTTTTGAAGAAAATTAATTTTTTAAGCATAAAATGAATTTACTAGAAATTGATTGATTATTAATTGTTAATTATAATTATGTTTTTATTAAATATCATTTAAATATATATAATTTATTATTTCGTTACTTCAATCCATATTCAAAATTTTATCAACTATATTTTGAGAATCATATTTAAATAATAATATCTCATGGTTTGTTTATGCTTGACGTTCCAGGTTATATGTTATATCGAAAAAAAATTATTTTAAAAATATAATGGTGCTAAAACCTGGGATGATTGATTGAATTTTTGGGACACATACCCAACTACACATGAATAGTTTTCCATCAAACACAATAACTACATTAGACACCATCCCAAAAATCACGGATTTCAATTGGTCTAGATCCAGACGACATGTATTGTAAACATACATCATGGGAATGTACGTCCTATATGAACCATTTTGTTAGGTAGGGGAAGATGGTGTTGTAAATATCATAAGACATGAGATAAATAACATGCACTAAATCCCAACAAGCTACTATGATTTAAGTATACTACATATATTCTTTCAAACTATACGCCATGTAATCGATATTTCCCAACCAGATTCAATGCCTAGACATTAGTATTTGTCATCTTTATCCATTTAACCTATTATTATTCCTAAAACTCCATCTCAGATCTTGGTCTTAGATATAGCATAGTGAGGTGTCAATCTATCCCTTGAATCACCAATAAATGAAATCCCACCACACACACACAAGTTTTTGTCACTGTATGTTCTCACTAAAGAAGGAAACACACCTATTATAATTAACATTCAACTATTAACACATAATAAACACCCTTTGAATAACCATTATTATAAATAAATTACAAAATCCATGTAATTTTTTTGTGTTAGAATTGAACAAAGAACCTCATATCGCCGACCCACTCATAGGATGATGAAAAATATGTGAAGAATGTTGGGAGGAAAAAAACTAATGTAAATAGCATCAATGGTATTTGTGACGTAAAATTCAATAATAGTTATAGAGTTAAAATAAATTTTAAAATAAAATTACCTAAGAATTATGCATATCCAAATAAAAATCTAAAAAATGATAGTGTCATTCGAATAGGGAATCAATTTTGGAACATAAATTTATTGAAGTAAATTTTATAATCATGATGTAAAGAATAAAATTACATAACCTACCACAAGGAACAATGAATTCTACTCGATTCGATTTTTTAGATACATGACTCATCCATTGATGCCAATGCAAATTTGATCTCATTATCTCAATCCTTCTTTTTCACCATAATTATAAAATCCCTCTACCTCAATCCATGGTTTTCTAATTATGAGAGTGATTAACCCAAAGTAGGTTCCCAATATGGGATTAAATATTTGATTTCCCATTGAATTTCTCAATAATTACAACTCAATCAATAAAAAAATTAATTAATAAAATTGATTTACTGGTAAACCACGATGATGAAAACTCTAAGATTCCAATGTGAAGAAAACATACATAACATCTAGGATAAAAACCCCATATTAGATGCAATAATGATTTTAGTTTACCTATCTAATACTCCATTCAATAGAAAAAATTCTTTCATTAAAATTTTGTAACTAGTGAGTTGATTTTTATTGAAAAATATATGTTTATCATTGCCCCAACAAGATAACAAGTTGAAATAGATGTACCTTGGTATAAAATCACACACTAGATTAAATAGAAAAATTAAATAACATTTAAGGTCACATACTTGGATAAACATAATTTTTTAACTCTAGGTAGGTGTTGAGAATTTAATAACTGAAAATTGAGTTAAGTATCACTCTGGTAAAACTTGGGGCACTAAGTCTGACTCGTGGAAAACTTCATACACTATAAGTGGTGTATAGGGAGGGGATTGGGTCTTTATTTAGTTATAGAAATGGTTTTGGATTTGAGGAGAAAGTGGTGTGGAATATTATTTAAATAGAAAAAGATGTATAATTTTTAATAAAGTATTAAATTTTTTATTATTTACATAAATGTATATGAATAGTTTTGACTACATAGAGTTTTGTTATCATAATATTTAAGAAATAAAGTTTATTTGACCCTTTAAAAAACTAATTACCAATCGACATTTTGGAAATACTTTATTCTATTTAAGGAATAAAAATATGTCGTGTGTTAGAATAAAATATTTTATAGACTTTAAAATTACAAATGTTGGTTTTTAAATTAAACGTATTATTTAAAAATTTACTATTTAACTTTAAAAATAATTTTTTTGAGAAAAAGTTGTTATAAAATTTTCAGACATATTTATTTCTAGATAATACTATAAAAAATGATATCTATAAATATAGTATTTTTACTATTCTCCCAAAAATAAAATTTTTATGAAAATTATCCAAAATTATCCAAAATTTATTTTCATTATGATGAATTAAATAATTAAAAAAATTTATGATAATTCAAAATATACTTTTTTTAAATTTAATGGTAAATTAAATTTATAAATTAACATGAATAATTATTTTATCTTATATAAATACTATTTCTTATTATATGGGTGATTAATTTTCGATTTATATTTATTAAGTAATTATTATTTTACTGATAATGAATTAAAAATTATCAAAATATGTTTATGAACTAAGTGGTTATAATTTATAAATTTTAATATAAAAACTACTATTTATAAGACTAGTCGAAAAAAACATTATTAAAATTTCTTCCAATTTTTATTAATTTTTGAAAATTTATGAATTTATTTTGTAAAATTAAAATATATATATATTTTTTTTAATAATTATTTTTTTTTCACTTTACATCTCCTATCATTCCAATGAACATTTCAAAGGTCGATTATTATTTATAGCAGTTATTTAATATTTTTATGTCCTTATTATTATTATATGTCTTATAAATATATCTTATTTTGTTAATTATGAATTCAATAAATTTTTATAAATTCTACTTACATTACAAATGATGTTTCTAATTCATTTTATTTCTATTTAAAATTTTATTCTTGTATTTGATAATTTTAGTAGATGATAATGCAAAAATATTTGAAATTATTGTTATTGAATTTGTATATGTTTTTATTTCCCCATAACAATATTTTCAATGTTATAGAGTATATTTATACATCATATAAAATGTTTTACATTGATGTATAAATTAATATTTGTTTTATCATGTAATGTGTAATATTTATACCATATGCTTTACCACACATATATTTAGAGATATTAACAATTCAAGTTCATATATTGTGGGTTGTTATAATTAATATAGTCAAATATATGTATATATATAGATTTTTTTATGTCTAAGTTGTTTTTTGTATCTTCATACATCATGGTGTGCGACAAAGTAGCTTCACACCACTAATGGAAGCAATGTAATAGATATTATAAAATAGATAAAAAAACTTATTTAAAATGTGTTAATCATAATGCCTTACTAATTAAACAAATAATCTTGTGTGTTCAATATTCTAAATAATTATTTAACTGATTTATAAAATATATCACTATAATGTCGATATATATTAATAATAACACTTAGTTCTTGAAAATCAAATGTTAGTTGTTAGTTATATATAATTTTTCTAAAAAATGAACATTTTGTAAAAACACACCAATTCAATAAATTTACAATTGTATAAAATATTTTGAAATTTTGTTTCATTAGTAGACTCATTTTTAAATACTTTTCAAACTTATTTTGATTTACTATTATTTCATTTGATGAAATTTTCTCTTATTTTGTAGAAAACAATTTTTATTTAAAAATGAAAACTTCTAGACATCAATATTGGGACAAAAAAATTGAAATAAATATTCTATAAAATTGAATATGATTCATATGAATAAAATCATTCCATCAATATTTTAAAATGTTAATTACGATAACATACCTAATATATTTATCAATTACAAAGGTTCTTAACAGTACTTGTTTAAGTAATTCTTAAATATTATTAGGATCTATAATGTTGTGTATTTGTTTTAATAAAAAATACTATCCAAGTATTAGATAATATTATTATTGTGCTATTTTAATATAGCTCTAAGACCTTAAAATTTTAATAACTGTGACATATTCATTGGTGTGATGATAATATAGTCTTTATTTTACTCTAATGGTTGAAAAATTGAATTATTTTTTAACTAATTTTTTTTAATTTTGTATATATATATAGTTGTTTATAGATAGTTCATATATTATAATAGATACATAGAAATTTATGTTGTAAATTAAATAACACATTCTAATAATATGTGATCATGATATTTAATTACAATGTTACAAAAGTTTAATTGTAATATTCCATAGTTTGAAATACTATATCTTTAGTGGGAACATGATTCTCGATTTCTAGCTTGTGAGTTACCTGAATCAAAACTCTCACTAGAATAGATAGTAACAGTTTATTATTATTGACATCAACTCGACATTTCTTTACCTATCTTATAGTATTGATGTAACACATTTATGTTTTTTAAAATAAATCACTATCAATTTCATCCAAAATTGATATAAAATAGAAAAATAGACAATAAGTATTATTTTAATAATTATAATGTCAGGTAAAATAATAACCAGAACTAGTTTATGTGTTTAAGGTGAAACAATACTCCCTACAGTTGGGACATGATGAACAATAAATTTCATTTGTTTTTTCATTTTTTGGTTTATCATAGTTGGACCATTCAGAGGATAATTTTTCATAACTCATTTAATTACAGTATTCATTTGGATTTATTTCATAATTTACCATCTATAGTGTCTAGGATATCATTTAATTCATTGAAATTATTATATGTTTATGTCCACAAAAATATTTTTCTGAAGTATTTTGTTGATGTGGATCAAAAACATGAACATGTAACACGAATTTATTATTCAATATGTTTAAAATTAACAATTATTATATCATTACAACCTTTAGAAAATGAATCATTTTGTGTCAATACCACCATATTTTTTTAAAAGTATTAATCATTCCATTTTAATATATTAAATGCTTTCTTCCACAACATAGAAATATTTTTTTCTTATAAAATCTTATAAAATATTTCTTTTTTAGGATTTGGAAATTTTGAAGTAAAAAAACATAAAAAATAAATCTAGTTTGGATTTATGTTACAATAATAAGATGATAAATAGAAATAACATTTTTGTAAATAATAAAAATAAATTTTCAATGAAATAATGATAAAATAAAAATTGAATATCTTAAAATATATTTACGATTGATAGACTTAAAATATTTTATGAATATAAGTTTAGAAAAATAAAAAATAAAAAATAAAAAATAGATAAAAAGTTTAAAATTATTATTACATTTTTCATTGATAAGAAACATGAAGAACAATATCTCAAAACTAGTAAGACATAAAACATTCCTATTACTATAATATCATGGATCTCAATCAAATTTAATAAGGGGATTTAATCAACACACACACACACACACATATATATTGCTCAATATTGACCGATGATAATGACCACCTACAAAACAGTTCTAATAACCAAAATTTCCTTTACTAAAATATTACATATATATTACAATTATGATAATACAAATGAAAAAATGCATGATTTTATGTAGGATAAGAAATATATGGTAATGTATAAATGAGAAAACAATATAAATGATTATTTTAAAAAAACTACTTATTCATGAAATGATGATGATATTCCTATAGAATTTTTAACATGTTACTATTTTTAATTATTACTCTAATAGATTGTTATCTCATTTTAAAAAATATGTTTTCTAAATAAGATAATTTATTTTAGTAATATTTGTATATTTTATTTCAAATATTCATGAAAGATGAATATTGAATTTTTTCACTTCAATATTAACATAAATCGTTAATAAATTTCCCCAAATATTATCATGATATACATCGATTCATGAATGTAATAAAAATATTATGAAACATGCTATACATTACACATTTAGAAGGATATACTCTTCTATATTCACTATTTTTCATTTTCACCTTCCATTTTATGACATACATATGTATATAATTTCATTAGTTTATACCCTCCATTTTTTTATGTTTTTTATATTATTCCATGATGTAAAATTTATCAAAACACTTACATGAGTGGATTTTTAAATCAAATTTTGATTTTATTTATTCACATAGATGTGTAGTTATAAAATTCAGTAGTTATATTATACATGTTATATTTTAATACATTTAGAAATATCTAATAAAAATATTCATAGAAATCATAATTATTCTATATTGTGATTAATTATGACTAATGATATAGTTATAATCATTAAATGAATTAATCAGTAATCTACCCATGTTATAAAATAATAATACACAACAATTAAAGTAAAAAATGAAAACATTATTAATATAATATTTCAAAAAGTTTTAAAATGATATATTTAGATGGGAAAATCACCCATTAATTATGTTTAATAGATTTATTTTATTTGGTAGAAAATTATCATTATAAAAAATAATATAATCTTTGTCCCTTAAAATGAAATATTTTCAAAACCATTTTCCAAATATTATATCCCAATGTTAACTTTCCCTTATTTTTTATTCAAAAAAACCAAAAAATTGTACTATTAAAGAGGGAGTATCAAACATAATGGGGAATGGAAAATAATACAAAGTATATATATAGTTATTTTTTAAAAAATATTTAAATATAAAAATATTGGAAAAAAATTCATTAATCCATTGAATAAATAGTTTTAAACCATATTTCAAATTCATAAATTTACTAATAAATTTTATTTGTTCTATCCATCCTTCAGTTTATCCTTTTGATCAATTTTCATTTAATTTATATTATTAATTTAGTGGAAAATATATCAATCAATTGATGAACATCAAGTAATTTTTTAAAAATTAACATGTTGTTGAACCGTAATATGAATATATTTATTCATTATTTTACGAAATATTTATATTGTTTATAATATAGTTGAAGTTCCTTGTTTTACATTGAAAATCTAGTTCCAAACAAAAATTTTTTGAAATTTTTTTTATACCAATAATAAATATAATAGTGATTACTACTATTGAGATTCAATGATTCCTAAGTGGTGTCTAATTCCAGTGTTTTTCTTGAATAAATTAGTGATATGGTTGTATTTTTAGGATATATAATTAATAAATGGAAAAGAGCAACATTTGTAAAAGATTGTATTGATGGAGTGTCTTTTATACAATTTAACGAACTAAATTTTCAATATTTTAGTTAATTAGTAATTAAATTATGAGTAGTATATTTTCATTCTGGTTAATGATTACAAAGTTCAGAAAATTGCTGGGAAACTATATGAGTAAATTTTTGAATGATATGATATGGTTGTTATATAGGGAATAACACTCACAACCACATTTAGTCATGAAATAATGAAAATATTTTTTATTAATCACTTACATTAAAATGTATTAGAATCATATTTTTCATTAAATATTGAATAATTTTATTGATTTGGGAAAATTATAAAATTTTCACTACATATATGTCTAATAGTATTGTGTTGTGTACTATTTAATAGGTTTATAGTATTTTCATTAAAATTAGTTTCCTGAATATCCAGTATATGAATATTAGTTAATGGTATCTTTGTTAAATAATCTCATGGTGGCTGGTAGGGTAACTTGTATTACATATATTCTATCAGTGATAGTATCATTATTTGTCCTCATTTCATCACTAGTACTTGACCAACCTCTTTATTTTCAATTTTTTTTTCAGAATGTGTTTGATTAGTTATTCTTATATATTGATCTCGAAAATTTATTTATTATTCCATAGTAGTTTCATCAATGGAAATGAATTAATTTCCAATTATACTAACCCATTAAATTTTCCATGATATATTTGAGATCATTATGTATGATTAACATCTATAGTTTATTTAAAAAAATATGGTTGTTGTTATGGGTTATTGATGTGGATTCATGGGTTTCATATTGATATATTATTTACTTACCCTATAATTAGAAAATTTAATGAATCTATATTATCAGGATATTTCATTATTAATTCACTAGTTAATTATATTAATATTCTTAAGGATCGTGAATATTTATTCAGTTTTTATGTATCTATATCAATGAAATGTTTTCATTCATTTCCAGATAATATTTGTGATCCATATATGGTCCAATGAATGTTATGATGTGATTGAAGAGATACATAATAAAAATCATACATGGGGGATGAGGAAATTTATGTATTTGATGAGACCTTTGAAATATTTTATTAAATAGGGAAATTTATAATTAGAAAGAAAAGAATAATATAGTTGTATCTACATAATTTGTTTTTATTGAGTTTCATAAATCATGTAAATCATATGACTCATGGATTAATAAGATTATATCGATGGATGATTTTTTTCTCTAAATAAATAAGGATTGCAAATAGATTTAATTTGATAATTGGATATGTGGTTTATCATCATGTATATGTGAGAATAAATAATTACAAAGGTAATTGATGTCAAGGGTTCTTTAAATTTCGGAAAAATATTTATATGCGAGATATTCAAGGATGAGGTTTGGTTAATGATAATATATTCATTTGATGATACACATGTATATTTAGGTAATGTGTAATGGGTAAGTGAGTTTTATTTAGGTTTCATAATTGTGATTGTTTTTCATAAAATGGTGATTCCAGATTTTTTGAATCGTAAATCAATGTGATTTTTTCTACTATATAAGTGAGAGTTATATAATTAATTGTATTATGATTGTGTGGATTAAAATTTCCTCATGAAATGAAATAACTACTGTATTTTATTTATTTCTTGATTCATTTCATGATTTTAATAATATATTTTCTGATATAGTTATGAAAATTAGAAAGAATTATTCTATTCAGGAAAAAGGTTGTTTTATACCATAATTGTAACAATTATGTGTAGAATTTCATAGAATTATTGATAATCCATGGATAATGTAAGATATAATTTTGGGATTAATTAGGGAAGTTTATGGGTGGCATATTGTAACATCTTGACCCAGCTCACCCCTGAACCGGTGGCCAGACTGGTCACCACATGACCTCAAGCACGTCTCCTCATATGCCGGAGGCTTCCGACTAGCAGCGAGGGTCTAAGGACAGCCAGTGGGGAGACTAAACCCTCTTATTAGAGTTGCACAGTGGTATATCTGAGTAAATAACAAAAAATGGAAATAAATAGCACAAGTAATCAAATAAATGATAAAGTAGTGGGAGACAGATTTTATAAATCTTGTACAAAAAAATTTCTAACACCAATTATATAGTAAATGTATGTGTGGCATGATAATTATGAAAAAATGGAAAATAATGAACAAAACACTATTCAGAAAATTCCATTAAACAATGATTAAACAATGACTCTAATCCTTAAGGGTTGTCTCCTCGAGCATCCGGAGCTTCTACTCAGTCCTTTTCACCTATCTTCCATGTAAATTCAAACAACACAATACTGCAACCAAATATAATCTACTCGGGTACCCTAGTGCAATGGGGGCTTGAGTAGGGAGTGAGATATTAATCTTAGTTGGTCAGGACCACAGGTGTCTACAAGAAATCTAGAAAATTAATAAATAATTTAAACAATGTAAAATAATTCATTATTAATGTATGTAGTACAATGTAACTATATACCGAAGTACATGCTTCATCCCTAAGATGGTGTCTAAACCTATATTATACATTTTTCATGAATACTCAACAATAATTACATAATCATGTTCATTTTTCAATTATTAAAACCTCATTAAATTATGAAAGTCTTGAGATTTTTCATAAGTATGATATACACTGTATAAGTCACTGACAATAGATGTCTCTAAAGTCCATCTAAGTAATCAATGTAAAGACTGAATCTAAGGTTTTTCTTTGGCTTCGATAACGCATCAAAATTTATTCAGTTTAATCTTTCATATACAACGTCTGAGACCATCCATTAAAATATTGATTCACTCATGGGTCTGTCCACTAATAGTGATTCAACCAATTCATTATTAATTTTGAACCCTTTCTCATATTCTATTCAGAAATCATTATGTCACAACATTTTTCATTAACCATTAATTTATTTCATGTACGGCCAATTTGACCCACATTCTAATGTAAATTAATGGGTGAAGAACATCATGTCTAGAACCCTCGTGAGTATTTGAAGTGTCAGTACTTATCTCACATCCCATGGGTATTAGGAGCATTAGTCCCTATCCCATAAAAGAAAGTTGGATTACATGCTAGGTGTATAATGCGAAGTCTAGCACCACATGATTATTTGGAGCATCAGTCCATGTCTCAAAACCCATTTCTCAATCATATATATATATATATATATATCATTGTTGTAGAATTCCTGGTCCAACACCCCAAAACCATCCATTAATTAATATATAAATTAATTAATACAAAATGTTAATTAATACAACAACTAATTAACCAAATAACTCTCCCATAAAAATTCAACCATTAATTAACTATTAAACATCTCAATAGTACATAATTTATTAACAGTTAATTATTCTTAGCAAGCCAAAAAAAGTAATTAACTCAACATATAATTATCCAAATTCATTAACAAGTCTGAACCTGTGTACTCAACCAGTGATTCATCCAGGACATTAATAATATAAATGCACATCATATTCATCTCAAATTATGCGGAACAATTCCTATATATTTAGAAACCAAATAACATAGCATCTCATATTATAAAACAACTCCATCTAAGACAACTTCATACATGGAAATCTAACATGCATCAAAAGGTAGCCATGGCCAACAGTCCTAACAAACAATCAATTCACAATCTAAATTTAATGAATACAAATTAATTAATTCAACAATTAATTAATTAATTATTATCTCTTCAACAAATCATCAATTAATTATCCATTATCCATTTATCATTTAATAATTAATCAATCTATTAATTATTACCGGGTTCCAATTTTTTTTCCAAACATTTCAAATATTCAATATTCTCAATAATTAGTAAAAGACAAAATTTTTATTCCAACTCATGACTTGATAATTAATTCTACAATTAAATACCCTATTACCAATTCTTCCCATTCAAATCATTTAACTATTTAATCATATCTCTTTAACCAAATTAGAAAAACATGCTTAAAATCAACACATGTTCAAATCCTCATTTATCTCACATGGGGGATATCATTTAATAACATCAATATTGTCATGCATAGACATATAATAATAATGGAAACTCACATTCTCAATTTATTTAAAGATTCTATCATTCATAAATAATGTGCTAGGGATTTGGGACCCTACCTCGGGGTGGCATCGTTTTAATAAGCAACAGCTTGACTTTAACGACGATAATCAATTGCAATTACCGTGCGGTCTTATGCACACAATTTTTATACATATATGTTGTGACAACTGGGTCCTGGTGACAGTACCGACACCCCGCCTTAACATAGCCATCAGGTCCTGGCCTCCCAGGTACCACCAGTTTCCCCGTAGACATGTGGTCCCCACCCAAGGGTCTACCAATATGTCTGAACGGCTCATGTGACTAATGATAATCCCCATATGCGAAAACTTGTCCTTTCGAGTGTGATTTTTCCTCACTCACACACACCCTCTGAAACTTTCCAAATGGTCACCCATCCTGATCACTACTCTGACCATGCACGCTTAACTGTGGAGTTCTAAATAGGCATGCTATTGAAAAAATAGGTGCAACATGTTGATATTAGTCATATCATTTATTCATTTAACCTTTGATCATTTTGGGGGTGTTACATATGTATATGTATATACATATGTATAGATATGTATATATATTTAGACACATGCACACACCCTGAAACATAAACAATGATTCACCAAAACAACAACAGAAAACCCAAAACTAGTGTCGCAAGGCCTACACACCTATATTTATATTCCAGGGACATAAATAAATTATTGGACTTAAAAATTAGATTTTACAAAACCAACAAATGGTATTAATTAATACATAAGAAATTATATCGATGAAACAAAAATGCCTGATCCACATCGCCTTTAGCGGCGGTGGTCAGAACTCAGACCAATGAGTCCTGATACACAGCACACATACCCTATTGAAGGAAGAATACAAAAATATGGGTATTATTGCAAAACCCTAAAATAGTTCGGAACCATAATGGATTACGATATTAAATAAAATCACCAAAACGATGAAGGAGACCATGAGGGGAGATCTTACTAATTCGATTTGGACTAAAATGAAGAACAATGTTAGAGAAAAGTCTGCACAAAGAATGAACTATAAGGGGTGCCACACGCTGCAGCGACCTTGCCTAGGAAGGGTTCACATGCTGCTACTGCAAGGTATCCGGAGGGTCGCACCCATCACAGTCGCACCGCGGGGAGGAGTTCGCACCGACAAGGATGTTTGAAGGAGGTGAAAATGGGTCGCTTCATGTGGTGTGCTGATACGTGCATGCTGTGCCTCGTGCGTAGGGAAGAAGAAGATGGGAATTTTCATTCCTTTATTTTATTTTTCAAACCCCTAAATTAATTTCCCTTAATAACAGTAATTATTACACTCTTAAAACCCAATAAATTGATTACCATTAATTTTATTATAATAATAATAAAATATAATAATAATACCCATTATGTTATTATTACTATTATACATATTAAACACTTATATAAAAATTAAAAATGCCCCAATTAACCCTTCTTAAAGGAAACGTTTCTTGGAGAAAATAAAACTCTACTTTAGTCCTCAATTAAATTAAAATCTCCTTGACTTCAGAGAATTAAAAATAAAATTTTCCCAAAACTAATTAAATTCATTTTCCTTCAATTTTATTAATTAACACAGTAATAATAACAACTAAATCCTCATTATTATTATTATTAAAGCTTTCATTTTTTTAAATTTTAAAAAAACTCCCTATTTCATTACTATTATCATTTTTAATAATAATAAAAATAATTATCAATGATTATAAAACTCATAAAACCATAAAAATAAAAATATCATTATTATTACATAAATCATTGATATAACACAACACCTCTATTTAATAATAATGATCCTTCATTGAATCTGATGCTGGTTATATAATTATGCATTTCTTTGGGTTACCAAATACCCTCATTAAATTCACATAAGTATTACACCCCAATAATGAAATTAAAATATTTTATCATTTATTTAATTAAATAAACAAAATAATAATATTTATAATAATAGTATTATTATAATTATTCCAACTATCATTTAATTAAAACAAAAAAAAACCAACCAATATATTTCAATATAGTTTATATAATATTCATGATAAAAACTGCAACCCATAACCTCCATTTAAAAATAAATGTTTTTTATAATTCCCAATATCTTCATTTAATTAAAACGGTTCATCAATAAACCCACAATACACATTAGTTTCATAAACTTTCATTAAATTATATGTTTAAAATTAATTTAATTTTACTACCTTAATTATTATAACAGTAATAATAATAATAATATATAGCATCATTATTAATATTTGGTAAACATTGTTTTAATTAATAACAAACTATCATATAATCTTATTTAAATACATTATATAATTTATTAAACTAAGTTAACTGTATAGGTTGTACAACAACCATGCACTTCCTATGCAGATCCATTAATGTGGAATTTTCTGAAACCAGTGTTCCCAAGACTCATCGGGACACCTACGAAAATTATCGAGTAATTACGCAATCCAAAAAATGACACCTTTAGGTGTTCCAACACTCATAATAAAATTCTAGAGCTCGGTTTAAAAAAATGACCTATTGAAAGACTGAAAAAATTCAAAAACATTCATATTTTAACCCACTTAAAATACACATGACTTTACAATATACCCGCCTTAAAACCCTCTTGTCCCAGAGAATCCACCAAGAACCACTACTAAAACAACTAACCTACCAAGTTCATATAATCTTATTATAAGCGACGTGTTGCATTTCCAACACCAAATGAACCTTAAACCCTTCAGAAGCCTAATGGAAAAGAATTTAGATCTAGAGCCATGGATCTCCTTTTAGCTTATACATCTAAAAGATCTTATATCATAGGCCATTAGAGGGACCTCTTCAACAAAAATTGTTGAATCTCGATCAATCAACAGAACATGTCGCACATGCTTCCCTTGAAAGATGTCACTGCCCCAAAATCCATATTCTCCCTTTATCAGATGTTGTTCCTTTTTAACTATTCCAAAACCATCCGTATGTATAATGATGTCCTTACCTGACCTCTGGTGAAATTTCCAAGTCAATCCATCGCATGGATATTTTAAAAAAACTATTGTTCCTCAACACAAATATAATAGTAACCCATAGAAACCATGTGTCCCACGTACTACCAAGATAACAACCACTCATCAATAACAACAATATTTAAAGTGTATCATGGTGTTAGGCCAACGCTATCTTAGTGCCTCCATGACGAGGTCGTGATATGGGAAATGCTCATCATATTTAGAAGATAGAACTAAGAGAAAATCCAAGGTCATTAAGAAGATCAATCAAAGTATTACCAGAAAACTCCATTCTAAAATCACGACATCACATGCCGACACATTTATTGAAAAAAAATTGACAGTACCCACCATAAGATTTTCCATGACGTCTAAAGAAAAGATCAATTTCTAACCAGGACATGTTTTTAGAACACATTAACACATGCGTGTGACATTCCTCGAACCATGATCACCACATCAATCATTGATCATAATATCCATAACAAAAACCTATCGGTGTTCCATAAAACATGAGAACCAAGAAGTCCTCTCGAGCTGTGGGACGAACATACTTTAATGACCTAGAACATTCCAAGGGTACTACCTACCATGGGTTATCCCCTTACGAAACATAAATGTTGACCCTTTCTCTTGATCACAAAAAAATGAAATCACAAGGTTCAAAAACCCCTTTTTATTTTTAGAAATTTTAATTTATTCATTTCAACCTTTTTAACATTTGAATGAATTTCAACATAAACATAAGTAAATCTACACAAAATGTCACTTGGTTTTAAAAACAACTCTCTACAAAAAAAGGCATGCTATCACAAAAACACTCTTTAATTATTTACCATTTCGTGTTATCTAAATTTAAATAGGAAATTTAGCATCTAAATTCCTTTTTACCAAGAATGCAGCCTCTGAGGGTCCCATTTTTTTCAATCTGGGTTCTTCATAAAGAAACCCAACAACACTTCATTACAATCAAAAGACAACAGTATTACATTTGTAACCATTTTAAAACATATTATTGTTTTATAAGGTTCAAACACATAGGTGGCCGTCGAAAAATCGATAAGGCTCCCATACACCTTATTGCTAGAATTTGGAACCCATTTATCATAATCAACCTTTATTTAACATTTTATATTTAGAAACCCTTTCAGTTATCCAAAAAATATCTAACTTGTTCGCATACGTAGTAAAACATCAACATGCTATAACACAGAAACATGGAACAACAAAAAAACATGCTAATAACTGAGGCAATATTGAATATAATCACTCAAGAATGTTAAATCTATCTCTGAAAAATGATACCTAGAGAGGAATTCTAGAGAAGATAAAAACATGGAATTCCACTCAAGGAACAAAATCCAAATTATCAGGCATCATACTAATGAAATGAGAAGGCATGGGATATGAAAGATATGTGAATCTCTAAGTACCTAAGATTATTCATGTAAGAATCTTTGTTGACAAATCAGGCCAAGACAATTATTTTTCAAAATTCTTGAAATCAATAAATAGCGGAAAATACACAAGTCAATCAAGGTGAAATCATACCAACTGTGTCATGTAATATTACAAACAATAATTCTCATCCCTGGCCACCTGGCCATTTTTGATACATGAGGTGATCAGTCTCAAGCATAACTATTAACCAAAGCACTGACTCATTCCTAGTCTCGTGTCTACCAAACTCAAAATAGGAAGAAAAGGAAAAAATACACTTGGATACCACTTTATAACATCCTGACCTAGCTCACCCCTGAACCGGTGTCTAGACCGGTCTCCACATGACCTCATGTGTGTCTCCCCAAATGCAAGAGGCTACCAACTAGTAGTGAGGGTATATGGATTGTTAGTGGGGAGAAAATACCCTATTATTAGTGTTGTACAACAGTATATTAGTGTAAATAATAAAAAGTGGAAATAAATAATATATTTAGTCTAATAAATGATAAAGAAGTGGAAGATAGATTTTATAAATCTTGTACAAACAAATGGCTAATTCCAATTATATATCTGATTCTTGCATGACATGCTAGTGATACAAAAATGGTAAAAAGTGAAAAAAAATCATTCTGAAAATTCCATTAAAAACATAAATAAACTATGAGTCCAATACTCGAGGGCGGTCTCCTTGAGCATCCCATGATTCCACTCTTACCATTGCTAATATATTCTATGTAAATGCATACAACACAATTCTGGGACCAAATAAAATCTACTTGGGTACCCTAGTGAAATGGTAGCCTGAGTAGGGTGTGAGATATAAATCTCAGTAGACCTTGAGATCTGGTGTCTACAACAAATCCATACAATTAATAAACAATTTAAACCGTGTAAAAGCATAAAAAAATAATTTAAGCAGTACAATGTAACTATGTACCCAAGTACCTTCTTTAGCCCTCAGATGGTGTCTGAACTTGCATTATACAATTATCTTTCATACTCAACAATCATTACATAATCATTTCCATTTTTTCAATTATTCCTACATCTTTAAATTATGAAATTCTAAAGATCTTTCCTTAGACCGACGTCCCCTGTATAAGTCACTCACCACAGGTGTCTCTAAAGTTCATTTATGTAATCTATGTAATGACAGAATCCAAGCTTGTTCTTTGGCTTGGATAACACTTCACAAGTTATTCAATTTAATCATTCATATTCTATGTCCAATCCCATCCATTGAAATATTTATTCACTCTGGGGTCTGTCCACTAATAGTGATTCTCCCAATTCATTAATATGTTTGAACGCTTTCTCATATTAAATTCACAAATCATTATGTCACAAAAATTTTCATTAACCATTAATTTTTTTCATGTACGCCCAATTAGACCCACAGTCCAATGTGAATTAATGGGTGTAGATCATCATTTCTATCACCCTTATGAGTATTTGGGGAATCAATGCTTGTCTCATAACCCATGGGTATTTGGAAGATCAATCCCTATCCCATAAATAATGTTTGCTTGCAAACTGGGTGTAGAATGCCATGTATATAACCCCATGAGTATTTGGAGCAATAGTGCCTATCTAAAAACCCATTTATCAATCATATATATATATATATATATCTCATTGGAATATAATTTCATGTCTAAAAACCAAAAACCATCCATTAATTAATTCATAAATTAACTAATCCAATCTATTAATTAATTCAACAACAAATTAACAACATAAATCACCCGTCAAAACTCAACCATTAATTAACCATTCACTATCTCAATAGTAAATAAATAAATAAATATTAATTATTCTTATCATGATAAATAAATAATTTACTCAACATTTAATTATCAATGTTCTTTAACATGTCTGAACCTGTCCACTCAAGAAGTTATTCATCCAGAAGATTAAAAATTTATAGGAATGTCATAATCATCTCAAAATATTCTGAACAAAGATCATATTTATAGAAACCAACTCACGTAGCATATTTTATTATAAAACAACTCCAACCAAGAAAACATAATGCATAGAAATCTAGCATGCATCAAAATATACCCTTGGCCAACAGTAATAACAAACTATCTATTCACAATATTAATTTAATGCATTAAAATTATGTAATTCCACAATTAATTAATTAAATATTATTTGTTTAACCAATCATCAATTAATTAACCATTTTCCATTTATCATGTAATAATTAATCCATCCTTTAATTGTTACGAGTTTCCAATTTATATTCTAAACATTTCAAATATTCAATATTCTTAATAATCCGTAAAAGCCACAATTTTTATTCCAACTCATGACTTGATAATTAATTCTACCATTAATTACCCTATTACCCATTATACCCATTAAAATCATTTAACTGTTTAATCGTATCAGTTTAAAAAAATTAGCAAAACATGCTTAAAATCAACACATGTTCTAATCCTTACTTATCTCATGTTGGTGACACAATTTAACAACATCTAATGTGTCATGCATTGTCATATCATAATCAAGGAAAATCACATTCTCAAATTTTTTAAAGAATCTATAATACATAAATAAAGTGACAGGGATTAGGGACCCTACCTGAGTGTGGCAAGATTTTAATAAATTATTGGACTTAAAAATTAAATGATGAAAAACCAACCAACGATATTAATTCATACATTTGAAATGACATCGATGAACCAAAATGGCCCGAACCCCCTCTCCCTTGGCGGTGGTTGTTGGAATGCAGACCAATGAGTCCTAATACACCGCTCGCATACCTTATCAATGAGGGAATACAGAAATTGGTTATTATCCCAAAACCCTAAAATAAGCCGGAACCGTAATGGATTCTGATATTAAAGAAAATCACTAAAGCGATGAGGGATACCATGAGGGGAGATCCTACCCCTTCGAATCGAACCAAAAAGTTGAACGATGTTTGAGAAAAAGTTGCACAAAGAAAGACCCAAAGGGGGGGGTCACATGCTGCATCAATTCTTCCTAGGAAGGGATCGTGCGCTGCAACCGCAGGCTATCTGGAGGGTCGCTCCCCTCTTGTTCGCACCATGGGGAGAAGCTTGTGCCGAGGTGAATGATCAAAGGATGGGGAAAGGGGCCATGTAATGGGGTGTGCTACTGTATGTGTGCTGCCCCTTGTGCATAGTGAGGAAGAAGAGGGGAATTTTCTTCCCTTTATTTTCTTTTTCAAACCCCTATATTAATTTCCATTAATAATAGATATTAATACACTATTAAAACCCATTAATATTATTATCATTAATGTGATTTAAATAATAATAAAAGATAATAATAATAATCATTTTTTATTATTATTATAAAAATTAAACACTTATATAAAAAGTGAAAAACTCCTCAATTACACCTTTTTAAAGGAAACCTTCTTTGAGAAAATCAAACTCCCCTTTACTCCTCAATTAAATTAAAATATCCTTGACATAAAAGTAATAAAAATATTTCATTACCCACAACTAATTAAATTAATTTTTCCATAAATTTATTTTATTAACCCTATAATAATAATAATTAAATCCTCATCATTATTATTAAAAAGTTCCTTTTTTAATTTCCTACCAAAACACACCAATTCATTACTATTATTAATAATAATAATAATAACCATAATTGTCAATAATTATAACTCTCATAAAACCATAATAATAAAAACATCATTATTATTACTCAAACATTTGATATAACCCAACACCTCTATTTAATAATAATACTCCTTTATTAAATAAGATACTACTTGTTTAATTAAGCGTTTATTTAAGATACCCAATAGTCATTTTATTAAAAAACCCAATTTATTACAATATCATTTATATGATATTAATGATAAAAAATCCAACCCATAACCTCAATTTAAAAATAAATATTCATTTAATAATTCTAAAACTCATCATTTAATTAAAAAATTTCATCAATAATCCCATAATCCACATTAATTTCTTCAACCGTCATTTAATTAATAACATAATATTCATTTAACTAAACACCCACAATAATAATAATAATAACTTTCTTATTATTATTATTAAAACGATATTTTAATTAATAACAAACTCTCATGTAATATGATTTAATTAAATTAAAAAATTTATTAAATAGAGTAAACTGCACGGGTTTGACCGCAACTGGGAGCTACCCGTGATGATCCATTAAAGTGGACTTTTACAGAATCGTTGTTCATGAGACTCATCAAAACACATGCAAAAATTATCGGATAGTTGCACAAATGACTCCTTTAATTGTTCCAACATTCAGAATAACATTCCGGAGCTCGTTTTAAAAAATGACCTGTTGATAAACTAAAACAAATTCAATAATATTCTTATTTTAACCCGGTTCAAAAACAAGGGACTTTACATATATGGAATTAATTTTTGTTTCAACGATAGTATGGAATTTAGAGATAAATATAGTAAAATAAGAGGTTATTCTGGTTTATGAAATCTGAGTAAGAGATAGATAAATATATTAAGATAAAAATTATGGATATTATGATATTAACCACATTGGGGAGTGGGAGATGGATAAATAAATCTATTTTATTATTTTGTATCTACCATTATTAAATTATGGATGTTTATGAATATATAAATTATAATTCACCATATTGAAAGAAATTATAAATTATTGTCAAAGGAATATTAGAAATTTTTATGGTATGATGAATAATTTTGGTAGATTGATCATAAAGGGTTTTAGAATCCTTATAATACATGATTTTTCTATATATTTACTAATTCTCTATGTATATGTGTGATACAAACATAAACACACAACATTGTATCAACTCTAATTATGTTAGCAAACATTTTAAATCATGTTCTTGGTTTTGGGGATTCATGTATAGTCCCAAATAGTGAATAATTATGGATTACATGAAGGATAATTATTTAAATTTATAAAATATAATAAACTATTTTGTAAAAATGATATAATAAAATTAGTCACTAATACCATTCCGGTCAGTGTATCTATATCCGACATGGATATTCCTCTTTCATTTTTTTTCAATGATTTTAATACAATATAGGTGTTTCATTTATTATCTATAATTATATTATTAAGTAAATTAGAAGATATTTTAGATCAAATGAATACTGAGAATATAAAGGTTGTTTTTTCATTAATTACTATAATTTTTAGACATGGATATAATTAATTATTTGATAAATATAATCCTTGAGTTTTGATATTTTCAATCAGGTGACTGCAAAATGTAATTTAATAGAAGGTATTATATGATTATTATAGTTATTAAAAGCATAAAATGATAAAAAAATAGAAATTAAACTATAGTATCAGTAGTTGAAAACTAATTCATTATCTTGAAGGGAATCATGATAGTTTTAGGAATATATTACATGTTCATGAACATCAATAATAGTGAACAAATGACAAAGAAACCTAACTATTGAATTTGATAAAAATGTTTTAAAATGTTTTTATATATGATGTTCAGACAATTGATGATTTATTTTTGAGATTTAGTAATATCATGAGAAATTTTTTATTTTATTTTTTATTATTATGATGATAATTTAGTAGAAAATAATATGGTTAAAATTTTATTTGATAAATATTATCTAAATTTGTCAACTCTTGAAAGTGAATATATGTTACAAGAAATTATAAATCAACCAGAATTCAAAAAATTAAGAACATAAAATTGGAAAAAAATATTTTTATTTCAATGATGTTATTGGATCATAATTTTGAATGTTTATTTAAATTTGTAAATATTTGTTTTCTCGGTAGAAATATATTCAAAATGATATATGAATAATCCACAAAAATGATACATTAAATTTTTAAGAAAGTTCATTAATGTTTTTAATAAGAAAGTGTCCATGGATTATATATTGTTTTCACACATCAAACAATGGATTGAAAGTAAATTTGTGGATCAATACTGATTAGGAATGATATGTTACCAATGATAAGACGATTTTATCGTATTAAATTTTCATTCATGAATATTTAGTTCAAGAAAACATCTCCAATTGATTGGATGATATACAATATACAGTGTGGATCTCAAATTTTAGGATAATGGAAGTGATGTTATATTTAAGGATCATGATTTCTCGATGAAATTAATGAGATATGGTCATGTGTGTAATAAGGTTAAATGAATCAGTTGTAATAATCTTCAAATTGAGAAAATATTAACTGACATTTTTATTTATAAAGGTGGAGTAAAATATAACATATGGTTTCTTGTACATCAATATTTTTAAGAATATAGTAGGTGGTTATGTTAATATCATGGAATACTCTATAAATTAGATTTGATATCTTATAAGTGATCATGATTATGAATATTGTGATGTTCAAATTATTATATTTGCTGAATATTTTTAGAAAAAAATAAAAGTTATCATTGTTCAAAATGAAAAACGTATTAAAATATTGTTTATCTTAGTTCATCTTAATTTGAGAGAATTAATTATTGGAAGATATATTATTAATGATAATAGGGGAAGATCTTGGATAATGATATTCACGAGTAAAAAAATCATTATTCTTTAATATATCTACCAAAACTAACGCGTTTATTTTTTTAAAAAAAAATTATTTATTCCTCTCATGGAGTTGATGAAATTATTTATTAGAAATCAACCTATAGAAAAAAGGTTTTTTCGGATGAAGTTTATAGTGAATGTATAAAAATAATAACTATATGTTTGAGGTTTGTAAATCAATCTTCATTTCCATAAATTTATATTTTTCTTATAAAGTGGGTTTACTTAAAAATAAATATAAAAATTACGTTTTCCATTAATCGGGAGATTTCATTTATAAGGTAAAGAACAAAAGAGAAAGAAGAGAAGTCTTTTTTTTTAGTTTTACATAGAGTTTATATCTAATAATGGATACATGAATGTATGGGATATTATTATTGATAAATATTGAAAAAAATAACTCTCGAGATAGAAATAAAATAATAATAATTTAATTCATTTTTATCAATAAAATAAGAAATTACAGATAATTATGTTATTTGGATGATATAATGTTTCATGTTTCATGTATTGTTATAAAAATGTTGGTTTTAATACTTATTTATCTCATATAGAATTTTTTTTGATTAATATAAAATATTTATGAAAATAAAAAAGGTATTTTATCCATTTTTTTATGATTTCTCTATAATATTTTATTATTCTATTAAGATTATATTTCTATGAATTTACAAAAAAAATATAAATGGATTGATTATTAAACCATTTTCATTCAAAATAATGATACCAAGATACATATTTCAATGTAAAATTAATTATTCCTTGTCTAGTATCAAATGAGAGATTAATGTTGAGATTACTAAGATGAATGAATACATTTCCACATAATATGATTTATTTTTTGGGAGATTTAATCCATTATATAAATCATATAAATAACATTATAATATTTTTGTGGGAATTAATTACTTATATAATATTATTTTAATGAAGAATGAAATGTAATAGATATGAATTTAAAAGTTTATATGAAGCTTCATTTCCTTTATAAGTGAGATGAATGAATTTTAAAATTAGAAGAATGGTTAACTAGATTGTGTAATTAAAGAAGTGATTTTTTTAAAATATACCAGTGATAATGTGTTTATGTTTTTCATTACTATGTATTGGTTTTTTTATTATTTAGTGTAATAAAATAAACTAGTTTGGTTAGTGAAGTCAGAAGGAAAATTAGTTGGAGTTGAATAAGCGTAAGTGAGATTTTTTTGGATGATGTTGTTTATATGAGAATTCAAGGATATAAATATAGACAATTATTTTCATAATATACATAATTTTGAAGAAATTATTTAGTATTTCATGAAAGTTAGAGAGGCTATTGTGTAACAGCGAGGTATGATTTCTAATGACAATGTTAGTGAGTTTTCTGTACTAAATATGTAAGTGTTTCATTATTTATGTTTTTGTGATTGTGAGTATTCATTTTCAAACATAATTTTCATAGTCCATTAGAAAAATGTCATTATTTTTAATATTTATTTCATGAAATAATTATCAAACTTCTTTGGAGTTATTGTGGTTGTAGTTCAACAATATTTTACCCCATTATAGAATCATTTTTGAAATTAATTTCAAGTAGTTATCTGATGTTGTTTTGATTGTTAGGGAACTATAAAATATTTGAAATGTGATTTTTAATCCACATTTTTTATCTCCAATAAAATTTGGTATCATATAAAATATTTCTAATCAATATAATAAAAATAATATCAATAAAAAAGTGAAAAGGGATTTTGTATGTACCATTTACGTTTGGTTGTATCTTTATATTATGATATTAAAAATATATAAAGAGGATATCCAAAAAAATAACTAATTATTATTCACTATTAATATGTTAATATGATTACTGAGCTGTAAACAAGTGTAAAGAAGTGTAGAAAATAAAAAATCAGTTAGGTCAATTTACTGAGCTCATAAATTATGATTGAACATGAGGTGTTCGTAAAAATAAATGATTAAAACTACACACTACAACATTCCTTATTTATGTGTCCAGATTTTACATGGGAAATCCTTCCGACATCTGATTTGTTTTAGAATTTTTTCCTCATATTTTATATTAGTTTTTGTTTGATAACTATTCTAGAGTATGATTCCTTCATTACAAATTAATAGTATATTAAAGAGGAAATATATTTTACTTATTTATAGTAAGGTTTTGTATCTATTAAATTTGTGTTTCATAGGTTGATAATGTCCCACATAATATACTTATATATATATATTGGTGAATATATAATATTAAAAATAATATATAAATTTATTTATCCTTTGAATACAATATGTCATTATTTATCAGAACTAAAAATTATTTAAAATACAGATAATGAATATTTTCATTGATAGATGGGTTTTAATTTTATGATAATTATTTTAGATATGATATTGATTTACTATCACATCATCATAGTAGATGTAATCAAAAAAATTTATAAGTTTTTTTATACAAAAAATATTATTCACTAATATCTACTTCTCTTATATTTGAAAATTATTCTAAACTCATTTTGTACTAAAATATTTATTAATAATAAATTAATCCTATATGTCATATTATGATATCAAAATGATGAATATTATAGAGCCTATTTTGTAACACATGTTTGTGAGGGGATGTAATTAAAGAGACCCTAAATAAATTTAATTGAAATAAGTCAATATGTGTTTGAGGATGATTGATAATTGTTATTCATAAAGTGTTTTGTCGATTGCATCATTAATATGTACTATGGTTATTATATAACTGTTATTATAGGATATAATTTACTAGTGTTTTTGGAACATTTTCCCACTATATGTCTTATGTGGATTTAGTAAGTTAGTTTAATGGTTAGATTGAAGGTTGTCTTGGAATAATGAAACAATATTCCATAAATATATTATTGTGGAAAATTAAATGATAAGGTGAATATGTGACTATTATAAGTTAAGTGGCATGTGATTTTGTTGTTGGGTAGTATTAATAGTTATCCAGATATGTTTTGAAGTCATTTATGTTATGTTTTAAATTATATATTATTATAACAAACCTCCAGTAAAGTAATAATATATCAACATAGATATACAAATTAATGAAATAATGAACTAAATAAAGGAATTATAATATTTATATATTCACATAATGGAATCTCTCAAAAACCAAGAGTTGGGTATTGTTAATCTGGTACCTATATAAAGTTAAAGATAATGATTATGATTTTTGTATAGGTAATCATAGTTTTATGTTTGAGTAATGAAATATTGATTTTAAATAATATTTATTATTTGAATTTGTGTTTGTAATAACTCATCTGATTCCATGTGATCTATTCATTATTGAGTAAGCATCATAGTCATGTATGTGGATTTTGATTCTAACTTCAACGTGTGAAGAACCAACTAGGTTGAGGAAGATAGTAGTTGAGCTGTGTGTGATTATTTTAAAAAATAATTGAACAAGTATTAGTTTTTTCATGGGTATTTTCATGATGATTCTTATCATTTTAAGACATTGACAATATGACATGAAGCTTATTATAATACTTAATATCATTTTACCTCAATTCATAAATAAGTGGGACAAATTTTAGTATATTGTAATGTAACACTTATAATCATATAAATTTAGTTCAAATGTCTTTGAGCTAAATATTAATATTTTGATCATTATAATTTATATTTTATTAATTATTTTTGTAACAATTTAAAATAATAATGGTATATTAATGATAATGATTTTAGTCCAATGTCCAGAGGAGGAGGTTCCATGTTGCAGACCCATGTATACAGATATTCATGCATATAAATAACATGGTATTATGAAAGAATTAAAATTATATTATTTTTTGGAGATCCATATATCAAAAAATTAAAATATTATATACAGAAAAGAAGTCGAGTATTATGAATCTTTAGGAGAAAAAATTGACACTAATTTGGATTTATTTAAATGGGTTGATAAATATGAAAATGTTTGACGGATTTAAATTAATAGATAACCTATTAATGATAATTTTTATTTTTTATATTTAAACTAATGAATAACATCTATGAATATATAAGAAAAATATTTATTATTTTATTACTATTAATATATACAGAAACTACTAGTGATTAATAAGGCATTCCATACTGGTAAATAATTGATAGCATGATACATTACAGTATCAAAGATATTTAATTTTTTCGAATCTGGGATCCTTTAGAGGAGAATTAAACCTATTTCCCAAGAGTTAAATATTTTTTTAAGAACAATATCACAAAGAATATATTGGATGTTTCGAATCTAGTTTTTTATGTTATGATTATCAGTTTTAATGATCAAGAAGTGTCGTACATGTTTAGAATTATTGATATACTCTATTTATGGAGGAATATAATTCTATTGAGTTCTTTAATCAACAATAAGAAATCTAAATTTATACTATATGAGGATCCAAATGGAACAATTTTTTTATTGGGTGTATAGAATGATTCCTATGCAATTGGATGATTGGTTTATAGATATAGTTTCTATTACAGAGTAATGAAATTTGGTTATATAACCAATTATTTGAGATAATTTTTGTTTGGGGTGTCTAAAAAATCAACATTGTGCTAATTATTGCATATAATAGATAATACATATTAGGGAGTCTAATAAACATTGAAAAGAGTAGGTATTTCAATTGAACATATTGAATGGTACTGTTTATGATCACTTTCCTTACAATGGTAATATGGACAAGAATTCCTTAATATGATAGATATGATCCATATTATAACCAACCTCATAAGCTGAGTTGACCAATTATAATTGAAAACAATAATGTATCAAAACATTACACCCCTATTTGGGGTACATAAAAAGATCCATGGGTTTTATATGTTGTATTATATAAAAGGCCCCTTTTGAAAGATGCACATTTTGTGGAGGATAATAAAATAGAACTATATGGATATTAATCATGTTCCCCACATTGTATGATAAGAACTAAAAACTTTCTATGTATAAGATGCTACCATAGTTTTTATCTTTTGGACTAAAATTGAGATAGAAATACAGATTGGGGTTATAACAATAAATTAGAAAGGTGATATCATGATTACTAATAAGAGAAAAAATGGAGACTGATGGAAAACCATAAAATTTAAGCAGGATGACTCAATCTAAGAAGGAATATAATAGGGAAAATGGCCATATAATACTATATTAATTTTTAGGTAGGTATGTAGGTAATATCAAAGTTAAAGAATCTAAAATTTATGTTTTAAGGAGAAGGTTTGAAGATATTTAATTGGATGACAATGAAATTATTGATAGCCATTTTGGCAGGGTTAATGGCATATTCAGTAATATTTACGTCCTCATTAAGAACATTGTTTGTTCTATCATAAAGAAAAATAACATGAAGAAAAAATACAAGTAAATGAATAAAGAGATTCTGAATAAATACTTAGTGTGATGGAAGTATTAATCAAATCATTTACATTTTTTCAAAAGGTTCCAAAATTGATATTTTGGAAATAAAAAAGGTAAAAATATATATAAATCAAAGGAATTTTTATTGTAGTGGACGCTTTTCGAATGAATCATAATTAAAAAACACTGATGAATTATAATATGATGTGGAAAGTGAGAATCAATGAAAATTTAAAAATTGATAAAAGAATAAGTATAATTATAGTAGTGTGAAGATGAATTTGGTGAGAAATCATAATAAATAAATTGATAATCATGTATATCATCATATGATGCAGTAATGTTTTGTATTTATTGAGAAAATTATCTAATTAATCATGTTGTGATGTTGATGGTGAGGAACGAAATGAACTTCAATAGGTACAACAATAGAATTTGTTATAGAAATTGTCAAAAATACACATCTTAAGATGGAGGATAGAAATACTATTATATAAAATAAGAATATGGATATATAGAGGTTTGAGAGTGATAAAAATAAAAAAAAAATATCTATGAATGAAAAATGAATGTATTAAATGTGGTCAAGATGGAAAAGATAAGTATGATCTTGAGGAGATGCATGTTTAAAATGAGAAATAATCTTCTTAGAAAAAAAACCTGTGTTTCCTAGTTAAATATGAGATAATTAAGAATAAAAAATAATTCATCATGTCCGCTGTGGTTAAATTTGAATCTTTTTATAATGTCTTGATGAAACTATTATAAAATGATTTGTAATGGGGACATATATTTCCAATATGAATATGATATGTCTTATAAAGAATAATGATGACCCAAAATTTGGTTTTTGAGAAACCAAGGGAAAACTCACGTGAATCAAACTGTGACTAAATCAGCACCAAATATAATAAGACAAAAAATACTTGGATTTTTAAAAAATGTATGTTTCAGATGTGGACAAGTAGGTCAAAAAATGTTTAGTTTATTACTATAATTTAAGAGATATTAATAATTATGTGAAAGGGAGGGAAATTTGGATAGTTAAAGAGGATGATTCATGCAATATTACGATTTTGAAGAAGACATTTGAGAGGTCCAATTATTATGATCATGTTTAAGATGGATTTAATGTATTTAATAACAGATTAGACAATGTTAAATAAATAAGGGAACATAAAATGAGTATCATAGAAAAATTAAAATATAAAATTTCTTAGGAGAGGTCTAGTTGTGATCAAGCATTGTTGATAAATACATATGAGAATGTTTAAGAAATATTTTTATATTGGAAGTTGAAAAACTACGTATTTTATGATATATTATATGAATATTAGTCTATATCATGAATATTTTTGGAAAATAAAAATTAAATAATAATGAAACAATTATTTCATGAAAATTGTTGTGGATAATGAAATACCACATTAATAAAAATTAAATAAAATAATTATAGAGAACAATCTTTTGAGGTAGTTCACAAGAGTGGATGTGATTAGAATGGAATTACTATGAGGTATAGGTTGAAAGAGATCTCCCAGAATGAATGCGTGTTATAAAGAAACTAATAATTCAATTCCTAATCTTTCTATTTATTTCTTATATCGGATAACTTATATTTCATTAAAGGAGTAGAATGAGTTTGATATACACTGTATAAAAATAATAGTTCTCTTTAGATGTATTCCAATAACCATTGAAATAAGTAGTTGAGTGAACCCATTGAGGTGGAGAAGGAATCAATTGAAGATAAGAAATAACAATTCTATAAAAAAGTATATAATAGATAAATTTGTTTTCCAATCACTCTGAACAAAATTATTTATTATGATAAACATATTTTCAATTGGGGTGTTGATTTAGTAAAAAATTAGAAAAAGTGGGAGTTATCTTACATGCACATGATATTTTTTGATGGTTTTTTTGGATATGGAAAATTTATTATATTTTTCTTGATAAATATGATATTTTCTATACCCTAAAATGTGTTTTTATTCTATTATCATATGTATATAATCATATAGATAACATTTATGAAACTTGTTATATATATATATTTTCTATATTTTCACATGTACATGCCTAAACAATTATCTAGATAGAGGAAACATATAAAAATATAAAAATTGAAAAGGGAAATGAAGAAAAGAAAAATGAAGAAATGTGAAATTAAATGAGGAAAGTGTTTCAAAAATAATATAAAATTATATAAAGTGAAATATATTCTTCCTGATTCCTTAATCTGTAAAGTTCTTTAAAAATTTATTAAATCACTTCACCCTTGATAAAATTTTATTTATATTGAATAGGATTGAATTTTTTTCCTCTAAAGATACATTTTATATTTTGGATCAGTGTATCCTATTTTACCCATTCATAAACTACTTTCTTTTACTACCATTATTTTTGTTTTGGGTTTCTAGAAAACAATTTCCATTTTTAGTCACTGGTTTGATTTTTTGACCACCTAAAAACAATCTTCATGAACCACAGTATGAACACTATTTTTGTCAAAGTGGGTTTGCATAAACTGTATATATATAACTCAATGATTCCTTAAATATTATATAATGTGGAGTTGATAAAATTTCATGAATTTTTTTAATCCATAAACATTGATATATATTCATGATAGAACCCATCCATAATATTACTTTTGTGAAGAAGATTACAAAAAAGATTATGATGATGATGAATCACATAAAAATTAAGAGGCCTTGAGATAACCTTTCATTAAGGAGGTAATTTTTTCCCATCCATGAAGGTGGCCCATTGGGAACCCATATGCGAATGAGGCCATTTGTGCACCCCTACAAAAATGAGGCACTTCACGAAGCCCTCCATTTCACATAGTATGCCAAATACCAAATATGGGTGGTCATTTTGTTCTTTATTTCTTCTTTTTTATTTTCTTATTACATGTTGTGTTGAAATTTAAAATATCAACTTCACGACACACCCAATTAATCATTACGTACTTCTCTATATAAGACAAAAAATAAAAATATTTCAAACGAGTGAATTCTTTAAAATAAGCATATTCAAAATATTAGGGCTTTTTCATTAGTGTGCACTAAATGGGAACATTTATTTTATAGACAAAAGTATTTTATATATTACCCACATAGATAGTTAGAACCCTTTGGGTGACCGTAATCAGGGATTCCCTTGATAATGGGGATTCCATTCATAGGGAACCTAGAGTGCCCTCTATGGGATCAAAATGACGGTTTTGGTACTTGATTACAATCACTCCAACATGTTAAAATAACCTTACATCCTATATATACTACCCATCTATATCCCCATTATTGATTTCATCACATTCATTCATTAGTGAGAAAAGGACATACACATTACGGTTGTTCAGATGCAAGAATATATCAAGATTTTGATTTTCTAGTAGACAAGAAATTTTATATTCCCGATTACTAGGTGTTATCCAAATAAAATCCCATATCTCCACATAATCATTCAATTAGGTCTGGTATTAGGGTAGAACCATGTGCAAAATCTCGACTCAATACTTTGTTTCTTCAATATTCACAAAAAATAAATCTAAAAAACATGACATAAAAATATTTGGCCAGTGTCCTTTTCACACAATATAAAACTACATCAAAACATCATTACCAAATGTTTTTAAGTTCAATGGTATGTTTCTTCCACAAGATAATAAAATATAAATACCAAAATATGTCAGCGTTGATTCTTATCAAGGAGAATATGTAAGATTCCTTGATGTGGTACAAACATAATATAACCAAAAATCCATATTCATTATAATGGGGCTATGTTATTTAGGATACTGTTTATTTCCTTCCTGACATGACTCAATCCTCTATAGGCTTAGACATCCCAACTCATGGTCCATATATCCTTTGAGACCCCTATTTACATCTATTAGGGTCATATTACCTATGAAACATTATTTTATAGTTCTATTTTCACTATGATACCAGTTATTTACTTGAAATTCCATATTTACTAGGGTTATCATTATATTTATTATTTAACACATGCCCCAGAAACCATATTTTTCTGTATGGATTATATTCATACAAGAAAACCCGACCCCATACCCAACGATGAAATTTTGGTAATGAAATAATCCTTTATTAATGGTTCCATATTATCTTATATGTTAACCCAAATAGGACACTCATGTATTATTCTCACACTATGGTCTTGATCTTAATTTCATAAAAAACTTTCACCACCCATGACGAAGATAAACTATAGAGTAACCGATTATGAAGCACAAAAACAATGACTCAATTATTAGAAAAATATGAATTAATAATATATTATATATAATAATGTTTATAATAACACATGCTGGTGAATAACGACTAGTTTATGTATAAACAGCCCCATAATGGGATTTATGAAGGATTTATTAATATGAATGAAATTTATATGAGAGTTTATGAATCGACAAGAGCTCCCTAAAATGTATGATAATCCTGATATACCACTATTTTGACACAAAAATTTATAAGGTGTTACTCATATATCCATTTAATATACTTCATTACAATGTGGGTTGACCATGATTCAAAATGAGCATGGCATGATCACATGTAAATATTTTTCCATTACAAATTTGATAGTAAAAATGGAATGAATCATTTTACTATGAAATTGAATGGTTAATCATGATTTTAAGGTAGTTATTCATTAACAGGGTTTCATGTTAATGTTTTTTGATATTTAGAAGGACCATGTACTCCTTTAATTTGAATATATGACACCATTTGGAATACATATGCATCTTTGATCAAAGATGTTGGGGTCCAGATGAAAACAAATGAATTTTATCCAATATAGAATATCAAATGATATGTTAAAAATATATTTGTTAATTAATAGTTCATATATTATACAATATAGATTATAGATTCTAGAATTGATTTCATCTTAGATATAATTTAACTCCAACCATTCACTTAGTGATGGGTGGTGAAGAAATAAGTGACGCCTATTTCCATATCTAACCATATCGAGTTCCTTACCCTAGAACAAAAAAATGTACACCCCTTATCATAGGGAGGTGGATTGGGAGGTTTTATATGGCCTCAAATCATATTAATAGTCAACTATGTGGTCTCCTTCTAACTGACACCATAACTCGAATTGAATTACCACATTTCTTTCTCCCACCTTCTAATGAACACACCCTGAAAGTGTCTACACGGGTTATCAAAAAATAGGAACATAGGAGATCTTTCTGGGGATGGTGAACCAACAATAATAAGAATATCATACATATACTTACCTCTATTTATTATTCCTTTGAACACATTTTATAAACAATTTATGAGTAGGAATATATTTCTATTCACGATCTTCAATCCTTCTGATGTAATATGGAAACATCACGTGAAAGATGCATGTGTTTTCTGAAAAAAAAATAAAGGGGAAACCATATTATTTTCTCAACCCATTAATCAAATAATTATGTCATGATGGGAAATAGGGGAATAAATTATGCCAATATTTACAGTCTCATTAAAGAACATGCCCATATTAATATTCTTATTAATGAAGCCAGGTAACATATCATGGAGATGATTTAAGGGAAGGATCATTTACATACTCACACATTTCCATAATCTTAGTATATTATATCATTGAAATTATAAGGGTGCCTTAATTATATCACAGTGGTAAACAATGTTAATAAACATGTTCATGCACCGATGCGAAATGTGTCCCATCAGTATATAATGGAAAATTATCATTAGGAAACATATATTTCTGCTCAATTTCCAGATGATCGGACCAATGTATCAGCATGGGGTGAACTAGAGGATCATGGTTATATCCCAATTTCGATTGAATATCATGTATCCATTTCCTTGGACTCTTCTGGATAGACACATATTCCTAAAAACTCTATAATAACTCTCTAATATATTTCATCAATCATTAAAATTAGGAACATTATTATACACCCCTTATGTAGGTGGAATAAAATTATGATATACTTATTCTGAATAATAGTCATGACAATATTCATTAAAATTTAAAACAAAACCATTTATATATTTTTATTAATACAAGGGGTTATTCTAGGATGGATCCTACATGTGAAAGTAAATATTCATTATACAATACCCAACTACAAATATATAGGTCATTGGAGAATAGGTCTCACTGAGGTTAAAATGCATCATATGAGAGGCATCATATACCTATCCTAATAAATTATAATTTTCGTATGGCCTTAAATAATATTTTTATTGGGATATAATAATCTTCTAAACCTCCATTATATATGGGTAGCATCTATAGTTTTGGAGTTCAACCCCAAGATATTCCTTTAATTTCCTTAAAGGTCATCCCTATATAGAATTTTATAATGTTAAATCCTATAGAAATATTATGATAGACCATGTGAACCATTATTAGGGTGCTTTCTAGGAAAATCCTGCTTGTTATGTCATGATAAAATGATTAAAATATTCTCCCCATACATATATATGTATTACTACCCAATATGATGGTCTTACCCAGGGAATATGCTTTTGGAACACTCTTTATGTCGAACCATTGATCCATGATTATAGTTCTCACCGTGATAGATTTCACTATGAAGGAATTATTATAGTGAAAAAAATTGGCAGGAATTTCCACCCATTCTGGAGGTTACAATGAGAATTTCATCACATCAAGGGGTACTTTAGAGATATAGGCTAGCTACACCAACTACCTCCCAAATAATGAGTTGTATTGTATCTCAACCATAAGACAACGAAAGGAAATATTTTTAGTCCCCATGCATTTAACATATATTATTTCATTATTCTTAACATATTTTTCCAATTATATACAATACTAGAATAGATTGGTCTATCATTTTTAGATTATTAGACACATAAATACATAATCTTAATAATAAAAAACTATATTAATTTATAACTATACATAGTGATCTTGACTATCATAGATATTTTAAAACAATAATGGATACCCTAGGGAGAAAACATATTGTAAAGCATGATCTATAATCCTATTTAAGGGATAATCATAGATATAAGGAAATAAAGTAGTTAAGAGGAACTCAATTATAAAAATAGAAATAGATATCATATGATAATTAAATCATTGAATTTTGGGTAAAACAATAGATTTTTTATTCTAAACATAATATACGGGTCACTAGTGTCCATTATTCTAATGTGGAAAATGTAACAAGGTGGAATGGGTTCCGTATCCATTCCAATAAGTATAGTGGAAAGAGTGCCATGGTAGATTATGTTTACTTTCTAATCCCATACAGAATATCACATCAGATATAATGATTTACATAATGTATTGGAGTTACATATAACTCCGGTATAAAATTTAATATAAATTAAAATCAAAGATATTCATTCAACATGAGGAAATGAACCTATATATATTAACGACAAGCATGACCAAACCCATGAGAATGAGATGGGTTTGATTATTCTGAATCAATACATAATTGAATGATAAATCATAAAGATAATAGAATAATAATTAATTTTATAATTTTGAATTTAAATAATTAAAAAAGTTTCATAGGTATTTAACATATAGTTCCAATTAATAAATTTTATGTTAATGATCTAGAATATTAAAGAATAAAAAATGAACTACTTAAGTGATAATGTATGAAATAAGTAATGAATATTTTAAATGAAGACAAGGCCAATTATTTTTCATGAATCCCAAAATTTACCATAAAGGTTCTATATAAAATAATTATTCTTTTTAGATTCTATCCATTTAATAAAAAATATTTTATAGGGGTGATGCTTTACATGTCGCAATAAATATTATGCTTCCCTTAAATCAAGTTTACATAAAAGTTGGAGTTTCAAAGTCGACTAAAAACATCCATAACATCAAAAATGAAAACTTATTTATCTAATTATATATATTCAAATTATAAATGAAAATATATTATTTTCAAAATAAGGATATGTCAAAAAAATGCTTAAAAATACAAAAAACATGTAACTAATATACAACGAGGGTTGTACGGAAGATCCCTTACCTCATATCCATTTGTGCTATGCAGTTGCGCATAAATTCAAGAATAAAGAAATTATATTTAATAAATAATTAATTAGGAAAATTATTAAAATATATTTCAGATTTTAGAGTCTTTTAATAATCATATGTTATTTATTTATAATATATTTTTCTTTCCAATTTCTCCTACATGAGGTTGTTCGATACATTTTTCCATCACTCATTATGAATGTTGGCAATGGATCAATGAAATTAAAAATAGAATCATAATATCTAAAATATAATTAGTGTAATGAAAATTATATATATATATTAATTTTTTTAATCCATCAATTAAGGTTAGTGATGATAAACTAAAATAATTTCTCATGGTCGTGGTAGTTCGCACATACCCCCGATTAATGATTACATTTATTAACGATTAAGAGGGAAAAAAGTAAATGATAAATTTGAAACATTAGAATAATATTTATATAATAATTATTATATATATTCATATTTTACATCATTTTTATTATCTATGAATTTTTTTAATGAAAAAATATGATATCTCATGGTGGGGTGGAAATCTGTGCAACACACCATTTAAATGTTTCTATTAAGAGACGTGGATGAATAAATTATTGATATTAAATGAATATAATAAAATCTAATAATAATAATGATAGTTATTTCATTTTATTTTTATGTATATAATATATTTTCAAGATGAATAATCAGTATAAACTATTTTGAAAATTATAATACTTACGATGTAGACATGATCTTTTCTTTGAAATATCCTTGGATCAAAAGACCTTCAGATATCTTTTATAGTTTAGTGTATTAAGGATTAGTAAATTATATATGTTATATTTACTCTATGTAGATAATCAAGGGAAATATAAATTGTAAGTCTCATTATGGAGGGCTATATGTGATCCACATTTATAAGTGAAGAGAATAGATCTTTTCAGTATACATATTACACTTCCATGATATCATTACACTATTAAATTACCAAAAAATCAAAATAATTTAATCTGGGGTTGGATTGATATGATAAATCCTTGACCAAAACATTCTATATATTTATGAGACACACTAAAAGTATTTTACTATAGGGTTTTTTGTTGTAACAATTTATTTTTTTACAGTGGTAACTAGTGATTAAACTATTTAATTTATAAATTATGTAAAAATATCAGGTAAACCCTATTACAAAATTATTATTGTTTGAACTGAAATTTATCCTCTATTTAGTCTATTTCAATTTCACGAAAATTAGAAAATCAAATTTTAAATTTAAATATATAATATTTAAAAGCAATTAATGTGGAAAAATGATTTCTAACCAGTATGTGTTCTTAATTTTATTTTGTATAGATTTAAAATTGAATGATTCTTAATATTTTATATTTAGATATAAAAATATTATTTTATTAACCGTTTAAATAATATTTATTTGATTAATTTGATAAAAATTACACTATATTTATAAAACAATTCATTTAAACAAATCATTTTACAATTACTGTAGAAAGTAACTTTAATCTTATTTATTTTATATTTATGGCTAAAAATGATATTGTACTTTTTAAATTATATTTAAATATATAAATCAGATAAGTAAAATACATTATATTTTTTATTAAATAAGTAGAGTACAATTTTTATTCTAAGAACATAAAAACAATTTTTTATGAAAAATATTGCTTGAGTGTCGAAATATAGTAACTATTATCTATTCCCACTATTATATAGACTGTAAAAATCATCTTAAATAATTTAATTTTATTAGAGATTCATAGTTATATGTTTTATTTGGTATTAATCATAACAAATGATGATCAATAATATATTTATTTAGGGGTAATAACCACTAAAAGGATGTATTGTTTCGTTATCCCCACCTTTATACTATTTCCTACAAATTATAATTCACACATAAAGGTGAAAATAAATGGGGGTACCTTTATTTCTTACTGTCTTCATGTTCCCATGTTTCTTTTATATGATTTCTCCCAATTACATTATTAAATAGACCATTCCCTATTGTGTTGAACATTGTATCTATTTTATAATACCTCTACCGAATACTCCACATAAGTGATATAATTCTAAAATTGTACTACCTTTGAATTCATTATATATGATAGACTTTATTTATACTTTTTGAAGATGGATCCATAGAACACATCATTTTTTTGGAAAAGTTTTATGGGAGTGAAATTTGATATTCCATATCTCTGATGAGATAAAATAAATATTAACTAGGATAATATAACGTAGAAATTTCTAATCCTTATTTCCAAATATCATGATCATATTCCATAGAGATATAAAAAGGAACACTGTATCACTATAATGAAACTCTAGGTATCAGCAATGGTTATCAAAATAATCCTTCTTCCGACTTAGTTTGAATGCACATGATATTTTATTCCATTTATTCAAGCATCTTGTGTCCTATATACATTAATTAACCTATATCATTCTAGTTATTTAGTTTTCTACATGATATCTTATTTGAGGCTTTATATGGGGACATTTGGATGCCTGAAAAGAACATGTATTTGTTAGTGAACTCTAATAGAGGAAGATATTTTTCCTATCATCCCTTGATGTCAATAGATTAATCTCTCTACATATCCATATGTGACTTGATCGTTAATTTTTATTGACCATTAGTATGGGGGTGGTAGGTTTTACTAATAATTAACTATATGTTTAGATGAAACTGAAGGATCTTCCTATACTTTGAGGTTATCCCCATATATAAATTATATAAAATCAATAGTGGAGTTCCATGAAGTCTAGTAAATTCTATAATATATATATTTTCATGGTGATCATGTGATATGACTTCTCAAATATAAATTAAGTGATCTTTATTTGTATGGTTATCCACCACAACCTTTTTATCATTGATCTCTTTCGATGTCATAGTAATTGTAATGGAAAAAAATCCATTGTGATATTTTTCCCATTTTTATATAGGTTTGTGAAGTCATTTTATAAAACCATTGGATTTTTTCCTCTCATCATAATCCTTATTAAAAACTATGATATTTAATGTATATTTCATAATATTTTTCTTTATATTGTTCCACTTATATAGTTCTCATAAATTCTTATATATCATGGTTTTTCCTTGGTGGATGGATAATGAAGGATCATGATAAACACTATGTAGCATATTATTTATCTCTGGATCTGATAAAATATTATTTCTTTTATCAAAAACATCATTCACCATTAATTTTAAACACATAAGATTTTACACTTCTGATATTATTATCCTTCTTCTATATCTCCACAACATCTCTTAGGGCATTCTTAATCAGCATTAATAGTGATCTATATGTAATAATTTATGAAATTTAGGATGATATACCTTCATTTATGATTCCCATGTCCATCCTTTCTATAAATTAGAATATTTTATCCTTCTCAATCTTCATCATAAATAATGTTTCATCACTTTAATAATATAGAGTTTTTACCACTTTTTTCTCTTTACTCAAATGGTTGAGGATTGATAAATCATAATCCTTGATCATTGATTGGAGTATTCATTAGTGTATGTTGTGCTCATACATTTTGAATATATAATCCAGTATGTTATGGTCCATATATATATAACAATATTTTCTATCGTGATATTTCTTCTTAATATTCAATGAAAATACTACTACGATGAACTAAAGATCATGCATCAGATTGTTCAGTTTATACACCATGAACTATCTTGAGGAATGTGGTATCACTTTATCATTTGGCATTACTTCACAACCCAATATATTTTTTATACATAGTTTTTAGTCATAATATCATACCATCTTGTGTGTATATCTATTATATATTCAATGTTGAGCCTCTTCATTAACTCCATGATTCTCCCTTCACAATAATCAATGTAGCATATCTTTTGAGTAATGATGGTTAGGGGGTTTGAAAATCATAAAATGTCTGTCAAAAATCATTAATAACAACTAGATTATCCCTATAAACTATACATATACATCACATATTTGTGATTAGGCTAATACTTAGTCACAATTTTCTTCAAGGAGTCCACTGATATCACTTTACATGTGATAAAATCTCCCATGAATAACACGTTCTCAACACAGAATTTACATTTACTATAATGATAATATAGATTATACTTACTAGTTTTATTCTAAAAATCATTTAAATATTCATTTTATCACCCCCATTATGCTCAAATAATTAAATTATGTAAAATTGTGTAATTGTCACACAATAATGAGCTCAAATAAACCAAACAATATTATTATCTAAATGTGAACATTATAACATTGCCTTAAAATTAATGGGGATGAATAAAATTAACTAAATTAAAACGTATATATTGGACCTTCTCATTACTGATATATTAATTAATGATTTGAAAAATTATGCACATCGTTTTCAAAACGCATCATTTTATTTTCATTAATATGTGCATTTATAATTTCAATTTGATCTAAAAGTAAATCAATTGTTATATATATATATATGATTCAACTAATTAAATTTTTGTTATTTTATATCTTATTTCATTGTAAGTAAATATTGTTTCATCAAAAACAAAATTTTAAAGAAAACGAATTTTTCATTATGTTTTGCATGATTTATTTTAAATTATATTTAGAAACTTTTATGATTTGAATAATGAAAAATTTATTCTAGATTTCTAATTTTTGGTCCAAAATTGTTAACTGGGTATCTTTTTTTAGTCAACATGAATTGTAATATTAGTAATTTCTTTTACCATAATAAAGTGAAAATTAGGTAATTAATGATAAAAATATAATGATAAGGAATAAAAAATGACCCTAAAACTTGACTTCATTTTATTTAATGATTCAATTTCGTCTATATTATTTAAATATATTGTTATATGACATTTTATGTCCATTTGGATGAGATTACGAACATTATAAAATTTCATTTCTATAGAAGTCAATAAATGTACACTCTTATTTTAATAACAATAATATTTTTCATATGGGTTTATAGTGAAGAAATGTTTGACTATAAATATTATAATGAAATATAAAATATTTATATTCAAAGTGTTAATTTATTTTATATTTCAAGGTAATGAATTATTTTTCTAAATTCTTACAAAATGCTGGCGTATTAATCATTCAATTGTTGGAAAATAAAAATAAATGAAATTAAAAATATTAAATGTAATATAAATTGAGATAATTAATATGATCCATTAATATTAAGGATAAAAATGGAATTTTAAGGATATAATAAAAACTTTTACATACAATATTTTTTATCTTGATATTATTATAGTCAATGTAATGAACACATATAAAACATGGTATTGGTGATATTTTATAATAAATAACCTCTTATTAATTCATATAAAATTAATAAAATATAATATTATACAAAGTTAATAGAATATGATTTATAATATCAGTAATGGTCTTTTCATGGGACTATTTAACATATATATTAACAATCCTGGACCTAAAATAATAAAATACATTATCATCTCAATAAGTTTTAAAATGTATAATGAGTGGTTAAAATAAAATAAAAAGGATACAATCACACTCAAAACATGTCTAATTTTTATTTTATTATATTTTTTCGCCCCACACATATATCATATTATAAATAAATGAGTTTGGATCCATTTTATATTGAATAGAAATTTAAATTAATTTTATTTTTGAGAAATTTCAAGAGTGTCCCTCCCCTCTCTTCTAAAACCGAGCACATTATTATCATTCCTTCACATTTAATTTTTTTAGATAATACCTACCCAAATAATACCCTATAATTCATAAACTCATTATATATGCCTTATTTTTTAAATAATTACAATCATTGATGTATTAAGTTGTTATGAAGAAGATTTTTTTCAAAGAAGAGGTATACTATTCGTCTACATGTTTTTATTTTGTTTCTTCTTCCACATCCATAAAATATTTTTGGAAAATGTAAAAATAAAAAAACTATAATCATAAATAAATAGATATGTTATTATGTTAATTTAATAAAAAATATCCATCTCCAACATCCATCAAATGGTAATGGAATTCATCATTCATGTGTGCATTAGACTACATACACATGAACTCATGTAATTAGTTTTCCATTTCTATCACTCAAGGATGGCTAAAATGATGGAATTAATATTCATATATGATATTATTGAAATATTTATCTTGTTAAAAATATAATATATAATTTACCATTTTAAAAACCCATTCACTGATAAAAGATAATGTCATTCGTGTGTACGTGTGGACTACCAACTCTACGAAGTGATGTGATTCATTTTTCATCACCTAAGTACATTAATGATTTATACATAAGTGTATTTAATAAATTAATAGTATATATATGGAATGATAATTATTTTTTGAATATAAAATAATACTTGACATCCTTCAATAAATATCTTTGAAAAATGAAAATGTTACTCATGTGTACATACAACTTTCGGTCTCCATGATTGTAACCTAGTTAATTTTTCAAAACCATAATTAATTCATATATATATAAGTATAATTTATGTCTAAAATTATTATTATTTCATGTTTTTCATTTTGGATATGTTTTAATAATGACACCTTTGACCATAGTCAACCAACAAAAGTCATTTTGGACATATGTTCTAAATACAACAAAAAGATTCAAAGTGAAGATAAATAATTATATAATAGTCGAAATATTATAATAAGTAATATAAAAGGAATAATAAACATTAAAATTGTTCTTAATCAAGTAAATAATGAATATATGTTTATTATTTATAAATATATATAAATTAAATAATGATTCAGACTCAAGGAATGGTTTTCTTGTCAAAAATTCACTTATATAAAACATAGGAAATACTAACCACTTATTTATTTTGAGTGTTCTATATACTAATCTTTTGATATATTATACAATTAATATCATTTTATTCCTGGAATTTGAGTTTCATTTGACATTATTTCTTTTTGGGGCTTATAATTCCCAATATATAGAAATGATAAGGGTTTATTTCAGAATATAATCTTTATTCTAGATTGTCTATTTTTTGAGTCTCCGCTGATGAATATTTACCTTCAATGTTCATATTTTCTAAAAAAAATTAATTATTATTATTATTATTCTATAATATATTTAATTCAATTTTACCCTTGTTTTACTTTTGAAAAACTAGTTTAAAATGATATTACTATCATTTTTCGAACAAGGTGCTTTTTGTATTGTTAAAGAGAAAATTGAAAGGAATGTTTTTTAAATTATATGAAATGAATAGAATTTCATTTCTTCATTAATCCTAAATGATTTAAATATTCCTTAATGAGTATATGTGGTTATTTTAAATGAAAATATTTTAGATGTTATTTTCATATTTTTTAGATAATCGATTTAAAAAAATTAAGGGTATTTCCCTCAAGAGTGTTTTAATATATTAGTGGAATGTCCATTTACCAGTGAGAACAACACATTATTTTATATATTCACCAGTAGGGATATATTCTAATTATACCATCCTTTGAAAAATTCAACTATTTCTGATCATTTGGTATTATATTTATGTCAAATACCAAAACACTATGAATCATGGGTATGATTATTTATTTATCAATATACCATTTCGAATATTCTATTTTACTATGGAATCTATTTTACAAACTATTGAAAATTTTGAAAAATCCATATCATTTAATCGATTAGGATTTTTTAAATAATGAATATTATTTATTAATTAAATTGATCAATATATATATTATTAATTGTTTAGAAATTTAGTTGTATGTGTGGCTCAGTTATAGATAGTTCCATGAGATGTTTCCATATACTGTGAGACAAATCTGTTGGATAATATTAATGGGCATATATCCATAGTTTTAAATTATTTTTGAAATCTCTCGATTGGAGAGGCAACACGATTCATGATATCATGACTTCAACTTTTAATCCTTTTAATCCTTTAGAATTTAAATGTTATTTTTATCCAAGATATTTTAAAAAAGATATTATCAATGGATGTATTTCATTGTCAATTTTTTAATTTCGGATATGTTTTTTTTTAGTTTTTAACTATTCATATTCGTTATTTTTCATATAATCAGGATTGTTTCTACAATAAACAACTCCTACTTAGAAATTAATCCCCTTATCTCATTTTTGTTCTCTCTATGTTGAGATGAATTGATTTAAGTGTGAAATAGAAAGAAGGTTTCTATATGTGAATATTTTAGTGGGAGATGATGTTAACCTTTAGGAAATAGAATATTAGGAAACCACAAGGTTATGTTTTGTCATAATTATATATAACTCTAATATAAAAAATGTCACAGGGTATGAAAATGATCCAGTATTTTATTTTGAAGTTAAATGTTTGTGATGGGTAAAATTGGGTCACCAATATAGGTTTTAAATATATAAATTTAATGTCTTAGTAACTTAATCCGAGATTGCATTTTGGGGGATTTTATAGTTTATATTAGGAAAGGTTTTATATAAAATATTATATTAGAATATTTTCATGCGAGGATAGCTTAATAGTTATGTATACCATCATGGGATTATATAGTTAATGGTTGATCGTATGCTCAATCTCTTGGGTGATCATTTTTCGGTTTTATATAGAGGAAGGAGTTTATAATTAAGATTATTTAGAGAGAAATATGATGTAATACAACCCATAGGTTTAATATGGTAGTTAGTAAAATATTATTTGAGAAAAAAGGACTTTATATTCTTTTATCCATATGTCTAATGGTATATAAAATTGTTTGACTATATATGATCTACTATATTTAGGTAATTATTGGTTAGTAAATCATTGAATACGTTAATAATATTTTTATTTTTGAATTTTGTAAGAATTAAATTAATATAGTAAAAGGAAAATGCATCAGATTGGTGTTAACCTGTCTTGTCTGGGAAGATTGTTGTACTTGATCCCAAAACCAAAGCATGATAAGGTTTCCATGCCAAGCAATGGCCAATGTTTTGCCCTAATTAGTATGAATGTTTTCTTTTTTACATAAATTTTATGCTATGAAATGATTAATATTATTTTAGGAACATGTTTTTTTATAGATATCTAAGTGATGGAAAAGAGATTTGGTTATTAGGTGGTTGATGTTATTTTGGAAAAGATCACAACAATTTTGAGTATCATTATAGGATTAAGATCAAAAACATATTATGGAATTGTATTTTAGGGATATATTTTGAATTATATTATGGTAGAATGCATGATTTTATACTAGAGTTATGGTGGTTCAGGTTGTTTGATAGAATTATTGACATAACATTGATATAATTTGAACATGGAATAATCATTTTGGGTATTTGACAATAAGAGTGATTATTGTTATTTAGAGATAAATACTAAATATATCTCCAAATAATAATTCAATTTCAAGGTTATAATTTTATTTTGTAAAATTTATACTAATTTTATAGATATTTACTTATCGAACCATCTAATTAGAAATTTGTGTATTACTATTGAATTTTTAAGATTAAGATAGTGTTCTTTGTTTGAAGGCTTGCTCATTTTGGATCTTTTTTTACCTTGTTTAATGTCTATTTATAGGACGAATATAATTTTATCCTGTGTTGTATTATGATTTTTTTAAATGTTTATTGTATTTACTCATACATGAAAATTCATTTTTAATACCCTTTATCTAGATTCAAAGATGAGTTTTTTGTGGTCGTTGAGAAATAAATGAAATTATTCGTATCACGTAAGTATATTTCATTATTATTATATATGATATATGAATTCGTTAAAATTAGTCAAAGTATTTTACAAAATTTAATATGAAATTAGTTTGTGAGGAATTTCTCTTCTTTTTCACACCTCTTCAGGTTGTAGTTTATTTGTTTCCAACATTATCATGAATGTTCACTTCCATGAGATAACTATTCCCAATCACTACCCCCATCATTTGTAAAATAATTATGTTCCTTACATGTCCAAATTATCAATTAAAAATAATTTTCTCAAACTATTACCCTAGTATTTGGTATGCTAGGAAACTTACACACTTTCATTTACCTACATTCAAGAAGTAGATTTATTAACCCATTTATGATATTATATTTAAATAATGGTATTTTAAATTTAAAACCATTATACTTACATATCAGAGTTTAAATTGTGAGGATGTAATTATTTTTAGGGTGAATATAAACTCATATTTTTTAAAAGATTTAATTTATATATTATGATGTACGTGACACACAACACCTGGTTCAAACGAACTGCAAAACATTATTATTTATATGTGACTGTTATAACCTACATGTTAAATTGGTGGGAATTTATATTATTATCTGAATTATGATATATAATTTTTTTATACTCATTAATAATTTATTAATAAATTTTACATAAAGTAATCACTGCATTTTATTAAAGTGATTTATATTAATAAAAAGTATCTTTTCATAAAAAATGGTTATCTTGATTTTTATGAGTGAATATTTTTATTAAATTAAAGTTGTTTTTTTAAATTTATCGGAAAAAATGAACTTAATTTTTGAATTCGTAATTTCATAATTATGTTCGGATGATGTTTTTGATATTTTTTATTAAAAAATAATTTTCTAGTGAGTAGTGAAAAATGAAAAATTTTATAATACATTAACTCTCATTACATTAAAAAGAAAATTAAATTGCTTATATTTTAACTCAATTTAAATTAAGTACTGTTAGTTATATATAATATATTTTGTCACATTTTAATCATATTTATATCTTATATTAGTGTAAGTACGTTTTTTCCTTAAAACACATTTTTCAAAAAAAACAATTTTTCCTTACATTTTATGGGATTAATTTTAAATTTAATTCATACAATTATGTTATTTGAATATTTATTAATGTATTCTATATTTTGAACCAGTGGTTGAAATTTTAGATAACGAGTCTCCTTTATTTTCGTCCAATTTGAATTGTAACCTTAATAATTTTCTTGCAACTATAAAATGTAAATAATGTAATTATTGTTGAAAATAATATGATAAAGAGTATAAATTTTCAATAGATCTTGAATTATTATTTTTAATTTGTAAATTGGGTCCATAATCATATAATACTTTTATTAATGGGGTTTTTTCCATTTATATGATATTATGACCTTGATAATATTGTATTTTAATGAATGTCGAACATATCACACTTGTTTGCTTAAAAAATATTACATTTTTAAAATGGGGTTATCCATATGATTTGTTTTATTATAAATAGTATTTTCAAATATAAAAAATTTATATTCATCAGGGTACTTTTTTTAATGAATTAATAATTACTTTAAATTCTTAAAAATGATGGTGCAATAGTTTATGAATTAATGGAATAACCAAATAAAAGATATTAAAAATATTAAAATTAATACAAATGGGATTCAAAATGTGATACATTAATTTTATATATTACCATTATTATGTAGGGATATAATAATATATTTTTATTTATTTTTTTGTGTTATCTTGACATTATTAATGTTAAAGTAATGGTTATTTCTAAAAATTCACATTATTGATATTTTATATTAAATAATTTTTTAAGAAATGATATAACTTTTTTAAAAAAATTATGTTTTTAAAAGGTGATAGGATACGGTTTATAATATCATATATTATCCATTTATTGTACGTTTTTTTTCATTAATAGTCTTTATGATGATTCTTAACAAGTAAAAAAATAATTTTTTCATTGTAAGTTTAATAAGGGTTAGTATTGTGTTAAAACCAAAATATAAGTGTAAAAATAATGTAAAAAATGAAAAAAAAATTATTTTATGAGATTATTTGAACCCGCAAATGATATTATAATGAAAATAAATTCATTTGGATCCATTTTATGGTGTTAATAAAATAAGGTTTTCCAAAAAAAGATGTGTAATTTTAACATCATTATTTTTATTTTGTTTCTTATTACACCTCTTTAAAAATATATTTAAACATTATACAATGAAATAAAATGTATAATATATATAATAATATATTATTATTTAAAATTAATAAACTATATTAATCTCTAACATCCATCAAATGGGAATGAAATTCATCATTTGTGTGTACTGTGATCTATTGCCCTGAAAATCAATGTAATTTATTTCTCATTATTATATCTCAATACTATTTAAAATAATATAATTAATTTTTATTTATTTTATTCATAAAATATTTTTCATTATCAAATCAACACATACCATCTAACGTCTTAGAATTACATACACATGAATATGAGAACACCATCTCTGCATATTTATAGACTACCCCCTCTAGAACGTGATGCGATTAGTTTTTCATCACTACATAACATGGTTGATATAGATATCTATATTTAAAGTAGTAATATTATATATATTATATTATAATAATCATTTAAACATAAAATAATACTTACCTTATTTTCATTATGATCGTTGAATAATAGAAATGTTACTAATGCGTACATATGACCAACCGTCCCAATGATTGTAATGTAGTTAGTTTTTTCTAGAACATACTTATTAGTTTGATATAAATTTAAATTTATATATTAATATAATAATTATATCACGTTTATTATTATAGATATTATGGGACAATGACCACTTTGAAAATAGTCAATATTCTAAAGTTATTTTCGACTTAGTTTCCCAATATCACTAAATCATCTAATGTGAAAACAAATGGTTAATTAATTGTTGTATAATGGTAATAATTGATATTAAAGGAATAATAAATAGGGAAAAAAATTTAATTCATGTAAATAATTAACATATGTTTATTATTTATGATTATAAAGAACATACCTGACGATTAAAACTCTAGGTAAGGGTTTGTCGTCAGAATGTTTTTCTGTAAGACATATGCCATATTCACCAATCATATATTTTGTGTGGTGTATATATTCCACATTTTATACATTATATCATTAATTTATTTGTGTTAATTATATTTAATGTTTCATGGATATTTTTTTTCGATCAATGGGATTACAAATAAACATATATGAAATATGTAAGGTTTTATTTCACAATCTCATTATTATTGGTATTTTTTTGAATTATCATCTATATAATATTTATCTTCCCTATTCATGTTTTTAAAAAAAATTCAATTTTTTCAGTACAATCATATTGTCGTTTAATGTCATATTAACCATTTTTTTTTAAAAAAAATTATTTAAAATGAATATTAATTTCATTTTTAGTGAAGTTTTTTTTATTTTCCAAAAAAAATGTGAAATGAGTTTTTTCGACTTATATTGAATGAATGGAATTACAACCATCATGAATATGTAATTGTTTAAAGTTTCATTATATTTTTGTAATGTTATTTTTAAAGGAAATTATTTATATTATATTTTCCCAATAATATACAACAAGTGAATTAAAAAATTAAATGGTTATTTACTTGATGATTTTTTGTAATATTTTAATGAAATTTATATCCCTCAATGAGATACCCCCATTATTTTACTTATTCAACATTGGTGATATATTTTAATTATACTTTTATTTGAAAAATTACCTTACCTGTGATCATTTTATATTAAATTTATCTTAAACATTCATATTCAATGTATAATGGAAATAATTATTTCCAAAACCATATACCATTTGACAAATAGTCTTTTACTATAGAAAATAATTGATTGATTGTGGAAATGTTGAAATATATTTATCCTCTAATCAATATAGTTAGTTTTTGATAAGGTTTTTTGTTTGAATATGTAATTGAAAATTGAATATATTATTAATGTTTCGGAGATGTAGTGATGGGTGGGTATGATTATAGATAACCATTGATGGATCAACATATCTCATGAGACAAAATGAATGGAAAAATTTAATTTTCTTTAATCGATAGGTTTAAACAATTTTAAGAAAGGTATTTATATTCAAGCTATATAAATTCCTTAGAACATGATATCCAATATAAATCATTTCATTCATTGAGAATTCAGATTCAATTATTAACCATGATATTTTCACATTAATTTTATCTATGGATGATTTTGATTATCATGTTATTGATTAAATGGAATGTGTTTTCATTTGTTTACCATTCTATATTGATTATGCCTTATTTACTCATTACAGTATCAATTGTAATTATCATTTACAGAGAATTTATGCTAATCCTTTACACATGTTTCTTTTTACCATCCATTAAATAAAGGGTTAAATAATGTTATACCCAAGATGGTTAGTAAATGTGATTATTTTAATGTTATATGATTATAATATTTATGAACTATATATTAATATAGTCATGTAGTGGTGAGTATTTTCAAATTCACTAGTACTATTAACCTAAAAGGACTTGATGTATTTAAATGATCTAATATTTCCTTTTGATGGTAAAATATATGGATGGAAATAATTGGGTCGACATTATTTAAATAAATGATAGAAATATAATGTTTATATCGTTATAACCAAAATATGTAGTGCATATTAGAGTATATTACACTTTTTATGTTCTCCCTTACGTTTGGATTATATAATAATTTTTTCTTTAAATAAAACAAAACAAATCGAGGTAATATCATTTTATTACTATCGTTATATCCACAAATAACACTAAAGCATTCATGAGTCCAAATGGAATTACCTTGAACCTATAATTCCAATACCTTTTACAAAATGTTGACATGAGAATATCCTCATTATTCCCCTTTAAGTGATTATATCCCTTTCATAGGCCCACATTAGAGAAGTATTGAGCACCCCATACTGGATTTAACACATAATTATTCAATGGTATATGATACATATTATTTTTATTATTCTTATTCAGTTCACAAAAATCAATGAAAAGACATATAGATCCATTATTCTTCTTGACTGAGAGGACTACTATACACTATAATAAGGCACTAAAATGTATGAAACTCATGAATATATATTCATGTAATGGATTATTTAGTTTGTCTAGATTAATAGTGGCTACTCAAAATGGATTCATAGATATCATCATAGATATGAGTAAAAGGTAAAATTTATAATTATTCATTTTGATTAGGATGAATACATATAATTATTCAGTGGAATTAGTCTATAAATTCACATAAAATGAAATTTTCCTCCAAAGTTTTCATCTCATTTGATTAAATGTTTTGAGCAAGATATGTTTCATCGTATGAAAAATATATTTATTATTACAAGGAATATTCAATTAAATATTAATCGTCCTCATTACACTAGTTCAAAATAATAGGGTAATTCATGATAAAGAAGGTGATTTCCTTCTCCTCAACATTTATGTGAAATCAATATAGGAAAAAACCAATATATTCCTAGTATAGAATAAAATTACATGTAAGGGTCTTTGAAAAGATACAACGAGAGATTCATGACAAAAAATATCTATAGGGTAAGAGTTTTGTACTTGAGATTAAATAATATATATTATAATCATTCAACTATAACATAAACTCCATGTTTTATTGTTGTGTTTGAATAGTTATACTTATCTTACAATATGTGAATGATTTCACAGAACCGGAATTAAATAGTATATTTACTATTCATTAATTAAAAACTATAATACATATGAACACATTATTTTCTTAAACCACCTCTGTAGTAGTAATAGAATAATCCCACCCTTACTATCCTAGACATAATGATTTATATAAATAGTTATAATTTATAACCCTTAGAGCAATTCATTGGTTTTGATATTTTCTGCATTAATTAAATATGAATCCTTAGACAAAATGATGAGGATTTTCAAGTAATATTTTTCATTAAAAAAATTAGTTGGAATCTTTATCTCACTTCAACAATAATTATATTGATTCCATCCAATGAAAAATGTAACAATTTTCAGGTACCCATGGAATAGTTACCATGAATATTCATTCCACACATTTATTTGTTGGATTTTAGACTTTCTTATCATCGTGAGTTTTATCCAGTGATCCCCTACAGCTAAACTACATTCTCAAAAATCCCATGATACCACTATGAATCACAAATTATTAGATCTATTTTGAGATATGATAAGACAAGTTCATCAAATCATTAAATGTCCCCAATTACCAACGATCCTCAAAGACTCATATTTATTTCACTAAATAAGTAGAGAATAATACTTTTGGTTTTTGTGATTAAACTAAAGAAGTATTGTGCATGCCATGTAATTTTATCCTCAAATATCTGATAGATTCATCATTCTATTTATTATATGGTAGAAAATATCTCTCTATTTCAAGAATGATAGTGTGAGAAAAACATTTATTAATAAATTTCCTCTTAAATTAATCCCCCTCAATTGATTCTAGGTTTTTAATGGGCTTTGTAATATTGATCAGTGTTCATCATAAATTAAGGACATAAAATTTATTAACAAGTGAGAGAATCTAATTTTAATATATTAAGGGATTAGAAGATCCACTAAGATTTGTATATCTCTAATGCATAAAGGGGTAAAATACAAAATGCTCTCTTATGTGGCATAGATATTTATTCTTTTTATTAGTGATAAATTGAGTTATTTATTTGAAAACATCCATACGGTTCTTATATACTTTCAGCATCATGTTTTTCATTTCATTGGAGAACACATCAAATTTTCCTTTTAAAATTTCATTTACATGATTCCTCTTATGACCAATAATTATTTAATATAAATGAGTGTAATGGATTGGAATAATTTTGTTAATATATTCAGAAAAGGTAAACCATAAACATAGAATAATTAACAATTATATGATGTGTAAAACCTGTAATATGAATCTATAGTTTTAAATTGACTTTTTACACATTAATTTTCTAATTGTTTTCTCAAAACCAATTATGTAACATAAAAACCATCAAATCCATTATAATGATTTGTAAATAATATTTGAATTTATGAAATTATTTCCCCTGTGAATTTCAAGTGAGACATGTAGTTAGGGATGTTTCTAGTTTAGAAGGTCATAGTTTATTTAATTCACACCATCACATCTTTGGGGCTATTAACCCTAGTTATGACTAAATGAGAGCTTCTATCCAAATTACGATATCAATATAGGGATAAATTTTATAGAAAAACCACACAACTGATAATTTACCCAAAAATTATGATCTTATCCAATTCTAAGGATTATTCAAAGTATTTTCTACAATGTTCTCACATTATAATCACAAAACAACAACATTAAATACATCTGATAGATACTATAACTACCAAAAACTAAAAAAATATAATTTCATGATCCATAACATACCATTATATCCAATACATGAAAAATATTTAGATTCTTAATACATTTATATTATTATACACATAAACACATCAAATAAAATATAGACACACAAAAATTATGTATAACAACGAATACTCCTCAGATGTCCCATTTAACTTCAAAAACAGCGTAGGTTATAATAAGGAAAATATATAAGGATGTGGGTGATCTAAAAATTTCGTTGGAGAATAAACACATTAATTATGAATAACACAGTATTCATGAGACATAACATGGTATCCAAAATGTGCTGATCATAAGAATGGATATATAGAATATATATGAGACTATACGAACACGAAATGAAATAATATGTGGAACCAACATAAGAAATGATATCATTAACATATTTTATGTTTCACTCCTAAGATAATCATCCTAATTTGTAAAAAATACAATGTAAGATTCTATTATCACAACATTACCCAATTTATTGTGTAAAACTTTCCTGGTGGATTAGGTTCACTGATAATTCTTAACATATCATATCATGAGATATAAATCATTACACAATTAAATAAATTTCTATATAATTTTATACCCCAGTCAAGTAAAACATATATTATATATATAAAAGACACATAAGGAAAATAAACTATACATAAACAATAAAAATAACCAATCCCATGATAAGTAAGTGGGTTTCATAGTTCTAATGTATAGAATAACTAAATGATAAATCATATGGATTTTAATGAGAAGAATGAATTACATAATTTTGAAAATTCATAATTAAAAAAATGATATAGATCTTTAACATAGAGTTCAAATGTTGAAAATTCATGAAAAATATTAAAGAGAACAAATAATAAAAATGAACTCGTTGGGTGATGATTTGTGAAATTAGAAAATTGTATTTTATAGAATGTAATTGATTATTATTTTTAATAAAACTATAATTATACATAAAAGAGTTTAAATATAAAAATTTGGGATTTAAAAATATATTTATTATTTAAAAACATTTTATAGGGAATTTTCTTTTCCTAACACAATATATTTAATGGCTCTATTAAATCAGTTTTACTTAATTGATAGATTTTCAAAGGGAAAAAAATGTATAACCCCATACATTAAAAACATATTTGACTTATTATATATAAAATAGAAATATATAGGAAAATATAATAAGGTCATGAAAATAATATTTCATAAAAATAGATTAAAATAACGTGAACATCTAACTCAAAGGTAACAAGTGTGGTACAGATGATCCCTTACCACATGTATAAATGTTCTATGCCCCTATGAATGACATATTAAATGAATAAATTTATTTTATTAGATACATTAATGTGAACAATATTAAAATATATATCATATTTGAGGATCCCATAACTAAAAAATGTTATTTATTTTTAAAACTAGTTTCTTTCCAAATCCAGTTACATGGTGTTGTTTGGTAAATTTTTCTACATCTCTATATCTCTGTTGTAATAAATCGAATATTTTGGAAAATATTTTATTAATATACAAAATATTAATATATTTTTATAAAAAAATTAAAAATTAAATATATTTTTAATTCTATCTATTAGGGTTCATGATGAAAAACGAAATTCATTACTCATAGAAGTGGCAGTCCACACGCAAGCACAAATAATATTTCTATTTCATAATAAATGATTTCAAATGAATGTAAATAATAATTATTAAATTTTATAATAATATTAATATTATAGATAAATAGTTTTTTTAAATTTATATCCTTTTTTCATCTATGAATGGGGGTGGTTAGAAATGGAATACATTACTCTAAGGATATCGTAGTCCATTCAACACATTGTAAAAACTTTTGTTTTTATTAAGGGAGGAAGAAGGGTAAATAATTATTATAAGAATTATAAAATAATATATGAAAATAATAATTCTACTAATTTATATAAATTATAATTTAAAAATCATATTTGGAAGATCAATATAATTGAAAAATGGTAGTTAAGATGGTAATACATACATGGAGATTTGATTATATATTAGATATTTTTTGAGGAAGTGAAGGCCTTAAGATAACATATATAGATCATGGTCTTATAGATGAGTAGTTAAATTTTATTATAGGGAATTTGGTAATATTTTTAATGGAAATATAGAATTTTTAAACATGGATGGGTGTACGTGATCCACTTTTATATGTGTTGAAAATAGAATTTCTTGGAATACCTTTTACACTTCAATGATATATTCACACTGTTATGTGGTTAATGATTCATAAAAATCATAATAATATAGTGTGATACGAAAATTAATAGATAAATATTAAACAAATACATTCAAAAAAATTATTAAACATATTTCAATTCTTCTTCTATAGGTTTTTACAGTTTTACAATTTTATTTTTTATTATTGGCTAGTTTTTAACTACGTATTTAAATTTTATTTAAAATTATATGTTACTCCTATTATAATTTATTTTTTTTCAACATAAATATACATTAAATTTTGTATAATTTATATTATAAATATAATAAAATAAACTTTTATATAAAAATATATAATACATAAATTAATAGTTTTTGATTAAAAAACACTTTTAGTCATTATGTATTTTTCGTCTTATTTAATATTGATTACTAAATGGATGGGATATAAAATATTTATATTTAAGTTCTAATATAAAATTATAATCATATTTAAATTAAATCAATTTTATTTAAAACTTAAAATTATATTGTATTAATAAAATAATTAACATGGAAATGTTTTTCTATATTATCGTTGTAATTGACTTTAATTTCACTAATAAAACTTTTTCATAAAATAAAATTACCTCTGCTAGAATGTATAGAAATTTTTAACTCAAATAGGAAATATTTTTTTACATTAATATTTTACCAATTATAAATTCAGATGATTATTATATGTAGAATTTATTTTTTCATTATTAAATATTACTTGAGTTTCAAAAATGTTAAATATATGTTCTATTAATTCAATATAATTTTTAGATGGTTTATTTTTATTATTATATATATTTAGTTATCTCAATAGTTTTATTGTGAAAATAGTATTTTAATGGTGATATTATTTTTTAAAATTGGTATTTTAACTATTCTACATAAAATTAGTTACTTTTGAAAAAAATTAAAAATTAATCTTAAAAATATATTGTTATATTAAATTGAAAAATGATTTTAATATGTTCAAAATAAAATTATAATTGTGTTATAAATATATATAGTAGAAATTAATTCACTAATATCTATTTATATTATTTGAATGACTACAACTATGATCTTTAATAATTTTTATTTTAATAAAAACTGACAGTTTTAATTTTTGTTCAATATGGAATACGACACAATATAATTAAAAAAAGATTTATTTATAGGAAATAATCACTTATATATTTGGACACTAAATTCATCCCTATTATGATATTTCACCATTCAAATGAGATTGTATAAACTATGGAGAAAAAAATTGAGGTTGCTTTTGTTTCATTAACATTCATGTTCCCACATTACCTTTTCACACATACTTTTTCTCCAAAATACGTTGCCATGGTGAGTTCTGTTGTTGTGAAAAAAATTGTATCTATAGTGCATGAACATCAATGTATGGACCTCAATATATATATTATTATAAAATAGTACCACTTATTTATTTAGTACATGGGAGGAATCTGTCATGTGATTCATCAATAGAGATATGTGGAACACATCATGTACATAGGACATGGGTAATGAGAGTTTTATTCAATACTAATAAACTCTTATGTAATCAAGAATATTAAAGGGACCAGTATATTTGGGAATTATATTACTCATAAACTCAAATTCCAAGTCTATATTCTAAGGATATATACATTTGAACATAGTATCTATAAACTAGATTATCCACATAATAGTTATATCAACTATATGATTCTTGATGTGTTACTGATTGATCATGACATTTTCTAAAAAAATTTATACTATCTTAGGTACTAGAAAACTTCATTCACCTAATTTATACCATCTTGTATGTTTTTTACATATTTTCTCATATAGGGATACATATGGGGCCATTTTTATGATTTACTAGAATCTATAATTAAAAGAGAACTCGCTCAGAGGATGATGGCAGTCCCATCATCCCATGAATTAGATATAGTAATCTCACAAGATATCATAATTTTCATGAATAATTCATTTAGATTATACATTAAAATGAAATTGAGAGGGCACACCAATGTCTAACTCTTCTATTAGATCATACTGATGATCTTCCAATACATTGAGTTTAATGTCATATCTTGATTAGTTACACTCAATAATGGAGTTACATGTAACCTAAAAACTTATCAAATATATATCTTTGAAAGGTGATCGAGTGATAAGTCATATGGGATAGATATTCAGTGATTCATATTTATATGTAGACCCCCAAAACCTCATTTATAATATTTACCTTTTTATGTATTTGGAAGAACAATAACAAAATATTTAACGATGTCTCCTCATGTCCATATCGTTTGGGTAAATTGTCCATCATTAATATTAATTTTTCCAATCACCCTTTACCTATTAACACAACATAAACATTTATATATATTATAAAAATACCCTTCTTCATATTTTCATACTAATTGTTTTCTCAGTGATATCTATAAATTGTTTTGTTTCCTAGATTGATGAAAAATGATGAGAAATAAGTATCACTAAATGGTTCATTTTTTATCTCTGGGTCTAATGTATCATAAAATCATTTCCAATATTTCACAACTCCTTCATCATCATAATTGAAATGAAGGTATTTTCCATTTCATATTGCATCAACCATCTTCTATATCTCAATATATTTTATTTAATATTTCTAAATATTCTCCATCAGTGTTAGCTTGAGAGTCATTTGAGAAAACTAAGATGATGTTCCATGTTTTATGATTCCCATATACATTTTATGTATACATAATAATATTATATCCTTCCATTCATTATTGTAGATATGGTTGTAGGATATTTTATACACATGGAATGTACCACTTTGTTTGCATTATTTGGATGGTAGATAATTGATTTTTCATCACCCTTAGATCTGCTCTAACCATCTTCATTGGTGTATGATGTACTCTTTCTAGTTGAATACATATTTCAGGATCTTTTTTCCCATTTTTATATATATATGAAATTTTTTATCAATATAGATAAATTCCCAAAAAAAATGTGAATACTACTACAGCCTAATCATGATCATGAATCAGGTAATTCTATTCATGAAACATAAAATATCATAAGTTACATGATATAGATTTATCATTCTATAGGAGTACATATCCTAATCAAATTTCTTATGCCTCATTGTAGATGAAAATTCCATCCCGTATAATTAGTATGGTGAGTAATGGTGTTTTTGTTATCCTATTATTCATCCCCTTGAATCTATCTTCTCACTCATATATCTATACATATTTCACTCCCTTTAATGTATACGTGGCTTCCCAGTTAGCCTATCTTGATAAATTTTCTACCAACCACTGATAATACCAAAATATTCTGTGTGAAATGCCGATCTCCTGCAAAAATGTTGTAATAGGCCCTATATTTAGTCACAATTGTTTTGGAAAATGTCATTAGATATCCCATTATATGTGATTACATACCCCATGAATGGAACATTCTTCATCTAAAACAAATATGTTCTATACTTTGTGGATAAATTCACTTGTTTCAATAACTTCTGTAGATCATTGAAATAATCCTCATATTCCTCCTTTTTATTAAAGTATATCACAATTTCATCAATAAATAATAACAAAAAAGTATCAACGTAATATCTAAGGATTTTATTTTTTAATTCCATGATGATCACTAAGGAATTCATGATTCTAAATACAATGACAATAAACTATCAATTTCGATACATTATTTGAATCTATGTCTTGAAAATATCCTTTTTATTGACCTAAAATAGATTATATCCTAATCAAATGTAGACCTTAAAGAAATATTTATATAAATATATCTAATCAATCAAGAAATAAATCCATTTATTAAGATACTTTTACTTTTTTGTGAATTTGGAGTGTTCACAATAATCAATATGAGGCATATATACCCATCTATATTCTTAAAAAAGGAGTATTTATACCCCCCATGGTGAGTAAATAAGGCATATGAAAACCATTTCTTGATGATATTTTAATTTCTTCTTTATTTCATATAGTTCAAGGGGGAGCATTACATATGATGTATTGGATATCGAAAGAGAAATATATAGAAGTTATATTTAGAACACAACCTATCGATTAGGATGAAGACAATGAAATTATATTCAAAATATATCATTATAATCTCTTAAATTGGGTATTTTCTTTATAGTGGACCCATCTTTTGATTTAATCATTTGAGAAAGAAAATCATTATCATAAGTAAATAACATCCATGATTTTTACGTCGATTACAATAGATATTCACCCTCATCATAAACATATATACATCTAGAGGGTAAGTCTAGAAATATATGGAGAGTTCATGATCATAGAAGCTAGTATGGGATATATAAAGATATATCCGTTAAATAATAAATATAACATCAAATTTCATGAATGTGATTATGAAAAGAATCTATAGTGAATTCTTCCTATACATTTCAAATGGATAAGAGTTATGTACATGTGATGAAATAATCAATCCATTAGCATTGCTCACCAATAGCATAACATAAATGTTTGGTGATAGTGTTTGAATAATTATACCAAACATTTATTATATTAAAGGTTGTGTAGAACTAAAATCAAATAGTAAAATCTTTATTCATGAATAATAACCAGGATACTTTTTACGACATCATTAACCTATTCCACATTTATTGTAGTTATAATAGAATCTCATCCTTGATATATTTTCCTTGGGGTTGTTTCTTTTGTTTATATTTTCCTACCCTTATATTAATGTATTATTTTTCATAGTCGAAGTGTTCTTTATTGTGGAATATTTGGACATAATGTTGAGGATTGAGAGGTGTTTATTTACCATGGATCACATTGGTGGGATCTTTCACATCACTTACCTACATTATCTTTATGGTCTATCATTACATACTAAAATATTTCTTTGTCTCCTTGATAATTATTATGGAATGTTTATTTCATGAATTTTGACATGTAGGATGTTGGAATTTCATTCCATTGTGGGTTTTATCTCATGACCCCCAAGCTCAATCTCTACTCTTTTAATTTTATCTCTAGTCCCTCGAGGTCACTATGAATCACCCATTTCAATCAAAAAATGGTGTATAATAAAAAAACTTCTTCATGTCCATAACTATTGAAAATATAAAAAACATTGTAGTATTTTTTTATCCCACAATATAAGATGCTTATTTTACTTTTTGTGTAATGATAAAATGATAGTATATTTTTCAATAAATTTATTTTTTTCCTTGTATGATTAGATAGATTCATATTACTTTTTTCATGAGTTTATGTAACTCAATCTATAATTTAATTCGGAGAGTTTGCGGGAAATATTTTTGGAAAAATAGATTCTTCAATTCAAGAAACTCTAGTGATTCTATCTCTTCCAAGGGATTTTTATTCTTCAGTAGTGTCCCCCACTGATCAACTTCTCGTTGAAGGTAGAAAATATCGAATATGACCTTTTGATGATTATAGAATTAAATAATGGATAATATCTTCTCAATTTAGTTAATAGATTGTTTAAAAATTATGATATGATTAGATAAAAAAAGTTCTGGGGATATCTAATACATAAATGACAAAACTATAACTTTCTATCATAGATGGTTATTAATGGAATTAGGGATATTATTGAAAGCATTATTTGGTTGTTATATCTGTTCCTTGATCTTATCATCTCCTACTATATAAGGATAGGATTTATATTATTTATTTGATCAGATTAAATATTTAACATTTATTTAACATGATTCCTGTTATATATAACCATTTTCTTAAATAAATGATTTATGTACTGTATAATACATTTTTTATAAATTTATTAAATATAAAAAATAAAAAATAAATAAGTAACCAACACATGATATTTTTAACATGACTCATAAATCAATATTTTTTCATTTATGTTGACCATATAATTTTTCATTGTAGGGTCTCAAAAAAATGAACTTCCAAAAAATGAGTTTAAATCCATTATTACATTTTGAAAAGAGGATGTTAATTAGCCAAATTATATCCCCCAGGTTCGTCTTTCCATGTTTTTAGTTAGGAATCTTTATCATACAACTTATCATAGTTGACATAATAGAAAACAATCCATTTTTAGAGTGATCACTCATTTGTAAAACAATGTCTAAGACTATATCTACTCTCAAGTATCAATATTGGGATATAATTACTAGGAAAACGATAAAACCTCTAAATAAAAAATTCTTATTGATCTTATCATGTCTCTATGTTTATAACCATGATTTTTACTAATGTTCAATTATTTTAATGTCTAAGAAAATTATCCCAACCTATAATATGAACTATAGTGACCCAATCCTTAAGAACATATTATATAATTATTATTAACAAAAAAACCAAGAAATAAAATATGAGGACCAAGAGTTATTTTTTATTTAGATGACTATAGACCTTATTATATCATATTAAACATTATAACATAATTATTATTTAAAAATTCACATAATTCTCATAACACACATAGATCATACAGAACATTATAGGATATAATAGGGGAAATAAATAAGGAAAAGACTTAAATAAAAAGTGATTTATAGGTATAAAATTGATATAAATCAAAACATAATAGTAAAGGGGCCAAACAAGATATCATAAAGATGATGATAATTAGCATGGAAACAATAAAAGTGTATATGAAGACATTAGATCATGGAAACATGGAATACATGGAAACAAAATAAGGGATGAAATAAAAATGTATTGTGTCACTACCAAGACCATCATCATTAAGTAGTCAAAGTACCATGGTGGATTGAGTCCACTCCCAATTTCCCTAAATATATTGGTCAAACCCTCATGGTTGTTTAGGTTCACTCTTCAATCCATAACATAACATATCATTAGATATAAAGAATTTAAATAATTCTTTTGAGGGATATATAATTTTCCAAGGATCCATTACCATAATAAAAATCATAGGAATGAGTTAAACATGTGAAAAACAGATACTACAAACACCATAAAAATTATATACATAGAAGGTTGAAGTTGGTTTCATAATTCTAATTAAAGGTAAAACCAAAGGATAATTTATAATTTTCACAATATAAAAATTATATAATAATTATTAAACATATTAATTGTAAAAATAAATTAGGTAATGAACATTGAGTTATAATATATAAAATTCATCAGGAGGTGATAGTTAATGATATAATACAAAAGGTCCACTAAGTGATGCATTGAAAAATAAATAAATTATATTTTTTAAGAAGGAATGAGATTTATATTTTTCAAAAAAAACCATAAACAGAGAATGGATATTCTAAATAAAATAATGTGATACTTTATAATATATCGATGGTCAAAATATAATAATGTGGGATTCTTGAAATATTATAATAGATAGAATAGTTCTCATAAATTTGGTTTACATAAATGTGGGAATTTCATAGGAACTAAAAACATGAATAATCAAATTAAGTAAAAATCTAGTTCTATAGGTGGAAATTTAGTGTACATTCATAGAAACATAGAATATATTCTTGATTATAATATTTAATAAAATGGTAGATAATGAAATTGAATATTTATGTCAAAGGCAACGAGGGTTGGGAAAAAGATCCTTTATGTCATGTATGAATGTGACTTACACTTGTTATCAACTTAATTAATAACAAAATAAATTTTCATAAATAAATACTTCATAATATTCATCAACTATATTTCATATTTCAAATTCCTTTAAATTCCATATGTTATTTATTTATAATATAGTAATCATGACTTATTTGGTTAATTGAGGGTCTTGGTAAATATTTTCATTACTCTTTATGAATGTTTTCAATGGTTGGAAGCATTATAAAATTGTTTTATAATATAAAAAATAAGTTTTGTATATAATCAATTTTTTATTAAATATATTTTTAAATCCAAGAACTATGTGTTGTGATGCAAAATGAAATTAAATGGTCATTGAAGAAGTAGTCCAATATTTCCATTTCTCAACAAATGAGTTGAAACGACGATAAATTAAAATTTTGAAATTTAGAAAACAAAATTATATTGAAGATATAATATTTATTCATATGTTACAAATTTTGTAAATTTTTTTAATGTTAGTGATAAAAATTGAATGGCGTTGCTTCGTGAAGTTGGTATTCCCAGAAACAAACTTACAATGGTTTTTTTATTGAAAGATGAAGAGGAATAATTAAAGTTTCTATAATTAATATAATAACATATTCGAATAAATTTGATACTTATTTAATTATATTATTATGTATATTTGATATTTTGATGATGGATATTAAGGAAAAATATTTACAATGAAGTTAATACTTACATTGGAGGATTGATCCTGTCATAGAGATCTCATTGGATGTTAATGATTGAAAATAGAATTTTGAGATCAGGGGATTAAGGATATTAAAAATAGTTCATGTATAGTTATTTTTTGTATAATTTTAAGGGAAATAATACTGTGAAGTGTATGCATTGAAGGGTGAATGTGATCCCCATTTATATGTGAAGAAAAGTATACCTTTTTTAATAACCTTTACAGTTCCATGATGTCATTAAACATTTCCTTGTTCAATAAATCCAAAATTTCATAGTAATTGAGGGTGGGGAATTATTGGTTTGATAAATCATCAAACAAGTGTTTTCACAAATAGGGAACAAGTTTCATAAAATTTACCTTTGGTTTTTACTTTTTATAATTTTTATTTTTGATATGGTAATAAATTTTTAACTAATAATTTTTCAATTAATTTAAAAATATAAGTGTACCCATATTTCAAAATTTTGATTCTTTAAACTTATGTGTAATCTATATTTAGTATAATTTAATTTCCAAATTCAATAAAATCATCTTCTAAATTGTAATATATAATATATTAACCAACATTTGTTGTTAAAAATGAATTTTTACCCATTTTTGTTCATAATCTTATTTATTCATTGTGATAAAATGAATGAGTGTTGAAGTATTTTTATATAGATTTAAAATAAATTTTATATTGAACCATAAATTTAGATAATTTTGATTGATTTGATTAAAATTACACAGCCTTAGTAAAAAATTATTTTAAAATTTGTTTTACCATTATCACGTTAGTTCATTGTATTATTAATAATACTATATTTATTCATAAATATGAAACTATACCTGATAAATAATATGTAAATTTTAAAATAAAATTGTAAATGTTTTGTTATATTTAAATTAAAAAATTACTAGATTCTTATTTTTATTAAATGTTCCATAAATTAGAATTTTAGTGTGAAATATTTCATAACATTCCAAAATGATAAACATGTGTTCAAAAAAGTCAACACTACATTTTTGAAAACATTATTTTAATTTATAAATATTTATATTATATCTTACGATGGGTATCATGACCCTAATATTTCTATGGTAATTTTTCTCATGATCATAATTATCTATGTTCACCATAAAAATAGTTTTTTTAAAATACCAATAATTCAACTTAAGATAATACTAATATGATTAATCAAAAACACAAGTTAATTTGATAAAATTTAAATATATATGTATTTTAAATGTACGAATGTAATATTACATTACTCATGTATGTTCAATCTAGTTGAATGGAAAAATAGTCATCTTTAATAATTTGGTTTTATGTAATATTCATGATTTTGGGTTTCGGAAGGTGTTTTTGGAAAAATAATCTCTAATATATTGGGTGTTTATAATGGTCATCATATATACCACCATCAGATATTCTACTCTTTGATATTGTAGTGAAAATTCTAACTCACCCTCCTCACATTGAATATGATGTTTGGAAACAGTAACTCTGGTCATAACTAGAAGATCATTCTTTCACAAAATATTAAGAGAATGTAAAAATAATGAGGAAGGAACATATTGAAAAAATATAATGGTTATGTAATGTCCCATAAGAACATCTTAATATGACATTCCAAAATAATTGGATAAATAATATATGTGGTACCTCTTTCTAAATCAATTTATAACACATCATTTCTTTTTGGTGAAATCCTTTGCGTACATGGAATATGAAAACCAAATAATGAAAATATGATGATTATACTATCATATCAACATAAACAACCATTTAGTTATATGATATCCAATGCTAGGGAGAAAACATGAGGATCTCCAATAAGAATAAGACGACATTTAAACACTCTATGCTAACCAATTTTTGTTACAATATTATACATACAGATTAGAGGATGTGGTGAACTTGGAGAAATGAACATCACCCTACTCCATAGTTAGTAGATTATACTGAGAATTCCATCATTAATCATCATTCAATAAGTGAAAGTTCCAGTCTTATGCTATTACCAAGTTATCTAGTATGTCTTAAAAAACTCTATCATGTAAAAATCCATGAAATGAAAAAATGAGATGGGAAAAACTGTCGATATACTCCAATATTTAGAATCCTTAATGGTTAATATGGTCTATTATATAATTAAATCCAATAATTTTACTAATTCCAAATGTAAAATGAAGAGAAAACCAATTTTATACTATGAATCTTATCCCTCATATGATCAAATAAAAACGTAAAAAAATAAAGGGAATCAAAAATATCATCCATTAGAGAAAAATATGTTAGACCTAAACCAATATGGTTGATGGATTTTTACAACTATTTCCGCCCCATGATCATTAAAGGCCTAATTCCACAAAAAGGAATGATTTCCTAATAAAATAAATCAAAATACATAAGTATTGGTTAATTTATACGATTCCCCATATACCATAAAAGATACTCATCTTTAGATTAAGGGAAACTCTTTATTAAAGGTCCTAATAGTTCCTCCTACTATGTTATCTTCCAATTTCATAAATAGAATAGTCAAAATGTTGTTTGATACTCCCACAGGTTAACCCTAAAAATATTTTTTCTTAGAGAACATTAAGTATAGGAACCTAGACATCACTGTGGAAATGAGTCCAAACAATTCATTAGAAAGGGAAAAGCCAAGGCGGATTGTCACATGCATATCAATAATTATTTAGATGGAAACCATTCCAATTATTTATCTGATAATGAAGTTATTCTAGTATAACACTTCCCATAACAGAATGTTATAATCATTAACCATGTGGATGAATTAAAACATGGTTCCACGGAAAAATAGTGGGATTAAAAGGATTCATTTCAAAACATGGTCCAAACAAAATTTATGTGATAATGGTTCGTGACCGTAGTCCAATATTAAATTTCCAAATCCGGGGGTTTCCAATTATATTTGGTGACCACAACCTTAATGTTCATTAACTAAATGAAATGAATTAGTATTGTTGCATCAAAAACCCAATGTTTTTTAGAGAAAAAATATAAAATGAATATATATCAATATTAATTAGAGTTAAAGATTTTAAAATTACTGAAAACAGATCCAATTTGTGGAAATATTATATGTTAATATAACCTTTAAAAATGAATCAAAATTTTTCCTTTATCAAATATCCCTTTACATAGAGAATTTATTCTTATGATGAGATAATAATAAAACTATTCAAACAATTCAAGACCATCATATTCAATATTTTCACAAATTATTGTCAGGGAATATTACGAGTTCTGTACATTTGGGAACCAATGAGAACCATGATATACTCAATACTCCAAGAGAGATAAGATAATTTATGGAATAATATAATGGTTGGGTAGACCATATCAATATTTTCACATTTCCTCCCAACAGTTTTCAATCTTGAAAACTAGCTAACAAGAACTTTTTGACTTAATCAACTTTGTAACAGATCGAATGGAGGCTATAGTGGGACATCATCCGTTAGTTTTAAGTGATAGGAACCCATTCCCCAAGAAGGTGTAATTAATTCCTTCTCCATACATCATTGGTGATTTTACATTTGATGATTTCAGTTTCCTTAGAGACACATGGAAAATTCTAAAAAACCATATTCCTTGATGTGGTTCAATTATGGGAAATATTAACGAATAATAGGCATTTATGATATGTTGTCTAGTGAAAACAATAGGAGTACTAGCCTTTATCTATTATAATACTTTTTTGAGCTCAGTCTCTCATAGATTGGAATGACCTATGATAGAAATTTATTTATCAACATATCTCGACACTAAGGAAGACAAGAATCCATGAACGATAATATTACAAATAGGGTAAGAATTTTAGGGTATAATTCATTTATAAGTAGAAAGGTCTGACATAATATTTAAAAAATAAACCCCCATAGGATATTCTACTACAAATCTACATATAGACTTCATATAATGTCTTCTAGGGTAAATTGATGACACAAAAATACACTAGATGGTTTCAAAAGTTATCTTATGTGTATTTTTTATAAGAATATGTTCAATGAACTACATAAATCATCTGTAAATCACCACTAGATAATGGGAAATGAACTTAATTGTCTAAATATCAATTTTTACACCTTATATTTCTCAAATACTTACTCTTTTCCAACACCCACTAAATATCATGAATTACCCCTCTTGAATAAAAAAATATCAATACTATCTCTATTGCGAATGAATAAAAAAGAAAAGTCACCCATCATATAAAGAATAAAACAAAAATAATTAAATTTTCAAAAAATTGTTGATTCTGAGGTATGTCATTAAAATTATAGAGTATAACTTGCTAAAACATAAAGATTCTTGGAATCCAAATGAAGTAGGCCTCAATGACATCCCCTATTGTTGACCCATCCATTGACTGTTGGGGAACAATATCCATGTTTTCTTAATCATTAATTATATCCTTCAAATGATGGTAGATTTTATGAAATTTAAATCAAGAAGGTCACCTACATAGGTATTTAGATGACTGGTTGGTAAGAATGACATCTCATTGAGAACAAGTTATCGCCATCGAATACATGAATCCACATTGAATGACCCATTATACCTATGTAATGATTTCATTGATTTTTTTTGATAAAACCCCCCCATGTTAATGTAGTTTTTAAAGCAGTTCATTTGGTGTAACAACATTAATACACAAAAATAATAACTAATACAAATTATTAAAATAGTCCAAACATAACTAGATTTTTACATTTATCATTAGGTAGATAAGAATAACCTTCCCATAAATTACAACATGAACCTCCACAAAATTTTTAATCAATAAAAATTCCATAATTTTTTTTCATATTATATAAATAATTCTTACACAATTATTTATTTATCATTCACTTAGAGGATCCTGTATCTATGGATAAATAATATTATGATTATGAGTTTGTAACAACCCTAGTATTTATATGATAATATGTATTCATATCTATTAATTTTTATGAATATGAAATTAATTTAATGTAAAATAAAAATCTTTTTCCAATGGCGTACTCTACAGACAACAATGGATTTTTTTGAAATCTTACATTGCCAAAAAATTTGAGTTATACTAAAAAAAATATTATTATATTATTATTTTAAATGGTAGTTAATTCCAGGACATTATATGGGCAAGAATGAAAACAAGTAACCATAATATGATTATTAAATGACGTTACATTTATCCAATAATTTCTGGATGCTTAAAATAGGAATGAATGCAATTTTAAGCATGAAATACTCTAATAATTTTAAAAGGTCGTTTAAACACATTTTGATGGAGAAAACTTTTGAAATCAAATTTTTGAAACTTCAATATGTTCTATTTGAAAAAATAGAAATTTTCTTTATAATAAAGAAATAAAAATTTACTTTTTATTAAGCTTTTTTTTTCTCATAAAGTTCATTTTTAATTGAATAGTGAAAATTACTGCATTTTAATTCAAAATTGCCTTTTCATATAATTTATTTATATAGTTTTATTTTAATTTTAATTTTAATTAATGTATAATTGGATTATATTTTTATCACTTAATCCAATTTTTTCCAATGGAAATGATTTCACTTTTAAATAGTACATAAACACATGTCAATATTTTGATAGTTATTACCTCTTAAAATCTCGCTTGTTGGTTTTGACAACGAGAATTAATTTTAAATTAATTACTGAAACTTCCATGTTTTGAATTTGGAAAATTGGATTCCATATTTGGAATCATGATGTCCAATTTGAGTAAATAGGTACTTTTTATGTTTAGACTTTATGAATAGTAACATCATAAGTTACTTTATTTACCATGGTTAATGTGTAAATCTGGTAAATAAGGGTAGAAATAATATTATGATAATATTAAAAAACCCAAAAATTGTTCTAATTCTATTGGATTATATATGTTAGACCATGGGAATCTTTGGGTTGATTTTGGGACCCCCTGGAGCCACTTGGATATGAAAATGACATTTTTTTAAGAATTAATTTAATGTAATGAAAAATGTGACAAAAACATGTATGTTTTAGTAAAACAATTTTTATATTGGTTTATAAAAGTGATCTATTAAACTATAAATAATAATTATAAATATATTAATATTTAATAGATAATGTTATTTTATTTATAATTTTTATACATAAAATAAATAAATTTATTTATTAAACAAATATGATGTAGTGATTACATAATTAATGAATGATATAAATAAATGATATTATAAATATTAAAATATATTTTTGTTGAAATTTGATGTTCCATCCATGAATTTTATGGATGATTATGACTCATTAAATTTTTATTAATGATTATTTTCTAAATAACCATGTTATGGATTTAAAAAAAATTCAAGACATGAATAGTATAATAATGACGTAAATGCATTTTAAAAACAAATACTATATAATTAAATCATATAATATTACTAAAAATATTTGACTCAGCAAAATGTATTTAATAATATTGGAAATGACATTAATGAACCACTTTATGTTCTGTTAGAATTTTATTGTAACTAAATTTACCATATAAAATGAAAACACAAGAAGACATGGTGAGAGTCATATTAGTTAACTAAGCGTTAAATCGAAAAGATAATGTTTAATTTGTGAAATAGAATTTTCTAAAACCTATTGGTTGAGATGTTTTCGACCCCAAAACAACATATATTTGAAATAAATTACATTGGGAACATTTTAAATTGATAATCATTTTATAATAAAATAATATTTCAATACCATCCCAATGTTACTCTCCTCCCTCTTATAGAGGGGAATCACATATAACCATAACTCACACCTCTCAAGCCCATTGAATCATCCATAATAATCCAAAATAAGCTCCCAAAATACATCCATTCTAGATATAAGCCTCACCTTTGGAAAAATTCTCTTCTAAAAATCCCATTTATCTTAAATATAATGGAGTTACTCGATTTAGGGAAGAACAAGGAACATATGTGACGAATCGAACTCAAGGTAAAGGAACCTTTCACCCACCTCTTTTAGTCAAAGATTTATCTTATGTTATGTTTATTAATTTATATTTTCTTATGTTAGGTTATGTTATTCTATATCGTCATTGCTTTAAATTTTATGTCCATGTGAGGAGAGACCCTTTTTTCACTCATCAACTCATTTGCAAAATTTTTAGTTGACACTATTAGCTTGTGAAATTTTTTAAAGGGAATTTCTAAACTCAATTTCCACTGATTGGTTTTATGCATACTTCGTTGATTATATTATGACAAATAATGTGTGTAATCACTGTTTAATTATTTATGTTGTAACGCCCACTTCCCTTTCTGTGGATATACTATGTCCACTCATAATCACCCTATTGATAAACAGTTATGTCATTTATATGAATTTTGTAAGGGACATCATCTCAATCTCCTCTAATTGAGGCATATCTAGATATTGTGCACATTATTTATCCTTTAAGGTGTATATACGACCCCTTTTAACATGTTATATCATGAATTACTATATTCTCATGATATTTAACGTGTTGTTTGATGTTATTCTTTAAGTATTTTTATTCAAGTATTTACTAATGTGGTAAAATAATATTTAACTAAAACATTGTTTAATATTTTTTAAAGATTTATTCATCTAAATATTTATAATTAATATCCATGTTTTCAAAATGGAATTAAGGATTTATTTATATATACATTAATGTTTTAAAATGATAATTCCTTGAATATTTTAGAGTGGTATGGAACACTTTGATTTAAAAATATTCTTTTCATTAGTATTAAACATGGATTTTAAATTTTATTGATTATGTCAATATATTGAATGGATATCATGTGATTGTAATGTTGAAAGGTTATATTTTCTTTATTATTTTTTGATATGTTACGATTATTCAATGGTTCTTGGGTTTTGTTTACGTATATGGGTGGTTCTATGAAAAACTAGATGGTGGGTGAGCCCGAGATAGCTGTCCAATGCATTGGGTAACATGGAAGAGATAATATTAATATTTCTCTTAAGAGACATAATTAATATACTATGATGGGTATACCAAACATATCTTTCTATGTTTCTGTGAAATCTATAATGTAAGTATGTTATGGATGCCACAAGTTTCAATTATGATTTATGATTTCTATGTGTTATTGATAAATCTTCTGATTTCAGGAGGTATGTTAAAGAGATTATGCTTTATAATTGAAATGTATGATTTATTTATTTGTATGCATTTATAAAATAATGTTTTATTCCCTTATTCTATATCGTTTTCGGAGATTTTTATGCTCCTCCCATGTTTTTGAAATGTTTTTTGACATGGTAAAATGAAGGGTACAAGAATGGAACAATTGAAGATGATTTTTATCAAGAAAAGAATTGTTTTTTTATTTAAGGAGTTTTATTGTTGTGAACAAATTGAATATAGTATATTTGAATACTTTGTAATAATTGAGATATAATGTTGTAGTTATGGCCTAATTATATAAAACTCTAAATCTGAAAAGATCCTAAATGTGAATTTCTAACATAACTCAATATTATGTAATGTAAAAGACTAGGGATTTATAGAGTTCCCCTCCCACTATTAGGGAAGAGTAGGTGGATGTCGTTGAGGTAGATGTGCAAGATAAATATGAGGAAATTTTAGATATTGAATCATATGAAATATCCCAATTGAAAATATACATATTATAGAGACTTTATGATATGATCTATATGAGGATCAATATGAACATCAATGTGCTCTCTAATCATATATGTCCCATTATTGCCTAATAATACTACAACACTGACGAGAAAATAAACATCATCCGATTCAAATAAAAAATGTGGGAAAGACCTCTCCACTCAACACACAATTAAAAAATTACCTATTTAGAAAAATAAAGAAAAAATCCTCCAGTATAGATGACCCCAGCTTTCATGCTTTAGTCCAAATAAAACCCTCAAATAGGGAATCATAAATATATGGAAAATAATTATGACATTATGAAACAATTTGATGTTTTTCCAGCCTAAATTTCAATCCCTTATACCCTCCACCACTCAAATAATCTTAGAGAGGCTATTATTTATAATATTTTATTCCCCCAATATTATGTATTTGAGTTATTCACTATTGAAGTACGTCGAGCAAAAATAAACAATGAATACATTTATGTGGTAATTTATTCATATATTAAGACCATGAGGCTCCTACATAATATAACATAAGGCCCTAATATATATATGTATTGTTGGATGATGTGCAAATTTATGTATGTCTCAATGATAATTGTTCTAGAATTAATCTCTTTTTTTTTGACACTCTCGTGATTATGTCACAGTGATACTAATTTTTCTCCCATGAACATGATAATCCATGGAAATGACCAGATCGTTTAGAATCAAATTGGGTAGATAAATATTAGAGCCTATTTTGGATAAATGTTATTCAATTCCATGTTTTTTGTTTTCTTTCATGAAAAAACATTAAATTATATGTTTAAAAGATCATTGTTTCATACCCACACTATATTTCCTTTATAATGACACAACATTCTCAGGTACTATATAATAAGAAAATCTAGTGTGTTTAATAGTAATATGATTCCATTTAATTCAAATTAATATTAGCATATATTTGGATAATTCTTGTTGATTCCAGGAAATAGTTAAACATAGGTGATTTAATTCATCAACTACCCCTAAGGGCCAGAAAATAGATATTTTCAAACCATTCCCTGAATTTGGTGAATATTATTCAATTACATTAAATAAAATCGAAGAATTATCTATATATTTGGTCTGTCATTGGGTTATATAAATCGCATATGAGATGATGAAGCCTTTGGACAACTTTCTTTTAAATTATTTATAGGATAAAAAAACACAAAATAGCCACCTATGACAAAGATAACAAAACCCATACCATCCATCATGATTAATTTCAAACACAAGTGTATCTATGGGAAGGATGTCTTGAATGATTTCAAGAAAAAATAAATACAAACAATAATATTATTCCAAGTAAATATTAACTAGAGGTGATGATGGAAGACCAGACCTTTGAACCTGATTGATTTTGTCCTTATTATATCAGTCACATTGACTGCATGTATTTTTTCAAAATAATGGATTGATTATAGTCACAATGATAATTACATGGTTGATAATGCATCCACATTATCACCTTAATCTTAGAATATTATCACAACAACAACAATTTTTAAATAATTTGTTGTTTATTTTGAAAAAAATGAAAATTCTCTTATGTAATCTCCAAATTCACTATTACTCTGCACTGTATCTTTTATTAATGGAAATTTATAATAATGAGTTCTTATCCATAGAATGAAATTTTTCCTCACCCGAATCCATCATAGAGTAATGATGTATTGTCATCATATTTGGATAATAAAAAATCCCTTGATTTTAATTAGTGACCTAAAAATTTCCATTCATCTCCTACATCCATTAATAATAACATGTAGGATGAAAAGGAAGAATATCTTATTGGTTCAAATCTTATATTTATGGATTTTGTGTGTACCTCCATAAATGACTATAGAAAAGTGATACATGGTATATGGTATGACCAATGACCAAAGTTAATATATAATTCCTTGCATCATGATGATAAAAAATATGAATATTTCATGTAACATCACATTGATATCTTCACCTATAATTTTACAAAAATGACACTATATCATCCTAATATGGCCACCCGTCATTGGTGTTTTCTAGAAGAAAATAATGGATACAGCTTGATACCATTACGAAAATATTCATCTCATACTACAAATGTGTAATAATAAATTGGAAATATCCTCAAATACACCTTAATTTTGGAGTTTCATATACCAAAATGGTTTTCTAGCATCATCCACCACAATAAGATGATTCAGTAGATGATGGAATGCATCAACATTAGTGATCTCAATAAGCATTTCAAAAAATTACTTTCTTAATTTAATCATTTATCTTATGATAAATGAATAAAAATGTTTCCATGGACTCCTCACAATGGATATATATTTTATATATAACTAAATTTGTATGTATCTTAAAGAAGATTATTTCACTACCTTTAGGGAACCCCATAGGGTGTATTGATACCGAGTAAATCCCTATTTTTTGAAGATCATGAACATTACATATCATAATTCCAGGAATAATATCTTTATTTCCTTTATGGGAGAGGCTATAGAATACTAAAAGGAAGATTTGGTCGACAAATCATAAAATTAATATGATGATCTTTCTAATATTTGGGTAGTTGTGAATAAAATATAGAAAGATATCCAAAAGATAAACCTATGGAGATATCTTCTTTATTTTATATTATAGATATTTATTTGGTTCAATGTACACCATCTTGGTAAATATGATTAAACTAAAAATTATAAGCTGATCCTTAACATTATGGGTCCTATGAAATTTAATTTTATGAGAGAGAATCAAGAGGGAGTTTCAAACATCAAACACATCATAATGAGCCTAGTAAGAAAATGTATACCCTTCACCATAAAGATAAATTATAAAATCACCTATCTTTCTGAATTTTTTTATGTATGATTTAAAAAATCAAAGAAAATACCTATCATGTAAATAATTGTTTATTATTTAATTTGAATTAAGGAACCTAGTTTTATAAATAGCATCCTTTGGGGGATTAATTGGTTCCTTTTTGCATTGAAGAATTATATATAGAAAGAGATATTAATCTACAGACTGAACATAACTATACAATATATATAGACTAGATCTTATACCCATGTTAAGAGATACCTTACACAAATTTTTTTATTTCTATTGTTTAATAATCACCTATAATATCTGGAGTTACAGTTTGTCTTTCATATTGAACCACAAAAATACATCCTATATCATCCAATATTGACTGGCCTTCTACCGCTGTAACACCCCAGGTAAATAAAGAATATTACATTTTCATATTTATCCATATTTTTTTGAATAAAATATTAATATTACTTTAAAGGGAATTCTATGCTCGAGGGCGTACCCAACACGCAACAACGAGTTTTTTGGGAATCTTACGTTGCACTCTAATAATAAAATATTATTATTTTAAATTGTAGTTAACGCCTAGTCGTTGTAATGAACGGAATGAAAAGAACTAACTACAAAATGATTATATATGTTTGTCAAATATTTTTACTTTTTACAATAAATTTTAACGGATTAAAAATGAAAATTAATCCAATTTTAAGCATAAACATTCTAATTTTCTTTGAAAGGTCGATTAACAGCCTTTTGATGACGAACCTCATTTAAATACACATTTTGACAATTTTATGTTTTATATTTTATAAAATAGAATTCTTCTTTAGAATCGGGACATCAAAATATACAGTGTGTAAATTTTTGGTATTTTTCCGATAAAGTTAAATTTTTAATGAACAGTGAAAAATATTGTATTTTAACTCAAAACCTCTTTTTGATCTAATTTATTATTATTATTAGATTATCTTTTTAATTGGTTTTAATTTTCAATTAGAATATATTTTTACCATTTAATCCAATAGTGGTCGTTGGAATTAATTTCATCTTGGAATTGGACTTAAACTAGAGTCAATCTTTTGATACTTATTGTTTCTTAAAAACACGCTATTTGTTTTGACTGCGGGAATTAATTATCAAATTAATTAATGCAACTTATATGTTTTGAATTTTGTAAAATAGACTTCATTTTTGAATTCGTAATATCAGATATAGCTTAGGGTGAATTTTTGGTATTTTTCTAAAAAACGTCAATTTTTGATGAATAGTGAAACCACTAAGTGGTAGTTAAAGAAACTGATTTTTCGTTTAAATGAAACTTTTCCACTTCTGTTTTTTGAATTTAAAAAATCCGACATACATTGTTGTCATTAAGAAGTAAAATGTGGTTCAATGGAATTAAAATAATTTTTTGCTAAATAGTAACTTTTAAGTTTTTAATCGCGATTAGAGGTAATTAGTGTAGTTTGAGGTAAAAATAATGTTATAATAATATGAGATGAGCATGACACATGTCCTACCCTTATTGGAAGTGTCATGGACGACCAAGAAAATCCATGGGTAAACTTGGGGACCCATGGAGGCACTTTGGTTGGGAAATGACATAAATAACTTTTTATTTAATGTAAAAGTAAAAATGACACAAACATGAGTTGTATTACTAAAACAATTTTTACATGGGGTTATACAAGTCTTATTTTTGACTATAAATAGTCATTGGAAAACTAAAAATATTTCCAACATCATGATTGTTTCTTTATAAATTTTAGACATTAAATAAATAAAATTATTTATGACATCATAATGATGCAACAATTACCTCATTAATAAAGGATTTAAATAAAATGAAAAGATAATTTAAAATATATGTCCTACACATGTCCAAAACCTATTGGATTGGTGGATTTCAAACCCTTACCACCTTATCCCTTAAATACATCAATGTGGGACCTTTAAAATCAGAAACTGATTTGAAAATAAAGTAACATTTTGTAACTTTACAAGAGTGCCCCTCCTCTCCTCTTATAAAAGGACCCCACCTATACCACCTTACCCACACCTCTCAAGCCTTTGGCTCGTCCAAACCCTGATCATTTTGCCTCTCCACATCCCTATATTACTCCTTGAATCCTCACTTTGGGCATAAGTCTTCCCAAGGATGCCTTTGAGCTCAAATCAAAAAGAGTTACCCAATTTTAAGGTAATGTCTTCACTTGTGTTGTTTTGTTTTATTTTGCTTCTCCAACCCCCTAAACTATTTTTATTCATTTCTTTTGTAAAAAATCTATTATCTTAAATATACTAGTATTTTTTTATAAGAATAATTCGAGATACACTTACACACACCTACATCAAATGGTTAAGGAACATACTATTTCTGTGGATGGCGAATTTCTGCCTCACGAAACGATGATTGTTCAACACTCATATAACACCTTAAAAGGTGGCTATTAAGATGTCACTATATTTATATATGATATATAATATGTTTATGTTTTAATTAAGCTTCTGTATTTTTCTTTTTTGGAATACCTTTATGGTTTCCATTGTGGGTTAACACGATAATTTCATTTTAGGAAGTGCAGACTACCGCCCCCTCAAAGTGATTTGATTCGTTAATGCCATATATGGGATGTATAAAGGATGTATTCAATGTTATTATATATGATGTATGTTACATATAAATTATGAATATAATTCAGGAAATAAAATATATATACCCGTCATTTAGTTTTAATTCCATTAATATGACATAGAAATGAAAGTAGCGTTCATGCGTACGTACGACTTACCGTCTCCATGAACGGTGCATTTCATTTATTACCTCTAAATTATTATGTAATATTATAAATACATGTATATTCTGGATATATATGATATATATGATATCCAAATCATGAATATCATTCTGTATATAATGAACCTTTGACCACACAAACAACATGTAATTGTAAGAAGCCCACTTTCGACTTAAGAACCAAATATCGACAAAACAAACATTACTAACATAAATGATTACATAATGTTTATAACATGGAAATAGGTGATATAAAAGTAATAATGAACTTGAAAAAGGTTATTATGAATTTATAAATTAACTCAATTTTATTATTCAGGACGTTAAAGAACGATCGAGTCAAGTCGGATTCGAGGTAAGGGATCCTACTCATCTCTTTCTTTTGAAGTACACTCTTTTATGTCATTCCTTTTAATCTCATATTTCTTGTGATTGGAATGTTATTTTATATTACTCTTACTATAAATTTTATTTTCATATGGTGAGAGACCCTATTCTCTCTCATCAATCTATTTTGGAAGTTTTGAGTGGCGCCGTTTGGCTGCCGAATTTTCGTAAGAGATCAAACCTCTCTCTTTTTTTAAGTACTCTCCTGTAAGTCACTTCTTTTAAGATCCTCTTTGTTATTATGGGGATGTTATTTTATATTCCTATTTCTGTAAATTTTATTTTAATATTATGAGAGGCCCTATTTGATCTCAACAATCCATTTTTGGAAGTTTTAAGTGGCGCCGTTAGGCTGCTGAGTTTTCATAATGGATTTTTCATCTCACTTTTATTCCCGTGAGATTTATGATACATTTTCCACAATTTTCTTTGAGTGGTGTATGTACTTCCCATTATTTTACTTATTGTGTAATATACTTTCATTTATGAGTATTTACATCAATGTTGTATTGTCCTTCTTTCATGGGGTGTATGTTTTGAAAGATACCCATGTCGGTAAGGGAACCTTTCACCCTCCTCTTTTTAAAAGACTTATTTTGTTATGTCTTTTAATTCAGATAACATTATGTTGGGATATTTTCTTCTATATCCTAGGTTATTTATTTTTTATGTCCAAGTGATGAGATACCCTTTTTATCTCTCATCAACTCATTTTCTGAATTTTGTAGTGATGCCTTTAGGCTGTCAAATTTTTGAAAGGGAACATCTTAAACCAGTTTAGATTCTTTGGTATAAGCTTGTACTCCTTGAATATGTCGTTATATGAATATATTTGAATAACCTATGATTGTTTTACACTTAATATCCACTTATATTTTGTGTATTAGTTTTTCACAAATAATTATGTAATTTATTTATCCTTAATCCAAGGATACCGCCTTTATATAGACTTCGTCTCAATCTACTTTCATTGAGGCATATTTTGTTCTATACACAGCCTTCTTTTATACGGTGTGTAAACCCCTTTGACTTTTACGTTTATTCAAAAGGAATCTTTTTTATACGAAGCGTTTACTAAACGACAAAAGGGAATTTTTTTGTCATACGTATCCAGTGACAACGACTTTTCTGCTACCGTGACCATTATTTGAGTTTCGGCTTCCCCTACAAGCCATACATTTTTTTTAAAAGAAAAATAAATACCATGTTTTACTTTTCTTTTATTTTGGTATTGAAAATGGTTTTCATAATTTTTTATATCAATGTGTTGTATTGATATCTTGTGATTGAAAAGTGGAAATGTTATGTTTCCTTTGTGCATGTTTTATGTGATACAATTATGTTATGGTTCTTGGTAATTATTATGAAGACGGTTGGTTCCGTGATAAACTATGGGCGGGTGATCCCGATATAGCTATCTAATGCATTGGGTCATACGAAGGGGTTAAACGTTAAGGTTTCTCTGAAGAGATTTAGGGAATATACTATGATGGGTATTCCAAACGTAACCAAGAGGGTTACTCCCTACGTAAGAATGTTATGAATTCCTCAAGATACCTTTATGTCTTATGATTTCTATGATTTATTCATGATTTTATGAGGTATGTTAAAGTGCTTATGTTTTATGGGTAAAGTATGATTTCATTATTATGTATACGTGTACTCATGTTTCCTTTCCATATCTTTATATCCCTTACTGAGCTTTTTATGCTCATCCCACGTTTTCAAAATGTTTTTCACAGGTCAAGGGAAGGGTACATGACATGATGATAGTGTCAAAGTTGTTTCAATAAAGAATCCCTGTTTTATTTTAAATATGTTTCCGTTGATGGGAAAAATGAATACTATCTTTTATGTAACCACTTTGTTTAAATGTGGAATGTAATGCATGTTTTATGATCTAATTCTCTAAAACTCTAAACCTGAAAAGATCTTCAATGTGTAATCTTGTAATAACTAATGATTAAGTAAGGTTTAAGGCTGGGGCCTTATAGTTGGTATCAGAGGTCGGTTTAGATAACTTTATAGGTTAGGCTATTCTCTAAGCACAAGTGACATTACCATAATGGTTAGGATTTCAGAAAGAGTCCTAGTTTTAGATAAAGTGAATGAGTAAGTACATCTTAGTGTTTACCTTCCTCATTAGTACATGATGGTCATTTTGATATACTCACACTGACATTTCTGTTTTTAGTGAATGGATGGATCTAGAAGGCACCAAAGAGACAACAGGTTTGAAGGAAATTGTGGTGGTTCTTTGACTAAGATACTAGATAAAATGGGGGATTCAATGAGGAAACTCGTGGTTGTTCTAAACAAACTATCAAAGAGTCATGATCAACCACTTGATCCTTGGTATGTTCTGTAATGCATCTTGTACGAGATGACCAATCGATGTAGAAGTTTAGGTAATAATTATAAAGGTAACCATTAGAGTTTATATGATCCTTACTTTTGAGGTAATTATGGGTTATTATATGTTATGATGGAAAATGAAAGGCATGAGATAAACTTGAGGTTAAAATATTTTATGATCATTTTTGAAGATTTTATCTCGTTTTGGGGAATGCTTTAAGAATTATATGGTTTTGGAAAAATCACAACATGCAGACCATGTGACAACCCGTCACGACAGACAAAGCTGCAGGAATCAAACCCACAACCAAAGTGTGACTGATATTTATCGACTACCACTGGACTACGTGAAGTCCCTAGTTAGTTTGACTAATTATTTTTAGTTAGATGATTTTAGGAATCAAGAGTAAGTTTATTTTGGGTTATTTATGGAAATTATTAACCTATCATCAAGGATATGTGATTGGGTTAATTACTTTTAAATATGAGAATTTAAGAGAAACTAATGTTATTTGGAGATAAAAGTTAATTTGTGCCTTGGAAGACTATGTGATTAAATCCATCAAATATCGGGGTTTCAATCTTAGTTTGGTTTATTTGAAGAATTTTATGGACAATTTTTTATCGAATGGTCTTCGTTGAACTTTGGGTTTTTTTGGACAAATTTTGGAGATTAAGAATAGTTTTTCTTTTTATAATGGATTATACTTTTGTGGATTATCTGATCTCATACTAACAATTATTGGTTTTGGATTTTGTCTAAAGACATGGGAAATATATAGTTCCCTTTTGTGGATTAGGTGATTCTCATGAAGTTGATTATAGTACTCTTATTGCGAAAAAGTCATCCTAAAAACTCATCTTTTGGAGAAAACATGAGTTTGATTAAGGAATCTAGTAAAAGTTGAACGCCTACGTGACAAGTAAGTATGTTTCATTATGATTTAGTTAAGCTCAAAAATAAATTCCTCAATGAAGTGTAAATTAAAAAAATGTTGTCTATTAACATTTCCTACTGGGGAATCGAATACCGTTTATCCCATCACAAGTTTGTGATTTTCTTGTGGTTAACTTTCTCTTAGACATGTTTACTATCACTCTCCATCAGAACATGACCCTTTCTTATCTCCTCCATATCCATAATTTCATACTTGGAATCCTATAATGGGATAACTCAGGTGAAATTTTTACTTCTCTCCCATTCTTTTAAAGTAATAGTTTAACTGGCTCTTGTTCCGATGTGGGATTTTCAATGAAGCGTTCAATCCCAATTTTAAAATTGCGAGGACGCATTTCTCAAAAGGGGGGAAGGATGTAACACCCCAGTTAAATAAAGAATATTACATTTTCATATTTATCCATATTTTTTTTAAATAAAATATTAATATTACTTTAAAGGGAATTCTATGATCGAGGGCGTACCCAATACGCAACAACGAGTTTCTTGGGAATCTTACATTACACTCTAATAATAAATTGATATTATTTTAAATTGTAGTTAACACCTAGCCATTATAATTGAAGGAATGAAATGAACTAAATACAAAATGATTATATATGTTTGTCAAATATTTTTACTTTTTACAATAAATTTTAGAGGATTAAAAATGAAAATGAATCCAATTTTAATCGTAAACATTCTAATATTCTTTGAAAGGTCGATTAACCGCCTTTTAATGAAGAACCACTTTTAAATACACCTTTTTACAATTTTATGTGTCATATTTGACAAAATAAATTTCTTATTTAGAATCGGGACATCAAAATTTACATTGTTTAAATTTTTGGTATTTTTCCGATAATGTTCATTTTTTAATGAACAGTGAAAAATATTGTATTTTAACTCAAAACCTCTTTTTAATCTAATTAATTTATATTATTATATTATCTTTTGAATTGGTTTTAATTTTCAATTAGAATATATTTTTACCATTTAATCCAATAGTGGTCGTTGGAATTAATTTCATCTTGGAATTGGACTTAAACTAGAGTCAATCTTTTGATACTTATTGTTTCTTAAAAACACGCTATTTGTTTTGACAGCGGGAATTAATTATCAAATTAATTAATGAAACTTATATGTTTTGAATTTTGTAAAATAGACTTCATTTTTGAATTCGTAATATCAGATATAGCTTAGGGTGAATTTTTGGTATTTTTCTAAAAAACGTCAATTTTTGATGAATAGTGAATCCACTAAGTGGTAGTTAAAGAAACTGATTTTTCATTTAAATGAAACTTTTCCACTTCTGTGTTTTGAATTTAAAAAATCCGACATACATTGTTGTCATTAAGAAGTAAAAAGTGGTTCAATGGAATTAAAATAATTTTTTGCTGAATAGTAACTTTTATGTTTTTAATCACGATTAGAGGTAATTAGTGTAGTTTAAGGTAAAAATAATGTTATAATAATATGAGATGATCTTGACACATGTCCTACCATTATTGGATGTGTCATGGACGACCAAGAAAATCCATGGGTCAACTTGGGGACCCATGGAGGCACTTTGGTTGGGAAATGACATAAATAATTTTTATTTAATGTAAAAGTAAAAATGACACAAACATGAGTTGTATTACTAAAACAATTTTTACATGGGGTTATACAAGTCAGATTTTTGACTATAAATAGTCATTGGAAAACTAAAAATATTTCCTACATCATGATTGTTTCTTTATAAATTTTAGACATTAAATAAATAAAAATATTTATGACATCATAATGATGCAACAATTACCTCATTAATAAAGGATTTAAATAAAATGAAAAGATAATTTAAAATATATGTCCTACACATGTACAAAACCTATTGGATTGGTGGATCTCAAACCCTTACCACCTTATCCCTTAAATACATCAATGTGGGACCTTTAAAATCAGAAACGCATTTGAAAATAAAGTAACATTTTGTAACTTTACAAGAGTGCCCATCCTCTCCTCTTATAAAAGGACCCCACCTATACCACCTTACCCACACCTCTCAAGCCTTTGGCTCTTCAAAACCCTGATCATTTTGCCTCTCCACATCCCTATATTACTCATTTAATCCTCACTTTGGGCATATGTCTTCCCAAGGATGCCTTTGAGCTCAAATCAAAAAGAGTTACCCAATTTTAAGGTAATGTCTTCACTTGTGTTCTTTTGTTTTATTTTTCTTCTCCAACCCCCTAAACTATTTTTATTAATTTTTTTTGTAAAAAATCTATTATCTTAAATATACTAGTATTTTTTTATAAGAATAATTCGAGATACACTTACACACACCTACATCAAATGGTTAAGGAACATATTATTTCTGTGGATGGCGAATTTCTTTCTCACGAAACGATGATTGTTCAACACTCATATAACACCTTAAAAGGTGGCCATTAAGATGTCACTATATTTATATATGATATATAATATGTTTATGATTTACTTAAGCTTCTGTATTTTTCTTTTTTGGCATACCTTTATGGTTTCCATTGTGGGTTAACACGATAATTTCATTTTAGGAAGTGCAGACTACCGCCCCCTCAAAGTGATTTGATTCGTTAATGCCATATATGGGATGTATAAAGGATGTATTCAAAGTTATTATATATGATTTATGTTACATATAAATTATGAATATAATTCAGGAAATAAAATATACATACCTGTCATTTAGTTTTAATTCCATTAATATGACATAGAAATGAAAGTAGCGTTCATGCGTACGTACGACTTACCGTCTCCATGAATGGTGAATTTCATTTATTACCTCTAAATGATTATGTAATATTATAAATACATGTATATTCTGGATATATATGATATATATGATATCTAAATCATGAATATCATTCTGTATATAATGAACCTTTGACCACACAAACAACATGTAATTGTAAGAAGCCCACTTTCGACTTAAGAACCAAATATCGACAAAATAAACATTACTAACTTAAATGATTACATAATGTTTATAACATGGAAATAGGTGATATAAAAGGAATAATGAACTTGAAAAAGGTTCTTAAGCATGTATAAATTAACTCAATTTTATTATTCAGGACGTTAAAGAACGATCGAGTCAAGTCGGACCCGAGGTAAGGGATCCTACTCATCTCTTTCTTTTGAAGTACACTCTTTTATGTCATTCCTTTTAATCTCATATTTCTTGTGATTGGGATGTTCTTTTATATTACTCTTAGTGTAAATTTTATTTTCATATGGTGAGAGACCCTATTCTCTCTCATCAATCCATTTTGGAAGTTTTGAGTGGCGCCGTTAGGCTGCCGAATTTTCGTAAGAGATCAAACCTCTCTCTTTTTTTAAGTACTCTCCTGTAAGTCACTTCTTTTAAGATCCTCTTTGTTATGATGGGGGATGTTATTTTATATTTCTATTTCTATAAATTTTATTTTAATATGATGAGAGGCCCTATTTGATCTCATCAATCCAATTTTGGAAGTTTTAAGTTGCGCCGTTAGGCTGCTGAGTTTTCATAATGGATTTTTCATCTCACTTTTATTCCCGTGAGATTTATGATACATTTTCCACATTTTTCATTGAGTGGTGTATGTACTTCCCATTATTTTACTCATTGTGTAATATACTTTCATTTATGAGTATTTACATCAATGTTGTATTGTCTTTCTTTCATGGGGTGTATGTTTTGAAAGATACCCATGTCGGTAAGGGAACCTTTCACCCTCCTCTTTTTAAAAGACTTATTTTGTTATGTCTTTTAATTCAGATAACATTATGTTGGGATATGTTCTTATATATCCTAGGTTATTTAATTTTTATGTCCAAGTGATGAGATACCCTTTTTATCTCTCATCAACTCATTTTCTGAATTTTGTAGTGATGCCTTTAGGCTGTCAAATTTTTGCAAGGGAACTTCTTAACCCAGTTTTGATTCTTTGGTATAAGCTTTTAATCCTTGAATATGTCGTTATATGAATATATGTGAATAACCTATTATTGTTTTACACTTAATATCCACTTATATTTGGTGTATTAGTTTTTCACACATAATTATGTAATTTATTTATCCTTAATCCAAGGATACCGCCATTATATAGACTTCGTCTCAATCTCCTTTCATTGAGGCATATTTTGTTCTATACACAACCTTATTTTATACGGTGTGTAAACCCCTTTGACTTTTACGTTTATTCAAGAGGAATATTTTTTATACGAAGCGTTTACTAAATGACAAAAGGGAATGCTTTTGTCATACGTATGCAGCGACAACGACTTCTCTGCTACCGTGACCATTATTTGAGTTTCGGCTTCCCCTACAAGCCATACATTTTTTTTAAAAGAAAAATAAATACCATGTTTTACTTTTCTTTTATTTTGGTATTGAAAATGGTTTTCATAATTTTTTATATCAATGTGTTGTATTGATATCTTGTGATTGAAAAGTGGAAATGTTATGTTTCCTTTGTGCATGTTTTATGTGATACAATTATGTTATGGTTCTTGGGAATTATTATGAAGACGGTTGGTTCTGTGATAAACTAAGGTCGGGTGACCCTGATATAGCTATCTAATGCATTGGGTAACACGAAGGGGTTAAACGTTAAGGTTTCTCTGAAGAGATTTAGGGAATATACTATGATGGGTATTCCAAACGTAACCAAGAGGGTTACTCCCTACATAAGAATGTTATGAATGCCTCAAGATACCTTTATGTATTATGATTTCTATGATTTATTCATGATTTTATGGGGTATGTTAAAGTGCTTATGTTTTATGGGTAAAGTATGATTTCATTATTATGTATACATGTACTCATGTTTCCTTTCCATATCTTTATATCCCTTACTGAGCTTTTTATGCTCATCCTAAGTTTTCAAAATGTTTTTCACAGGTCAAGGGAAGGGTACATGACATGATGATAGTGTCAAAGATGCTTCAATAAAGAATCCCTGTTTTATTTTAAATATGTTTCCATTGATGGGAAAAATGAATACTATCTTTTATGTAACCACTTTGTTTAAATGTGGAATGTAATGCATGTTTTATGATCTAATTCTCTAAAACTCTAAACCTGAAAAGATCCTCAATGTGTAATCTTGTAATAACTAAAGATTAAGTAAGGTTTAAGGCTGGGGACTTATAGTTGGTATCAGAGGTCGGTTTAGATAACTTTATAGGTTAAGATATTCTCTAAGCCCAAGTGACATTACCATAATGGTTAGGATTTCAGAAAGAGTCCTACTTTTAGATAAAGTGAATGAGTAAGTACATCTTAGTGTATACCTTCCTCATTAGTACATGATGGTCATTTTGATATACTCACACTGACATTTCTGTTTTTAGTGAATGGATGGATCTAGCAGGCACCAAAGAGACAACAGGTTTGAAGGAAATTGTGGTGGTTCTTTGACTAAGATACTAGATAAAATGGGGGATTCAATGAGGAAACTCGTGGTTGTTCTAAACAAACTATCAAAGAGTCATGATCAACCACTTGATCCTTGGTATGTTCTGTAATGTATCATGTACGAGATGACCAATCGATGTGGATGTTCAGGTAATAATTATAAAGGTAATCATTAGAGTTTATATGATCCTTACTTTTGAGGTAATTATGCGTTATTATATGTTATGATGGAAAATGGAAGGCATGAGATAAACTTGAGGTTAAAATATTTTATGATCATTTTTGAAGATTTTATCTCGTTTTGGGGAATGCTTTAAGAATTATATAGTTTTGGAAAAAGGACAACATGCAGACCATGTGACAACCCGTCACGTCAGACAAAGCTGCGGGAATCAAAGCCACAACCAAAGTGCGACTGATATTTATCGCCTACCACTGGACTACGTGAAGTCCCTGGTTAGTTTGACTAATTATTTTTAGTTAGATGATTTTAGGAATCAAGAGTAAGTTTATTTTGGGTTATTTATGGAAATGATTAACCTATCATCAAGGATATGTGATTAGGTTAATTACTTTTCAATATGAGAATTTAAGAGCAACTAATGTTATTTGGAGATAAAAGTTAATTTGTGCCTTGGAAGACTATGTGATTAAATCCATCAAATTTCGGGGTTTCAATCTTATTTTGGTTTATTTGAAGAATTTTATGGACAATTTTTTATCGAATGGTCTTCGTTGAACTTTGGGTTTTTTTGGACAAATTTTAAAGATTAAGAATAGTTTTTCTTTTTATAAAGGATTATATTTTGTGGATTATCTGATCTCATACTAAAAATTATTGGTTTTGGATTTTGTCTAAAGACATGGGAAATATATAGTTCCCTTTTGTGGATTAGGTGATTCTCATGAAGTTGATTATAGTACTCTTATTGCGAAAAAGTCTTCCTAAAAACTCATCTTTTGGAGAAAACATGAGTTTGATTAAGGAATCTAGTAAAAGTTGAACGCCTACGTGAAAATTAAGTATGTTTCATTATGATTTAGTTAAGCTCAAAAATAAATTCCTCAATGAAGAGTAACTTAAAAAAATGTTGTCTATTAACTTTTCCTACTGGGGAATCGAATACCGTTTATCCCATCACAAGTTTATGATTTTCTTGTGGTTAACTTTCTCTTAGACATGTTTACTATCACTCTCCATCAGAACATGACCCTTTCTTATCTCCTCCATATCCACAATTTCATACTTGGAATCCTAGTATGGGATAACTCAGGTGAAATTTTTACTTCTCTCCCATTCTTTTAAAGTAATAGTTTAACTGGCTCTTGTTCCGCTGTGGGATTTTCAGTGAAGCGTTCAATCCCAATTTTAAAATTGCGAGGACGCAATCTTGAAAAGGGGGGAAGGATGTAACACCCTAGGTAAATAAAGAATATTACATTTTCATATTTATCCATATTTTTTTAAATAAAATATTAATATTACTTTAAAGGGAATTCTATGCTCGAGGGCGTACCTAATACGCAACAACGAGTTTCTTGGGAATCTTACATTAAACTCTAATAATAAAAAGATATTATTTTAAATTGTAGTTAATACCTATCCATTGTAATTAAAGGAATGAAATGAACTAAATACAAAATGATTATATATGTTTGTCAAATATTTTTACTTTTTACAATAACTTTTAGAGGATTAAAAATGAAATTGAATCCAATTTTAATTGTAAACATTCTAATATTCTTTGAAAGGTCGATTAACCGACTTTTGATGATGAACCACTTTTAAATACACCTTTTTACAATTTTATGTGTCATATTTGACAAAATAAATTTCTTATTTAGAATCGGGACATCAAAATTTACATTGTGTAAATTTTTGGTATTTTTCCGATAATGTTCATTTTTTAATGAACAGTGAAAAATGTTGTATTTTAATTCAAAACCTCTTTTTAATCGAATTTATTTATATTATTATATTATCTTTTTAATTGGTTTTAAAGATTAATTTGAATATATTATTACCATTTAATCCAATAGTGGTCGTTGGAATTAATTTCATCTTGAAATTGGACTTAAACTAGAGTCAATCTTTTGATACTTATTGTTTCTTAAAAACATGCTATTTGTTTTGACAGTGGGAATTAATTATTAAATTAATTAATGCAACTTATATGTTTTGAATTTTTTTAAATATACCTCATTTTTTAATTCCTAATATCAGATATATCTTAGGGCGAATTTTTGGTATTTTTCAAAAAAAAACTTCAATTTTGATGAATAGTGAAACCACTATGTGCTAGTTAAAGAATCAGATTTTTCATTTAAATGAAACATTGCCACTTATGTGTTTTGAATTTCTAAAATCTTGCATAAATGGTTTTCATTAAGAAGTAAAATGATGTTCAATGGAATTAAAATAATTTTTTGGGGAATAATAACTTTTATGTTTTTAATCGCGATTAGAGGTAATTAGTGAAGTTTAAGGTAAAAATAATGTTTTAATAATATGAGATGAGCATTACACATGTACTACCCTTATTTTATGTGTCATGGCCGACCACGAAAATCCATGGGTCAACTTGGGGTCCCCATGGAGCCACTTTGGTTGGGAAATGACATAAATATCTTTTTATTTAATGTAAAAGTAAAAATGATACAAACATGAGTTGTTTTACGAATACAATGTTTACATGGGGTTATACAAGCCATAATTTTGAATATAAATAGTAATTGGAAAGATAAAAATATTTCCTACATCATGATAGTTTTTTTTATTATTTTTAGACATTAAATAAATAAAATTATTTATGACATCATAATGATGCAACGATTACCTCATTAATAAAGGATTTAAATAAAATGAAAAGATAATGTAAAATCTATGACCTAAACATGTACAAAACCTATTGTATTGGTTTATTTAGAACCCTTACCACCTTATCCTCGAATTAAATCAATGTTGTACCTTTAAAATCTGAAACACATTTGAAAATAGTGTGACATTTTGTAACATTACAAGAGTGCCCCTCCTCTCCTCTTATAAAAGGCCCCCACCTCTACCACCTTACCCACACCTCTCAATCCTTTGGCTCGGCCAACCCCTGATAATTTTGCCTCTCCACATCAATATATTACTCCTTGAAGCCTCAATTTGGGTAGAAGTCTTCCCAAGGAAGCCTTTGAGATCATATAAAAAAGAGTTACCCGATTTTAATGTAATGTCTTCACTTGCGTTTTTTTTGTTTTATTTTGCTTCTCCAACCGCCTAAACTATTTTTATTCATTTATTTTATAACAAATCCAGTATCTTAAATATACTAGGATGTTTTTGTAAGAATAATTATTGGTACAATTACACACACCTACATCAAATGGTTAAGGAACATACTGTTTTTGTGGATGGCGAATTTCGGCCTCACGAAACGATGATTGTTCAACACTCATATAACACCTAAAAAGGTGGCCATTAAGATGTAACTATATTTATATATGATATATAATATGTTTATGTTATACTTAATCTATTTTATTTTTATTTTGTGGAATACCTTTATGATTTCCATTGTGGGTAAACACGATAATTTCATATTAGGAAGTGCGGACTACCGCCCCCTCAAAGTGATTTGATTCGTTAATGCCATATGTGGGATGTATGAAGGATGTATTTAAAGTTATTATATATTATGTATGTTACATATAAATTATGAATATAATTCTGGAATTAAAATATTCATACCTTTCATTTAGTTTTAATTCCATTAATATGACATAGAAATGAAAGTAGCGTTCATGCATACGTACGGCTTACCATCTCCGTGAACGGTGCATTTCATTTTTTACCTCTAAATGATTATGTAATTTTATAAATACATGTATATTCTGGATATATATGATATATATGATATCCAAATCATGAATATCATTCTGGATATAATGAACCTTTGTCCACACGAACAACATGTAATTGTAAGAAGTCCACTTTCGACTTAAGAATCAAATATCGACAAAACAAACATTATTAACATAAATGATTACATAATGTTTATAACATGTAAATAAGTGATATAAAAGGAATTATGAACTTGAAAAATGTTCTTAATCATGTAAAATTAACTCAAGTTTATTATTCAGGACGTTAAAGAAAGATCGAGTGATGTCGGACCCGAGGTAAGGGATCCTACTCCTCTCTTTCTTTTTAAGTACACTCTTTTATGTCATTCCTTTTAAGGTAATATTTCTTGTGATTGGGATGTTATTTTATATTAATCATATTGTAATTTTTATGTTCATATGATTATAGACCCTATTATCTCTCATCAATCCATTTTGTATGTTTTGAGTGGCGCCGTTAGGCTACTGAATTTTCGTAAGAGATCTAACCTCTCTCTTTCTTTTTAAGTACTCTTCTGTATGTCACTTCTTCTAAGATCCTCATTGTTATGATGGGGGTGTTATTTTATATTCCTATTTCTGTACATTTTATTTTAATATGATGAGATACCCTATTTGATCTCATGAATCCATTGTTGGATGTTATAAGTGACGCCGTTAGGCTGCTGAGTTTTCATAATGGATTTTTCATCCCACTTTTATTCCTGTGAGATTTATGATACATTTGACACAATTTCCTTTGAGTGGGGTATTTACTGCCCATGATTTTACTCATTGTTTAATATACCTTCATTTAGGAGTATTTACAACAATTTTGTATTGTCCTTCTTACATGGGGTGTATGTTTCGAAAGATACCCATGTCGGTAAGGGAACCTTTCACCCTCCTCTTTTTAAAAGACTTATTTTGTTATGTCTTTTAATTCACATAACATTATGTTGGGATATGTTCTTATATATCCTTAGTGATTTAAATTTTATGTCCAAGTGATGATATACCCTTTTTATCTCTCATCAACTCATTTTCTGAATTTTGTAGTGATGCTGTTAGGATGTCAAATTTTTGTAAGGGAACTTCTTAACCCAATTTTGATTCTTTTGGATAAGCTTGTACTCCTTGAATATGTTGTTCTATGAATATGTGTGAATAAACTCTGATTTTTTTAAACTTAATATCAACTTATATTTGGTGTATTTGTTTGTCACATGTAATTATGTAATTGATTTATCCTTAATCCAAGGATACCGTCTTCGTATGGGACTTCGTCTCAATCTCCTTTCATTGAGGCATATTTTTTTTATACACAACCTTCTTTTATACGGTGTATAAACCCCTTTGACTTTTATTTTTATTCAAAAGGAGTCTTTTTTATACGAAGTGTTTACTAAAAGACAAAAGGGAATGTTTTTGTCATACGTATGTGGCGACAACGACTCCTCTGCCGCCGTGACCATTATTTGAGTTTTAGCTTCCTCTACAAGCCATACCTTTTTTTAAAAGAAAAATAAATACCATGTTTAACTTTTATTTTATTTTGGTATTGAAAATGGTTTTCATAATGTTTTTATATCAATGTGTTGTATTGATATCTTGTGATTGAAAAGTGGAAATGTTATGTTTCCTTTATGCATGTTTTATGTGATACGATTATGTTATGGTTCTTGGGAATTATAATGAAGACGGGTGGTTCCATGATAAACTAAGGGCAGGTGATCCCGATATAGCTCTCCAATGCATTGGGTAACATAAAGGGGTTAAAGGTTAAGGTTTTTTTAAAGAGATTTAGTGAATATACTGTGATGGGTATTCCAAATGTAACCAAGAGGGTTACTCCCTAAGGAAGAATGTTATGAATGCCTCAAGTTACCTTTATGTCTTATGATTTCTATGATTTATTCATGATTTTATGAGGTATGTTAAAGTTCTTATGTTTTATGGGTAAAGTATGATTTCATTCTTATGTATACATGTACTCATGTTTCCTTTCCATATTTTTATATCCCTCACTGAGCTTTTTATTCTCATCCCATGTTTTTAAAATGTTTTTCATAGGTCAAGGGAAGGGTACATGACATGATGATAGTGTCAAAGAAGTGTCAATAAAGAATCCATGTTTTATTTTAAATATGATTCCGTTGATGGGAAAAATTAATACTATCTTTTATGTAACCACTTTGTTTAAATGTGGAATGTAATGCACGTTTTATGATCTAATGCTCTAAAACTCTAAACCAGAAAAGATACTCAATGTGTAATCTTGTAATAACTCAAGATTAAGTAAGGTTTAAGGATAGGGCCTTATAACCATGGTGAATGGTTACCCAATAGAAGTTTCATATTCATTTCATTGCTCAAAAGGAAAATAATAGATAGGTTTTGAAAATCATTCATGAATATTTTCACACCTTTTATGTATTGATAGTGGACAAAAAACAATTTAATGAAGTTTTATTTTCCATTTAATAAACTATCTATACCTAGGATATGAATTTTGGAAATTAATCAAGAATACCAAAACAAATTAATATTGAAATCTCAAAACTAAAAAAATGGTGTTTTGGGATTTTTCCTCATCACTTTTGATATGATATTTTTTACTATTCATTACTGTTGATTGTAGGATACACCCAAATTGATGTAAAACACCAATCTCTGGGTGTAGTATTTTTATTGGTGCTAAAAACAATTGTGGACCACTTGAATATCATTGGTGATTATGAGTTATTGGTCAATAATTTTAAAATTCAGCATTCAATAAAAATGAGGAACCAATTCTACCATATGAATTATATATGAGGGTTTATGGGTAATATTTACAATAATATTACACTATATCAGATCATACATTAAGAGAATACCTTAAACTATTCATGGGTTAATTCATCCTCAAACCCAAAGTAACATATATAGCATTATAATACTACCTTAATCATACAACATAGTGTGGTCTCTCTATTATTTGTTAGTAACATGGAGGAGAATAATGAGATCAACACCACTTTGAAGAAGGATGGGTCAATCTCCGAACCAATTGATACTTATATTATATGGATTTCCACTCCTACTACAGTACATAAAAGGCGAAATTCTTATATTAGAATTTGTAAATAAATTAAATATTTTATGGTTATAAGTTTTATTTTCTCTTTAGAATAGTATGAATTATCAGAAAGTAAACAATAATATAGTCTATGAATGACCCCCCAATATTAAATGAATTAGGATAAAACCATAAGATTATGTTGTATTTCCACTATAAAAATACATTGGTAATAGATATGAAGGAAGACTCTTTGAATATATTAGGATACATCAATAGTTTCATCCGAAAATGAATAATGATGTTTTGGAGTTTACAATAAAATTTCATTCCTTCTGGATACATTATAATTATATTCATAAAGCCTATATGTTGACTCACATTTCTAAATTTTTAAGATGTATTCTATATGGGAAATAAATCATGTCAGTTAATATCCCCAATGATAGTTGGACAGTTTTAGTAAAACCTTACATCCAATGAATTATTCTCGATGAGGTCCAATGATACATCCTTCAATGATATTGGAATGAATGATATCATAAGCATCATGTTGTAAACCTCATTACCAAATCTAGTTTCCCTCACACAATACTAATGAACTATTATAACCATTTGGTCATCAGAGTGGAAACGGATAAATCAAAAAGATGTAATTTAGTATAACCACTCATCCCACATCCATAAAACCTGAAATAAAATTATTGATGGTTTTAAAAGGTTCTATTTGACATACTATATATGAAAGTGGATAATGTTATGAATTAATTCACAAAAAACTTCTAGATTCTTTGTTCTTTCATCACATTATAAACTACAATACTATAAAAGTGATATTATATTTTATTTTGTTAGGGATATAGGATTTCATACCTATCATGGTCTAGCTACCCTCACTTCACATTAAATGATAAAAATATATATTAGAAATTGAGTAGTCTCATATGTTTCTAGATGATTTTGACTATTAATAATAATGTGGAAGAATGTTTAACTTCTTTTACAATAGTGGTAATTTCCTTAACTCATAAATAAGTATTATCACAAATTATCTTTTTACTATTATCATAATGGATGAAGAATACACCACACTAGCCACCAACCCATTATTTCTCAATAAATACTATTCATAATTTCATATCTGTTCACTATTGTTGTAATAACATGGTGTAAAATAGAAAGATAAAATCCTTAAAGTTATATTTTCAACAAGATATTCTCCATCCCAGTCAAATGACATAAAAATACATAATAATTTCCTCACCAAAAGAAGATATACAAAATGGTCATTTCCTGAGTCATTTAACAAAAACATTGTATGAAAACATCATTACGACATGATGTTAAATTGAATTTTACATACTTCAATGTCAGATGATGCAAAAATATATGGAAAAGCCACAAAATATCAAATCACTTGTGTGTTTCAATATTTTTCTTAACTGATTCGTCTTTGTTTTTATGATTAATATTCCAATCCTCTATTGCTTCTCACACTGATAATGATTAATGTGAACTTAGAGGCCCTATTAAATTTCTCCAATTAATGTGAAAGAGATAAATATTATTTAAATATTAATGATTATATAGTCCATTATGTATGAACCTAATCTTATTATTAGAGCCTAAGTTTCATGCCCTAATTCCTATATTTAAGGTTTATTTCAATGTAGGGATTCCTGATGCATATCATATCAATTTTTTGGAAAATAAATTCCCCTATCCCTTTTCATGGATTTAATTTGAATATGTTATTTCATTTAAGAGTCCTATATGTGACGTTATTCCCATTAATATGTGATATTTAGAGACACATGTATTTCAGTAGCCTAGTTGTTAGATACAAAAACGATGGCATTTGACATTTCAATTTGATAATCCCTAATCCACATATTTTTTTCCAATGTACATATAAGTAATATGAAATCAAGTTTATACTATTTTACATTATCCATATATGTACATCAAATATAGAAAGAGAAATGAGCCTTTCTTGATTCTTTATTTAAAGATACATTTTCTTATTTTTCTTTCTAGATATATCAACAATCTAAATTTATCTCGTCACTCCTTCTTAGTGTCAGAACTATTTTATGAGTCTTTCAAAGTTACCACCCTAAATGTTTCAATGATATATGTTACCATTATATCATCTTTATGTTTGGATTGATTTTATACATAACATTAATAATAGTTTTCTTGAATATTTTATCCAATTCTGAGACAAGAATAAAAATAATATAAATTCCCAATTTCACTATAATGTTTGAGATTTTAAATAAAAATTAATTATTCTTAACAGATTTATTATAAGGTGATTCTTAATTTGATTATCTTGTAGATTAACTTGATCATTAAATTAAAATCTTCATAATACCTATATATATTTTTATTTCAATTATTTATCATTATGTATGATCCAGATCTATGCAACAACCTCAAACATGACTTCCTCTATGTAATATATAATTGGAATTTTACCCCCAATATTTTTAACAGATCAATATAGAGGTGGGTTAAAAAGAATATGTGAGGATTTATTCCTATAATTCCATGATATAAAGTGAGAAAAATATTTCATATTAAGGTCTTATTCAAGATATCTACTCAATACCAAACTCTATATTTGATACTAAAACCGTTCCTTATTATCAATATAGTTCCTTACCATAATCAATATTGAGATACATCCATATCATTTGTATATGATCAAAATATTTTGAAATACTTGTGTATTAATTTTCCACATTACAAGACCATAATGTTAAGAAAAAAGGATTATTGGTCATAAGACATTAAACTAAAAGAAATTTGGTGAACATTTAAAAATAATAATCTACATAGAGTGGTCCATTCTATGACACATAGAACTTTTTTTATTATCGATATATATATATATAGTCCTATGTATTGATGATACTTTCCTTTACATACTATGGTATGATCCAAATGATTTCACCCCCATTTATATATAGCCCTTCAGTAGCCCTTTACGCCCCACTCCCATTGTAAAAGATAAAACTGCATATTTGTTCCTCACTAAGGGTTGTTCCATAAAAAATCCTAGAATAATGTTTCCATGTTTTGAATTTATATCCTATTATTTTCGGGTATAACTTTTATTTATATTAGGACCATTGTTTCATAATATAATTTTATGATAATCATGAATCCACTTTATATTTGAATTCATTAAATAATAGAAAAGTGTGCCACCTTTCCAATATATGATCTAGATCTATGTAGGTGATCACATTTTGTGAACAACGTGTGGACATATTCCAATTATTTATGGATACATAGTAAAATTAAAATCAAATATGAAAGACCCATCATTGATTTATCCTCCTCAACTCCATTAAAGGGAGTCATAGTAAACAAGTCCAAAAAAATATTATGTCTAAAATACCAATATTAACCTTACTGAATATCCTTTTTCAAACAACAATATTTATGTTCTGAGTGTCTAGGAACTCCATTGACCTCTTAAGGATATCAGTTATGGGCATACATGACCCAAAAAAGAAGAATATTTCTTATCAACTAATGGCATCAACATCATATGGGCAAGGTACTCTAATATCCACATGCCCCACAACATTAGAGTGAATCTTTCCATTCGAATATGGGTTGCCCTCATCCATTACCAACTAGTTTACAAATTATTTCCTCTGATAAATGAGTATTTAGTTGAGACATATAGGTCTCCACATCTCGGTAAAATGGAGTTGGTATATTCCAAGACTTCGGTACCCATTTGGATTATCAATTTCAATAATATGGTCTAACAACAATGACTGTAAACTGGGTGATCTACCACTTTATAGAATAATTTCATTAATTGGGATCTCTATTCATGTCGAGTTCTACCTCAATCCACATATATAGATTTCTACAGTCTTTTTTTCATTTGGTATACTATCCCTAATCCTAAATACATGCTCTCATTTTTTTGGATTACAAAACCCCAAATATAAGGTCAAAGAGTCCTAAAATATTTAATGGTGAAAAATTATAATGGGAAGCCTCATAAAAAGTTTTTTCCCTGGTCATTAAGACAACCAAATTGATGGATTATGAAAAAATGAGTGCATAAGTAGAAAAGGCACAAAGCTCATAGGGCCTGCCTTATATCCCTAACAAAAGTAAAGTTATCATCACTGTGCCAACTAGTCATGGATAAAATCAGATCAACTAAATTTGATATCTAGCCTCCTTTACTTTGTTTTCCTTACATGGGGTCATGACCTTAAGGTATGTCTTTGTCTCAATTAATAATAAATTCTTCTATAAACCTACTTCATTTTGAAATAGTTTAATCCCCATGAATTTTCAAGTCTATTAGTAATGAGCACACATGACTCTGATGGAAGAATTAGTTTGAATATGCATACTTGACCCTATTGTGGGTCCACACATTTCACCACATTATAGACTATCAGCTAGAGGAATCTATATCATAAGGCTACGGTCTTCTAATATCTATAAACCCATACACCATCATAGTAGAACCTATCATTTAAATATTATTCAATTATCATCCCTCTCATATATGTTCTATCTCATCATCCCAAATTAAAATCTCTAGATTTTTTATTTTGAAAATCCATTATTAAACTATTTGAGGGGATTTTAATCTCATGATGTTAGGAACATGTGAAATATGGCCATATTCATAGAATTTATTTGACATGACACCCTTAAACTACCGATTGGTCCCCACCTCATGTACTGAAACTACATTAAATGATGTCTCATGCACATAAAAATAATGTAATTGCCCCATATTTTTGGGATGAAAATAACATAATTAATCCCTCATTCACATTGAATTTTGACATTCTCTAATTATTTATGCTATTCCAATAATTTGGTCAAAACTATTCAGCATAAAATATCCTTATCTGTTTTCCAAGTACTATGCAACGAATATCCTCTATATCACCTTCTCAATCAAAAATTTTCTGCTCTTATCCTTTTTCCGAGATCACATAATCAAGCTCTAGAACACTCTTATATTATGACGGTTGATAATTTATGGCAAAAATGGCCACATTAATTAGGTAAATTTTTCCTATATTACACAAAAAACCATATCATTATAAGGTTATAGTCATGTATCCCTAAACCATAGAAAATTTTAAGTCAAACTTCATGACTTTGAAATATATTAACAATTTCTAAAAGTTGTCTACATCATTAGAATTGGCCAACCAATTCATGCCAGGTTTATATTAATAACATCTATATAAAATATCCCCCACTTTTATTTAATCAAACATTTCATAGTATAATATAAACTAGATCGTTCTGACTTGAATAAAAATAAATTTTTTAAATATATAGGTATAGAACTCTCTAGGATAAAATCCCAAAAAATGAATCCTTGGAAAAACATTAGCCATGTAATCATTAGGAATGTGCCTATAATGTGTGGAGAAACATTGCATGTTTGAAAATGTATGTAAGGATAAATCATGTTTATTTGAAATCCTATGAAATGGGTAGTATGAAAAGTTAAGTATCATAATTTTAGGAATCCAGAATATGAGAATTTGAAAAATTGAGATCAATAATAATGAAAAGTAATATATTTCAAATACTGAATTATGATATAAATTGAAGGAAATCTATTATTTGATGGTCCCTTAGAACATGAAAAAGAATCAACCTATCTATGATTCCTAACACACTACTTTAGATAATTTTTTAAATCACATTAAAAGGGAAATTATAGTGTACTATAATCTTATTTAACATTGTAATTATCATCACAAATTTCACCTTTATGATCCATAAGAAATATATTCATGATTAAACATCCAAATATACAAACTCTACTATACAATTTGGTTTTTACTACCTATATTATTCTATGTGCAACACCTTGAAGGACATCATCAAAATGGACCAACTCTAATTTATTATAAACTCATTTTTTCTATACCAATTTGGGAGAAATTCCCATGAGGACATCATCCAAATTGATTAACTATAGTGTATGGTGATGGAATGTATTCCTATAACCATCTGTGAGCCAAACCTTTGATGAATATTTTCCTAATCATTTATTTAGAAAATATGATTAATATTTATCATTTAAAATTTATTATTCAAATGATTACATGTAATATTGATATTCATTTAAGTGATTCATATACTATTATTACACATTAATTAGAATATAAAAATTGAGAAATTAATTCATATCAATAGATGTTTTAATTAATTAATATAAAATGGAATAGGAAAACATGAAACATAGATAATTCCACCTGAATATGAGGGAAAAAATATTATAGGTCTCACTTGATGAATTATTGATGATTAATCGCATAATTATTAGAATTATCTCATGATTTATGAATAATATATTATAACGAAACATCATCATCTACATTGGATTGTAGTAAAACCCCCTTAATGTTTTATCCAACCCAATGTATTTTATATCCTAAATAGGTTTCTTCACCCCATCATCCACATTAACAATGTCATCCACTTCATGATGAAGTTGACCCTACTCTTTATGAAGTAATTTTAACTCTTTGGAAAACCAACACACCAGGTATCACTTCTTTATTTGTCAACCCTATTATTCAACTATAAATATATCATGTTTTAGGTATAGTTATGCATCATATTTCTATATTAAAAATATGGGCCACATACTCTTGGTTTCATAGTTTTGAAGAAGTATGAACTATTTTTTCAGGAAACAATTATCACATTCTCATTAGAATGAATATCATGGTTATTCAATGAATCATTCTCATTGCTTATAAAATATAACTGACCGTGGGAATCATTTCATTAAATATTGGTAGGGTATTTATGATATTGGCATCCATAGTCATCTCAAATTTTTTTTGAGTGAATAACAAGGTATCAAGAGTTTATTATTTGGGTTTAAAATCATTCTTTGAATTGGGATATATATTAAGAGTATCTTACTCAGTGAGGTCCCAATATCAACATCTATTGAATGACCCATCATCTTAAAATATTCATGTGTATGAAACGTCTACCAATTGAGATTACCAATAAAATGTGCATATTTCACTGTATAATTTTATATTAGTATTACTAAAATAGACTCCTAGAGTATGTTAGTTGATAGCTCAGAAATGAATAACATGGATAAAGAGATATAAATATATTTCCAACTAATGGAGGATCAATATTTCCCACAAAAACTATCCCATCAAAGGGTATAATAAGTCAACTCTCATATAAATTCTAGTAGAAAATCCCTGGTCTTCCACAACAATTTACATGACCAACATATCCCTCATTGGTGTAATATCTCAAAAAAGAACCTATAAACTAGGAATTTCCAGTTCATAACATTGAGGGTTATTTATGGGATTTGAAAACAGATAGAAAAGATATTGAGAAAATATTTATATCTAAAGGATTAAAACCTCTATTAATATAACCATGAATTTTAAAATAATAAATAGAATAATATTAAATTAGATCATGGAAGTATTTGGTGTTATCCATTAATGGTGAATGTAAAAAGACAATGTTCCACTAGTTTAGATTAATGGATGATTTTGATCCAACCTATATATCGACCATCATAATTCTTATAGTTTTCCCCTCCATAAAGATTATATTTATACTTACATTTAATGTTTATAATAATTTATCTAGAACCCTCAAGGGGTTATCTTCTATCATTGGTTTGATAGGTATAAGGGAATTTATAATTGATTATATCATCTCATGTTCCTTAAAAACAATTATTTCAGTGGATACCACTTCTAGGGGGATGGGGACTCTATGTTCTTGTGGAACCAACACTCAAGAATCCACAACCTCCTTGGTGTCCCTCAACAACCATCTGTATATGGTGTCAATGGTTAACGAAACTGAGTCATAAATATATACTAACCTCAATAAGTCTTTCCCATCCACATATCTACATATTACCTTTTAGGAATCAAGTGATTTTTACACTTTATTGGGATTAATACACATAATAATATGTAACTCAAAACTACTTCTACACAACTCAATTCATCTTTAATACGTCAATTTAATAGTTAGAGTGTTATATGAGAAGATATAAAATTCACTTTGCATTAATAAGATGAAGTGTGTTGATATGGATTTTTATTGCCTTTACATAGTATTATCTAATGTGGACAGTACAATTGTTGGAGATGATGGTCATGGGGGAATTGGAAAATATTTCTCAGGTTTTTCATTTACCACCTATATACTCTCTTCCATGTGTGTAAATAATTCTTCCTCATACAATTCATCTAAATGGAAATTTTCTTCAATTTTCCTTCATACATAATCATATTACTAGGGATTTAGTCGGATAGTTCTAGATTTAAACATTCTACAAGAATGTGTAATGGTTGAGGATTAAATTAAGGATGAAATGAAAATCTAAATGGAAACTAATTTTAACACCCCCATTATATTTTTCCACTATCATAATCTATCAAGTTAGATCATGATATTGTTAACTTTATCATTTTATCTGAGGAGTAAGTCATACCATTAATGTGTTAAGACCATTTTGGGTTTAGGTTATATATTTTTTAAATAGAAAAAATATGTTTATGTTAAGAATAAGTGGACATTTTTTTTGGACACACCCTATTAGACTGACTATGAAGATGTATCAGAGACATGGGGCTAGATAATACAAACATATGGATACATGGTTTTGGACACACATATTTGGATGCAGATATCCAAACATAGTATAACAGACACATGTTTCATTCAATATAAATCTAAATATGCTTTTATAATCAGTCAATGTCATTAAGTCATGAAAAAGACTCAAGATATAATATTAAGTGAGTTCAACTATGAAATGCATGTTTCTAGGGTTACCAAAATTAATGTGTTATGAACAAAACTCAACATAACAAAGAGTATCAGATCCAAAATATTAACAAAATCTGGAAAGGTGATAATGACGAGATTCAATAGTTGTTGATTTGGTAGATACATATGTGGGACTGATTCACCATAGAAGGAATACGGAATCGAATCATCAAAATGATCTGAATAAAAATATTGTAATAAATAAATTTTTTTCAGTCTCGTTGATAAGGAATCAAAATCATAGATCAATCAGAGGTGGTACGATAGAAAACCCCTATTGCATCTAAAGAACTAGAGTTGTGGAACTGATCAATCAGGCGAGAATCAGATACGAATTCAACAGACATGATATTAATTCATATCTGTTGGATTATGATATAAAACCATTACAATAGTATAAATGAGGAAACTAATTCATTTTACCCAAAAATGACTATGGGTCAGTTCATCTTTTTTATTAGAATCATTCCACATGTATAAGAAAATTTAGGAAAAGTGATATAGTAAAAAGGAAATGATTGAAAATGTGATATGTTTTTAGTTTCTAAAGAAGTGGTTGATGGAATGTTATGTCTAAATAGGTTAAAAAATGTAGTAAGAAATTTTAATTTCCTTTGAAAAAATAAGAAATAAATAATATAATTTTTTATTATTCACTAGGTCAAAAGAAAATATGATGACTCTGTATAATTCAATTTGGTGAAGAGAAAAGGATACAATGTATGATGTGGTGAAGGTATGATCCGTCAAATTATATTTTCAGGATGAAGTCCATCAAAAAAAATTATTTATGAATGTCAATTAGACTAACTATGAAAAAATAATAATAATTGGAGTCATTAAATAAAGAATAATCATGCAGGATAAATGATTGTAAATGTGATTAAGTATGTAGTTTTTTGAATGTTGAATAATAGTTGAGATGGTTTGAAAAATATTTGGAAGATTATATGTAGTCAAGGATGAATCTTATATGAGCATGAAATTCATAATATAAAATTTTTGATGAGCATGAAGAAGAATTGGTATTCCAAACCTTATCATTCATGGACACCTACAGGTAGAAGGAAATTTACATTTAAATTTTGATATTGTTTTTGCATGTGGAGAGATAAAACATTGATTTAGATAATATATTGAGATACTAAATCGTGATTTATTTTAGTTTGACGTTTATAATATTACATCTAATTTTTTCATACAGAGTTAAATGGGAGAAACTTGAAAGGGAGAATCTCTCATCGGAGAATGATCCATCTGATATAGGCCCATTTGATAGACTCTTGTTAGATTGAGGTCTATTATATGGATTTTTTTATTGTGACTCCCATTAGTGTAATGTCCATCAGATAATTTTTTTCTGAGTTGTAGACTGATTCTATACTCAATTGATGTATGAAGTGAATAAGAAGAACTAATCAGAGGAAACGAGATGTAGACAATCAAACTGAGGTTACTCGATAAAGGATTAATAAGACTAAATTTTTCTAATAAATTTTAAAGAAACACATTATTTAAAGATTGAGAATGATTATATATGTATTGGTTGATGTCCAAGGGGATGTTTCAAGGTTAAAAATTTCATAAGATAATTGTTGATGTTTTTGAAGAATGTCCATAGGTGATGTAAATCCATATAATGTATAGAGAAAGTGAATACCTTTATAGAATGGATTATAAAATAATAATAAAGAATCATTTAGAAGTGTGTTTTTTCTAGTTACTAAAAGGATTTTTTATTTCATTTTATAACTAGTTGTAGAAAAAGATTATACAAAATGGATAGTTAGGGTTATAAAAAACTATATTAGAAAATTTTACTGAGGGGTTATAACACATTTTACATATTGTGCCTTTTTTATTTCATAAGTCACTTTGTAAATGTATCCATATTTGTGGGACTATCCAATATAGAAAAGAGTATGTCATTGTACTAATCATTATAAATATCAGGTGCTCTTACATCCTTAAATTTGTTTCATATGAATGGTGAGGTTGGGATTTTTGGATGAGGGGATTATAACTGAAGAATTTTTAAAATACTAATAATTTTCTCCATGGAAGTTAAAAAGCATTCATATAAAATGAATATGGAACCAATAACCCCCTCTTTTTGGGCTTAATCATTTTTGGGATATTTAATTGGTAAAAAAAAGATGTTTCCCTAAAAAATCCATCTCATAAAATATATAATTCAATTTAGTGAACAATATGGGTGTTCCTGTTTTTATGATAAAATATCAATGTTGGAAGAATAAGATACAAACTAATCTTCAGTCCCTTTGAATCGAAGACAGAGATACATTAACAGTGGTATTTCCTCCTATTAAAGAACTTTTTATGACTTCTTCAAATAATATATGATTAAAAATTGATGTTAAATCTAAAAATTCCTTATTAATTGATCTTATTCAAGATTATTATGATTTTTTGGGTCTCTTACACATAAGAAAATATGGGATAAGTTAAAATTTTTATATGAAAGAAATGTGATAGTTAAAGAACCCATATTAAAAATATAGATAAATATATTAGAGGATATGAAAATGGATGATGAGTAGATAATTGATGATTAAATTTTAAGATTAAATGAATTTGTGAGTATCATAAGAGGTTTTGGTTAGAATCTAGACGGATTTACTCATATAATGAAACTAAAGAGACACTTTCCGGAATGATTTCAATCCTATGTTTCTTCTTTATAAGATCTATAATATTTATGTCTTTATGAAATTCATAATTATATTGTGGCGTATGATATGAGGGAAACAAAAATTTTCAAGAAAATGGATTATAAAGAAATTGACTTCAATTCTTTGTAATAATTGGAAAATAATGATATAGATGTCGAAGAATATTTAAGAGATTCGTATGCAGAGTTAGAATATGGATATTTCAACCTAATCATTTCCCTTATTTCTAAAAAACACATTATAGGGAGTATTAAGTGAAAAGTTATAGACACTCTCAAATATTTTATTTGTCAAGGGAATGAAAATTTGTCATAAAATTATATCAATAAGTAAATTGAGGAGTAAGATTCTGAAAAATAAAATAATAATTCACAGAAATAAAAGTTGAATAAACATAATAAAAACAACCTTATGATAGGAAGAAGTACTATTATCTGAGTATAATAAGTAAGTATGATTCCTCATCTATTGTTTAATCTCATAAACAAGTCATCTTTATTTCTCGTGTTAGGAAAAGAAGTGTTTCTTTAACAAGTGATGAGGAATGTGAATACAAATTAGATCTTGAATGTATTCATAAAGAACAAATGGACGCAATAATTGAGGATAATACTCATCTTAGGAATGAATGAATGAATTTGAACATATATTTTGAAAATACATATTTTGATTATAGTGATCAAATCAAGGAAGTTAAAATTAATAACAATTTTATTAGATATTAGAAGGTTAAAATTTGTGAGATTGAAAAATACTAAAATTTTAGGAAGGGAAATCATATAGGGATAAGTATTTAAACATTTTCAAAAATAAAATATCGGATGAAAATAAAAAAAAGTAAAGGATAACGTACATTAAGTAGATGATATATTTTTATAAATGAATTTTGTAAGATAAATAAGAAGATATTTCTTCAAAAATTCATTTTTCTTATGAAAAAAGTGTCTTTAGAAATATGAGATAAGACATTACTAATATCCTGGACATAAAGGGTCACAAATTTAAATGTATTGGAAAAGGAATTTTGGTGGAATAATAATGTTTCTTTTCCTAAACAATGTTTATTTTTATATGGTCTTATTAACACGATGTTTTTAAAAAATGTTGAATTGGGATAAGTCATCATCCACTTAGGATGAATTGAATTCTTCCTGAAAATTTTTCCTATGTATAAATGATCCACATTTCAAAAAAAAAATTAATGGTAATTTTACTATTGTTCTTAATGATCAAGATTCACATGTGATTATTGATGTTGTGGACTTAAGGATTGTTAGATAAAATCAATTTTTTTTAAAACACATTTTATACTGTTATTTTCTATAAGATAATTTTCAAGATTTATGAGTTGTTATATTGAATTTTATTTTAAATAATGTGGATAAAATATTAGGTGGATCAATATAATGAATTGGGGATAAATATGGGTACATGTTTCCAATGTATTTTATTGATAGTATTGTATATGTATTGAAAAAAGGGGAATGATTGTTAGGATTGAGTTGTATTTCAATTGTGTTACTTGTCAATAGAAAAAATATGTTTATTATTGTTGAAAGTTGATTTTTGATTTCTATACACAATATATCAGACTGATCTTGAAAATTTATCAAACATAGGGGAGTAGAATAAAAAATAAAGGGAAACACCATTGTGAAAAAAGATCTCCAGATACAGATCTCTAGAAATAGAATATTAGATAAAACATTCAGTCAAATTAAATAAATTGAGTATTTGTATAAAATTAAATTATATTAATGAATGAAGATGCCACATGATAAAATAATGATTTAGTAGGAAAATCAATGATTCCAAATATTCCAACATTAAAGTTTCCTAGACATAGCTCATCAGACTAAGGAGTACCAAATCAAAGAGTTGTTTGAAATATAGAAATGGGAATATGTATGGTTTCAAGAGGGTCTAATTAGGATGATACATCAATGAGGATAATTTATAAAATAGTAAATATAGAACCGATTTATCTGAATGATCTGGATATTAGTAGTTTGAGAAATCAATGGTTTTTTTTCAGTCACACCGATAAAGAATGAGAATCAGAGTTCTATCTGAGTCCTAACATCAAACAAGCCTAATTTCATTGTAATAAAAAGATTATCTGAAACTAATAAATCAATAGAGAATTATAGATCGATTAATAAGCCTTCATATATATTTTGATCTATTTTATTTGGAACATGAACCAACACAAAAGAGATTTCATGACACCGATTCATTTTGTCTTAGAAAATGTTGGGGGAGAGTTCATCATTGTACTAAGAATCTTCTGATCAGTAAGAAAAAATTTATTAATAGTGCAATCATAATTAAGAAGTGATTGAAAGCGAGAGAAGTGTTCAGTATATACCAAGATGGTCGTGTGTAACTAAATACTAATGTATTTTTGACAATGATGTTAATAATTTTCAATTAACTCATATCATAATAGAAAGAAATTATTTGATATGTTTTATTATTTAGTGGGTCAATAGAAAAAGTGATGATTGGGTATGTTTCAATTGTTCTAAGAGAAAAAACTACCGAGTCAGAAGTGGTGATTTAATAATCCATTAAACAAATTTTTATGAGTAATTTCATTGGATAAAATTTTTATTATAATGTCCATCAGACTATTAGTGAGGTAGTAAGAACAATCAAAATAACCAAGAAAATATTAATCGGACTAGAGAAATGATTGTAAATAAGAAAAAGGTTGTAGTTTGAGAGTAATGAAGAATTAGAGAAGGATCTATAAATATTTAGAAATGTGAAAATTGTCAAATATAAAGCACATATGATCATGAAATTCAGGGATAAAAAAATTATGGTAGAGCAGTAAGAATAATCGGTTTTTCTCTCATTAGTATTCTACACTGCATATACAAAGAAGGTGAAGTACATTCTTATGTTGATACATTTTATTTCTGTGGAGAGTGAAAACTCTATTTTTTTATTGCATATTGGAATCCCAAATTGTGATTTTTTAAAGGTTATTTTAGGAATATCTTACCGAGTTCCATCTAAAGGAGGTCTATTAGTGAAGCATCCATCAGTGTGACTCAAATGAGAGCGAGGTCCATCACACATATGTCCATTAAAGTATGGGACATCATATGGAATTCTATCTGAGAAACTCCCATCAAAGTGAGATCCATCAAAAAAAGATATTTTGAATTTATTTTTGAGTATCTACAGAGTTGAATAAGTTTATGAATTTGAATCAAATGTATTTGATCATGATTAATAACATCTTTCTGATGTTGCTGAATAAAGTCCCAATCATACTAACTTCTTCAAGTAACTATTCTGGATAAAATTTCATCACATATTAAGAATGATCATATTCTTATATGATGAATATCAGGAGGATGATTCATGAAAAACCAGTTATTAAGGGGATTTATGATGTTCTTAAATATTCTATACAAGTAAATTTTATACATCTTTCTTGTGGGGGAAGTGATGAACATTAAAAAGTGGATCAGAAAATAAGAAGAAATAAACTTGTAAATATGGGGTTTAACAAATTATTTAAATAGCATGTTTTCTTAGGTGTATTACCATTTTTGGGGAAAGGGGATGGAAAAAAATTACTGAGGGTATAACCAACTATAGTAGAAAATTTAACTAATGCATTGTAAAGCGGTTTTCTACTTGAGCCATTGTATTATATAAAGATGTTATTAATTGAATCCATGTTGGTGGGAGTATCCAACATGGAAATGAGAATGTCGTTGTACCAAATCATGTAAATATATTTTATTATAATATATTTACATATTTTTTATTTAAAATGTGAGGTAGATATTTTTGGTTGATTGTATCATAACTATAATGAGTTTTAAAGGTTATGATTTTTTCAATGTAGTTATGAATAATTCATAAACAAAGAAATAGAATCCATTGATTCACTACCCCTATCAGTGGATTCAATTATATTTTAAAACATCATGAGTGAATATATGAATCCTCAATATCCCCAATATTTTCACCTACCACATTTATATTGTCTTTAAATGTTATTTCCATCAGTTCAATTATATATATCTATATTTAGTTAATCTGATATCCTTTGTTGGAATTATCTTCATGGACTCTTCAAGAGATCTTCTCATTCTATTTGTTTTGGACACACACACTAGTGTTTGGTGATGCCTTCATGATAGAAATAGATAGTGATTGAGGTTCCCCATTTATTTACATAATGGGAACAAGTCTCTTTATTTCATTCCATGGTATCTCAAATATTAATGGATTATGAAGATATGGTCATTTATGGATCCTTGTATCATATATATATTTATATATTTTGTTCTTCGATTTATTAACTTCAGATGGACCCTCAACTAAGGGGTCATGTATTCCATCTCTATATCAAGATATGTGTATATTCCATCATTAGGGAAGTTCTTAAAAGACAAAAAATAGCTTCATTAGGATAAAAATTACAAAAAAAATTCATTTCCTCCCGTGTGGGAATAAGTCTATGTTGTTTTGAAACTATCATATGTTTCTCTTTCCATACAATACTCATTGTAGAATGACATATTTTTTTAACTTGAAGGTATTGTCCCCTAATTTATCTGGGTGAGCATCTATGATATATAAGCTCCTCATAAATCCTTGAGACTATGGCTATTTCAAAAAAGGATGTATGAAACCCATGGGATATATATTTTATTTACATGTTATTTATTACAATTATTGTTAGTGGTATTTAGGGATTATACATAAAGAGGTCAGATTGATTTGGCATATTCTTCAAACCCTTATCCTCTAATATTAATTGTTTTACTCCAGATATTCACTTGAGATATTGATACAAATGTGTCTATTAGATCGAATGATAGTTTATAAATTTATATCCCCTATGTGAGATGTAATATAATCCCAATTCACTTAAAATGGTCGAACAAGTTAAAAATGGGATCCCATTTGGTTTTTTTGAGGTGATTAAATAAATTTTCCAAAATTTGGAAAAGTAAGTTGATGTGTTTTATAGTCTAATGTTGAGTTTACATTACAAATATCACTAATTTTTCTTTATTATAGGACTCAAAAACAAGTAGTAACTATCCACTAGAATCATAACAATTAATTTTACCATTCATTCATGTCAATAAATCCTATAATAAACATTTCAATATCAGTTTTCTAAATGTCCTTTAGAATTTGATAATATGGGTCAGAGTTTATATTTGATTTTTGTGATTTGATGTCCCATGGTCTATTTAATCCCATATTTATATCATTTTGAGCAATAAATACGAACAATAAATTGATAAAAAGGTCATCAAATATTTGGAGACCCTATCCTCCCCAAATAGATGTTGTATTTTTGTAAGCATCCCCTTGGAAATTAGGGGCTCCCCCCACATCATCACAGATAGAAAAAAAAATAGTAATTATAAAAAATATCCCCTAATAGTTGATCATACATTATCAAGATGATGTCCCCATGATTAATGTCAACCTCCTCGTCCTCTACATAGAACCTTTTTGTATCTTGCCACAATCTTCTATCCAAGGCCAAATGGATGTTCTTATTTCCATGAGAGAAGAGTTTTATTTCATAGTTGGTCTCAAATAATCCCACCACCATCACAAATTTTTTTCCTCATATGTTTTCTGTAACTAAATCAATTCCCTAGTCCATCACAAATGATCCCCCATGGCACATATCATATCTCAACTACTATCCTATATTCTATTTACCCATGATCCACAACAATATTTATCCATAGTTATGTACATATATCACTATAACTAGTTGATATTCATAATATTTCATGGTTGAATACCCTAGGATATACCCTTTAGAGAAATACACTAGGATGAATTCCATATATAATGAGATGTTCACTCGAGGGTCTCCTGATAGTGACTCATATAGTTTATGGTCTAATTCCCTTGATGTGGTGAAAAGATGGGGACGTGGGTTTGCACCCCGATTCAATTGATCATAAGAAAATATAATACTTGGTAGTCATAGTTATTCTTGTAATCTAATTTTCATCCTCAAAATTGGTTCCTTTTTTTGCTGATCATAACACATTTCAAGGGGGGGTTTGAGGTCATCAAAAGGGATGAGGATGGGAAAAAAATTAAAAATAAGATCAATATTCATATTAGAGATCAATAAAAAAATTACACACTGATAATGTAAGATATTTTTCATAGCATATATAATGCCTTTAAATGAAACCATTAAATTAGGAGTCCATTACCATTGATGTTCATTCGAAATTCCATGAACATTATCCTCTGATGATTCACAATCATTTTCATTATGAAGGAAAAAATTTCAATCCACTTACGAACTACACCCAATTTTTGAGTTTTAAACCCTTTTTTTGGTATGAGGTGTCATGTTCTGGAATCCAATTAATAATTTTTATTTTAGTCACCGGTGATATTTTATAGCATATAGTGTTGAATAATTGTGAACTTCCCTGGAAAACCTATTTATTGAAGTGGGGTTCCCGTCACTCCCTATACATACACCGATTGTTATACCAATAACCATATATATAAAAATGGAAAATACTCAATGATAAGTGTTTCCAAAAATGGTAACCTAATAGTCATATCTCTCATTGAAACAATACCATGTTAATCATGCCACCATATAAGAGAAAAAAATTTATCTTGCAATGGTCATATATCTCTTTACAATGAATATAATTCATGAACCCCATTCATAGAGTAAAATTTATGAGGACCACCATAATGGAGTATATTTAATTATATCTATTTGAATGAGTCACTTTGTATGCCCCTAAGAAAATAAAAAAATCATCAACCCCCTTATGTTCTGTAGAATTTCCTCAACACAATCTTGGAGGGATTTCAAGTTTTTTACAATGATATAGTTCCACCATTTTATTTAGAATTTGGGTTCTCCATATTCACATTGTGAAGAAGTTAAAAGAAAATTATTTAGTTCACTAGAAAAGAAAAAAATGTGAAATCGAATGATAAATACCATTTTCAAAATTACTCAATTCATATGATTTATATATATATATATATTAAAAAACCACATTCAATCGTCTTTTTCCATTATAAAATTGTTTTTTCTATTTTTCTCAATGATAGGAAAGAAAATATGGGTGATTGAAATCATGAATTTCCTTAGTAAAAAGGTTCCCTATTGTATGAACACTTGATTCAACTCTCCGAGCTCCATATTCTCATACCAGCTCGTGATTCTAATCATTTACCCTTATTCCAATAGGCTTACTTCCTAGGATTAATCCACATTTGTTTCCTCATTGATGTTTCAATCACTATAAGTTATTAGTAACATAAGGACATCCAAATAAAGACGTGAATACCCTTGTATAAGACCCACTCATGATCAACTATTTGTCGAGAAATCCTCTATGTTTCCTACGAGGTGTAAGACCAACAATACCAACATTTTAAATATAAGATATCTATTTGGTGTGGTTAAGGGTTGATCCATATGCTTATATCCCCATAAATCCTTTAATGTTGTACCTTTAAAGACACATGTGTCCACATAACATGATATTAAGTTTCATGGACAACACCATAGTCGTATGATGTAAACAATTTTAAAAAATTTTCCTTATCACATGATGTTAATCTTAATTGAATATTCCTTCTACAAGACCTTAAACTGCGCAACCCAATCAACATGGTCTTCAGTTTTTATCAGGTAATATATATAGGATACCTCTAAGATGTTCAACCCAAATATAAAAAACACTCTATATAAATCCTTAATGGTCCGTATTTTTTATAATATCATCTACATATTTCCTTGATAAGAGATATCCTCCATAGGATTCGTTATCTTCATTCAATGGGTCATAATCCCTATGATGCCCCAATTTAATTCTATTATGGGAATAATTCTTATGAAACAATCTTTCACTAGAACATTTTTCCAATGAAACCATACCCCGCATGGAGGTCCATATCCGTCCCTAGTACCACAATATTTATTTTGATAGGATGTCTTCACTATCTACCCATAATCTACATAATGGAATATACTCTAACATTACATTATTATATCAAAATCCATAAGGAAATATTCTTTTTGCAACCATCATATAATAATTTGGATATATTCTACTTATGGTCAACCAGAAAGGAAATCCCATCCTTATGTTCCACACATACCATCACCGAATATCCTTCTCCCAAATAACCTTATCGCATCATAATTGTTGAGTCAATAATATTTTCCTTATGACTTTTCCATTCCTTCATACTTGGAGGATATTGTTGAGTCATTAATATTTCCTTTTGAATATACTATTCCTTCTTGTTTTGAAGATCAAAAAAACCTTATCTCAATGAAAATCACTTTTTACCCTGTGTTTTACTTCTATAGGGAACAATTTCATTCCCCAAGAAAATTTATCCTTACCTTGTTTTTATTGATCATATTGTAATTTTTTTAACTGTAAAATATGGTTTGTAACAAAAATGATGGAGTCCAATAATTACCTAGATATGAAGCATTCTGTTCTAGGATCAGAATTTTTAGAATTTCGGTTACGGACTCTTCTGAGTTTTGAATCCTAATTCAAAAATCGAATTCTGGTTACGAATTCTTCTGATTTCTAACTCCGAATTCTGAATACAAATTCTAGTTACGAACACTCATGAGTTTTGAATCCGAATTTGGTATACGAATTCTGGTTACGAACTCTTTTGAGTTATGATTCCGAATTCTCTGAATTCTGATTACGAACTCTTCCAAGTTCTGATTCCGAGTTCTCTAAATTGAGACTCTGAACTCTCTTGAGTTTTGACTCCAAATTCTAATAAACATTGACGCCTAACATTGTGATTTTTCGTTCCGAATTATTATGAATCCAGATTCCCAATTTCCTAGAAATTCAGACTCCGAAATTATATTGAGTTCAAGTTACGAATTCCAAGAAAACAGAATCTGAATATCTTTTTATTATAGACTCTGATTTCATTTTTGGTCAGACTCTGAAAATTCTTTTTATTACATTCCGAATATTTGTTTTTAGTTATATAAACACATTTTTTCTTACACTTGTTTTGTTATAAAACGATGTCCTGCTTTCTATTACTAACTAACCGTTGTTTGAGTGACACGTGTACAGGTCCCTCCGAAATTCAAGGAAAAATATGACCGTTGGAGAAGGGAGCTAACCATTGAAGCCATCCTTATAAATAGGGCTCATTTGAAAGAGATCATAACATTAATGATTTGTTCTATGAATCTAAAGATTAAATGTTTTCGAAGTGATTTCTTGGTGTGAATCTCATGCTTAGTGCATACTAAACTTATTGTTCAGATTTTCTATGTGTGACTCCGATTGTTGCTGTGTACAATTGAGGGCTTCTGGGGATAGGAAGACAGAGGTTTTGACTACCTTGATGTTTGGGATTCATTCTTAGGAAAATAGAGGTGCCGACTACCTTGAAGTTGAGGGCTTGCGGGGATAGCAAGACACACTCTGATCTTCGTATCGAGGTCTCACCCTGGTGTGGGTAAGACTAACTTTCTTGAAAGTATAAATCATGAGAAATTTATCCAAGATTGTTGGATACCCTTCTCTTTGGGTTAAAATATTTACTACTTGTTACTTGTTTTGTTAAAAGTTTTCCGCTGCATTTGTATTGTTGAGGAATGTATAACTATCTTATACTTCCTTATACTTGTACTCTAATTTAGTTAAATTTTATACGATTTATGGTAGAATCTTCATCTTAGTAAACTTTCATTAAGTATCATTTTCCGGAACCATCTTTTCAGATTCATATTCTCAGAATCATATTTTCAGAACCAAACAAGTGTGTAGAACTAGAGGTTTTCTGAATAACCTTGTTTAACCATGTTAAACAATAGGTAGGTTTCAAACCAACTTTAAAATTTCCTAAAGAATTTTTAAAGTATACAATTCACCATCCCTCTTGTATTTTGAGCATCATTAGATAATCCATAGAGTATCTCTATTATTTAGATCCTACATTTGGTATTATAGAGTATATCATACTCAAATATCATCTGAACAATTGGTATTAGAGAATTGGTTCAATCTGAATTAATCACACGGTTAGATTCAGAAGAGAATTCACCTCATTATTTTCTCGGAATCAGTTCTTCAGACCCATATAGTTTGGATTCATTTTCTCATAGAGACATTCTTGTTCTATATTTTCCATTCTTAGGAATATATTCTTTGTTTACAAAACTTTTATTACTAAAATGTTTTTGTAGAATTTTTTTTTCATAATAATGGCAGGAATCAATGTTGGTTCCATAGAAAATCTCAATCCAACTAGACAACCTATCTTTGATGGAAATTATTAAAAATATATGAGATATCGTCCGAAGACATTCATTATAAATACTAGTGTTGATAATTTTGTTATTCTTACTGGAGGATATCATATCCCTCACAGGGAAGTTAGTACCTTTACCAACCAAGAAAATTAAGAATATCAATTGAAATATAAGGTACACAATAATTTACATTACTCCCTGACTAGAAATATATATAGCCAAATTTCATCTTGTGAAGCAGCAAATTTTATTTAAAAGAAACTGGAAGTTACTCACTTTGGAAATTCCAATGTTATTAAAACTATAAGAGCCTTGCTTAGAGATGAATATCATGGTTTATGTTTTCCGTATGAAGAACCCATATGTAAGGATGACTATTGTGAATAGTTTACAGTCTATTTGTGAGAAAGGATTAGATGATGATGCTCTTTTTGATAAGATCGTAGAAATCATGCCAAGTGAGTGGGAATCCAAGAGGACTGTTATTTATGAGAATATAAAGGTTAGTCAGATTAATCTTGATGATTTTTTTGGACCTCTTCATCATCATGAGACTAGAATAAAGAGTGATGCTGATAATGTAAAGAAGAAGAATGGGAATGGATGTGTTGCTTTTACTACAACTTCTAATCATATGAAATATAAGAATCTAGAGATAGTTACCAGATCTAAGTCTAAGAAAGTTGTTATCCAATCTGAATCTAGTGGAAGTGAATCCCTAGAGAATGAGTTAGGAAATCTTGCTCTAAGGATGAACAAGATAGCGGGCCAGAGGAACTTTCAATCCAGATTCAAGACAAATGAAAGGAAAGATAAGAATGATTCAGAATTTACATGTTATGAATTCAAGAGATATTGACATAAAATACCTGATTTTCCTATTCTTAAGAGAAAATAACGAAAGGAAATGTATTATGATAGAAACAGAAAGAAGTACTACAGGGTTAAAGCTATGAATTCCTTAAAAGTTAATGACTCCTGGAGTGCCAATGGTGGTGACTCTTCAGATGAATCTTTGGATTATGAATCTTCTGGATAGAAGAATCTTGGTCTAATAGCCATACTACCTATTGAATATCATTTCTTAATGGATAAGGTAAATTTTTTTGAATTAATAAACAATGTTTCTTTTAATTCTACTTATAGTAATGATTAATATTATAACACTTTTGATGAAGAATCTTTTTCTGATGAAGATAATACTTTACCTTCCTATGAAGAAGTTTCTATGTTTTCCAAACTTCTTGAGATTGAGAATTCAAAACTTAGGAAAAAGCTAGATAAATAAAATTCTAGGAATACTATTCTTACTAAATAAATATCCTATCTTTCTAAATATCATGATATGGAAAATATTGATTTTGAAATTATTTCAAAAAACCTTGACGATGTAAATTCTGAAAACAGTGAACTTTTTAAGGAACTGGAAAACATAATTTCTAGGAAAAATGTTTTTGAGCCTAAATCTGGATCTAATGCTAATGATTTGGAAGAAAAGAACTTAGTTATCAAACTGAAATCTAAAGTATTTTCCCTGAGGAAGTGTTTATAAAACATTACCTTAGGTAAGAAATTTTTTGATAAAATGTATTCTCAAGTCCGACCTCTATGGAATTGTTCTGGATTTGGTTATACTGGTTCTAAACCCATTTTTAGTAACAATTATTTTGTTCCTAAAATTGCTCCATTATGTACTATGTGTCAGGGTGGTGGGTAGTGGGAAAAAAAAATTTCCTTAAACAACACTCAGTCTTTAGGATATCATAAATCCTATTTTTCTAAAAATATGTGGGTGCCTAAAATTTTGATTTTTGAGATTTCCAGATCCAAGAAAGTTTGGATTCTAAAAAACTAACTTTTTATTATTTTCAGGGAAATATATAAGGTACCAACTGCAATACATGGTACATGGATAGTGGATGTTCCCGGCATATTACTGATAACAAAATATTTTTTGGAAAGATTATCAAGATGAATGGTGGAAAAGAAACTTTCGGAGATAATGATCAGGGACAAATTATTGGTATATGTAACATTATTATTCTTGGAAAAACATTGATTTAAAATGTTTTATTCATTAAGGGTCTTAGGAACAACATCATTAGCATAATCCAATTATGTGATGATGGTTACCTTGTGAATTTTAGGAATGAAAAGTGCATAGTACAAAATTCCAAGGAAGAGTTTATTCATTCATCCCATAGGCAAGAGAATGTTTACAAACTAAACATAGAATACCTTAGGAGCCAAGATATACCTTTCCTTAATGAAATGAAAGATCAATCTTGGTTGTGGCATTGAAGGTTAGGACAATGTAAGCATAGGAACTTATGAAAACTTTATAAGAAAATATTAGGTAAGTATATATCGGAGCTTAGATTTGATTCTTCAAAAGTTTATAACCCTTGTCAATATGGAAAGGGACATAAATAATGTTATAAATCAGTCAGTGAAGTCACAACTACTGATGCATTACATTTAGTTCATATGGATCTCTTTGGTCCTACACAGACTGGAATCATTGGAGGAATGTATTATGTATTTGTATTCATTGATGATTACACTAGATTTACGAGGGTCTATTTTCTAGTAAAAAAGTATGATGATTTCTCGTATTTCAAAAGTTTTAGTGCCCACGTTAAAAATTAGAAAAAAATATATTCGACAAATATTCATAGTGATCATGGTGGAGAATTTCAAAATTCTGATGTTGAAACTTTTTGTAGTTGAAAAGGTGTTACTCATAACTTCTTAGCACCCAGAACACCTCAACAATATGGTGCTGTTGAAAGAAGAAATAGATTTATTCAAGATATAACTAGAACCATGTTGACTAAGTATTATGTAGCCAAAATTTTTTTGGGCTGAAGCTATAAGTGCTACTTGTTATACTGTAAATCGAGTTTTTATTAGACCTTTTCTTAATAAAACTTTTTATGAGTTATGAAATCATAGAAATCCTTGACTTTCTTAATTTAAGGTTTTTGGTTTCAAGTTATTCATTCTGAATACTAAATATAATATACACAAATTCTCACCAAAATCCGATGAAGGAATTTTCCTAGGCTACTCTACAACTTCTACGTCCTATAGAGTTTTCAACAAAAACACTTGTACTATTGAAGAGACATTACATGTCAAATTTGATGAAACTGATCCTTTTGTTTTTAAACACCCCAAATCTACATCATAGGATGTGTTTTCAAAAATTAATTATCAAACTCTGATAAAATATCCTCATGATAAGGAAAATGTCCAAGAATATACATATGAAACATTTTCCTCAGAAGATTTCCTACCCTATGTTGATGAACATGTTTTACAAATCCCAAATATGTTGTTTCTAAAGAATCGTCATAGTGATAGAATCAATGATGATGTGAATCAACCTGTTAGGACTAGAAGATCCTTAAGAAATTAAGTAGAACATCTTGCATTACTTTACCAATTAGAACAAAACAGCACTGATGAAGCTTTAGGAGATGTTGATTGGATAAAATCTATATAAGTTGAACTAAAATAATTCGAAAGGAATAAAGTCTGGATCTTGGTTGAATGACATAAAGAAAATTCAGTTATTGGAGTAAAATGGGTCTTCAAAAATTAGTGTGATGAAAATGGAATCATTGTTTGAAAAAAAGCTAGACTAGTTGCTAAATTCTATAATCAACAAGAAAGATTAGTCTATGAAAGAACTTATTCTCTAGTAGCTAGACTTGAATCTATTTGTATCTTACTTGCCTTTGCATTATTTTTAAATTTCAAAAAAATTTCAAATGGATATGAAATGTGATTTTTTTAATGGTTATGTTGAAGAGGATGTTTTTATTGAACAACCTCCTGGTTATGAAGATACAAAACATCCTGATCATATTTTTAGACTTACCATATATTTGTATGGATTTAAGTAAGCCCCTAGAGCTTGGTATGATAGAATTACATGATTTTTTCTTAAAAATAATTATGTTAATGGAAACGTAGATCCAACCATTTTTATAATGAAAGACATGAAAAATGATTTGATTGTTCAAATTAATGATGATGACATTATATTTGGTTCAACTCAGCAATTTTTACCCAATTCATTTGCAGATCGAATGAAATTTGAGTTTGAAATGAGTATAATGGGTGAGGTAACATTTTTCCTTGGTTTTCAAATGTCACAAAAACAAGAAGGAATCTATAAATCCCAACATAAGTATATTAAATATATTCTTAAAAATTATGGATATGACAACACTAAGAGTATAATTACTCCCATTAGTACCCCAAACACACTTGATCTTGATGAAGCTGGGAAACCAGTAGATCAAACATCTTTTAGAGGTATGATAGGAAGTCTACTTTACTTGAAAACTAGTGGTCCAGACTTAGTTTTATCAATAATCTTATGTGCAAGATAACAATACAATCCTATGGAATCTCATTTATATGCAGTGAAATGAATTTTTCGCTACATAATGGGAACCATGGATTTAGGACTATTTTTTACTTCTGAAACTTATTTTGTTTTAAAAAAAATATCAGATGATGAATTTGGTGGATGTAGAATGGATAGAAATAGTACATTTGGAACTTTTCATTTCTTATTATATTCTTTAGTATCTTGGTCATGCATGATGCAACACTCAGTATCACTTTCCACTGCTGAAGCTGAATATGTAGCTGCTGGAAGTTGTTGTGCTCAAGTGTTGTGGTTGCAACACACACTCATAGACTATGGTACGAGTTTCACCAAAACAAAAATTTTGTGTGATAATACAAGTTCCATTTACCTTAGTAAAAACACTACACATCACTCTCATGCAAAGCATATAGTTATTAGACATCACTTTCTTAGAGATAACACACAAAAATGAGATATCATTCGTCAATTTCTCAGAATGCAAGATCAATGTGATGATATATTTACAAAATCTATTACCTCTGATAGATTTGAATACATTGAATAGAAGATTGGAATGATAACTGTAAGGTGATATTCCATGTTAACTATCTGCCGAATCAATCTCGTTACAATAATAAAATCTTTTTCATAGGGGGAGTAAATTTGTTCATAGGGTTTTCATGATTTTTCGGAATGTTGTTTTTCATGATTTTTCATTATGATGTTTTTCTTGATTTATCATAATGAAGTTTATCTTGATTTTTCATAATGATTTTTTTCATGATTTTTGATAATGACGTTTTTCATGTTTTTTTGTAATGATTTTTTTCATGATTTTTCATAATTATGATTTTCATGATTTTTCATAATGATGTTTTTCATGATTTTTCATAATGATATTTTTCATGATTTTTCGTAATGAATATTTTCATGATTTTTCATAATGATATTTTTTATGATTTTTCTTAATTTAGTTTTTTTAAATTTATTTGTATTGATGTTTTTCATTTTTTCGTAGTTAAGTTCTTCGTACTTCAAATTATCGTAATTTAGTTTTTTGTACTTGAAATTTTCATAATGATGTTTTTCATACTTGAAATTTCTCTAATGATGTTTTTCGTACTTGAAATTTTCATAATGAAGTTTTTCATTCGTGATATTTTTCCTAATAAAGATTTTCATACATGAGATTTTCGTAATAATGATTTTTGTAATGAATATTTTCATAATGATGATCTGTGTACATATTTTTTTTTTCCATAGTCATGATTTTTATTCAGAATCGATTGTTCTTCAAGAATAATTTTACTCAATAAGAATAATTCACTTGACAATCCGGAAGGTATGTTCCTTTCTTGATTTTTCGTAATTACCTTTTACTTACTGTTAGTTTCTTTTTTTTTAATTTCATGGATTCTAGTTTCCTTAAATTTGAATGTTTTCCTTTAAAAACCTTAAAGGATTGGATCCTACCAAATTTTCCATGTGGCTATCTTTTCAACCGTCTGATCAGATCAGAAGAATTATCAGCCATTGGATTTAGATAGGAAGTTGTACCATCACATAAACACCTATAAGAGGGGACCCCTGATGGTTGCCCCACAATGTTTCTCAAGATTTGTGTGTCGAAGCTCTGCCCCACTTCAAATGCTCATTCTAAGCATTTCAGAAGTGCTGAAGTCAGAATGTCTGGTGAACTTCCTTATCAAGATATGTCCACTATCAAGCCAATTGCGGAGTGGAAGATATACAGGGAGAGGTTGGTATATTTGAACTTATTCAAAAAGTATGATTCCATTATCTCTGAAAACATGAAGCTGAATGGATGGGAGAGTGTATCCATAACAAATCCAGGAGCTCATGATGTAGTATATCTGGATCTGCTTGTAGTGTTTTATGAATCAGTTTTTTTCTTCAAGGAAGATGATAGAGAAAAATTTTCCATCAAGATTTATGAAAAAAATGCAATTTCATACACCAAGGATGCTAGCTTGGTTGGATTACCCTATGAAGGATAAATAGAATTTTGTTCTCCCAAATTACTGGATGTATAAGGATGTTTTGTAATGGTCAATGCTATGAAGTGTCTTGGACATACAGATGTCATGACCACAAATATTTCTCATTTGTTAACTAATAATCGGATTTATGAGATATGGGGTTAGGGTTTTATCATATCAAGAAAGGGTGAAAATGAAACACTAAAGAAAAGTGATATGTATATCTTGGATTTTTTGGTAAATCTATGATAGATCAATCTGATGAAGTATATTCTCATTATGATAGAGAATATCAAGAATGGGAATTTGAGAGCAAATATAATCCTGTATCCTACCTTACACTCCAAGTTGATTGTTCGGTGTCTTGAGTCCTTCATGATTCCCTATAGTTCCAAGAAGAAGAATTGCAAAGTGATGTTAGTAAGAGTTGATACTTTGATGAGAATAAATGTCATTTTTCCTAAAGATTCTGGAGAGTTTTATGATCTTATAGTATAAGAAGCATAAGTTTTTCCGAAAAAAGCAGAAGAGGCTGAACCGTCGATGAAGGATGGAAAGAAAAGAAAATTGAAGGATGTAGTAGTAGAAGGTGAAACCCCTAAGTCCATAGAATACCAATCTACACCCCCATAACCAAAAAATTAGAAAGCCTATCGGGATGCGTTTGTAGCCAAGTAAAGGGAGGATAAAAAGAATAGGAAGGAAGGAGAGCCACAGTTTGGCTTTCATTCTACGGAGGCCAATTCATTGAAAGAAAATACAACTGATGAGCTAGAAAGGAAATGAAAAGAGAAGAAACAGAAGAAGGGAATGTATGATGCAGAAATTGTGTAATCCCTTCTGAGTGATACAGAAATAGAATCCAAGAATATGCCTATTTCAAAATCATTCTTAGTTAAAACCCTTACCTGAGACTCTGGGGAAGAAGTTTATGAATCCGGAATAAGTACATGAAAAAGTTGTTGAAGAAAAAGAAGCTCTGGATGAGGTAAAAGATGCTGAAAGCAGTGATGATACAGCTGATCTGATAAAGAAGGTTGAAGAATTTCTTGAAAAGGAAAGTACATCCGAAAAAGATTCAATCAAGACTTCTCAAGAAGGATCTTAGAAACTTTCTACTACTGGAAGTGATGAGCAGGATGAAGTGGAAGTGAAATAATTATCTGAGGATGAGAGTCATAATCATGACTTAATTCATCCTGAATATATTGAGGCAGGAGATGAGAATGAAAAAATTGATGAAGATAAAATTTTTCAGTTGTCTGAAAGTGAGCATGAGTCTACGGATGAGGAAGCTGCTACGAAAACCAGCCATGGGAAACAAGTTATTGTTGATTCCCAGAATTTTAAGAAAGAATAAATTTGGTGCATCTACTAAGAGAAAGCTAGTTGAGCTAGAGGATGAAACTTCACCAAGAGAAGTGTTAGATATAGAATCATCAGCTCTGGGAACTGATTTTGTTATTCAATCATTGAAGATGTTGGTTGACACTATTCTTATCTTTCCGACCATTGACACTCGATGTCATATGCTAAAACATTGCATGGATCAGAAATCGTATTATATATCCATGGTGATGGATATGTGTGTAAAGATTGAGGCTGATCACAAGAACTTCTTAATCAACTACGATGCCCACATAAAATCTTGTAATAAAATAGTCAGCTGGTCAAAGAATATAGTGGTACACTTGAGAGAGCTTTATGAGTTCCATGTTGATGTTAAGGAATATTTTGATACTAAATATAGAAAAATCAATGATAAAAAGGGAAGTCATTGCCTTTATAAAGTAAACAAACACCATAGAGTAAACAATATGATGTAAACACTATGGTAAACTGGGTACAATTGTATGTGCTGGAAAGTAAATGGGCCAGAATACAAACCCAACTGAAGTAATGTACAACTGAATAGAAAGTACTACAACTGAAAATTAAAGATGCAATGCAGAGCCATCCACTGGAAATCACACATGAAGGGTGGGTACATATAGCATCCTCCTCATCTCCTCGGGTCCATCCGTCTGCTCCGTGTACGTCCCGCCCAGTGGTCCGCCTCCAGGTACTGACTTGCTCCACTAGCCCCAAACACGATCAGCGCTGTCTGTCTTCTGCATCCAACACAACGTAGTGCGGGCATAGCCCGTGTGGGGGTGAGTATACGCTACTCAGTAGGGATCCTGAGACCCTTGAAGGTCTCCCGGAATCCACAAAGGATAATCCACAAAGGAAATATACAATCAGGAAAAAACAACCAACTCTACTTAGGTATATGGCCATACATATACCTAAGTCATCAATTCCAGTTCAGCTCCAACATCCGAGACCATGTTTGATCTAGTCCACACAGGATAGCACAACCAATCCACACAGGATAACACAGTCCAATCCACATAGGATAGAAAGTAAATAATATCAAAGATAATGATTGAAAGTAAAGACTCAGCTCACATAAGTATACTTCTTCATAAGATGATAGAGATGATCAGATGTAGCCACTGATTCATCTAAGCTGTCGGACCCACGTAGGATACAAGACCATCTAATTTTTCAGACCCACAAAGGATACAAGACCAGCTACTCTACCGAACCCATGTAGGATAGATGTACATAGTCAAATACTGTCGGACCCACGTAGGATACAAGAATAGTAGTACTGCCGGACCAATGTAGGATACAAGAACAGTTTTCATTGCCGTCGAACCCACGAAGGATTTCAGTATGGTCCTCGTCGCACCCAAACCCATGGAGGATCCTAGTACAGTGGTCATCACTGTCAAACCCATAAAGGACTTCAGTGCAGTCGTCGTCGCTGCCAAACCCAAGGAGGATTTCAGTGTAGCTGGTGTCGCAGTCGCAGCCAGCTCTAGGGTTCCCACACACATCATGCTCATTTCCGGGAGGGTCCTCTCCACGAGCCAAGGGTTTGATACATCAACTGACATGTAGTCCGAAGTTGATGTATCCCAAAGTTCCGTCTCGTCGATAAGAACTCAACATGACATACGACACATCAATTGGACGCCCGGTCTGAGAGTTATTGGCTTTTTTGTTCCAGGGGCCGAGTTGGTTTTTATGCCAAAACCAACCTGACCGTGTTCCAAATGCATCCAAAACTCAAGTGGAGTAAGCCAAATGGTCCTTCTCATTCATAGGAATCGAACAAAGTCAACGGAACGTCAATCGGACATCCGGAGCTCATGTTATAAGCGTTTCCGATCCGAGGGCCCAGTTGGTTTCGTGTTCGAACCAACCCGGCCATACCGATTGTTCTTTGAAACCTTGAGTGTAATATACCGAAACGACCATCCTGATCCAAGGATCGCATCGAAACTAACTGTGTATCAATCAGTGGTCCGTATCCCAGGTTATGGGCATTTAAACAAACATGTCCGTTTTTAGGGGGTTTTGGGCCCAAACCGACCCAGCCCGAGACACCCCTGGGTAGGCCCGAACCAAGTTGACCCGACCCAGGACCGGGTCCAGCCCAAAAGGGCACGGCCTGGCCTGGCTGTCAGGGCCCGGCCCAGCGTGGGCGGCCCGACTCAGGCGCCATGCGCCGCGTGAGTGCGGAAGGGGGGGAACCGCCACCCACTTCAGACCGATGGCGGACCCGCGAGGGGCGCAACAGGGTCATGCTCCTTCGCCGCATTCCTCCTTGTTCCCGTGCGGTGCCGTTGTACCATGATGCATTTGTTCAATCCACAAAAATTACAACATCTATGGGGGAAGAGGATCAGCCGTGTTCGTGCGGTTAGACCTCCTTCCGTTAAAAAAAATAGGCGGCTCAAAATAAACAACTCTGATAAGCAAGTAAAAATTTAATCCATTAAATTTGAACATAAACCCCTACTTCGAAGAAGTCGTCGAACGAGGATCATCTTTGGAAAAAGACATCACGGAAGATGGCGTTGCGGAACGAGGCTCCATAAGCGTCGTCAGTGTTCACCCGATGAAGGATGTGGCTCGTCGTCATTTTCTGAAGAAGGCGTCTCTCACCAGATGCAGAGGGGAGAGGAGACGGTACAGTGATCTCCGCTTACAGGGAGGGAGTTCTTCATCGTAGACTCGATGTTCTTCATGTTCATCGATGAGGAAGAATATGTTCTTCAGAGCGCAAGAGTTCTCTTCTTTGTTCCACACAACGAATCCGCCAACAATAAAATAAGACCTTGTCTTATTTTATTCACACACACACATGCCAAAATTAATTTTAAAATCAAATTGAATTCACTAATTAATTAACTTGCGTTGTCCAATTAATGAGGAGTTTTATTGGCCTGTAAATTAATGTGGAAGAGTTACGAAATAATTTCTAGAGGGGAAAGAAATAAGGTGTTGGGGAAAATTTGAAGGAGGTGGGGGCTCGTGTGGGCCCCACCCCAAATTCCATGCATCTTCCTTTTCCACAACGCTTAACCATCAGTAAAGAAATAAAAATAAATTGTAATAAATTTTATTTTTATTCCTCAAATTTTTAACATCTCCTCCCGAGAAAGAACAACTCCAGGAAGAGTCTTCTTAAGAAATTATCGGCGCTGCGGTTTCATCGGTGCTTTTAGATTTGGATTCCGTGCATCGGTTCAAAATTTAGGAAACTCCGCTCGTTCGTTCACTGAACGTACCCGATATAAACTTGAGAAAAAGATTTCGGGCACACAATTCCTCATAATTAGGTGCCCTCAGAAATAGCGCACTCATAAAATTCCAAAAAAATTAGAAAAAAAAAATTTCTTGAAATTTTTGGGTCCTTACATTACTCCCACCTTAGGGATTTACATCCCCGTAAAGATACATCACAAACTAGGGGAACAAAGGAGAGTACTGAGCACACATCTGAGCCTCCCACTCCCAAGTCCTCTCCTAGAGGTTCCCATACTACCATCAAAAGCGTATTAGAGGAATCGACCACCCATGTAGGACCCACTCATGCCGATCCCCGATCTCCATCGAGAACTTAGCAAAAGTCACCTCGTCATCAATGTCCATCTCCCCATGGTCGATGATATGCATCGGGTCGTGCACGTATCTCCTCAGCTATGATACGTGGAAGACGTCGTGCACCCGGTGCAACTGAGGTGGTAAAGCCAGGTGATAATCCACCGTGCCTATCATGCTGAGAACCTAGAATGGTCTGATGAAGCATGGATATAACTTTCTGCCTCATCCAAATCTCCGTAATCCATGTCGAGGTGAGATCCGCAAGAAAACGTGGTGGCCATCCTCGAACTCCAGTGGTCTCTGCCTCCTGTCAACATAAGACTTCTGTCAGCTCTGAGTTGTCCTCATCCGCTCCTGGATGACCTGAACCTTATCTATCGTGGCATGGACCGTCTCTGGTCCCACTATTGCTGACTCCCCAGGGTCTGTCCAGCATAGAGGTGATCTGCAAGGTCGGTCGTACAATGCCTCGTATGGTGCCATCCAGATGGTGGAGTGGTAGCTATTGTTGTACGCAAACTCCACATAGGGTAGGTGATCCTCCCAGCTGCGACCAAAGTTGAGGACACATGCACGGAGCATATCCTCGATAGTCTGAATGGTCCTCACCATCTGACCATCCGTCTGAGGGTGAAAGGCGGTGCTCAGACGTAGCTGCGTCCCAAATTCCTCATGAAACCCCTTCCAAATCCGGGAAGTAAAGAGAGAATATCGATCAGAGATGATAGATGATGGCACACCATGAAGCCATACAATCTCCTGAACATAGATATGTCCCAAGCTCTCCAGTGAGCCCTCCTCTCTGATGGGTAAGAAGTGGGCTGACTTGGTGAGTCGGTCAACAATCACCCAAATGGAGTCGTGACCTCTGGAAGTACATGGAAGTCCACTCAAAAAATCCATATATATCCCGTCCCACTTTCACTTCGGGACCTCCAAGGGTTGTAGCAAGCCTGCTGGTACCTAGTGCTATGCCTTTACCTGCTGGCAAGAGAGGAATCGAGAAACAAACTCTACCAAAACCTTGTTTATACCCGGCCACCAGTTCTATCGTTTAAGATCCTAGTACATCTTTTCCACTCATGGATATACCACTAAAGGGGAAGTGTGAAACTCACTCAGCACCTCCTCCTGTAAAGCAGCTAGTTCCATGGTACATCCTATGAAAAAGAAGGCCGTGCTCTCCTCCTACAAAGAATCCATCAGGTGCCTATCCTGAGGATATATGTGCATGCCGCATCTCACAGCCAAAATCCCCAAACTGTGCCTCCCTGACCTACTGCAGTAGTGGAGGAGTGACTGTGAGTGACTCAAGAAAGGCTGCTCCATCTCTATTCATGATGGATATCTCTAAAGTGGCTAGATGCTCTCTCGCCTCCCTAAGTAGTTGAATGCCCGTCCTCCTACTGAGAGCATCACCTACTACGTTCTCATTTACAGGAGTATAGACTATCTCAAAGTCATAGTCCTAGAGGAACTTGAGCCATCACCATTGTCTCTGGTACATATCCTTCTGCGAGAAGATGTACCTGAGACTCTGGTGGTCAGAGTAAACTGTAAAGCGGTCGCCCATCAGATAGTGCCGCCACATATTCAGAGAAAATACCACTGCTGCTAACTCCAGGTCATGGGTAGCGTAGTTCTGCTCATGCTGCCTCAACTGTCATAATCCATAGGCGATCACTACCCGCTCCTGCATCAGGACACATCTGTGTCCGGTCCTTGATGCATCGTAGTAGACTACGTACCCTACTCCCTCCTCTAGTAGCCTCAAGATAAGTGCGATGGTCAATATCTGTCTCAGCTCCTAGAAGATCTGCTGACATCTATCTGACCACACGAAGGGTTTCCCCTTCTTCGTCAAAGCATAATGTGGTGCTGCGACTCTAGAGAAGTCTGGCACAAATCTCCGGTAGTACCCAGCTAGCCCCAAGAAACTTCGCACCTCTGTCACTCTCATGGGTGGATTCCAAGCGAGAACTACCTCGATCTTCGCAGGATCCACCTCAAATCCCACCTTAGAGATGACATGTCCCAAGAAGTGGACCTCACATGACCAGAACTGACACTTCGAGGGCTTACCATAATGCTGGTGCTCTAGGAGTGTGTCCAGTACAACCCGAAAGTAGTAGGTGTGCTCCTCCTCAATCATCGGTTATATCAATATGTCTTCGATGAAGACCACGACAAATTGATCGAGGTAAGGCTGAACGATCTTTTTCATGAGGCTCATGAACACTGCTGGAGCGTTGGTTATGCTGAAAGGCATAACCAAGAACTCAGAGTGGCCATACCAACATTTGAAGGCTGTCTTCTGCACATCCTCATCCCGAACTCTGAGCTGATGATAGCCTGACCTAAGGTCTATCTTCGAGAACCACCATGCTTCCATGAGTTGATTGAAGAGGTCTTCAATCCTTTGTAATAGATACTTGTTCTCACGGTCACCTGGTTCAGGAAACGATAATTGACACACAGTCACAAGTTCCCGTCCGCCTTCTTGGAGAACAAAATTGAGGAAGCCCAGGGTGAAACACTGGGTAAGATGAATCCCTTACTATGCAAGTCCTCTAGCTATACTCGTAGCTCTTGACGCTCAGCGGGATCCATCCGATATTCTGGAGTGGATATCAGGGCTGTCTCAGGGTACATGTCAATATAGAAGTCTACCTCTCTGTGAGGAGGTAGTCCTAGAATGTTGTCAGGAAAAACGTCTGCATATTGATCCACCACTACAGGAAAACTAGGACTCTGCACATCAACTGTTCCTAGGATGAGGCTAGCCAACTGATGAGTGATCGGTTATCCTCTCCTCTACATGAGTCCATCCTACGCTGTAAAGGCTCCCTTCTCACCGGTGAAGGTGACCCTGCTCCCATCAGTGCGAACACATCGCAACTTGCGCCTAATACAGTCGATCTGAGCATAGACTGTAGATAACCAATCCATGCCCAAGATGACGTTGTAAGCCTCGACGCCACTACAAGAAGATCCCAGACGAAACCCTCACCTCCTAGAGTAAGCTCACGCTGCTAGAACCAGTGCGTAATCATTGAGTCTTCTTCCGTAGGAGTCTCTAGCCATAAAGATCGAGCCAATGACTCCATCAGAATCTCCGAGCTCCGAAAAAGGGCAATAACAATGAAATAATGACTCACCCCTGTGTCTATAATAACTGAAGCAAGGTTAGAGTAGACACAGATAGTACCTCGATTCATCTCTAGCGTGCCGTGGTCGTAGGCCTCCGCCTCCTGATGCTGAGCCTGCCTCTGCCCGCCAGCTCCCTGTGGTCGGGGTGGACCTCCGGGTGGTGGTGGTGGTAAAGCCTCAAAGCGTCGCCCACCACCTGGTGCTCGTCCAGCTCCTCTTCCTCATCCACCTGCTCTCCACAGACCACCATGGTCGACCCTATGCCTCTTCCTGAGTGGCCCCTCAACTGTCTGCTACTCCTCTGCATGGCGGGTTGGGCAGTCACAAGCCATGTGGCCCTGCCCGCCGCATGCGTAGCATTGTCTGCTCCTCAGAAGGCTGGCTCTGCACCGTGTGCCCCGCACCTCTGAGTCAGTGTCCTGAGGCCGTCTGCCTGATGGTCGGGTCCACCTGGACCCCTGTGACATCTGTCGACTTCCAGATGCAGACGACTCAGCTACATGTCGCCCTACGGTAGGTCTCGCTGCTAGTGTAGGCTCAGCAAGAAAGATCTCTATATGAAGGGCTCGCTCCAGTACTCCTTCCTACGTCGGAATGCTGAGGGAGATCATAGATGCCCTGATCTCATGCCTCAGTCCCTACTCGAATGTCCGGGCCCAGAAGAATGGGTCTCGTACCATGTCCTTCGAATAGCGTGAGAGATCAGAATATCTCGTCGTGTACTGGGCTACTGTCATGCTGCCCTACCATAGCTATAATAGCTCCTCAATTCGCACCGCTCAGAGGGTGACTAGGATAAACTCTGAGTGGAAGAGGCTCTCAAAGTCCGTCCATAGAAGAGATGCCTCGTCGTGCACTTGGAGCATCAAGCTCCTCCATCTGCCTCCTACCGCGTGCAGTAGGCTTGCTGCAGGGATCACCAGGAGGTCAGTTGGTGTCCCCACTAACCTGAAAACTCGAACTATAGCCTCTAGCCAATCCTCGGCTGGCTGAGGGTCTGTCTCCCCACGGAACCTGGGCGGTCTCTGACACTGAAACTCGTGCAGTGCACTAAGGCGACATTCACTCTCAGCGGCTGGGATTGGTGGCATAGGTGGCTCAGCGGGAAGAGGTACCGCTGGTGCCTCCGCTGTAAAAGGGTCATGCACCGAGGCCTTGTCACTCGGTGGGCTGTCGTCTCGCACAAAGCTCGGAACCCTAGATGGCTACCGTCATGGGGCCATCCTGAAAAGAAACAGGTGTGACACGGTCAAAACAGAATACTTGGTGTGGTGACAGAAATTAATCACAAAGAAAACGTTTGAAACAAACATGCAATCAATGTTTTCGTGCACTGAGTCGGAAATCAGAAGTCAGGGTCCTGGTGTGCGGATACGCCAACCGCCACACAAACACTGGACTCCCTGTACTAATAACCACGCTCAATAACCTTATCACTTTTTCTTCAAATAAAATAAATATCAAATTCATGAGTTCTGCAGTAGAACCGAACTCCTTTGATACAAATTTGTCACGACCCTTCCTCGGGACCTGTGTCGTTACTACCCCAAGCCCGCCTTCCATAGGCCAGGGGCTGGCGACTATCACCAAAGGCGTAAATCCCGATAAAAAGGGAAGGCATTGCCTTTATAAAGTAAACAAACACCAGAGAGTAAACAAGCTAAAGTAAACACTATGGTAAACTGGGTACACCTGTAAGTGCTGGAAAGTAAATGGGCCAGAATACAAACCCAACTCATGTTATGTACAACAGAACAGAAAGTACAACAACTGAAAAGTAAATCAGCAATGTCGAGGCGTCCACTGGAAATCTCACCTGAAGGGTGGGTACAGATAGACTCCTCTTCAGCTCCTCCGGTCCAGCCATCTAATCAATGTACGCCCCGCCCAGTGGTCTGCCTCCAGGTACTGACTTGCTCCAGAAGCCTCAACCACGATCAGCGCTGTCCGTCGTCTGCATCCAACACAACGTAGTGCGGGCATATCCCATGTAGGGGTGAGTATACGCTACTCAGTAGGGACCCTGAGACCCCCGAAGGTCTCCCAGAATCCAAAAAGGATAATCCACAAAGGAAAGATACAATCATGAAATAAAAACCAACTCTAATTAGGTATATGCCCATACATATACCTAAGTCATCAATTCCAGTTTGGCTCTGACATCTGAGCCCAACTTCGATCTAGTCCACAAAGGATAGCACAAACAATCCACACAAGATAACACAATCCAATCCACTTAGGATAGAAAGTCAATCATATCCAAGATAATGATTGAAAGTCAAGACTCAGCTCACACATGTATACTTCTTCGTACGATGATAGAGATGATCAGATGTAGCCACTGATTCATCTAAGCTGTCGGACCCACGTAGTATACAAGACCAGCTAAGCTGTCAGGGAAACAAAGGATAAAATACCAGCTAATCTGCTAGACCCACGTAGGATACAAGTACAGAGTCAAATACTACCGGACCCACGTAGGATACAAGAACAGTAGTAATGCCGGACCCATGTAGGATACAAGAACAGTAGTCATCACTGTCGAACCCACAGAGAATTTCAGTACAATCTTCATCATTGTCGAACCCATAGAGGATCCTAGTACATTCGTCGTCACTTCCGAACCCATAGAGGATTTTAGTGCAGTCATTGTCACTGCCGAACCCACGGAGGATTTCAGTGCAGTCATCGTCGCAATCGCAACCAGCTCTAGGGTTCCCGCACACATCATGCTCGTTTCTGGGAGGGTCCACTCCACGAGCCAAGGGATTGATACATAAACTGACATGTAGTCCGGAGTTGATGTATCCCAAATTTCTGTCTCGTCGATAGGAACTCAACACGATAGATGGCGCGTTAATCGGACGCCCGGTCTGAGAGTTATTGGCCTTTTCGTTCCAGGGGCCAAGTTGGTTTTAGGTCAAAACCTACCCGACCGTACTCCAACTACGTCCAAACCTCGAGCGGGGTAAGCCAAAACGTCCATCTCACTAAGATGAATCCAACAAAGTCGACAGCATGCCAATCGGACGTTCAGATCTCATGTTATAAGCGTGTCTGCTGCGAGGGCCTGGTTGGTTTCGTGTTCGAACCAACGCGGTCATACCCAACGTTCTCTGAAACCTTGAGTGTAATATACTGAAACAACAGTCTTGATCAAAGGATCACATAGAAACTCATGGTGCATCGATCAGAGGTCTATTTCCCATGTTACATGAATTTAAACGAACCTGCCGAGTTTTAGGGGATTTTGGGCTCAGACCGACCCGGCCCGAGACCCCCCTAGGTCACCCCGAACTGGGTCAACCTAAACCGGGTCCGGGTCCGGCCCAAAAGGACGTGGCCCGGCCCGGAGCGGCCAGTCTGGCCCAGCGCAGATGGTCCCGACCGGCTTGGGCACCGTGCGCCATGTGAGCGCGGAAGGGGGGGAACCGCCACCCCCTTCAGACCGACGGCGGACCCACAGGGGGTTCACCCATCTGTGCTGACCAGGGGTCAAACCCCCAGTCTTTCCAGATCTGGATGGCTGTAATGACCGACCATTTCACCATGCGGGACCGGTTGGTCCCTCCCTCTATGAGCCGGCGGCCGGCGGTTGTGGCCTCCGCTTTCTACTCTGCCGCGGACAACGACCGCGGCCTGGGTCCGACCGGCGTGGCGCGACGGCGCTGCTCCCATCCGCCGCAGCCTGACTCTGGCCGCGGATTCTTTCGGCCACAACGACACGGAACAATGACGCAACGCTCCTTAGCCACGTTCCTCCTTGTTCCCGCGTGGTGCCATTACACCGCGATGCCTTTGTTCAAACCGCAACAAGTACAACATCAAAGGGCAAGTGGGGAGGATCGGCTGTGTTCGTGCGGTCCGACCATCTTCCGTTAAAAAAAATTCAATAAGTGGCTCAAAATAAACAACGTTGATAAGCAATCACACATTTAATCCATTAAATTTGAACTCAAACCCCTACCTTGAATAAGTCATCGAACGAGGAACGTTGTGGGAAAAATACATCGCCAAAGACGGCGTCGCTGAACGAGGCTCCGTAAGCGTCGTCGGTGTTTGCCCAATGAAGTATGGGGCATTTCGTCATTCTACGAAGAAGGTGTCTCTCACTGGTTTCGGAGGGGAGTGGAGATGGTACGACGATCTCCCCTTGTGGTGACAGTGTTCTTTGTCGTAGACTCTGTGTTCTTCGCGTTCTTCGACAAGGAAGAAGATGTTCTTCAGAGTGCAAGAGTTCTCTTATTTGTTCCACACAATGAATCCTCCATCAATAAAATAAGACCTTTTCTTATTTTATTCACACACACACATGCCAACATTATTTTGAAAATCAAATTGAATTCACCAATTAATTATCGTGTGTTGTCCAATTAATGAGGCATTTTATTGGCCTGTAAATTAATGTGGAGGAGTTACGAAATAATTTCTAAAGGGGAAATAAATGGGGTGTTGGGGAAAATTTGAAGGTGGTGGGGGCTCGTGTGGGCCCCACCCCAACTTCCTTGCAACTTCCTTTTCCACAACGCTAAACCATAGGTAAATAAATAAAAATAAATTGTAAACAATTTTATTTTTATTCCACACATTTTTAACATCTCCTCCCAAGCAAACGCACCTCTAGGAAAAGTATTCCTATGTAATTACCGGCGCTGCGGTTTCATCGATGGCCTCATATTTTGATTCCGAACACTGGTTCAAAAGATAGGAAAACCCGCTCGTTCGCTTACTGAACATACCCGATCTAAGCTTCAGAAAAATATTACGGGCACACCGGGCCTCGGAATTAGGTGCTGTCAGAAACATCACACTCAAAAAATTCCAATGAAAGTAAGAAAAAAAAATTTCTTGAAATTTATGGGAGTTTACATGATACGATCAATGCCTTATAGAAATAAGTAGAGGAAGGTCACAAGGAGAAAAAGAAGCTAAAAACCAGTGTGATGAATTTGATACCCAAGGAAAAAGGGAAAATAAATCTGATCTTTTGTTGTATTTTCTTTCCTTATACAAATTCTTCCAATCTTATTGAAAATTGTGGTTGCTTGTTTTTTTTATGTTTGTACTAATTTTTTTGGTGCCATATAATTTTTCCATTCCCTCGAACTCTTTTGAATATCACAATGTGTAAGAAGGAAAAATAATTCTAAGGGGGAGAATGAAAAAGTATTCTAAGTATTGAAAAAATATCCCTAAGTAAGGGGTAGTTTATCTAAGGTGGAGTTTTCTTTACAGAGATTTCCATACTCAAGAAATTGAAAAATCTCATTCCAAAAATCTAAAATATAATCCATAGTGTTCCAATTCTTAAGGGAATGTTAGTCATATTCACTTTTTCCAATGTGAAAAAAGAGATAATATTTTTTTCAATGTTTAGAAAAACATTTTCTAAGTCCTTATATTCTTTTCCATAAGGATGTTTGTGCTTTCCAAAAAGGGGAATATTGTTAAGTCAATAAGGTTTTCCTTATGAATTTTCCAATCCATCATACCTAGGGGAGATTTTTGAGTCATTAAGGTTTCCTAATGACATTACAATTCCTTCTTGTTTTGAAAATCACAAACACCTTATCTCAAGGAAAATCCCTTTTTACCCTGTTTTTTTCTTCTATAAGGAAAAATTTACTTCCCCAAAGAAATATATCCTTACATTTTTTTTATTGTTAATATTTTATTTTTTCTAAGTGTATAATTTGGTTTGTAACCAAAACCTCAAAATCCTATAATTACCTAGATATGAAGCATTCTATTTTAGGATCCGAATTCTCAGAATTCTGGTTACGATCTCATCTGAGTTCTGACTCTGAATTCTGATTACAAATTCTAGTTACAAACTCTTTTTAGTTATGTTTATGAATTGTGAATATGAATTCTGGTTACAAAATCTCTTGATTTCTGACTCCGAATTCTGAATACAAATTCTGGTTATGAACTCTTCATAGTTCTGACTCTGATTTCTCAAAATTCTAATTACAGACTCTTCCACGTTCGGACTCCGAGTTCTCTGAATTCAGACTCTAAACTCCCAAGAGTTCTATCTCCGAATTCTCATGAACTATGACTGAAAACTTTGTGAGTTCTAGTTCCAAATTCTTGTGAATATCTATTCCAAATTTCCATGAAATTCAGACTCCAAAATTCTATTTAGTTCATGTTCTGAATTCCTAGAAAACAGAATCCAAATATCTTTATTTTATAGACTCTGAATTCATTTTTGGATAGACTCCGAAATTTCATTTTCATTCATTCCGAATATTGGTTTTTAGTTGTGTAACCACATTTGTTCATACACTTGTTTTGTTATAAAATGATTTCGTTCTTTTAGTTACTAACTAACCATTGTTTGAGTGACACGTGTACAGATCTCTCCTTAATTCAAGGAAACATATGACCGTCGGAGGAGGGAGCTGACCGTTGAAGCCATGCCTATAAATATGGGCTCATTTGAAAGTGATCATATCTTTTATTAGTTGTTCTATGACTATAGAGATTACATGCTATTGAATTAATTTCTATAGAAAGACTCTCATGCTATGTGTGTACCGAACATCTATTGTAGATATTCTTCATGCAACTCCGATTGTTCTTGTGTACAATCGAGGTCTTCCAGGGATAGGTAGATAGAGCTGCTGATTACCTTGATGTTGAGGGCTTCAATGCTGAAGAAGAAAGAGGTGCCGACTACCTTGATGTTGAGGGCTTGGGGGTATATCAATACAGACTTTGATCATTTTATTGAGGGCTTACCCTGGTGTGGGTAAGACACCCTTTCTTGAAAGTATAAATCTGGGGACCTTTATCCAAGGTTTTTGGATACCCTCATCTTTGGGTTAAAAGATTTACTACTTGTTACATGTTTTGTTATAATGTTTCTGCAGCATTTTTATTGTTGAAAAATGTATAACTTTATTATACTCTATTATACTTGTACTAGGATTTATTTAGATTCTATATTCTTTAATGTAGAATATTTATCATTGTAAACATTCAATAAGTTTCATTTTCTGGAACCATATTTCTAGATTCAAATTCTTGGAATCATATTTCTGGAATCAAGCATGTGTGTAGAACTAGAGGTTTTGTGAATTAACTTTTTTAACCTTGTTAAATAATATGTTTTTTTCTAACCAACATTAAAAGTTCCTAAAGAATTTATTATGTGTACAATTAAACCCCTCTTGTATTTTGAGCATCATTAGATACTCCATATATTTTCTCTATTATTTCGATCATGTATTTGGTAATATAGAGTATATCATACTCACATACCATTTCAACAATAATAATCGACATTTATTGGTCCTTGTCATATAACCTCAAAATGAATGACTATTCCCATTATGTTCCCCCAGAAAATGTGGGGTTTTATTAATTTCAAAAGGATATATAGTATTAATGTTTCATGGGACTAATCCAAAGAACATAAACATGTATAGCCTATTTGGATGGTTTTATACTCTGGGGAACCTATATTTAAATCGTAAAACTGAAGCATCAATAATAAATATAATAGATATAGAGAATATATTATATATAAATAATTGTTTTCTTCAACATATTATATTGTCTAAGCACCAAAATTGGGGTAAAGAGTGTGTATAAGGCCCCAGCCTTAAGCCTTACTTAATCTTGAGTTATTACAAGATTGCACATTGAGGATCTTTTTGGGTTTAGAGTTTTAGAGAATTAGATCATAAAACTTGAATTACATTCCACATATAAACAAAGTGGTTACATAAAGATAGTATTATTCATTCCCATCAATGGAAACATATTTAAAATAAAACATGGATTCTTTCTTGACACTTCCTTGACACTATCATCATATCATGTACCTTTCCCTTGACCTGTGAAAAACATTTCAAAAAAACTTGGGATGAGCATAAAAAGCTTAGTAAGGGATATAAAAATATGGAAAGGAAACATGGGTACATATATACATAAGAATGAAATCATAATTTACCCATAAAAATAAGCACATTAACATATCTTATCAAATCATGAATAAATCATAGAAATCAGAAGACATAAAGGTAACTTGAGGCATTCATAACATTCTTACGTAGGGAGTAACGCTCTTAGTTATGTTTGGAATAAACATCACAGTATATTCCCTAAATCTCTTCGTAGAAACCTTAACGTTTCACTCCTTCACGTTACCCAAGGTATTGGAGAGCTATATCGGTCTCACCCGCCCTTAGTCTATCACGGAACCACCCATCTTCATAATAATTCCCAAGAACCTCAACATAATCGTATCACATAAAACATGCATAAAGGAAACATAACATTTCCACATTTCAATCACAAGATATCAATACAACACATTGATATAAAAACATTATGAAAACCCTTTTCAATACCAAAATAAAAGAAAAGTAAAACATGGTATTTATTTTTCTTTTAAAAGGAAGTATGGCTTGTAGAGGAAGCCGAAACTCAAATAATGGTCACGGCGGCAGAGAAGTCATTGTCACCGCATACGTACGACAAAAACATTTAGTTTTGTCAATTAGTAAACGCTGCGTATAAAAAAGATTCATTTTGAATAAACGTAAAATTCAAAGGGGTTTATACACCGTATAAAAGACGGTTGTGTATAAAACAAAATATGCCTCAATGAAAGGAGAGTGAGACGAAGTCCCATACCTCGGGCCCGACATGACTCGATCGTTCTTTAATGTCCTGAATAATAAACTTGAGTTAATTTGTACTTGATTAAGAACCTTTTTCAAGTTCATTATTCCTTTTATATCACTTATTTCCATGTCATGAACACTATGTAATTATTTAAGTTAATAACGGTCGTTTTAACGATCATTGGTACTTGAGTCAAAAATAAACACTTTATAATTACAAGTTGTTCATGTATCCATTATATCCAGAATTATAATCATTATGTATATATCATATATATCTAGTATATACATGCATTTATAATATTACATAATCATTTAGAGGTAAGAAATGAAATGCACCGTTCATGGAGACGGTAATCCGTACGTACGCATGAAGGCTACTTTCATTTCTATTTCGCATTTTATAGAATGGAATCATAATGATATAAAGGAATATTATAATTCCAGTATAATATAATATATAATATCATAGTTCCATCCTTTATACATCCCATATATGGTATTTAACGAATCAAATCACTTTGAGGGGGCGGTAGTCCGCACTTCCTTAAATGAAGATATCACGTTTACCCATAATGGAAACCATAAAGGTATGCCCAAAATGAAAAATACAGAAGCTTAAGAAAAACATAAACATATTAAATATCATATATAAATATAGTTACATCTTAATGTCCACCTTTGTTGGTGTTAAAAGAATGTTGATCAATCATCATTTCGGGAGGCATAAATTCACCATCCACGGAAACAGTATGTCCTTTAACCATTAGATGTAGGTGTGTGTAAGTGTAGCTTGAATACTTCTTATAACAACATCCTAGTATATTTAGGATACTGGAGTTGTTACAAAAGAAAAGAATAAAAAGAGTTTATGGGGATGGAGAAGCAAAATAAAACAAAAGGACTCAAGTGAAAAACATTACCTTAAAATCGGGTAACTCCCTTTGGTTTGAGCTCAAAGGCTTCCTTGGGAAGACTTCTGCCCAAAGTGAGGCTTCAAAGAGTAAGATAGGGATGTGGAGAGACAAAATGGGTAGGGGTTGGTCGACCTAAAGGCTTTGGGATTCTGGGTAAGGAGGTAGAGATGGGGGCCTTTTATAAGAGGAGAGGAGGGGCACTCTTGGAAAGTAAAGAAAAGTCACTTTATTTTAAAATGGTATTCGGATTTAAGAGGTCTCACATTGATATAATTCGAGGTTAAGGTGATAAGGGTTCGAAATCCACTCATCCAATAGGTTTTGGACATGTTTAGGTCTTAGATATTACATTATCTATCCATTTTATTTAAATCGTTAAATAATGAGGTCATCACTGCATCATCATGATTTCATAAATAATTTAATTTATACAATGTCTAAAAATTATAGAAAAAATACTATAATGTCGGAAATCTTCTTATCTTTCCAATTAATATTTATAATAAAAAATATGACTTGTATAACCCCATGTAAAAATTGTTTTAGTAAAAAATCTCTTATTTGTGTCATTTTTACTTTAACATTAAATAAAAAGTTATTTATGTCATTTCCCAATCAAAGTGGCTCCATGGGGTCCCCAAGTTTACACATGGATTTTCTTGGTCGGCCATGACACATCCAATGAGGGTAGGACATGTGTCAAGCTCATCTCATATTGTTAAAACATTATTTTTACCTTAAACTACACTAATTACCACTAATCGTGATTAAGAACTTAAAAGTTACTATTCACCAAAAAATTATTTTAATCTCATTGAACCACATTTTACTTCTTAATGAAAACCATGTATGTCGGATTTTTGAAAATCAAATCACAAAAGTGGAAAAGTTTCATTTAAACGAAAAATCAGTTTCTTTAACTACCACTTAGTGGTTTCACTATTCATCAAAAATTAACGTTTTTCAGAAAGATACCAAAACTACACCCTAAGATATATTTGATATTCAGAATTCGAAAATGATTTCTATTTTACAAAAATCAAAATATGTAAGTTGTATTAATTAATTTAATAACTAATTCCCGCTGTCAGGACAAATAGCGTGTTTTTATGAAACAATAAGTATCAACAGATTGACACTAGTTTAAGTCCAATTTCAAAGTGAAATTGATTCCAATGACCACCATTGGATAAAATGGTAAAAATATATTTTAATTTAACTTCAAAACCAATTCAAAAGATAATATAATCATATAATTAAATTATATGAAAATGATGTTTTAATGTAAAATGCAGTATTTTTCACTATTCATTATAAATGAACATTGTCAGAAAAATACCAAAAATTTATCCAATGTAAATTTCAATGTCCCAATCATAAAGAATAAGTTTATTTTGACAAAAACCGCTTATAAAATTTTCAAATGATAGATTTATAAATGGTTTTCCATCAAAAGGCAGTAAAATAATCTTTTAAAAATATTAGTGTATTCCATGCTTAAGATTGGATTTATTTTCATTTTATCCCTCTAAAACACTATCTTAATCATTAATATACATAGATAAAAATATCTATTATTCATTACTTACTTGAGATGTTACATCCTTCCCCCCTTTAGAAAATTGCATCCCCGCAATTTATTTACTTATCGAATAAATGGGGGTACTTATCCCTCATTGCATTTTCAGATTCCCATCTTACCTCTAACATCATGTGGTTTTTCCACAAAACCTTTAACTGATTAATCACCTTATTTCATAACACTTGCTCTCTGTGGTCAAGAATCTAGACCGGTTGTTCCTCATAAGATAGGTTCTATTCTAGCTGAACTACCTCTGGACTCAAAACTTGAGATGGATCTGGCATATACTTTCTCAACATCGAAACGTGAAAAACATTGTGTACCTGAGATAAACTCGGAGGTAAAGCCACTCGGTAAAAAACAGATCCAACTCTCTCCAGAATTTCATATGGTCCAATGAACCTTGGTCTCAGCTTTCCATTCTTACCAAATCGCATCACACTTTTCCATGGTGATACTTTGAGAAAAACATGATCACCTACCTCAAAAGAGAGATCCTTCCTCTTATTGTCCGCATAACTCTTCTACCTACTCTGAGCTGTTCTCATGTGTTTCTGTATCAGCTGAACATTTTCTGCCAACTCTCCTACCAATTCGGTTCCCATCAACTTCCTTTCACCCACTTCATCCCAGAAATCTGGAGTTCGACACCGCTTCCCATATAATGCCTGAAATGGTGCCATCTGTATACTAGAATGAAAATTGTTATTATATGAAAATTCAACCAAAGAAATATGTTGGTCCCAACTTTCCTGATAATCCATCGAACAAGCTCGTAGAATATCCTCCAAGGTCAGAATTTTTCGTTCTGACTTCCCATCTAATTGAGGATGAAAAGATGTACTAAAATTTAATTCAGTACCCAACGACTTCTAAAGGCCTTTCGAAAAGTTAGAAGTGAACCTGGGATCACGATCAGATACAATGGAGAGAGGAACTCCATGTAACCTTACTATCTCTTTAAGATACAAACGGGAAAGTTGATCTAGGGAAAAAGTATCTCGTATAGCATGGAAATGAGAAGATTTAGTCAAGCGATCAACAATAACCCAGATTGCATTATTACCTCGAGATGTCTTCAGTAATCCCACAGCAAAGTCAATGGATATATTCTCCCATTTCCACTCTAGCACTGGTAAAGGTTGAATCATCCCTTTCGTTAACTGCCACTCTGCTTTAACCTGTTGACATGTCAAACACTTCACAGTAAAATTAGAAATATCTCTTTTCATTCCATCCCACTAGTAATACTCCCGCATATCTCTGTACATCGTAGTACTTCCAGGATGAACTGAAAACGGAAAACTATGAGCTTCACATAACAACTCTCTCTTCAACTGTGAATCAAAAGGCACACACAATCTCTTCCCAAATCTCAAAACACAATCATTATCAATGTTGAATTCCAGAAACTTACCATTCTGAACCAGCTCTACCTTTTTCTGCAACTCACAGCCTTGCTTCTGTGGTTGCTTGACTCTATCTGATAGAGATGATCTCACTGATACCTGAAACAAAATAGAAGAACATCATGCGCCAAAAACTTCTATTCCAAAGTTCATCCAATCCTTAACCAAAGGGTCACGTTCCAAAGGCAACATTGTTAATGAAGCATTACTTTTTCGACTCAAAGCATCAGCCACTTTATTTGCTTTTCCCAGATGGTAATGAATTGTACAATCATAATCCTTGATTAATTCCAGCCATCTCCTCTATCTCATGTTTAACTCTTTCTGAGTGAATATATACTTTAAACTTTTGTGATCAGTATATATTTCACACTTTACTCCATAAAAATGATGTCTCTAAATTTTTAAAGCGAAAACAACAGTAGCTAATTCCAAATCATGTATAGGGTAATTTACCTCATGATTTTTCAACTGTCGTGAAGCATAAGAAATTACATGATCATTCTGCATTAAGACGGATCCAAGTCCTTTCAATGAAGCATCACTATATATAACAAACTCCCCATTCATGGAAGGTAGTGCCAAAACTGGAGCATTCACCAATCTTCTTTTCAATTCCTAAAAAAAAATCATCACATTATTTTGTCCAGAAAAAATTAACACCCTTCCGAGTTAGCTTAGTCATTGGACTAGATAACCGTGAAAAATTTCTAAAAAAATTTCAGTAATAGCTGGCCAAACCAAAGAATATATGAATCTCAGTTACATTTGTGGGTCTTGGCCAGTCTTCCACAACTTTTGTTTTTGCAGGATCAACAGTTATCCCATCTTAAGAAACAATGTGACCAAGGAAAGAAATTTGTTGCAACCAAAACTCACACTTTCTGAATTTCCCATACAATTTCTTTTCTTTTATGGTTTGCAAGATAACCCTTAAATGTATTTCATGTTCTTCTTTAATTTTAGAAAACACCAAAATATCATCAATGAAAACCACCACAAACTTATCCAAGAACTCATTGAAAATTATATTCATTAAGTCCATGAATATAGCAGGTGCATTGGTTAGCCCAAAAGGCATTACTACAAATTCATAATGGCCATATCTTGTACGGAAAGTGGTCTTCGGAACATTTGATTCCTTTACCTTCTGCTGATGGTACCCCGATCTCAAGTCAATCTTTGAAAAATACTGAGCTCCCTGGAGCTGATCAAACAAATCATCGATATGAGGCAAAGGATATTTTTTCTTAACAGTGATGTTATTCAAGGCTCAATAATCAATGAAAAGTCTCATTGAACCATCATTCTTTTTAACAAATAAAACAGGAGCACCCCATGGTGATGTGCTAGGTCGAATGAAACATTTCTCTAATAAATCATGAAATTGCTCCTTCAACTCTAAAAGTTCAATTTGAGACATTCGATAAGGGGGTTTTGAAATTGGCTTAGCATCAGGAACTAAGTCAACAGTAAACTCAACTTCACGATCTGGTATTATTCCAGGCAACTCATCAGGAAAAACATCAGGGTACTCATTTACCACTGGCACATCATTAATCTGAATAGTTCCTTTATTTTCAACGATGTGTGCAAGGTAACATTCATTTCCATATTTTACAAGTTTCTCGGCCTCTTGATATGTTATCAATAGTAAGGGTTCATTATTGTACACAAACTGAAAGTCTTTCTGAAAAGAAACTTCATTAGCTCTACAGTCAATCTTAGCATGGTAAATAGAGAGCCAATCCATACCCAGGATAACATCAAACTCTACTAGAGGTAGAACAATAAGGTTTGAAAGTAGGTTCTTTCTACAGGTAAGGATAGGAAGATTCTTATAAATTCTTTTGTCCTCAACATTTCTCCTAGGTGTTTTTACCAAAAGTTCAGGAGTCATTTCATGATATGGTATTCCCATTTTACTAGAAATGTTTTCAGAGATGAAAGAATGTGTAGACCCCGAATCAAACAACACACTGGAATAATCTGAAAAAACAAACAATGTACCTGATACAACTTCATTTGATGGCCTAACATCTGCTGAAGTAGTTTCAAAGGATTTCACCACCCCTTTCTGCTTGTAGTCTAACTTCTTCCCATCACTCAATCTCTTTGTCGGACACTCGTTTGCATAGTGACCCATCTCATTGCACTTATAACATTTCAGTAACTGTAAATCAAATTTGGTCTTACCTTCACCTTGATCCTTTTCAGTGCAATCACGAGCCTTATGTCCCATCTTACCACATCGGTAGCACTTTCCAGAATTCAGAAGACATTCCCCATCATTCCTTTTGCAACATTTATCAAAAACTGGAAACTTAGATTTCTTACCATCAGACTTTTTTGAAGAATTCTTACCTTTCTCCTGCCACCTCGGTCTCTTCTTCTGTTGGTTGTTATAGAACACTTGATCATCGGAAAACACCATTTCCACCTTCTAAGCACATTGAATAAGCTTTTCATAACTTTCAAACTCACGAGAAGCTAATTCCCTTTGATATTTTGGCTTTAATCCCGAGTAAAAACCATTGATTTTACTATCAAGGTCTCGGATAAAATTTGGAGCATACCTTGCCAATCGAGTGAAACTTTCATTATAAGTAGCCACTGAGTCTTCCTCTTGCCTCAATTCCAAGAATTTGTTTTCCATCCTAAGTCGAACAGCCTTAGGAAAATACTTTTCAAGAAACATAACTTTGAAGTCATCCCAGTCAAGAGAATCGATCTCATCGGCGTCCCAGATATTTTTAACCATAGACCATCACTGATCTGCCTCACCCTCCAGATGGTAAATATCAAGACTAACCTTTTGATTGTCTGAACACCCCATGGCATCAAAAATATTCTCTAGTTCTTTAATCCACCCTTCAGCAAACACATGGTCAGATGATCCTCTGAATGATGGGGGATGTTGCCTTATAAAATGTTCCACCACTGACATGTTCCTCTGCGGTTGATCTGGCTGATCTCGTGCATGGATACCACCACCATTTATCGCTTGAGTCAACTGCGCCATTACTGCAACAAACTGTTCAGTTCCAATTCCGACCATATCAGTATGCTGATTGAGAATGTTATTTCCTTCTGTATTCCTTCCTAGCACTGCTTCCCTGTTTCCTCTGCGGAAAACCATTCTTAACAAACATTTCTTAGATGAAGCAACATGGTAATCTTCAAATACTATATCACTTCAATTTTACCATAAAAAATATATTTTTAGATAAGAATTTAATATAATTCTGACTCCTAAAGTTATCTAATCCGACCTCTGATACCAACCATAAGGACCCAGCCTTAAACCTTACTTAATCTTGAGTTATTACAAGATTACACGTTGAGGATCTTTTCGGGTTTAATGTTTTAGATAATTAGAACCTAAAACATGAATTACATTCCACATATAAACAAATTGGTTACATAAAGATAGTATTCTTCATTCCCATCAATGAAAACATATTTAAAATAAAACATGGATTCTTTCTTGACACTTCCTTGACACTATCATCATCTCATGATCCTTTCCCTTGACCTGTGAAAAACAATTCAAAAAAACTTGGGATGAGCATAAAAAGCTCAGTAAGGGATATAAAAATATGGAAAGGAAACATGGGTACATATATACATAAGAATGAAATCATACTTTACCCATAAAACATAAGCACTTTAACATATCTCATCAAATAATGAATAAATCATAGAAATCATAATAAATAAAGGTATCTTGAGGCATTCATAACATTCTTACGTAGAGAGTAACCCTCTTGGTTACGTTTGGAATACCCGTCATAGAATATTACTTAAATCTCTTCGGAGAAACCTTAACGTTTCACTCCTTCGCGTTACCCAATGCATTGGAGAGCTATATCGGGCTCACCCTCCCTTAGTCTATCACGGAACCACCCGTCTTCATAATAATGCCCAAGAACCTCAACATAATCCTATCACATAAAACATGCATAATAGAAACATAACATTTCCACCTTTCAATCACAAGATATAAATACAACACATTGATATAAAAACATTATGAAAACCATTTTCAATACCAAAATAAAAGAAAAGTAAAACATGGTATTTATTTTTCTTTTAAAAAATGTATGGCTTGTAAAGGAAGCTGAAACTCAAATAATGGTCACGGTGGCGGAGAAGTCTTTGTCGCCACATACATACGACAAAAACATTCCCTTTTTTCGTTAAGTAAACGCTTCGTATAAAAAAGATTCATTTTGAATAAAATTAAAATTCAAAGGGGTTTATACACCGTATAAAAGAAGGTTGTGTATAAAACAAAATATGCCTCAATGAGAGGAGATTGAGACGAAGTCCAATACATCATGTCTGACTTGACTCGATCGTTCTTTAATTTCCGGAATAATAAACTTGAGTTAATTTATATTTTCTTAAGAACCTTTTTCAAGTCCATTATTCCTTTTATATTACTTATTTCCATGTCATGAACACTATGTAATTATTTAAGTTAATAACGGTTGTTTTAACGATCATTGGTACTTGAGTAAAAAATAAACCCTTTATAATTACAAGTTGTTCATGTATCCATTATATCCAGAATTTAAATCATTATTTATATATAATATATATGAATTATATACATGAATTTATAATATCACATAATCATTTAGAGTTAAGAAATGAAATGCACCGTTCATGGAGACGGTAAGCCGTACGTAGGCATGGACGCTACTTTCATTTCTATTTCGCATTATATAGAATGGAATCATAATGATATAAAGGTATATTATAATTCCGGTATAATATCATATATAATATCATAGTTCCATCCTTTATACTTCCCACATATGGTATTTAACGAATCAAATCACTTTGAGGGGGCGGTAGTCCGCACTTCCTTAAATGAAGATATCGCGTTTACCCATAATGGAAACCATAAAGGTATGCCCAAAATGAAAAATACAAAAGCTTAAGGAAAACATAAACATATTATATATCATATATAAATATAGTGACATCTTAATGGCCACCTATGAAGGTGTTAAAAGAATGTTGAACAATCATCGTTTCAGGAGGCATAAATTCACCATCCACGGAAACAGTATGTCCTTTAACCATTAGATGTAGGTGTGTGTAACTGTAGCTCAATTACTTCTAATAACAACATCCTAGTATATTGAGGATTCCAGAGTTTTTACAAAAGAAAATAATAAAAAGAGGTTATGGGGTTGGAGAAGAAAAATAAAACAAAATGACTCAAGTGAAGGCATTACCTTAAAATCGGGTAACTCCCTTTGGTTTGAGCTCAAAGGCTTCCTTGGGAATATTTCTTCCCAAAGTGAGGCTTCAAGGAGTAAGAGAGGGATGTGGAGAGACAAAATGGTCAGGGGTTGGCCGAGCCAATGGCTTTGGGTGTGTGGGTAAGGAGGTAGAGTTGGGGGCCTTTTATAAGAGGAGAGGAGGGGCACTCTTGGAAAGTAATGAAAAGTCACTTTATTTTAAAATTGTATTCGGATTTAAGAGGTCCCACATTAATATAATTCGAGTATAAGGTGATAAGTGTTCGAAATCCAGTCATACAATAGGTTTTTGACATGTGTAGGTCTTAGAAATTACATTATCATTCCATTTTATTTAAATCGTTAAATAATGAGGTCATCGTTGCATCATCATGTTGTCATAAATACTTTAATTTATTTAATGTCTAAAAATTTTAATAAAAAATACTATGATGTAGGAAATCTTTTTAGATTACCAATGACTATTTATAATCAAAAATATGACTTGTATAACCACATTTCAAAATTGTTTTAGTAAAACATCTCTTGTTTGTGTCATTTTTACTTTAACATTAAATAAAAAGTTATTTATGTCAATTACCAACCAAAGTGGCTCCATGGGGTCCCCAAGTTGACCCATGGATTTTCTTGGTCGGCCATGACACATCCAATGAGGGTAGGACATGTTTCAAGCTCATCTCATATTATTAAAACATTATTTTTACCTTAAACTACACTAATTACCACTAATCGCGATTAAGAACTTAAAAGTTACTATTCACCAAAAAATTATTTTAATCTCATTGAACCACATTTTACTTCTTAATGACAACCATGTATGTCGGATTTTTGAAAATAAAATCTTAGAAGTGGAAAAGTTTCATTTAAATGAAAAATCATTTTCTTTAACTACCACTTAGTGGTTTCACTATTCATCAAAAATTGATGTTTTTCAGAAAGATACCAAAACATCACCCTAAGCTATATTTGATATTCCGAATTCAAAAATGATGTATATTTTACAAAATTCAAAAAATGTATGTTGCATTAATTAATTTAATAACTAATTCCCGTTGTCATGACAAATAGCATGTTTTAATGAAACAATAAGTATCAAAAGATTGACACTAGTTTATGTCCAATTTCAAAGTGAAATTGATTCCAATGACCACCATTAGATAAAATGGTAAAAATATATTCTAATTTCACTTCAAAACCAATTCAAAAGATAATCTATCCATATAATTAAATTAAATGAAAAATCAGTTTTAATGTAAAATGCAGTATTTTACACTATTCATTAAAAAATGAACATTGTCAGAAAAATACCAAGAAATTTAACCAATGTAAATTTCAATGTCCCAATCATAAAGAATAAGTTTATTTTGACAAAAATAGCTTATAAAATTGTCAAAAGATAGATTTATAAATGATTTTCCATCAAAAGGCAGTAAAATAATCTTTTAAAAATATTAGTGTATTCTATGCTTATGATTGTATTTATTTTCATTGTAAGCCTCTAAAACACTATCTTAATCATTAATAGACATAGATAAAAATATCTATTATTTATTACTTACTTGGGATTTTACAGTGTGAGACAATGATTTTGGGGGATTCATGTATTTGAAGTAAATATATATTAGATTCCAAGAGTTAAAAGAGTAACCTCAAGAATATTTGATGATTCTGGCCTCACTTCCACTTGAAAAAAAATCAAAATATACGATGTCACAAGTAATGTTACTGTGACAGCCAAACTTCAAAATGTCTATCCACCATGACTAAAATTTATCTTGGAATGATCATGTGATAAGAGTTTACATCTAAAAACTTTCACAATGAATTTGATTTGGTTAAAAAAATGATATGTCCTAAAATTAAATTGTGTTTTTATCCTTCTCTGTTTTTTAATATATTTTTTTAAGATATTATATTATTTAAGATAATGTGTTTTTGAAAAAAAGGAAGGAAAAATATATAATACTTTCAACTAGTAGTCCAAAAGAGATATGAATATCATTTTTGGATTTACACATATTGAAATTAGAAGGTATTGTTGTTGATAATAAATTTAATGGGATATAATTATTTTCCCATGTAATAATAAAATTTGACATCAATGGATCAATATGTGTTTTTTGAATATTGGAGATGGTGACATTTTTTAGAATTGTAACATATTATATCCATAGGATGTATTTTTTTTATTGCTATTCAAGGAAATTTATGATTTGTGTTTTTGGGTCACTACATTCTACATGTCTTATGTTGTATTGTGTATCTTGTTAATGGGGGTTAATGATAAATACGAATATCTAATGAAATCATCCATAATTCACTCATTATTGAAGCTCTAATGAATTATTTACTGACTGATTGTCATTATCATGTTGGGAAGAGAATTACTATATGAGAAGACCTATAAATTTGTGAAGAGGATCTCAAATCATTTTAGTTATACATAAAATCATTCATGGCAACAACATAACTATGTAATTTTAAGAAATTGACTACCTAATTGAAAACTAACTCTAAAACAATGTGTTATATGATGGTTTTATAAAAATTAGATAACAACATAATGATAACTATAATAAAATAATAGATTTATAAGGGTATGAAGATACCTTTGTAAATGTCATACTAAAGATCTATAGTTTATAAATGGAACTATCAAATATAGGTAAGAATAATTGAATGTTGATATCATAGAATATAAAATATTATGAACAAATTAGGGAAATTATTTAGATGTTGACTTCTAATCAACATTTCATCGAATTAAAAATTATAATATTATACAAGAACTATTATTATAGCATCTAAGTATGAAGATAAATCCATAATTAATGAGTTTTTATTTTAACCGAGATCTACCATGTTGATGATGAAATTAAAAAACCAGAGTAAATTTATTATGGAAATAATTAATTTTCTTCTCATTAAAACTCATTGAACATAAAAAATGATTATAATTATAATATTAATACCTATGTGTTCTATATTTGTATGTGAATGAGATAAATCATTTGTATTTGGATCATAAGACATCTAATCGTATTAAATAATTTCAGTACTATTTGACAGAAATTATAATTATTTATATTAATAGATATCATGTTATGTGGATTCATTTCATAATACATTTAATGATATATGGTTTTAACTGAGAATTTGTTGATTTCTATGCCCATAAGATGATGTTCCACATCCGAAACCCATTAATTCAAATAAACATGCATACATGGTTGTTGATATAATGAATGAATTAAAATATTCATTTATTTGTGGTGATTATGAGATCACTATACATTAATATTATAGTCGGAATAAAAATAAATACATTTGGTTATTTGAGAAGATGCTTTATATTTTAATGAGTTTAAATGTGAATATAAATCTTATGTACATTGATGAATTTAAATTAATAGAGGAATTTATACAAAAAGTTAGGTATTTTTAATATTTGAATTATGGTATTATAATTTTGATATTGTGAAAATAATATTTATGATGTTATAATTGTCAATATAAATAGAAACTACATGTGTTGAAGAATATTTTTGAGAAACTATAATAATTATGAGACTAATAATTCTCATAAAAAGATGGGTAATGAGTTTTATGATGGGAGTTTTTGTAACATAAGACGACATCTATTCTTAGGTGATCGATGTTTTTAGAATATTTAGATCACACAAAAACCATAGGGAATTCTTAGGCCAATATTAATAATCATGATTCCTTGATATTGAAAACATTGAATAGATATACTCATCTAGGGAAACTAATCTAGCCTCATTATGATGGATGATCATTCTATGGTGGTTCTAAAGAAAGATGAATCTTGAATGAGGTCATTCTACTCGAGGATCAAAAATAGAGAAGATTTGTAAATAGTGTTTATAAATAATGGTATGTGAATATTGGTGATTTTTATATAGAAATGGATTCTTGTATGGAGATGTGTAATTAGGATATATAAACAATTACATGATGGGAGTTTGAGTTAGGTTTATGAGCAATAAATCTATTATATTAATTTTTGTATGGTGGATAGTCCTTGTGGGATTGGGAAACCAACAAGTAAAGGATTGGGACTTTCTGAAAAAATTGAATTTTTTTGGAGTTATTTTGTCTACCATTATAATCAGGTTATGAAAAGTTTCCCATTAGAGAGTTGATTTATGTTTTTTTGGAATCAAATGATGAATTGACTCCCATAGTTCTTAATATTACCATACAACTAATTTACCACCCTCTTAGTGGTACCTACACAATCAATGAATTCTACCATATTCATTTATATTATAGTAGTGATTTTTAATTTATCAATTAATATACCCTCTTTACGAAGTGATGAAATCTTATCGATCTAGTATCTATATATGAACCTATCACAAATGATCACTTCAAATATTATAAATCTTTGATCAGATACTCTAACCATCATCACTAATAAATATATGAATGGATTGGATAGGAAAAAATGACTCCATCAAGCTGAAGAATAAAATTTCATGAATGAATATAGAGAAAATAAAAAGTTTTTATAGTAGGGATTCAGCACATTAGTAAAATGAAATTCTTAGAGGTATAAAACCTTTCTATAGTATATCATGATAAACTATAAATAATTTTCAGAAATTTAAGAATTAATTAATATAATAGACTACTAAAAACAGTAAAGTCAAATTTATTGATCAATTTTGTTTGATTAAATAAATTTTGATTTTATTGATATACGAAAATAAGAATCCGAAATCACATTGAGTACCTATATTAATATACTATATTAAAATTCTAATGATTCATAAAATTAACGTTTTCCATTGTTTTAGATGTATGGTTATGATAATTCATTATAATACCATCAACAATTAGTTGAATTATTCTCCTACTCATAAAATTAAAATTTTATATACGTGAAATAGTTGAAAATAAATTTTCAAAAAAATTATAATACCCTTTTTGGAGATGTTTTTAAATTTATGGAAATAAATATAAATAATAATCTAATCCTTATATTTAATCATTAACAAAATTACAATTTATATAGTGAGACATCGACGAAATTTTAATTTGTACGACATTTTATTAGTTACTATAAAATCTATAAAACTCAATGGTTATATATTTTTTTTATTGTGCAGAAAATTATTTCTTTTATCTATAATACTTTCATGTGAATGTTGTCATTAAATTTAAAAAATTTATATTCAATAGACATTTTCATACACAATTAAAATATGAATGTATGTGGAATAAAAGTAAAAAAGTGTGTGATTATTTTGGTGAGATAAGATACAACATTATTTAGCTATCCCATATTCCATTTTATAGGTGGAGTGTTATATGATGTTTTTATTCTTACTTGTCCAAAAATATAAAGACTCTCTAAAAATGTGGCATGTTTTATTAATATATTTTTAATTAATACTACACTCAAAATTCTACAATATTATATGATTTTTTATGAAAATTAAATCATGAAGGGTAAAAAACCAAAATTAAAGAATGATTTCAAAAATTGAAAATGTATTTTGAATATTTCAAAATTTATTCCTTTCAATAATATTAAAAATGTAACAAAATTTATATATATAAAAATATGTTCAAACATTTATAATTTATATAATGCAACAAATAACTAATCTCTCATGATTTTAATCTATTAATTTATATTAATCAAATATCATTAGAATATAAAAATTTATTATAAATTTGTAAAAAGACAATTAATTATCTAAAAAAATTAAATAATTATTTTATATACATTGGTGGAACAAAAATTGTTCCTTGTAGTATTTGGGATATATGACTTTAATGTATATAATTATTTTCACCCATCACAGACATTTCATGATCACTTAGTATGTGTGTGGAAAAACATTTGGAAACTTATTTCTTAGCAGGTTTGTAGGTTATACCTATTATATAAATATTAATGATCAAGGTTTCCATTAAAAATATATTTATAAAAAAAATGGATTATTTAAACATATTATAAAATAATTTTAATTAAGAAATTAAAAAAATACCAATCTATGATCTAAGGTATTTCTTAAGTTAGTATAAATACATTGTATGCAGAAAGGAATTATAAGAAATGATTGAATTTTTAACAAATTGAGGCTGTTTAATTTAAATTTACACATAAACAAAAAATCTAGTAGGAACTACACAGATCTTGGACTGGAAATTGGAAAATAAAATTTCAAATCGTTAATGCACACCTAGTAAGTATGTTCCTTTTCAACCAACTTAAATATATTTTAAGTGAATATTACATTATCATGAATGATTTATATAAATATAATAATATTATTATTATTTTTAATTCAAAAGAACTTTATAACCAACAATAATAAATTTTTTTTAATTTATTGATCTATTAATTCATTATTATTAACCCAAATTTATTACCTAGGGAGTCACTAAAAATTTAAAAATAAAATTATTATAAAAATTAAATATTTTTATAAAAATATTGAAGGTAGATTTAGGGTGTAAAAAAAATTTTAACATTGTAAATAATCATTTCAATAGAGTGTTCCATCACTATTTTTTTGTATTATATATGTATGTGTTTATATTGTCACATTATTAGTTAATCTACCTTCTAGTAAATAATTTAAATTTTAGTGGTTGATTATTCATATTATATGTGACACAATATATATTTTAGATTTTATTTTTATATCGATGGAAAATATTTTTATTTATGAAATAAATTATTTAATTAGTCTAGTATCATAAAATATCCCAAGTACCATTTTATTAATTGAATGAAATGATTTATTTAAGTCCTTATGGAGCTTATATATAGTGGAGTGTCATAGGATGATTATTTTTTCATATTTTTTATCAAAGTTTTCATTATTATATTTTCTATTCAATGTCGGTGCATTGTATATTAAAATGTAGAATTTGAAAATCATAGGCCTCCTACTACTAAATATATTTTTGTGTTTTTTCTATTGAATTTGAAAAATTATATCATAATATAAAGTATAACATTTCATATTGAATGACTAAACTATATTTTTTACACAAAATTATATAAGAAATTTCATGAAGATATATATTAATTTATTCAACTAAAATTTGTGTGTGGATGTTTTTAATGAAATGTTTTGTTTTGTGACTTCATCATAATATGGGTATAAAAAATAGAAAATTTATTATATTTCTTTCATGATCACTAAAGCTTTATATTATGGTCATATTTTTTTATTTTCATAAAAACCCTATAGAAACTCTATAAATCCATCTATTTTTGAAAAATAAATAAAATCTATGAATTAAGGACATATTCATCAATAATTAAATACACACCATGTTTTAATATTATACATGTGATTATTTTAGCAGAATATAAAGGAGTATGTAAATCAAAAGTAAAGGGTCAAATTTAGAATAAAAATTTACTACATAGAAACTACTCCATATAGCTTTACATGTTAATAAAATATCATTTTATTATTTCATATACACCCATGCCTGGGATATTAATTGACCATGTTACCCCAAAGCACTCCTTTAATAGGTTATGATTGGGTTGTGAATTCCCAAGGACTAATTTTGACAATTGAGTGAAATAACCAATGAAGAACCTATAAAAAGGATAAAAAAAATTATAAATTCTAAAATATGGAAAAATAATGATTCATTGAAAAATTTATATCCTAAAAAAGAATTTAGGAATTATTTTCTTTCAGTAATATTAAAATTGAATGAATAAAATTGAAAAAATAGGAAATAAATTTGAAAAATGAAATTATACCCAAGAAATAAATAAACCATTGTGGTTCATCAAAAAATCTATAGACATAATATTTTAGTATTTACCAAAATATTTTTGGTATAGACTCCCCAAATCTCCCCCAAAACAATACTAATTCTAGTATATAAAGTCATTATATAGTATATCTGTATAATGAAATGGTGATCCCTCAAATAAGAATTACTAAGTATATATTATGAATATATAATAATAAATGAATTAAAATCATAATATATTCTTCATACATAACTAAGAAAAATAAAATATAGGAAATATAAGTAATATGTCTACTTGTGAACCACTTCACCATGAAACCTCATATGATACTTTACTTGGAATTAAGTCATTATAGAAAACTACCTATCCCCACCCCATCAACCCTCTCATTATTTTTTCATTTCACAAGATCAATAGAAGAATAATAACTAAATAACATGATATATATATATGTTTTTGTGAATATAATATAATAGAAGACTCTAATATATATATATATATAGTCCCATAGAAACTAAATCCTAAAATCTATATCCTCATATTCCCCCAATGCCCAACATCCTATAACCAATACACTATCCTAACCACAACTCTTATAGTTTACATGCATGAAATATATATATATATATATAATCATTATATATCATGTTTACATACAAAAAATCAATCATATCCAATTTAAACTAATCAATGGTTTTGATAGATTGTTTAATATACATTATATTTATTTTATAGTGAAAATTATATGTTACATTACACCCAAAAATGTTGTATCAAGTTGATGTCAACCTAGAGATGGGTACATCCATTAATGAATTTTACTAAAAATATAATTTCTTAAATATCCCACTTTAGTACCTATAATTATTCAACAATAATTTTTGAGTATTACCTATGAGTATTCAATTTAAAATCATAACTACTCCTGAAAACAACAAGGAAACAATGTTAACTAGTTTTCTTGTGTGTATGAAAATCCATGAAAACTATCCCACATCTATATTAAATGAAAGTGTAATATATTCTTGGAGATAATTTTTTAATAAAATATTTCTATCTCATTACTATCAAAATATCATGGTACTCATGATAGTAATCAGGACTCTATCCCCAACTTAGTGTGACACCACTAGGGGGATCCTTATATATGTTATTTTCTAATTTATTCCACAAAATTATCACTATAACATCTTGTCGGTGTTAATATTATAGAAAATCATTTTTTATAAATAAATATTAAAAATAAACATCGAAATAGAGTTACATAAAATTTAGTAGTATATTAATTATTACCTTTAGTATTTTTGAATAATTTTTTTAGAGTACAACACACTATGAACACTTCAATCATGAAATATAGAATAAGGAGTGAGAATATCATAATGTTCATTATCACATGATAATAAATTTTTTAAGCTCAAAATAGATGTTATACCATATCTTTTATTTTTTAAATTAAATCAATATTTGGAGATAAAAATCATTACAATATCAATCTCATATAATATTCTTAGAATCCTATATTTCTAAAATGAGAATAAAAAATCTATTATATGCCTTATTAGTTTACATTAATTATCCCAAATAACTCACAGACAATTAAGTAGCCAATATTGCCCACCAATTTTTAATCATCAGTGTTTCATCCTGATAATCATCCTTGTATTATTATATAGTATCATACCACGAATATATAAGTCATGATACTTATATTCATCTTTGTGGGGTCATATATAATCTCTTATGTGTATCATAGTCCCAAAATAAATTCATTGATATATATAAACGAATAATAATTTAAGAAACTAATTTTATCAATTATAATCGTTATAAAACATCCAAAACACAAAATACATTGTATCATTGTGGTTTATTGGAAAAACAAGTCAAACCAGATCCCTTTGATTTTTCAAATCCCGAGTCACTGAGAATATCAGCTTCTATTATTTTAAAACATGTAAACACACAATTATGAAAAATATATTAGACTAAAAAGTATTACCATTGAAATATACATTAAAAATACATCTAAAATAGAAAAATAATTTATAAAATTTTGATATATTTTGGAAAAATAATTGTTGTGATAAATTATAAATTCAAAATTCAGTAGGTTAATGTGTCCAAATAGAATCAAGGATTATAAGAAATTATAATTAACGTTAAATGAATTATATTGGATCTATCCTAATTAAAATTAAAAACATTATCCAACTTTTATGGGATATTTCCTTACGATACCAACAAATTAAAAGAAAAACCATGACATATATGTGATATATATAAGGCATTATCTTCCCTAAAAATATGTGTAACAACATAGTCAATATTTTAGGTGAATTCTACTTCTTCTAGAAATGATGGAAATGGAATCTAGTAAAACAACATTCTTCGAGATCTAATTTTTTGAAATAATGTTATATTGTGGAAATCGATCTTTATATAGTTACCTTGATTATTTCATTCTATATTCAATCTAGTTATCCATGCCCACATTTTTTATTCAATTTCAGTAGCATTGTAACTTCATGACTTGAGAAAACTCATTAGTAACCTAGAAGGAGCATCAAATTATCCACAATCCTGATTCCCAATATTCCAAAGCTTCCTACATGTAGTGAGGTTCTAAAATATACGTTTTAAATAATTTTACCTCGATATTGTAATCCTTAATAATAAATAAATAAGAATAATACATTAAAATGTATCATAATTTTCATAATCAATACAAATATCATGTGATAACATATATATATATATAATATAGAAATTATTTTATTATAATTCAAAATTAATCACCCACAAATATGATCACATATACAAAACATACAATGTAGTGAAATACACCAGGTATATCTACATAAATCCTCGATCATATCCTCAATATCATCTCTAAGTCTATATCATGATTTCCCAATTTGATGTTCTAATAATACTATTTCCAGAACAATAATATATATATATGTTTTACACATGAACTATAGTTATAATGTTGTGTGTACGAACTACATCTCAATAGGTACTCAATAGGTTCTCTAAATATGCCCCATCAAACATGAGTATGCATTAGGAAAGAAAATGAAATAAAGTAATAATAAACATTGGGATTGACTATGCTGATAAGGATAGAATGATACTTGAATAAATGTGTTAAATCATTATACTATTATCGATTTCATTCCACCACACATTACCCATTAGATTTTATTGGGTGAACTAGGCCACATTTAGATCTGACCATATCTTCCTCAACCTCATTGCTGATTCATGTATGTTCTTCTAACCAATAAAATATTACACCAGATGATGAATTGGTGGTTTCTCATTATGTTACAGCTGGTTCATCTACCTTAGGGATGGCCACACTAAAATTACCCAACCCAATAAAAAATGGATAGGTTCACATATAGCTCTGACCTGAATCCCTGATGTGGGAAGGATTTAGTGAAAGTAAATATTCAGTTCATGTCATTGTATGGTAAGGTACACATCATAATACCCAACTACTACAAACCACTACAGGGTTTGGAGAACAATATAGTACCCAAAAGAACCTCTATAATAATAGGGTTCACATGATATATCAGAAAACACTATCATGGTTGGTATGGGTTCATTGAAGTACAAAATTAAATCCCCTTATAAAAGGATAGAAAAAAATATTGGACCCCGAACACCTTTGAATGTATTTCCTTGATATAAAATCAATCATCTAGTATCCACACAACTTGGAACATTTATGAAATAAATAAACGACATATATCATAGTTCATAATATTAGTATCTTATCCTATATTGCTAATAATGTATTTCCTAACCCTACACAACAACAAGAATATCATTAATTTTCTATCCCCTAGAGATAATCCTCTAAATACCATCCTAATCACACAAAACCATCATGTAGAACTCAAAAACTATCCCATAATTCACATAGTAGACCCAATATGGTAGACCCAAACATGTCTTTGATATGTTCTACCTATCCACATCCATAATCGGCATGGTTTATATAGATCATTTTCAAGACTCATTTTATTCCTCAAGATCTCGGTCCAAACATCATAAAAATCTCACTCATATTCATATCCTGTTAATCAAGGATCATCCTAAAATATCTCCCCAAATAACCATAGATCCACTATTCCATGTTTCAAAATATTTCCATGACCCATGCCCTGGACTCACCCCACTTCTCCCCAAAGAGATATCGCGTCCATCACCGTATATTATCACCTCCCTCAAACACCACATCTTTTCTAGGATAACTCATCCTTCTCAAAACATATTACAATCCCCCAAACCACCATAAAGGGTGATTCCATTATCTTATGTTTGATGTATTCCCATCTCATATAATATTAATATTCCTAACAATCCATATTTTTAGCAATGTGTAATATTTAGAATGATGTTATGGATAAATCAGGTACTCAGAATGTGACTAAAGAACACAACCCATAAGTTTAGATATTTTTTATGTAACATAATTATCAATTAAAACTTATAAAATCCTTTCATTTAACATTAATAAATTCGATATGAATTGAGACACATTAAATAGTTCTATTCTTTGTTTATGAATTGATGCAGGTTATTACTACAGAGTATAGTGGGATATTATTAATTTTATTTATGTTTATGTCTTAATATATATAATATTGAGGCCTGATTGGGTTGATCCTATTCATGAATGAATGTGAACCATTTCTAATTTAATTTTTTAAAGATTAAAATTATATTTTATAATGGTGATTGTGTAATCAATAATCCCATTTTATGGGAATTGTATAGAGAGAATGTTTACATAGTCAAGATCTTATTAGAATTGAATCTTGTGGTGAAAATTTCTTGATGATGGTTTTTTTATTTAATCAGAGGAGATATATATGAGTTTTCTTTTTAGGAAGCATTAGACCAAAAAATAGTGGTTTTATCATAACAATATATGAAAATGGCTAAGGAGATAATTTAAAGAGATTTGATAAATTTCCATGATTATTAATAGATTTTATATAGGTTTTTTCCTATTATATTTGAAACTAATTAATATTTATAAATATATTTAGAAATTAATTTTTTAAAATTTTATCAATTTAATTTATTTCTATTTAAAAAAAAGAGATGCCGTATAAATATCACGGGGCGTCATATGGGGTTGCAAGTATTTATGTATTCATTTTTTATGTAGATATATTATACTTATTTATAATGATGTTCTTTTATCGGTATAGTTTTTAAAAAAATTCATTTTTTCTTTAATTATGTAGTTATGTTTATCTAGATCTGGTGAAAAAAATTTGACTGAAGGTGCCCTTGTAGAGAGGGTTGAGATTGACTAATTGTTACCGAAATGTATGTGTTATTTTATTACAACATTAATATAATTGGAGAGGGCGAGAGTTCACTAATTCATCATTTAGGATATATGATATGTGACACTAAAATATTCTCCCTAATAGAGAATGAATTAACCTCATTCCCGCATGATAGAATTAAAAAATTAAGGAGGGATATTCATGAAATATTTTTTTTAATATTTTACAAAATTATCATTATTATTATTGTATCCAGAATTTTATTGATATAGGATATTTGCACATCCTTTCTATATAATTATAGACAAATGTGGATTTAAAAATTCAAAATTTTATGTAAATATTATAATGGAAGTGTGAAGAGAAGTCATTGTGCATGATTTTTGGTTGTGATAAACATATTTCACTAAGTTCATAAACTAATGTTTATGATGGAAGTTCTATTTAGTTTTATTTTTCCGAAGTAAGGATTTGATAGTGATTTTTTTCTTTAATTATATATATTTTTTAATATTTTATAGTTTTAGTTTTTGAATATGTCTAATGTATATTGAATTTGGTCATTAGTAAATTAATAAAGAACTATAGGTCACACCTTCTAGACATGACACTCAACATGTGTCAATCCATAGACATAATGTTAATTTATTATTCATATATAATTAATATACATAAAATGTTATATTATAACATGAATATAAATTTTAATTTGTGGTCACTATTGATGTAGTTGGGCAAGTGTGGTGAGACCAAAAATTAGAGGTCAATATTGATGAGTATTCATCAGGAGGTTGATCCTAATGTCTCTGAAATAAGTCTTAATTATTTATTTGATAAAAATATATTAATATTTTTCATGAGTTAGTCACAAATGAACATTTATTATAAATTTGAATTATACATATATAATTTTAAGTTGATCTTGAAAAACAACATGAGGAGAGGTAATAAATTATTAAACACAATGATGAGATTATTTTATGTTGTATGGGGTGTCATGGTTAAATTCAGTCATTAACATATTTCACATGGGTCCCACAATATGAATTTATTAGATTGGAGGTGATGGATTCCTATAGAGATGTAGGGTTACATGCATAGAATGAGGTAGAGATTGTATTGTAGACTGTGGTTCCTAGTATAGATGTTCATTTCTATCATTTAAGGGAAATATATGAGGTGACATCAACATAGATATATACAAATAGATATATGGTGATGACGTAATGTCCCATTGATGGTGAAAAAAAATCCTACGTCACTAGTAAATAGTAATATAAGTTATATTCACAATAATTTTTATTAATATTATTATAATATATATTATTTTTATAAGTTATATTCTCAAGATTTAGCTAGTGGACATGATAATGAGTCAATGGGTGATCTGGATGTGGATGAGCCTGATCAATAAGGTAATTTTTTTTAATTTTTTAATATATAATGTTTCATTTCATATAAATTATTGAAATTTTATTATCATTTCAATAGTTTTTTTGGTAATGGAAACCTTGTGTCACACACTATAGTTCCATAATTGAAATATAATATGAGAGCATGGATTTTCTTGAAATGATTGGAAAATAATATTAGATAAATGTTTCAAATATATTAATGATCCTCATGCCAATATGAGTGATAGTTTACTCAGGATGGAACAATAATATTTCTAGATTCTGAAAACATTAAAATATTTTTAAAATGGTTAAATCCTAGTTAATAACCTGGAATTGACATCAAATCATATGAAATTTATATTTTAGTTATTTTGTATTTGAACAAGTATGTGATAGTTCAATTTTATTTTTAGTGTGCTCAAAATGTGTAAATACTTAGTAACTACTGATATCAATGTCATTGAAACGACACACATAAGGAAAAACAATGAAAATGACACCAAATTTATATGAATTCATATGAAAATGGTCAACGATTCATTTTTAGAAAGGTGTATGTGGCATTATAACAATCAAAATTGGAGACTTCTTAGGATGTTTGAAAAGAAATTCTATGTGTTTTAAAACTAAAAAACATTTTTTCGACTTTTACAACTAAGAAATATATATATTTTAAATAAATCATATGAAATATGTATATTTTGTATTATATTTCATTTTTTAAAAGAATAAATTCCATTTAGTTATTAAGAGTGATAGGAATGAATAAATAATTCATTTTTGAAGTAATTAATGTTTATAGAAACATGATATATATGGTTTAAAGAAAAAAGGACCCATGATTATTATAAAATCGTAGAACTCTTATTGATTATTTTATTAATGAAATTTAGGAAATGGATCAACATATTTCAATATTATAGTTTTCTTTAGATTTCTGAAAGAACATTTCAAGTGATTAAAAATTATAATTTTTTAAAATAAAAACATAGAAAACATACTTAAATTCTCTTCTAAATATAGGAAATAGTTATTTGAATTATTTATGATATGTACTAATAGAAAAAATATCATCTTGACACATGGTTTCCTCATTATGACTAAATAAGCAGTTGTAGAGATATTTATGACTTCAAAAACATGTTCTAGCTGTCAAAAGCCAAGAAAATTCAATATGATTTCAATGAAACACGAATAAAGTGAGTATATGATTATTTTTTAAAATTTTAAACACATTCTACATCAATCTATGTTTTGGTTTATTCTAAATGGACAAGAAATTATATATTTTTTCTTGAAATTTTATATAATAAACATAGTGGTTATATCCTAGAAAATGACCTTATATTTCCATGAAATTATTGGATAATGAATTATTTATTATTTGTAAGTTTTCAAAATAAATTACGTGTAAACAATACTTTTATTTTGGTTAAAATAACTAAATAAGGCATTTATAATGATATTAAACGAATTTTAAATGTGTGTTTGGAGGAGAAAACAATATAGAAAACCTGATATTTTTAACTACTCTTATAAAAGTGACCACATTTATATTTTTATGACAACATATTAATTTTAGATTTTATTCCAATTAGATGATAAAAAAGAACCTTTAGAGGTTTATAACTCAATAAATGAAAGTAATTTCCAAAACCTAGAAACGTCTTCATATTGCCTTGAAATTTAATAAATACATTCATTGAATTATTTATGTCATGTATAAATAGGATTAAAATAAATATATAATTACAGTTATCATAATTATGAAATCAAAAAGTTATAAAGATATAAATATATTTAAATAATTATTTCCAATGGTCAAACCCAAGAAACCCACATCTGATTTCCATGGAATCATAGAACAACAACAATTACTTAATTATTAAATGTAAAAATGGATGGAAGAAAAATCCTAGAGAGGATTTTTCAAAGACGATTTTTTTAGTTTTTTGAAAAACAAAAACTAATGTTTATTTATCAAAATCATGCTATGAAATTCATATTTCTATTAAATCATTGGTAAATGGTAATTGAATTAATTTTGACATGTGTGAGCTAATGTAATGTGTATTTAATTCAATGCATGCTCAAAATTAAAAAATAATCATTTTTGAATTTTATCAAAATATTTTGAATCATTCGTTAGGGTGTCAAAACCAAGAAATCAACCTCAAATTATTATGTAATCAGTGAAAATTGGACATGGTTATTTTTAAATATTGAATCTTATTTGATGTAAATCCAACCACTGAGCATCTTAAGATGAGAAAATATAATTTTTTAGTGGATTAAAATTCTAAAATATTCATCTAATAGAAAAATTCAAGAAAAAACCTAATATTAGCACGAAATCATATGAAAATTGTCTTTTAATTGTTAATGAAATATTAACTTACATAGAAAATCATTCTGATATTTCATGTTATTAGAAAGGATTGATAAAAAGTTTTTGAAGTTACCAAATCTAATAAAAATGTTCATGATGGGTTAAAAACTATAGAAATACCTTTGAATACCATGAATGAAAATGAAAACCCTTTTTATTGATTTGTAAACTATATGAATCAATCTATCTTGATATTTAAATTGGATAAATAGGAAAACATTTTTTTTGTTCAAGACCACTAAAACATGCATGTAACTATCAAAACCTTGAAAAAAACCTCATATTTAACAAATATAATACTACAATATTATATGAATTTTATTAATAATCTATATTTAAGGAACACAAATCCAATATGTAGTGTGCTTGAATTAAACAAACAATCAATTTTTAAATATTACAAATATAATAACGACTGACAGGGTTTCAAAACCAAGAAGACAACAATAAATTAATCCGTAGTTGTAGAACAATAATTTTATATATATTATTGAAATATATGAATTTAAACCACATCAAAACATGTAGTGATTTTCCCAGAGTGATAAAACCTTTTTAAGAGTTTTAATCATCTATAACATGTGTGTAATATTGAAAAACTGGAGAAAACCCAAAAATTAAGACGAAATAATAGGGAAAATGTGAATAAATTATTTATTTCATGTTTGAAAACAAGGAATATAAATCCTCTACGTAGTGTTTTCTAATTGACTAATTATTTCTTTTTTAAGATATAAATATCATTAAAATCATCTTCCATAGGAATTATTAAAAGGAAATACCCTCATAATATTGGGAAATTATATGTATATAAATGTATGTCTATTTTTTATATATATGAAAGGACACTACATAAATCAGAGGTCTGTTTTCTCAGTATGATTTAAAACACATTTCGATTATTTCGAAATGCTAAAGTGATCATGTAATGGTCAAATCAAAGAAACTAACTCTGAATTTTGTTGAATTCACATATATAAAAAAAATTAGATTATTTTTGAAATTTCTAGATTGACATAACATCAAATTTATTTCTAGTGTGATCAAAATGACAAAATAAGTGGTTTTTAATGATATTAAAGTCCTTAAGGGGTCAGCACCATGTGAATGAAATTAATTTTCCATCAAAACGTCGAATAATAGATTATGATTGTTTTTTTTAAATGTAGGAATTGAATCCTCATCAATATAAGCTGACATATATTTAGGTTGATTGAAAGAATATTTTTAGTGTTTTAAAACACTTAATCGTGTGTTTAACACTACATACCAACAAAATGACCTGATAAGGCTATGAAATAATCGAGAAAATGACATTGAAATTTTTATCACATTTTTTATCATATTGAATGTTAATTTTATGTTATTGGAAATAGAATAAATATACAATATGTGATTGAGTAAATATAATCCATTAAGAACTACTATCTATGTGTTAAACCACACAAAATACCTCTCATTATGATGAAATCAAAGGAAAACAACAATATATTTTTAAAAAATAAATAAATCGACTCATGATATTAATATCTAGTTTATAGTATTTCGGAATGATTAAAAATACATTTTTTGGATTTTAAATCATTAAAAAATGTATGTAATTGTAAAAAACTATAAAAACCCTCATATTTTATATAAATTGTAGGATACGTGTCATTGATTTCATTTTGGATATTTTGGAATATGAAACACTTCAATATGAAATGTGGTGTGCTCATAATTTATAAATATTTAATTTTTAATGAATCAATTCATTGGAAACATGTTTCAAGGGATAAAAAATTGATAATATAATAAAATTTCTATAAATTAATAGTGAAATTATTTAAGATATATTTTTATTAAATAAAAACTAACTCCACAGAATTCCTAGTCTTATATTTATTGAGATGAGAGAAAATTAAATTTTATAGTATTACAACTCCATATATTGTGCATGTAATAGTAAAAAAAATCAAATGGCCTTAGATTTCTATAAATTCATCTAAAATTAATCATTAAATAATGTATGATATTATTTAATATATAACATGTAACACAAAAAGTGGTGTTCTCAAAATAGTTATAAAATTAGTTTTTTGGAGTATAAAAGTCTTTTAAAAAGTGCGTCAATGTGTCCAAAAACATAGATTACAGTAAAATAATAAGAAAATAACCACTGAATGATTTTTAAAATGTTGATATAGACTCTACTATATTTCATTTTATTTTTCAAATTAGATAATTTAAGATTAATTTAATATCTTTTAAAATATTAAATCTATGTGTAATGGTAAAAATATAGAAATTACCATAGATATATGTAACATAATATAAAAACTATGTTACAAATTAATTTTGTGAAGATTCAAATTATATTTCCTATCAATCTGAAGTGTGGTGTTCCAAATAGGGTTAAATATGTATTTTTTGTATATATCATTTTCTTTATTCACATCATTTAAGGGTTAAAGATCCCTAAAAGAACAATACACCGATATCAAATCAATGGACCATGACGGGTGAGTGATTTATAATATTTAGGAGGTGATTCCCTAGATACTATGTTTTAGTAATATTGGGATGATAAAAAAATTTCCATGTGTTTTAAAACACAAAAATATATTAGTAACATTAGAAATATAAGAAAACACCCTCATATTACACTAAAACCATCAGAAAATGATGTTTGAATTAATTTTGGCATGTTGTAATAGATATAAATCTAATTTGTTGTTGTCTATGAATGACTTAAGACATTTTTTTTGTAAAAAAATATTATTTAATGTAAATTCTTTGATTTTACATGTAATTTTTTTAATTATATGGAAATATTTCGAGACCGTGAAATCTGACGGCAAGTGATGTTTTGGCCCGGAGTGCCCAGAATGATCCGATGAAGTTTTGTTAAGTTTTAATTAATGTGTGTAAGCAATTTTCCTAAAAAAGTGGAATAAATCTTAAACGGTAGCACGAATCAAAAAATTTGAGGACACCGTTGTGTTCCATATGATGGGCTTACCCTAGGGGAGACTTGCGTTTAGTTAGTGCAGGCCTCCTGTGAGAAAACCTGAAAATGGAATATCCATAAAATAATAATTAAATAAAGTTAATTTTTTGTGAAGTGTTTATAACTCATGAATGATGACTCAGATTAAAACTCTAATACCACCGATGAGCTCGTGAAGTTATGAATTCTTTAGGAAGATACTAACATCGGCCCACACGGGCCAACAGTGGATGTCAGTTTTTGGCCGTAAATAAAAAAATTAAGAAATAATTATTTTATTGTTAAAATCCATAACTTCTATGTGGGGGATCTCATTGGAAATCTGAGAGTACAGTTGAGTTATTTGGGATGGTTTCTCTTTATACAAAGCCTAACCATGACTGGAACAGGTCGAGGGTGAATGTTAATCATTTTTTAAACTTTTTTAAGGTACATTCAGTAAATTCACAAGCAGTTTTTTTCAAATTTTGAACCGGTGCTCAGATTAACAATCCTAGTGCACCGTTGAATCCGCAGAACTTTGATTCATTTAAGGGAGGCCTCACTTTTCCCGCTGTAAGAATTGGTAAAAGGTTAATTTTTGGGACATTTAAATGAATAAACAAAATAACTTTGTTATTTTGTTTCTTTTATTTCTTTACCTCCAATGAACAAACGACAATGTGGGACGAACAGTGTGTCATGAAAATAAATTGATTGACCTTTTAAACATAAGTAACGATATCTTTGGGGAATTGGGAAGGTTCTAATTAATGACCCCCCATTAATTCCCAATGTCATTACTTACTATCCCCCTCTCCTATTTATATGGAGTTTGGGGAGAGGTGTCAGCTCTACTTCCCCAAGAAAAGAAGTGTTGAAAATGGGTAAAGATGCCAAACACTTGAGGAAAGAACCAGTTTTGGCAAGCGAGGACGAGCGACACTGAAACCCTGAATCGAAGAACTACGGTCAAGCAACGTCGTAGGAGGCTAGCTGCAGGGATGGTGAACACCGACCCACATCCTCAACCGCAGGGGTTTCTCCATCGTTCCTGAGGTAGGGGTTTGATCCTTGTTTAAATTCAAGTGAATTTCTTAAACACTTTAATCCTCCCTCATGATTATGAGCTAACGCGGAGGGCACATACCTAATGAACCTGGACTGAACCCTCCGCTACTTTGTAACCCATGATCCATCCTTGGAAGAGAACCAGCACGTCAACACCAACCGGCTACACTGGAGGTGGCGTGCTAGAGCACACCGCTAGAGGAGGTCTCGACACTAATCAATGAATTTCATCAGAGCGACCAATACTGGCTGGCAGTGGAGGAGGTGTGGTGCATCATCACGTGCCGTCGTGCACCGCCACTGAAAAAAGTGTTGTGGCTCGTCAGCCACGGTAGTCAGAGGAGGTGGTCGGAACATCGGCCGGCTGTAGAAGGGGAGGCTACGTGACCAGTGCGCTACCAATGTGTGGGAATAAGACACGACTAGTGCACCACCAACGATTAGAGGGCCACGACCGAAGCCCTGGCTGAGGAAAAGCCCAGGTGTACCTGATCGGTTACCTGTGTGGTTCATCCATCTTCTTGGTGTTACTTATGTGTTACTTCTGTCTTCGTGGGGTTACATTTGTGGTACTTCCCTCTTCGTGGTGTTACCTATGTGGTAATTCTGCCTTCATGGTGTTACCTTCGCGGTACTTCTCTCTTTGTGGTGTAATCTATGTGGTACTTCTACATTTTTGGTTTCATCATCATGTTGTTACTTTTGTGGTTCTTCTACCTTTGTGGTGCCACCGTTGTGGCATTCTTCCCTCATGCATAAGATGAGTATGTTATGATAAAATAGGTATATGTATATGAATATACCTAAGTAGAGTTGATATCTATTACATTGTTCTTTGAGATTGAGGTCTTTCTTTCTGGTATTTCATTTGTTGAACATTGGCACACCTACGGGTGTCTCAGGTTCCCTACTGAGTATTATTATACTCACCCTTGCATGGGTTTTCCCTCACCTTGTTGTGTATTGTGCTGCCGATGAGGACTGAGGCATAGTCTTGAGGGATCCAGGACCAGGTGGTACATTGAGGGGACGAGATGATGTGGGGTTCTGTGGAGAAGAATTGTACCTACCCATAAGGTAGGATCCTCAGTGGATGATCCAGGAGATATTTGTACTTTTCAGTTGTATTTTTACTTTTCAGTTGTTCTCGTGCTTTCAGTTGGGCATGTATTCCTGCCCCCTTACATTCATCAATCATTACTGTAGTAGTTTACTATATGGTTTCTTCTTGTTGAATTCTATTATGTCTGTTTTTTCTATTTTAAAGGCAGTGGCTTCCCATATTAGGGATACACCTTTCTGATGCTAGTCGCGAGCCCCTGGCCTATGGAAGGTAGGCTTGGTGTAGTCACAACACATGCCTCGAGGGAATGGTCGTGACAAAGTGGTATCAGAGGAGTAAATTCTACTGAAGAACTAGGACTCTGATCTTTTCGATGTGGCAGTAGCCTTATGTGTTATGAGTGTGGTTTTCAATTCAAGTTTCACATACTTTGAGATGGATATAAAATATTTTTTAGGGTTTTTAAAATCTTTAGAAAGAGTTTAATTGTCTATTTCATGAAAATATATAAAAATTTTCATCTTATAAAAGAAAAATATTATTTGTAAAATTTATGACATGTAGAATTTGATATAATGTCAATCCATAAAATGATTTGCATGAAATTACTAAATAAGAGATTATATTATCCTATCAATGACATTAAAAATGCTCCCTAAAAATTTAAAACCAAGAAAATGAACTTAGAATTCTATGAAATATTAATTCAACGACAACATGTTGATTTTTGAAATATAAGAAATAACATCATGCTTATATACATTTCATCAATCCTAGGATGAATGAAGATATATTTTCACTGTTTTAAATCTATAAAACTTGCATATAATGGTCAATGAATAAAAAACTACCATATATTTCAATAAATAAATTGGAAACAAACATTTGAAATATTTTTCACCATTATAAAAAATAGAACATAAATTATTCTTACGGTGTGATATAAAAGATAGTATAAGTATTTTTTAATGAGATAAAATTATTTTTGAATTCATGTCTAGAATATAGAAAATTGAAAATTATCATGTATTGCATTGAAATTATAGGAAACTAACCAATGATTAATTTGGGAAATATAGGGACTAAATCCTCTTTAATTAATTTTATGGTTTTCTTTATCTGAGTGAATATGCATTTACAGTTTTTAATAATTTAAAATATACATTTAATGCTTAAAACCTAGAAATTAAAAATAAATTAATATGAAATCATATTATAATTGATATTGAATTATTTATGACATGTATAATTAGAGGGCCTATCAATCTGATGTCCATTTCACCCGAAATGACTAAATAAGATGATTTTGAAGATATAAAATGGATAATTAACTACTATAAAATGGATAAAACCAAGAATGAAATCATAATTTATCATAAAATAATATTCTAGTTTCCAAAGATTGACTTTTAAATTGTAACAACTATAATTTAATCAATCACAGTTTCATATTTCTCGGGATGGTTTAAAATTCATTTTTAGAGTTTAAAAAAAAGATACTTATATTAGTACAACCCTATACAATGACCATCTATTGACTTAAAATAATTATAAAACTATACTTTATTTATTTTTGACATGTTAAAATAGTCAATATAATAATCAGAGAAGCAATTTTCTTAGTATTAGTATACAAAGAGTTCATAAAGAAATCAATGCATTTAAAAATATGTGATAGAGGGTCAAAACCATGAATGAAAACTATTAATATCATAAAATCATTGTATATAATTCATTCATTTTTTTTACATTTAAGAATTAACACAATAGAAATTTGAGTTATGATTATCTCATGTCGGCCAAAGATGCAATTTTATATTTTAATAATCTAAAACACGCCCATAATTGTTAAAATCTAGAAAATGACCTCATATTGAAGTGAAATCATAAGATAATTAAATTTGAATTATTTAGTACATTTTTAAATAGATATCATATCAATGTGAAATGCATGGTTCTATGAATGAATAAATTTTTGGTTTTAATGATAATAAGGTCTTCAAAAAATCACTTTGGGTGTTAATACTGTGTGGAAAATACTATATTTCCACAAAAACATTATAAGATGAGCACTTAATTATTTAAAAAATATTAACTCATGACACATGAATATGAGTTTTTTTAACATGATGACCGAAACAAATTTTTCGTGCTTCAAAATAGTAAAATGTCTATAATGGTCAAAACATAACAAAAGACCTCATATTATCATGAAATCATAAGAAATATATCATTGAATTATTAATTATGTGATTTAATAGATTCAATATCAATATGATATTTTTTGTGCTTGAAATGAAAAAGATATTATTTTTAAATAATTTAATGTCCATAAAATGTTTCATCATGTGTTTAAAATGACGATAAAAACATAAAATCATCATGAAATCATAGTAAAGTAACCAATGATTGAATTTATAAATGAAATATTTCCCTCTACACCATTAGGAGTTAATATTTTAATGATATGATATAAAAAGTAATTTTTTTACTTCATATCAATACCAAAAAGATGCAGGCCCAGGCCGAATGCCCGGTCTCAATTTTATTAAAAAAAGAAAAAAGAAGTACAAAGTACATAGGAAAGAAAGAGAAGTCACCCCCAACAACAATTCCACTCAAAAGACATCAAATTCCCCATCATCACCACCGTCCAAGTCATCTGGATCTGCTGATTCCCACTCAGATGGAGCATATTGGTTGAGCATATTGATGTATTGCTCCCTAAGACATAACTCCCTTTCAGACAGAGATGTCCTATACAATGCCTTATTTTGTCCCTTCTTTGTGTTTACTTCCTTCCCTTTTCCATTTTTGATAGAGGGCCTCGTAGACACCGTCTTCGGCATGTTGGAGTAGTATTTTCTAGGTTTCTTCTTTTTTGTATCAGTTCCGGTTCCCATATTACCATTCCCATTATCAGATGTTCCTTTCCATTCTCCCCGAACCATTTCACTATACGAGGCCTTGAGCACCTCCCTCTCATTCTCTTTCTCACCATTGGAAACATCTCCCCCCTCCCTAGGGGCCTCTCTCAGACCCTTGAAGCAATCAGATCCTCCCCCCTCCAAGGTTGCAGCCCTCAAGTAAGGCTGATTGATGTCAATAGGGGTTAACACATTGCTGCCTGGCAATGCTACATCATTATCCACTGCCACGTCCATAGACACCAGGTTATTTGATGCAATGTGAGTGAGCTCCACCTCCACCAGTTTTCCATCCAGTACACTTGTCCCATTTCCTGCTTGTTGTGTGTTATCCCGAACTACTTCCCCCCCTCCATGCTCACATGTAGACATCCCTTCAGACTTCTCCATTTGGACCGGATCAGGAACATCAAGTGTAGAAAAGCGATTCCTTAAACAGAGATCTGGGTCACCCATCACATCCAGATTGTCACAAGACGAGATCTTCTCCATTGTTTCAGGACCCCCAGGCATCACAAGACCTGTTCCCAGGTGTTGAACACCTTTACTTGGTGTTTCCCAACCTATCTCCTGAGGTTTCAATACTGGATGAACCTTTATCCCTTAAGCACCTTGACACATCTGCTTAACTGATTCACCAGTTGACTTTCCAGCTCCAAGATCCTTCTTCAGTCGCTGAAAAACTTCTGAAATGCCCGTCCCTGAGGCAGCAGTGTTATCTCCCTTCTCAGCAGCTGAGGAATCATACCTCTCCTGGCCAAAGTGGACTTCAGTTTGTCCATCACGGTTGTGTATCTCTATTACATGCAGATTTTGAGGCAACATATCACCCGATTGGTTTCCAGAGGATCCATGGTGGATCTCTTCATTCCCATTACTCCGAGAGACATCCTCACCAATCATCCTCACAGTAGGCTCCTCAATTGAACCTGACGGTTTGGTATGACCTCCAAACTTCACAAACTTGCGGCACTCAGAGACCCAATGTCCCTGCCTTTTACAAAAAGAGCAAAAATTGATCCATGAATCATAAATTATGGATTGGGCATACCTGTACTCACCTTCAATCACAATCCACAATGTCTCCGGTGGGGTCTTTGATAAATCCATCTCCACACAAATCCTTGCAACCATTGGGTGCGATAATGAGGATGTCCGATGATCACAGAAGAGAAAACGACCAATGGAGTTGCCAATTGACCGTAACAGACCAATGTTCTGAAACGGCAGTGGTAAACCAGGTAGCTGAAGCCATATCGCCGAGAAGGACGAGTCACGATTCATATGCAGATCAAACGACCAGCGAAGAAGATGGAAATAAAATCCACAGACGGATCTGTTAACACCTGACCATGCTGAAATCAAGTCCTCTTCATCCGCAAAGCACATGAGAATTTGACGCGGCCCTAAAATCCAAAGAATCACACGATGCTTCAAACCCCAGACCTCATTAATATGCTTGGCGAAGACTTCGACCGACGGTCTTCGCTGCACGAATCTCGCAACCAAGGTTGTGGAAAACCTTGCAGATGATTCGTTTAATTCCTGGACAGAAACTAGAACCACTGGATGTCCGTCGATCCATCCAGGGACCTTCAGAGAAACATTTATGCTAGGGATGAGAGGAGGAACCGTACCTGGAGGACGAAGCACCCCCAGCCCGGCTCGTCGAGACCCATCAAGCGGAGGTTTAGGCCCCTCCCCCCGCAACGGAGGAGGGGCCACTGCATCAACCATGGCGTTAGGGTTAGGTCATCCCGATCCCGATCTCCATCACCATCGAAGAGTTCCTCCTCATGTAGATTCTTACTTCATATCAATAAAATGTGTGTATAGTGTCAAGTATTCGATAATGGTCTCATATTTACATTAAATTAATGAAAGATATTCTATTAGTTTTTTCACATGTCTGAATATATGACACATTAATACATCTCATGATATTCTTAAAATGATTATATTTTATCCTAATAAAAATTCATTAACAACAAGAATTTGGGGGTTAAAAGTATAAAAGACCCCCATATAGCCAAGAAATTATATGTAAGTGACCATAGATTAATTTTTGAAACATCTGAATCAATGAGACATCAATCCGAGTCGTATTTTTTCTAGGTTAAATAAAAATTAATTTTCATTATTTTAAAATATTGAGATGAATTTTAATTGGTGAAATACAATAAAATGATATTGTATTGGTGTAAATTCATAAGAAAATGAAATTATAATATTATTACATATATTAATTGATTCAGATCAATCTAACTTGTGGTGTGTTGAGAATGTATTAATAGGCAGTATTAAAGATATTTTAGTATTTATAAAAAATTTCCTTATGTTTTAAACTAAGAAATTATCTTATAATTTCCATGAAATCATTGGATAATGAGTATTAATTTTTTTTCTGAATTATTGGTTTGGAATCCATTCCAAAATGATTTATGGTTCTATATAGATGTAAAAAATATATATTTTTTCAAAATATAAAATGAGTATACAATAGAAAATACTGAGGAAAATACCCTATATTATTATGAAATCATTGGAAAGAAATATCTAATTATGATTTTAGGATTTCAAATATATGGAAGATCCATTCAAGAAGCAGCATTATTAGATTTACTAAATACATTGTTTTTAAAGATATCAATGGTAGGTGTACCTCTAATAAATTCACCTAAATTGGTGATCGATCACAATTATAAATGTATGGGAACATAGAAATTTTGATTCTTTATTTATTCCAATAGTGGCTATCAATGCTGAAAAAAGATATTGAATATAATTTAATGCTTGATTGGGTCAATCACCGGTTCATGGAACCATTATAGAGATTTTAAATCTATACATAGTCTTGATGACAAAATAGTTATGATTAATGCATCTATTTCATCTAGGGATTTGATGACCTCTATTGAATATATAAAACCCAATTAATTACACCTTTCATGTGCTAAATACATTTTTATATAATGTCTATTAATAAAATTGTGTAAATAAAATTGGGTAGGGTCTTTTTCAGTATATACTCTCTAGATGTTTTTACATCTAGTTCCTATAATTTCTTTGACTGAATTATATCCATCCACCATAAAATCATGGATAATCATGTGACATTTAATTTTAATCACCTTTCCATTTCAAATTAAGAAAATCTTTGAGCCTTTAACATGAATGTCAAAAATTATTTCAAGATACCTAGATCTCTATGAATTATATAGATGATTCCATGAACTATATTTTAAATATGAAATAATTAAATAGGAAGCTGAAGTATTTGGGAAGAAATTACATCACTTATCATGATAATAACATTGAGTAAATTGAAATCACTCTACTTATTATTTTATTGAACAACACTCACAGTGATATTTCCACATGAATTGATCAGGAAATGGTGATATCTAAACACCATAATGGCCTATTAAACATCAAGGAATGCATGAAGAGGGAAAATAATAAGGTGTAATGAAATATTTATGGATATAAAAATCCCATATTTTCCAACTCTCATTAAAGATCTAGGATATTAATTTGAAACATGAAAATTATATATGAGGATGTTCTTTTTTTACAATAGGAAATAGATTTCTATGAACAATATATTGTTATCTAAAATTATTTTCAATGGCCTTATAAATATTCTTGATTTTATAGAGGATGTAATTTACAATATTTTCAATCATTAACATAATTTTAATATTATTTTCATTCCCCTAGGATTTGAGATCCATGATTTGGTGTTTGGTCTCAGCATTATCATCTCCCTTAGTCTAAATAGATTTACAGGATTTATACATCAACCATATTAGGAGGTCAATCAACAGGATGTTTTAATAATTATTAATCATTTTTTAAAAAGGGAATCTTAGTCATTGAATCAATAGGGAATTCAATACACTCATTCCCATTGTGGATAATGAAAATGATATTCATCTCCTCTAGACGATGTTTCATTATAATATAAGTTTGAAAATTATTGGAAAAATTCATTTCAATAGATTATTTTACCATTACTAACATCATAATCTGTTTGAATCAGTTTGGAATGGTTAATAGAGAAATATAAATTAATATATCATAACCACTTATTAATTAATCAATACACTGAGGAAAATCCCAATGGCGGGGTAATATTCTAATAAACATGGTGTAAAAAATCCATTGATATGAAGGATTGGGGTTTCATTTGTAATGTCATGTTATGAGTTTGTTTTGATGAGTCAATCATCAAATAGGTAAAAATAATTCAAAGATATGTACATACCATAGTCCTTATTAATAGATCACCAGAGGGTTATTTTATGTGCTTCAAAGGTTTCAAAAAAGATTCTCTTATGTCACCAATTATTTTTTTCTTATTGAAGACTACCTAGGTTGGATTATTCTGGGCATGGTGGAAAATCACAAGATCAATCCTACCAGAGATAATAAACATCTATCATCTACAATAAATTATTATATGATGATTATATTTTCATCATTATTCAAGTAAACAAGAGGAAAAGTATGAAAAAAATATTCTAATTCACTTTGAAAAAGTAACATGTTTTGAAATTAGCTAGATCATGTGTAACTTATACGTTATAATAAATTTCCATACAACATGATAAATGGGAATTATAATTGAGTCCGGTATGTGTTTAGGTTTTTTCCACTTCTCTTACATTGAAATACATATGTATTGGGTAAAACCACATGCTTACTATTTCACACAAATTGCAGATCATATATAAAATTAGTTAGCTTCTTGTATAAAGAAGATTTATAAATTGCTGGAAGGGAATGTATTTTGATGTATGTTATTATCTATAAATTCATTTACACTTTCATTGTCTATAAATGTATAAATTAACTCATCATGAGTGTTAATATTTCCACCAGAAACATTGTTTTGAGTGTGATTATCCTTTAAAGAATGATTGTTATTATCTCCTAGAAGAAATGTTGTTAGCCTATTGATTATGGGGGCTAGGGATTAAAAATCATTGTAATTTTAATCAATTGTATGATGAATGTTTATGTGGAGAAATATAAATACGTATCCAGATATGTTTTTCTTTCTGATATATATATTTCTAAGAATGGTGAAATATATAAATTTAAATTATATGGATTCCTCCAAATGGCATGTGTTCAAAGATTCCGTTTTCAAAATACCATCACATTCACAAGAGTTGGTTAACATTAATTATTGTATAAAATATTGGATGGAAATATGAATGGTATTCTAATTGTTAACTAATGAAATTTCCCGGATCCAGCATTGGACAGAACTTCCACAATTTTGGGAGAAATAATTATCTCCCGATAGATAATTCCCATGGAAATTATGGTTGTGGTTAGCAAATTAATTTTCAACATAAGTGATGAATGTTTTATATAGGAGAATACATCGAACGAAATACTCATCTAAATTATCCATTATATAGATAAATAACCCTGGTTCTCCAACACATGATTTGTAAATGTGAAAAAACATGTATTTTACCATTCAGATTTACTTTTATATGAATGTTGAAATATTCAAAACATACAATTTATTCATGTATTCAATATATTGGAAAATAGAATTTTCTATATGTTTGTACGATATAGTAAATATATGTATGAATTGATCCACATGTTTTTGAGTTTTCCTACAATATCAATACATTAGAATATCATGGACATCCAATCTGAGGTGAAGATTATCTAGACAACCACTGTAGAGAGACCTCGATATTACTGAATATGAATTTCTAGTTTTTTAAATTATATACATAGTGTGAAAGTGGAAAATCCTAGAGAACAACCCAAATATTTATTGAAACCGTAGGAAAATAGACTTTGAATTATTTGTGAAATATTTTAATAGTAAAAAATTCAATCAAATGTGTAATGTTCTTAGAATGAGAATTATTCTATTTTTCGATATTAGAGTCCTTATAAACATCGGTAAGGATGTCTAACCCAACAAAATGGCATAAAAATTCCTCAAAATAATATAAAAATGGTAGATTTATTTTTGAATTATAGGAAATAAATGTAAATCATTACAAACATTGGTTTTCATAGGAATATTGAGAAAATATTTTTAGTGCTATGAAACTCTAAAACATTTTTGCAATAGTCAAAATGATCTATAAACCATTCTTCAATTTTCGAAATAGACAACACATAAATCATATATGAAATGAGTAACGAATTTTAAGAAAATTGATTTTGATTAAAAAATTATTAGATACATTTAAAATGTTGATAAATGACCACATACTATTTTTTCATATTCATTAAAATAATAATATTTTGTAATCTTATTAATCACTTTTGGTTATTTTTTACTAAACTAAGTATTAATTTTAATTTGTTTTCTTTTCAGTGGTGAGATGATGGGTACTACACTAAAAATATTCAATGCGGCTATTTATGGGATTAATATACAAATAATGTATGTTTTACACACACAAAACACTCATACACACACATTCCAATATATATATATATATATATAATATTTCATAATTATGGTTCATTTGAGTATTCTTTTACGTACTTGTTGTACTGCTATAATAATTGAATGTTGTTTTAAAAAATAGTAATCTATATTATTATACATAGTGAAATAACTATAGACACCCTTTAGATGTCCAATAGATACCAGCATATTCCAGTTTGTATATATTGAACTATAGTGACCACTATTTGACAGTCTCTATTAGCTATAGAGTTAAGACAATAATGAGCATCATATATGTTGTTCTGGATATATCCAATTTTTTTTATAGATATATTTTTTGGTTGATAAAGGATATTTTTTTATAAGTGGAATCCCATGTTCATAATCTTCTTCTCCCTTGATGGTGGATGCACCATTGTGTTTCAAGATAATTATTGTGAAAATTCTATTGAGGGTTTATGTAACCCATGATGATCATATGACATAAAAAGAAACCACATTAATATATATATATATATATGACATAATTTATATGATTAATATATAGAATGGAATAAAATAATAATTTAAAAGTAATACTACCTCTAGAGATTGTCAACAACTCCTCCACACTTTTTTAATAATCTTTAGAAAATAATATAAAATAGGGAGAATGCATGAGTCAGATATATATTAAACCTAAAATAAATATTATTCCTCAAGAAATATTATTTTGACAGAATTCGATGTCTATATATAATAAGGGAGAAATTAATATAAATATTTGGTGATAAATTTAATTAATTAATTAATTCTTTTAATTAAATGGTATCAAAATCATTCCAAAATTCTAAGAAATAGAGAAAACATCATTTTAGGTTCAATATTCTAAATATATTGTATTATTGAAATTATGTTAAATTTTAATTAATCAATTTTATCAAAAATTTAAATATCTATTCTTATACAATTAAATAAATAATAAACTAATTATTAAAGATGATATTATTAATTTCTATTTTTTTTCCAAATATTATACCCAATATAATCAACCCCATTTTTATATCATTACAACCAATATTTTTATGGGTTTATTAACAAGGGTAAATAATTTTTTCCTTCAACTATGACACTACCATAATTCCCTTATGATCATTCAAAAATCATAATAATTAGTTTTTAAATATTTTTATAAGGTAATAATAATTTGGAGATATTAACCATGAGATTAAATTGATTTTTATAGTTTTCTTTTAAGATATTTTTGTAAGAATCTGATGATTGTAGTTTCCTAACATTATGTATCAAATCTACAATTTGTCTTCTGCAACACTTAAGTGGGTAATATTCGAACAAGTCATGTCATATATTTATATTTGCTAAAAATATTTATGGATATCATTTCTTATTGGAGTTGGTATATATATATTATTCTTAAAATTCAAGGAATACCAGAAACCATATAATTAAATCATTCTAATAATATTTTGGTTATTTTAAAACACATGAAAATATTTAATATTAAGGTATTACCTAAAATGGAGACATTACACAGTCTAACTTTCCATCCATTCAAATCTTCTCCAAGAACATCATGAACTCCAACTACTTTTATCAGGTTTTGAAATTTGATCATTTCACTATTCATATCTCTAGATATATTTTTATTCTAGTAAAAAATTATATTTTTATTAATAATAAAATTTTTATTATGTAATTATTTATACAAAAAAAATTTGTTCACATGTTTTCATTATTATTGAAATATTAAATATAATATTCCTTAGTAACCAAAAATGGTTAACCCTCTAATATTTTATATCAAAATGTTCTTTAAAGAATTGACCATTTAAATGAAAAATATTTTTTTCATGAGAATATAATAAGTATTTATATTCCATTTTAATTTGAAACAATATCGAATTTTACATTTGATTATTTATTGTTTTGATTATCTATTTTCTATAGAATTGTATAGATTTAGGAAATGCATCTATGTATGATTTTAGATTTTGATTGTCATTAGGTATCATTCATTTTATTATGTATTTTCATCCTTTTAAAAAAAATTATAAGGTATTTTACATATTTTATATTTAATACATCACTAAATACATTTTTATTACACTTATAAGGAATAATTATGGACGCGCAGGTCTACTAAATTAGTGAATTGAATAAAAATTATTTGTTATCCATAAAATGATCTCTTGTAATTAAAAAATATTTATTTAAAAATTTTTTGTAGGTATCTGGAACATAATCATGGAGTTAATCTACTAAAATAATATCCTTATAGGAATCATTATGATTTTGGAAATTTACATATTCTTTACTTAGTGATTAAATAATTCTTCCTATAAGTCATGCTTTTATTAAAATATAGAATAAATAAATAAGATATATTTCAAAAATATATTATATTCATATATATTTTATTATAAGTATCACTTTTAGTACTATATGTTTCTTAGGATATGGGTTTTGTTCAATTTTTTTAAATATTGTTGAAATAAATTTCAATTTCCATACCATGAGGAAAATCCAGTTTTTATGTAATGGGTTTTTTGCACTAAAAAAAGTTATTCGAATCCCTTTCCATAAATATTTTTTTAGACCATCCATTTATTGCATGTATTATATGTTCATTTTATTCCAATTTTCTATACAATTATCAAATAAATATATATCAATATATCAACACTAAATAAGATTATATTATTATTAGGAGAGGTTCAATTGTAGTTTTCCTAAAATAAACTCTTTTTATGTAACACTTCTTTTGTCTCATAATAACTTTTTTTTCTATTATCCTACACCAAACAAATATTCTGATAATTTTATATGATTTATAATATTATTTACTTTATTAAGAATTGTTCTCTATGATTCCAAATAAATTATTTAATCAACATGGAATTTTAACTCTATTCGTTAATGAGATATATATTTAACTATGTTATTTTTAGAATGATTATTTCATAAACAATAGACACATAATTGAAATTGGTTCTCTTAGTATGAAATAGAATAATCCTCCCTTAGTATAACTATTTTTCTGTCCAAAACATCTATTCATTAAAAATTAAAGGTGTTATGTTTTTTTATATTTGTTTGTAGTTATTTAACACAAAAACATATTATAGTTATATCTCAGAGTTTTATAAAAAATTGTGTTTCTAACCTTGTGATATATAATGAACTCATTTGTTTCTTATGTAGTAAAAATCATAGAGAACTTTTTTAGAATTTAGTGGTTCATGTGTTTAATAAAACTTTTCTCTTCTTAAGGTAATCCCCATGGGTGACCTTTTCGAACCCTCCACACATGGAAACCCCATCCCCCATGAAGTTGTCTTTACCCAGAGGTAGATTCCTAGCCACAGATGGATCTTTTTCCGGCTGAGATGGCGGAGCATCCTGATGGGTACCAACCTGATTTGTGATAGTTCAATAAAGCAATTTGCCAGCATAGTGGGCCACACCTCATTTTTCAGTCATATTCAAGACTGGGTGACCCAATAAGACAGATGGATCCTAGGAGAGAGGCTTGTCCGGAAAGAGGAATCCCTAGAGTATAATTAATTCATATATATTGACATTGATAAAATATGAATCCATGAGATCATTCGATTATTCAATTCATTTTCTATCAAAATATAAGGTTTGATTTTCATTTTTTCAATATATTGCCTAATCTAGTATGTCCTAATTTAAATTATATTTTTAATAAAATAAATTCTTTTAATATAAACTAGATAATTTTTATGGAAAAAATTTCTCCAAAAAAACATCTAGAAGGTGGTGTTTTAACACATTTAAATTATTAATTTATAATCCAACAAAAACTAACATTTGTTTTAAATAATTTTAAAATGTTTTTATTGGATATAAATTGGATTTATCACTGCAAAATAATGGTATACATCAAATTAAAGTATTACAATAATAAGTAATGTTCAAAATGAATTTTTTTTAATGAAATTTGTTAAAATAAATTTTATAACAGATGTCATATAAAAATTTTGTGTGAGTAATGTAATGATAAAATTATATGTTGGTATAATATAAATCCATAAACACCAATTTATAACTAGTTAGAGGACATACTATGTTATACATGTAATTTATTCACTTTTAGATCAATGTGGGATGAGGATATTAAATTTAATTCCAAATGAAATAGGACAAAGTGAATGCAATGGCCAATGAAACTAAGTTCATAACACCATATTTTCTTGGATAAACTAATCAGATATTGTATGAAGATAATATAATTAACAAAATATCCCTATGAAATTTTTATATAGCTAATAAAACATAAATTAAAGAAATAATATTACAAAGAATAATTATATATGATTATATATAAAAATATTATAAATTTAATAATGTTTTAAGCTTGAGATATATATTTTTTCTTATCAATTCCATCATAAAAAATATGGAAATTCATTCTTTTATTTACACATATTATTTTATATAATAAAACAATTTATTTCGATAACCGCTACATTTCTAAATTATTTAATAATTTATACTGAATTTTTTTAATTTTTCAAATATTTTGTAAAAATCTTATTTGGTTTCCTAGTTTTCTTCCATCCTATTTAACAATGAACAGAATAAATATTTTTCATGAGTTATGGAATAAATTAAGTGTTTTTGGTGGGATACCCCCCTGTTATCATAGTATGTTTCATCATAATTTGTCTTCCATCAATGATATATATAAATTTTTAGTGATTGATTCTCCCCATTTAATTAATATCCATATTTTAATATAATATAACATATAATGAATATCTTACATAAATATATATTATTTAAAAAATATATTAGTTTTTCATTATTATAGTAAAATTAATTATTAATTATAGTGGTTATCAAATTATTGATATTTTATTATAGATATTAAATAATAATTTTAAAAATATCATTAAGGAAATAATATCTAATGAATAGAAATATTACGCGACTTATAAATATAAAGGTTACACAATTTATTATTAATAGAATGAACCACTATGAAGAAGTTTCAAATATATTTTATAAATTACCATATGATAATTTTCATTTTTATTGAGTCTAAATCCACAATTAATGTTATAGAATATATGTACAAGCAGAATCAAATTTAATGATTTTTATATTTTAAAAAAATAATCAATTTTTATTTTATATCATATAATTTTATTATTATGAATACAAATTACACAAAAAAAATTTATCATTTATTTCATACCCCAGTTTTGATTTTATATAGGGGTATATTGGTTTCAATTTATCGCGGTGATTAAATATGCTACACTTATTTATTTTAAAAATTCAATTTTATAAAGATGATTTATTTAGATATATCATTACAAAAGAATCAAAACATTTTAACCAATACCATTAATCCATCCACATCCAATTCAGTAATGTATGAATCTAAATATTCATCATACATGATTATTGTATATATAGTTTATGGGTATGTATTTACATTATCATTTATATTAATATAATATTATTGAAAAATCATGTTCAAAATGTTATACGGCAATTTTTAATAATATTTAATAAGTAATTCTTGAAATTTTATTCTATTTTAGTCATTAATAATTCAATAAAGGCATGAAATAATTATGTAATTTATTAAACCAAATTAGAAAATTGAAATTATAATGTTACCAAAAATACATGTAAAATTATTTTCTTTATTACAAAAAGTGTGTAATGATATCTATAAATTTCATTTATAACATCAAAATCCAATAGTTCGGAATATATAAAAACTTTGATGTTAATTTTATTGGTCTTTAGGATATAAATGATTAATTTACTCAACCATAAGTATCAACCCATTAATTGGTTTTAATGACTTTTGAAAATATTTTCATGTGATGAAACTCTTAATATTCCATTTATGTGTTATGCATTTTAATAACTAAACCATTTTTATGTAGGGTTACACACAATATATATTCGACTATAGATATTCATTATAAATATAAAAAAATTATTACATAATATTATTTTATTTATAATTTTAATAAATTATATTGTTTAATTTATATATGACACAATGATGATGTAGTAATTAGCTTATTAATGAAATATAAAAATAATTGACATTACAAATATCCAAATAAATCTAATTTGAGACTTTTAATGAATTACACTAATTTTATAGGTTAGTATAACATATTATTGTAGATTAAATGTATTTCTTTTTAAGTAATAATGTTTTTACGACATTAACAAAAATCAATTATTAAATAATGTCAAAATTGACATAAATGAGTTTTTAAAACAAATACAATATTATTGGTCGATATAAAAATCATAAAAATTAATGGTTCCCTGAAATGAGGTATATAAGGTTTTATATATAAGAAAATTAATCGCTAGGGGTTCTGTTATATTTTTATTGTATGTTTATTAACCATATAATATAAAAACATAAAGGGACATAATAAATGTCAAACTATTTAACAAAGAGATAAATCTAGAATATAAGGTTAATATAGTGACCCAAACTTATCTGAAACCTATTTGTGGAAAGTTTTTCGATCCATCCCCACAATTTACTTTATATAATTATTTTTGAAGCCATTAGTAACCGAAAATAATTTTATAATAATATAATATTTCAATCATATCCTAAGGTACCCCTCACCCCTCTTATAAAAGGGAACTTCCCCTTATCTCAAATTCAGACCTTCAATGCCATTTGGATTGGACAAGCCCTGCCCAAATATCCTCCCAACTATCCTCCCTTAATCCTAGAGGCCTTTAATTAGTCAAAAAGACAACCTATGGATCCATTTTGATTAAATCAAAAGGAAGAACCCGAAGAAGAGGTAAATATTCTATCACCTCTTTGATGTTATTTTATTATTCCACTTCCTATTTCTTTTTTGTTTCAATTATAAAATAATAACTCTAGTATCTTATATATACTGTGATTTTATTATAAAAATTGTACAACCATATTAATTATTCTATCCATCCATTGAATGACATGTCACCATATGTGCATACATACGGCTTACCGTCTCCACGTCATGGTGTAGTTGTAATTCAATACAATATTATTTGGATAGGTATAATAATGAATTATAATCGATGTAAATAAAAATATAACATGATAATGATTCTGTATATATGATATACCATCCAATTATGTACGATTTTAATATCAAAATAATGATATTGTCGCTTGTGTGCGCGTACGGATTACCGTCTCCACGAACACGATGAGATTCATTCCCCATTGTATCCATTCAAGAATAATTTTTTTTATGATTAATAATAATGTATAAGAAGACCATAAAATTCTGGATATTAATTAAATACTTCCTATCCATAATAAACACATCTTTTGTAACAAAACATATAAAAGAAAAATGAATCAGTTAACACCTAAAACGAATAAAATACTAAAAAATTAATAACAAAACAATATTAGAAGATCATATATGATATAATATTTTGGTATATTGTTTTATATAAATTAATAACAATTATTTAAATATTATATTATAGGTTATCGTTCCCTCGACCAAGGAAATGTACATGGTAAGGGTTAATTTCAAAATCTATTTATTATTCGATGTTATTTTTACGTAATTGTGTAATGGGACATCATTATTATCCACATCCATGTTTCTTAAAAATGTATTCCGAAAAATTTTATTGTTTACAAGACTATGTGTTAAAATCATTTATACCCTTGTTTTACTTTTTATAAAATGGTTTTAAAGGTATCTTTACGTCATTTTCCAAACAAGGTACCTTATGACCTTTTCGACAAAATTAAGGTAAGAATGTTTTTTAACTTATACGACGGGTGCGTCTATTTTATGTCGTTATAACATCGTCCAAGATTTTCATACATGCTTATAAAAATATTCCCAAAAAAATGTTTTCTTTTATATTTATATGACTTCAAAATAATTTCAAAATAGGAAGATATATTTCTCTGAAAAAAGCTTTGATTTCATCTAGGTCAACATCCATTGATGGATTTTAAGCTTATTTGTAATTGATTTATTATGATACAAAACATCCATATCTTATTGATGGTTTTGGGATATGTTTGACTGTGAATGTTTTATTTTTACACCATTCATCGTTTTTGGATAAATTATTGACATTTTGTATGCTAGTTTTAATATGAATGTTAGTGTTATGTTTAAACCATTTCATATGAGGAATTCATTGGACTTAGTAAGTGATTTGTGGAGCCCGCTATAGCTCTTTGATGCATCGGTAGGTCTCAAGACACAAACTAATGTCTTAGAACAAGGCCTTGAAAAAATATTATTATTAGTCTTGGCACAGGGCCTGGACAGTGTGGTTATGAAGTCTTGCATTTTTCATTCCATCATTATGAAAGTGGCCATTGATACTGCATGTGATTATTAGACTAATAGAATATCTATGTGAATAAGTAAATGTCATTATTTGATTTTATCTTTGCCATATTATTCTAAAGTTCATGTTTAAAAGGGAATTGTTTTAGTCTTATTCATTTCCTTAAATATTTTGTCTTATTTTGGAGTGTGTCCCCTATATTGTTATCCTTACTGAGAATCTGATCTCACCCCTTTCTATATTTTATTTTTTTAGGATGCGAAGAAGTATATTTGATTGACAAGTAGGTATAGTCAATGGGATATGAGGGTGGCCTAAAGAGACTATGATGTAGTCGCTTTTCATTTTATAATGTAATATAAAACTTATGAATGTATCTAGTATTTAAAATTCTACTAAACTAATTGTTCTTTTGAGACTTTATATTTTGTGATCATGCCAATGTTATGTAATAATGCACCAACTTTGGGTAACTATGGTCGGGGCATTACAGTTTTTATTAGAGGAAGTTTAGTACAAACCTTGGAAACTTGATTTAGATAATCTATTATTATATAACATTATCCTTAGATAGACATTGAGGTTTTAAATATATAAGAAAATCCTATAATTTTGGTATTGTAGATATTTTGTGAGTTTTCCAAGAAATACATCCCTTTCTAGATACGAGCAGGTAGAGGTAGTTCTGGCACATATGTACCTTGGGGTAAAACCCAAAAACACTGCTTTTACCTAGACATGAATGAGAATTAGTACACGACAACGGGCCTTGCTGCAATCTTGGTTATGACACTCATGGGGGATATTCTTAGTATAATTATCATTTTATTTACAAACCATCATGAAGGGTTTATGATTATATACAACCTAAAAGAATTTTGTTATGATTATGGATTATATCCATAAAAAGTTCAATTTATGTAAATCGTTTTACAAGTAAGGGATTATGTATTCTGATTCATTAACTAATCTAGTTTATGCCCTTTTTTAGAAATGGAACCTAGTGGATGGTATGTAAACCTTATCAACGCACGAAATCTATGTAGGTATTTCCCTCTGACTCAAGATAATTTTAGTGGAGCTAGTGAGCGAACTGTTGCTGATCAGCTTATCACTATACTGGATAACTCACTCAGGTTATAAATAATAACCTTACCCATATAGATCACCCTTATCCACAGCGTGGAGGATCAATGTTAGATCACTTCATGAGGAAACATCGACCAAAATTCAATTGGACTACAAATCCATTTGTAGCTGAGCAATTGATATGCTCCTTGGAGAAATTATTTAATGATCTGGGGAGTGGTGAAAAGTAAAATGTTGTCATGGCAGTTTATCACCTCATGAGAGATGCAGATCAATGGTGGTCATTAATCCATAACACAATGTAAGATGTATAAGTATCATATATGGAATTTAGGTAGTTTAAATCTATTTTCATAGTAAAATACTTTTCTCATGACCATCGAGCGGATATGGAGTGGCAATTTCTGAGTCAGAGGGAAAAGGAGGATGAGAATGTCGCAAATTATAAGGCTAACATTACAAGGATAGCAAGGCATGAAGTAGGTTATATACATAACTCAAGGTGTAAGATAGATCAATTATTTGATGGGTTAAAACCATTTCTCTTTAGAGGATTAGACTCACAATCCATCATTTCATACGAAGATATTGTCTCATGTGTTATCAATATTGAAAAGGAATTCTCTATGTCTTACGACATTGAAGTAATGCCAGAGAAGAAGAGATCTACTGAACACTTTGGAAATGAAAATATGGGGACGAAAGGAAAAGTTGAATATCCATCTTGTAGTAAATGTTGTAAGAAACACCCTGGTATTTGCCGAAAGGGAATGGGAGTCTATTACATGTGTGGTGAAAATGGCCACCATGATCATGATTGTAAGGGGAAGAAAGAGGTTTTCAATGTTGAATGCTACAATTGTAGATAAAGGGAGATTTATGAAAATGAATGTCTTAAGCGGCAATAGAACATACCTCGGAAAAGGTCAAGGGATCAAGGCGAAGCTTATGATATCACTACTATTGAGGTTGAATCTCCAAAATATGTGGTGGTAGGTAATTTAATGGTTTCATCAAGTTTAGAAAATGCTTTATATAATTATGGATCCTCACATTTTTTCATATCATCCAAGATTTCTAAGTAAATTATATATTTTCTATTTGACATATCAAGGGAGTTGTCAGTCAAAACACAAAAGGGAAGTATCATTGCAACAATGTTTTGTGAATCGGCTCCCATTAGAGAATATAAATGTTCGTTATCTGCTGATCTCATCCTCATAATAATGATTAAATTTTATATAATCCTATGTATGGATTGGCTTTCAGACCATGATGCGAAAATTTATTTTAAGAAGAAGGACGTAACAATTCTCGATGATGATATGTAGTACATTATCTTTAGAGTAGAAATGTCACCACCTAATTCTTATCTAGATCTACCACCCGTAGCTCAACTAAATTCAATTATTTGGGAGGAAGAGAATGAAATATCTCTGGGTGAGGAAAGGAATGTTCAAATAGTGGATATAACTATTGTGCAAGATTATTTTGATGTTTTTTTGAATGATTTACCTAGACATCTTCTAGAATGATATATTGAGTTTTTCATTGATTTAATTCTTATTTCATGGATCATATCGAATAACCCTTATATAATGGCCACATTGGAATTAGAGGAACTAAAGAAACAACTTTATGAATTGAGTAATAAGTGATTTATTCTCCCCAGTGTTTCTCCATGGGGATCCTCTGTTCTTTTTGTTAAGAAGAAAGATGAATCATTGTGGTTGTGCATTGATGATAGGGAGATCAATTCCATAACAGTAAAGAACTAGTATCCCCAACCTTGTATTGATGATTTATTCGATCAACTTCATGAAGTTCAATATTTATCAAAGATTGACCTAAAATCTAAATATCATCAGTTGTGTGTGAAGAAGGAAGACATTCCGAAAATAGAATTTCGAACTAGGTATGGGCATTATGAGTTTATAGTAATTCCATTTCGGATGACTAATGCACTGTAACATCCCAAGTAAGTAATGAATAATAGATATTTTTATCTATGTATATTAATTATTAAGATAGTGTTTTAGATGCTTAAAATGAAAATAAATACAATCTTATGCATGGAATACACTAATATTCTTAAAATATTATTTTACTACCTTTTGATGGCAAACCCTTTTTAAATATATATTTTGACAATTTTATAAGCTATGTTTGTCAAAATAAACTTATTATTTATGATTGGGACATCAAAATATAATTTGTGTGAATTTTTGGTATTTTTCCGATGAAGTTCATTTTTAATGAGTAGTGAAAAATGTTGTATTTTAATTCAAAACCCCTTTTTAATATAATTTTTTTATATGATTAGAATATCTTTTGAATTGTTTTTGAAGTAAAATTATAATATTTTTTTACCATTTTATCCAATGGTGGTGATTGGAATCAATTTCACTTTGAAATTGGACTTAAACTAGTGTCAATCTTTTGATACTTATTGTTTCATAAAAACACGCTATTTGTCATGACAGCGGGAATTAGTTATTAAATTAATTAATTCAACTTACATGTTTTGAATTTTGTAAAATAGACATCATTTTTGAATTCGGAATATCAAATATAGCTTAGGGTGATGTTTTGGTATCTTTCTGAAAAACATCAATTTTTGATGAATAGTGAAACCACTAAGTGGTAGTTAAAGAAACTGATTTTTCAAAAAATGAAACTTTTCCACTTTTGAGATTTGATTTTAAAAAAATCCAACATACATGTTTTTCATTAAGAATTAAAATGTGGTTCAATGAGATTAAAATAATTTTTTTTGGTGAATAGTAACATTTAAGTTCTTAATCGCGATTAGTGGTAATTAGTGTAGTTTAAGATAAAAATAATGTTTTAATAATATGAGATGAGATTTACACATGTCCAACCCTTATTGGATGTGTCATGGACGACCAGGAAAATCCATGGGTCAACTTGGGGAACCCATGGAGCCACTTTGGTTGGGAAATGACATAAATAATTTTTTATTTAATGTTAATGTAAAAATGACACAAACAAGAGATGGTTTACTAAAACAATTTTTAAATGGGGTTATACAAGTCCGATTTTTAATTATAAAAAGTAATTGGAAATATAAAAAGATTTCTTACATCATAGTATTTTTTTTATAATTTTATGACTTTAAATAAATTCAATTATGTATGACATCATGATGATGCAGCGATTACCTCATTAATAAAGGATTTAAATAAAATGAAATGTTAATGTAAAATCTATGAAATACACATGTCCAAAACCAATTTGATGGGTGGATTTCGAACCCTTATCACCTTACCCTCGAATTATATCAATGTGGGTCCTTTTTAATCCGACACCCATTTTAAAATAATGTATCATTTCATTACTTTCCAAGAGTGCCCCTCCACTACTCTTATAAAAGGCCCCCAACTCTACCTCCATACCCACACGCCCAAATCCTTTGGCTCAGACAACCCCTGACCATTTTGTCTCTCCACATCCCTCTATTACTCCTTGAAGCCTCACTTTGGACAGAAGTCTTCCCAAGGAATCTTTTGAGCTCAAACCAAAGGGAGTTACCCGATTTTAAGGTAATGTCTTCACTAGAGTCCTTTTGTTTTATTTTTCTTCTCCAACCCCCTAAACTCATTTTATTCATTTATTTTGTAACAAATCCAGTGTCTTCAATATACTAGGATTTTGTTATAAGAAGGATTCGAGCTACACTTACACACACATGCATCTAATGGTTGAAGAACATACTGTTTCCGTGGATGGCGAATTTCTGCCTCCCGAAATGATGATTGTTCAACATTATTTTAACACCTTCAAAGGTGACCATTAAGATGACACTATATTTATATATGATATATGATATTTTTATTTTTTCCTTAATCTTATGTATTTTTCATTTTGGGTATACCTTTATGGTTTCCATTATGGGTAAACGCGATATCTTCATTTAAGGTAGTGCGGACTACTGCCCCCTCAAAGTGATTTGATTCGTTAAATACCATATGTGGGACGTATAAATGATGGAACTATGATATTATATATGATATTATACTGGAATTATAATATACCTTTATACAATTATGATTCCATTCTATAAAATATGAAATAGAAATGAAAGTAGCGTTCATGCGTACGTACGGCTTACCGTCTCCATGAACGGTGCATTTCATTTCTTAGATCTAAATGATTATGTAATATTATAAATGCATTTATATACTGAATATATATGATATATACATCATGATTATAATTATGGATATAATGGATACATGAACAACTTGTAATTATAAAGGGTTTATTTTTGACTGAAGTACCAATGATCGTTAAACCGACCGTTATTAACTTAAATAATTACATAGTGTTCATGACATGGAAATAAGTGATATAAAAGGAATAATTAACTTGAAAAAGGTTCTTAAACAAGTAGAAATTAACTCATGTTTATTATTCAGGACATTAAAGAACGATCGAGTCAAGTCGGACCCGAGGTATGGGACTTCGTCTCAATCTCCTTTCATTGAGACATATTTTGTTTTATACACAACCTTCTTTTATACAGTGTATAAACCCCTTTGACTTTTAAGTTTACTGAAAGGGAATATTTTTTATAAGAATAGTTTACTAAATGACAAAAGGGAATGTTTTTGTCGTACGTATGCGGCGACAACGACTTCTCCGCCGCTGTGACCATTATTTGAGTTTCCGCTTCCTCTACAAGCCATACATTTCTTTAAAAGAAAAATAAATACCATGTTTTACTTTTCTTTTATTTTGGTATTGAAAATAATTTTCATAATTGTTTTATATCAATGTGTTGTATTGAAATCTTGTGATTGAAAGGTGGAAATGTTATGTTTACTTTATGGATGTTTTATGTGATAAGATTATGTTGAGGTTCTTGGGCATTATTATGAAGACGGGTGGTTCAGTGATAGACTAAGGGTGGGTGAGCCCGATATATCACTCCAATGCATTGGGTAACGCGAAGGAGTGAAGCATTAAGGTTTCTCCGAAGAGATTTAGGGAATATAGTGTGATGGGTATTCCAAATGCAATTAAGAGGGTTACTCCCTAAGTAAGAATGTTATGAATGCCTCAAGTTACCTTTATGTCTTATGATTTCTATGATTTATTCATGATTTGATGAGATATTATAAAGTGATTATGTTTTATGGGTAAAGTATGATTTCATTCTTATGTATATATGTACCCATGTTTCCTTTCAATATTTTTATATCCCTTACTGATCTTTTTATGCTCATCCCAAGTTTTTTTGAAATGTTTTTCACAGGTCAAGGGAAAGGTACATGATATGATAATAGTGTCAAGGAAGTGTCAAGAAATAATCCATGTTTTATTTTAAATATGTTTCCATTGATGGGAATGAATAATACTATCTTTATGTAACGACTTTGTTTATATGTGGAATGTAATTCAAGTTTTATGATCTAATTCTCTAAAACTCTAAACCCGAAAAGATCCTCAATGTGTAATCTTGTAATAACTCAAGATTAAGTAAGGTTTAAGGTTGGGGCCTTATATGCACCCTCTATTTTTATGGATCTAATGTACAATGTTTTCAGGTAATATCTTTATGACTTTATAGTGGTATTTACTGATGATATCCGGGTATACTAAAAAAGCTATTAAGATCATGAAAATCACTTGTGCACTATTCTGAAAATAATTAGAAGAAATGAATTGTACGTGAAGTTTAGAATGTGTGAATTCTGGTTTTAGGATATTTATTTTCTTTTCCATATTATTTCTAAGGATGAAATATATATTAATCCTTTAATGAACAGATAAATCCAAGAATGTCCATCACCAATGATTATAACTGAGGTATGCATTTTTATTGGTTTAGTAGGTTATTATCGATGTTTCATCCAGAATTTTTTCTCGGTTGGCTAACCCATTAACAAAGCTCACACGTAAAGCGGTTAAATTTGTTTGGAAAAAAGTGTATTAATAATGTTTTGAAGAACTGAAGAGAATATTAGTCAATGCTCTTATCTTGACTCTACCATCAAGGAATGTTGGGTTTATTATTTATAGTGATGCTTCAAAGAATGAACGTGGTTGTGTCCTTATGCAGAATGATAGAGTTATTGCCTATGAATCGCGACAGCTGAAAATTCATGAGAAATATTATCCTACTCATGATCTTGTGTTAGTAGATGTAATCATTGCTTTTATGACTTGGATACACTATCTCTATGGTAAAAATTTGAGATGTTTACTAATCACAAGAGTTTGAAGAATATTTTCTCTCAAAAGGATCCCAACATGAGGCAAAGGAGATGGCTTGACCTACTCAAGGATTATGATTGCACGATACACTGCCACTCAAGGAAGGAAAATAAGGGTGAATATTTATTGAGTAGAAAGGATCATGGAGTTCTGAACAAAATGAGAGTTGAAAGAGATCAATTTTCATGGATCTAGTAAAGATGGATATGGGAATAACCATGGAATGTGAAACATTAATGCTTTTTCAAATGGTTTCCAAACATATTTACTAGAAAGGATAAAGAGTTCTCAGACCAATGATGATGAGTTTCAAAAGAAGATTAAAGCTGTGAATGATGGGAGATTGAGTGACTTTATATGTGAAGATGATATTTTGAAATTTTGGAAGATACTCTGTGTTCCAGATAAACCTAATCTAAACAGCAAATTGTTAGATGATTCTCATAGCTCCAATTTCTATATACACCCTGGTAGCACTGAGATGTATAGAGATTTGAAGGAACATTTTTGGTGGGACACCATGAAGAGGGATATTTCTTATTTTGTGTCAAGATATATGGTTTTTCAAAAAGTGAAAGCTGGAAGGAAACATCCTGGAGGAGTCATGCAACCTGTTCCCATACCTAAGTGGAAATGGGATAATATTACGATGACCTTTTTAATGGGATTACCCAAGAATACTTGAAGGAGAGATGCAGTATGTGTCATTTTTGATCATCATACCAAGTCAGAAAAGTTTCTTGCTATTAGAGAAGATTTACCACTTTAATGATTAGCAAGACTGTATATTAATGAATTTTATATACTACATGGAGTACCCCTATCGATTGTTTCTAATCATGATCCTTATTTTACATCATGATTCAGGAAAAGTCATCAGAAATCCCTAAATACTGAACTTCGTTTGAGCACTGCCTGCCACCCTCAAACTGATGGACAATCAGAATGGAATATTCAAACCTTAGAAGACATGTTAAGATCTTACTCAATTTTCATTCAAGTTATTTGGGATCAATATTTACCTCTGGTAGAATTTTTCTTATAATAATAGCTTCCATTAAAGTATCCAGATGGAACCATATGAAGCGTTATATGGGAATAGATTCCTCACACCATTTTGTTGGGATGATTTCAGTGAAAGAAAACTTATAGGACAATAACGTGTTGAGGAAATGATGGAAAAATTAATTTTATCCCAACACACATCAAAATAGAACATAATAGGAAGAAGATATATGTCGATAACTGAAGGGATTATTTTTAGTTTTAGGTAGGGGATCATGTTTTCTTGAAGGTATCTCCATGGAAAAGAGTTATATGATTTGTGAAGAAGGGTAAAATATGTCCCAGGTGCGGCAGACATTTCGAAATTGTATAACGAATTGGGGATATGGCTTACTAGTACGCAATGCCACCAAGTCTCTCCAATGATCACGATGTGTTCCACATATCACTATTTAGTAAATACATGCCTGAACCAACACATGTACTCACCTATGAATAAATTGAACTGGAACCTGATCTGTTTTATTATGAAGAGCCTGCCAAAATTCTTGATACAAAAGAATAAGTGCTGAGAAACCGGATGACTCCTCTGGTAAATGTTTTATGGAGAAACTATAAAACGAAAGAGGTAACGTGGGAACTAGAGGAACATATGATGAAGAACCACCCCAATTATTTTATGAAGTAATATTATAGAAATTTTGGGGATAAAACTATTTAATGTAGGGGAGAATGTAACACCCCAAGCTTCCACGGTACGCTTCCCTTCGAATAATACAATAGCTTACATTGTACGCAACTTCAAGATTCTAGCAGACTACGACCAATAAATCTGGCCATTATGAATAATAATACCAAATTATTGAAATTTTATAAATTTTATTTTTCAAAAGTAACATTATTTTTGGATTCGGAATATCAAAATTAGCTTAGGTTGAATATTTCGTATTTTTTTAAAAACTTTTATTTTTAATGAATATTGAAGAACTGTGAGTTATAAAATAAAACTGAATTTTTATTTAAATAAGTATTTATTTTATTTAAATTTATGTTAGGTAAAAATAGATACATAATACCTATATAAGTTTAATTTAGTTCATTGGAGTCATTTTATAATATATTTATATACATAAAAATTTTATTGAACTTTTTACCATCATTTACCCACCTTCTAGGAGCATTTGAAAATTACCATAACACATAATTTGACCATTTTTGTGTGTTGAATTTAAAAATTAGAGACACAAGGTTGATATCAGTAAGTAAAATGTGGTTCAATTAGATGAAAATATTTTTTGTTGAATAGTAACTTTTTTACTTTTATTTACCACGGTTAAAAGTAAATATGGTAATTAAGGGTAAAAATTATATTATTATTAACCTAAAACATGCCATAATTCTATTGGACAAGTTTAATTAGTCGAAAAACATCCTTAGGACTAAAATAATACCCTTTATGCCCACTTGGATTATATTAGGATATTTATTATTATTTTATTTAGAGAATAGTTAAAAGAGATAAATTCAATGTTTAATAACTAAAACATTTTTTATATTGGGTTACAAAAGATATAAATTTGAAAATAAATATTCATTAGAAATATAAATAATTTTCTACATAATTTTATTTTATTTATAATTTTTAGACATTAAATAAGGTAATTTATTTATGACACATTGATTGTGCAGTAATTAACTCATTAATGAAATATTTAAATAATTGATATTATAAATATCGAAATAAATATAATTTGAGAAATTATATGAATTAAACTAATTTTTTTAGGTAATATGACTTGTTAGGGTTGATTAAATTTATTTATTTTTTAGTAATAAACTTATTTGGATGCTAAAGAAATATATTATTAAATAATGTAAAAATTGACCTAAATGAGTTTTAAAAAAAATACAATATTATTTATTGATATAATAATCCTAAAAATCTGGAGATTAGAAAAATTACATAGATAAGGTTTTGTATATTAATAATGAATCACTTTGGGTTCTTTTGGATTTTTATTGTAAGTTTATTAACCATATAATATAAAAATATAAAGAGACATGGTAAATGTCCATGTATTTAAGAAAGAGTTATATCTAATAGATAAGGTTCAAATATAGACCCAAAACTATCTAAAACTTATTTTTTGAGAGGTTTTAGACCCATACCCACCATATCCTTTAAATAAATATTTTTGGAGGTATTATAAAATGAAAAATATTTTATTATAAAATAATATTTCATTTTTTTCCTAAGCTGCCCCTCACCCCTCTTATAAAAGGGCACTGCCCCTTATCTCAAATTCACACCTTCAATTCCATTTGGCTCAGCCACCCACTACCCAAATATTCTCCCAACTATCCTCCATGAATCCTAGAGGCCTTAATTTATTCATAAATCCATCCTAAGGAGCCCTTTTTCTCAAATCAAAACGAAAGACCTGAAGAAGAGGTAAATATTTCATCACCTCTTTCAAGTTCTTTTCTTATTCCACATCCTCTTTCATTGTTGTTTCCATTATAAAATAATAATTCCAGTTTTCTCTATATAATCTGATGTTATTATAAAAATTGTAAAACCATATTCATTATTCTATCTATACATTGAATGACATGTCACCATACGTGCGTACGTAGGACTTACCGTCTCCATGTTGTGATGTAGTTGTTATTCAATATATGATTGGTTGTATGGGTATAATAATTATGTATAATTGATTTAAATAATAAATATAACATGATAATAATTTTTTATATATGATATACCATCCAGTTATATTAGATTTTAATATCAAAAGAATGATATTGTCGCTCGTGCGTACGTACGGATTACCATCTCCTTGAAAATGATGACATTCATTCCCCATGGTTTCCATTAAATGTTAATTTAAATATTATTTATTAAAAATACAATTTAATAACTCAATATAATTCTGGATATGAATCAAATACGTCCTATCGATAACAAACACATTTTATGTAACAAAATATATAAAGACAAATGAATCCGTTAACACCCAAAACGATGATAATACTATAATATTATGAACAATGCAATATTATAAGATAATATATGATATCATATTTTTGTATATGGTTCTTTTATAAATTAATAACAATGATTTAACTATTATATATGAGGTTAACATACCCTTGACCAAGTAAAAGTATAGAGTAAGGGTTAATTTCACAATCTCTTTATTATCTGTGGTTGTTTTTACGTAAGTATCTACTCAGACCTCTTTATCATCCACATCCATGTTTCATAAAAATGTATTCCAAATAATTTTTACTATTTACAAGACTAAAGGTTAAAATCTTTTATACCTTTGTTTGAATTTTTATAAAATGTTTTGAATGGAATCTTTCCGTCGTTTTCCAAGAAAGGTACCTTTTAACCTTTTCAAAAAAATTAAGGTAAGATTTTTTTTAAACTTATACAGCGGGGCAGCTATTTTCTACTGTTATAACATTGTCAAAGCTTCCCTTAAAATAATATAATAATATTTTCAAAATAAATGTTTTCTTTTATAATTATATTACTATTAAATGATTTCAAAATAGAATGATATATTTCTCTATATTTTTTTCATTTCATCTATGTCAACATCCTTTGATGTATTTTAAGCTTATTTGAAGTTGATTTATTATGATACAAAACTTCCATATTTTATTAAAGATTTTGTGATATGTTTGACTGTGGATTTGTTATTTTTATACCATTCAGGTTTTATGGATAAAGTATTGAAATATCGTATGCTTTTTTTAATACGAATGTTTATGTTATGTTTAAACCTTTTCATATAATGAATGAATTGGAATTAATAAGTGACGGGTGGAGCCAGCTATAGCTCCTCAATTAATCGTTAGGACTCATGAAAAAAACTAGTGTCTTGGAATAAGGCCTTGAATTTTTTTTATTTTTAGTCTTGGCATAATGTCTTGACTACGTGGTTATGAGGTATGAAATTATGCATTCCATCATTATGATTGTGGCTATTGATATTGCATATGATTATTTGACTAGTAGAATATCTATGTGAATAAGTAAACGATATTATTTGATATTAAATTTTCCATATTATGTTGATGTTAAAGATTAAAAGGATTTTGTTTTAGTCTTATACATTATATTAAATGATTAGGATTATTTATAAATGTTTCTTCTATATTTTTATCCTTACTGAGCATCTGAGCTCACCCCTTTCTATGTTTTATTTTTCCCAGGATGTGAAGAAGTATTTTATGACTGACCTTCATGGATAGTCTATGGGATATGAGTGTGGCCTATGGAGATTATTTTGTTGTAGTTTTTCATTTTATAATATAATGTAAAACTTATGAATGTATCTAGTATTTACAAGGCTATTAAACAAATCAGTCTTTCGAGACTTGATGTTTTGTGATGATGCCAATGTTTTGTAATAATACACTAAATCTGGGTAACTAGGTTCAGGGAATTAAATACATGAGATTCAATTATAGTTTGTAATATTTTTAATCTAAAAAATATAATTAAATTAACATGGAATTATGTAAAAATGTCAATAAACCTAATAAAAATATATAAAAATTTATGTTGAAGAAAATAACATTATTTTTTTATTCCTCATGTCAATTTTTTATTAGTATAAATTAATGATATGTTTCCAAAAAAGTTAAATTGTAGGGGAATAGTAAACAATAATTATTGTAAAAATGTTTTTCATATATGACATTATAATTATATCATAATAACTTTAATTTTTATACACAATTTTATAGAAAAAAATATATAAAATAAGTAATATAATTTGTACAAAAATATAATTTTAAATATGAAATTATATGACTAACAATTTCGAAAACATAGAAATTTTTAATTCAAATAATAACTATATTGGTTTTTTTATTTCAAATAGTTATTTAAAAAATTTATTTTTGTTTTAGTTTCATTTTAATGTAAAATATACCTTGGTTTATTCAACTTAATAAAACTAATTCCATTGTAATCATAACTATACTTTGTTTTTATGTATAATCATTTTTATTCTTAAAATTGATATTTTTCTCAAAATAGGTTTTATTTCATTTCTCAAACACATATTAAATGTAATTTAAGCCAATTATATAATTTTAACAATTTTAAATTTATTCTATATTTATAAATATCATAATTAATATAACGTAATAAATAAAATATACTTTTTTCATAATGACAAGAAACCATAATAAAGAAATTTCACTTTGATTAATGGTAAAATGGGCCAAAATGTTTAAATATAGAGTGATAACGCATAAACATGACACAATAGACAATATTAAAACTCATTTTTATAGGAATTATTTATTATCTTAACCAAATTGAAATCTATAAAAATTTTGATGTAACTGAACATTAAAGTGATGCTATGTTTTAAAAATTTATCAGGTAAGTCCTTTTCCCCTAACCTCTAAAATGAAAATTTATCACTAATTATTTCTTAATTAAATCACTTCAGCCACATATCTAGACCAATGCATATAAAAATAGATTAAAAAACATCTTCCAAATTAAATTGAGTATCTCTTGTCATCAAATTATCAATATAGACGTCTTTAGGCGTAATACAATGGTTTCCTTATAACGAAGAAGACCGAGTGTTTCTATTTTATTTTCTCATCTACCTCTTTACAATATTCTATAACAAGGGCCATGTAATAAAATAATTATTTTACAAATAATTTATTTTTCTTATAATATAGTTACAAGAGGTATAAATCACCTTTTTATCCTGTGGAATATGAAATCATTTCTCTTTTGTATGTACTGTATATAGTATCCATATAAAAGTGTAATTTTTTTCATCACTATTTTAATTAGATTTTTATAAAGGTAGAATTAATGAATAAATATGATATTTATGTCATAATAACTATAATTAGATATAATATATCATATTCCTTATTACATCTCCATCCATCGAAAATGATAACATCGGTTGTGCATATGTGTTGATTACCATCGTTATGAAGATAAGTGATTAGTTATTCAGTTTCCACTTACCAAAAGTAATTCTAAATATATATATATTTTTATTTATTTATATTTAATAAAAATTATATTAATCAATTTTTTAAAATCATATATATGGTCATAAAAAGTTCATAAATATTTTATCTACAGATAGTATACTAATGTAATTTGGGGAAAATTAACTAAATAACGATGAAGTGGTAGATATATGTAAGAAATATTTAATAAAATAATTTAAAATTCTTATATATGGGCCTTATCAAATTGAATTTTTATAAACACTTAATTAAGAAATTATTTTAAAATTTTATTTTCAATATATTTGGTTAACAAAACTCTATTTATCATGAAGAGACTCCTGGAAATATATTTTTGTTATAATATCATTTTATTTTAGGATTGTTAATCTTCCAATTTCTATATGGAAATATATATATGATCCTAGTATTTTTAACCCATTATATTTAGATCTCCTTTAGTTATATTCTGGGTATTATTTTTTTATTCCATTTATCGTTTTTTGGAACAGAAATCTATATGTAAGTAACATATATAGGATATTATTTTAAAAATGTTGTTTTGACATTTTCCATCCAAATATATTTCTTCCATGTCCAAATTATCGTTAAAATGTATTAAAAAATGTTTATTAATAATGTAAAACTATTTATTAAAGTCCATTTTAACCATATTTTTTATTCTCAAAATCATTTCAAAATGAATCCACTTATAATATTCCAAATAATGTATTTTTTCCAAATGGTGTGAACGGAAACATTTTTATAAAGTACACCAAACAAACAAATATTACAACCTGCATGAATACTCTATTATTTAATGATTTGTTTAACATTTTCTATGGTTATTTAAAAAAAAATATTTTTCTCAGTATATTGGTAAAGTTTATTTGAAAATATATTATAAGGAAAGGTTATTATATTCTTAATGGAATGATAATAAATTTTAAAGTTTATTTATTTCACCATTATTTCAAAAATCTACAAGAATGTTATTATTAATACAATGGCTCTATTTTCTTTTAAAACTATTGGTTAAAAACTTTATTTGTTATGAATTTATTTCCTTTTATCATGCTTTACTAATAATGTATTATACCTCATTCTGAGATCATTCCCTTTTTTATGATCATATTCTCCATCACAATTAACTATTCATTAGACATTATTTTGTCTACGAAATTTAAATATTTTTAATATCATGGATGAATTTAGAACAATTTATATTACCTTGATGATGTTTGAACTATATACTATATCTATATATAATATTAATTTAAGGATAATTATTATTGTATTTTTTCATTTACTAAGAAAATAATTGATGTTCCATATTCTAAATTTAATATAGATATTTATTCATTAAAGAGAATTGTGAAAATAAGTTATATTAATCATTGAATATACCAGTAATTCATAGGATGTGTGTGTGGAGGGTGGGAATTGATTATTGATAGCACCTTGAAGCTTAAACATGTCTCATGAGGAAAATTATATGGCTTTCCATATTAGATGGGTATCTAGTATACACCTATATATTAATTAACAATGATGTAATGGAAGAGAAGTATTGATATAAAGATTCATGATATCATTTTTGAGAGGCGTTGATCATGAAATTAGTGAATTTTACATTTCTATTATTAAAAATTCATTTTATATTATCCATGTGATTTCTATGTTGATATTATCAACAAATGTTTATTGAAATTAATTTTTAGATTCAATGGGACATGTTTGGATTGTCCACTATGAAATTTTGAATAATAATAATAACTTTTTGTTTACAAAACTCTTATCGAGTATCTGATAAGAAACATTATTTGTTTTTGATTCCCTAGGATTTGTAGTTGGATATCAAAACTGATTGTAGGGATTACTGAATTTATCTTTTTCTATGTTTTTATATTTCTAATATAATATGGGAATCGTGTATGTATCTAGTTTTTACAAGGAATATAAACTAATATTTCATTAATTTAGAAATCCCTATTAACTTATAAAAATGATATAATGTACACAAAATCTATAAGAAACATGAGACATGATGTAACAATTTTTATTTGGGAATAATTATTAGGTCCCCATGAAATTGATTTTATGTGAACATAGCTAACTAGGGAATTTTTATAATCCCTTATGTTAGGAGATAACCATTATCAATATAGGTTTTTTAATTTTATATCATGATAACCATGAATTTTATAATCTAACTCATTGTGTGCCATATTTTACAGACGAAACGTAACAAAAAATTGAATAAACACTTTTATTCAATGTAGGAAATTCCATATATCTCAAGGAAATAGAACTAGTTTTGTAAATGGGTAGAACATTTCTATACTAGTTTAGATGACTTCAGATGTGATATAACACCATTATTGTATAGAAAAATCTATTATTCTAGAGGGTGATTCATCTATGATAGATCTCTTCACCCAACAAAAGACATTATATTTTTTATAAATAATCCATTGGTAGTCGAATAATGATTAAAGTCCCCTAAAATTATATTATTTGCTTAGGGAAGTAATGGGAGGGAACCATAATTCTAGTAGTGTGATTTCTAAAGGGAGATACTAATAAATAGTGTTCATCGATATGTGACACTAAACTAGTTTATGAAATATAATTTCTTAAATGAAGAGATTTAAATGTAATATTCTTTGAGAAATGAATTCTTTATGAACAATTAATCAAAATAGAGATAATGTTCCAAAATTTAAATAAAATTAAGATGAATGTTTTATATAGTTTGAGGATAAAATTTAAAGATTATCCTATCATTCCATAGACTAAATAAAAAAATGCTAAATAAATATTTACAATTCCTCTGATGTGATTATGTTAAGTCACTGAAAGAAATTGATTTCTCTAATTTCTTCATCATATGATGATATGGTATAAAGTTCCAACAAGATAGAAAAATATTTATATCGGTAAAATATCATTAATGTAAAAGAAGAGAATATATGTTCGGAAAACCACTAATGAAAAAATATGTCTAAAAAAAGAAAGACTTTATATGATTTCCATTATATAATAATTGTTGAAAGAAACACCCCATGAACTTGGTTAATGGTAACATGAGTCTATTTCAATTGTGGGTTAAGGTATGATAATGATATTTAATGTATGTCCATGAAATAACATGTTACCATCAAATGATTTTTCTATAAAACGATGATACATTATTCACACTAATTTCCCAGGTGCTAAGGAAACCTCCTGTAATAAAGGATATTGGGAGAATTAAAACCTAATACGATTACTACAAATGTGGTTAAAGTTCCCAAATATACATTGGAATTTAATCTGATTGTTACCTCAAAATCATAAATTCATTATTTTATTTTAGATATTTTTATTTTTATATATATTCTACATTTTCCTTTAACCCTATGAATGGAGTTTCCAATAGATACACATAGTGGAAAAATTATTTTAACAAATATCTGTCAAGGGGTTCCCATTATAATGCATATGTATACCTTATTTGTAATATTGATTATTATACCTATGTTTTAATTTGATATAATCCATGGTTGGGATTTGGATTCAAATTAAAATAAAAATATTTACTTCTAGAAAAGGATATTAGGATTCATAATGGTGATGTGGAGTCCCTTGTATTTAGAGTGTATATGATATTTTTGAAATCATGTATGTATTCAATAATAGTATCTATCCATAATAAAATTATTGGATAATAAGAGATGAAGAAAATAGTAGTATCATGGTTTTCTTACAATAAAGGATATAAAAATTATAAAGAAAAAATTATTTATGTGTTTCCTAAATAATTACATAGATATAAAACATAGCGTAAAGTTGTCTCTTCAATTAATATCATCCTTAATGTAAATATTAAATCTAATACTCTATAAATGAATATCCCATTGCAATTAGTGGAACAGAACAAAAAACATCATGATTTGTGTGATGGATGACTTATACTCCCTATTGCATCACCATGGGGATCATCTATAATTTTTATTGAGAATAAAAATTGGTGTGTGAAGTTGTGAATTTATTATAGTGATTAACAATCCATTAATATATAAAAGGTATCCTCCACCCCACATTATTGACCTATGTGATCAAAAGATGGAAGATGAATATTTTATAATGTTTGATATTAATTATATGTATTTTAATTATTAGTGAAGAAGGTTTGTATTACAAAAATGAACTTTAAAATTATGCAAGAACATTATGAATTTACTTTAATACACTTTCTATTGACCAAAAATACAGTATTACATAGATATGATTTCCATAGTGTAGAAGAATTTTCTCAATAAAATCATTATTGTATTTATTGATTATAATATTATATACTCGAAATCTTTGATAATCAAAAGAGTATTTTTTTAAACATCATTATGGGACTTATGGAGAAGTAATTATCTGAAAAATTTATGAGACATGAATTATGGAATCATTAAGTTATTTTTCATGGACATACTATCACTAACGATTGAATAATAGTAAACCCTTTAATGAAAAAAGTTGTTATTCAATGGAATTTAAAAATGAATATAGTTTAGGTTCTTAGATTCAATGTATTAACATGTTATTGTTGATGATTTATTTAAAATTTGTCTTCATTTCAAAAAAAATTAAAATATTTGACATATAAAAAGATTCAATTTTTATGGATAGAATAATGAAAATATTTTTTTAAAAAATAAAGGTAAAATTTTCCAATTCATATATATTAACTTTAGCAACAGAAAGTGGTGGATTCATTATATATTACAATTTATTGATGAGGGGACTTAAATGTATTCTTATGATAAACAATATAATTAGTTCCTATGTATTATGATAGTTAGATACTCAATAAAACATAATCATGTACCTATCTAGAGTTAGTATCTATGCTATTTTTATTAATGATATATATGAAATAAGTTTACAGAGATAATTTTGAAACATATAAATATAAAACATGTTTGGAATACATCTTCTCTAAAAAGAAATAAATGTTAGGAAAATGTGATGGATATAATTACTGAAGGATTATGATTGATCAATACAATACCTCTATGGGAAGGAAAATAAAGGTGATGATGCGTTGTGTTTGAATGATCTTGGAGTTTTAACAAAAATGAAGACTGAAAAAGATACAATATTTATTTATTTAGTAAAATTTGATATGGGATTCATTAAGGAAGTGATAACAACACAACTATTTCAGTAGATTTCTAAATAATACATATTGGAGAATTAATATTTTCCAGGATTTTGGTAATATTATTCCATATAAAATAAATGTTTTAATGATTTATATTTGGAAGACATCATCTATAAAATAAATGTATTGAAAATTGGAATTATATTTTTTTTCCATACATGAATAAAATAAAATGATAATTATTAAATCAATCTAATTACTCAAATTTTTATACACATCTTGGTATCATGATAATATTTTAGTTTTTGAAGGAACATATTATTTGGGATAATATGAAATCGAAAATTGCAAACATTGTATCATGATACTTGGTTTGTAAATAGTTAATGATCGAGATAAAAAATCCAAAAGGGTTCATGAAACATATATCCAATACTATTTCAAAATGGTATGATATGAAAATAAAAATATAACAATTTTTCCAAAGACTCTAAGAAATATTTTTTACATATGGTTTATTATTAATCAATTTACCACATATACACATTTTAACACTATGAGGTAAGATATACCTCTTGAGATCCTCATGTTACTCTATATTAATGATTTTTGATATATCATGGTGCGTTTTGTTATGATAATGAACCTTACATTACATCAAAATAAAGATGTGTATTCAGAAGGTTCTCGACAATTATATAATTTTGAGCACTTTTTATCATCCTTAGAATAGATGACAGTATCATTGTCTATTTATATATTATAAAGCATGTTGAGTTCATTCTCTCATGAAATGAATGTTACATAGGATACTTATTTACATTTCAAGGAAATTTATATAATAATAGAGTCCCTTTGAATGAATTAAATGGCACCATATTGGGATTGTGTAGAAAAAATTGTCATACACATACTTGTTGGAATGAAATTCATGACATTAAAGACTATTCAGAATCATTTAATGGTATCTCAATGTAATAAAAATTAATATCGATAACCAAAGGAAGGAATTATAATTTTAATTTGGAATTATTTTCATTAATAAATATAGTTAGGAAGGTGTTATAATTTTACCAAAAAAATGTATGCAATGTCCTTGGTATCGAAAGAAATTTGAAATTCTAAAATAATTGGAGCTATGGATTACTCTTTAGAAATTACTCATAGCCCCTATAAAGTTTAGGAGGTTTTCTATATCTATTTATAGTTGTAGTTAATTCTTCACATATCTCATGTTATCACCTATAATGAAATTTAATTAGAGCCTAATTTATCGAAATTTTAAGTACCTGTATAGATTCCTAACAATAGATACCATATTTGATTGAATTAGAAGACTTGATTGGTGGAGTTACTTTAGAGAAATTATGAAATAGAATAGGAAACATGGGAAAATAAAAAGTTTTGATGAATAACTACCCACATTTTTTTCAAGATCTTACATTCTAAAAATTTTATTGCTGTTATTTTTGGACGAGGGAATAATGTAACATCTAAAATTAAATTATATTTAAAAATTTATCACTTTATAGAAACTATAACATATAGTATATAGGTATATCCCAGAATATTATTGGAACTTAAATTAGAAAATATTATAAATTAATTTAAGAGATATTTATTTTTGCTTCAAATTTATTATGTTAAAATTATCATTGTTTAATTATTTATTTTTTAGAAATAGTTGGTTTTTAAGTGACTACTAAAATAATATCAATTTTTTGAAACTGTAAATTTTATAAAATTATAGTGAAATAATAATGACATGAAGGTTGTGAAATATTTTATAGAGAGAAAATATATTATATAATAATTATAATTTATATATCATCATAATTTTTAATATATAAATATCTTTTTACAATTTTTTAAAAAATAACAAATGTTTTTAAAAAAAATTGTTTTAATTATTTTATTTTAATCAATTATTTAAAAAGGTAAACTTTTTTGATTTATTTTCAAAGTAAATATTTTTACTTTGATTTATCATAATCATTTTAATTACATTGGAACAAACATTATATTTTTTTGTAAATTCTTTTTTATGATTAAATTTTTTTTATAATAATGGTTTTCCATTTATTTTTGGATCATAAATGAGCTTTATTATGTAATAATTAATTAATTTTAACCTTGTAAAAGCACTCCATATTTTGAATGAAAAAAAATTTATTTTTGTTAATATGTAAAACAGAATTTTTGATCGTAATTAATACTAAATATGGTAAAAACATTCCATCTCAGTTATAAGTAAATTTGGTAAAAATAATTAAATATATATATATATATAAGGCATCCAAATAAATCATAAAAGATTAATAAATCTCATTATATAGTTGATATTTTACCCAAAAATTATCATTTTTGAACAAATTATGATTTAGTACCAATATATAATGAAAAATACTCTATCGTATTAAAATATTTAATGTAATTCAATGTGTACCCCTCTATAATTTATAAAAGGGAACTATTAATCCTCCCTAATTTACATAATTTAAGCCCCATATACGGACACATAACTACCAAAAGAAATTAAAATACATTCCTTAATTGAATTTGAGGATTTTATATAATCAAAGTATAAAACTGGATGGATTGTGGTTTGATCTAATGATAGTTTTTCTACAGAAGGGGTATAACTTTTAACTGGGTGTCTATTTTTATTACATATTCACAATCATAAAATATTCTATAAACAATTTATAATAATAAAATAATTATGTTCAATATATTAAAATATTTTTATTCTATATGAAAACCCGTATTAACCTCCTATTCAGTATATATTAATTGAAAACATTTCCCTAGCATACGTACGCCTTACAGTGTGCACATAGTGGTGTAATTTGATTTTCATAAACATTTAACTTGGTTGGTAATTAAGGAAAAATTACTAAAAATATATTAAATTTACTAAATAATTATAAATCTTAAATATAATATATAACCAACGTTCTTACACATCCATCAATTGGAAAATGATAACATTTCCAATGCATACTTGTGGGCTACCACCTCCTTAAAGTGATGTGACGTGTATTTTGATTACCAAAAATATATTTCACGGGACCCTACCCAAATGGTGTACCCCTCTTGGGACGAAAATGTGATAAGGGTGATAGTTTCCCCCCAAGTCTCATTTCTAGTGGGCCCTGGATTGGCAGCTAGCATCGAGGGTATAATGAACACATAAAATGGAAGGCACTGCCCTCTATGAAAACACATGAAAAAGAGGGAGATAAGAAAGAAAACAACAAAATACAACTTAGACTACAATATAAAATATATTCTGAGAACATTTATGTAATGTGATCCAAAACCTAGTACAAATAAAATAGAAAACTGAAAGTTCAAAAAAAATTAGTAACGTCAGTGACCAAGAATCCTAAATAGCTTCTACAACCCCAAGCTTATAGTAAAAATCCTCAACTCCAACCTTATCCAAGTGAACTAAAAAAATTATATATATGTATAGGGTGATTATAATATTATACTCAGTAGGATCCTCCCTTGTTCCTCTCATCCAAAAGTAAGAAAAAGCATGCTAAATCACAGGGACCAATAGGTGAAACTAACTCATCAGATAATCATGTATACTATATTCTCAACCCCACCATGGATACTCTCACCAAGTATCACATTCTAGATTATATAATATAATAAAGAATATCATGGTTACCACAATACCACTTCCCCACTGGTTTTCCTCTTTTCTCCAATGTCGTATGTCCAAACAATCTCTCTCAAAAAAGGCATTCCCGTAGAAGCCTGTGCATATCACCACAACATGCACCCCATGCAACACAACCACTATGTCATCATAACCAAAGTACACATGTATTTTTTGGAATCCACCATTGCTCACATAATGTGCGTCAAACGTCGAGGATTATAAATCAAGCCATCACAAACCATATACCGAGTAATGACACTTAAGCCATCATAGCCAATACATGTTACACCTATAGTAATAGATATGGGACTATACCCAGAATATATGTGTTTGAATAACCAAAAGCCATTACATCTATCTAACCAAATATATGAGGAAAAATAACTGTTGTGCCTACCAGCACAAGTATCAACCATGTGAAGAGAGCGGGGCTATAAGGGTTTTCATCCATCCATCCTCCAACCAGAATTTTTGGGAAAACACCCACACAGGGCTCCAAATCCCTAGGGTGTCTATTTCCCGAACTAACGTGGTCCAGTAGCATATAGAAACACAAAAGTAATATAATATACTATAAATCACAACCCCAAAATGGACATAAACTATTCTACATCTCAACTCCAACTAACGTATCAGGAACTCCAAGGTACCACTATATAGACTCGGTATCCTCTAAGAACATGTCCATTTAAAGAGTATTATTAAATTACTTCATTTAATTTTTATCTGTTTCAATTTACGTTTATTAATTATTTAAACATTAATTAACCATTATCAATTATACATTAAATTTCATTATCACTCCAACCAAGATCCACTATTCCTCTAAATTGTAACCTCATCATTTCCTTACACAAAGTTCCAACCCCAGGGTTTAACATCAATTATAAAATACTTTTTTACCAATATTATTACTTTCCCATAATCTCATGAATTCTAGAAAACATTCTAAGCTACCAAGCACAAGGGGCTCAAGACGGTGAGTTTGTGAACTACCCATCAATTCATTTCCACCTATATTAACAGGGAAGACCCATATATCCTTGAGAAGATAAACACATAAAGCACATGAAATAACCCCATTTGTCATTGCCTTTTTTTGAAGGATGGTAGCAAGACCAGCTACATCAAGAAGTGGGTAATGTAAAGAAAATAAACAACCAAAATGATTTATCAAGAATCCAATCATTCACTCCCACACCATTTCATCATCTATAGTGTCCTACCTGACATCCACATGCATAATCCAAAGCATATCACCACTCTTGGAGTCAACTACTGCCACAACCAATGGGCCTTACAGCCCCCACATATCACAACATCCATCTAGGATCAGATCACAACATAAATAGAAGGAAAAAATATCAGATAAAATGGGCTACTAGCCCTTAAACAAAGCATCTAACCTTTATACATAATTATAACTCATGCTTCCAAAGCAAAAGGAACTTGGAAATAAAAGAAAGAGTGTAACTCAGAACCCTAACACACATTATCTTTTATGAAACCGCCAGTTCATTAATCCATTCGGAATTTTCAAATATATTATTTGTACTTTCTAAATATGGGAAACCAACACTTTATGCTATAAATAATTAACTAAATAGTTAATTTACATTCATTTAATTCATTAACAACAATAATCAATATGCCTCTGAATCATCAATTAATTCAATTAAATATGATTACAGCCACAATATCCAGATTCCATTACATGCCTCTTAATATTTGAAAGATAGTTACAATTAATCCCAGTTTATGTTCATTACAAATTTCTTTTAATAAAGAAATTATAAATTAAGAAAGAATAGATATCCCACTCTCTAGAGAAACAGGAGTCAATAGCATACGATCAATTTCAAATAATTTATCTAGTTTATATATTTATTATGTCAATTACATTATGATCTAGTAGGATAAATCATGATAAATCTATAGTATCATGTAATATAATAAAAAATCAAAAAATCCCCTACCCCAAATTTTTTTTGATGCTCTTTTCATGAGAATGATCCATGCAATGATTCACATTTACCTCCCCCCGTGACAACTACATCCACCCGAGGATGCCGTGATACAACTGCACAAACTGACACCCAATAAAACTCTATTAGAAATATTAAATTCACATTCCATAATATGGTATGGAGAAACAAGAAAAAAATGATTAAATAAAATACAATAATAGAGGTAGATCAAACATTTTCTCAGGGATGGATCAATACATGATTCTAGCACCAAAAAAGGTGATCCACATGTAGCAGAAAGAAACTTCAAGGGGAAACGATCCAGGGATTAATTTTTGATCACACCACTCTTTTAGGATGAATTAATGGTTCAAGAATCTCGAACCAAGGAAATAAAAAGTAGAACAAGGGAGGAAGGTATCCCATCCCTTTGTAATATTTTATAGAGAAGTCGTTCAAGATATGTTGGATTTTACAATAAATGTGGACTGCATTAAACCATACGGTTCAACCATGTAATGGAATCTGGAGAATTCAGAAAATTAAGATAGGATTTATGGGATTTCAATTAGCCTTAAATCGCATAAAATAGGGCCTTGAATGAATTTTTAGTAAAAAACTGTTAATGGGGAAAACTGTAGGAAACTAGAAACAATGTACACCTACAGATGGCTGGAAACACTGTACACCTTCCAATGGATAGAAACATTGAACACCTATTGATGCCGACAAAACAAATAAATCAATAATGCCGATATTACAAATGAATCATCGACACCGATAGTAAAAAATTACTCTTGGATGCCGATAGTAAAAATTACTCATCGATGTCGATGGTACAAAATAACTCACCGATGTAGATTGTACAAATGAATCACCAATTCAAAATGTAGAAATGACTCACCGATGACAACAGTTCAAATGACTCACAAATTCTAATAGTAGAAATGTCTCACTGATGCAAAAAATACAAATGACTCACTGACACCAACAATATAAATGACTCATCACCTCTAACAGTACAAATGACTCAACAACACCAACAGTAAAAATAACTCACTGATGCTGATAGTACAAAATGGCTCTGTGATGATGTCAGTACATAATACTCACTAATGAGACTGTTCACTTCTCTATCACTGATGAAAATATTCACATCTGTCTCACTGATGATGCTATTCACACTTGTTGAAATGATCACACTATTCACATAAATCTCACTGATGACACTGTTCACATCTGTCTCACCGATGACACTGTTCACAAAACTGGAAACACTATTCATAGAACTAGAAATATGGAAATGTGTTCGGGATATGTCACCTTGACCTCCTAGAACACCTCAAACACTAGATTTCATCAAAGGAAGGGACAAGAGTGGATTAGTCCTTTATAGTATAACTGACTATAAATATTTATACAATGAATTAAAATTCTATATCTGAATTTGTAGAAATTACTGTGTTTAGGAAGCCTTTTCATAACTCATTTAACATTGGAATAAATAATGAGGTAATATTGGGGAAACCGACTGAAAAACCTTAATGTTGTCAACATATATAAGAATTATTCAATTACTAGGTTTCAAATGATTATAAAATGACATTATGAATATGAATATAGATGAAAATATTTTTAGTATATTTTTAATAAATTTAAATTCAATATATTTTATTATATAGTTTATATGATTGAGACGATACCCATGTTAAGAAGTTTCTTTTATAATCTCATATTATTTTGAGGATTTTTATTTTACTTTTTCTTTTGGGAAAATTATATGTTCCTGATATTTTAAATCCCACTTAATTTATTATTCTATATTTATATTTTTGTCTTATATTCTTATATTATTTTTCTTCTCCAATTTAACCACAAATAAATAAAAAAATTACATGTAAGGAAATTTTTACTAAAAATACTTATTTTATGTTTCCATCCAACTATTTGTATTACATTTACTTGTTTTCATTAAAATGGATTCAATAATTTTTTTACTATTATGAAAAGTTTTATTAATTTCATTTTACCCATGATTGACTATCTAAAAAAATTATGTGGAATATTCCAATAATTTTCTAAATAACGTTCCAAATGTGTGAATGAAATATTTGTTTTAACAATAAGTGGATTATTGAATTCTTGTCATCTTAAACATTATAAAACTTAAAGATTTAATTGCATGTTTTCATGGTTATTTTAAAATAAAATATTTTTCTCAATAATTTCTAGATTCACTAATAAAATTAATATCAACATAAAGTGTATATTTTTATAATTTAATGAAAATAATTTATAAAAATTATTTATAAATCGTTTCTTAGGTGAAGTTACCAGGTTTCTACTTTTAATTTATTTTCTACATTGTCTTTGAAATTCCTAGTTTGTTAAAAAACATTCATTTATAATGTATCAATGTTATTATATCATCCTTTACTATCAGTGGATTATATTATAGTTTTGAAATCCTTCAAATTCTTCTAATCATGTTCTCAATCTATCTCTCTTATTCATTGGACACTATTTTTCATCTTTCTGTCCTTATTTTTAATGTTATGGATGAATTCATAATAATTTCTATTAATTTTATGATGTTTGAATACGATAACATTTCTGTATATGATATCTATTGAAGAAGAATTATTATGTATGTTATTGAATTTTCGTGGGAAAAATATAATTTTTAGTAATCTCAATTCTATATAGATACTATTTAATTTATGATTCATTTTTATAATGAATTATATCCACTATCAATATTTGAGGAATGAATAGTAAATTCATGTGACTGGAGGGAAATTGTAGATAACCCCTTGACGCATCTACATGTCTCATGAGATGAAAGGAAAGAATATTATATTATATAGATATTTTATTTAGACCTACCAATTTATTATTAATGATAACTTGGTTGAGAGGATATGATGGTATGATTCAGGATTAATTGGGTGAGAGGCCATGAGCATGAATGTACATAATTTTTCATTCCATTTACTAAGTATAATGATTCTATTATCCATGTGGTTTCTATTTAAATATTTGAAATGTATGTTATTGAAATCCTAAATATGATTTAATGGTATGTGTTTCGTTTTTCCACACATCCATATTTATTGTGCATTATTTATAAATGATAACTGCTATTGTACATAACTCATTTTGAGCATATATGATCACCGATTATTTTTTCATCACCAAACACATGATGAAATATCTTATAAATGACTTCAAAGTTGAAATAATGTTTATAATTCTTTGTTTTTATGTTTTATACGTAATATTGGGTTTTTTTATATTCTTCCTTGAATTCTATACTAATAAAACCATCATGGAGAGATCTCTTCTAACTTATGAAATTGAAATAAATGAAACATCATCTTTGTGTTATTTGTGATGGGGTGTTATAATTTAGACACCCTAATAATAGGAATATCCTTAAGGTAATTTTTAATAAATACAATACTTATTTTAGTTTTTAAAATATTAATCAAGAATTTTTTTATATATGAACTGAATTTTTTTTATTGTGATGAAGTTATGGTGGTATCAATTTTTTATCATTATTTACTGAAATTGAAAATTAAAAAACATGATTCATAAATAATAAAATATATCATGTTATTAACACATTTATATAATGAAATATTTATCTAAAATGTGATATAATTGATCCCTTATATTTTTAGTCAATACAGTTGAAGGAAACAATATGAAAAATATTATAATTATTCATCAACCCAATTACATTCCTTGTTTATATATAGTTACGACTAAAATATTTTCCTTCACAAAAAATTCATTATATACCAATATATAGAACATATATATATTCCTAACATACCAATTTTTATATAATACATTTACACATAGACCAATTTTCTTTCCACTTTAATATTCCTAAAATAGATTTCTAATTATTGGATCACTTGAAAAAACAATGGTTTTAAAACATACTTATAAATTTTTTATTAATTATTTTTGATTTATAACATTCAAAATTTATTGGATTCAAATTCCTAAGAATATATATATGATTATAAAAATGTTATGTGGCATATAATCTACTGTGAAAAAAATATAAAATTGATCATACAATGAATCAGTGATATGTAATAAAATGTCATAAAATTGAATGCATCTAAATGGATCCCAAAGCCATATTAGAAATATTATTCCAATACCATCTCCCCAACCACTAGATGATTAAAAGTATAAGTGTGGGCCTATGGTGTGTTTATTGGGAGACTTTTCTATCTTTTCAGTTTGAAAAATAATGGTAGAAACACGAAACCAATAACAAAAGCAATAAATTGATCAGATAATAGATAAACAGAGAAATGAATGTATATATAACAATTCCAAATGTAATCTAATATAAAATTCTGATCAGTTAATTCATATAAAAATCATCCAAAATAGGGATACATTTAAGGTATATAATACATTTCAATATATGAGAATGTCCAAATTCTGACCGAGCTAGCAACACAAGCCTCATCTTGGTGCTATTGTTCCCTACTCCCATGATGCAATAAAAAAAATATCAGAGAAATTTCATGTATTCATACTTATATTAATGAAATAAACTAATGTAAAAAAGGAATCCTGAGTCGGGTGTGAGATACAATCCCACTACAACACCACTAAATGTTTCTAAATCCATCCATTTAGTGAATACATTAAAATAAATGTGTGCTAGATGTATTATACTATATAACAAAGGTTCTCAATGTGTACAACCCATAAATGACCATGTTTGAATTGACACCCATCCTCTACTAACTAATTCATTCTTTTAGGTAAGTCTTAAAATATTCATTCAATCTTGTATCATTAAAAAAACATGTATCAAATAGAGAAGACACTAAATAAAATTCTAGTAGATTAAAACTCTCAGTGTAGATGGTCCATAATTCATTAAAAATGGTTAAAATGAGGAATATATTTATATAATTAAGAGAATCTAGTTATAATGAGGAACATATTTGTATTATATGATTAAATAAGATTAAAATGATCTTTTTGAATTAATAAATTATTTGATAGGGTTCGGTCACACGGTTTACCCTAGTAAATAAAAATTATACCATCTGGTGATATAAATGTCACCCTTCAATGATAGAAATCAATGAATTTGTTACAGGTAACGGACAAATCTATTCTGGTAATGGTGTAAAAACCTAATATCTCAAGTAATATGTGGTCCAATACAAAGTGACACTCGCCAATCTCAAGGGGAACAAACTTCTCTAATTTTCATCCTCCATTAAAATCAATAGGAGAGTATCAAACATTATGTATCCATCAGAAATTTAATGTTGAGCGCAAGGATCACCAAAATTGAAATAGATATAAATCAATGAGAAAAACATGTATCAAATAGATAAGAGACTAAAGTAAATTCTAGTAGATGAAAACCTCTCAGTGTATACGGTCCTTAATTCATCTCCTTAGGTGTTGGTTTCACAACATATATGCGGCCTGATCCATTTCCATGTGACACATCATGGCAACACTAGGAAGATCTGCTTTACTACCACTCCAAATATGGGATTTGACTTCCATGACCATAACCACCACCACGAATTGATTGGCCAGCTATACTCCAATAACCTACATGATGAGAAGATTATGACCTCGCTCCTTCATGTACAGTCCGTCAAGAACATATATCAGTGGATGACAAAGCAAATGTTATAAAAAATGCTATATATATGTCCTGTTCTACTGCATTGGTAGAACCTCACTTCATTACGTTAGTATGTTCTCTATATAATAATATCACAATGCAGATGATCCAAATCATTCTTCCATATTCAGGTTTATGGAATATCGCATCTTGGTACCAAACCACCCTAGCTAACGCCTCTACCCACTCTTTGGTTATTCTCTAAGATAAGAATACGATTCACAATTCCAAAAGTGGAAGCTATCTAAATATGATTTTCCTATGCTCATATGTCATACCTGATACCATCCTTTAATGTCTTAACATTAGATAACAAATCACTCCTTATAATAGTTGTGAAGTGATGAAGCTCTATAAAATAGGATGAATAATCGACAACTGATAACATTCCCTAATAAATGTTCTTGAAAACTTGGGCTCTATCATACATCAACATATCATGATATAATTAATCATAAAAGGTTGTATAAAAATCCCTCCAATCCATCTCCCAATGATGATCCATATGTGTAAGGACTTACAAAAATCTTCTGGTTGAATCACACACCATATAACTAGATTGATTTACTGTCCAATAGGGAGGTGTTTTTAGATTACCGATGTTACAAATAATAGACTCTATCTAAGACCTCAAATCCTGTGGTCTTTTATCCCCCAAATATGTGATTGGATGTTTTTTCTACAAATCACATGTCTACTCATCCATAGTTGGGACTGGTTGTAGTGCTTCTTAAAAATTGTGTATGAAATGAATATGGTTTTCATGGAACTGTACCTCCGAACCAATGTTTTATACACCCATTAGTGCCTAATTTGTAACTAAAAGGGGGTATCATTTTATCCTAGGGCCCACTACCTCAATATCGAGGTCTCCTCCACCCTAAGTATGTATTACTAGAGGTCACTATGTTGGAATGTCTCTACAATGCCAAACACATGCATCAGAATGGAATGATATCAATGTTTATAAGTGAAAATGTATAATTGGTCAAAACCTTCCTATAACAAAATCATACCACACAACCTACTCTTAAATATAGTTATAGTAAAATGAAATAATCACAAACATCACAATAGTCACAACCTACTTCACACTCAAAATTTGGTTCAGGGTCATGATCTTCGTTCAACAATTTAAATTTTCATTCATTTTCTTTTTCATTTCAATTCTATCACAATTCATTTTAAATAGTTGAATCATTTGATCTACCAAATTTTGGTCCATAATGGATTATACTCCACATGAACCAAAATAGGATGTTTAGATAATCCACAACATAATACATTCTAGTTCATGTGACTCCTAGTACATGACTCCACATCCTACAACTGGCTGTTTAGGGTGTTTTTTATCCTAATCATGAAAAAACTTCTTATGATACTATAAGAAAATTATGTACCAATAGTATTATTCAATTCCATATACAATCCTTTATCATGTATTATGTATATCCCTCATTGAGCAATTAAAAAAATCGTGTTATCGAGCAATGTATCCTATATGGTATGGCATAATGCATGCATTGTGAATTCTAACAAGTTCTTAGAATGAGGCATGAGATTGTATATCCTCATACCATTTGTTTTAACACAATAAAACCCCGATAATATCAATTAAAATTTCACAATTTAATTGTATCACCCAATGATGATATCAGGTCAACTATAATAAAAGATATATAAAAAACACAAATTTTATTTAAGGAAGTCTGGTTTTTACCTATATGAGGTTTAGCTACTCATAGACATAGATTATTACCATATTTCAAAAAACTCATATCCCAATCTATTTTCACAAAATATAAATCTATAAAACAAAATATATAATACCACTTTGTAACATCCTCGACCTGGATGCCACTTAATTGTGCATTTATCATAGTTTTCCACATGGTCTCAAGCGATTCCCCCTAATACCAGAGGCTTCTGACTAGCGGTGAGGGCCTAGGGTGGGGAGACTATTCCTTCTTGTCAAAGGGAATCAAAATTGTAGATATATAAAATAAATAGTAGAAGTAGTAAATTGATCATACAATATATTAATATCAAAATACTGGTAATTTAATAATTCCAAATGTAATCTCAAATAAAATAATTAATATGTCTTCTGTCTAAATATCATCTGAAATAGGGATATGATCCCTGTGTACAATATATCATTAAATATCAGAAAAGAAAAAAATCTATATCAATTAGCATCGTGATCCATATCTCAGTCATGTACTCCCCTTCTCCAAAAAATAATGAAAAACATATGATATGAAGCATTTTCTTATCCACACTTACATTCATGAAATACTCTCAGGTACCAAACGCAGACCGAGTAGGGTGTGAGATATAATCCAAGTATTCAACCCCCAATAATGTCTAATTCCATTCAATTAGTGAATATGAAATAGTAATAGTGTGTAGTAAGAAATATAATATCTAATTTACGTGATGGAAATAGAAACCCATAAAGTCCCATATTTTCCTGGACTCTCATCCTATACTACCTACTTCAGCTTTAGCTCGATGTATCTGAATATAAAATCCATCATTTATCATTTAAATAGATAATTATTAGGACCTAGAATGTTTCCCATATTTATTTGTAACCATATGATATCTTATGGTGTCTAACTGGTCCATAGATATGGTATAAGACTCTAACCAAATACAAGTTTGTGATTTGTATTGGCAGACACATCATATCGTTCTTTTCATTAATTATTCAATTAAAAACCTGATCACACACTTGTAATTACTTATTTGTTATCTAGGAATACCTTAGTAATATCAATTACTTAGAACCTTACAAGATTTTACTATGAATTCCCTATTATATTCCTTGTATCTCTCTAGGTATGGTGTAACATCATTTCCACTTGAATAAATCCTTGGATGTCCACTAAGGGAGACCAAGACCCAGTCTTTGTGTAAATAGAATAATCCCTTTGAGTTTGTCCTTATATGTCCATAATGACTCCATGAATCAATTGAGTGTATTTTTTTCAGCCCCCCTAAGTCCATCTAAGGATGTCTTATAGGGAGTCTAAGTGACAATAGGTTGTAAATAAGAATGTAGCCAAATGATTTCAACCATCGATTTTCTGTATAGACTAATGATTCTCCAAGGCATATAACTAATATTAAATCAATATTATTTAATTATTTCAAAATTCATCTCATGATCATTTCAGTTAAACCTCACCTCATAGGGTGGATCATGTATGTTATATGATTAGAAGGATTAACTTCTTAATATTATGACATGGGAAATGTCGAAAGAAGAAGACACACATGAATAAACAAGAAATTACAAGGCTATAAAATTTGTCCATGGTCTCAAATTCCCTTTATTTAATAAATTAAAATTTCCATTAAATTTTACTATTCACTTCATCTTTTAAAATCCTATAAGAAGCGGTAGAGGAAACAATATTTTATTGATCAATTCAAATTACACCCATGGTTGTACAATTAAAGAACTATACACCAACGGGGTGGTTCTAATTCATGGTTTATGAGAGTTTATTATTCATCATTGGGTATCATTAATTAGAAAGGTCGTACCTATGTATTTTATTCAAGGAAAAAATTCTATTCATGGGGGTCGCAGGGAAAAACCAAAGTGTGGGAAAATGAAATATATATATATATATATATATATATATATATATATGAATTTAAGGTAAAATCCTAACACAACCTACTGTAGGTCATTATTTGAGTGCTCAACCATTATTAGTTCTTAATATGTCTCGGTTATAGAGAAAAATGAATAATGGATAAAGAACCTAGAAATTGGGATTATTGTCTGGCACCTAATTAGAATAACTGATACCAATAAAAATTAAGAGAATCAAAAAATTAATGGATTACTCATTAGTGTGCATCCAATGAGATGAACGACTCCTGATCCAGAGAATGTGCAATAAAGATCTCTCAATTCCTAAATTATGTTCTAATGGAGATCTCCCATTTTTGATTTCTATCAAATGGGTGAAATAATAAATATATTTAGGTTATACAATTGAATAAGGGAAATGTTCATTTTTACTCAAAACACTAGGTCTCATGGTTTAGCCACACGATTGGAAAAACCATTCACAAACATTGTGCCCTTTGTTGTACTAATAACCAATAACATGGTCATTGTACACAGATTTATTAACCAAGTATGAACCATGAAATCACCACTATGAAAACTATAGGTTCTCCCATAGTGGTGTGATCCTCCATCTGCATTGTTTCCTCAAAATCTTATACATGTAAAACATTACAATCCAACATCACATGGTTAGTAAAAACCATGCAGCCTGCCCCCACATAGTTTCGTATAACTATGTGTCCTGTATGTTTTCCCCAAATAGTTGGGTTCTAGGATTCGAACAATCCCCATACACCCTTGATACCCCAATGATATCGGAGGATATTCAAATTATAGAATTTAAAATAGTTTAAACTAAATTTAAATAGTTCTTCACCTCATAAGAAAAAGCATTTTATTACCTGTAACATGACAAACACACCTCTGTAAATTTATTTTTCATTGATTCCCCCTATGACATAAGATTTTGGTATCATAATAATTTCCATCCTGGTTTGGTACCCATTACGGGGTTCAATAAAAAATAAAAAACAATTCACATAGTAAAATTTTATTCTAGAGAACATTAATTTTTATTTTACCCTATCAAGATCATGAAATATTATTCAATAAGGGAGATCAACCACAAATATACTAGAAATAAATTTCAATTTTTCTAAGTTATTTAATTAAAACTTGACAAAAATATCAAATAATTATGTGTGGAAATGATATATGGTTCCATAATATGATAGTATTTTTTCCATTCATATAAATTTCATCATTTCAGAAACATTTTTTTTAACTTGAAAAATATGAAAATATTAACTACTATATTTCAAACATTTTCCAACAAAAAATAGAATGTATAGATAAAAATAATAATTTCAATGTGATAACATAAATATAATTTGACATTAATCCTCTTAGAATTTTTGTCATTAAATGATAAAACACTATATATATAATATATAAGAATATATGATAGTAAAGAAATAAAGGATGTTACACAAATAATTTATATATTTCATGTAATTAGTGCGATTAATTAGAATATGAAATATATTTATTCCATCTGTTATTGATTCTAAATAGTCTATTCTATTCATTTCAATCATTTATATCCATTTATGGTTTTTTGTTAGTCTTACCATGATAATTGAGTAATTAACAGTTAAATCATCATAATAATTGTTATTATTATCCGTAACATCCATAAATTATTATGGAAAAAGACTCTCAGTTTGGTAATTTGAATAAATGGTACAATTTTTATAGCACTATATCATAAGGTATTTAGTGAAATGTTTAGAAAAAAACTAAAATATTCTAAATTATCTCAAATTAACATTCATTTTTAATATATAATATGAAATTACATCATCAAAATTTAATTTAGGAGGTTGATCCATAAAATTATATTTGGATAACTAATTTTTGACAATAGTCTAAAATAATCCACAACTCTAATGTATTGAATCCAAAAAATTTACTGTAGTAGGGTGGACATATATAAGGTTAATGTAGATGTGTTGACCTAAATCTTTGTGAGCGAAGTGTATGCACAATTACATGATGCCATAATTTCTTTTTCATGTTGAAATAATTATAGAGATTCAACACAATAGAAAAGTGGCTAACTATATCATAGTGTTGATTTATGAGCTCATTTTGTGGTAGTGTTTTTAAATAATTATTTTTTCCATGTAATTCTCTCCCTAAATATAATTCCATATCCTTAAATATTACATAATCTTTATTTATGTTATAAATTAACATTGAAAATCTGTTCATGTTTATAGTTTTAGATAATTAGGTCATAAATATTACATTACATCTCAAAATATTTCAAAGTAGACACTTATACTCTATCCAATTATTTTCACAATAATAAAACTGTTTAAATAAAACATTGATGAGCACAAAAAGGAATAGTAAGGGTTATAAAATAAGAAAAGAACACATTAGTCCATAAATACAAACAACTCCATGAAATCATACTTCTCAATAATAAAACATATTCTATTTAAAATACGTCATGAAATTATAATAATTATTAATAACACATAGAAATCATTAATCATTAAGGTAACTTGTGGAATTCATATCATACTTACATTGTACCTTTCACAGATACATAGGGAGTTACATTTAGAATATCCATCACTATATATTCTCTAAATATGTTAGGATAAATATTAAAGTTTACCGCCTTCAATTTAAACAATGAATTTGAGAGATATATCAGGCTCACTCTCCCTAGGTTTATCATAGAACCACCTGTATATGTGAACATTTCCCAAGAATGAAAACATAATCATTACACATGAAAAACCATAAAATAATGACAAAATTTTTACAATGAAATAAAAATATATCAGCTCAATATATTTACATAATAAATCCATTATCAAAAACATATTAAAGAATGTTATGTATAAATCAAAATACGGCTCAATGAAAGGAGATTGAGATGAGGTCCCTTACGTTGCGTCTGACTAGTCACATATGTTTCTTTCTGTACATTAAAATTAAAAAAAATTATACATGATTCAGAACATTTTTAATATTTTATATTCCATTGATGTCACTTATTACTATATTATAAAAATATCATAGTTAATTATGTTAATATTGGTCGTTTTGTCGATATTGGGTAACTGAGTCGAAAAGAAGCTTGTTATAATTAAAAATTGTCCATGCGGTCAAAATTCCATTAAATACAAAATTATATTCATGATTTATATTTCATTTATATCCTATATATAAATTATATATGTATTTATAATATTCCATAAAATTTGGTGATAAGAAATGAAATGCACCATTCAGGGAGACAATAATCCGTACGTACGCATGAACACATCTTTCCTTCTATTTGATATTTAATGTAATGAAAACAGAATGATACATAGATATATTATAATTCCAGTATAATATCAAATTTTATATATGTTACATAAGTTCATTAAATCCATCCATTATACTTTCAAATATGTAATGAATGAGTCATATCACTTTGAGGGGGTCATAGTCCACATGTCCTCAAATGAAATTATCATGTTTACACATCGTGAACAGAAAAATGTTATTTTGTAAATAAAAATTACAAAAGGGTAGAGAAATAAAAACTTAATATATATCACATATAAATACTTTTCTATCATAATGTCCACCAAGATAGGTGGAAGGGAAAATTGAAAAATCATCATTTCATGATGTAGTAGTCTACCAAACATAGAAACAATATTTTCGTATCCGTTAGATGGTGGTGAATGACTATTTCTTTAGAATAATTCACATAAAAACATCCTAATATATTGAAGATACTGATGTTTTTGTAAAATATTGTAATAAATATATTTTATGGTGTTGGAGAAGGAAAATGAATGGCTGAAGCTTGAGAGAAGACATTACCTCAAATCCGGTAACTCCTTTTCATTTAAGCTAAAAGGATTTCTTGAATTGCCTTGTGCACAAGGTAAGGATTCTAGTAGGAAAATAGGGATATTAATAGATGTTTGGGCATATTGTGAATGATAATAGGGGCAAGATAAGTTTGGGTAAGTGATTGAGTTGGTGACCTTTTATAAGAGGGTAGAGGGGTACTTTAGGAAAGTCATGAATGATTATTTTATTATAAAAAAATATTCGATTTCACAAGGAACCCAACTAATTTTATTCGATGATAAGATGAATATTGATCTAAATCATCTCAACCAATAGGTTTTAGACATGTTTTGGTTTCAAATTAAACCTTATATTTTTTATTTAACCCTTAGTCAATGAATTTGACTCTTTCCATGTCTTCTTGTATATTCACACTATATGGTTAATATAGATAATATAAAATTTCAATCGAACCTCATGTTTCTAATTAATGATATGTTAAACATTACCTAAGTCATTTGGATAAATCATATATTTTTTTGACTATTATATAATTTAATAAAATAGTATTTGTTTTAAAAACTCATTTATGTCAATTTTTATACTATTCATATCATGGCCTTTTTAAAAATCCATAACAACTTGATTCGTTCAAAAAAACTTAATTGAATAAAAGTAAAAAATAAATACTCATCCCTAAAATTCTTGTATTTCAAAAAAATTTTCAAAATAAATTTACTTTAATATTTATAATCTCATTTATTTAAATCATTCATTAACAAGCTAATCACTACATCATCATTGTGTCATAGAGATATTTATTTATTTAGGGTATGAAAATTATAAATAAAATAAACTAATTTATTAAATCTTTTTAAATTTATATGGGATATTTATAGTCTAAATTATCAATGATACATCCCCATATAAAATTTTTTTACTAAAAGATACATATTTATGTTACATTTATATTTACATTATATTTATTCTAAAAAATGTAATTTTCAAATACATGTGGATCCATGGGGTCCCAAAATCTACCCAAGGATAACCATGGACCAAATTATATCATCAACAAGGATTATAAATCGTGTTATGGTAGTTTAATATTATTATAATATTAGTTTTTACCCTTATTTTGCATATTTACCCTACAACCATGGTAAACAAAATAATTATTGAAGTTACTATTCATATTGTCAAAAAATTAGTGGTATCAATTTAAAAATTTTGGACCTATAGATTCCCAATATGGAATAAATTTTTCATAATTCATAACAGATATGTTTTAGAAAAAAAATTAAAATTATTTCCCATTTTCAATACCAATAAGCAGGTTATTAATAAATATTAACTATCAAAAAATTGACATGTGTTTATGTCCAATTTAAAAGTGAAATTAAAAATAACCAAATTTTTTTTAATTGATAAATATATAATCCAATATAATTTAAAACTAATTACGATGAAAGTACAACTATATAAATAAATAGATGTAAATGCAATTTTGATTTAAAATTCTGTATTTTTTTCACTATTCATTAAAAAAATAGACTATATCTGAGAAATAACAAAATTTCATCCAATGTAAATATTGATTCCCCACATATATAAATGAAGACTATTTTGTAAAATATAACATATAAATGTGACAAAAACTATATTTAATAAATGTTTTCCATGAAAAAGTTGTAAAACTACATTTATTTAGAAATACTTTTTTTATCCGAAAAAAAGAATTTGTTTTTATATCATATATATAAAACATATAAGATGAATTTTTAACATTACATTGAATATATATAAAATATATAAAATGCATAAAGAGTGATTTGAATACAAAATTATTCTCATTTAAATAAGTTTTCATGAATACACAACCTCTATATTAAATTGGTTTTATTTTATTTTCTTATAATATTTTTATCAAATGACTTATTATTTAAACACATGTGAAACAAATTTCAAAATTCAGTTTATATTATTCATTCTATCCATTCAATTTTCTAGTAATTAACAACCATTTAAAATAATAATATTATTATTGTAATAATTTTCGGTATATCTCAAGGAATTTTGCAATGTAAGATTTTAGAAAACCACCTTATTCCATGTCGAGTACACTTCCGAGAAAAGAATAAATTTTAATATAAAAATAAAATCTTATTAATAATTATTAATAGAAATTAAAAATTAATATTCTATAAAAACCTGGGTTGTTACATCTATCCCCCTTTTGGAAATTGTGTCCTTGTAATTTTAAAATTGGGCTCGAAAAACATTATAAAATTTCCCACATCAGAATAAGAGTCTATAAAACTATTACATTGAAATAATGAAAGTGAAGTAAAACTGTCACCCAAGACAACACATACTAGTACTCCATGAAAACATGGATATGGAAGAGAAAACTAACAATCAGGTTCTAATGGATTGTGATAGAAATCACAATCAAGAGAAAGTTGACCACCACAAAACCACAAACACGTTATGGGTTAAAAAGACTTTGATTTATTAGTGGGAAAAGTGAACGGACAACATTTATGTTTTAATATTATTTTCATAAATTTGAGAAATGTTTTAATGAGATTGAATAATAACATAAGAAAATATACATACCTTTCACGTATAGTTTTATCCTTTAATAACTTTCTACAAAAAAATCATTCTTTCTCCAAATGATGAGTATTAATAATGACATGGTTACCCCTGATGCTCTAGAATCAACTTCAAGAGTGTCACAGAATCAAAAAAATATGAACTATATATTTTTACAGTCTTTATACATTTACCAAAACAAAAATGGTTAGGAAAAAATCAGATAATCCCCAAAAAATACAATATTTAATAAAAAGAAATACTACTCTTAATCTCCAAAATTCAAAAAAACAAAACCCACAGTTAAACAAAAACAATTCAATTTACTATTTCCCTTAAAATTGTTTGATTTAATTCAAAAATATTATTTAAACCCAACACTCATAAATATTTGATCATGTAGTCTTCCACAGTAAATAATTAAATTTATCTCCAAATATCATCAACAACTATTAAAGCCTCATTCTGAAAAGTAATTAACCAAATCACAAATTATATATGATAGGTTATTAATTTCCACAAATAACCCAAATCTGTATATGTCTAAAATGATAATATATATTCTTCTAAAAATAATAATTCAACCATTAATTCAAATATTAAATCTCATAGTATTCTATTTTCATTAGACATATAGTGTTCCCAAAAAAGTGAACGTCTTCATAAATAACATTTATCAGTTTATCACCAACTAAATTTCATATGAAAAGGATATCCATTTGATAAAACATAAGTTCCCAACATCAACTTATTCTTGGCACATAAATCCATTTAACTAAAAATAATTATTCATAGTAACCGGGGACTTCACTTAGTCTTGTGGTAGGTGATAAATCCTAGTCGCACATTTGTTATTGGTTCGATTCTCACAGCTTTGTCCGACCCCATTGGTTGTCAAAATGTCTCTGTGTTATCCTTTTTAAAAAACTATATAGTTTTATAACATTCCCAATATGAGACAAATTTCTCAAAATAAACAAGACATATTTTAACATCAATGGTTATCTCATACCTCAAATTTTCATCCTAGAATGTAATAACCCATAATTGACTCAAAAACAAAAGGACACATGAACCCCTATGGTTATCCATTTTTCTACATAAGAAAAGATAATACTTCCATGAATAATATTTACACATTTCAAACTTCAAGGTTAAACAAACTAGAAAATGCCTTCCAATGTAATCATATCATTAATATGTTTAAACATATCATCATCCATAGATCAAGAATAACACTTAAATTCCCAATATGTAGAAATCATAATCATCGAACATTCTACATGATCTTATATCAATTTTTTTCTATTTTTTTATTATATATATCTTTCCTAAAACAAAATCATGAATAATTTCCTAAGATTTCAATATTTTTAAAACAAGAGATAAGAAATAATCCATACCTTTCATAAGTAATTATTGGATTCATAATATTTAATTGGAATGACATTAGGTGTTGGTAAACATATATTTGTATGGTCCTGATGATCCCATTCCCAAACAATTTCGTAGGAAATTTTTTTTAATAAATACCATGCTCACCACATTTAAAACATTCAATTGTTCCCCTAAAATGAAATTAATTCCCTTTCTTGGAGTCAACTAGATGCTTCCTTTTTCCATGGAGGGTTATTACATTATGAAATTCTTTATAACATCTGAAAAATCTTCCTGTCCCATTGAAAAAATTTCCTACGTGTTACATTTTATATCTATGACACATGGGTTTTTTAATATAATTACCTTTATTATTATTATCTTAATATCTATATGGATTCTTTTCTCTCATATACGATGCCTTAGAGAAATAACCAATATCTAATTGGTTATTCATTACACCATATTGTTGGTTGAGAATTGTCAAAATATTTATCATTTCATATCCCATTTCATTCAGTTTATTATTTAGAAAACCACCCCAGGTTCCTTTACATATATTGTTACATTGGTGGCTGCTAGATCCATCCATTTACTAAAACCGAAAAGGATAGTGTGAATATATTAGTAAAATCATCATATAGCAACTTTTGAGGATGGTAAACACTAACATATTCTTATTTATTTTATCATAAACTCATTTAATTTCTCTAAAAAATTATGGTTCTTTCTAATTTTCTAACCACAATGGTTATATAAAACTTGTAACTTTTTCTCAAATAACACCTAACCTCTAATGTTATATAAACCAACCTCTAAGAAAAACTGTATGGCCCCAGACATAAACATTAAAATAATATTTAATTATGTTAATAATTCACATTGAGGATCCTTTTAGGTTTATATTTTTTTGATATAGAGGTTTTAAATATTACATTATATCTCAAAATATTACAATGTAGACACCTCTACTGTATCCAATTTTTTTCAGAATAATAAGACTCCTTAAATAAAACAAGAATTATTTGGTTGATATAAATCTTCTTGAATAATTAATTTCTAATACACTACCTTATATCTGAGGAAAAACATTTAAAAAACTTTTTATGAGTATAAAAAGCCACAAAAGGGTCATAAAATAATGAAAGAAAACATTAGTCAATAAATACATTCATATCAATAAAATAAAGCATGTCAATTATAAAACATAATCTCCTTAACATACCTCATGAAATGATATTATTTATGAATAAAACATAGAAATAATAAATCCTAAAGGTAACATGTGGAATACATATAATACATACATTATAGATTAAAAAACTAAATAGAGAGTTACGTTTGGAATACCCATCACAGTATATTCTCAAAATATCTTAGAATTAAAATTAATGTTTACCTCTATCACATTACCCAATTCATTGGATAACTATCTCCGGGTAACCCGCCCTAGGTTTATCGTGGAACCACCCCTATATGTAAATAATTCCCACGAACCATAACATAATTATAAGACATGAAAATGCATAAAGGAAAGATAACATTTCCAAATGGTAATCAATAGATTTCTGTTCAATATATTGAAATAATAAATAAATTATCGAAACCATTTTCAACAATAAAATATGTAAAAAGGGTATATGGTATTTATTTTCCTTATAAAAGCTGTACGACTTGTTATGGAAGCCATATATCAAATAATACAAGTGGTAGCAGAAAGGTCCTCATCAATGTGTACTTTAAAGAGAAATATGCCCTATTTTGTTTAGTAAAACACTCCATGGAAAGAAGATTTACATTGAATGAAATTAAAAATAAAAGGGGTTCATACACTGTATAAATGAAAGTCGTGTATAAATCAAAATATGCATCAATGAATGGGGATGGAGACGAAGACCCTTACCTTGGGTCTGACTCGTTACGTATGTTACTTTCTATTATTTAATAATAAACTTATGTTAAAATATACTTTCATAAAAACCATTTAAAATTTTAATATACCTTTTATATCACTTATTACCTTGTTATAAAAATTTAATAATTATTTTACTTTATATCAGTTATTTTTGTCGATAATGGGTACTTAAGTTGAAAATTAACTTGTTATAATTAAAAATATTCCATGTGGTCTAAAGTCCATTTTATCCAGAAGGATATTCTTGATTTTCATATCATATATATCATATATATCCGGTATATATTTATTTATAATATTCCCTAACATTTGGATATAATAAAAGAAATGATCCATTCATGGAGACGATAATCTGTACGCATGCATGAACGATAATTTCATTTATATCTCATATTTAATGAAATTAGAACATAAATATACTTAGGTAAATTATAATTCCAGTATAATATAATATTTTATATATGTTACATATGTTCAGTAACTTCATCCTGTATGTGTTCCATGTATGGCATTAACGATTCATATCACTTTGAGGGGGCGGTAGTCTTCACTTCCCCAAATGAAATTATTGTGTTTACATATCCTGAAAATCATAATGGAATGTTTTAAATAAAAAATAATGAATAATAGAGACAATATAAACATAACATATATCATATATAAATATAATTCCTTTATAATGGCTACTATGAGAGGTGGTAGGGGAAAATCAAACAACCATCGTTTCGTGAGGCAGTAGTACGCTATACATAGAAATAGTATGTTCGTTTCCAGTAGATAGAGGTGTGTGTAAGTGTATTTAGAATAATTATAATAATAAAATCATATTATTTTGAATATAATTTTTCTGTTATCAAATAATGAAATAAAGTGAGTTTATTTGGTTGAGGAATGAAAATAAATGAAAGAATATTGAGAGAAGACATTACCTCAAATCAGGTAACATCTATTGATTTAAACTAAATGGATTTCATGAATTGCCTTCGTTACAATGTGATGAATATAAGAGTAATATTGTTATATTGTGAGCATATTTGTGAAGAGTATTGATGATCCAAGAGGATTTTGTGGTGTCAGTAAGAGTTAGAGGTGGTGACCATTTGTTAGAGGGAGGAGGGTTACTTTAGAAATTCCATGAAATATTATTTTATTATATACTATATATATATATATTTAAAAAGGTTCAAAAATAAATTAATTATAAGATAAAAATATTATTTTTCTAAATAATCTCAACCAAAATGTTTTAGACATGTATTGTTTTAAATTTAACCGTATCTTTTAGCTTTAACCCTTAGTTAACTAATTTGACTCTTACCATGTCTTCTTGTATATTCATACTATAGAGTTAATAAAGTTACTATAAAATTCCAATAGAATCAAAATAAGTTCATTAATGAAATTGTCAACATTTTTTAAGTAATTTTTACAAATCATAGATTCTTAGGACTATTATATCATGTAATAAAATAGTATTTAAAAAAAACTCATTTATGTCAATTTTTATACTGTTCAAATCATGACTTCTTTTAAAAATTCATAACAGCTATATTCATTCAAAAAAACATCACTAATTAAAATATAAAAATTCATAATCATCCCTAAAATTATTATATGGCATAAAATGGTTCAAAATATTTTTATTTTAATATGTATAATCTCATTTATTTAAATCATTCATTAATAAGGTAATCGCTACATTATCATTGTGTCATATGTATAATTATTTATTTGGGGTCAAAAAATTATACATAAAATACCATGATGGGGTAATATTTTTTGATGTATAATTAATATTTATAGTCCAAAACATCACTTATATAACCCCATAAAAAATATTATCTAAAAGATGCATGCTTATGTTACATTTTTCTTTTCTTTAAATTAATTTTTAAAAAATATCATTTACACATGCAAATGGATCTATTGGGTCCTAAAATCAACCCATGGATAACCATAGTATGAAATATATCATAAAATACTATTATAAAACATTTTATGGTAACTTAATGTGATTATAATATTAATTTTTACCCTTATTTAGCAGATTTACACTTTAACCGTGGTAAATAAAATAATTATTGAAGTTACTATTCATGATTTCTAAAAATAAAATGTATATATTTAAAAAAATGTCAACCTCCTCATTCAAAATATGGAATCCATTTTTCCACATTCAAAATACATAATTTTTATTAAAAAATAAAAAATTAATTCTCATTGTCAAAACCGACAAGTAGGGTTTTAAAAAGTAATAACTATTAAAAGATTGGCAATTGTTTCTGTCCAATTTAAAAGTGAAATTACATTAAATGATCAGAATTGGATTATGTGATTTAAATATAATCCAATTATACGTTATAAATATTTAAAATCACAATATATCTTTATAAATATATTAGATGAAAAGACAGTTTTGAATTAAAATGAAGTACTTTTACATTATTCATTAAAAATGAACATTATCTGAAAAATACAAAAATTTCATCCAAAATAAATTTTTATGTCCCGATTCTATGAAATAATTTTTTTTCAAATATAACATATAAATGGTAAAAAAACTATATTTAAAAAGGGTTATTCATTAATAGGCAGTAAAAATACATTTTTAGAAAAATTCTTTTTTTATCTGAAAAATGGAATTTTTTCGTATACAATATTTGGAAAATGTATAATATGATTTTAAAACAATAAATTGAATATGTATAATATATAAAAACACATAATGATTGATATGAAAACACGGTTATTCTCTTTTAAATAGTTTTTCATAAAAACTCATCCTTTATATTCAATTTCTTTCTATTTCCATTTCTAATAATTTTAGTAACCAATGAATAATTATTTAAACATGGATGAGAAATATTTATAAATAAAGTTGATATTATTCATTCCATCTATTCCGATGGTTAGGTATTTACTACAATTTAAAATAATAATAATATTATTGTATTATTTTATGGTATATCTCAATGTTGTGGGAAATAAATGATTTTAAAGAAACCCCTTATTTCGTGTCGAGTACTCTAATGAAAAAGAGTTCACATTAAAATAATATCAATATCTTATTAATACGTATTAATATAAACCAAAAATTATTATTTTATAAATACCTGGGTCATTACACTAATATAGTGAAATTCTTCTTCGTTTTCATTAATGTATGATTTATTTTAAAACCATTTAAATTATTTATTATAGTTCTTATACAATATTTTTCTAATTTGATTCATTTTAATATTTTTTGGGATTTTTTATCATTTTTGGTCCAAGAGTTTTCATAAAACAATATATCAATGAATGCGTTTAAAAGGCCATGTATGGATTTCTCTGAATGGGAAATGGATATAGAATAAAGAATAGTGAGGATAAATTTTTTGGATATGTTAAAAAACCCTAAAAATTATATAATAAATATTTTTCATATTTATTAGCTTTCCAAAAATATATTTTTTATATTAATTTGAAAATCCTTAGATAATTTAGGAATACAAAATGAAATATTTTTATAAAACTCAATTATTATAGGGTTTTATTTAAAAATTAATTTTTAAATTAAATATTTTCAATTTGAATAAATATGATTTTTTTGAAATCCAAAATTTCAAATTATTAAATAGTAATTTTTTTGAATATTATGGAAAATTTTAGTTTTCATAGAGTATTGAAATGTGTTAATTTTTATACAAAAATATAAATTCATTTTTAAATTTATCAAAAAAAATTATATTATGGATTACCATTAAAATATCTATACTTTATTTGGATTTTAAATAATTCTATTATGGTTTTTGAAGTGACCATTGTACATGTATTTAGTATAAAATAATTTTTTTAAAAAAACATACATTTTTTAAAACTCTTTTTCAAAAAAAATTTTTATTTAAATTTTAAATTTAATGTCGGAACTATTTTGTTTTTAATTTAAAATAAAGTATTACATATTTTGAATCAGTGGATCCTAATTTATTAGGTAGTCCTCAGATATTTTTTTTGTCAATATAAAAAGTAATAATATTTTTTATGGAAAAGAGTAAATATGATAGTTAAATACAAAAAATTTTGTTCTTGAAGAAAATATTTTAAAAACTTATTAAAGAAAAAAATTATTACATGTGAGGTAAAAGTATCAAACAAAGGAACATTACCTCATTTCATAACTCATTTAAGAGTTATCAAATGAAATTTAATTTTCATAGCCACATTCAGAAGCCTAAGCTGTTTTCCATTATAACTAAGAGTTAGCGTGATTGAGAATCAAAAGAATAGCTACAATTGATGTTTCCAACTCTATAGTGGGATTGATATTTAATCATTATGAGGATTATATAGTAGAAATATTCATCATGATATAAGAATAATCCTTATAAGGGTTTCTTTTTAGAGGATCCATAATAGGCACTTCATTGCCAACTATCTTTCCCTTACCATTAAGGAAACAGCTTTAAAGAATTCAACCCATACACTGCCTATAGGCCGTTTAGTGTCTTATAAGATAATGTAATTCTCTTTATCACATCCATTATCTAACATATTAGCCCGAATATAAACTTTTTAGTGAATGGAATTTTTTATGGAATCCAATATACATTATGGAACTCCAGAACAATAGGAAGAAGCTAAAAGTCTACCCCATGAGTTACATGATGAGAATTCAAGGAATAACAAAAATACATATCGATATGATAAACAAAAGAAAAAAGGACATATTCCTGACCAATTTTTGGCCCCACCATTGAAACCTCACCCAGGTTGACCAAAATAAATGAGGAATATGTACAATATTTTAGGAAATCCTTTTGAAATAGAGTCTTCCCCCCTCAATAATAAGATCAGATATACCCTAAGAGAAACTTGAAGGAGAACCAAATACCACCTTAATAGAATATAACCAACTAGGAGAAGCATCCACATTCATTTCATTGAGACCATCTGGTTCCAAATTAGCTCCATCATCTATAAGATCTACCCAAGAAATAAGGCATACACTGTAGACTCTTGTGGGATAATACTCATGTAGAAGGATCCCCTTTCCCTTAAAATAAGACATCTGATAATTGCATCTATCAGAGTCCAAGAAATCAACACCACTGGATATATCATTTCAATTCTCATTTTAATCCGTAGAAAAGTATTTTTACACATGAGCATTATTTATTTTGGGATTCCTATAACAGTGATTAACTAGGTGTCCATTCAGTCCACACATCTCCCAAGAAACCTTTCTTTGACATCACTCTAGTGAATGGACAAGATCCATACAAGAAAAACATAAAAAGATATTTTTTTTCATACTGAGCATCAATTTGAATGTCATCAGTAATACTAGAATGATTTTCCTTTCCGATCATGGGGAATCTGATATCAATATCCACTAACTTCATAGAAAAATTCCCAAAATAAACTTATTTAGTTTCTTTATCAAAGTTTAAGGTAGTCCTAATAGTTTTTCTATTTCTTTGCAAAATCCTCGGGTGCCAAAGAACCCAATTGAGTCTATAAAGATGAACCCATACTTTAGAGAAGTTATTTCATTTATCTAAGATATTGAAATCTAAAGACCATTCATATAGATGAATCCATCCACACATCAAGAATATATCTCCAATGATCCAAAAATGGATCATAGAATCACCTAAATAGAAAAGTTAGTGATAAATTCCCTAACCAATAGAGACACACCTCTTGTCTAGGAATTCCAAAAATAGTTAAATCCAATGAACTAATTTATCCAATATCTAATAATTTTGACCTTTAGGTGAAAAAATATTTACAATCATGGAGTCTTCCACAATTAAAACTATATTAACAAATGAATATGTATTTTTATCAACATGAACTTTTGATCCATTGAAATGTATTATTCCAACACAAGAATCACTCAAAGATGTAAAACTTGTTCAGACGCTATATGATTTTAGATTTGATTCAGGGAATCCATACATTCCCAAATCTTGATTTAGAATCAATAACTCATCTATACCATTTTATCTACGCACATCATCACTCACCACTACATCCTCCACTTTCTCAATTGATCAACTCAGGCCAACAATTGAATACAACATTGAAAAAATCTTCTGATCATCAAGTAGATCTATACGTGCATCGACCATCTGATTCAAAACAACATAAAATATTATATTTATAATGGAAAGTTATTTATAGTAATTATGTTATATTATTTTAAATTTTCTTTTCTAAATAGTTAACCGAAAACATTACACTACACTGATATTGTAAGTACTCATTTAAAGCAATAATAAACTAAATAATATTAAAAATGTAAGAAGTAATATTATATAAAAGAATTAATGTGGTGAATGAATTTTTATAAAGGAGTATCATTTTAGGTGTGTATGAAAATATTTTATTCTAATTTAATTTATTTTTTTATGTTATAAAATTCATTGTTAATGAATAGTTATTAAATTTACATTAATGTTATTTTACTAAATAATATTTTATTAAATTTAATAAAACTGATAAAAAATATCTTTAACCAATTGAAAAATATATTGTTTTGTAAATAATATATATTAAATTTATTTATTTTTAATCCATTTATTGAAAATATATTTTTCATAAGGGAGTAAATGGCCTTGTTTACATGGTATGGGTGAAAAGGGTTAACATTCATTATAATTATAATATATTGTTTAAATGTGATATAAACATTTAAAAATTTAATTCTATGAGTCTATTTCAACTAATACCCATATTTCATTCAAATATTATATATTTTTATCAACGTTTTGGCTTTAAAAATAATATATATTAATAAAATATTTTAGGAAATTTCAAAAGTTCCCCACCCCCCTCTTCTCAACGTTAACCTCTTCTTCTCATTTCATCACACATAAAAATCCTTTTTTTCGTATTCCTACCCAATTAAATTACCTAAATACCTCCTCAGAACCTCAAGGAATTTTTTAGATTAGAAACCCAACATAGAAAAGCATTTGGTGTAATCTATAAGAGCGTGTCTATATAAGAGGCATTTTTATAGCTAGGAGTTTTTATTTATTTCCTCCAACTTTAAAAAATATTATTTAAACATGAAAATATTATAAAATTATCATCTGAAATATATTTATATTTTATTATATTAACTTCATAACTTATATACATTTTTTACCATCATCAATTCATAAAGAAATCCACCGTTTATGTGTATAGAGGACTACCACCTCAAAGACAAATGTAATTTTTTTCCACCACCACATCTCATAGATGGTGTAATCCATAAGACCATGTCTATAGAAGAGGAATTGTTCATAACTAGGAGTTTTTATTTATTTCCTCCACCATTATTTTGTTATTTACATCATTTAAAATCATTCATATTTTCTTTTAACGAAATATAATAATTTTTTCAATGTATTTTGATATTGAAAAATTCTTTTCATGAAAAATGTTTATATGATATGCAGAACTATTTTTCAAATGGGTTTAAAAGAATATTTCAAGGGTTATATTCATGATAAGTTTCTAATAAATTTTTTATGAAGGTTTAAGACCAATTATAACTCATGAAGAATCCCAATATAACATATATAATGGTTGTTCCTAGAATTCACACTAATACATTGATAAATGATTAGCTTTTATGAATTATTATATTATAGGTAGACTTTATGTTTTTTCCAATTGTGAGGTTACAGTGAAGATTGTGTCCAAAGGAACCTACATAACCCTTATGTGTTTTTTAATTTTTTCAGGGAAATTTTTTTATTTAAAAATGAATGATAATAAAAATTTTAAATGTAAAATTATTCCCCTTTGGGTAAAATGTATACCATTTTAGGAAAATTATTTTCATCGGTTTTTATTTTTTTCACTGGATTAGCATATTTATTTTTTTTGTGACCCTACTGAATTTTTTATGATAATCCCATAATTACAAACAATTCATAGGATTTAAGGATGGGTAATGAAAATGGAGAATTTATGTTTAAAATAGTGATTATTTGTAATGAAAAAAATAATGTTTTCCTTTAAATGTTTTATTTTATTTGAAATTGGATACTGGGTGGAAGTGTTCAAATTTCCGTATACATGTTTTTTATTTAAGATTTATGATCTAATTATATAAAAATATGTAAGAAAAAAATATCCCTAGGAATGCATATAAAACAATTCTCATATAAAGTAACTCATACATGTAATGTTTAAGGTCCTGTTCTTTTAGTGTGTATCAGTATAATGCTTTAAATAAATTTATAATTTAAGATAACATAATACCATATCATAGAAACATTATACCTTATGTTTAATTTAAAAGGATATATCATTTGAATATCACCATGTTACTTCCATTAAAAAATGATTGTTCAGAATGGTTTTCTAGAGAGGAATAAAGGAAACTGAATTTAAAAGGAACCACAAGGTCAATTTCCTTCTGAGTTTGTAAACCACGATGTCTGGAATAATAACCATGAAGTTTTTTATTGTGATGTATCAGTTGAAAAAAAAAATTTGTGGTTGCCTTATCCACTCTTTAGAATAACCAAATCTACCAAAATAATACTTTTATATAGTGGATCATTTTATGTTACATCATCCTCTTACATTCAGTAGATCTCCTAGCACTATGGTATCTGAAGGATGGATTGATTCCTTAGATGTGATATTTTATGTCATTGGGTGTTTGTAATGTAAAAAGACAAACCTCTCCGTTTATAATTTTGATATTTATTCTACCTGGTGGAGGTCTTTGGATTTTGATTATAGAGAGAAATATGATATTATTATCTTGTAAAAGGACAAAATTCAAGAATAATTTACTTGGGAAGTAATTATATATGATTGTTTAGCTATGGATGGAGAAACAATTTGTGGAATTGATGTGAAATGATGATGATTTAGTATCCCCATATGATGAAAATTCTAGATGGTCATGAATTTATGTACCTTATTTTATTATTGACCATGATAGTAAATTAATATAATTTACTCAGAATGAAATAATGTTTGTAATGTGAATTGGCCACAATATTTTTTTAAATTTTTGAGAAATTTATACATTATGATGAGAATGTTTAGATGGAGTTTTGTAACACATATGTTACCCCAGAAAAAAAATATAGAAACGGTCATGGAAAATGATAAAGGGAAGAAAAAACCTAATAATCATTGAGATATGTCCTAAAAATATTATAGGTCTCTAAATATGAATTTTAGGTATTGTTTGAAAGGATCTCTAAAGAGTTATCAATATGTTTTTTTAAAGACTTTATGAATGAAAAAAAATATATTCTTAAATGATCCAATAATGGAGTAATATATTTCCATCTAATAGTGGATTATTTTATTTGAAATGAGTCTGTACATTATTCTAACATGCATATTAAGATATTTACTATTGTTCGTAGTAAATCAAGATAAAAAAGGTGTTGTGATATTATTTTATACTAGTACTGTTGATATATGAACCTATAACAATGTGGTGACTAGAATGTTACTTATTTATTAGAATTATACTAATACCATGTTTGACTATAGATAATCACATTAATTGATTTATGAAAAAATATGAATAATGGGAATATCACATCATGAAAATACGATTGATCTTTTAGAGATAATTATGGATGAAATTATTTAAGAAACCATATATTATATATATATTCTTATTGTTATTTTTGTGATAGTATTTCTTAAAAATGATGTTGAACATACCATAGTAGAATTTAATATTAGTGATGATCCAAGATATAATTAGTATATATACATTTATCCTAATGATTTCACTAGTATTATTCATTTTTGAAAAATTAACATTACTATTGATGTAGTGGCTAATTCTAATGATATTTGAAACCTCCCTCATAAAATGGAATAAAAATAACATTTTAAATTTAAAAATAAATTACAATATTTGATTGATAACAGTTTAATTAAATATATCACTTCACATAGGGGTTCCTTATCATATTTGTTAAAAAAAATTTAATGGTACATTTCACTGATTACAGATCATATAATAACCTCAAAATTATGAATAAGTATCCTTTTACTCATATTAATTATTTCTGTTCTCAACAAGGGAGACTTATTTTTTATGTAATTATATTTTATAGTTGTATAAAATGTTTTAGTTAATAAATAAAGATATAAAAATTAGGGTATTTCATATTATATATGGGGATTACGAGTTTCCAATTCACCCCTTTGGGTTTTATAGCCAAGAATATATATTTATAGATCTTATGAAGGGCATCTTGAATGAATATTTATATATTATTTTGGTTTAATTTATTGATGAAATATTTATATATTACTAAAATCATGAGGATAATTAAGGATTAATATGTTGTGTTTTTCAAACCTTAAAGGAGAAAATATGGATATCTTAATAAGTGTGAATTTGGGTTTCAAAAAAAATTAAATGAAATTTTTTTTAATTATTTTCAGAGAAATTGAACCCACTGATAAAAAAGTGATGAAAAAATATATATTCTTATAAATTTCATAGATATTCATAGATTCCTTCAATTATTGGGTTTCTAATAGTGGGTTTTTGAAATAATTTTATTGTTTTCTAGTCAAATAACAGAGTTGACTTGAAGAGGATTCAAATCAATCTAAATGAAATATTATAATTATTTTTTTAGTTACTGAATAAATGAGTGATGAATTATTTAGTTTATGACCTTTTACCAAAATATTGGTGACTTTTTCATCAATAATGATTCCCCCTTAAAAGGACATGGTTGTTTCCTAGTGGAAAATGATCAGTTAATTTGTTATTATCAAAGTAACTAAAAATTCATGAGTTAAAGTATACTATAGAAAATATAGAATATTATCTTATGGTTATCCTTTTAAAATATAGGGGTGTAATTTATATAAATCCATGTGTGAAAATTATATTGAACATAAAATTTTCAATAATAAATTCCCTTAGAAATAGGATGCCAAATTATTGGGGAGGTTATTGTAATTGAAAAAGGATTATGATTGGTGGATTCACTGTTATCCTAGAAAAGGAAAATAATGTTACAAAATCATTGATCCAGAAAGTCAATGATACATTAACCATGTTATTTTTATAAAATGACTCTTTATTTAATGATGTCCTGAATGTTGGCCACGTGGTTGTGAACATATGAACATCGTATAAATTATTTTAGGTGATTATACAATCATCATTGCTGGAAATTATAAATAATGTTATGAAGGCGGAATATGTTTTATCGAAAAATGTATAATTAGTTCATAAGTGTATGTTTCTAGATTTTAATAATAATAAATATTTGTTTATGTTATTAAATAGATTATGTGGGACCTATAATTACTAACTAAATATGGAGTTGTTAACTAAACCTTATATTTCACCATTTTTTTATCTTTGAATCTCTATATTTTATAGATATCTTCACATGTATTACTAGTGAGATTAAAATAAATAAGTTATGGTCGACTTTAAAATGAAATATTTAAATTTTACAGAGGTTAAATAAGGATATTGATGTTAAAATGGGATGCTTTCACCTTTTATAGTGCAAATGTGGAATTAGGAAAATATATCCATGGATTTCATAGTGGGATTTCAACGGATTCTCCAGGTAATAGTTTGATTTATGTTATTTTTCATTGATTAAATAAATCTATAATTTTTTTATATTAGAGATATAATATCTTGGGATTACAATTCTCTAAATTACCTTAATGATATTATAATGAAACCTACATTTCATGTCCCTATTTAATTGACCATGATTCTAGGTTCACAAAAATTTGTTTTAAGGACATAAGAAGTTAGTGAGAACTAAATTAAATATTCATACAACATATCATCCGAAATATTATGGACAACATGAGGTTATTATTCAGTCCATGGAATGCATTATTCTTTCTAGTTCGATGGATTTCTAGGGACAATGAGATCATTTTCTTTTATTAGTATATTTCCCATATAAAATAGCTTCATTCTATTATATAGATGGATCCTTTTAGATAATTATAAGGTAAAATGTGTTATTCTCTATAATATTGGTTTTAAGATGGAGAAAGGATGCTTATGAGACTATAATTTTATTGGAAATGGTTTATAATTTAATGATTATTCACCAACCTAAGATAATGAATAAGGGTAGGGAGATAGGTTTTGTGGATAATAGGAGAATTTTTTTTATTGAGGTAGGAGATCATGTTTTTTAAGATTAATTTCCATGGAAATGTTTTATACATTTTTATTAAGATAGGAAGTTAATTCCATTATCTATTGGAACATAATAGATCATTGATATAGTTGCATCAGTTACTACATAGTGACCTTGACATTGATTTTATCACTAGTACACAATGTACTTCTTGTTTCCATGGAAAAGAAATTTTTTATACATTCATTTAATGTTTTCATCACTAAATCATTTTAGTTCGAAGATAAAAACTATTATGAATAATTTCATGTTCATATTCTTGAAGATAGTGAGTAAGTGTTTCAAAATATGAAGATTCACTAGGTTAATGTTTTTTGTAAAACAAATTTCTTAAAATACATAAATATATGAAAATTCTATAACGGGTAGATATCTATACTTGTTTAATATGTGAATAAAATATAGAGAATACAATTTTAAAAAGGGGGATTAATTTAACATCCAAGGGAATGATAGAATAAATAATTATGATATTTATATGTATTTATTAAATAAATATATATTTCTCAAAAAAACATTATATTTTTTATAATTTAAATAAAATTATATTTATTAAAATCATAAATTAGCTGGATTTATTTTAAAGGTTAATGTTATAATTATAGAATTTAATTTGAAAAGATAAATTTAATTTTTTAATTAATTATATCAAATTTATTCTAAAATAAATATTTTAAAATTTCATGAAAAACTAAATTTTCAATGAATTTTGGAAAATATATATATTTTTATTGTAAATTTTATTTTACTTTTGATTACATATACATTTAATGTCTATTTAATATTTGTTTTACAATTTTATTAGTTAATTTTTTCTTAATAAAATTGATGAGTAAAAATTGTTCATAACACTTGATTAAAATTTATTAGATGTGTATTGATCATAATAAATCATCCAATGGTAAAATATATATCATTTTGTTTCCATCTACGTGTGATAATGAACATTACAATATTTTATATATTCAAATGAAAAAATGTCTAAATATTCTTTTTAATAACTATAATATTTTTTACATTGAGATAATTGGATGATATATTATGTTATAAATATTTTTTTAAATCAAAATTATTCATGTCCATCGTGGAAAATAATTTTTAATTTTTTAGTGAAAAATAATTACCATAAATTCCTACATAACAATGACATATTATATATTCTATTAATAGAAAATAATATATATGATATTAAAAATATTAAACGTAGTATAATATGATATAATTAATGATACCCACAAATTAAGTAGATATAAATAACATTTTTTTAGGTTTTAAAATTTTTTATTTGAATTTTATTTTTGGATAATTTTATAAAATTCAATGTAAATGAATATTTATAAAATTTACATTGCTAATATTTTATAAAAAAAATATATTATTAAATGGTATAAAATTCCTATGAAACCAACATTTATCCCCGATACTATTATATTTTAGATAATATCAATAAATATCCTTTTATGGGTATTTTAAACATTTATGGTAAATATATTAAGCTTCAAGCAGAAAAAACAATGGTATCATTATATGTGTGAAAATGGATAATGGGGCTTGAAAAAAAGAGAAGGGTTAAAGCTTCATCTAAACCTATCTTGATTTTACATTATTATATTATTTCTAATAATAATCATCTTATAATTGAATATTAAAAATATGGTTCCATTTTGACATCTAAAACAATTTCTATTAATTAATTTGTTTTTGAAATTCTATGATTTCTTCTCCCCTATCTTTTGAATGGGAACCTCTTCTTCGCATTTCTTCACACATAGAAAACCATTTTGTAAAACTGAGACCTGTCAAAATCAATAAATTACATCTATCCTAATTTATTTTAGGATTTTTAGACCATATTACTAATCTATCAATGGTTTTTTGTAACTATGAGAGCTTCTCCAAAGAAGAGGCGTCATTATTAATGTAGAATTTTAGTTTTAGTTTTTTCCTTTGAGATCCGTAAAATAATAATTATCCATAAAGGTATAATAATAATTTTAAATTCTATATATAGAAATATATTAGTTTTCCAAATTAATAAACAATATCCTTCTCAAACAACCATCAAATGAAAATGGAATCCATTATTTATGTGTACGACAGACTACCACCTCACAGACTAATGTATTTCATTTTCCATGACTATCTATCATGGATGTTTATAATGAGGGACATAATATATAAATAGAAAATTAATTATTATTTATCATTCATTAAAAATAATATATCATTTACTTTATTTACCTTTCATTCACTGAATAATATAACATCATTCATGCATATTTGTGGACTACCACCTCTGTGAAGGGATGTGATTAATTTTCCCTCAACACATTATATGGATATAATATATAACCACATTTCAATAAATAATACGCAATTTATGCTATTATGATCATTATGGAATGTTATAATAATACTTACCTTATTTTCATAAAGGTCATTGAAAAATGGAATTTTTATACATGCGTACTTATGACATAACATCTCTAGGATTGTAACATAGCTCATTATTCATGAAAATGTTTTAGGATTAATTATAAATTTTAAATAAATTTATAATAAAAATAAAAATTTAAATATTATATTTATTATATATATAATGGAATAATGAAGTATTTTTTTGATAGTCGGCCTACCAATGTCATTATGGCTACATGAACCTAATATCATCAAAACATCAGACATAAAAATAATTGATTACATAATTTTATATAACATGCTATTAAATAAATAAAAAGTAATAATAAACTTGTAAATGTTTATTAATCATGTAAATAAATTAATATTTATTTTTTATACGAGAAGGTAAATAAAACATGCGATGAGTCAGACCTTAATTAAGGAATAAAGTTATATATAACCTCATTTTATTTTTTTGTTTTCAAAATAATTCTCTTCCATGTCCATGTAAGTAAAACTATTTTATTAATATATTTTTATGGAAATAAAAGAATTTTTAGGTAATTTTTTATTTTTTATTTGAATTTAATTTAATTTTTTTCATCCAGGTATGCTTTTATGGAATATTATGATTTTGTTTATCAAATTACAACGAGTAATGTCAATTTTACTCTATACAGAGAAAATAAATTTTATTGGTTCCATAACAATTATTTTATGTTGGTATTAATTTATAATAACTCACGATTTCTCTAAATAAAACCCCTATTTTTGGGTATTTTTTATAGAAAATGGTTTTTAATAAAAATGGGTAGTTGATATCTAGAGGTGTTTTTAAAATGTGTTTAATAGAGTTATTAAATTATTTATCAATGCTATGTCCATTGTAAATTTTTTAAAATTGTTTGAAAAGAATGATAGATCATAGGTGAGCTCTATATAGCTTATATTATGGGTGTTCCCAAATAGCACTCCAATGAATTGGTTAATTATTATGTTCAATTGGGAATTTTTTTGGATGTCAAAAATATAGTTATTCTAAATATATTGGTTATATAAGGGTTCTATGATGATGATTTCCCAAGGCAATTACATGAATTGTTTATTCTTTAAAATAAATATTCATTTAAATAATTTTATTTCAAAATATAATATAATGATATTTTTTTAAAAATAAAATGATTCCATTTTGGGTAAAAAGTTAGTTTTTGAAGAAAGGGTTTTCATTATATTTAATGTTTTTCACCGGAATAATATATCACAAATTTTTTATGTCTCTAATAGTTATTTTTGTACACATTCCATGTTATAAAAAAAATCATTGTGTTTTCGATGGGTAATTTCAATAAAGAAGTCATGTTGAAAATTTTGATGATTTTTCATCAAAAAAACTTGTTTTATTTTAAGATGATAATTGTTTTTGGGAAAAATGGATATCCAGAAAAAGATACACTTTGTAATATATGGGTTTTTATGTAATTTCTATGAACTAATTATATATAAATATAATCCTGAAATTATCCCTAGTAATATAATTTATTGAATTATAGTATAAAGACCCTAGGAAATTTCAAGAACTAAGATGTGTCGTACTTTGACGTGTTGCATGACCCGGTCCATGGCATGCCATGAAGTCCGTTCTCAATCTGCATGGGCAGACAACTAGTGAATGAGTATTGATAACATCCATTGGGAATGATTTTTCCATATTTCATACACATAACCAAACAACAAGATAAATATACCAAAACTGAAAACCCACACCCAAATAGGGGATTCCCGAATTCCATATTTATGTCTACAAAATTGAAAAATCACCCAAAAGGAATACAACAAAAGGGCACTAAAATTCCATCACAAACCACCATACAACATGTTTAGAGACATACTCAAGACACATACACCATGTCCCTTAAGAAGGACAGTTGGAAACCCAATCCTTTATCTCGGTATACCAATCCTTTACCTGAGTCATACACTTTTCAAGGTCGGCATACACCCAATGGTAAGTGTATGGTGTGATCCAAAACACAGTTAGTTTCCACCCAAATAAATATTCTCCATTTAAAAACATTTAAAAGGTAATCTAACATTATCAATTATGATAATTATTTTAGAGTATTTCTAGAATTACATTTTTTGAGTAAACATTTAAAAATTAATTCTCCCAAGGAAATCCATTTCAAAACCACTTCTTAATAGAAAAATGGAATTTATAAAAATAAACACACACACAAGGCCCATCACATTCCAAAGTATGGGACCAGAAAATAAAAAGGAAGAGCACCATGGGTGAATCCCTAAGTCAATCAGACATGGGTAAAACCCTATAACCTCATACCTCATTGTATCGAGGCTTAAAAACCACGATCACAACTTTCTCATACACAGGCCACTAGAAAAATACACCATAATGTCCTAGTAGTCTCTTATCATCACAATGTTTAGTTAGTTCTGTAAGAATTAGTCCTACTAGATGAAATCTAGATTAAGAAATTATAACATGTCTAGTGTACTAGAACTAATCATCTTACCTAGATACCATAGATTCACTTGTGCTCAATACAATTTCACATTTCACACAAATTATCTAATCAAAAAATCATTACTATGAATCCCACCCATTTCACAATCAAGCCACTTTTCATTTTACACACACACCAAAATCATCTAAAGAATACAATTTTATGCCACTTATTGAATTCATGGAACCACTTTTTAAGCACTATAAGAACAAAACACATTTAGTTCAACCATTTCCATTGTCCAATCCCACTTATCAAATCCACAGAGACAGAAAAATCACTTTAATCAAACATACCATCATTTAAATAATTCTCAAATAAAACTGAAGGTTCACCATCCGGGAACCGTTATACTTTGGAAAACCTGTTGTCTTAGAAAACCATCTTTAAAACAAACCTACACCACATGTTTATTTGAAAACACGTTTTCACCTTCCACAGAAGGTACAAATACCCTTTCAAGAAACATCACAATAGAATACACCAAAAAAGAACATTTTCCCTAATAAAATCCATTTTCACTACAAATATGAGCCAAATCATATTAAAAGTACATTACACACTACACAATTTATCAATTGAATAAGAATAAATACACAACAATTGTTTTAGAAACATCTAAAAATTCTAAATCATGGAACCTCCTACCATGGGTGGTGGAGATTTATGGAATCAGGTGAAAAATGAAAATCACATCACAACTGCACCTCAACGAAGAAAGTTAAAACACTAGACATCACTATTGAACCCAAATAATTATTTTTTACCCCAAAAATTAAAACCCTTCCGATGGGAGAACAGAAACCCCAAAGAAATAGGGAGGACACCCAAGAATATAGAGAGGGAAAACGAGAGAGAAGACATTAACATGTAGTTTCCTTGGAAAATCTTCACCAAAACACCCAAAAATTGGAGGCCAAGGAGGGGAGAATATGGTTGGAGGAATGACAAGGTCTTGGGAGTCTAAGAGGGTCAAGAAAGGGGGGAAAATGGGTTAAAACAAAAAAAATAAAAAAATGTGGATTCCAATTTTAATTATATAGACATGCCGCACAGTTAGTCCAAACTGTTTGAAAACCCGTGCATCAAACGTGCACACACCACTACCTAAGGGGACACATAATTCATGGTTAATAGGTCAAGCTACATTGTCATGTGTTGGTCATGTGGTAGGTTTGATCTCACCCAAAGCCATACTGCACAGTTATCTTGGAAGGGCGCACAATTACAACTAATCGTGCGCCAACCGTGCGGTATGGTATTTCTCTCGATAAATCTCATTTTTTTACAAAATCTAATGTGAACCCCAATAAAAAAATATAGACCCAAAATAGAAGGAAACAATACCCCAAAAACTCAAACTCATCACATGTTGTTCCTGATGTGACCACAAAGAACCCAACACGATTTGGAACAAATGTGGATTCAAAAACTCTGGATGTGACAATCCCCCCCCCCCCCATAACACCTTCCACCCCTAGAAATCAATCCCAGTGTTTGATTTGAAAAAAAGAACCACTACTTTTTCTCATCTCAAGGAGTTTTCTAATGGATGAGGATGTGGTGAATGAAAGAACACCACAAGAAGAAGAAAGAAGATTAAAATATGAACATGGGAGACTAATATGGAATTCATACTATATTTCACCCTCCCTAAAAAAGATATAACCCCACCAGTTAATTGATCAATGGAAAGAAACTCCCACAACCTCAAACAAACCACATAAAAAGAAACACCTCAGACATTACCAATTAAAACCCACACTTCTTTCCTAAAAAGGAATGAAGATCAAACTAGATTCTAATTCATACTCCCCTAACCATATTTCAATAAACCTGTTGGGCGCACTACAATCCTAATAATTCACTAGAATGAATACAAAGGTTAGATTTCTCTGACTAAGACTACCTACTTCAAATATAGCACATGAGAGGAGGACAAACTACCAACATAAGGAGGCCTCAATGGACTCCCATCCATATGAAATAGGATAACATGAATTTATTCTAGAGTAATTTATGTGAGACCCACAGTGGGTTTCACCACCATATAAACCAAACATTTAATTCAACTATTGTATAATGACATAAGAAACCTGACCCTAACCAAACCCCCACCGCAATGGGTCTAATGAATAGGATTATAACAAAAATTGAAAACTCCACTTGGTTTACCAATCCTATGGGGCATTACAATACATGGATGATCCCAAACTAAAAATGAATTTAATTTAAAAGGATGACTATAAATGTAAATCCACACAATGGTTCACATCTATAAGGGTACAAGAATTGAGGTTCAAGAAAATGAGGAAACCACGCCTCCTTATAACCAAAGATAAACCCTTCCACCATGGTGGTTCGAAATTAAGAAACATGGTACCGAAGTCCCTTTTAACCAAATGTTATTATTCAATGTGAAACAACTACATAAGATGCTTATTATTTATCCATTTTCAACACTAAAGATAGAAACTAGTCCATGGTCCTTTTCACCCATAGGGGTTCTATACTGCACACCAGCTTCACTCTAGAGCCTATGGCTAGAGTTCTAATATTTTAATCATCTCATGATTCTCATTAAAGAGTTAGAAATAATAAAACCAATTGTCTCCTTCTTCTACCACAAGAAACCAGAACACATCTTATATATAAGTAATAGAACCAAACATACCCCCAGAACCACTTCACCTGGATGTGATATGTCACCGAAGTAGGGACTTAGGAGACAACTGTGCATTGTTTCTATACACATCAAGAGAGATCATCAGAAGGAAGAATACATGAAAGTATCTTCAAAATGAAATAAATTATTTATTTATTTTACAAAATAAAATAGACTTCTTTTGAAATAGATATTCTAAAGAAGATTCTACAAAAACAACCAAGAAAATTATGAGAGGACACTACTCTATATGATTTCACTGAAAATGAAAATTGCATCTAAAGAGGCCATGAAAAGAAAGGTTTTTAATCTATGTCCTAAAAAAACATGATTCCTACAAGCATCCATAATAGCCTCGCACGACTTGGTTTTATACACTGATGTCCTAGAATAATCTATTCCATTGAATAAACTAATGAAAGATCCAATGACCCATTAAGACAGTGGCCAACACCAAAAACTTCAGATGGAATGCCCTCCTTTCCTTACTGGAATTACCTTCAACAATTTTAGGAAGGACCTTCAGGAATAAATATCGTAGAATTTACCTTCAAAAAATTAAGAAAGTCAAAGAAACCAAAGAAACATTCAACTCATTTCACATCTACTCTCCCACAATGATATCATCCCCTTAACCCAAAAAATAAGAGGAGTATTCTATCCTAAAACCTATGAATAATGTCCTTAAACTGATCAAATAGAGGGTTCTCCAACATTGAATCACCTGGGGATTCACATTGAGTGTGTATTAATTCTTTATGGGGGCATGCACTAGCCAATAATGAAAACCAAATACTTAATAAAACAAGCACATTGGTCTTAAAGTACTGAGAATAAACAAAAATAAAACAATGGAAACCACCTCGAGGTTTCCTAAGGCACATCTTAAAATATTCTACTATTCAACTTTTTAAAGCCAACTTACAAAGAATAACTCAAACTAAAAACACTAATCAACCAAATTTTATTTGAAATTACGAAAATCATTAAAAAAATATTCCCAAATCATGGGAATACAATGCACACCACCAATAGTAATAGAAACACAAAATTCAACCTTACATGAATTATTTTAATACAAAACAATATTGGTGGGTTTTAGAATCACTAACGGTACACCATGGGGTCTCACAAATGCATCTCTCATTCCATATTGGACACCCATCCAAATTTATATACATAACACATGCCTATGGTAACACATAGGAATACCCATAATCATAACAAAACAATTCCATTTTCCAAAATTAACCTTCAATACACCTTTCTGTCTTCATAATCCACTTTATTTTCCCAAAAAGTCATAAATATTTTAAAAAACGCAGTAGTTACCAAATCAAAGGCCATTTTAAAACATCATGGATATATAAAAAAAATTCATCCCATTTAACGAACTTTTCAAACACTAATATATCATATTCATTACAATTTTCAATAGTTTATCAAACCCTATTTAAATGAAATTTAAAATATCCAACATTAATATAATTCATTGTTTCCAAATAATTAATTTGAAACTACAAATATGATTATATTATGAAAATATAATCATGATAACCTCAACCAAATTCAATCAAACTGTTTCATAAAAATTCTCATTTCAAAAGATTCATTCAAAACAAATGAGAAAACACATTTACTACATTTTGAAAATCAAACCATTCCCTCTCTGAAATCTAGTTTCTCAAATTTTCAAACATGGGCTTCCAAAATAATCTTCAAGGACACAATGAGATATAAGAAAATTTTCAATGTGCGAAATTAGTGTCAATTGGTGACATGTACACATGGTTTGAAGTCATATCCTTGTCACACCACCATCATAGAGATTGTTCTATGATCATGTCCCCAAGTCCACGTGGCATTCCAGGACATGCGAGACCATTGAGACCACTGTAAAAACTCCCATTTAATTTCCCTGAACTTCAATGAACCACAAGATCCTAATGACATAAACAAAAACCGACTTCCCCTAGAAACGTGAGTCATGTATTGAGGTGTGCATGCCGGAAACCTTACTCATAATCATAACATCATGCCTTGATAATCCTAACTCTAGTATACAAATACTATTCTCTAGGGAAAATAACCTAAAAGAGTGTAACCTAAATCTTATAATTTTTTTTACAAACTCATTTAGGCAACCTGATTCAATAATATATCAAGGTATATATACACCCAAATGTGTTTGTAGAGTATTAGCCAATTCCCAATATTATTACACCCAAATAATTACATTTCATGTGAATAAATTTAAATGAAAATCTAATATTCTCATTTATATATGTTATTTTTAAAAAAAATCTAGGCAAAAAATTATTTCCTAAACATTTAAAAAGGAACAATTCCATGAAAATCTATTTCACAACAACTTTCCTAAATTGAAAATATAATTTAAAAAAATACTAACACACACCAGGTCAACTATATACCAATAGAAGGAACCACATTATAAAAAGGAAGTTCACCATAGGTGAATCCCAATGTTCAATCTAGCTCGAGAGGGAGAATAGATCCTCTTACCATGGTGTAGGGTGAACTAGAAACCACAATCAAAACTTTCTCATGCATGAGCCACTAGGAGGGGACACCCCAATGGCCAAGTGGTCTCCCATTATCAAAATGAATAGTTGGTGTTGTAAGTCATGCTATAAGAATTAGGGACGTATGACTTCAATGATTCATAGTTTATAAGAACTGTTCTATCCTCTTAGGTACCTGGGATTCCCTTTTGCTCAATCCTATTTCACATATCACACAAATTATCTCATCTTCTATTGGTTACCATTTATACCATCTTTTTCATAATCAATCCACTTATTGTTTTAAAAACACACCATAATAATATAAATATTACAATTTCAGGCCACTTAAATAATTCAAGTGACACTTTTTAAACAATACAAGAAAAAAAGACATTCAGTTCGAAAATTTCCATGGTCCTAGTCCACTTCTTAAATCCACACACACAAAAAACTTCTCTTTTATGAACCATTCAATAATTTGAACCATTCTCAAAGAAAACTAAAATTTCACTGCATGGGAACCATCATATTGTGGAAAAAACAATATATTTGAAAAATATCATTTAAACAAACTCATACCATAGGTGCCTTTGAAGACACAATTTTTACCTTCCACAGAAAGCACAAATCCCCTTTCAAGAAACAATAGAATAAAACACACACTAAATATCACCAATTTCCCTTCACTATATAAATTTCCACCATATATAAAGAAAAAATCTTTTCTAAAGTTCATTACACAAAACAAAATTTATCTATAGAAGAATAATAAATACAAAAAAAGAATATTAGAAACATCTAAAAATTCTAATGCATGGAATCACCTTCCATGGGTTAGGATATTTCTAGAATCTACTATGAAATCCCAACCACACTTCAACCACACATCAAAGATGCATGTTAAATCCCTTTGAATTTATATTGAACCAAAATAATTATGATATAACCAATGGTAGTGAAAATCACCCCACTCACTATGAGTTACAGCTTCACAGGCCTGCTGACTCCCTGGTCGTCGCACTGGTCCCTCCCCCATATAATGGTGGAGAGACCCTTTCCACCTCCTTCGAGGTGCTTTGAGCATCTTCATGCCATCTATAATCCTAAATTTTTCCCTCATTTTCCTCATATCTCATTCATCTTGAATGATCCAGATCCTTTTAGTGGATTCCCTAACCTTCTGATCTCTTGAGAAATGTTTTCTAAAGAAACCTCTCTCTTAATATTTTCTCATGTACTCACAATTTAATTAGTGTCTACATTTTGTGGATGCATTAAATTTTAACATTTTTTGTTTTTTTGGTATGTAAGATCATGAAATGATGGGTTTAATAGATATCAAGAACATCATGATTCTTTTTACAACAGAGATCGACCTAATCATGCCATGGTCTAGTTATCTCTTCTCCTGCAATGGATTATAGTTCTCTATTCTTAGGTGGTCCTTAAATATTCATATTATGTGTGACACCCCGTCAATGGTAATTTAAGTTAGTCTCATGGAAATACCATTACCATTCAATAATAATTCAATTTTACAAATTATATGCAATATATTAGGAAGATACCTATATTCTGATAATATAATGTCTTGTGTGTCATCCTATATACCCTAGAATTTGAAATGAAAAAGATGTTTCGAGAAAGCTAGTTTCTTTCATTTGGATTACAGTTAGGGAGGAGTTTCATAGGAAGAAACCTGTAATCTTTGATTCTTGTATATACTTATTTATATTATGAAATAAATTGGGTCATGGATTGTCAGTTTGAATTCAATGGAGGAAAATGGGCATGGATGCAAGAGCCAGTGACAGTAGCCTAGCTGCTAGCTCTAGAAAAGGTAAAATGGAGAAATAAAGGGATAATTATATAAAATTGAAGGTTCACGGTATGTTTATAGAGGTTAAATCATAGGTGGATGAAATTTTTAAAAGCCCGAGGTTGGATCAGGGGGGACCTCTGAATAAAAATTATCTTTTGGGTTCAGTTGGAGATGGTGATAAGGATGTTGTGGTCCCAAATCCTAGTACCAATGTGATGGTAGTACATAGAGGTCGTAACAATAAACTCGTAGGGATTCGTCAACAAACTGGGGAGGTATGTTCTTAAGATGGATAGAAATGGGAGGATCCATGACATGGAGTAAACCATTAGAATAATCTGATGACTTTTTCCTATCTCAACCTAAAAAATCTCTTTGATGGACTGAGTGTTGTGGGAGGTGTAGAAAACACTAATTTTAAATCTGACATAGGGTCTGATAGAGATACAGGAGGGTAAGATAATGGTTTTCATAGCACATTGATATTTAATGGAAATAAATTATACATTGACCTGGATAATTTCATAGTCTCGAAGAAGTAGAAATCCATGGGATTAAAGGACTACACCAATATACCATGTAAAATGGAGACATTTTACTCCACGAAGTGTGGTAAATCCAAGGATCATGAGACCCATTTAGTTTCAAGTGATAAATATCAACAAATAAGAGATACTAGGATCCTAGTGAAAGACAATACAATTTCACAGGCTAAGGCCACTATAGATGTTTTTATGAAATATCAAAGGTATTCAAAAGAGCTTACTAAGGATCATTATTGTGAGATCCGCTTCTAATTAGAGTATGTGTAGCTGGAAGATTCCGAACATCCTCCTGGAAAGTAGTGTGAGGTAGGAATCCCTAGAGAACATAAGAATCAAATTTCTCTAGTGATAGAACATGTGGACATAAATATGACCTCATATGAGGAAATGGTGGGGGAGTTATAGATATTAAGGAATTGAAAGAAGAGATCCAAAAAATTATATGATGATTGCTTCGAGTGAACACTACCAAGGATCAAAGAGAGTGGATTGATATGTAGAGCCACATTCTTCTTAGAGGCTTCAACATGGGGACTATTAATATGGAGAAATACAATCAATCTTGGGACAACTTTATGTATCATTATGAAGAAATATTTAAGGACGACCGTAACAAACATTTAATTTCTATTCCTTGGATATTGTTTATGGAGATCAATTCCTATCATCTCAAAATATTCTTTAACAAATTTTTAGTATCTTATGATATTTTAACCGGTTAATTATGAGGGTTCTCACTTTTCTATTAATAGAGATTGAAAATAAAAAAGTTACCTTGGGGGATTTAACAAAAAGATCAAAACCCTACACTCTAGAGAAGAGGAAACCCAACGAAATAGAGAGGTAGCTATAGAATGTATTGGGAAACACAAAATAAGACACTTAAAGAAGGTTTTTTAAGAATTCTCAAAAAAATAACCCAATATTGGTGTCCAAGGAGGAGAGAAGAAAGTGGGGGGAACGCCTATGTATGGGGGGTCCAAGAGGATAAAGAATTGGGTGAAATGGGTTCAAATAGGGGGAATATAAAATAGGGGAAACCAATTTTAATGTGTTAGACAGGACACACTGTTAGACTACATTGTTTATAAAACTGTGTGTCAACCATCTGACTACCTCTGCCTTGGAGGACACCAACCACATGTCTTTTTGGTCCAATGTGTATAGTCGTGAAATGGTTGTTCAATAGGTTCTTTCTCCACCAAACACATACTACATCGTAACCTGGGACGGGTGCACAATTACTACTAATCATGCGCCAACCGTGAACAATGTTATATCTACCCAAAAGCTCTCATTTTTCTCCAGTACATTAAAATGACCCCAATGAAAAATCTATACCACAAATTCAACCTCGTCACACCTAGTTTCTGAGAAAATAACCGTAAAGACAATCAAAATATGAATGATGGTTAATTCGAAAATCTGGGTGTGACATAACATGTATTTTTTCAGGACATGTCCTTATAATATATGTAGCATTAGTTACTGTTGTATATAAATTGATTTTTAGCTTTTTCTTAATAGGATACCCATAAAAATATTGGTCTAAAATGAATAGATACATACAAGCATGAGAGGGAGTTAATGGATGAACTTATTTAAGGAGTTTTGAGCCATGAACAATCTAAAAATATAGTATTCTATATTAGATAGAAGACGGTGATAGAAATGTTTATCAATGTTATCATATATTTTCAAGAGAATCCATTTCTTCTGAACTAGGCATACACCTACCTACAACTGTATTTTTAATAATGGATTTTCCAATAAAAATTGTAGTGAAAATGGAATGAACTAGACACCAATTTGGTAAAAAAATCATTTTAAAGAACAGATAATATTTTTTGACTTATTGACAAAAACCATATTGTTTCTTGGAATTTAGAAAATGGTAATCCTTCTATTCCACACACAATACAAGAGAGCTAAATAATTATCTTTCAGTACCCTTTTAATGGTTTATCTTTTGCATTATGATCAATTAGAAATTATAAAAGGGTGATTCCCATAACAAAGACAACAATAAGTGTTTTATTATTCTATATATTATGTGATATATCCATTCATTGAGAAGGAATAAAATAAAAATCGGTTTTTTGAAGATTTATAAATTTTCACAATATTTAAAGGTGGTGCAATGAAAATTATCAGGGGACCTATGGTCATAGATAGTGTAGTAAATAATAGAACCCAATATGTTATGATATGAAATTTTATATATATGATTGAAATAATAATTTTTTTCAAGGGATGATAGCTATGAAATTGTTGTTTAATCCACAAAATATATATAGGAATGAATGTGATGTAAAAAATAATGAATACTATCAGAGTTAATGTTGGTTGAAGTATTATTATTTGATGACTATATATTTAAAATGATTACGGAGGTTCCTCTTATAAAAGGAGATATAAACCTAAATCCATGAAGCTTGTCCTTGTTCCCATTAATTTCTCACTGCCTACCCTTCCACATTCTCATACTGGGTAATTACATTTTGTGATATTTATTGATGATTCAATCTGAACGGGTTTTGTTCAATTTATGGAATAAATTCCCATTATTGTTTTCAATTTTTTAGATTTGGAATAAATTAGAATATTATTACTCTAGACGGGAGATGGAATGTTTGAGTCCTGACACTGTAAGAGAAAATTAAATTAAATAGTTCAAATAATTTTATGATTATAATAGAATATTATAACAAAAGACTATACCTGACACTATATAATTGAAAAATGTAATTGAAATAATGGAAATTAAATTCATTGAATTTTCACAATGTAATTGGATTCTATTTGGGTTACTTAAGTCCATTAGGTAGTCCATGTGAGTATATAATCACATATTGTCAGTAAAATTCCAATTTTACGAATGGGTGAATGTCCACCATAGGTTAACTATTATTAAAATTATATAATACTATCATATTTATTAGACTTTTATTTTTTAGGAATATTTATATAGAGCTATTGATGAAATAGAAAGTCATTATTCTATGTATAATCCATACTCTTATTTTCCCATTATATTAAAGAGTTTGGATATCACTTTTAGGATGATGAGAGAACAACAATACAATCAAATTCTTGAAATTATTATTTAATGAACACATTATGTCGAATAACATTCATGTAGATTATGTAGATATTTATAATAGATTTAGGGTGTTGTGAGTAATTGGAGATTGAATATGTTTCAACAAAATCAGTGAAGTGACTCCTCAAGTAATGTTTTGGAAAATAAAAGTGATTATAAGACCCAAAGAAAATATATTAAAGACCACACATCTATTTTTTATTAAGTATTGGAATAGAATACTAAATATTTAGTAGTGAGATGTAGTAAATGGAATAATTATTATGTGTGATATCTATGATAGAGGGGATTAATTATCCCATGATCACAATACATTGGTCCAGACAACATTACAATTATAAAAGTAAGAATTCAAAAATAAATGGGTATATTAGGTATAGGAAAAAATAATTTGTATAACATGTTATACAAAATTAATTTTGGATAAAAATATTAAATTTAATGAAGATGTTGATATAACTAAATATTTTTCACCAGAATTAATTATCACTAAAATCCTTGTGATTATTAGTGTAGTTGTAATAGAGGATTTATATTAAGAGCATCTTGATTTGGATATTTTATTCCTCCATAGAGAATTGGAGGAATAAATTTTTATTGTGAAACATGATGTATTTTTTGAGTAAATAACTATTGTCTAAGGACTCAAAATAAAAAACTAATATGAGTTATATTAGAAACTTATGTATTTGGAGGGTAATTTTGATGATTTCATGATTGAAAATTGCCAAACAAAATTTGGTGTGAATCAATAATTATGTTTCATGTATTTTTCTATGATTTTAATGTTATATTATATTTTTATTTTGATGAAATTTTCATTTCAATATATTATATGAATCAAATTGATGAGAATAACATATAGCTAGATAGGGAGTCCAATATGAATGTCTATGGAGAATATAGTAAACATTTTGTGTATAAGATCAAGAGAGACTATGAAACCTGAATACTTATGTTTTCATAGGCTAGAAACATTGAAACTATTTTGAGAAGAATTAGTTTGATGGAAGCATGTCTATTTTATATTCCCTTGGTAGTCAATTTCAAATTTTCAAAGGATCAATCACCAATGACAGTATATGAAATTGTTTATAATGAAGAGGATAATATAAATAATATGTTGTAAGAATGATTTAATTCATGTTTTTTACATTACCTGTTATTTCGCAAGCTAGGGGAGTCATGATCAGGTATATGGATAACCCCGGAATGTAACACTACGAAGTAGTGAAGTGGATACAATGTTATTTAGAGGGGAACAAGGAATAGTATTGTAGATTTTGGAAACAAAAATTCATTGATGGTGTATATGGTTTAAAACCATGGAATTTATGCCAAAAATAGGAGGAATACCACATATTATGTGTTTAATTGTAGAGTAATTATTGTAAGACAGATAGCTCAATATAATAATATAATCATCTTGTGTACCATAGAGACAGTATACATTCCCATAAAATAATTTGGGAAGTATATTGCTTTTCTAAATAAAATCATTATGTAGATGGATATCATCAAATAGAAAAATATATTTCACTATGATAATTTGTTTTTTATGCGTTATGAAAATATCCCAACATTTCATTATAGGGTGATTTATATTTTCTTGAAATACCATTTCATAAGAGTGAAAATACATGATTGCTTTTTGGATACATAAATGATTTATGGAAATAATAATCTATAATACATGTTGAGAAAGACAATGGAGAATGGGAATTTTAGGCATTAGTGTGCCTTTATTGATCTTCATTGAGGAATAGGGGATGTGATGTAGAATACAAAAAGAAAATAATTGTGGAATTGGGGGGAAAATAGATTTTATAACATTATTCTTTAATAGTAAATAGTTTATTTGATTGAAATTTCTCATTGGTGTGTAATGAAAAGGATATTAGATTAATTTTGTGGTCAAAAAATTTATCCATGATAGGAAGATAGTTTTTTTGGATCATGAACAAGGTGTGATATTGTTAGAATAGGGTATCTTGATCCGTCAAATGATTTTTACAAACTATTACTATCTCGTACTATATAAAACAATAGAAGAGGTGAATCGCGACATCGAAATAATTATTATAGAATTTTGGAATATAATAAGGTGACTTTATAAGATCTACAATGAGACATAAATAGGGTATTTTAGCTTTGAAGAAAAAATTCCATCCTTATTTTAGCATAATATACTAACGTTTTGGACTCATTACTAAAGAATTTTAGGTTACTATATCGTATTTCATTATGATCTTATTTCAAGACTGGGTTTCTAAATGCTGTGTTTTTTCATTATAGTTCACCTTGTGACATAGTGAAGTTTTCCTACCTGTCTATAAATTTTTGGATTCTTATATAACCATGTAAATCTATTGTTCATTTTATTTTTCATAATTTTCATTCAATTTAACCTTTTAATATAATTTTAGAATAAGATATCATTGGTTAATCATGAATTTATATAACACTTCATAGATAATATATAATGAAGCAATAATTTCTTCTATAAACTAACTACCCAATGTATGTTTTTATAAATAGGTCAAAATTCTTCTATATATAATGAGAACTATGTTATAAAATTTATATAATACATTAAATATAATATACACTAATACTTTAAAAATTTAAAAAATTAACAATAACATAATAAAAATTGGAAATATAAAAATATAGAAGTTTAAATATCAATGAATTACAGTCTCTAAGAGCATTAAAATATTTGAGAAAGACATTATTATTTTAAAAAAAATATTAGAATAATATTTTATTTCATTAAATGAAATTTGATATTCCTTGAGTGAAATTGAATTAATGTTGTGGAATTTATATGATGCATAATTTTATATTTCAACTAGTATGGGGAAGGATAGAAATAAAATATCAAAACACACACCATGGAAGGATCATACTTAAGGCCTCATTCCAACACTATTTTTGTGAAACCACTAGAACCATCCCTATTGGGAAACTGGTAAATGAAATGAATGTTAAAATTAGAACTATTGGGATAGTAACTTCACTGTTGGAATAAAATATGACTGTTATGGTAAATGGATATTTGATCTTATAAATAATTTTCACCATATATTATATACGTAAACATATGGGAAAAAATATACTTAAATAATTACTCAGCCAAATTTTTATAATGTATGTAATCGTATCCATTTTTTGTGGATATTATTTTACATTATTCAATATTACATTTATCTTTTATTATTATTGATTATTAAATTTATCTATTTTTAAAATATATTACCTAATAATTGATCTAATTTTTGGAATTAATATATTTGTTTTTTTAATGTGGGATGTTTACTAGATCTTTATAAATTTTAAAAATATATAGACGAATAGTTAAATGTCAATTTCTTTATATTTTTCATTAAAAAATATATACATAACTAATTACATCATAGATGATGTAAAAAAGAATTTATCACGATCATTGAAGAATAAAATATTTTAAATAGGAACTAAAATAAATATGATTCTGAGTCTTGAGAAAAAACAATTGATTAAAGAATATTTTATTTTAAAATACCCCTATCATCCTCTTATATATTCCTCCGGTCACCACCCCACATCTCGTCATACCTCAAAATTTTTACCATTACACATAGAATCCATAATAATTTCTTAAACCCATAGTATATATTTTGTAGGTTTTGATCACTACAACATCCATTCATTATTCCCAATATGCATATCAACAGTGGGTTTACAAATGAAGAAATAAACTATCTATAGACATCTATTTTGATTTTTATTCTTCTTCTTCAAATATCCAAATATAATTTAACAAAAGCAATATACTGATATCTATATCATAAAATAAATCTTTTTTTAATATTAATGGAAAATCTGTTATCCTAATCACTCTCATTATTCCAAAAAATAAATCCTCCACAATTATAGGGAAAATTTTCTACCCCCATGAATGATGTATACCATTTTTATCATCGTATCCCTTTGTGGTTTTAAATTTTTATTACTTTATAATTATGTTATAAATTAATAAATTAAAACATGATTAAAATTCTATAACATGAATGCTAAAACCATAAATTTAATACAAAAACTGTTCCATAAAACCAAAGTCTACTCATGGTCAGTAAAACAGTCTATGAGGATGTTTTTTAGGTAACTATAAATTACATCATGGGTGGTGTTAACCAAAAATTCTTTTATCAAATATATTCTTAAAAATCATATTATACTTTTGTTTATATTTTTAAATGGGTATGTAATCTTATGAATAACTAAAACAGAAAATATTGAAAATGGCATGTAAGGACCAAAATAAACAATGCATTATATAATAATAATTATAAAAATCTAATCCTGAAATACATTTGAAATTTTTTGATATTTTATTAATTTTATTGTAAGGAAACACATAAACAACAAATTATTATGTTTATAGATATAGGAACCATTTTAACCAGATGTTTTCCATTTTTGATATGTAAATTCAACCTTGGATATATGAAATAAACATCCCTGAGTAGATGGAAATAAGTAATATGATTTACTAAAATAGCTGTAATGAAAAATTAAATTATAATATTAAATTAATGAAACATGAACCATTTATTATAAGCGTATTTACTAAATTTAATTTTATTATTAATGATATTAGGAATGCATGTTATGATGTGTTTGTATTTAAGGTAAGTAGTTCCTTCCACTCACCGTAATTATTTTAGTTTATGTTCTATTTATTTATTTTTATCTATCTTTGTTACTCGCATATTATTCTTCTATGTTCAATATAAGTGTTATCTCTATATATACCTATTTCAATGTGATATATCTTTTGGGTTTTAATTCAGGTATGATTAAAAAAACATTAACATATAATTATTTTTTATCAAGAATATGAACTATATAATATATTTCTATGTGAAACACACCTTCATGTAGATATTATAATGTTGTTTTGGGATATAATTTTACAACCCACAATGCACTGGATAATTCATTATTTTTCATATGATATTTTTGTGCGTCTAGAAAGAAGTATTTTAGTCCATAATGTTACATGTATGAGTTATTCCATTAGTTTACAATATATTTGGGGAATATGGGATGGCCACATCCCTAGATTAATTATTTTTTGGTAGTGATTGTTGACCTATGTTGACGATTCTCTATTTTTGGATTTCTATATATATCTAGTATTTATGTTAACTTTTTAATAATTATACAATGAATATATCTCTTTTTTCTCAATCTTTCTTGTCATTCCTTTCAATTGTTCATTTTTATCATCACTATTATACATCCCATTTTACCACCTTTTCAACCTCTTTACAAAATTCATTTAAAAAAATTAGTTTATGTATGTATAAAAGGTATCCCATGATGTGATAAATAAACTATGTTATTTAGATACCTATTATGAATAAATAAAACAAATATAATATTGTTTGTTGAAAATGGGTTATTGTGTTCATAGTCTCAAAAAGTAATTTCACATTATAATTTTCTAGATTGTTTTTTAATTTTATGTTTAAAATCATGTAATAATATGTGAATGCAATTTTTTTATTTTATATACTATCAAATTATCTTTCTACTATCGGTATTGATGTAATTGATGAAAAGAGATGCATTATCCAGGAAATTTAGTCTTCATATAATTATTACATACAAGAAATATTTTCCTTTGATCACATGTATAGAAACCCAACCACATGTTAAACAAATATCATAATTTGGAATGTGAAACAAGAAATTCATTTAGATTAATTTTCTCAATAGATAATTTCATTTCCATTATGTAATATAACTTATAATAGAACATGTTGTATTTATAAACTAGTTTCATTCCATTTATTTAATATTTACATTAAAATTATTTTTTACTATTGATAACATTATAAATTTTGTATAAATACCCTATAATGAAATACTTTCATTGTTCATCAATATTAAAAAAAATCAGGAATTATAAATGTTAATATTCAACCACAATTTTTATTTTTTAAATAGGATGAACATTATCATATATGTTTTACCAATACCACAACATATTATGTGTTCTTCTTACTCATATAGTCAAATTATACAAGAGCAATATAATCAATGACATATAATTCAAGAAGGGTTATTATTTTTGTTCACAAGAAATTAAATAAACATTCTCATCCCCCTATTAATATTCTATTAACATATGATTGATATATATGATTTTTTTTCATTCTTATCCTATGTGGTTTATCAAATATTTATATTTATATTAATAATAATAAATTCAAGAAAACCTAATATATAATATAAATAAATATAATACAAAAAGTAGACATAAACATTAAAATATACATATAATATTTATTATTTTAATGTAGAAAGTTAAAAAATATTTATAGTAATAAATTATATATCATATAAATAAGTGATGAAAAAATAGTAATATTTTATAAATGCCTATAAAACTAATAATTGGTGTCAAATTAAAATATAAAAATAGCAAACTATGTTATATGAACATAATGGACATTAAAGCATTTATTTATTTTGACGTGTAATTTATGATTTAAATCACAATGGATCTATTGATTTTGAAAACTAAGGATGTTTTCAAATAACAAATTTAATGTAAGATTTGTTTCTACATAATGGGTGATCTAAGGTAACTGATTTTTTAACCATAGGAAAATATTTATTACATTCTATTTTCACCAAATAATATATTACCTACACTTATGTAAGGATAAAATATAAAAATTGAATGTGGTATTTGGAAAATAAAGGATATTAATAACAATTTATTAATATAATTGTTGGTCGGAGTAGTTTACTCAAGAGGGGATGGATGAATTGAGTAACTGTAAAAAATTTCTATTACAAAAATATTGTTTTAAGAGAAATGGTTTTCTAAAAAAAATAGATACAACCTAGTTAATCAAGGTTATACTGTTATAAGAGTTTGACTATTTAAAAAACTTCTTAGAAAATTGATTAATTCTCAGTAATCTTAATATGTATTATTAATATTACAATTGAAGTTATCCTACTAAGATAAATCTTTTATAACTTCATTCCCAGACTAACTATCAATGTAAAATTTGATTTTTCTGGATTATGAAATAAAGCAGTAAAACAGAGAAGACTAAATTTGAATAGAACAACATATAAGAAACAAGTGGTTTAGTCTCAAGTCGAGACCTAATCCACTCCACATGGTGATCACCTACCACCAATCAGTTTATATAAATAAACATTGATCCACACCCTGGATTCGGGTTGACAACAATACATAGACTGTCCAGGTCACATAGGGACCTCTTCCATAGTTTTTTTGGGTAAACAAAAATAATAACCAGGCCACACAGGAACCACTTCCACAATTTTTGTGGGTAACCAAAAGTATAAAGAGTTTAGTGTAAGGATTTAGAGATCCATCAGTTCGGTACAAGAGTCAGTGTGTGTATGGAATATGCAGAGTACACAAAATTATCAATAGTAAGTAAAAGAATCATTGAGAGAGAGTAGATATGCGTTTAGAATAATCTAGTGATTTGAAGTACAGCTCTGGACTTCTTTTATTAAACAGAGATGCTTTTGATTCCTTCTCTGGTTTTTGTCTTGAAAAACAGAGTGTCGTAATTCATCTTGTGTTCTTCATGAGTGTTGATAATGTGAATATGTTCTTTGGATTCCAGTGTACTTTTTATGATATTCAGTACTATCGGATTGTAAGTATGAGACAATGTTTTCTTTGAAAATCATGCAATGTGTTCTTTGTGGTCGTGCTCACAGGCTTGATTTTTGTTCAGTATCGCGTGATGTGGTTGTTAGGCACCCTCCACTCTTTATATTCAAAGGAATGTGTTTTATCCGATAGGATCCATGTGTTTCATACCTCGTAACTCGTACTTGTTCTACAAAGAAACATTAATTATATCAATCCATTAAAGTCATCAAATATGACAGTTAAACATTAAATTGAAAGACGAAAAAATAGTTTAAGAAACGTTGTCACAGTACTTTATGAAAACGGTGTCTCCTTCACACGGTGACTGAGTGTCATGGTATAAGTGCCACGGTTCCTTGTTTATGGTGTCTTTCTCATGGTGTCTTACTGAAAATTTCTTTCTCATAGTTCATTGATCACAGTGTCTTGTCTTAACGGTGTCTTACTTACGGTGTCTTGTCTTCACGGTCTCTCGCTTTACGGTGTCTTGTCTTCACGGTGTCTCCCTTTACGGTGTCTCACTTATGGTGTCTAGCTTACTATGTCAGGATTCACGATGTCTTTCTTATGGTGTCAATCTTTACAATGTCTTGTTCATAGGAAAATAACAGTATTCAGACATAAATAGTAATATGCATGAAATGGATTGAGCATAACCATTATAAATCATGGGTAAAATTGAGACATAAATACACATGTTTGGATATAATTTAGATGTTAACTAGGTTGAATGAGATTTGTGATCATTGATGAGATTTTTGATCATTAAAACATGATTAATACACGATGAGTCCAAAAATCATTCCCTTTTTGATGATCACAAATCATTCACAGTTAATGTGTAAAATTGATGCAACTATAGAGAAAATAACATATAGAATCTTTATGCGAAATCTTCTCCCCATTTTGGGATTATAAAAAAGTTGAAATAAGAGGGGATAAATAGTGCACATTCCATTAAGAGTAAATAGTTCAGTACAAAATAAAAAGAGATACAAAAATAATGACATCCCCATTAAAAAAGGAGTAAGAACTGGTCTTCTTCAGGGATTGGCCTTCTCTTTTCCTTTCTCAGCATTAGAAGTGGAAGCCATATGGGTAGTGGTTGATGTAGAAGAAGTAAAAGAGGTGGTAGATAGAGAGGGTAATGGGAGACCTTCAATGACTGAGGGATCCAAGGTAGGAGCAGTAGGAGATCGAGGTAGTTGATGATCAAGAATTATAGGCCTAATCCGACTGAGAGCTTATCCAACAGACATGGTAGTTGATGCTAATGAATAGGTGAATGTAGGAAGTCCAGGTCTGAGAGGTGCAGTTGCTGGAGCAACAATTACATGAATTTGGACATAAATATAAGGTCTTGGGAGTTTTATGAAGTCTGCAATAATTTCTCCACCACACTGCATGTCTTTTTCAAAGTAATATTTATTTTCCATGAAATTATCTAACAATCCGGTAAACTCGGTTAGCTTCTGGACATGGTTTTTGAAGTCTTGAGTTATAGGAGGAATTCACAGCTCCTCTACATGGTTTTTGAAGTGGTTGGTCATATCAGTCTTGGAGACAATTTTTTGGAAATAGAAATCCACTTTCTTAGAAATCTCCTGCTGGGCATCATTTACAATCTTGGAATGAATTTGCACAAGGTAAAGAACTTTATCACTGTTCTTGACATCATCTGAGAAAGAAGCCACATTAAATCCACTGAAATCATTCTGAGTTTCTTATACGACTATAGAAGTAAGAAATGAACATTCCAAAGAAGGTGTAGAGGATTCACTAGAGGTATTAGAAACTTTTACATCAATGGTCAAATATTTGAGCCAATTCAGTACCTTTTGGATACAACCAGGGTACTCATCAGTGAGTTTATTTAGGTTCACCACAAGTTCTCTCATTTTATTCAACAACTGTTTGTGCCTTTCCACAATCTTTTCATCAAAGGATAACAAATAAGGGTGAATATGAGACACAACATCTCGAGAATATTTGATAAATTGTGGGTTCTAAAGGAGCAGTGGCAGGCTCTGATCTTGAATACAGCTCTTTATGCATGTCTTCCACCATGCTTCTCAAGGTTTTGACTTCATTACTAAGAAACTTATCATAAACTCGAACATCATGAATTTCATGGAGCATAATTGGTTGGATTTTACAGATAATTTTCTCCAAAATCCATGAGGCATATCTCTCACTCAGATTTGTCACTACACGAGGTTGGGAGTTCATAAGCTTCACAACTCCAGATAAGATATTGTCTCCAAAGTCCTTTGGATCATATTTACTGACAAAAGAAAACTATTGAAGTAATGGTTCATGTGTAACAAATGGTACCGGGGTGGGTTCATTTTTAGGTTCCTTCTCAGGTGCAAAGTCAGAAACTCGCATCAAATGAAACAGGGATGAGAGATCAATCCCGGTTGTAGTAACCTGCTGAGACTCACTCACATCATAAAAACTAGGAAATTTGTAATGAGTGTCCACAAGAGATGACTCCATTGGATGTGAGGCTTCATCAGACTCTTGATTTTGGGTTTCCTCCCCCTTAACAGTTTATTTCTTTTCTGGATTGAGAGGCTCAGAAGCTTGGTCTAAATCCACAGTTTCATCTCTAAGTTCCTCATTCATCTCTTGTCTAGCCAGCTGAAAGGAAATCACTATCCTCTCTTCATTAGAGGGTATTATTTCAAGAACAGGTTTTTCCTCAGGGTGTTCTTCCAGATTTTCTTCTTCCATAACATGGTGTTCTTCTAGATTTTTTTTTCACCCCCGGGAGGTCATCTAGAATTGTCTCTTGTACACCAAGTAGTTCTTCTACTATAGTCTCTTCCATGTCTTGCTGCTCAGATTCTGTCACACCTGATTCTTTATCAGCCTCAGGTTAAATTTACAGATTAACATCTTCACTAAGGGAGGGAACTCCTTTTTTATGAACAATAGGAGGAACAATATTCATTTTTTCTTCAACAACAACTTCTTCCTTGTGAGGTACTTCAGCTTCTTCTTCCTCTTCTTTTTAATAAACACCAAGATTATCTGGTTCCAAACTAGGATCAGAAATGTCTTACGACCTTGATGGATAATCCACAGGATTAAACTTCTCATAAACCGTATCGTTTTATTCCACCCATTCCTTTTTCCAAGGATTCCAGTTTATCTTCATTCTCCTGGTGGTGGATTTAGAGAGATAGTACTCATAGTCCATAAGCACTTCTTTAGTAGGTCCAACTACACCTTTGGAAACAAGCATGTCTGATATCAACCGAGAGTAGAACAGAGAAGTGGACTTGGATATATCCCTGATCAACTCACACATTTGGTGAATGATGTACTTACACAGGTTAATCATGAATCCATTCTTCATAATATGAATTAAAGACAAATCTTAATACTTTAATATAGATAAGTCACCTTTTCTTAGAATAACCATATTTTGAAAAAATTTAAACAGCCGCCTTGTTTCCCAATAAAGATCAGTATCTATGGCCATTATCTTGTTCCCATTTCCAGTTAGGGGTTTTAGATCATCTTCAAGGTCAAATAAATCAGTTGTAGGTGGAGGTTCTCTCTGATAATCATCACAAATTCCTTCGTGAGGAATCCTAAGGCATGCAGCCCAAAACCATGACGAGAAGGAGCATCTTTGGCCATTAATCTAGTTCCTCACAACAAAACTTTCACCAGAGTGAAATGAGAACTTTGAGTACTGGTAGAACTGAGATACTAACCTGGGATAGATAGGTCCGTCCTCCCATGGGAACCACTCTAATCATCCTTATTCCTTTAACACTTTCAAGACTAGAGATTTTTTAGATAAAATCCATTCAGTGTACATTTCATTCTCAGTAACAACACTTAGATTTACCAGGTTAGGATTCAATGGTCCTTCGGGCGTCAACTTAGCTGCTACCTTCTTCTTATTCTGGTGGCACTTCTCAGGTGTGGATTGTTGTGGTCCCTGGCTAGGATTGTTAGCCCGCTGCCCGAGTGAACCAATCCCACATCGGTTGTGGAAGGAGATTGGTGGGTGTTTAAAATCCCGTGCCTACCTTCCCCTCATCGACGCGTTTTAAAGCCGTGAGGCCCAGGGGAGAAACTGGGCCAGAGCGGACAATATCGATGGGCCGGGATTAACCGATCCCACAATTGGTATCAGAGGGTGGTTTCGGGACCACTGTGGGCTTGGGGGGGGATTGTTGTGGTCCCTGGCTAGGATTGTTAGCCCGCTGCCCGAGTGAACCAATCCCACATCGGTTGTGGAAGGAGATTGGTGGGTGTTTAAAATCCCGTGCCTACCTTCCCCTCATCGACGCGTTTTAAAGCCGTGAGGCCCAGGGGAGAAACTGGGCCAGAGCGGACAATATCGATGGGCCGAGATTAACCGATCCCACATGGATGAAGACAGAAGTTTCATTCATGGCATCCACTGAAGTTTTGAGAGAGAGAGAAAGAGAGAGGGGTTCAAAGGTTGAAGGGGTTCAAAAGGAGAGAGAGTCCGAGTGAAGAACCAAGTGAAACTTTTTGTTTTATCATTTAGGAATGTCAAACGTCAAAAAAATAAAAATGAAGGAAAGTAAAAGAGGTGAAATAAGAACTACAATGATATGGGTTTATAGAAAATCATAAATATTTTTCCCGGTGAAACCGTGAATGGTTTTTACGGTGAGACAGTGATCAGTCATTACGGTGAGACAGTGAGTGAACATCACGGTGAGACAATGAGTGAACGGCATGGTGAGACAGTTAGTGAACATCACGGTGAGATAGTGAGTGAACGGCAGGGTGAGACAGTGAGTAAACATCATGGTGGGCCAGTAAAAATGAGAGTTAGTAATTGAGAAACTGTAATCATGAAACATAAAAGTAAAAAATAGTAAAATGTTGAACAGTAAGACAAGTAAGATATCTATTTGAGATTTATCATGCCAAGATCATGTATGATGTAGTCTATTCTCTCATAATTTAATGGTTTAGTAAATATATCATCAAGTTGATATTTAGTACCAATGAATTGCAAGGTGATATCAACTTTTTGATAATGATCACTCAAAAAGGGATGTCTTACATAAATATTTTTTGTCCTAGAATGTGAAACATGATTTTTTGAGATGTTAATAACACTTGTGTTGTCAAGTTTTTATTGGTACATGTCTGAATTGATATCCATAATCGGGTAATGTGTGTTTCATCGACAAACTTTTGGCACAGAAACTACCACCAGCTATGTATTCAGCTTCTACAGTAGATAATGCAACAAAATTTTGTTTCTTACTACACCATGATATTAGTGACTAGCCTAAAAGGTGATATGTTCCATAGGTTCTCTTTCTATCTAAATTACATCCACCAATGTTAGTATCAGAATAACTAACTAGTTAAAATGATTGTTCTTTAGAATAGAACATCCCTAGATTGGGTGTATGCTTGAGGTATTTGAAAATTATCTTTACAACATTTAAATGAGATTCTTTAGGATTTGTTGGAAAATGAGCACACATACACACACTAAACATAATTCTTGGATAGTTAGCAGTTTAGTAGAGAAAACTTCGAATCATTCCTCTATAAGTGGTTTGATCAACAGATTTTCCATCTTCATCAAGATCCAACTTTCAAGCCGTACTCTTGGGAGTGTCACTACTTATATTGATGTCTATTCCAAAACGTTTTAGATGATCTCTAGTGTATTTAATTTTATTTAAAATAATTCCATCATTATTTTAAAAGATTTGAAATCCATGAATGAAAATTAGTTCACCCATTAAACTCATTTCAAATTCGTTTTTCATCATTTTAGAAAAATCAATACATAATGATTTTTTTGAATATACACAAATAATATAATCTAAATTGTTTTGAACAACTAAAAAATCATTATAAAATCATTTTATAATGAGGGTAAGATCAGCTAATCCTTTTGTGAAACCTTTGGAAATAAGAAAAGTACTCAATCTGTCATACCAAGCTCTTGGAGTATGATTTAAACCATTTAATGATTTTGATAGTTTGAAAATATGATTACGAAAATGAGGATTGATAAATCCATGGGGTTGTTCAAAAAAGACATCATCAGCTATACACCCATTTAAGAATACACTCTTAACATCCATTTGATATAGTTTGAAATTCAGATGTTCAGCATAAACAAGTAGGATACTGATGGATTCATGTATGGATACTGGAGAAAAGGTCTCCTCATAGTCAATTCCTTCTTCATGACTATAGCCTTGTGCAACTATTCTAGCCTTATTCCTAACTATATTTCCAGCTTCATCTACCTTATTTCTAAACACCCATTTAGTGCCTATGATGAAAGTGTCCTTGGGTCTTTGAATAAGTTTCAAAACTTTGTTTTGTTCAAACTGATTAAGTTCTTCTTGCATATCCATTACCCAAAATTCATCATTGATGGCATCATCAATGTTTTTAGGTTCATGTTTTGACAAGAAGTCTTGATGTTTAACCTGATATCTAAGAGAAGATCTAGTTTGGGTTCTTTTCTCTAAGTCTCTTACAACGGTATCTTAGGGATCATTTTTAAGGGTTGTAAAATTTCTAGAAAAATAGGGACTTGTGATTATAGGTTCATCAACATATTCTGGTTCATTATGACTCGATTGTAGAGATTTTCCAGAATTGGAAGTTTTCACAGATTCTCTCATAGAGGTATTTGAGGATTTTTAATTGATGTTCTGATTTGATACATCATCCTCAATATTTTCAAGGATGGTTCTAGGATCAGGTGGATATGTTTCATCAAACTTGATATGAACAGATTTTTCCACACATTTAGTTCTCTTATTGAATACTCTGAAATCATTACATAATATTGAGTATCCTAGGAAAATTCCTTCATCACTTTTGGATTAAATTTTTTTAATATTATTTTTAGTGTTGAGAATAAAGACATTGAAACCAAAAACACTAAAGTAATTAAACTTAGGATTCTTATTGTTCCATAGTTATTGTGGGGTCTCATTGAGAATTGGTCTAATTAACACTCGGTTGATTATGTAGCATGCTATATTAATAGCTTCAGCCCAAAATTAAACAGGTAAGTCATATTCACTATGCATTATTCTAGAAATTTCTTACAGGGGTCTATTTCTTCTTTCTACAACACAATTCTGCTAAGGTGTTCTAGGGGTAGAAAAATTGTGACTATAACTATTTTCTGAGCAAAATGATTCAACCTCTTTATTTTCAAACTCACGTCCATGATCACTTCTTAAAGATTTAATTTTAAGGCCACTAATATTTTCTATAGACATGGCATACTTAGTAGAATAAGAGCATGATTCACTTTTTGTGAGTCGTGAAGAAGGTCCAGTTATATCTAGAAAAAACATCTACCAGAACATAAACATAGTTCTTCCCATTTAAACTAGAAACTCTATATGGTATAAACAAATCCATAGGAACCAATTCGAGAGGTTGAGAAGCAGAAACATCTTTCTTTGATTTAAAAGATATTTTTTGTTGTATTACCTTTTGATAAGGTTTACAAACTTTGTCATTTGGAAATTAAAGTTTGGGTAAGTCTTTAACTAGGCCTTTTCTATTTAGCATTCAAAGGGAGTGAACATTATAGTTTCCTAGTCAACTATATTAGAGCCAAGATTATTTATGAAATACACATAAGCATGAAATGTTTTGAGAAACTAAGGAATCTAAATTATCAAAATAAACATTCTCATTCCTTGATCCAAAAAATACTAATTCATATTTAGAATTAAAGATATTACATGCATCATTTTCAAATTTAACATGATATCTACAATACATAATTGTGAGAGACTAAGTAGATTTTATTTTAAGCCATTAACAAACAATACTTTGGAAATTAAAATCAAATCATAGTTACCAATCTGGCCTATGCCAATGATCTTCCCGTAGGAATTGTCACCAAATGTGACATGTCCTCGTCTCCTTTTATTAGGTTCTTGAAGCATGGGTAGTTTCCAATCATGTTCCTTGAACATCCACTATCCAAGTAACATAGATTTTTACAGGACCCCTTTGAGAATCATTCCTACAACATGATCAATCAAAGATAGATTTTGGTACACATACTTGTTTGGTTCTAGTAACATCAATAATAAGTGCTTTAGAAACCCATATTTGTCTCATAGGTTTCCAATAAGAATTATGTAATGTGTTTGAATAATAAAATGTATTTGATCCACAAATACTTGAAATAGTAGAGTATGTATCAGGACTTGAACTAGTTGAAATGTGTCTAGAATTGGGAAAAAGATTATATGTCATAGATTTTGAAACAAAATTCATTCTACCAAGGTTTATTTTACCAGGTTGATAACCAATCCCAGTATTATATTTGGGGCAATTTTTTATCCTAGAGTTTGGGTTAGGGTATTTTTCCCATTAGTAAAATTTTCTAAGTCACTTTTTAATTGCTCATTAGACAAGTTTAATTCATTGTTTTTTTTGAGCAGCTGATCATTTTTCACCTTTTCCGATGTAAGTTTATATTTGACATTTACAGTGAGAGCATGTTGTTTCTTCAATGATTTATATTTATTTTTGAATTCATGGAATGTCTCTTCAAGCATGTTATAGTATTCAAAAATTTCTTCATTATTCATATTTTTAGAGTCACTTTCTTCTTCAGAATAGTATGAATTATGTACAAAATAGTTTAGTGTTACCTCAAATGTATATGTCATAAAACGCATATTGGATTTGTTAGTTTATTCATCATGTGATGTCTCTAAGTCGCATGAACTGTCCTCAGAGGCTCTCAAAGTTTCCTTCATTTCCATTTTTTACATCTTATCCATATCCTCATATTTCTTCTTATACTTGAGCATTGGACAGTCAGCCTTTATATTTCCTTTACGCTTACATTCATAGAATAAAATTTCATCAGTTTTGTCACATCGTTTCCAGTCTTTTTTCCAACTTCCTTTTAGGTCATACTTGCCCTTGAAGTTAGGCTTTCTAAAGAAAAAAAATTTCTCCTTGTAGAATCGTTTGAATCTTCTAGCCTGTTGAGCCATCTCCTCGTCACTGCCAGGTGATGATTGATTAGTGGTGGAACTTTCTACATAAGCTTCTAGTTTCCCTTTGTCTTTGTGCATCGAAAAGGTGGTCTTTAATGATATATATTTCCTCTTTGGTTTATACTCCTCTTCTTTGTAAACATTCATCTCTTCCTCATACATCATGAGATTCCCAATGAGTTCTTTTACAGGTAGCTTGCTTATGTCGCACGATTCTCCAATTGAGACAGAGGTTCCCCTCTATTTTTTAGGTAGACATCTAAGGATTCTAATTATCTATTCTTTGGCAGTGACTTCTCTTCCAGGAGAAATCATTGTTTTGAAAATATCATTGAACATGAAATACATTTCAGAAATTGGATCATCATGTTTCATTTTAAAATTATCATATTTTATAGTATAAGTTTTAAGTCGCATTTCATATACACTAGATGTGACTTCATGTGAGATAAACAAGGTATCCCAAATTTCATGTGCAGTTTTAGAAGCAGAAATCCTATTAAATTCTTCACCTCCGAAGGAATAGTAAAGAGAATTCATGGCATTGAAATTGTTATTGTAAGAATGTTTTGTAGGTTCATCCCATGTAATTCTATCAGTCACAGGGATATTTTATTCATCTATAATGGATGACCAAATTTCAAAGCTCATACTCTCTAGATGCATTTTCATTTTAATTTTCTATTGTAACAAATTGGTTCCATTAATGAATGGTGGTCTTCTGGTTGCATCACCTTCCAATATATTTTCGATACTAACAAATATCTTTAGAAGAGCTAGAAATTTAGAATTAACAGAAATTTATAGATCTTTCAAGTACAACAACAATCACGGTTGGGTAATATTACACAACGTCCCAATAAAGCAACATCTAATACCAAATGTTGGTTGGAGTGGTTTACTCAAGGGGGAGGGGTGAATTGAGTAACTATTAAAATTTTTGTTACAAAAATATTGTTTAAAGAGAAATGGTTTTCCCCAAAAAATAAATACCACCCAGTTAATAAAGGTTATACTAGTATAAGAGTTTGACTATTTAAACAACTTATTAGAAGATTGATTAATTCTCAGTAATCTTAATATGTATTATTAATATTACTTTTGATGTTATCCTACTAAGAAAAATCAGCTATAACTTCTTTCCAAGACTAACTCTCAAAGTGAAATTAAAGTTTTCTGGATTATGAAATAAAACATTAAAATACAGAAGACTAAATTTAAATAGCACAGCGGATATGAAACAAATGGTTAAGTCTCAATCCAAGACCTAATCCACTTCACTTGGTGATCACCTACCACCAAGCAGTTTATATAAATAAACTTTGATCCACACTATGGATCCGGGTTGACAATGGTACATAGACTGTCCAGGTCAGACATGGACCTCTTCCACAGTTTTCTTGGGTAAACAAAAATAATAACCAGAACACACAGTGCAGAGACCCGAAGCTTGACGTACATAAACATTAAATTACTTTTGTGGAATACGTAGTACATAACAAAAACACACACACAAGGACCGTAATAGTTTAGTGTCTTTGGAAACTCGGAATATAATCTTCTAATCATGGTGAAAGATCTTCAACATCTCCCATAATGATCTTCCTTTTTTTATACCTAAAACCTTTCTTTATATCCTGGGGAAAAGAAAACATAAAAGGGTGAGCTCAAATGCTCAGTAAGGGTAAAAAAAAGAAATATCAATCACATCATATTCATAAGAACATATCTTTTGGAAATCTTAACCTGCAAAAAGAGATCATAATTTCATAACATGGGATAAATCATAGTAGTCAAATGTAATCCCAATAATCATAACATAAAACATGAATCTTTGTGGCATACACACATAATCATAGAGAATCATTTCTTATTAGTCAAGACTCATTTCCAAGACTATATTAGTGGAAAAAGTCCATTTCTGAACCGAGTTACCCTCGTTTCAGTCTTGTTTCACTGAACTGGTATAACCTACCATTCCAGCCATGTCTATCTCATGAGATATAAAATCTTTACCCAATGAATTAGAGGGAGATATAGGTCCCACCCATCTCATAATGATACCATTATTATGTGTGCCACAAAATCATAAATCATTCATCATTGCATAACCCAGGTAATATAAATGGGAATATTAAACATCATGACATCATAAAACAATTCATATAAGATGAAGGAATTCATAAAAATAATTCCATCACAACATAATCAAATCAATGTAATAATAGGAAAAAAACAGAACCCTTTATTATCTTAGATGGAAAATAATTTTGATAAAACACTTGAACTCCATTCACGAGGAAAATATCCTTTCTACTTCAAAAACATTTTTCCTTTCTTAAAATGCCATACAACATTAAACTAAAAGAAGTTGATTAAAAATAAACTTGAAAACTTTTAAAGTATGCTTCCTTGAAATAATTTTTTAAAAATACATTCATGTCATTTATGTTAAAAAAACATTCTTCTCGTACTTTTGTCGGAAAAGTCAAAAAGTACCTCGTACGAAAAATGACAAAAGATTCATTTCATATCTTTTACTAAAAACTCACTGAAGGATAAAATTGAATATAAACTATTGTAGAAGGATATAAATATTACATATTGAGGAAACATGGATGTGGATGATAAAATACACCCCAGTAAACACCAAAGTATAAACAATCTCGGATAAAAATTGAAATTGCGAGATATTTCCCTTACCTCAGGTCTGATTTGCTTCGTAAGTGTCTGAACCTCCTGTATAATGATTTAAATAAGGTCATTGACTTATTCTAGAATCATACTCATTGTTATGATATCATATATGGTTCACTTATGACTTTATATAACCCGTTCTTTTGTAAATTCCATGTTAAAGAGCATTTTGGGTAAAATCGTCCCATTTGTTGTTCGTGTTTTTACTTGTAATTATTCATATGATTACTTAGATCATGGTTAATTAATTACATAATATAAAACATGATTTATATATATATATATATTCAGAATATACATATATATAATAGATCGATAAATGGAATGAAATAGACCGTTCATGGAGACGGTAGGCCGTACGTACGCATGAACGCTGTTTTCGTTTCCTTATTCAGTTGAATGGAATTAAGTAGATGACATACATATATACATAAATCCAGTATCTTTATAATGTCATATATTTCATTATTATTTCTTATATATACTTTATAACCATTCTTAAATGGTTAACATGGAGAATGAATCTCATCGCGTTGTGGAGATGGTAGTCCGTACGTACGCACGAGTGATGATATCATTTCCATAATTATTGAATTGAATTGGAGTGGATGATACAATATATCAGAATCAGTATGATGTTCTAATAACTATTTATAGTTATTATTTACACCATTATACACATCCATGTAAAGTGGTGGTGGAAAATAGATTACACCACGGCGTGGAGACGGTATTCCGTACGTACGCACGCACGGTGATTTCTTTTCCGTAGGATGGATAGATGGTGAAATAGGGTTGTTTCATACTTATAATAACATATCAGTATATGATTGATACTGATTTTATTAATTCATAATTAAACAACTAAATAAGAAAAATTGGAAGGAGAAATAAAGAAGAAAGAATCGGTAACGAACATTACCTCTTCTTTGGAGTGCATCTTTGAGACCTCCTTTTAGGGAACTAAAATAGGTATTTGAAGAAGACCAGAACCTCTATGATGTTTCTAGGGAAGTGTAGAGAAGAAATTGTCAGGGGTTGGCCGAGCTTGAAGTCTCAATGTGGTGTGAGGAAGAGAGGGAGGAGGTTCCCTTTTATAAGGGAGGAGAGGGGCACCTTTGGAATAACTAAAAATATTATTTTATTATAAAGTCAAGTTCGGTTTTAAATAGCTCTAAATGGATTTATTTAGAGGATAAGGTGGGGATGGGTCGAAATCATCTCATCCAATAGGATTTAGAAAAGTTTAGGTTATTATTTTAACCTTATCAATTAGATTTAACTCTAAGTTAAATAATTTAACTTTTACCGTGTTTTTTTGTTTCCTTACACTATATGGTTAATAAACATAGTATATCAAGCCAAAAGAACCCCAAGTTGTTTATTATTAATATATATAACTATATATAAGTCATTTGGCCGAACCTTAGATTTTTAGGAATAAAATAACAATTAATAATATAATATTTGTTTTAAAAACTAATTTATGTCAATTTTGACACTATTTGGTACACGATTTTTATGAAATTCATAACAGAATGATAAGTTCGAACCAAGTTACTTACATCAACAATAACATGTCATATTATCCTAGAAAATTAGTTTATGTCAAAAAAAGTCTCAAATTATATTTATTTGGGTACTTATAACATCAATTATGTCAATATTTCATTAATAAGATAATTACTGCATCATTGTTGTGTCATAAATAAATTAAATTATTTAATGTCTAAAAATTACAAATAAACGAACATTATGTAGGAAATATTTTTAGCTTTCTAATAAATATTTATAGTCGAATTTATCTTATGTATAACCCCATATTAAAAATTATTTAATTATTAAACTATGATTTTAACTATTTTAACCCTTCTTTAAATAAATTAATAATAAATGTCCTAATCTAATCCAAGTGGGCCTAAATGGGCATAATTTATTCCTAAGGTTGTTTTTGATCGAATTAAACTTGTCCTATAGAATTAGGACATGTGTTAGGGTAATAATAATATCATTTTTACCTTAATTACCCTATTTACTTTTAACCGTGGTAAAAAAGTAAAAAGTTACTATTCACCAAAAAATTATTTTCATCTCATTGAACAACATTTTACTTACTGACATCAACCGTGTCTCTTGGACTTTCGAAATTCCACTCACAATAGCGGTAAAATTATGTTTTATGAAAAATTCAGTTTTTTTAACTACCACTTAGTGGTTTCCCTATTCATCAAAAAATGAAAGTTTCCAGAAAAATACCAAAAATTAGTCCTAAGCTATATTTTATATTATGAAGTCAAAAATGATGTCTATTTTACCAAATTAAAAACATATCAGTTGAATTAATTAATTTAAAAATTAATTCCCGTCGTCAAAACAAATAGCGTGTTTTTAAAAAATAATAACTATCAAAAGATTGACACTTGTTTATGTCTGGTTTAAATGTAGAATTACATCCAATGACCAAAATTTTATTAAATTGTAAATATATATTCTAAATATACTTTAGAACCACTAAAATTAATAATTTATCACTATTAATTATTTCGATTGAAAAAGTTGTTTTTAATTAAAATTTAGTAATTTTCACTATTCACCAAAATATGAAAGTTATCCCAAAATTACCAAAATTTTACCCTAAGCTAATTTCGATATTCCGAATCCTAAAATGATGTCCATTTTGAAAAAAATAAAATTTACAAAATTTCAAAAAGTGGTTATTACTATTCATAACAGCTAGTTTTATTAATATTTTAATAGCATATCGTTGTTTAGTGAAACTCGGTATTGTGTACCACACACGCTATCGAGGAAGGTCGCGATTGCGTGTAATGCAAGGAAAGTCAAGGATGCCTGTTGTGCAAGCTCCTTTTGGTGTAGCGTACAACACAAGACATTAATGAAATAAAAAGAATATTTTTTATAAAATCTCAGGGTGTTACATTCTACCCCCCTTAAAATGAATTTCGCCCTCGAAATTCGTCGGGGTTATAAATGGTTTACTATTTGAAAGTTTCTTTGATAGAAACCCACATCGTAAAAAGTAATACCAAAACCATTCATTAAAAACAAAAGTATGAAACGTAACGGTTACCCAAATAAACTAATCATTGGGTTTCCACATAGGTGAAAATATGGATATGGAAGAGAAATCTAACCATTATGTTCTAATGGAGAGTGGTAGAGAACATGGATATGGAAAAGTTAGCAATCAAAAATCCATTGATTTGTGAAGATCTAAGGTACCATCTGATTCATCGGATATAAGGGCACTAGGAAGACATTTTTGGTTTTCAAGATCATTAAAAAAATACTCACATGATTTTGGTACAATCTCATTGTTGTTCGTTAATTGAAAAATTTCCATTTCATCCATTAATGAAATGAAGTTGAATTAGTTATTCATGATGTGTTAGCAGATCATGTTCTAGAATGATGGGTCATTCCATCTATCTCAACCAAAAGGTTATAAAAGTTATCAAAAATACATAAGTCCATCTATAATGAGATTAATCATATATGGTTCCTAAAATGGAATTATACTTCATATATCATATTGCTTAATATAATAAAACTAGTTCTACTAAACAGGGACATCCTGTAGGCCAGTGGTAGGCGATAAAGGCCAGTCGCACTTCGGTTGTGGGTTCGATTCCCATAGCCTTGTCCGACGCGATGGGCTGTCGCCCGTCCTGCAGGTTGTCCTTTTTCTAAAACTATATTACTATAACATCCCATCAATAATATCGAAAAAACATCTATCCTTAAACAATACTAACTTATGTCCAACATAATCCATTACAATCTTTAGGCTTATCCAAAATACTGTATTCCAATCTCATAATATAGAGAAAACGGTTACCAGTGATTTAATACCATCGTTGATCCCTATATATCATAAGATATGTCTTGTTGGTTACATTCCATACATTCGAAGGCCTTAATAATGTATTCTCTTGAAAAATAAATACCCATTGAACCTTAGTGAAAACATTAATGCAGTTAAAATGTAACACTTTCCACATACCAAAATCCTCAAAATTCTATATACTCAAACCATAATATCTCTTAGTCCTTATATCAGTCATGAGCTCATGAATACAATCAAACATCTAATTATCTTCTTATCCCTTCATTATGCGCATATCAGTTGCTTTCCAAAAAATATCTAAATAACCTTTCATGGTTACTGGTACCATTAATCATACACATTCAAAACATAAGGAAAGACAACATTGTAACAATCCTGAGATGTCTCTTTATTCCATAGTACCATGAGATTATTTATACAACATTACACTTGATAAACATGTAATCATTCCAATACATTCTTAAACCATTAACCGAGCTTCAAAAATTCTTTCATCTCACATATCATTTGTAGTCTCATCATCTTCATCAACATAAATACCACCCATACGACCATACTGATTATCTTCATGAGACTTTCCCTTAGGGCATTGGTTTGCATAATTCCCGTACATTCCACATTTAAAACATTTAACCATTGTTGATGTCATAGAAATACCATTATCCTTATCCCTGGTGTTAACTCAACCTTTTTCTTTTCACTTACTGGATTTGTGTCCTTCTTTTCCACACCCAAATCATCTTCCAGTTCCTTTGAAACATTCTCCTTGATGCCTCTTCCCACATGATTTACATAGGGGATATTGAACTTGCTTTCCTCTATGATCATCATGAAACTCCATCTTTCTCTTATTAGTCGAGTCAGGAAACTTACCAAATTTTACTTTATTGATCATATTATGACATTGCTGATTCGACATAATAATGATTCTTGGACCTCCAAATCCCATTTCATTTGGTTTCTCATGAAGAATATCATTCCATTGTCCATCATATCCTCCATTATCGTGAATCATTCTTGTTTCCAGCCATTTTCTAAAACCCAAAAAGAATAGTGTGAGAGGAAAAATTCATAATAAAGGGAGAGTAACTTCAATATCTAGCATCTTTGGTTTAATCTAATATCGTTACCATAGTTCTAGGACTATATCCTATACGTATACTTATCCTTAGGGACATCCCTAGACATACTTTGGAAATATCTATAGGGATCTCACTAACGTTTTCACATCCTAGTTTCCAAAGGTTGACTAAACCTTTCCTCTGATACCAACTGTAGAGACCCGAAGCTTGACATACATAAACATTACATTACTATTGCGGAATACTTAGTAAATAAAAAAAACACACACACACGGACAGTAATAGTTTAGTGTCTTTGGAAACTCGGAATATAATCTTCTAATCGTGGTGAAAGATCTTCAACATCTCCCATAAAGATCTTCCATTTTTTTTACCTAAAAGATTTCTTTATATCCTGGGGAAAATAAAACATAAAAGGGTGAGCTCAAATGCTCAGTAAGGGTAAAAAAAGTAATATCAATCACATCATATTCATAAGAACATATCTTTTGGAAATCATAACCTGCAAAAAGTGATCATAATTTCATAACATGGGATAAATCATAGTAGTGAAATGTAATCCCAATAATCATAACTTAAAACATGAAACTTTTTGGCATACACACATAATCATAGAGAATCATTTCCTATTAGTCAAGGCTCATTTCCAAGACTATCTTAGTGGAAAAAGCCCATTTCTGAACCGAGTCACCCTCATTTCAGTCATGTTTCACTGAACCGATATAACCTACCATTCCAGCCATCTCTATCTCATGAGATATAAAATCTTTACCCAATGCATTGGAGGGAGATATAGGTCCCACCCATATCATAATGATACCATTCTTATGTGTGCCACAAAATCATAAATCATACATCATTGCATAACCCATGTAATAAAAATGGGAATCTTAAACATCATGACATCATAAAACAATTCATATAAGATAAAGGAATTCATAAAAATAATTCCATCACAACATAATCAAATCAATGTAATAATAGGTATAAAAACAGAACCCTTTATTATCTTAGATGGAAAATAATTTTGATAAAACACTTGAACTCCATTCTTGAGGAAAATATCCTTTCTTCTTCAAAAACAATTTTCCTTTCTTAACATGTCATACAACATTAAACTAAAAGAAGTTCATTAAAAATAAACTTGAAAACTTTTAAAGGATGCTTCTTGGAAATAATTTTTTAAAAATACATTCATGTCATATAAATTAAAAAAAAACATTCTTCTCGTACTTTTGTTGAAAAAGTCAAAAAGTACCTCGTACGAAAAATTACAAAAGATTCCTTTCATATCTTTTACTAAAAAATCACCGAAGGGTAAAATTGAATATAAACTATTGTAGATGGATATAAATATTACATATTGAGGAAACGTGGATGTGGATGATAAAATACACCCCATTAAATACCAAAGTATAAACAATCTCGGATAAAAATTGAGATTGTGAGATATTTCCCTTACCTCAGGTCCGATTTGCTTCGTAAGTGTCTGAACCTCCTGTATAATGATTTAAATAATGTCATTGTCTTATTCCAGAATCATACTCATTGTTATGATATCATATATGGTTCACTTATGACTTTATATTACCCGTTCTTTTGTAAATTTCATGTTAAAGAGCGTTTTGGAAAAAATCGTCTCATTTGTTGTTCATGTTTTAACTTGTAATTATTCATATGATTACATAGATCATGATTAATTAATTACAGAATATAAAACATTATTTATATATATATATTCAGAATATACATATATATCGATAAATGGAAAGAAATACACCGTTCATGGAGACGGTAGGTCGTACGTACGCATGAATGCTGTTTTCGTTTCCTTATTGAGTGAATGGAATTAAGTAGATGACATACATATATACATAAATCCAGTATCTTTATAATGTCATATATATCATTATTATTTCTTATATAAACTTTATAATCATTTTTAAATGGTTAGCATGGAGAATGATTCTCATCGCGTCGTGGAGATGGTAGTCCGTACGTACGCACGAGCGATGATATCGTTTCCATAATAATTGAATTGAATTGGAGTGGATGATACAATATATCAGAATCAGTATGATGTTCCAATAACTATGTATAGTTATTATTTACACCATTATAACCATCCATGTAAGGTGGTGGTGGAAAATAGATTACACCACGGCGTGGAGACAGTATTCCGTACGTACGCACACGCGGTGATTTCTTTTTCCGTAGGATGGATAGATGGTGAAATAGAATTGTTTCATACATATAATAACATATAATTATATGAGTGATACTGATGTTATTAATTCATAATTAAACAACTAAATAAGAATAATTGGAAGGATAAATAAATATGAAAGAATCGGTAACAGACATTACCTCTTCATTGGAGTGCTTCTTTGAGACCTCCTTTTAGGGCACTAAAATAGGTCTTTGAATAATACCATAACCTCTAGGATTTTTCTAGGGAAGTGGAGAGAATAAATTTTCAGGGGTTGGATGAGCATGAAGGCTCAATGTGGTGTGAGGAAGAGAGGGAGGAGGTGCCCTTTTATAATGGAGGAGAGGGGCACCTTTGGAATAACTAAAAATATTATTTTATTATAAGGTCAAGTTCGGTTTTAAATAGCTCCAAATTGATTTATTTCGAGGCTAAGGTGGGGATGGGTAGAAATACTCTCATACAATAGGATTTAGACAAGTTTAGGTTTTTATTTTAACCTTATCAATTATATTTAACTCTAAGTTAAATAATTTAACTTTTACCGTGTCTTTTTGTTTTGTTACACTATATGGTTAATAAACTTACTATATCAAGCCAAACGAACCCCAAGTTGTTTAATATTAATATATATAACCTTATCTAAGTCATTTGGCCGAACCTTAGATTTTTAGGAATAAAATAACAATTAATAATATAATATTTGTTTTAAAAACTAATTTATGTCAATTTTGACACTATTTGGTACATGATTTTGATGAAATTCATAACAGAATGATAAGTTCGAGACAAGTTACTTAAATCAACAATAACATGTCATATTAACCTATAAAATTAGTTTACGTCATAAAAAGTCTCAAATTATATTTATTTGGGTATTTATAACATCAATTATGTAAATATTTCATTAATACGATAATTACTGCATCATCGTTGTGTCATATATAAATTAAATTATTTAATGTCTAAAAATTACAAATAAACTACCATTATGTAGGAAATCTTTTCATATTTCTAATGAATATTTATTGTTGAATTTATCTTATGTATAACCCAATATTAAAAAAGATTTACTTATTAAACTATGATTTTAACTATTTTAACCCTTCTTTAAATAAATTAATAATAAATGTCCTAATATAATCCAAGTGGGCCTAAATGGTCATATTTTATTCCTAAGGTTGTTTTTGGTCGAATTAAACTTGTCCAATATAATTAGGACATGTGTTATGGTAATAATAATATCATTTTTACCCTTAATTACCCTATTTACTTTTAACCGTGGTAAAAAAAAGCAAAAAGTTACTATTCACAAAAAAATTATTTTCATCTCATTGAACCACATTTTACTTACTGACATCAACCGTGTCTCTAGGATTTTCGAAATTCCACTCACAGAAGTGGTAAAATTACGTTTTATGAAAAATTCAGTTTTTTTAACTACCACTTAGTGGTTTCACTATTCATCAAAAAATGAAAGTTTCCAGAAAAATACCAAAAATTAGTCCTAAGGTATATTTTATATTATGAAAACAAAAATGATGTCTATTTTACAAAATTCGAAACATATCATTTTCATTAATTAATTTAAAAATTAATTCCCGTAGTCAAAACAAATAGCGTGTTTTTAAAAGATAATATCTATCAAAAGATTGACACTTGTTTATGTCTGGTTTAAATGTAGAATTATATCCAATGACCAACATTGTATTAAATTGTAAAAATATATTCTAAATATACTTTAAAACAACTCAAATTATTAATTTATCACTATTAATTATTTCAATTGAAAAAGTTGTTTTTAATTAAAATTTTGTAATTTTCACTATTCACCAAAATATGAAAGTTATCCGAAAATTACCAAAATTTCACCCTAAGCTAATTTCGATATTCCGAATCCAAAAATGAAGTCCATTTTGAAAAAATAAAATTTACAAAATTTCAATGAGTGGTTATTACTATTCATAACGGATTGTTTTACTAATATTTTAATAGAATATCGTTGTTTAGTGAAACTCAGTATTGTGTACTACACACGCTATCGAGGAAGGTCGCAATTGCGTATAATGCAAGGAAATTCAAGGATGCATGTTGTGAAAGCTCCTTTTGGTGTATCGTACAACACAAGACATTAATGAATTAAAAAGAATATTTTTCATAAAATCTCAGGGTGTTACAGACAGGGGCCTGTTCCACAGTTTTTGTGGGTAAACAAATGAATAAAGTGTTTAGTGTAAGGATTTAGAGATCCTTCAGTTTTTCATTGGAGTCAGTGTGTGTATGGAATATACAGAGTACACACACTACTCAAAAGTAAGTAAAATAATCACTGAGAGAGAGTATATTTGATTTTAGAATGCTCTAATGACTTGAAGTGCAGCTCTGAACTCCTTTGATTAAACATAGATGCTTCTTAGTCCTTCTCTGGTTTTTGTCTTAAAAAACAGAGTGTTGTAATTCCGCTTGTGTTTTTCATGAGTTTTGGTAATGTGAATATGTTCTATGGATTCCATTGTACTTCGTATAATATTTAGTAGAGTTGCATCACATGTATGAGACAATGATTTCTTTGAAAATCTTGTAATGTGTTCTTCGTGGTCGTGCTCGCATGCTTGTTTTTCAACCCGTATCACGCGCTGTGGTTGTTGGGTACTCTCCACTCTTTATCATCGAATGCATGTGTTTTAGCAGAAATGTTCCATATGTTTCATACCTTGTACCTAGTACTATGTCTAAAAAGAAATATTAATTATTTCAGTGCTTTAAAGGCATCAAATATGACCGTTAAATAATAAACTGAAAGAAGACAAAATAGATTATGAAATGGTGTCATAGTATGTTATGAAAATGGTGTCTCCTTCACATGGTGTCTGAGTGTCACAGTCTGAGTGTCACTGTGTATTGTTTTTGGCATCTTCCTCATGGTGTCTTTCTCATGGTGTCTTGCTCATGGAGACTTGTCCTCACAGTTTCTCACTTACAATGTCTTTTCATTATAGTGTCTTTCTTTGCGGTGTCCTGTATTAACGGTGTCTCGCTTTATGCTGTCTCGATTACAGTGTCTCGGTTACTGTTCCAGGCTTCACGATGTCTTTCTTATGGTGTCAAGTGTCATAATGTCTTTTACCTAGGCAAATAACAGTATTCAAACCATTATAAAGCATGAGTGAACATGAACCAAAAATACACATGATTGGATATAATTTATAAGTTAACTAGGATGAATGAGATTTGTGATCATTTATGATATTTGTGATCATTAAAACATGATTAATATATGAGGAGTACAAAAATAATAATTCAAACAAATATATCATTAGAAACCATTGAAAAATATGACATAATAGAAATGTATGTACAGGTAAAAATGAAGAAAAGAAAATTATATCTATGTGGTATTTACAATTAAATAAAATTATTAGAAATAAATATCGTTAGATTATAGAATTATATATTTTCCACACAAGAATACAAATAATTATAAAAACAAATCTTCAAAATAACTACCCAAAAATATGGAATAAATAAAATTCTTTTGACACTCAGAAGTAACCAAAAATTGATTATAAAAACATATAAAAAATGTTAAATGTAAAAAATACATTTAATTTTTTAGTTTATATTTAATATATTAATAAAAATATAAAAACAAAACATTTGAGATTACCATAAATTACTAACTGAAGGATATAAACCATTATGATTCTAATTAAAATAAAATATCTAAAAAAAGTAAATTATAATTATAATATGTGTGTGTGCTAGAAAAATGAAACCAAACATGTACTAGATGAAATGTTCTATGTGAGACACTGATATTTGGGAATGGTAGAATAGATGGATGATTAGGGTGATTAATGAAAAAATTATTATTGAAAAATGTAAGAGGCAGAAAGGGAAGTCAATAGATAAATGATAAGTGGAATAAAAGAAAATTAAATAATATGATATTGAAAAATGTAAATAAGGATAATATAAAGATTTCTAAAATAGGATGAGTTATCTCAGTTATATAATAAAAATTATTCGATGAATGATACACCTAATAAGTTCCAAAAATATTATTTTTATGATTTGGGGACTTATTTTCACTTATTTTTAACATTGAGAAAGAAGTCATTTTTGAGTATAGACAATTGTGTAACAATATTCATCACAAATCTACCAATACTAAAAATAATATCAAGACTAAAAGAAAATATAATGCCTTCAGAGGATACGGATAATCTAAACTTGGGTGGCCTAATAGGGGACCAATATTCCAACATACAACTCAATATTGAAAACCCCCTATATAGATGCTTGTTATATATATATATACATGTGTGTGTGTGCACATGTTTAGTCTTAAACTTATGAATATATAATTTATTTATATAAACATAGTTTTTCACACACCAACACACACACACACATATATATATAAATATATATATATGACATATTTTATATGACAACCTAGCATAGTGACCTGAACTAAATCTTAGACGAGTGAGAATTCATATAAGACATAGGTGTTCCACCTTGAAAAGGGAAGGTTGAAAATAAATATTGATGGATAAAAATAAAACTATTAGGGTATTATAACACAAAATCCTATATAATATGATTCATACTACTCATTACCCAAAATATAAAAAGGATTATAACCAAAATTACCCATAATGTATAACATGTAAACGAAACTAAAATGATTTGTTGATGTTCCCACATGATTGCTGCAACCAAATAATTATCTTCCAAATCCACTCTATGTTCCATAAAAACACCAGGAGATCCAATTGATCAATAGAAATCCTTGTGACCCTTATTGTCATATAGATGTGAATATAGTACATCAAAAGTGAAAAATGAATTCTTTTATATTCTTATATCGCAAAAACAAACAATATATATACACATTCTTGTATATGTATATGTGGTGAGTAGTGATACTCATTTTTATATCCCCTGAGACATTCAATACATGACATGTATATAAAAACTACATAAGATATTATTTTTTTTAGGAAAACATGACCACACAATAAAAACTTGTTAAAAAACTAGAAAAATTATTCAATAATAATAAATATTAAATTGATTACATGAAATCACAATAGAAACATTTCCTAATGTCCAATATTTTTATAGAAACATATTAAAACACAATATTTTATTTTGAAAATAAAATAAAACACACAATTTATAAATTCTATATATTAATATACTTGGCATCCCTACTAATGTGTGCACCATTAAAACTCAATCCTCAAACAATCACATGAATATTCAACAACATAAATTTACTCCCCCAGTCATAGAGGGAGATACAATATTTAAGTGGAATGATTTTTTTACCTTATCCAAAATAAATATCAAAATAAACAAATTTCATTCATTAGTCAAATAATAATAATAAATTATTAAAAAAATATCCTTCATAAAAAAATATTTTTTAGAAAGAACTCATACATCCAGAAAATATGAAATTTCAATAAAGTCAACTTACTCAAAAAAATGATCAACAACATTTTTTCATCAAATATAAATCATTTTAATTTTGGTAAATATACATTTAAATACTAACATCCTATAAAACTAATTTTTTCACTCAAAAAATCTCCTAACAATATACCATCCTCAAATGTTATACCAGCATGAAACTAACCATTCATGATAGGAGTACAATAATCCTTCATATATAAAACAAAAAATATATAAAAAGGACCATATTTATCATGTTTATTACCATCCAATTCACTTATCCCTCATAGTTATGATTCCATGATGAGACAGAATAAGAAGAGGAAGAAAATAAGAGATCAAAATGTTAATTACAATTCATTGAGAGCATAAAAACCCAATGATCAAAAGAATGTGATATTTATTGGGGAAAAGACATGGAAAATCAAAAAAATAACCCAAGACCATGTTCTATATATATATATGAACAAGATATTAAGTCGGTAAAAAAAATTCAAAATTAAAATTTCACTATTGTTTTGAAATGATTTAATAATATGGTCTATTGTTTTGGATAATAGTAGATTTAACCGTGCAATAACATTTTTGTATTTTTCTATGAAACAAAATTTCAACAAATATTTTGTAAAATAATGATATTAACCTTACATCCACCAATGGATATATATTTTTAACATTCACAATTTTTATGAAATTACCACAAATATTTAACCATTTAAAATACTCTTCAACCCAAAAACAATATGAAAAGGGAAACAAAACCCAAAAATGATGAAACTAAAAGAGTAAAATAATAAAATATTTCAAACCATAAATGTGGGGTCTATAACTCTCCCCTCATTTTACTTTCCTAATTCGTTAATTTAACAGGAATCATTCTTATGGGTATATTTTTAGTTTTTTTTCATATTATTTTAAATAAAAATCCAATATTTCATTATTAAAATATGAATTTGTTTAAAATTTATTGATTCAAAATAATTATATGCTGAAAATAATATTCATTGGTTAATCTATTAAAATAGTAAATTATAAGAATAAATGATGATATTTTCATTAACCATTCTTCATATATTTTTATTTAAATTTTTTCTAGAGAACCATTGAATGAAATATAATTGTTGAATTGTCGATGTCTTATAATATATATCTTAGTATGTTAATAATAGGTTTATTATTTTATATATTAGTTAAATATTTTATGTAAGAGTTTATCATATTGTGTACTGATAAGTTATATTAGGTTTGGTAAATTTTAATAATGTGATATGTTATAAAGGTTGTGGTACAAGAAATATTTTAGTAAAATATAATATGGATGAGTTTTGTATAGATCTGTAATTATTTTGAGGTGGGATATATAATATCGGAAAATTTTATAAAATTATTATGGGAATTATGATATATAATATTTTCTCTTTGTGACATAAGTATATGTAATTTGTTTCTCATATTAATTCAGTATATGTATAAGATTTCATTATGTAATTTAGTTCTATTTATTACCATGAAACAAACGGAAAACTAAATCTCAATATATGTATTATCATCAACATATAAAAGAAGACAATTCAATGGATTTTCAAGAAACAAATATCTCACACACATGAAAATTAGTAATTTATTGAAAGTGAATAATGAATTAGGGGATTTAGTTTGATCCTCGACATTATATAGATGTTGAAGTGACTAGTTTAATGGTTCTAAAAATGAAAATAGTTCCACATATATTCAATGGATGTTATATTTATTGAAGTTATAAAATAATATAATAACCTGGTGTATCCACACACATCAATCAAACTAGATTTATTCCAAATGAAACCACAACCAATAGAAACTCACATAGTATATGAATGTATGATGAATTTGGGATTTGTTATGAAGTGGAAAAAACTGTGATCAAAGGGTTATTTCTTTATAAATGTGTTATAATTTGGTTAACAATTATTTTAATTGGTTTTTTAAGTTGGAGGGGTACAAAATTTTATAATGGGTTTATAAAAAATGACTGATAGATGAACCTACGATTGAATGGGTTTTTAATAAATTTAATGGATAAAGAGTTGATTACTTCCACTCATAGTCATTTGATCCTCTAATGTAGAAAATTTAGTTCTTTTGGTCTGTTCAAAGGAAAGAATATTGTTATTTGATATTAGGGATACTAAACTGATTGAATAAATAGATTCCTATTACACTATTGGATATTCTTTGTGATGATAAAAATGGTTATTAATGAAATACTTTATAGTCATCAAACTAATTATATTTACTATTTTCATGAGATAATGTACGTTTATTATAGATTGATGAGGAAGAAGATGAATGTCGCAGTTCTGGGTCTGATAGAAAGTGACTATTTTTTTAGGTTGGATATCCAGTTATTATTAACTAATATAAATTTGGATTGAATTTATTTTTGGTGTGATATTTATGTGTAGTGAATTAAATTCATATGGTAAATATAAAAAATAAGATAATTTTTTGGAGGAGGAAAAGAGTAGCTATATAGAATTAATATTTTACTAATTATAATTATAGATATATTATGTTAATGATAATATCTATGAAATTCATCACTTTTTAGGAATTGGATAAACACTTTTTCACCTACATTGGTCTTGTGATAACCTCTTGTGAACCCAATTTTCTTCATAATATAACCATTTATTTACTCATTAAGCTCAGAAATAAATAATCATTTTCTAATGAATTAAAGGGATATAACTGAAGCATCCATCCCATAATAATAATCCGTTCATATGTTTACAAAAAATCATAAAAAAATTATTATTTCATCACTGCAAAAATCATGCAAAAAAAATTTGATTTCTAAATATTTCATTATCCTAATCATAAACAATAAATAAAATAAATAAAGACTATTTCATAGAAAAAAATTCACAAGAATGAATAAGTAAAATCAAAATTAGTTGTCAAATATAAAATAATCCTTTTAATGTTCCATATAATATATATTGAATACAATACCCATTTCATCTTGTATAAAAGTATTTCAATGATAAAAAAATACAATATTATTTATGAAAAAAATTCATTGGACGAATTAATGTATACCTATAAATAAAGATTCAAATCAAGGAGTATCGTTGATGGTAGGAAAATTTGTTCTTGTGGTGTACATTAAAATAATAATTCGGTTAACAGCTCCATTAATAAGTTCCTCATTTAGAAAAAAAAGATGAGTCCTTTTAATAAATTTTATAGAATGATTCGAATAAATAATAATAAATTTAATAATTCATTATAAAATATTAAAAATATTATTTAAAACATTTTAAAGAACATATTTTCATGGAAAAAAGTATTCTCGATCGAATAGAAAAATAATTTCCATTTCAATAAAAATTATTAATCATCATTATTTTTAGTACTTATAGGGAGGAAATGTTAAGGAGAAACGGTAATCTCTAAACATAACATCATTGGAAAAAAATTAAATATATTTATTTTAAAATTACCCAATAAATTAATTATAAATAATTAATCATAAAAAATTACTGTAAAAATGATATTATATCATAAACACATAACAATTTATTCAAAAATTATTTCAACACTTTCTAACATAATTTTGAAAGTCACATATTATTTTGGAAAATTACACAAACTTTTTTACATCCCTTATTTAAAAAAATCAATAAATTTGTTTCCTTATATAAAGGAATATCAATTTATTATATATAATTAATAACATGATTCTTGGGAACATGTTCCAATGTATGGACATATAGTAAAATATTTTTTGATGAAGAATAATGATGTTTCTGATGTCAGAGTATAGCTATGTCCAAAATAAAAATGTTATCTTAAGAATTTCTGTTAAAAATTTTATAGATTCAAGTATAAATGTTTTTGAGAATAAAATTTTATTAAATCATCCACAAAAATATTCCAAAATTTTTATATGAGAAAATTTAGTTCCCTATAAAATATAAAGTTACACTATATCGATCTATAATCTATAGAGAATCAGATGAAGAAGTTGATCTATCCTGAAAGAAATTGTTGTTAGGCCAAATTAGCAGCCTCTTTGATTCATAGAATATTACCATTGGGGATTTTTCTATAAATAATATTGATGCTAAATTTGGAGGAATCTTTTTGCATCACTGTCTATTAGGAGTGTCTATAAATTTTGGTTGCATCGTGTTGAATTTATGATACTTTTCAATAATACATTGAGTGTCTTTTTCTTAATGTATCAATGATAGTAATATTTATAAATTCCATAAGAAAAATTTGGTTTTTTAATTTTATATTCAATAATGGGTTGATCGAGGGATTCCAGGGTTTGGAAGACGGTGGTTTATTTTATCTTTCTATCAGAGGGTTCTTATAGATAGGGAAACCGATTTATTTTTATCCTAGTATCGAGGTAATCCTTGCTTATAGAAAACATAACATTAATCTTTGGTTGAAACCGGGATACCTATAGTTTGTGCTATATAATTCCTTAATTTTAATGTTTAATGTTTTGATCAATATTTTATAATGTTATGTATTATTTTCATTCCAAATATATAAATTCATTATTTACTTGTTTCTAAAATTTACATATTCTAATGTGAAATTTTTTAGATAACGGTAACATAGTGTAAAAATTTTTAATCACTAATATTTATCTAGGATGTATATAATATTTATTCACTCTAAAGTTTTTTTGAACTGTATATTCGATAATTTTTAAATAGTTATTTGTTTATTTTTATTACTTATTTTCTTAAAACTACAATTCATTCGATACTGCAGACTTTGAATTACTCTTAGATCGTAAATTTAGTATCAGAATTTGTTTGAGTAAATCAACATCCCATATTATTTTTATTGATATTTGATGTTCAATAATGATTATGAATTTAAAAAATTAATTATTCAAAATTTTTGGACTAAAATATTTTTACACCAATATGTATATGCATAAAGAGTTCATTTATTATCTAAAAATAAGGAGGTTTGACTTTTGGAATAATTGGGAATCACAATCTTATAAGACCACCATATTTTTTTTTATGATTATGAATATTATAGATATAGTATAAAAAACTTATTTACCAGTATAGGGATAGATAATTTTACAATCTTGACTGAGTGATATCATATTATTAAAGAAGTATTTACTTTTACAAATAAATAGCAGTTTGAATATTATCAATATTACTCTGATAAAAGTACATCATTTTGATATATTATTATATATATATATATAAATTTCTTCATGTAAAGCTACAAAAAATATTACAGAGAAGTTAGATGATGCTCATTTTGGAACTTCTATGGATATAGAATGTAGAATTTAAAGGCTAGGAGTTGACGATCCAGTTGTCGATTTCATACTTGAAGAATTTTTTTCTAAGATAAATCAAATTTTCATGAAAAAAATTAATATTTTATATTCTATAGGTGAAAAGGTTCATATCAAACAATTTTTTTGAAAAATATCATTGAGATTATGTTAGGAGAGTGGGAATACAAAATAATAGAAATTGATTCTATAAATAAGATTACTAATTTGATCATTAGTTATTTGATAGGAAATATCATTAAATATGATGGTCAAATAATGAGATATACTAAAAAATGAACAATAAATTGGTGTATCTGGTGCTACTAAATCATCTATTTCTAATTAATTTAAATATGTGGAAAAATTTTCTATGCATTCAATGAAAAATATTGATCATGTTTAAACAGAGAGTAGTTATTATGAGAAGTCAGATAATGAATTATCTTATAATTCTAGAAAAAGTATATGATTTGGAGGACATATGATTACAAATAGAAACATGAAAATCATTTTAAGTACAAAATTGAAAATGTATTCTTCAAAAGTGATATCTTATGAGTGCATGAAATGTGGTCGTATAAGACCATATTGGACAATGTTTAATATAAATTATAAGAATAAAAAAAATTAAGTTGAATTCATCTAAATTTAATATAAATAAGAGTATAAAAAGTATGAAAAAATTAGAAACATATATTTAAAGTCATAGAGATTGTTTTGAGATACTTCTTTTGATAGTTAATGTGATTAATAGAATATTTTCAGTTTCATTGATGAAACTCCAAATAATTATATCTTTCATCTTTTATAACGTATTTACGGAGAAATTAAAAAATCATAATTTGAATGAAAATTATCCTAATTGATAAATTAAATAAAATTATATATTTTCTGAGGAATATTTTATTTCATAAGGCTAGAATAATAATTTACCAAGCATCGATAAAGTTTCATTATTTTTCAAATTTACTAGAAAATAATAATAATCTTTATAAAAAACATCACAAATCTATGTGAAGACTCAACAAGGAAAATTTTGGAATTTATATACTCAATATATAAATTTGTAATCATTCAAAATAATTAGAGAAATATAATATTTAGAAAATGTCTTTTTAAATATTTAGATGAATTTAATTCTAGGAATATAACTTATATGGAAAGGAATTTATTAGGCATATAAATTCTTAAATATAAACTCTGAAAAAGTTACTGTAAAAATTTAAAACTCATAATTGTTTTTATAAAATGTATAGATAGTTGAATCCTCATAGAAATTTATCTTTAATTGGGTTTACTAATACTAAAAAATAGTTTCAAAACAACAGTTTTCCCCAATAAGTGCCCCATTTATTTTCCCAAACTATCTAAGTAGAGGACATTGGAATAAAAAATGTTCTTTATAAATTTAAATATTAACATTTTAAAAAAGAGTGTGTTTATAAAAAATGGAGACTTCTCAACATAATAATGTTATAAAAATGTGGATTCAAAAAATATTGTTTCCTAATAAGGTTGGATCCAACAGGTTTGGGTTTCAAAATTATAACCCAATTACTATTATAAAAATAATAATTCTAGAGAAAATAAAAACATTTTGGGCATTGATAGTAGATTTTATAGACATACGAATAGAAAAAAAAACTTTATAATGATTAATATTAAATTGAATTATTCAAAATTTAATTTTGGTGGAAATCGTAATATATAATTTTTTGGTATATATAAAATAGTACTTGTTTTTAAATCATTAATTTTAAATGATTTATTTTTTAAAGGTGTTTAGAATAAACATACTAGAATAATTCAATTATGTTATAAAGTATATCTTGTTAACATCAGGAATAATAAATATACTTTTCATTGTTTAATGGAACAACTTATTCTTTATACTTATATTCACAATATTTTATACTCATTGAACTTAAAACACCTTATAATACATGTTCTACTATTTCATAGTGTATTGGAATAACAATATTGGATGTGGAATATATTGTTAAAACAATATAATGTTAAAACATTATCCAAACAATCTATAAAATGGATATTTAGAGATATACCAAATCCGTAGTTTAATTCTTATAAAAAATTTTATCCTTGTTAATTGGAAAAGAAACATAAGTCATGTTTTAAATCTATTACTTAATTTTCAATATCATATTCTGTACTGTTAGTGGACTTGGATTTTTTTGGTTATACAAAAAAAAATTATTAGTTTGGAAAACAGTGTATATGTTTTTGTTGATGACCATGCAAGATATATAGGTGTCTATTTTCAACCATAAAACTTGGAATCATATTTCTCATTTAAATATTCTAATATCTACTTTAAAAATTAAAATTATGTTCATTTTGTTAGTATTTATATAGATCTTGTTTTATAATTATTTAATATAAATATAATTCTTTCTGAGTAAAAAAACTATAATTCATATCTTCTTAGCACCTAGGACTATACAGTAGAATGGTTTTTTTCCTAAATGAATAGAATTATTATAGAGATATCTCCATCTATGTTGAGTGAATACTCAATTGATAAACATTTTGGGGGATGAATATATTAGTAACAACTTCAACTCTATGAATCATATTTAATCAGTGATTTTATTAATAAATCTACTTATGAATTTTCACCTCTATAGAAACAAAATAAATTCCTACGCCATTTTTTAGGACTCAAAGTATTCATTGTGAATAGTAAAAATAATTTACATAAAAATAATAAAAAATAATATACAATATTATTAGTAGGATATTCCACCATAAGTATGTATTATATTTTTTAAATAAAAATAAAAGTACTATTGAGGAAACAATGAATGTTAAATTTGTTGAAATAATTCCTTTTAAAAATGAAATGCAAAACTACATCCCAATTTGTTATTTAAAAAACATACTTTAAACCCTTATAAAATGTTCTTATTATGAGATAAAATCTAATGAAAATATTTATTATGTTCATCTTCATGAATTAATGCATCATGTTTTATAAAAATAATCATCTTTGAACACCATAAATTTGTTAACGAATATGAATCATTTGAAAGATAATATCATTAGTGATATAGGACATCCAATAAGAAATATATATTTCTTATGTAATGATGTTTCAAATTGTCAATTTTTTATCTCTAATTGAACCTAATACATCTGATGATGCATTAGGTGATGATGATTTGATAACATCTTTCCAAGATGAAAATATTTAATTTTAATGGAATCAATTTTATATTTTCATTGAATGACCTTAGGAGTGACCAATAATTAGTGTAAAATGTGTTTTTAGAAAAAAGCCTGATGAAATTGTATCCATAGTTATAAATAAATGTATAATTGTTTCAATAGGTTATAATCCACAATAAGGAATACAATTTTAAGAATCATATGTCCTATTATATATAATTTATGTTATTAATATAATGATATCTTATGGATTCTAAATTTTAAACCTTTCAAATATATATGAACTGTTATTTCCATAATATATATGTAATGGAGTAATTTCATATATAAAAATGCATTGGTTTTTAAGACAAAAATATAAAATCGTGTATTTAAATTTACTACGGAACTTTATAAATAGAAACAACCCATAGAGACTAGTCAAATAGATGTACTAGAATTAAATAAATCTAAGGGGGTTTCTGACCAATTTTTTTTTATTAAAATGGTTTTTAAAAACATTATTGTTATTAAAATTTATATTGATGAAATTATATATGGATTAAATAATGAATATCTTATAGATTCCTTTGATGATATTTGGATATTTGACTTTGATATAGCTGGATGGGTGAACTTTATTTGATTGATTTCAAATCTAAAAAAATAGAATGAACATTTATACCTCAACATAAGTATATAAAATTTGTTGTCATGAAATATAGATAGTAAAAAATTAATACTATAAGAAATCCCATTAAAACCTCAAATATATTATATATTGATGGTTCAAGGAAACATGTTGATTAAAATTTTTTTCAAGTAATTATTGAATGTTTACTATATCTTATAGCTAGTCATCATATTTTTTTAATTTCTGTATTCTTGTGAGTATGATATGAAGATAATATAATAGTGTACCCTATAAAAGTTAATTTTTTTAATGGAATAATAAATATTGGAATATTTTATTTTTTATCAAATGATTTAGAATAGAATTTTTTAGATGCTAATTTTGGTGGGTGTAAAATAGACACAGAAATTAAATCATGAACTTTTTTACATAATAGGATAGTTAGTAATATTTTGATCTTGAATTAAACAAAACTCCACAACACTTTCCATTACCTATGTACAATATGTGGTATCTAGATGTTTCAATGATCCAGTGTTGTAGTTAGAAGAATTGACCATTGATTATGTCTTTAGTATTAGTGAAATTTTAGTTTTTTGTGATAATAGAAGTGCCATTAAATTATGTAAAAACCCATAACATCACTCTTGAGAAAAGATAAAATATATAATAAATTTGTTTCATCCAAATTACTGTAAAAAATTACATATCATTTAATAATTTGACATAAATCAAGAAAAACATTCACATATTTTTAAATAACCCCTTAATTACAATATAGGTTATTATATTAAGTAGAATATATGAATGTTATATATAAAATTCCAATTCAAATATAATTCATTTTCAAATAATATTATTATATTAATGTACTCCTTGGGGGGAGGAAATCTATAGAATCTTTGGGAAGGATATTTTTTAAGAAAAAGCGATGTTAAGAAAATTTTTAATCAAAAATATTTTGTAATGAAAAACCACCTCCACTAAGATATTATAAGGAATTTTTTTTTCATTTAAACTAGTTTGTTAGAAAATTTTGTTACATAATTATCATTAAAAAATTTATATTAATTTTGTTGATATACAATTTTTCATTAAAAAATTTTTATATAAAAATTTTCTAGTTAAAGAAATGATAAAAAAAATTCCCTTCATTTTTTGGATGAAATTTTTACTATAAAATCATTTTTTAATTATATTCCTTCTAAAATAAATTTTTTTCAATAATATTCTACAAATTTTATAATCCTAAATAAATTTTCTATTTGATATTTTATAATTCAATATCTAGATGTCAAATTTTAATGTCTTATATTTTACATCTATCTTTTGTATATTGATTTAATAATTATTTGTACTTATTATTTATTGTATTCTAATTGTAAATTTTTTACTAGAAAAAATATTCACCAAATAAAACATATGTAAAAAATATAATAAAAAAGGTGTTTATAAGTATTTTTTCATATAAAATTCTATGATTCAATGATTAAAATATGGGTTTTGATCTAAACTAGAAGATCTGGTGAGGCTAAACAATATCTCCCTAGAGGATATTTATATATATGTGGGGGTGGGTTATTTCGTTAACACTCTCCACTTCTTCCTCCTAGTAACTCTCATCTGTAAAATTCATCATCTTCAAATAATTAGAATATAATTTTCAAGAACCCAAATATCTCGATTAGGTTATTCAAAGGATGGATGGTTTTATGGATGTTCTTTCATATGTTATGGCATGATGATATTATATGAAATATAAGTTATATATTTTGTAAAAATCATTTTTAGTGAAATATATTGAATAATTAGTTATAGGATGAAAATTTTAATTTATCGATTTTAAAGGAAGAATAAGTATAATATTATTGAGAATGTGTGGTGCTCTACAAAAAACGTCCCAGGATTTAAGAAGTATGTTTGTTAACATTTTTTAATTCACTAGATATATTGACACTATTAAATTTTTATTTTTCTATTTATATTATGAGTTCATAAAATGTTTCTAGTAGATTGATGATTGGGGGAAGTATATAGAAATTTTATCAAATTATATGGAGGTTAAGGAGTTGAAAAATATAAAAGTTATAAATTTTATTTTTCAATAGAATAAGTCAATTATTTGAAGAAATCAGTTCCCATACATAAATATTCTCCGACTAAATGTTCTAAAATACATACTCTCTTGGAGGATATATTAGTTTTGACGGATAAATAGAAGAAGATAAATGTTCATGAAGATGAATTTTCATGGATAAAATCATATTTATATTAGTCGTAGAAATACAAATAGAATATAATTATGTTGAATTTTATCATCAAGAACCTCATGAATCAATAAGTATATATTTTATATGATCTCCATGGAATTTATTTTAACAAAAAATTAATTTTAATAAAGGAAAATATATAATAAAATTGGTATTTTCCCCATTTCATTTTTACAAATGTTACTAATATATTTTATACATCATTATATTATTTTTTAAAAAATATATATATATATATATATATATTTATAATATCAATTACTGTTTCTTGGGGAAATTTATTTCCATAATTTTTCAGGTTCACTTTTTATGTTATATAAAAACCTTCAATTAAAAATTCACATTGGGGGAGAAATATTTATAGTACTACTAATGGGAAACTCAGAGAAATTTTGAAGAAATATATTTTTAAGTTAAAAATTATAAAATAAAGGGGGTGGAAGTGGAATAAAACATAGGGGGAGATTGTTGAGTCAAAATGACATTCAATGGTTTCTTACCAGATTTTAAAACTCAAAAAACATTTCCATAAAGTATATATATATATTTTAACATTAGTACTTTTAAGAATTCTTTTTATGAAATAAGTTTTAATGGATACATGAATATCATTTTATCAAATTAAATAAATTAATATATTCTTATGAACTTTTTCAATTATTTGGATATAATATCATATATATCTGAATGAGGTTTAATCAATGTTCTAAGGTCATAATATAACTATGTCATAATTGAAAAATTTATATATAGTCGTTTGGAAAAACATTTTGAAGATATAAGAGGACAAATTTTCAGAAAGGAAATTTCATTAAATTTTTGAAATGGTGGTATATAATTTTTTTGAATGAATAAACTCATTATATTATAAAAACATTTACACTACGATTTTTTATAATCTAAAGAGTATTAGATAAACATATGGAACAGCCAAGAAGGATATTTTTATCTTTCATTTGATTCTACATAAAAGATTCAAAAAATATAGCCATTCGGACTTCATCTACAAATAGGTTCTGTGGTCATGGAAGAGAAATCATTTTGCCTAACTAATGGTCAAGTGTTTTTATAATTAATTTGTAACATCTTGTAACATTTAGACTTCTTTACATTAATATTTTTTATAGTATTTTTGTTATGAAATCAGTGAGAAGAATAATTCTAAATTCCTTAATACCTTTTGGGATCATAATTATATGTTTAATAAAGGACATTCTAAGGTATTAAATGGATATAAATATATATATTTATTTTATGTTACTGATAAAGGATTCTTATGGTTATGGAAATAGGTGTCTTCCTATATTAGTATCAAGGGATTACGTGATTATGATAAAAGACCTTTATAGCTTGGTTTAAAAAATGGATACCTAATGTATGGGTTATATACATCCATAATTATTATTATTATGTCCAATATCATTCATTTATAATGTTTTGTATATTTTTAGTTACAAAATTATAACGTATCACTTTAAATGTTTTACCAAAAAACTTTTTTGGTCTGAAATTTTATATATGTTTTACTGATTCTAACATTTTATCAACTCTGATATTCGGAAAAATATTATATCTAATTTATATATTATGTTGTTTGGATTTTATTCCAATATTGTATCAAATTTTTATTGTATATTTTTGTTAGTTTCATAGTTTTAAATAAAAAATTCACACCACTCACTGGTAACATGTGAATCGTAATGCTCATAAATGAAATAATTTCAATTGATACATTAAATAACATGAATAAAAATGGATTCATGATATAGCATATAAATGGGACAATATATAAAAATAATAATATAAGATAGGTATTTTACATAACATATATCCCAATGAAGACAATTTTAGAAGATACAGACTTACTACATTTGTAACATATGAATCAAATACGACTGGATGAAATAATTTGAATTACAAATTTAACTAAGAAGAATTTTCTAGAATCCATGAAATAATATGTTAAACGGGAAGAATATACACCTCATAAACATAAATTTTCTCATAACACCAATCATTATTGTCATCATTTCTATTTATTTCGCTATGCCTCATGGTTGGGACAACATATGGATTGAAAGTGATTCGACTACCTTAGTAAAAGTGATTTCGAATGGTGATATTCATCTGGAATGGTTGATTACTACATGATGGATAGATTTTCTCCATTAACTCGATGAAATCAACCATATTACCACTCATATATATATATATATCATGATGTTCATATGGTTTTGTATAGCCTCACCAAGAGAGGAGTAAGTCAGTATATTATTTAGATTAATGATCATCCTAACGATGTACTCTTCCTTTATGAGAATCATTGTAATATGATCTGATGGTTTTGAATCATTTACTACATTTTTTAATAAGAAATTTTGATTTGGTCTTTTTGACAAGGTACCAATTTCTTTACACATTTTTTTTAAATATTGGTTTTCGTGTGTTAACTATTTTATTTTTCATGAACGTTTTTGGTAGAAAGTTCAAGACCATGTACATTGATAACTATTAAAAGATATTAATAATGTAACTAATGAAATAAATATCATATTTATTCTATATATACATATTTATCAGCGTCCATAAATTGGATATATAGAAAAATTCATTACACTATTCAAGGAGATGTTAGTATATAGTTTTCCTGAATGTTGTTTCAATTTTCAAAAGATTATATGGAATGATTTTGAAAAAAATATTTTTTTAATTTTAGAATAATAATAATTTAATAAATATAATTTATATTTATTAAATCTATCATTATCTCCATAAATGTGAGGTAGTGATGGAAATTAAATCATATCGATATATGAAGGCGGTAGTCCAGATGTACGCATGAAGGATACTTTCATTTCCCATCCGATAAAATGGTTATGGAAATATATGTTCCATGACCATAATATTAATAAAATATATTTATGATACTGATGCATTTATGTTATTATAGAGTATATATAGGGGTTGATGAATGAGAAATATAATTGAATTATCTCAGTTAATAATTATAAATTTTTATTGAGATCCATCCATTAGATTACACCCAGTTCCATGAAATATCATACTTATTGTTTGGATAGAGGATATTTTAGTAATATAAAGAAAATAATAATATTTTATTGACAAGTATTGTATGATCTAGAGAACTAATAATTTATTAAAATGGTATAATGGAAGGTAAACTATTATAAATGTAGAGAGGACACACTTTGAAATGATATAAATTTAATTTATTTATTTTTCATTCTTAATCTTTCCAAATAAATTATTATTAAAGGATAATATCATATAATGTTGAACTATATTCAAAATTATTATATAGTTACATTTATGAATAATTATTAACTTTATAGCATAGTTTAACCCCCTCAGTAAACATGTTTTAACCAAAATCATTGTAATAATTTATTGTTGTTTTTATAATTAAATACTATGATAAATAAAAGTTCAACCCATAACATTTTTCTACTATGATTCAAAAAATAGATAATTTTTTTCAAATTCAATTTCTCCCAATGGGGAATGTTAGTTTTAAAATATGTTCTAAAAAATCAATAAAACCCCTTTTTTAGGAAAAAATACATTTTACTCTCAAACTGAGTTTACACTCCCTAATTGATTAGAGATAAATATTTTATTAATTTCCATTAAATATGATATAATTCATAATATTAATGTTTCGTTAACATTATTATTTAATTTTTTATTAATATAATTTATTATTATAAAACACATGGCACGAGTTAAAATATATTTTTGAAATTTGTGTTTTAAAAAAACAAATAATTAAATCATTACCAAATGAAGTATTATAATAATTAATATATAAATAAATAGATTAATTATAATAAAATTTTAATTTTTCACTTTATGATAAAATTTAGAATTCAATGGGGTATTTAAATTGCATTATTTTATTAAATGAAAAGAAGGTTTTCCAAAAATTGGTTTCTACTATTCACATAAAATAACATGTGTCAAAAAATTCCATTATAAATCACCCTATGATAATATTGATATACTATTATAAAAAATGAAATTTATTTCCATATGTAAAAATTATAATAAATTTATAAATTTATTATACATTCCATACATAAAATTTAATCAAACCCATTTATAAATAATACACATTTTTGTAGCCTAAAATGAAATTATTTATAATTAGGTGTGTATTTAATTTGAATTAATCATCCAATATTCATTATATAATACTTACTAAAATATTTTCCATATATTAATTGTTTATATTTATATTTCAATTGAAAGAGATATATTATAAATGGCATATTAAATAAAATTTTTGTAGTATATTGTAGTTCCCTTAAAACTAAATATCAATGGTTAAGTAAGTTATCGAGCATTGTATTATTTAAATAAAAAATTACAAGATTTTATATTCCCCGCAATTAATTAATTTCATCCACATTATTTTAATATTGGTAATATTGAGTTAAATATTATAAAATAACATCCTTGAAACCCATATCGTATAAAGGGTTAATAAAGTATCTTTTGAAAAGGGAAAGTTGTAAACATTTTTGTTACCTAAAATAACACAAAATTGAGTTCCCATATAAGAATAACATTAATTTAATTAAAAAATATGGATATGGAGTTGAAAAATAACATTCTAGGAATAATATAAACTCATAGAGAATTTAGTCATACGATAGTTAGTGGCCATAAAACCATAAATCAGTGAGTGGTGAAAATGACCATAAATTCACTATAAATAATTATAATAATCAAAGGAGGAAAATTTAAATAGTTTTTTTAAAATATCATTTTTCTATGATTTGGGTAGTTATTTTAGTATAGATCATAAGAAAATATATACAGTTTTCTCTTTAAGTATAAGGTCACCATTTTTTCAATTTGTGGCATCATTCAATTGGTTTCTAACTCTTTTCATCCCATATTCCAGTGATGTATGAAAAATAAGAATCTTTCAAACCGGAATAACCAAAATGATCTTCTTAAATACCATAAGTTTTATAAAATGTTGACAATATATACTTCACATAAATATTAAGTTATTTATTTAAATTATATTTAGTAAATTATAAGAAAATAAATAAGAATAAAATTTATTTTGAAATATTACTCTCAATGATTTAAAAATTATTAACTAATGATTAAATAAATACATTCCATAAATAGATAAATTCAATAATTAATCAATGAAACATTCAAAAGTATGGAAACCAAAATAATTTACAAATAATTACAAAATTTTGATAATTAATTACTTATTTACACGGAATAAATAATTTCTTGTCATAATATCACAAACAAATCACATTATTAAAATATTTATATGTTCTCATAAAACATACTAATAAATTGAATCAATTTAAAAAACAGTGAGAACATATATTCTTAAAAAAACTATATATATATTTATAAAAATTATTGATTGTATATCAAATATATTACAATAATAAAATATGAAATAGATTACATTAAATATAACATAAATCACATCACCATGAAATTTCTAACAAATTTTACAGTTTCGAGTAATTAATAATTTACAGTAACAGTATCAATCATATCCATATCAAAAAATGAATAATTATCTAATAATTAGTAACATATTAAGTGTTATCTATCCTTAAATAATATGTTTTACAAATATATCCCCATACTACTATATAATTTTTTAATGTTATTGGTACAATTATTCCAATGCAAGAAAATAAGGAATGAAATACTACTGTATAATATTCCTTAGACGTTCATTGATTTTTTAATTATAATTTTATTGATAAAACAAATATACATTTCTTTAATCGATATAAATAATATATTTAATCATTCCTCATCAAATATTTTCAAAACATACACCATTCATTTGTCAAAGATAAATACCTTTAATTAGATTATTGATCTAGATAATTACCAAGAACATTCAACACAAGGCATTAAACTAGAAATGGGTCCTTATAATTACTAGTGTTTACCTTCATTAAGTTTTATATTTATGTATAATTAGTTTATTTAGACCCTTCTTTTTCATAAAAAATATATCTTCCCATTACGTTAATACATTTACCTCGGTTCTCATTCCCATGTTGTTGTGATTCTTCAAGATGAAAATTCATTCCTCTATTGTTTTTGTTAAACAATATTTATATTTAATTTGATTCAGTTAGTTGATAACCTATGTTTATGTTTTCAATTACATACCGAAATTTCTAGTCAAGAAAAATTTTAAGATTTTACATTCCATATCCTATTTAATTTTAATGAAAATATTGGAAATTATTGCATTATCCACCACATTAAAAATTAAAATTAATCCTCTAGGATCGATCCGTTATCTAAAAAACATATATTGCTAGAAAAATTGTGATATTGTGTAATCATGGATATAATTTATAGGTTAAATAAATCATAACAACTTCATTTTGATATATGGTGACATAGGTTTAACCTAGGCCATCCCTGGTAATAATATATTCAAATATGTCTCAATATATTATAATGAAACTGATAATTAAGCACATAATATTCGAAGGAATTTTTTTATCAATGTGTGTAGACATACTCCCACACCCTATGTGTTTTTGATTATCAAGTTAATATGTATTCCACCCCTTTCAGAGTTTCAACCCATAGGAACATCTATTCCACTATAGTATACTCTTAGTAGTATCTATACATGGATGTTTCTCATACGATATATACAATCCTTTGTTTTACCAAAATTTGGATATTATCTTAATCTTGGGCTGTCTCTAAGGTTCTCACCGATGTTTTTAAATCATAGTTTAAAAAAAATAACTATACCATTCCTTGATACCAATTGATGTAACCTAAGCATTTCATAGATAAATATTATATCATCTTAGATGAATATTCATTAAATATCCCAGAAATTCATGAGTGAACCACGTATGCATTGTGTATTTGGAAATATTTAAACATAAAAATCTTTTACCTAAAAGAACTAATTTATCTCCAACTATGTTCTTTACAAGTACCACCATTTATAAGGATATTATACTTATAATCATTATCCCTATCCTAGGGAAAAAGAAATATAATAGAGGGTGAGATTAGAATCATAATATAGATATACCTAGGAGATAACAATCAGTGGTTGTTTTTTATTATTAACATGAGCATAAGTATATGAGAATAAGATATTAACGTTTTAAAATAATTCATAGTAATACATAGTTCAAAATTTTAAGTCATGGAATAGAGAATGGCTATTCATAAGATGGGAATGACGATGGAATTAAAGACTATGAGAAATGAGGGGATAAAATTGGCATAAGATCATTTAGTATAGAAAATGAAATAATGTGTCTAACAATATACTCATAGAAATCCTATATCAATGATACCTACTAGGACACTATTTGTAGCTTAGGCTTAGGCTAACCACCTATGTACCTACACCTGGCTTGTGATATCCACATTTATACCGTATTTTGTGTTTTATATGACATACTATATAACCTTTCTAATATAAAAATATTAATATACAACCAATTGAATGGAGTGTTATAATAGAAAACCCCATTATATAATCGTAATTTATTTATATGTAAGCATCAAGATAATGAAAAAATTTCTAATTTCATCAGAACAAATCCCATGTAAAATAAAATGGTTTTCATCAATATTTCATTATCCTAATCAATACATCTTAAAAAGGAATTAGTACTATAAAATAGAATCATATATCTCATGAATCATAATGAAAATCAATGAAATTTTCATGGATGAATATTAATTTAAATGATCAAGGAAATTTCGTTTGATGAATATACCCATTTTATTTTGAAGTCAGTTTTTTCATATAAAAAAATTCAGAATTATTATTGAATATAATTTTCCATCAAGATAATCATGTAAAACTTTAATTTATTATTAATATAAGATATTAGTCACTATTGGTTGGAAAATATGTTTGTGTTGTGTATTCTAAAAAAATATCTCTTTCACACATTTAGTAAAAAGGGCCTCATTCAGTAAAAGACCAAAAGATTACCATTAATCATTTTAATATATATTTGATCAATTGATAAAAATAATTTAATAAATATTTTTCAAATGAAAATATGTTCATTAAAAAATATTATATAAAATATGGACATGGATGAAAATATTATGTATGAAATAATAAAAAAATATTAGTTTACATTAACATTTTTTGGATCCTTTGAGTGCATAGAGGGATGAAAATTAAGTGGAAAATATGTAATCTCTTGAAATAACAATATAACTATAAATTAATGATATTTTGAGAGATAAATTTCATATTTTCATTATCTGATGTTTTATAATAACGTGTTCTAGTAGAAATGTGTTTATGTCAAAATAAAATTACCAATTCGTAGTATTTGATTCATAACATCCATAATAGAAATAACATAAAAGTGAAACATAAATTACATGAATATAAATATATTACTGATTTGTTATATAAATGAAATTTTGACATACCCATTAAAATAATGTTAGTTTCTAACATATCCAATGTCCAGAAGAAAACAATTTGAGATTATATACCCTGACCACATTATATCTCCCAAATAAGAACAAATTGGATATAATAATTTGAATTTTAACATAAAATATTGTTAATTAGTATGTATAGATGATATAAAATGTGAAATGGGTTAGTATAAACACCTTATATACACAAATAGGTGCATAATATTAAACACATACCAACAAAAAATTATTGAGTTGCACAACCATTACCTCAACTCCAACATGCTTTGTAAGTGATCAAATATCTAGTAAAATAAAATAAAATTATATAAAATAATCATATAAAAAATAATATTTCCATATATGATCGACCTATAACATTTCAAAAAAAATTTATTAATAATTGTTTATTAAAATTGTTGTTTCCTTGTGCTACCTATTCATTTTTCATATTTGTTTCAGATGGGTGGTTCTGGTCCTTATACTTGAATCGTGGATAAATCATATAAATATTATTAATGAATATATAAGTATAAAATTTATTTATTTTAAAAATATTTTACCCTTCTAAAATATTGATAGAAAGAAAAATTAATTGGTATGTTCTTATAGAGGGTTGTCCATATATTAGCATGGGCATTGCTATTATTTTCTAATGAAGAAAATGAAATAGAGATAAATAATAGGATATCATTATAGAATAATAATAATATCATTAATATATTATATATTTATGAAATCAAACATTATATCTATAAATGTGAGTCTGTTTTTGAAATCCTTCTTATTACAATTTGGAGATGGTAGTACACACATATACATGAATGATTCTTTCAATTACAATTTGATGTAAAAATGGTAGAAAATAGTTCTTCCATTAAAATATTATTATATATACATGTGATACTTTATTACATTTTTTAAAGGTGTTAAAATAGATTTTTAGGATGTTGATGAATTATTTATTTTGATAAATACTAGTTTTTAAATATATATTTTTTAGAGACCTCCTTTCAATTTCACCTTATACCTTGAAGGATTTTTATTAGTAGAAGACCAAAGGTTTTAAGTTGAAGGAAGTAAGATAGGTATATATACTATTATGAACTGACTCGTCTATAATTTTCATTATTCAGGAATAAGGTATGAGAGGAGGTTCACATTTATTTGTAGGGAGAAGTCACAAATGGAATTATTTAAAATATTTAATTATAATTAATGTGTTTATAAATAATAATTCTAAAAAATGGGAAAGGATTCAAAATTAATACAATATAGAGTCTAAATATTTTTTAATTATAACAATTTTACCATTTTATATTGAATTAAAACCATTATCTCTTAATTTAAACCCTAATAAACTAGTTTTAACCTAAATTGTTGTAACAATGTTTTACTATTTTTAAAACTCAATTAGAAAAAAAATTGAAAGTGAAATCATTAATAAATTTTTACTAGATAATTTGAAATATGGAATCTATGATTTCAAAAAAATCTATATAATTTGTAAATTTTAAATTTTAATTTACTATGAAAAACATAATGAAAACATGTTTGTTGAGAAATGAATTTATATATAGAAAACTATTTTTACTCTCAATCCTTTGATTTAAATTCAGTATTAATGCAAAACTATATGCCTATAGATACACATTTCACAATATAATTCCGATTGGTACATGTGCCTCCATCACCATACACCTCATTACACCTAAAATAAAAATCATCTGCACATAACCCCTTTCATTCCACTATCACTCTTTGACCTCGTATACCCATCTCTCACACCCACCTCATAATTCCTACCTCCCAATCTATAGACACATATTAAATAAATATCTCCTAAAATCATGTCGTATATGCAAACAAATATATATCAATTCATATTTTCATCCCATTCAATTTCCAATAAAATTATAATTTCCCTCATTGAAAATTTCCTTTTTATCCATTGATGATGTTCATCAACCATGACATATTCGATTTTTGAATCACAATAAACCATTTCCATTAGTTATTAATTTTATCTCATTTGGTTCCCATTACAACATACATTAATCCCTCACCCCATCATTGAATACTATATCTCTTCATAAACCCACTTTTCAATAAACAAATTATTTACTCTCATTCTCCTTACTTCCCTGAATCACCATCTATCTTCCCACCAATGTACATGTATATGAATTTAGGTGAGGTTTTATAATTTTTTATTGGATCCAGTGTGGATCACGACCCCCCCATCATGTTTAATAGGTGTAAAATCATCTTGTTAAGTGGTTAATTAATTTTTGGTTCATTAAAACATTTCAAGAGTGATTATACTTCAGAAATTTTCTCAATACGGAGGTAAAGAAAATTAATATTAGGAAATTTATTTCTATTTTAATCTTTTATTTTATATTGTTTTTTATTAAATTGAACAAATTTATTCTCAGAAATCCTAATATAGATTAGCCTACTCCACATTAAATATATTAACATTTTCCTATCATAAAAAGGTATAAAATTTCATAAGAATTTTCATTTAGTAAATATATATGATAAATTTGTTTTTTATCAATTTGGTATTGGGTATTTAATGAAAAATATTAAGAGGAGTGTATTGGGAATTTATTGATTTCACCATGGCCATGATTGTGAAATTTTATTATATTTAATACTAGTTTTTGTTTTTAACATTAATAATTTTCTTATAATATATAAAATTTCCATTTCATTTTTAGCGTCTTTGGTATTTAATGTATTTAAATTATGTTTATATTTTTCTTAATTTTATTATATTTGTGTCTATACATTTTAATTTTTCTTATTAGAAATTTATGTGAGGGTATGTTCTATTATTTCTTTAATTGTTTTAGGGAACTAAAATTGGACTTTGAAGAAGACCAGGAGATGTAGGATATTTCTAGGGAAGTGGAGAAGAAAATTTGGCTGGGGTTGGCAGATCTTGAAGGCTCAAATTGGTGTGTGGAAGAGAGGGAGGAGGTGCCCTTTTATAAGGGAGGATAGGGGCACCTTTGGAAAAACAAAAAATATTATTTAATTATAAAGTCATATTCGGTTTTTAAAAGATCAAAATTGATTTATTTCGAATCAAAGGTGGGGATGGGTCTATATCCTCTCATCCAATAGAATTTAGACAAGTTTAGGTATCTATTTTAACCTTACCATTTAGATTTAACTTTATGTTAGATAATTTAACTTTTACCGTGTCTTCTTGTTTTCTTACACTGTATGGTTAATAAACTTACTATAACAAGCCAAACGAACCCCAAGATGTTTATTATTAATATATATAACCATATCTAATTCATTTTTCCTAACCATAGAATTTTAAATATAAAATAACAATTAATAATATAATATTTGTTTTAAAAACAATTTTATGTCAATTTTGACACTATTTGGTAATTGATTTTTGTGAAAATCATAACAGAGAGATTAGTTCTAAAAAAGTAACTTAAATCAATAATAACATGTCATATTAACCTAGAAAATTATTTTAATTCATAAAACGTCTCAAATTACATTTATTTGGGTATTTATAACATAAATTATGTAAATATTTCATTAATAATATAATTACTGCATCATCATTGTGTCATAAATAAATTAAATTATTTAAAGTTTAAAAATTAAAAATAAAATACAATTATTTAGGAAATCGTTTATCTTTCTAATTAATATTTATATTCGAATTTATCTTATGTATAACCCTATATTATAAACGATTTACTTATTAAACTATGATTTTAACTATTTTAACCGTTCTTTAAATAAATGAATATTAAATGTCCTAATCTAATCCATGTGGGTTTAAATGGTCATATTTTATTTCTAAGGTTGTTTTTGGTCGAATTACACTAATCCAATAGAATTAGGACATGTGTTAGGCTAATAATAATATCATTTTTACCCTTAATTACCCTATTTACTTTTAACCGTGATAAATAAAAATAAAAAGCTACTATTCACCAAATATGTTTTTCATCTCATTGAACCACATTTTACATAGTGACATCAACCGTGCCTCTCGGATTTTTGAAATTCCATTCAGAAAAGCGGTAAAATTATGTTTTATGTAAATTTGCAAATTCTCTTAGGAGGTGGGTAAAAGAAGGTCAAAAGTTCAATAAAGTTTTTATATATCTAAAATTATTATAAAATGACTCCAATGAATTGCATTGAACTTATATAGGTATTATGTATCAATTTTGACCTAAAATAAATAATTATTTAAATAAGAATTCAGTTTTTAAATATTAACCTAGTGTTTTCACTATTCATCAAAAATTGAAAGTTTTCAGAAAAATACCAAAATTTCACCCTATGCTAATTTCAATATTCCGAATCAAAAAATGGAGTCCATTTTAAAAAAATAAAATTTACAAAATTTTAAAAAGTGGGTATTACTATTCATAACAGCTAGTTTTAATAATATTTTAATAGCATATCATTGTTTAGTGAAACTCATTATTGCGTACGACGCAAGCTATCAAGGAAGGTCGCGGTTGTGTGTAAAGCAAGCCAAGCTAGTGTTGTGTGTAGTGAAATATTTCTTTGATGATTTATATAACATAAAAAAATATTTCTCATAAAATTCTCGGGTGTTACATTCTACCCCCACATAAAATAAATTTCGCCCTCGAAATTCGTCACATTGTAACAAACAGATGAAGATACCTCTACCTCATAATATCCTCAAGCTCCCATGTATTTTCTTCTAATTAGTGGTTCCTCCATAAATGTTTCACCAAGCGAGTGGTCTTGTTCTGTTGGACTTTTTCACTACGATCCAGAATCTCTATCAGTTGTTCTTCATAAGAATGATCTTGTTCTAGTGGCACAACTTCTGAGCTGAGTACATGTGAAGGATCAGGTATGTACTTTCTCAGGAGAGATACATAGAACACATCATGAACATGGGAGAGATTCGGTGGAAGCACCAATCGGTAAGTTACCTTCCCAACATGATCTAGTATTTTGAAAGGACCAATATATCTAGGGCCCAACATTCCCTTCTTCCCAAATCTCATTACTCTATTCCAAGGAGATATTCATAAGAAAACTTTATTACCAACTTCAAACTCTAGGTCTTTTCTTCGGTCATCAGCATAACTTTTTTATCGAATCTGAGTAGCTCTAATGTGTTGTTGAATAGATCTGACCTTTTCTGCCATCTCATCAACAAGATTAGGTCTTAATATCTTTCGTTCCCAAACATCATCCCAGCAAGTTGGTGTCCTGCATTTCTTTCCTTAGAGAGCTTCATAAGGAGCCATCTGAATACTGGAGTGAAAGATATTATTATAAGAAAATTCCACCAAAGTTAGGCATTGATCCCAACCACCTTTGAAATCCATAGAGAAAGCTCTCAACATATCTTCTAGAGTTTCAATTGTCCTCTCAGACTGGCCGTCTGTCTGAGGATGATAAGCAGTGCTAAAACTCAACTCTATATCCAGAGCATGCTAAAGACTTTTCCAGAACATCAGGGTAAATCTCGAATCCTGATCAGATATAATGGAATGTGTTACTCTAAGAAATCTTACCACTTCCTTTACATATATCCTGGGAAGCTGATCTTGAGAGAAATCCTCTCTAATAGCAATGAAGTGTGAAGAATTTTAATGAAGATCAACTATAAACCAGACAGCATTATTTCCTTTGGATGTTTTAGGATGTCCAGTGACAAAGTCCATGGTGATGTCTTTCCATTTCCATTTAGGTATGGGTAATGGTTATAACATCCCCTTTGACATCTGTCTCTCATCTTTAACTTGATGAAAAACCAAGCATCGAGAGACATATTCCGCAACATCTATTTTAATTCCACCCCACCAGAAGTACTCTTTCAGGTCCCTATACAGCTTCATGCTTCTAGGATGAATAGGGAATTATGAACTATGAGCCTCATCCAGTAGCTCCTTCTTTAATTTTGGGATGGGAGGAACACAAACCCAATTACTGAACTTTATTATTCTATCATAATCAATGTTGAATTCAAGAACATTTATCTCCTTCTTTTGTAACTCTAAATCATCTTTCTGTGCATCTTTAAATCTTCACATGTATAGATGGTTGAACATTCATTTGAGAAATATATGATTTTCCCCTTCCAATATAATTTCAAGATCCATCCTTTGAAAATCTATAAATATTGGATCTTTTGTGATCCTCATCATGGATAAGCTAGCATTCTCTTGTCGACTTAAAGCATCTACCACCTTGTTTGCTTTCCCAGGGTGGTAATGAATTGAGTAGTCATAATCCTTAATAAGCTCCAACCATCTTCTTTGGTGCATATTCAGCTCCTTTTGTGTGAAAATATACTTTAACCATTTATGATCAGAATAAATTTCACACCTTTCTCCAAAAAGATAATTCTTCCAAATCTTTAATATAATGATTACCATAGATAACTCCAAATCATGATATGGGTAATTTTTCTCATGGATTTTCAACTATCGTGAGGCATAATCTATCACCATATCATTTTTCATAAGAACACAACCCAATCCCTTCTTGGATTCATCACTATAGATTACAAACCTTTCTACACTACAGGGCAGTGTGAGCACAGGTGCACTGGATAACCTTCTTTTCAACTCCTTGAAATTCTCTTCACATTCCTCCTTCCACACGAACTTAACTCCTTTTCGAGTCAACCTGGTGAGTGGATTAGATAATCATTAAAAACCATTCATAAATTGTCGATAATATCCATCCAAACCAAGAAAACTTTGTATCTCGGTTACTGTTGTTGGTCTCGACCATCTTTCGATAACCTCTGTTTTTGCTGGATACATAGATATCCCCTCTTTTGAGATTATGTGACCCAAAAATGAAACTTTTTTAAGCCCAAATTCACACTTGGTAAATTTGGTATAAAGCTTCTCCTTTCTCAGGGTCTTCAATATAAATCTCAAGCTATCTTCATGTTCTTCATTTCTCTTTGAATAGACAAGAATATCATCTATAAAGACTACCACAAACTTATCAAGATAGTCTCTAAATACTCTATTCATCATATCAATGAAGATAGCAGGGGAATTAGTAAGAACAAATGGAATCACTATAAATTCATAGTGTCCATACCTTGTACATAAATCCATCTTTGGAATATCCTCCCTTTTGACAATTAATTGATGATACCTAGAATGAAGATCAATCTGGGAAAAGTATTGAGCTCCACATAGTTGGTCAAATAAGTCATCAATGCATGAGAGAGGATATTTGTTCTTGTTAGATATCTTGTTAAGTTCTCAATAATCAATACAGAGTCTCATTGATCCATCTTTCTTCTTAACAAAAAAAAACAGGTGCTCCACAAGGTGACACACTAGGGTGTATGAATCCTTTATCAAGATTCTCTTGGAGTTGCTTCTTCAATTCATTCAACTCAATGGGGGACATTCTATAAGGTGTCTTTGAAATATGAAAAGCATCCGGTACGAGTTCTATTGAAAACTCAACTTCACGATTTGGTGGTAGACCTGGAAATTCCTTCAAAAAGACATCATCAAACTACCGTAAAATGGGCATATTCTTAATCGTGCGTTTCTCACCAACCATTTGTGATAAATAACCTTCATTTAGTGGAATCAAGACCCATAAGATGGATGAAATTTCCACTGGAAGGTTATGTTCATCCTTGCATTGATAAGCAATCATAGAATGATTTGGAATATGAAATGTGGCATCCCTTCATTGGAAATTGATATGAGCTCCATATAGAGAAATCCAATCCATGCCAAGAATCACATCAAATTCCACTATAGGATGGATCACAAGATTTACAGGAAGCACTTTACCTCAAATGTCAATCGGAGAAGTATTATAAACTTTGATGCGACTGTTGTGCCATTAGGGGTTGTCACAACTTACTCAACATCTAATTGTTGAGGTAATACGGTGATACCGTTAGAAAATTATTCATAAATAAAATATTGGGTGGATCCAGAATCAAATAAAACATTTTCTACTTTAGAGGGGATGGTAAGTGTACCTTTCACCACATCGTTATCGTACTCCACATCGCTGGTAGAAATTGCATGGGACTTTCCTTTGTCTTTATCCTTAAGAGTTTGTTGGCATCGATCATCATCAATAACCCTAGGATTAGAGAATTTATTAGAATAATTCCCCATTTCATTACATGTGTAACATTGAAGTGTAGGAGGTTCACTCTGTGTAGCCTTTTCGTTGTTCGTAAAACTAGATATCTTCTTCCCATCATTGCGGCATTAAAATGTCTGATGACCTTCCTTTCCACATATGAAAGATTTACTTGTCCCATTAAGATAACTCCCTCCATGTTTCATTCCACACTTTGAGAATAAGGGAAAACTCATCTTCTTTTCAGTGCGCTCTTTAGATTTTCCTTTCAATTCCATTTTCCTCTTCTTATCAACCATATGACTGATGGGTTACTTTAATCTCCATATCAACTTGGAGAGCACATCGAATGATTTCCTCATAGCTATTGAAATACCTTATGGCTAATGCTCATCGAAGACTTGGTTTTAAGCCACTAAATAATCGATCGATCTTAATCTTAGGTTGGATAATAATACCAGAAGCATACCTTGAAAGTCTAGTAAAATTTGCTTCATAGGTACCAACAGATTCATCATCCTTTTTCTTCAGTTCATGAAACTCCTTCACCATATTTGTTCAAAGAATACGAGGGAAGTACTTATTGAAAAATACATTCTTGAACACATCCCATTCCATGGACTCAATTTCATTCCTTTGCCTCATATTCTTAATAAGATTACATCATTGATCAGCATCACCTTCCAAACGATACACTACTAAGATGACTTTATCATGTTCAGAACATTGAAGTACTACAAAAATCTTTTCAGTGGTACGGATCCATTTTTCAGCCACTAATGGATCAGAAGTCCCGCTGAATGAAGGTGGACGCTGCCTCATGAAGGATTCAACAGAATTTTTCTCCTTCCTTTTCTCGTTTGGAAGTCCTGCATTATTCATATCATAAGAATGTTTTGTGAGAATGGTTACAAGATTTTTCATTCCAGCTCCCATAACGTTTGGTTTCTCAGGGGGACAATCATTGCATTTCCCATCGCATTCCGCATTAACATGGTTCCTGCGGGTTCCATCCATTGACTAAAACCAATAATAATATTGTGAGAAACACTAAATATAATATAAAAAAAACATAATAAAGAATAAAATTTCACATTTAAGGTCTTATCATAGGTTGTTCATGGCCATTTTTAAAACACTGAGATCATGTTCTGTTCTTAGACTTATCCTAAGGGGTTTTACAGAGGCTTTCACATCCTAGTTTCCAAAGGTTGACTATACCTTTCCTTTGATACAAACTATAACGACCCATACTTTACATACATTGTTACTAATTCAAAATTGAAGTACAGTTATTAAAAAATATAACAAAATCATGAACGGACTGTATAGGTATAGTGTCTTTAGAAACTGGGAAACATAAACAACTGGTTCATAAATCATCTACGTTGTCTCCCATTTATTTCATCATATCTAGAGTCCCTTTTTTGGAATATCCTACTTAATAACCTTCTACCTGACATAGGGAAAGAAAACATACAAAAGGGTGAGCTCAAATGCTTAGTAAGGGTAATCAAAAGAAATATCAATCACATCATATTCATAAGAACATAAAATTTTGTAAATCTTAACCTGCAAAAGAGATCATTATTTCATAACATGGGATAAATCATAGTAGTGAAATGTAATCCCAATAATCATAACTTAAAACATGAATCTTTGTGGAATACACACATAATCATAGAGAATCATTTCTTAGTAGTCAAGACTCATAGCCTATACTATCTTAGCAAAAAAAGTCCATTTCTAAACCGAGTTCACTCCTCGTTTTAGTACTGTTTCACTAAATCGGATTAACCTATCGTTCCAGCCATTTCTTTCTCATGAGATATAAATCTTTACCCAATGCATTGGAGGGATATATAGGTTCCACCCATATCATAATGATATCATTCTTATGTGTTCCACAAAATCAAAAAAATCATACATCATTGCATAACCCATGTATAAAAAATGGGTTCTTAAACATCATGCCATCATAACACAATCCATATAAGATAGAAGGACATCATAAAAATAAATTTATCATAACATAATCAAAAAAATGTAAAAATAGGGATAGAAATAGAACCCTATATTATCTTAGGTGGAAAATAATTTTGATAAAATTCATGAACTCCATTCTTGAGGAAAATATCCTTTCTACTTCAAAATCATTTTTCATTTCTTTGCATGTCATAAAATTTTAAACTAAAAGAAGTTGATTAAAAATAAACGTGAAAACATGTAAAGGAAGATTCTTGGAAATAATTTTTTTTTAATTCCATTCTTTCTATATAAGTTAAAAAAACATTCCCCTCGTACTTATGTCAGAAAATTCAAAAAGTACCTCGAACGGAAAATGACAAAAGATTCCTTACATATCATTTACTAAAAACTCACCGAAGGGTAAAATTGGATTTAAACAATTGTAGGTGGATGGAAATAATATTACATATTGATCAAACATGGATGTGGATGATAATTATTCCCCAGTATATTCTGAAGTATAAACTATCTTGGATAAAAATGAAACTGTGAGATTTTCTTTTACCATAGATCTGATTTGCTTCGTAAGTGTCCAAACCTCCTCTTCTTTGAAGCGCCTCTTTCAGACCTCCTTTTAGGGAACTAAAATTGGTCTTTGAAGAAGAACAAGTCCTCGAAGATGTTTCTAGGGAAGTGGAGAAGAGAATTTGGTAGGGTTTGTCCATGCTTGAAGGCTCAAAGTGGTGTGTGGAAGAGAGGGAGGAGGTTCACTTTTATAAGGGAGGAGAGGGTCACCTTTGGAAAAACGAAAAATATTATTTTATTATAAAGTCATATTCGGTTTTTAATAGCTCAAAATTGATTTATTTTGAAGCTGATGTGGGGATGGGTCGAAATCCTCTCATCCGATAGAATTTAGACAAGTTTAGGTATCTATTTTAACCTTACCATTTAGATTTAACTTTAAGTTAGATAATTTAACTTTTACCGTGTCTTCTTGTTTTCTTACACTATAAGGATTATAAACATTCCATAACAAGCCAAAAGAACCCCAAGTTGTTTATTATTAATATATATAACCTTATCTAAGTCATTTGGACGAACCTTATATTTTTAGGAATAAAATAACAATTAATAATATAATATTTGTTTTAAATTCTATTTTATGTCAATTTTGACACTATTTGGTAATTGATTTTTGTGAAAATCATAACAGAAAGATTAGTTAGAAAAAAGTTACTTAAATCAATAATAACATGTCATCTTAACCTAGAAAAGTATTATAATTCATAAAAAGTCTCAAATTACATTTATTTGTGTAATTATAACATCCATTATGTCAATATTTCATAAATAATGTAATTATTGCATCATCATTGTGTCAAAAATACATTAAATTATATAAAGACTAAAAATTAAAAATAAAATACCATTATGTAGAAAATCCTTTTAGATTTATAATGAATATTTATAGTCGAATTTATCTTATTTATTACCCTATATTATAAATGATTTACTTATTAAACATTGATTTTAACTATTCTAACCCTTCTTTAAATAAAATAATTTTAAATGTCCTAATCTAATCCAAGTGGGCCTAAATTGTCATCTGTTATTCCTAAGGTTGTTTTTGGTCGATTTACACATATTTAATAGAATTAGGACATGTGTTAGGGTAATAATAATATCATTTTTACCCTTAATTACCCTATTTATTTTTAACCGTGTTAAATAAAAGTAAAAAGTTACTATTCACCAAAAATTATTTTCATCTCATTGAACCACATTTTACATACTGACATCAACCATGTCTCTCGGATTTTTGAAATTCTATTCACAAAAGCGGTAAAATTATGTTTTATTTAAATTTGTAAATTCTTCTAGGAGGTGGGTAAAAGACAGTCAAAAGATCAGTAAAATTTTTATAAATCTAAAATTATTATAAAATGATTATAATGAATTGAATTGAACTTATATAGGTATTATGTATCAATTTTGACCTAAAATAAATTTATATAAAATAAATAATTATTTAAATAAATATTCGGTTTTTAAATAGTAACCTAGTGTTTTCACTATTCATCAAAAATTGAAAGTTTTCAGAAAAATACCACAATTTCACCCTAGGATAATTTTGATATTCTGAATCTAAAAATAAAGTCCATTGTGAAAAATAAAATTTACAAAATTTCAAAAAGTGGGTATTACTATTCATAACGGCTAGTTTTAATAATAATTTAATAGCATATCATTGTTTAATGAAACTCGGTATTGTGTACGACGCAAGCTATCAAGGAAGGTCTCGATTGAATGTAAAGCAAGCCAAGCTAGTGTTGTTTTTAGTGAAAGATTCCTTTGATGATTTATATAGAATAAAAAAAATATTTCTCATAAAAGTCTCGGGTGTTACAATGCTACCAGCCACATGATTCTGCACAAAGCATACTTGATTCCGGGGGGTCCACTCCTCAAGACAAGTATCTATACATAAACATAGACAAAGAACCATGTTGATATATTCAAAAGAATTGTCTTTCCATAAAAAAACTAATGCGACAGACGGTGCGTCAATCGGACGTCTGGTTTGAGAGTTATTGGCATTTCCGTTCTAAAGGCCTGGTTGGATTTACATTCGATCCAACCCGGCAATACCCCAACTGCGTCCAAACCTCAAGTGGGTTATAAAAAATAGATTTTCTCCCTCCAAGGTTTCTGTCGCTGTAAGAGGTTCTTCAATCGGACGCTCGTAGCTCAAGTTACTTGGAAAAGAGTGGAAACCGGGCAAAGCGGGTCCGGGTCCAGTCCGGACCAGTCGGACCGACCAAGCCCGACCCGGGTCTAGACCAGAGTAATACCCGGTCCGTGGGTCCGACCCAGCCCACGAGGGTGGCCCAGCCCATGGTGGTGGCCTGGCCTGTGCTGGGTCTGGCCTGTGCTGGGGTCCAGCCCGTGTTGCGCTCGGCACGTGTGAGGGCCGCAGCTGGTTCCGGCTCGCGCTGGGTCCGGTCCACGCTGGGCTCATCCCACGCCTGGCCCATGTCTGGAGGTCCCTGTGGGGTCCTTCTTAGTTGTGTCCCAAGGGGAGGCAACGCCCCCTGAAGTCCAAAATGACTTAGCCTTTTGGTCAGTTCAGATCTGACGTCACGTGGCTCTGGTCCGTGTCATGCCGGACCCACTGTTCCCGGCTGGCCGAGCGGCCAGCCCCCTCCAGCGCGGCGTTGTTGCGCCGCGCCTCCATCAGAGGCCGGCTCTTCTAGCCACCCATCCTCCATCGCCACAGCCAAGGTCATGGCCCCTTGCTCCTCTGTGTGGAGTGCACTGCGCTGCGACTTCTCGAAAAACCCGACGACCCGAGCCACCAGTTCTCCTCACGGCTGGCCTTGCGCCGGCCGCCGTTGCACCGCCACGACCCGTCGGCCGTAGCCCAATCCTCCAGTGCCGCGGATGCGCCACCACCCTCCACACGGCCATCTATAGTGCCGTCATACCTTCCCTTTATTCAATCGGTGTCGTTCACCAGTTCCAACCACCAGTGAACCTTCCGCGGGTCACCAAACAAGTTCTGGTGGCTCGATTCTCATTCTGGAAGTAGTCGTGCACTCCTCATGATGTCGCCTTCGATCTTCGACCATCATTGATGAATGTTTTCTCAACCCGGACCCATTACACGATTAGTGTCAATATCCACAATGTAAGGTGGAGTGGGTCGGGCCGTGTTTGTTTGGCCCGCACCCTCCGCGTTAGAGTGATATCATGAAGCTTCGAATCTTAATTCACGAAGGGAAACAAAAAACAAGAAACAATAACAAAGATCCAACCCCTACCTCAGATTTATTGACGTTGGGAAAGAAGACGATGAATTCGAGGATGAAATCATCGGTTTTCTTCACGTACGACGCTTCCTCCCTTGTTCCATTAGGAGACCAAAGAATAAGAAGATGTTCATCGTTGGTGGAAGAAGAGTTCTTCCTCCAAGGTTTCCTCCAGCAGCCAAAACACCAATTCCCAAAACTCCCAAAGGAGGGAAAGACCACATCAATCTGAGGAGTCTCCCCTTAATCAAATCATTTAATGAAGTATGGGGGGGTGGCAAGAATTAATGTGGGGGTTTAGTTCGGGAGGACCCTACTTTAATTCAAAATGATTTGAATAATATAAAATTTTTGTTTAAACAATTTTATTTTATTCCACCTCTTTTTTTATCCTCCATGAAAGGTTGGAAAACCTAATTCTGTTCATGACCAAACACAACTAAGTTGAATGTCCCCTTAAGAAATCATTGGTTCTACGAGTTCAATGGTGCCCTCATATTTCAATTCCGAGCACTGGTTATAAATTTACGAAAACCCGCTCTTAAGTTCACTGAACGTACTCAGAAACATTGGAAAAATATTTCATGCACTTCGGGCCTCGGAATTAAATGTCGTCAGAAACTACAGACTTGGAATAATTTCATTTAATTAGAAAAAATTACATGTATTTTCGGGTCTTTACTGGTCAATATTTTCTTAGAGGGTCAAATGAGTGAGACCCAAATTAATTAATGACTTGTATTTAAATTATTTAATTGACAATAAAATATTCCTATAGGAGTTATCTTTATCCACCAAGAATATAAAAGTTATAATATAAGTGATAGGATTCATAAAAAATGGGTTGGTTATGAACGGTGGGATAATTGTATGGAATTTAATTATATATGTTATTTGATATACATTTCGTGGTTTCATGGGGGACATGTTGGGCTTAAACCATGGATTTAGTTGATTCTAATCACATAGTCTAAGATGATTTAATTAAACATGATTAGTCTGTCTAAGATTATCTATGTTTTGTTGATCACATGCTAGAGGACATGGTGGTCAGATTTATCCAACAAGGCCATTAGGCTATCGACATGTCCCATGTGCTTTGAGATAGTGCTAACCATTAGAATGAGTGACATGATAGTAGGGGAATGAGGTGTCAAGATGACGTTTCTTCTGTATAATTTATGTGATTTATTATCTCTTTTATTGTTCAATGCAACATTGTAGTTGTGTGCACACAGATATGACTCGCATTATAACCATTCACAAGGGTATAGGTGTCCATTAGTTGTAGCATAGAATGGTGTTATTTATCAGTGAGGAAGGAGGTAAATTAGGCAAAAAACCACTTGGATGCTGAGGATAAATTTGTTGATGGTGTTGAGACTTTTGGTTTGGGGATGAGGCTATGGATATTTCATGGGTCTATTGGTCTAGAATAATAGGATGGAAAACATGATTGTTCCTCGACATATTGGTTTTAATGCCGAAAATGATTATTATTTAGAGGATAGAATTAATTTTTAATTTGATGTTAGGATTTGATCCAATGATTATGTCCAATGATGATTTATAAGAGACAAGTTACTTGTTTTATTTTTCAATAAAGACCCTATTAATTTGATATTGACTTTTGAGCTTTCATTTGGCATGTGGTCCCACTAATACTTTTATAAAATATTCCTTAGGGATATCTATCTTGTTACTCATTAGGGGATCCCTAGGGTACTATGCTCTGGTTCTCCACCACCACTATTATATATATATATTCATACATATATATTTTTTCAATATATATAACCATGGGAACATGGTATAACAATGATGTATGAAGCTGGTGATTGATTACTTGTGGTTATAAAGTTCAAGTGAATTTGGATATAAATTTGATATTCATGTGTTTTTTATCTATATTATGAATAGATTCATTTTCCAGGGAAGTAAGATAGTCCCATGTTGGTGTTTCCATGATGATATTTATTCTCACACCCTACACGGGACCATCAGGACTCAGGTAGACTTAATAATTTTTTGATCAGGTAAGGTTTCGGGCTCAGGAGCAGTGCCATAGGGATCATTTTTTGTTTTTTATAATCGGATGGATAGAAGGGGTCCTTGGAGATTCTTGTAGTAGCTATTGTTTAGTTTTTGTTTCATTATTCTTATTATATTCAAGTACTAATGGGAATCCATGGGAGAACCTTCTATTAACAAACTATTGGTTTTTCATATTTTGATAAGAATTCATAGATTGAAATTGAGTTTATTTATACAGATGGTATGAGTTGATTTATAATTCATTAGTCCTATTGTTTCATTATGATAATTTTATTATCGATTAACAGAACTGTTATTTATTATCATTCTTCTGATTCAATTTTTATCGATAGATCATTACTATTACACCACTAGATGTTATAGTCTCCCCATTATCACGTATTTACAAACTCACATCTAGTCAGCATCATTTGTGATACAAAGAGGTTTTACTAAAGCCTAGTGGTCAACCATTTCATGCACTGTAAGGGTTGAAAATAGGATTGGGAAGATATAGATGGTGTGGAAAGGATTTTTTCAAATTGAAGGCATTGGCTGGGATGAGAATTTTTCACTCGTGGATTATTTTGAAACTATAATTTTTTAATAGTGGTGTAAGATGAATTGAAATTAAATATATGGATGTTAAATAATAATTATTTAATGGGGTTATTGAAGAGGGATATTCAATTTTAAAACATGATGTAATTCTTGTAAATTAATAAGAAAAATATGTTTTTTAATTTAATAAGGAATTTTTTAGCCTAAATTTGAATCCAGGGGATTGGTATTCTTGTTCAGACCAATACTAAAATGAACACAAATTAAAAAGAGATGAGGTAGATCACAAAATATACATCTGAAAGTAAAATTATCAATATATATTAGAGATTATTGTTGAAAATTACACAATATTAGGAGGCTTGAATGATGCATATGGCAATAGAATAAATGATGTGTGTGTCTGAGATTTCAATGAGTATAGATATTAAATTTTTATATGGATTTTAGATAACTCAAGGAATTGAGCTCATATTTATTTCTCAAAAAAGGTATGACAAGGATGTAATGAAAAGTTTTAACATGTTATATTCCAGAATAATTAAAAATATAGATAATATCCAAATAATGTTGTAAACTAATAGTGATGGTAAGGAGGATGGTTTGATTGAATATAGACATACTTTTTGATGGTTTATGTATCTTAAAAACACTTTTCTTGATATAATTTTTTCCACATTTCATGATTCAAGTTACTAATGTTGTCCTTTGAAATCCATATGCTTGAAGTGTAGAAGATAATTTGATAAATTAATAATATAGTAGATTTCTAAACATATATCATCACATCATGAGTTGTTGAGATTTATTGAGGAAGACTTTGACAACTTTGTCGCTTTCAGAAAGTCAAAATTATGTGGTTACTTTTTTCATTGATGTTCATGAATTTCATGGATGAGTATGATTAAATATTACATTTCTTTGATCAATGCATTGGTTAAATGTATAAAATCTACTCGAACTTATACTCAATTTATATAGATGTTGTAACTACATGATGATATTGGAGTTGATGTGACATCTACTACTTCTATCATGAGTGATCACTTAATATCAATTAACCTCAGAAAAATAAATTCCACCATTTAATGAAAATAAAATTAATATGAAATCACTATTTGATAAAGAGATGGTTGAAAAATTTCTTCTTGAAGTAAGGGAATGTTTTCAATCAAATCAAAATTTTAAAATAATGGCCAAGGAACTACTTATGTCTGATTTTGAATGGAATAGATTGGCCCTTGGATTATAGCCAATATATATTAACTAAAAGAGTTGAGAAAGGTTTCCCCACTCTCCCAGGGAAGTGGATATAAATAACAATTTATTGTTTCTATTATTAACTTTTTATATGTATTTATATCCATTGTTTGGGTAATTTTAAGGAAGTTATCATTGGGATTATTTACAATGGTGTAGTTTTATTCTACAATTTTTTAGGATAGAAAAAAAGTTTTCCATATATAGAGATGTTGTTTTGGTAATATTGTGTAGGATTGTTATTCTAATTTAAAATAGTTGAGATATATTATGATAATATTTTTAATAAGGTAAAAAGTGTTATTATTTTGAAGGGGATTATTATTTGGGAGAAGTTTCACGCAGTGCATGAAAATTAATGAGGTTATTTCATAAGGATATTATCATTTAAATTTGTCTTCACATAAAATAATTTCATTAAGTGTGCATAGAGTTGGTGATTAGTGAATCAATGATACACTCTGTAAAGGAAAAATACACAGGTGTATTTTGGAGTTAGATATGATTATTTAGGAATTTTTTTATAGTTCTAATGGTAAATATATTTTGATCTTGTCAACAAACATAATAGGAAATATTTTTACAAAAAAAAAATCATGTGAATTTTGGGTTGTGTTTTTTGGTAATGAATTGGATGGAATCATCAAGGTATAAAATATTTTTTTTATGCAAAGAATATATTGATGTATCAAAGATGTTTTATTCAGTTTTGGATAATTTATGAGAATTTTTTTTAAATATCATTGTAATTTTTTTTACAAATATGATGTTTTTTGATAATGTAAAAAATATTTTAGAGTAGATAATATTAAATTAATTATTAGAAAGGAAGTATTCCTTAGATGTTGAAAGACCATATTATGACAAATACAAAACATTATAAGGATAGTGTTGAGCTATGTAAGCATTATATCGGGTCTACACAAGCATCATTTTGTGATAGGTAAGGTTCATTATATCCAAGATAGAATCAACTCTTGTCTATGTAGGGATAATATTGGATCTATGTAAGTATTATTATGAATAATTTAAAGAATAGTTATATGTAAGGATGATTATAGGTTTGTATAAGGACTATTCTTCATTTCTTAAAGGATGGTTCTATATAGTGATGATCCATGGTACTCTTTTGGACATTTAAACAGAATAGGAATCATCATAATGATTCTTCAAAATATGAATAAGGATGAGGATAGATTTATGTAATTATCATTCATTGGAAATTTTAATGAATTTTTTTTCTATAATTAGATATTTCAAATAAATTTTTTGATTCATAAAATATGAAAAATAAATTAAGAGAATAGGAAATAAAGAAAATATTTAAAAGGGATTCAAGAGATGATTTAAAAATAATTAAAATCAATATTAATGAATATTTTTTGGAGAATTAATTGACCATTCAGAAAATATATTGTGATATGATGTTTGTAATATGGAGAGTGTAACAGTTATGTGATGTGTGAATTTTTTAATATAGAAGTTGTAAGAAGTGTGTGGATCCTTATTTGAAGAATGGTTGTATTCGGGAATGGTTTTTTTCTTGATTTAGATGGTGGTTTTGAAATTTGAGTAAAAATAAGAGTTGTAATTTCCCATAAAAAAAAATTTTCATTAATAATTAATGAATAATTTTTTGAAGAAAAATAAGGAAGGAAATAATACTATAAAATTAGTATGATATTTTTTTGAAAGATAAGATAAAGAGATACGCGTGTAGGTGCATTTCTAATTTTCTTGATGGAAATGAAGGGAGATAATAGAGATATCCAGATCTATATAACTAATGTAGTATGATTAAAATTTTTACACTATAAGTATGTAGAAGAACATAAATTTGATCAAGTAGATAATTTTTGGGATGTTTTAGACATAGTTCTTCAAAAACAAGAAAATAATAGAATATGTAAACCAAAAATTATAGTAAATACATTCTTAGTTCCTTGATAAGAATTCCAATATAAAAGAAATAATAAATTTCATTCTATAATTAGATCATCGATCCTTTTTTTGTTTTTATGAATCTAGAGTGTTAGTGCGACCACTCTAAATCTTGTAGTCAAAATGAGTTCACTTAAGTGTTTCGGGTGAATTACTATATTTCTATGCAAGTGTTGATCCCATGATTGAATAGAATGACATAATAGGGGTGTATAGAACTTTTAAAACATTATAATAATAAACCACATGATATTATATTGAAACCATTTCAGAGTAATATATAAATCATACACATTAGAATTGCAGCGTTCTATCAGATAAATAGTAGGATAAATGAAAAATAACAAGAACTTCGCGAATTTTATCATTGTTTAGTTTTGTGTGAAAAATCATATTATCTTTACACCCCACTTATGCTTGAGTGAAATGGTACTATCTATAAAATTAAGAATTTTACAAAATATTATACTCAACCCATCACAATACTTTAATGGGTATAAGAGGAACCCATTATTTTCTAAAAGATAACCCTAACATAATTAATTTTACTAGGTTCGTGTAAAACAAGTGTTATTTTTCAGGTGAGTATAAGTGAAACATCCTTTTTTATAGGAACAACCATGAGTGAGGAGTGAATACAAATAGATTAAAACATTATATATAAGATGATTCAATTTATATAAATAATAAAATGAATGAACATGTGAATGATTTTAACATTATGATGATGAATAAAAAAATTATATTCATCCCTTCATAATAAAAGAACACTAATAATATTTATATTAAAAACACAACCATGGAAATTTAGAACATAATTGAATGAACCTTGAATCTTGAAAATATTATCATCACATCTAATGGAATCCTATGTGATAATGTAAAATAAATTGTTTGTTTTAACCTATATTTATAATTGAATGTGAAGTGTGTATTTTTAATAAATTAGGCTATAGGATAATTATCTATTGTGAGGATAATAAAATAAATTTTAAATATATAATAGTTAAATAATAATATACTATAATAACTTAATACCAAACTTTAAAGATCATGCAATAATTTCCACACTATTTCAACATCAAATAATTTCAAATAACAACTCATTACATCATTAGAATTTAAAATTAATTTAAAATTTAATATATGAGTTAAAATAAATAATATAAAAACGCATCAAATTCCATATATAAATGTAATTTCAATTCAGAGCACCTGAAATAACGTCTAAAATACAAAAAAAAATTATAATTCATTAAAAATAAAAATTTATAACTTTAAAAAAGAAAACATAAAAAATTAATATTGAAAATGAAGACCATGTAATAGATATATTATAGAAAAAATCATGATAATCAATATGGTGTGAAATTTTATATGTAACACATTATGTGATAATAACTATACATATATGTTTTATAGTACTATAATGAAAACAATATAGTAAAAGTATAAACATTACAGTAGTTTTAAGTATTCAGTATTAGGTTCAGAATGGAAATAATAAATGAAAAAATGAGACACTGATTATTCTATAAATATGAAACTACATGTTTAATTTTATGAAATATTATAAACTTTATTTAATTCTGATACACAACACACATTTTGTATGATAATATATTTTATATATCATATTTACCATTTCATAAAATAATTTATATAACATAAATACAAGAATACATGTAATCAAAATATAAATATTATAATTGCATAAATTCCTCCAAATAAACAAAGAACATATGCTAAAAAAATTGTGGTAAGAATTATATATAACCAAATAGTAAAATAAAATATTCTATGCATGGAATTTTATTTGACAAAACATCAAAATAATTATGGTTTATAATCATAAACTCTCAGACACTAACATAATTCTCCTCATATTATAATGTGGGGGTGAAATAAGTAAAATTATACAATTCCACTTTCTACATCTGTATTTATCCATAGTGGATGTGTGAAAATTAACATTATGGGAACAATAAAACTCTCTTCTATGTGAGCTAAGAAGAAAACTAATGACGGTGAAATAATTTAATGAAAATGTAAATAATTTAAAAAAAATTAATAAAATTGAATAATGAAATTCAATGGCATCTTGAATTAATTTTGGATGACCAGGAACTGAAATCTCTATTGAATAAAATTGTATGAGATCTTCTCTGCTTCTGTTTTTACACTACTGGAGACCACCTACAGGACCTTGTTAAACGATATACCATTAAGGTAATGGGATATCATGGGGTTTTACATTTCTAGATATATCTTTTATCAACTAGCTAAATTCCTCTTGACCCTACTACTGATTAGTAATCTAGGGAATCTTTTAGGGGTGCTAAATCAGAAGCTAACTACCTATTACCCATAGCCACTAAGAATGTCTGATCACTTGATTAGATTATTACCAAAACAAACATATGAAAATAATACTAGAATGAGGATCATAGTAAAGGATTTAGAAATAATATCTCAATAGAGGCATGAAAAAAATTATAGGGATAGAATCCCATCCATTTCAAACCATGACTACCCTGACATATGAGATCATTAATATAATGCACAATTCCTCGAGAAATTATGATTACACCAAAGTCAATATGATATGGAATACACATGTATTTGATTAATCATATATGGAATTTTCATCACTTATAGATATTAAAGCAATGTAATTGTGGTATCCTCAGGGAGATTACATAGATGCAAAGCCACCTGAAAAAATTACACATTGGTCTCCAAGTTTAAAAAAAATATTGGTAAATAAAATCGGGATGGTGAATCAAATTATATTATTTTGTATGATCACAATACCCTATTGAAGGATGAGAATAGCATAAAACTTCATCTACGTCATCGATGAGAAAATACACTCTTCTTAATAATGTATTTGAAAACTACCCTCTCCAAGGAAGATAAACAACCATGGGTTCACTGATCATCTATTCAAAATAACTGACAACAAGACCTATTTCTCCTTACAATATATTATTAAATTGAATGAAATATATATATATTCTATAACCAGTAACCTATATCCTGATCAATGTCACTCGCATTATACTTCACCAAACACCAACACAGAAACTCATTCAATGTCTTCATCCAATTTTTTTTATCATCAATTGTTTAAAACCTATTTCGATCAACCATACTATCCAGAGGTAAATTTCCAATCTAAATTGCACATGAACAATGACCAAAAACCATATCTATATGCAATGAAATGAAACTTCTATTATGTTGAATATTGAAATTCATTAAAAATCATTTAATTATATACATTTTTTACTTCCACAAAATATCCTTAATTTAACAAAAAGTACAATAAATCATGGATCATATACCAATCATAGGTATAAACCACTTAATAATTATTAACTCAAATATGGTTTTTTGGTAAACATAAGACTCTTGTGTCAGATTAAAAGGTGACCTAATTGCTTGTGTCCTACTTGAGAACACATGTTACAGTGGAAAATATGTACGATAGGTATTTCCACCATACCAAACCTATGTAGTTTTCACCAGTATATAACTATAGAATTATTATTTACTATTATATATAACTCTTGTGTAGATTCATCATGACTGATTCCAACTAATAACCCAACCTCAGTTATCAATGAAGTAAAGTGTGATCCCTGAAGCTATTTTTGAAGGGTTCGTGGTTAATAAACATGCTCGTATTGTATAAAATATACTAATGGGGGGGAATTTCCTTAAAAAATTCTATGAATAATTGAGAAACCTCCAATAAACTCTTTGAAAAATTCAAGGTATATCCAAATCCATGATTCTGTAAAATTTAATGAAATATAAATACATTATATAAAAAACAACAAAAATAAAATTTTAATGTCTATGCGTATCCAAATACACACTTCTAGTTCCCTAGAGTTTGAATGAATATTAAATTTTAATAGAATAATTAGAATACAAATTAAATTTATAATAAAACTGGAAATTGATGGAATCATGGAGATAAAGGTCATAATCACACTGTAATTGGGCTAGATCAAATTCACCTATGGAAATAACATCATGATATCCAATCACATATCCTAGAATTCATACTTCAAAAATTACCATAAATTCACACATTTAAGGAAGTAAATGATGAAACAAAGGTTTTTATGCAACAATGCATGATCATTCGAAAATCATAATGCAATACCTAGTTTACTCAAATCATACTCGATGAACACCAACCCAAAACATAACATAATGAAAGGAATAGAAACAACACATTAGCAAGATATATTGAACTAACAGGTAGGCTTCCCAGGAATTCACATCCAAATAGGTATAACCAATATATAGTTTTAAATAATATGATATTAATAAAAAGCTCATGTAAGATTAATCTCAAAGATACTACTTTAAATCCATCATATATAAGAGAATTTATAAGAACCTCAACATCACTATGTTTTTACCTAAACAACCATGATTCAACCATCTGTGATAAAAAGTAACCAAAAAAACCAAAACGCCCTTCTTGTAGTAATATAAACCAACAATGTTGCAACTAGGATCCCACATTGGCACAGCAGAAAAAAACAATAGAGGATTACATCGTACATTATAATATATAGACAACATTTCCAATCAACCCATTATTGCATGACACGTCAGATGTGAGAACAACCTCCTCCCCTAACTGAATCCTCATGATACTACCTTACGGTCCACACCATATGCTTTTATCCAGATGAAATTCCAGATCTAACTCCATCTTCCTTCTTATAATGTCCTCAAGATTCCTCTAATGCACAAAATTCACAATGAAACTGTCAGAGAAATTCTAGGCTACAACAATATGTATTTATTTATATATGTGTGTACAAATATTAATATATTTTGATTTTATTCTTGTCATAAACTATTATTTCTTTTAATTAGTATGTAAATGAAATATTACAAGTTATATTTTAATATTTTGAAGTTAATGTGGAATAAAAAATAAAAATAAGAACACATTGAGCCCCCACAAATACACCAAATTAAATTTTATTTATTTATATTCTCATTTCATTTGTGTCCTGAAATGTTCTCTCTTTCATTTTTTAAGAAAATAAATTATTAAATGCTATATTTCCATCATAGGTAATTAATATTTAATTTTAAAAAATTAAATGTATTCCATTTTATATTACAAAAAATGGTAACTATACATAGTTTTGTATTTAGGGGTCTGGGTGTGTGCTAATGTGAGCATATTCATGTATACACAAAATAATATCACCCAAACACACACACATGTGTGTGAAATTTAAATATCTATAGACATAGTTATATATATACATTTTTGTGTGTATGTGTACATATTTCACGACAATAAACTATATATTAGTTACTCATTCTTAGATTTTATACAGAACTCAATGTATTTTTTTGTACTAGACGAGAAAAATATATATTAAATTGGTTTAAAATATTTTTAAAAACAATAAGATGGGTCTTTAAACCACCAGTGATATAACAGATTAGAATTAGTTTATAACCCCAACTATTCGCTAATATTTTTAGGTGTTTATAAGCTTTTCAGTGTTATTTTAATTTTTTTAAAAAAAAATATCATATATTTAGAGCCGGATATTTAGATCTCACCACAATATATATAACAAATTTGTTTTTAGATAATAATAATAATTAACAAGGCATATAAACCCCTAGAAAATTATTATTTAAAGAGGTTTTTTTACCCTTGATATTTAAAAAAATAATAATAATTGAAGTATATAAATAAATTACACATGAGTACAAATATAAGTATCTATGTATCATTTATAAAGATTTCTAAAATACAAGAATTCATGTATGAACGTATGTGTTTTTTTTATCTATATGTGTGAATATATATATATATAAATGTACATATGAGTTATTACTGAAAATATATTACAAATATATTTAATAATAATATAATGAAAATGAATTATATAATGAAATATGTTATAAAAATGTATAAATACATTAAAAAATATATTTTAATATGTTATATGAATACATTTTTTATATTACTGAAAATTTTAGAAAATAAATTATAAAAAATAGATATTTAAATTTGTTTACAATATATGAATATATTAAAATATATATTATATAAATAGATTAAAAGTATATGTATAGATATATTAAATAAATATAAATATAACATAATATTATATTATATATAAATATATACAATTTATATATGTTTATAGAAAATGTAAAACAATTTCATTTGTTTATAAATAGTAATTAAATTAATCAATTACATGACTTTTTGGATCCCCTGATTTTATTATTTTGTTTTATCAATTAATTATTTATAATTTCCGAGGATATAAATCACCATTAATTACTTAAATTAGCAGCAGTTTATAACTTCTTTTAAATGGATTTAATTTTTTTAATTGTAATTTAATGATAGTAGTAACAATTAAATATATTTAACACATTATATAATATATAATAATTTATAAATATATATGTATTTAAATATATTATAGATATATATTAAATATATGTATTTGATTTTTTTCATGTTATATATATTTTTACATATGATAAATAAATATTTTTAATTGTCTAAACAAATTATATATACATATATATATATTTAATTTAAATGTACACACACCGATGTATTTTTATTTAATACATTATATAATAACATTTATAAATGTATTAATTAATGATACATTATATATATATATACATACTAATGACATACTATATAAATTAATATATATATATATATATATAATCTTTCGTATAAAGGTATATCATTAAATAAACGTATTTAAATTTCTTATTTTAGTATATTTTATAAATATTTTCTAACATAATATATTATATAAACATTATAGTAATAAAATATATCAATTATATAGATACTATATATAAAAATAATGGCATTTTAAAATATTATAAAAATAAAGTATATACATACATATATATGTAAATATTTATGAATACAAATAAAAGTATTTATTATAATTTATGTATGTGTGTAAACATATATGAAACTACATAAGCCCCCTATAATCTCTACAATTTAAAAACTATATTAAATAATTGTTTTATATATGTAAATGTATATAAATATACATTTTTATTTAACAATTATTCTTATATATATGTGCACATATATTAAATAAAAATTATATAACTGAATTTCAATGTTAAATTTTGTAATATATGTTATAAATGTTTATAAACAAGCGTTAAATAAGTTAGACACTTTACATAAAACATATGTAAATCATATTATAATACAGATATTATATAAAAACGTATTCATAAAAAATATTATATATATATATATATGTGTATTTAAATACATTTATATATATATATATATATATATATCAATGGTTATATTTAAATATATATATATATATATATATATATATGTTCACATAAAAATATACCTATATAAGATTTTGAATGAACATTAAAAATGAATATATATATATATATATATATATATATGAATAAATTATATATATATATATAAGTTTTATAAAATATTACAATAATAATAATCTATTTAATCTATATATATAAAATTAGAATTTTATAACTATTATAGTAACTAAAAATTTTGGTACATAGAGATATATATTTGGTCGAAGTTATTTTTATATTTGATTAAATAATCACGTTTGACTTCTATCATTGTCTGATGTTACTCACCAACATTAATTTTTTTAGCAATGCATGCATTAGAAATTGGAAATTTAATGTATTTACATATATGAATATACATAATGTATTTTTTATTATTAAATAGATGAAATACTGATTGAATAACGTAACTAATTTCAAAAAATGATATATAATATGGATCATAGATGATGAGAATTGTTGAAGAAATGAGTGTCAAATTTGGGTATAGTGATGAAAATGAACTTTAAAAATACAAATTTATGTTAAAAATAAGAAATAGGGAAATGAAAAAAATGTATAGAAAAAATTCCTCTTCCTTGTATATTATTCAAATATATATAATGTAAAATTCAAAAGGATTAGGAATACCAAAAAAGTTGTCCATCATGTGGGAAATTTATTGGGAATTGAAGACTCATTATTATTATCATTATTATGGAATCCATTAAATGATATTTCATAATACTCCCCATTATGTGTAACAATATCATGGAATCATATACAATATTAGCTTAAACCCCCTGTAGGGAAAATATGTGAGGCCAATGTAATTGAATTTAACGCCAAGCTAGTATATTGAAAACCTTATTATGAAAACCAAGTGGAAAATCATGATTAATTGAAAATGAGTTCAGCCTTCACATTTCAAATGCTTATATCATAAAATTTTATCTTTAAGAGAAAAATTAATTTTATAATTTATTTCTATTTGTTTATACATGGGGGAATACCATAAGTTATAATGAACAATATTATTAAAAAACATGACTCATAGGGAAGGCCGCCAATTACCATTAATTACATATACCCATAATAATATATAACATTTCTTTTTATATACATTATGATGCATGATTTCCTCATTAATATATTCATAAATAAAAACCCCATCAAAGTAAAACAATGATTATGGAAAATGAGTAAAACAATAGAATATCCCTATAGTGTTTTCTCACTAAAAACCTTTTCATGAAAACCCATTGGAAAAAACATGACTAAGTGAAGGTGAGTTCAATAGTGAAATATCCCTCATATCTACATAATGTATCCAAAGAATGTCTTTGATCAATTCCTAATGAAATTATAAATTTTTTAATTCATCAATAATAAAAATGTATAAATTAAGATTTCAACGAATGTGGGAAAAAATACCATGCATCATAATATGATTTATTGATATTTACATGGTATATATGAACAAGTATATGTATATTCTTCTAGGATAAATAAAATGTGCATTTATATTTAATCCTTATGGGACAAGAAAGTTATTCATCAACTCCTTAGGTATGAAATCAATCACTATTGGAAGTAATTAATTTAATTATTCATTAAGGGTATAATCATACCCAAATGAAATATTCCATCAATAGAATGGTTGATTCAAAATACATGCATAATATTTATAGTCTCACGGTAAAATAGTTCATTTCATTTAGATATCTCTAAAAGAGTTTAATTTTTTTTCAAAACATCATAACAATATGTTTTTCACACCATATATTTTATTTTCTTATATTAACTTTTTTTAAATTATGGTCCTTGGTTTCTCTCTTGAGTTTGAGGTGTTCTAGATTTAAATTTTTTATTTTTGGGATATTATTCTTCAATTGAATATTTTAGATGCACGGTTAAAGGGAAACCATGGGGCCTCTTGAGGTTGATATCCTATTCATTTCATATTGAACATGCATGGTTTGAGTTCCACAGGTTGTGCCCGGTTAGATCCAAACTGCAACCCTCCTAGGAGAAACTGTGTGGGTTCTTCGGTGTATTTGGTCGAGGAAAAACAACCTAGTTGTAGTTAGGGAAACCGTATGAAAGGCGTGAGAATGGTTCTAAAATTTTGGCTGAACTATGAAACATGTTTGGTGTATGTTTTACAAAACCGTTTCAGTGCTCAGTGTGTCCAGCGAAGGGGTGTATGGTTGGAACATAGATTGGGAAACCGTGCGGTCTAACTTTGCGCAGTTCCCAGGTGTTTCTAAAATGTGAAATTATATTTCTACCCTCATTGTATTTTAACACAAAAAACTATCATTCCATTTCTTATTGGTTTTGATGTCCCTAGTGGAGCTCCTCTCTCCATCTTAAAATCTCTCCTCCTCTTTCTGTGGTAGATATAAGGGATTTCTTCATGTTTTGGTAATGATTCATCAAAGCACTCTCCTAATTTATCCAAACCATTTCTCATTGAATATTCCTGTGATATCTTACTCTTCATTGGTCATATGGATCTATGGTTTGTGTTTCCTTGAGATTATATTAGAGATTTTGTGTTGTTAAATATTCTCATGGATGCTATTACTTCCTAGAACCCTCATGGAGACGTTTTAGGTTGGATTCATTGAAGTGTTGTGTGTTTGATGTTGGTTTCTGTTTGTAGTTATCTTTAATGTCATGAATCCTTGATTTATTTCTTTTCACACCTTCCTTGTATGATAATTAAATATGTTCTTTTAGAAAAAAATTGGAGAACATTACATGAGGTGATTTCCTTCCTGTTTTTAAATATACGACATTGTTCTAATAACAATACAAGAAAAATGACATTTTGATATGGGTCAATTACGACAGGCCCGACGTCCGTTGCAAATTCTATTAAATAAATTGGTATTTGCGATGGCCAAAAAACCCCATTGTAAATACTAATGGCGCACCTTCTTTCCAAAATGTGGCAATGGGTATTTGCGATGGGAACCATGTCTCATTGAAAATACCCATGGTCATGTAAAGATAATTATGACATGGTCATTCACTCGTCATTAATACTCTATTAGGAGGGGAGTATCTACGACGTGACTTGTCACAATTAGTTTTTTGACCTCATCCTCATGCATTTATAGCAGGAACTATTTTGGACGGGTCTTTTCCAACATAATACTAAGAGTCGTTGGGTTCCCATCCCAAATAGTCACATCACTACTATTATAACCTATATTCCCCCCCCCCCCAATTTTCCCCCATTCCTAAATTAACCTCTCAATTCATCAGTTTTCCCTCATTCTTCAGGTAGAAGTTTAATTGTTCACGGGGAACAAAATTTTAAAGTTTGTAGTGCACAAAAGCTTCTTTATGAGGTAGTTATGTATTGTTTTAATTTTATTTTAAATTTTTATAATATTTAGATTTTATAAATTAGTTGTAATTAGATATTATTAGAAATAAATATTTATAATTAAAATAAATTATTTATAAATAGAATTAATTAATAATATTTTGCAGCAGTTATTTTAAATTAATAATATTTTGTTTTAATTAGTAGTAATGTTTTTAATTAAAATGTAAATAGATTAACTTTGATGCAATTTGTTTTAATTAGTAAAAAATAGGTATAATTAATGGTTATTAATAATAATTAAAGGTAATGATTAAAAAAAGTGTTAATTAGTTTTAATTTGTGGTAATTAGTAAAAAACAGCGATAAATAGAAATAATAATTAAAAATTATTGTTAATTAAGAATATTATTCTAAATTAATAAATAAACTATTAATTATAAGGGGTAATTATGAGTATTATATAATAAATAGTGGTAATTTATAATAATTATTGTTAATTAGTGAAAAATAATTACTAAAAATTAGCAGTAATTATTGATAACAAACGGTAATTTTTAAAAAATCGAAACAATTATTCTTAATTAGTGGTAATTAGTTAAAAATATATATAAATTAGTATGATTTTTAAAAATTAGCAGTAATTAGTAAAAAATTAGATGTATTTAGTAAAATTAGCAATAATTAGTAATAATTAACATTAATTATTAAAAAAATAAGATATTAATAAAAATTAATAATAATAAGTGATATTTAGTAGTAATTAGTAATTATTAATAGAAATTAGTAATTATTAGTTGTAATTAGTAAAAATCAATGATAATTATTATTATTTAGTAGATATGTGTTAAAATTACAATTAAATAGTAAATATTACCATAAATTAATAAAAATTAATGATAATTAGTAAAATAATACTAGTAATTAGAAATAATTAGTGTTAATTAGTAATAATTAGTGTTAATTAGTTGTAATTAGTAATAATTAGTAATAATTAGACATAATTAGTGATAATTATTTATAATTAGTAACAATTAGAGGTAATTTGTGATAATTTGTAAAAAATAGTGGTACGTTGTGATAATAAGTAAAAAATAGTGGTAATTAGTGATAAATAGTGGTAATTTATTATGATTAGTTGCAATTCTTAGTAATTAGTAATAACTAGTGGTATCTAGAAATAATTCGTAATAAATAGAGGTAATTAGTAATAATTTGTAATAAGTATTAATAATTTGTAGTAAGTAGTAATAATTAATATTAATTAGTAATTATTTGGGTTAATTAGTAATAATTAGTAATAGTTAGTAACAATTTGTGTTAATTAGTAATAATAGGTAAATTTTTTTGATAAATAGTAAAAATTATTATTAAATAGTAAAAAATTGTAATAATTAATGATAATTAGAAATAATTTGTAATGATGGGAAAAAATTAGTAATAATTAGTAATAATGAGTAATAATTGTTAATAATTAGTAATAATTAGCGGTAATTTGTAAAAATTGTTAATAATTAGTTGTAATGTGTAGTAATCAGTGGTAATTATTTGTAAATTGTAGTAATTAGTGGTATTTAGTAACAATTATTAATAATTAGGAATAATTAGTGGTCATTAGTGGTAATTAGGAAAAAATAGTGTTAAATAGTGGCAATAAGTAAAAATTAGTTGTAAGAAATGATAATTAGTAAAAATTATTGGAAATTGGTGGTAATTAGTAAAAATTAATGATAATTATTAGTAATTAGTAATAATTAGTGGACATAAATAATAATTCATAATAATATGTAATAATAGGTTAAAATTAGAAATAATTAGTAAAAATTAGTGGCAATTAGTTGTAATTATTGGTAATTGGTTAAAATTAGTTTTAATTAGTGGTCATTAGTGGAAATTTGTAATATTAGTCATAAATAGCGTAATTCAATTTAATTAGTGGTAATTGCTGTTAATTAGTTATAATTAGTGGTAGTTTGTACTATATAGAAAAAAGTAGTGGTAATTATTATAAATTAGACGTAATTAGTGTTAATTTGTAACGATTAGTGGTAATTAGTGGTAATTGGAAGTAATTCGTAATAATTATTCAATATTAGTAATTATTAGGGAAAATTAGTAATAAATATTTATAATAAGTAGTGATGAGTGATAACTAGTAATAAAAACTAGTAATTAGTAATAATTTGTAATAAATAGGGACAAATATTATGAATTATTAAATATTAGTGTTAATTATTGGTTATTGGTACAAATTAGTTGTAATTGGTGGTTATTAGTGGTAATTAGTAATAATTAGTAATAATTAGCTACTTTTAGTGATTCTAACAATTAGAAGTAATTAGTGGTAATTAGTAAATGTTAATGTAAATTAGAGTTAATTAGTAAATATTAGTTGTAATTAGTTATAATTATTGATAATTAGTCGTAATTAGTGGTAATCAGTGGTGACTAGTAATAATTAGTCGTAATTAGTAATAATTAGTGGTGATAAGAAATTATTAGTAAAAATTGATAATAATTTATGGTGATAAGTAATAATTAGTAATAATTGGGGGTAAATATTTAAAATTAGTTGTTATTATTAATAATAAGTGGTAAATAGTAATTATTAGTGATAATTAGTAATCATAAGTTGTAATGAGTGGTAATTAGTAATAAATTTTCATAAATTTTAATAATTAGTAACAATTAGTGTTAACTTATGAAAATAAATGCTAATTAGTGGTCATTAGTAATAATTATTCATAATTATCAATAATTATCAATAATTTGTAATAATTAAAATTAATTGGTGTAATGAAAAAATGGGACATAGTTGGAAAAAAAATTGTTTAATCATTTGATGATTGTAAAATTAATGTTTTGTACCTTTTAGATATATTATGATATAATTAGTAAAAAATATAGATAATTTATTAAACATTAATGGTAAATAATTATTATTATTAAAAGTTTGTGAAAATGAGAAAAATTTATCAAAGATTATTGGAAATTATTATAAATTTGGTGAACTAAACATTAAATCACAATATTCAGATAATCATGATAATAATTATTAAAAATAAAAGGTAATTAGTATAAAAAAAGTTATAAATCAGAAACATTAATAATATTTACAAGTAAATCCTATTTTATAATTATTTTCCAATTTATTGATCATATTTTTCATATATAAAATAAATCCTATAATATTTATTTATTTTATATTTGTTAGAGGAATATGGAACAATGCATTCAATAAAATTCTTTATTACATGATCAGTATTGGATAAATAATCATATGAATCCAAATGGTTTTGCTATAAACCCTATATATATTGTGGGCATTGAATATTTTTTATCATTTTACTCATCAAAATAATAAATTTTTTAGAAGGGAAAATTAAATTTCTATGTATGAAAGGTGATCTACAGATAATTAAAATTTTTAAAAGTGTTAGGGTTTATCTATTGAGTTTTGGTTTTTTAAAAAATTATGTTTTTTGGTAACAACATGGTGAACGCAGTTTGGGAGAAGAAAAAAATTATTATACTACTTTAAAAGAGTTGAATGATTGGTGGAGCATAGAAAAAAATAAAATCACGTGAAAATAAATTTATCCACTGTGAATGTGGTTTTGTTGAAGTGAAATGAATTAAAATTTCACAAGTGGAAACACTAAATCCATTTTCTCCAAAAAGAAACACGAATATTGATATTAACACCCCATGGTTAGGGGTTGATGGAGGCGATGACGTTGTTGATGTAACTAGTGTATTTGAAATAGAAATAGACTCTAAAGACGAAAATCTCTTCAAAATTGATGATATTGAAGAGGTATATGAAGATATTGACACCATTATATATGATGACGATGATGATGAATATTGATATAATGAAATACATTTTATAATAACAAATAATATATATCCATATATAATACTTTTTTTCAATTATTTATTGATAACAATAATTTCATGATTCTGATGGCCGACAAATGATTATCACATATAATTAATGATTTTCATAATATTGTACTACCTAATCATGAGCCTGATTTTACATAATCTAACCCTCATATTGTAGATTTTTTTACAATGAATCTGAGGGGTTGTGGTCTTGCAATATTGATGATTCCTTACCCTATCCCTAAGCGACATCCATGCCTTTATTTTGATCCATGCATGATGAGGTATGTTTAGTTGTTTATTTTTGTTAGTTTTCATTAATTTTAATTAGCTTATTTATATACTGATTATTTGATTATTTGTTATTTTTTCACATCTTTTCATATATTTTAATTGGACTTGGAAGTAAAAGATTGTGCAATTATTTTTATTGATCATTGGTTATATGAGATCAGATTCTTATTTATGTTCATCACCACATCTTCGATCATTAGATGGTACGTAAATAAATAAAAATAAGTTAGATTTTTATTTAATAAATAAATTGATATAATTAAATATTTGTAGGGTTTATGGTATCACATCAATGATAGCATGCAAGAATCATTCTGGGAAAGAGAGAGGGCTATATGAGTGAGTGTTTCTATCATTTTTAGTACAACCTAAGAAGGATACCAATGTAGAGAGAGAGAGAGAGTAACAGGTTTTGATCAGTATTATTGCACCCACCAACATGACTACATCTCATCTCGGGTTTGGGATAGATTATGATCATATTGGATGAGTGATACTTTTTATATGAGAAAATTATTAGGTTGACGGAATGATGAGAGACATGAGGTGATACATCGAACTTGTATTCATACATTCAGTATTAAATAACATGATTTCGTAAGTAAATTTTTTAATAATTTATATAACATTAAATTTTTACTAATTTTGATAAACATAATGGAAGTCGATAAATCTGATATTAAAGAGTTAGAAATTTGTATAAGGATGTACATTGATCTGATCACTTGGGAAATAGGAGTCAATCATCAAGGTCATATTATGGACAGTAAAATTTATTTTTGTGTTTTAAATGTCATTTAAATTGTAAAGACCCGTAAAATTCAAGGAATTTTTTTTAATTTTATTTGGGATTTTACATGAACGTAGTTTCAGATGGCACTTGATTCCGAGGCCCGGTGTGGCCGGAATTTCTATCCGAAGTTTAGCTCGAGTACGTTCAGTGAACGAATGAGAAGGAATTTCTATCTTTTGAACCGGTGCATGGAATCGAATTCCGAGGGCACCGATGGAATCGTAGCACCGGTAATTTCATAGGAATGCCATTTCCAGAGTTTCGATTTCACGAGAGACGATGATAAAAATTTTGGAAGTTTAATTTATAAATTAACTACAATTTTTATTTTCTTTTAGTGGTTTCAGGCTTTGGGTGGAAGTTGGCTAACTACCCAACTTCCCAATAGAGGTTATGAGGGTGGTGGTGCCCACACAAACCCCACCCCTTCATATTCTTCAACCCCCCTCAACTCACCATTAACTCTTTATAACATAAACATTAATAAATTATGTTATTAATTAAGTGAGTTAAGTGTGGATATTTGAATTTCAAACTCTTGAAATTCAAAATTTAGGTTATGTTAATAAAATAAGAGGTGAGCTTATTTTATTTTGGGTTAATTTATTGTGGTGGAGTCTTGGGGTGAAAAAGGCTAAGGATTGAAGAACTTCTTCATCTTCGACGAAGAACGCGAAGAATACATCAGTCTCCGATGAAGAACGTCGAGTTCTCGGAAACCGATTATGCGACGCCGTGTACCACGACGCTGGCGACGTCTTCTTCCACGGCATCTTCTTCCGCAATAACCCTTTCCGTGACGTCTCAACCCACGACAAATCCTCGTTCGACGAACCTCTGTTCAAGCTCGCACGAGGTAGGGGTTTAAATTTATTTATTTATTTTGTTTATGAATCCTACCTTGTCGTTATTCGTGAAATAAGACCTTTTGCTATCGCCTAACGAGAGGGGGCCGGACCGCACAAACACGATCGGCCCTCCTCCTTTATTGATGATGTTTTTATTGCGGATTGGAATGAAATGGTGTGGTTTTGTCGCACCATGCGGGATCGTGCGGAAAGTAATGTGATGCGCCGTCGCGCCGCGCCGTGAAGTTGAACCAAGTCGCGGCGCCGTCGCGCCGCGTCGGAGAAAACCGAAGATACCGCGACCGGAACGGGGAAGTGGTGGAGGGGCGTGGCGCCATCGCGCCGTGATGGATGAACCAAAACTATGGCCGGTATCGGGCCGCGGAAGAGGAAGGTGACCGGCGGCCGGTTCTGGGCCGCCGGTATCGGAGAAGGGAGGGGACCGGCCGTTGCTGGTCCCGTGTTGGCAGAAACCGGCCGGCTGGGGCGGGCCGGCCAGACAGGAGGACAGCCGGGGGTTCAAACCCCCGACCGTCTAGCTACCAGCCCCCATTAAATGGGGCTGTGGTTACAAAATGCGGGGGGCATCGCCCCCCCCCCCCCCCCCCCCCCCGCAAGAGTCGAACGGCTCGGCCGTTCGGCCGAGCCAGCTGGCGCCGAGTGCCAGTGCGCCGGACCGCCAGGCCGGGTGCCGAGCTAGGTCGGGCCGTGCCCAGCCAGGCTGACCCGGACTCGGGTCGGGACGACCCGGTTCGGGCCGCCCCAGGGTGTCTCGGGCCGGGTCGGTCCGGGCCCGAAACCCCTGTTTTCGGACCCTTTTGTTTATTTTTCCCATATCTCGGGCTACGAACCTCTGATTGACGCGCCGTCATCGGAGATGAGATCCTTGGATCGAGTCGGTTGCTTCAATATATTGCGCTCAAGGTTTCGGAATACTTTGAGTTCAGTCGGATTGGTTCGTGCACGAAACCAACCGGGCCCTCGGAGCGGAAACACTCATATCTTAAGCTCCGGACGTCCGATTGACATGCCGTTGACTTTTTTGGATTCCTCTAAGTGAGACGGATCTTTTGGAATACTCTTCCCGAGATTTGGACACAGGTGGAGTACGGTCGGGTTGGTTTTTCCTTAAAAACCAACCGGGCCTCTGGGACGAAAAAGCCAATAACTATCAGACCGGGCGTCCGATTGACGCGCCGTATGCGATGTTGAGTTCCTTTTGACAATCCGGATCCTTTGGATACATCAACTATGGACTATGTGTCAGTTGATGTATCAGCCTCTCGTCTCATGGAGCGGACCCTCCCGAACGAGCTTGCTGTGTGCGGGAACCCTAGTGCTGGCTGCATTTGCGACTACTACAACTACGACGACTGTACAAAGATCCACAGTGGATTCGACGGCGACGAATACAACACTCCGCGATCCTACGTGGATCAGTGCTACCGATCCTGTGTGGGTCCGATCCTGTGTGGGTCAGCGCTCATCGGTTCTGTGTGAGCCAGCGCCTACCGATCCTGTGTGGGTCTGATCCTATGTGGTTCATTGCGGGAGTTAGTTACCTATCGATCCTTTTTGGGTTAGATCCTTTGTGGGTCATTTCAGGTGGTTAGTACCTATCGATCCTTTGTGGGTCCGACGACATAGATGAATCAGTGGATATATCTGATCATCTCTATCATCATACAAAGATGTATACCTGTGTGAGCTGAATCCTGTTTTGCTTTCCAATGTGAATTGTGTTGTGCTATCTTGTGTGGATTTACGTTTTTCTTTCCTGTGTGGACTGGGTTGTACTTGGGTTCGGATTTTGGAGCCGAATGAGAATTGATGACTTAGGTATATGTATGGGCATATACCTAAGCAGTGTCAGATGTTATTTCGTGATTGTATCATTACTTTGTGGATTATCCTTTGTGGATTCTGGGAGACCTTCGGGGGTCTCGGGATCCCTACTGAGTAGCTTATACTCACCCCTTCACGGGCTATGCCCGCACTACGTTGTGTTGGTTTCAGACGACAGACAACGCTGATTGTGGTTGAGGCTTGCGGAGCAGGATGGTACCTAGAGGTGGACCACTGGACAGGACGTACTCAGAGCGGTCGGCTGGACCCGAGGAGCATAGGAGGCTATCTGTACCCACCCTTCAGGTGGGATCTCCAGTGGATAGCTCGACGTTGCGGATTTACTTGTAGTTGTTGTTTTCCCTTTAGAGTTGTACTTTACTTTCAGTTTGGGTTTTTATACTGGCCCACTTACTTTCCGCACTTACTATTGTATCAGCTTTTACTTATTGTTACTTCTTCTTCTTGATTGCTCTGTGGTGTTTGTTTACTTTACAAAGGCAATGCCTTCCCTTTTTATCAGGAATTTACGCCTTGGTGCTAGTCACTAGCCCCTGGCCTATGGAAGGCAGGCTTGGGGTAGTCACGGCACGGGCCCTGAGGACGGGTTGTGACAAATTGGTATCAAAGGAGTTCGGTTCTACCGCAGAACTTTGGACTCTGATCTTTTTCTATGTGAAGCAATAGTGTTAAGCGTATTGAGTGTGGTTATCAGTCCAGGGAGTCCAGTGTTTTTGCGGCGGCTGACGTATCCGTACACCAGGACCCTGACATCTTATTTCCGACTTAATGCACGAAAACATTGATTGCATGTGTGATTCATGTTTTCTTTGTGATTACATTGTGTCAGCTCACCAGGTATACTGTTCTGACCGTGGCGCACCTGTTTCCTTTTCATGATGGCCCCACGATGACAGCCAGCTAGGGTTCCGAGAGTTGAGCGTGACGACAGCCCACCGAGCGACGAGGCCTCGGTACAGGGCCCTATGACAGCTGAGGCACCGGCGGTACCTTTACCCGATGAGCCACCGATGCTTCCAGCCCCAGCCGCTGACGATGCACGTTGCCTTACTGCACTACACGAGTTCCAGCACTAGCGACTGCCCAGGTTCCACGGGGAGAAGGACCCCTATGCAGCCGAGGACTGGATGGAGGCAGTGGTACGAGTATTTCGGTTAGTGAGGACACCAGCAGACCTCATGGTGATCCTCGCAGCTAGCCTACTGCACGCGGCAGCGGGCCGATGGTGGAGCTTGATGCTTTAGGTGAACGATGAGGAATCTCTCCTCTGGACGAACTTTGAGAGCCTCTTCTGCTCGTAGTTCGTTCCAGCCACCCTCCTTGTTGTGCGCATCCAGGAGCTTCTTCATCTGTGGCAGGGCAGCTTGATAGTCGCCCAGTACTCGGTGAGATTTACCGATCTCTCGCGCTACTCGACAGACATGGTACGAGACCCATTCATCCGAGCCTGGAACATTGAGCAGGGATTGAGTCACGAGATCAGGGCATCACTGATCTCTCTCAGCATTCCGACTCAGGCAGGAGTACTAGAGCGAGCGATTTTGATTGAGAGTTTTCTTGCTGAGCCTTCTTCAGCAGCGAGACCTACCGCGGGGCGGCACGTAGCAGAGTCTTCTGCAGCAGGCAGTCGATGGATGACTCATGGGTCCAGGCAGACTAGACCCTCAGGCAGACGACCTTAGGACACTAACTCAGCAGTGTGGGGCACACAGTGCGGAGCCAGTCTTTCGAGAGGCAGAAGTTCTACTCATGCGACGGGCAGGGCCACATGGCTTATGACTGCCCAACCCACCGTTCCGAGGAGCAGCAGACAGTTGAGGGATCACCCAAGCAGAGGCAGAGGGTCGACCGTGGCGGTCCGCAGGGAGGATGCGGATGAGGCAGAGGAGCTGTCCGAGCAACAGGTGGTGGGAAACGCTTTGAGGCTCTACCACCACCACCACCAGGAGATCCACCTCGGCCACAGGGAGCTGGCAGGAAGAGACGGGAACAGCTCCAGGTAGCGGAGGCCTATGACCACGGTGCGCCCTAGATGATTAGAGGTACTATCTGTGTCTATTCCACCCTTGCTATAGTTTTTATAGACACAGGGGCGAGTCATTCTTTCATAGCTGAGGCCCTTGTTCGGAGCTCGGAGATTCCGACAGAGCCATTGGCTCGATCCTTACGGCTAGAGACTCCTACGAGAGCAGACTCGATGATTATGCACAGGTGCCGGCAATGTGAGCTTACTCTAGGAGGCGAGTGCTTTGGATGGGATCTTCTTATAGCAGCGTCGAGGCCTTACGACGTCATCTTGGGCATGGATTGGTTGTCTACATTCCATGCCCAGATTGACTATATTAGGCGCAAGGTGCGATGTGTACGCACCAACGGGAGCCGGTTCACCTTCACCGGCGAGAAGGGAGACTTTGTAGCAAAGGATGGACTCTCGCAGAGGAGGGGACAACCCATCACTCATCAGTTGGCTAGCATCATCCTAGGAGTAGTTGACGTGCGGAGTCCAATTTTTCCTGCAGTAGTGGATCAGTATGTGGATGTCTTTCCCGACAACGTTCCAGGGATACCTCTTCATAGAGAGGTAGTCTTTTATATCGACCTGTACCCTGGGACAGACCCGATATCGACTCCAGCGTATCAAATGGCCCCTGCCGAGCATTGAGAGCTACTGGTACAGTTGGATGACTTGCGTGGCAAGGGATTCATGCGACCCAGTGTTTCACCCTAGGCTTCCCCGATATTGTTCGCCAAGAAGGCAGACAGGGAGCTTTCAACTTTGTGTCGACGATCGTCGCCTGAACCAGGTGATGGTGAGGAATAAGTCTCTACTACCGAGGATTGGTGACCTCTTCGATCATATGAAGGGAGCACGGTGGTTCTCATAGATAGAACTCAGGTCAGGCTATCACCAGCTCAGAGTTCGGGACGAGGACGTGCAGAAAACGGCCTTCAGGTGTCGGTATGGCCACTATGAGTTATTGGTTATTCCATTCGACATAACCAATTCTCTAGTAGTGTTCATGTCCCTCATGAACAGGATCTTTCAGCCATACCTCGATCTATTTTTCATGGTCTTCATCGACAACATTTTGATTTACTCGGAGACTGAGGAGGAGCACGCCTACCACTTACCGGTTTTACTAGACACACTCCGAGAGCACCAGATTTATGTTAAGCTCTCGAAGTGTCAGTCCTGGATATGGGAGGTCCACTTCTTGAGACCCGTCATCTCTGAGGCGGGAGTTGCGGTGGATCCTGCGAAGATCGAGGCAGTGCTAGCTTGGGAGCCACCCAGGAGTGTGACTGAGGTGCGGAGTTTCTTGGGACTAGCTGGATACTATCGGAGATTTGTGCCAGACCTCTCCAGAGTTGCGGCACCACTCTCATCTTTGACAAAGAAGGGTAAACCCTTTGTGTGGTCAGACAGATGTCAGCAGAGCTTCCAAGAGCTGAGACAGAGTTTGACCAGCGCACCTATCTTGAGGTTACCTGAGGAAGGATGTGGGTATGTAGTCTACTGCGATGCATCAGGGACCGGACTTGGATGTCTCCTGATGCAAGAGTGGACAATGATCACCTATGGATCACTTCAGTTGTGGCCGCATGAGCAGAACTATGCTACCCACAACCTGGAGTTAGCACTAGTGGTCTTCGCTCTGAAGACATGGCGACACTACCTAATGGTCGAGCGCTTTACCGTATTTTCTGACCATCAAGGTCTCAGATACATCTTATCTCCGAAGGACTTGAATCTGAGACAACGGTGATGGATCAAGTTCCTCTAGGACTATTACTTTGAGATTGTCTATACTCCTGGGAAGGGGAACATGGTAGTCGATGCTCTCAGCAGGAGGACGGGCATTCAGCTACTTGAGGAGGCGACAGGGCAGCTAGCCTCTTTGCAGATATCCTTTGTGGATAGAGATGGAGCAGCCTTCCACCACTCTCTAATAGTTACTCCTACATTACTACAGCGGGTCAGAGAGGCACAGCGTGGGGACGCTGACTGTGAGACGCGGCGTGCAAATATATCCTCAGGACCGGCACCTGATGGTTTCTCCTATGGAGCAGAGCATGACATCCTTTTCAAAGGACGTACCTTGGTAGTAGTTGCTTTACGAGAGGAGGTTCTGATAGAGTTTCACACTTCTCCTTTGGTGGTATATCCTATAGTGTCAAAGATGTACCAGGATCTCAGACGACAGCACTGGTGGCCGGGCATGAAGAAGGTTGTGGGAGACTTCGTTTCTCGATGCCTCACCTGCCAGCAGGTGAAGGCAGAGCACCAGGTACCCGCAGGCTTGGTACAACACTTAGAAGTCCTAGAGTGGAAGTGGGATGTGATATCTATGGACATCGTGACCGGACTTCCATGCACTTCCAGAGGTCACGACTCCATTTGGGTGATTATCGACCGACTCACTATGTCGGCTCAATTCTTACCCATCAGAGGGAAGGGATCAGTGGAGAGATTAGTACGTCTTTACGTTCAGGATATTGTGCAGCTTCATGGTGTGCCATCATCTATCGTCTCTGATCGAGATGCTCTCTTTACTTCCCAGCTTTGGAAGGGGTTGCAGGGGGCGTTCAGGACACAGCTACGTCTGAGCACAATCATTCACCCTCATAAGGATGGTCATACGGAAAGGAATATTCAGGCACTCGAGGACATGCTCTGTGCATGTGTCCTCAACTTTGGCCGCAGCTGGGAGGACCACCTACCCTTGGTGGAGTTTTCATACAACAACAGCTACCACTCCACCATCGGGATGGCACCATACGAGGCGTTGTATGACCGACCTTGCAGATCTCCTCTGTGCTAGACAGACCCTGGGGAGTCAGCACTTGTGGGACCAGAGATGGTCCAGGCCACGACAGAGAAGGTCCAGGTCATCCAGGAGAGGATGAGGACAGCTCAGATCCGGCAGAAGTCTTATGCTGACAGGAGGCGGAGGCCACTAGAGTTCGAGGATGGCGACCACTTCTTCTTGTGTGTCTCACCTTGACGTGGATTACAGAGATTTGGCCGAGGTGGCAAGTTATCTTAATGCTTCATCGGACCATTCCAGGTTCTCAGTAGGATTGGCGAGGTGGCTTATCGCCTGGCTCTACCACCTCAGTTGCACCGGGTGCATGACGTCTTCCACGTATCTCAGTTGAGGAGATATGTTCACGACCCGACACATATCATTGACCATGGGGAGCTTAACGTTGATGATGGGGCGACTTTTGCGGAGGTTCCAGTGGAGATCAAGGATCGACAGGAGTGGGTCCTACGTGTATGGTTGATTCATCTAGTGCACATCAGATGGCAGCACGTGAACCTCCAGGAGAGCACTTGGGAGCGGGAGGCTCAGATGCGTGCTCAGTACCCACATTTGTTTCCCTAGCTAATGATGTATCTTTACGGGGACATAAAGCCCTGAAGTGGGAGTAATGTAAAGTCCCGTAAAATTCAATGAAATTTTTTTATTAATTTTCTTTGATGATTTACATGAACGCAGTTTCAGATGGCACTTGATTCCGAGGCCCGGTGTGCCCGGAATTTCTATCCGAAGTTTAGCTCAGGTACGTTCAGTGAACGAACGAGCGGGAATTTCTATCATTTGAACCAGTGCCCGGAATCGAATTCTGAGGGCACCAATGGAACTATAGCGCCGATAATTTCTTAGGAACACTATTTCAGGTGTTGTTTTTTCATGAGATAAGATGATAAAAATTGTGGAAGTTTAATTTATAAATTAACTACAATTTTTATTTTCATTTAGTGGTTTAAGGCTTTGGGTGGAAGTTGGGTAACTACCCAACTTCCCAAGAGAGGTTATGAGGGTGGTGGGTCCCACACAAACCCCACCCCTTCCTATTCTTAAACCCCCCTCAACTCACCATTAACTCTTGATAACTTAAACATTAATAACTTATGTTATTAATTAAGTGAGTTAAGTGTGGATATTTGAATTTCAAACTCTTGAAATTCAAAAGTTATGTTATGTTAATAAAATAAGAGGTGAGATTATTTTATTTTGGGTTAGTTTCTTGTGGTGGAGTCTAGGGGAGAAAAAGGCTAAGGATTGAAGAACGTGAAGAACACATTGGTCTCCGATGAAGAACGCCGAGTTCTCGGAAACCGATTACGCGACGCCGTGTACCGTGACGCCGACGACGTCTTCTTCTGCTACATCTTCTTCCACAATATCTCCTTCCGCGATGTGTCAACCTGCGACAAATCCTCGTTCGACGAACCTCCATTCAAGCTCGCAGGAGGTAGGGGTTTAAATTTATTTGTTTATTTTGTTCGTGAATCCTAACTTGTCGTTCTTCGTAAAATATGACCTTTACCTATCGACTAACGAGAGGGGGCCGGACCGCACAATCATGGATGATCATCATCCTTTATTGATGATGTTTTTATTGCGGATTGGAACAAAATGGTGTGGTGTCATCGCAACACGTGGGATCGTGCGGAAAGTAATGTGCGGAGCTGTAGCGCCGTGCCGTGAAGTTGAACCAAGTCACAGCATTGTCGCGCCGCGTTGGAGAAAACCGAAGATAGTGTGGCCGGATCGGGGCCGCGGCGGAGGGGCGTGGCGCCATCGCGCCATTCCAGACGAACCAAATCCGCGGCCGGTTCCGGGCCGCGGCGGAGCAAGGTGACACGCGGCAGGTTCTCGGCCGCTAGTATCGGAGCAGGGAGGGGACCGGCCGTCGCCGTTCCCATGGTGGAAGAAATTGGCCGGCCGGACAGGAGGAAAGCCGGGGATTCAAACCCCCGGCCGGCCAGCTAGCGGCCCCCATTACCCCCCCCCCCCCCCCCGCAAGAGCCGGACGGCTCGGCCGTTCGGCCGAGCCTGCTGGCGCCGAGCGCCAGTGCGTAGGACTGCCAGGACGGGCGCCGAACCGGGCCGGGCCGTGCCCCGCCGGGCCGACCCAGTTCGGGCCGCCCTAGGGGGTCTCGGGGCGGGTCGGTCCGGGCCCGAAACCCCCGTTTTCGTACCCTTTTGGTTCTTTTGCCCATATCTTGGGCTACAGACCTCCGATCGACGCACCGTCAGTGGTGATGCGATCCTTGGATCGAGATAGTCGTTTCGGTATATCGTGCTCAAGGTTTCAGAATACTTTGAGTTCGGATGGGTTGGTTTGTGCCCGAAACCAATCAGGCCCTCGGAGCAGAAACACTCATATCTTAAGCTCTGGACGTCTGATTGACGTGCCGTCGACTTTGTTGGATTCCTCTAAGTGAGACGGATCTTTTGGCATACTCTTCCCGAGGTTTGGACACAGGTGGAGTATGTTCGGGTTGGTTTTGCCTTAAAAACCAACCGGGCCCCTGGGACGAAAAAGCCAATAAATCTCAGACCGGGCGTCTGATTGACGCGCCGTCTGCAACGTTGAGTTCCTGTTGACGACACCGAACTTTTGGATACATCAACTCTAGACTATGTGTCAGTTGATGTATCAGCCTCACAGCTCATTGAGCGGACCCTCCTGAACGAGCTTGCTGTGTGCGGGAACCCTAGTGCTGGCTGCGTTTGTGAGTAATACTACTACGACGATTGTATAGAGATCCTCAGTGGATTTGTCGGCGATGACTACAACACTCAGCGATCCTACGTGGATCAGTGCTACCGATCCTGTATGGGTTCGATCCTGTGTGGATCAGCACTCAGCGGTTCTGTGTGAGCCAGCGCCTACAGATCCTGTGTGGGTCCGATCCTCTGTGGGACATTGTGGGGGTTAGTTATCTATCGATCCTTTGTGGGTCAGATCATTTGTGGGTCATTGCGGGGGTTAGTACCTATCGATCCTTTCTGGGTCCCACGACATAGAATAATCAGTGGATATATCTGACCATCTCTATCGTCATACGAATATTTATACCTGTGTGAGTTGAATCTGGTTTTACTTTCCTATATGGGTTGTGTTGTGCTATCCTGTGTGGATTTACGTTTTGCATTCCTATGTGGACTGGGTTGTACTTGGGTTCGGATGTTGGAGCCGAACAAGAATTGATGACTTAGGTATATGTATGGACATATATCTAAGAAGTGTCAGATGTTATTTCGTGATTGTATCATTCCTTTGTGGATTATCCTTTGTGGATTCTGGGAGACCTTCGGGGGTCTCTGGGTCCATACTGAGTAGCTTATACTCAACCCTACACGAGCTATGCTCGCACTACGTTGTGTTGGTTGCAAACGACGGACAGCGCTGATCGTGGTTGAGGCATGCGGAGTAGGACGGTACCTAGAGGTGGACCACTGGACGAGACGTACTCGGAGCAGTTAGCTGGACCCGAGGAGCAGAGGAGGCTATCTGTACCCCCCCTTCAGGTGGGATCTCCAGTGGACAGCTCGACATTGCGGATTTACTTTCAGTTGTGGTTTTCTCTTTCGAGTTGTACTTTACTTTCAGTTTGGGTTTGTATACTGACCCACTTACTTTCTGCACTTACTATTGTATCAGCTTTTACTTATTGTTACTTCTTCTGCTTGCTTGCTCTGTGGTGTTTTTTTACTTTACAAAGGCAATGCCTTCCTTTTTTATCGGGAATTTACGCCTTGGTGCTAGTCACCAGCCCCTGGCCTATGGAAGGCGGGCTTGGGGTAGTCACAGCACGGGCCCCGAGGATAGGTCGTGACATAAATAATATTTCAAATATTATCATTTTAAATTAAATCTGAAAGATTCATATGAGGATGGCATGCCTCAGACACAGGATGAGAGTCATGCTAAGAAAGAGGATCAGACATCTAGTGCACATGGATTTGATGATGATGCATGGATGTAGGTGAGTCAGTATGCCATAGAGAAAGGAGAAGTTGTTGTTATCAACTCTCTATTGATGATTGAGAGTTATTATGGTACAACTATGAGTTCATCCTAATTCTCAAGAGGAGCTCATAAAGAGTCATAATCATCTAATTCACAATATGAGGAGAAGATACAATCTCATGATGATATTTTTGAGACCATGTGTATGGAGTAGGAAGAGCTCCATCAACCATAGCAGCAACTGCAAGAGGAGATGTGTTAATGGGATCATCATCAACACGATCAGATGATGGAGTACATGTGACATATGGCTCATTTTTTAGGAATGTATCACCCTCCGCTATCTTCTATATCTTATCTAGCTCATCCAGATGGCCCTCACCATAAGTGATTTATAAACCATTTCGAATAAATATTCGAATGTAAAATTTTTTATAATTTTTTAATCAATATATTTACAGTTCTATACAGTGCATTTTTATATTGTTGTATATATTTTTTATCTTTTTATTTATTATTATTTATTATTATTTATTATTATTTTTATATTTATTATTTTATTATTCAATTATTATTTTTTGTTATTATTATTATTATTTTATATAATTTCGAAAATTGTGTTTTTTATTATTTCATTATTTCAAAATATGTCTATTTTACAATTTTTTATTATTTTAAATACATATATATATATATATTGAGTTTATTAATTTTATTAGTTTTTTTATTTTGTTGTATGATTTTTATTTAATTATTATTATATTATCTAACTAAATGTTATTCATATTAATTGTTTAATTTTTATTTAATTTTTTTATGTTTTTTTGACTTGGTAGTTAATTCGGTCACAAATATGTATTTGTGACTGGCCCATAGCAAAGGTGTTTTGTAAAACGTATATTAACTACTTTTGACGGTATGGTTTCCTATCAGAAATTGTTTTTTTGTGGTAGATCGTCGAATTTTTTGTGTGTTTCCATTTACAACAACGGGTCATTTGTGACCAGACCCTATCAAAAATCACCCATCATAAATACTTCTATTTCTAGTGGAACATGTTTCTCACAAAAAGTGTTTGATAAAATTATTTTATAGCATTAGTATGTGATTTTTGATTTCTATGGAAATATTTCTGCTTGTTAATTGAATTTGGATTCTAACTTACTGGTTTAGGAATCATCAATGGATTTACAAGTGATATTGGATTTGTAATAGATGTGTTAGAAATATAGTTTTTAAAATGGTGTTTGTTTAGTTCTTTAAGAAATGGTTTCACATGTGTGATATATATATATATGTGTGTATGGTTGGATTCTTGTTTGGTTTGATTGGATGGACCCTATTTAGTCTTGACATGGGAACCAGTCAAAATTAGTGAATTCTTGGTGAATGTTTTTTGTATAGGCTTAGGATTCCTCTATGGATGGTGGACCATATTATGGACCATGTTCGTCTTTGGGGTATTATTCCTTGGTTAATCCAATCAGTGAAATAACCGTGCATATGGGATAATTTATTTCATTAGATGAGGCATGCCTATGGGATGAGTCATCTGTATGTTATGTTCTTGATGACTCACTAAACACTTAGGTTCTCCCAGATCATTGGTGCTAATTTATCTATGGAGGACTATTGAGATACATTTTTTGGTTGGTTACGTATAGGTTCAATATTACATTATCCTTGATACGAAACAACTTTTATCTCTTGTTGGGTGTAATTATTTATGGAAATTGATTTATTGGATTTCAAATGTTTTGGATTAATAATTCAAAACATTTTTATATTTTCCTTCTCTAATTTTATGTAAAAATTTCATCATCCTACCCAAAAATTATATATTATCCATAATGGAAATGAAAATAGTATTTAATTGAAAAGGGAATTGGACCATTATTTTTTTAATAATAAAATTTAGGGAGAAAAATGTTTTATAGGTTGTATTTAAAAACTAAAATTGATTATTCCTTTTAAAAATGGAATTCATTTGTAATATTACTTTTTTTTGAAACACATACTATGTTTTAATAGTCACACCTTTCATTTCTTATTGTTTTATATTCTGGTGTATATTCAAAATAACTCTCAATAAATATTTGATATGTTGGGTTTTCAGATTGTAGAGTGACCCCAAGGGTTACATGGAGACTAAGTGGTCATTTGGTTCAGTTTTGGTTGTGATGTTTGGCTTGTTGTTTTTTCTGTTTAGGTAAATATGTTGTTAATTTTTATTATTTTTTTATTGGGATGCACTTATATTTTAAATTATTTTATTTTTTTTAAACTGGGATTTTTTTTTATATGTGTATCTCATTTATTCACTTAGAACATTTCTCGAGCCCAAGAGGATCTGTAATGCATTTTGGGCCTCTTTGTGGGATGAAATTGGTGACCGGTTTAGGGTTGACATAGTTTGGTTCATGAAAAAAATGGTATCATTTCATAGGTTCTTTAAGGGACCCATCTTTCAATTATCCCTATTGTATTTGGGATATCATGTTAGATTTAGTAGAATTACTGGGATATAGGGTGTATATTTGAGGTAGTTTAAATAAAACACTTTCTGGACTTAAACATGGGTTATTGTTGCATATCATGCTTTTTTTCCTTTTTTGGTTCTTGAGGGATGATTTGTGTTTTGTAAAAGAAACAAGAGTTGGTTTGATGGTCCCAATGAGAATACATGGCCTATAAATCCATGTAGAGCCATGGAAATTTTGCTTACAAACTATCGATGTTGATGGTGTAATTATAATATGGCCACCGTCTATATGCCCATATCCTCAATAGAATATAGTTTCCACTCCACAATTCTTTTGTTTGAGTCTTAAAATTTTTTAGTTTATTTTGAAAATATTTCTTTTTTATTTTGTAAAACATTTTTTTTTCAAGACGAGATGTTTTGATTATTGGGAGATAAAAAATGAGTTTTCATATTTATTTTATATGATTTTTCTAAAATTGATTTTTATTATGGTGTATTAAGGTTAAAATGAGAATTTGGAATGTTATGATTGGACCTTTATAATGAAAACTATGAGTTTATTTTAATTGGTTGATTTAGAAACTGTGATTTATTTTTATTAAGTAAATGGTTTTGTGAATGTTTTTTTGAATGATTTTGATAGATTTTGTGAAATTTGAAACGGGGTGGTGGGTAGAATGAGAAATGGGAAATTGGGTCAAATGCTATGTTTCAAAAGTATAAGAACATTTCTTGGTCCATTGGTATTCTTTCGATTGCTCACATGCATGGATTTGTGTGAGGAAGTTTATGGGTGATGATATGGGGCGATAAGTGCCCATATTGGAAGATGAATGTTTGTGTACGAGTCTCTATGGAATATTATTGGTAAGTGTGAAACTACCAATATCCATTTTAATTCAAAAATTCTTATTAAAATTAAAATCCTGATGTTTTGAGAATATATGGTTCATTAACATATTTTAGTGCATTTTTGGACTGTTTTTTAATTGGTGAATTGAGTTGAGATCTTTTTGGATATTTTTCTTGTTGTTTTGTGTGCGCCCTCACCAAATCCTTAACAGATATTTAAGGATTATCTACAGGTGTCTTACCATAAGTGGACTCTCCGGTTGATCAAAAAAATAATTTATCCATGAGTTTTATATGGTGAACCCACCTATTTATTATGGTCAAGTATTTCTATTAGAAGAGAAATATTGGGTATAGAAAATAGAATAGACAATCAGTTTCCTTGAGTTCCATGAGTCACTAAAGGTGATGTTCCCTCCATCATGCTTGACAGCCAAGGTTCAAAGTGGCTGAACGAAGACATTAGAAACATGCTTCAAGATGAAATTATTACGGAATTTTTCAAGGATTCATTCATCCAGTAGTTTTTATTTGAGGCTGTGAAGGCGAGGAATGTGATGGATAATTTTTGCCTTCATCAAGATTTGGGTCAGTATTGGAGTCTTGTAATCATTTCTAGGATATGGATACATATATGATTGAGTGTCCCTTGTTGAATTCAGTGATGGATCAACATTTTTAGAATATAATCCATCCTGATCTGCAATTGAATGTGTCAGAATTCATCCCGACCTCTTCTATTGACATGGTGAGGCAAGATGTTCGGGGTTGAAGTGAGATTTCTGAAGGTATCCTATATTCATTCCTTTCCTTCGGAGATGAGAATTGAATTATAGTATTTATATCATAAACTAAAGTAATGATGGTGTTGTTGGTCATGGAATTATGAGAACTTTAAATCCGTCATCAGTGTCATACGGGGATAAGACACTGGTTTGTAAAGCATTCGGTTGGCATACCCATAAGAATCAATATGGTCCAATTTATCCAAAGAACATTCGTACCTATGGATTCATATGAAACATACAACAGATTTTTGGGGAGTTTACAGAAAGTGATAAGGTTCCACATCCACCCATTCTTGAAGACACCCCATCATGTTTTTTGGAGTAGTCTGGTGGTCTGATTTCATTTTGAATCCCTTTCTATTTGAGGGATATTTACATTTTTTGGATGTTTTTTGTGTTTTCCTTTACTTATAGAGGTGAATTATGTTATAATATTATGAAATCATTAGTTTAATCATTTTTTTCCTATTTTATTTTTTTTCCATCTTGAATGGAGGTGGGTTTTGTGGTGTTTTATTTTATTGTAAACTCTTGTATGTGATGAAAGATGTTGCGGTGTGTGCATCTTCTAAATTCACATTTTAGTGGGAGTTACTTATTGAGGTGAAGCAAGTAGCCTGGTGATTCATTTCCACTTGATTCTTTAGGGGGTTCTCTGTGATCATTCCTGTTCATTGTATCTGATTTGGTCGATGATGTTGTATGGTAATCTGTGTAGAATTCTAAAATTGTGGGGATTATATTTTTTCCTCCCACAATGGAAATATGATTTTTTCCCTGGTGATAGATTGGAAATAAGAGATCCACTTCAAAGTTATTATATTTGGGTTATTTTCCATTTTGGTGGACATTGGGCATTTTGTTGTGCACCTAATGGGTAATCATGGTATGTTTGAGTGGTTTTTAGTTTGAGTTTTTCATTGATTTTTGAAAAGTTATTAGGGTTCATTACATATTTTTGAATAAGAGGAAGGTGTTACTTATTATTTATGGTTTAGATATTCTTATCATGTGGAATCAGATCATGTGAGTGTGTGAACCTTTTAATTTGATAAATCTGTTAGAGATGTTTTATATTAATGGGGGTAGAAAGCGTTATGGTTGGGAGAATCGTTACACATGTTTTTTTATTTTCTTCTACTAATTTGGATAATTGTTTTTTCCTTGTTTTATCTCTTGTGTTCCAGAAGTTCCATATTTATATTTTTAGTTTTCGATTGATTTTCATCTCTTTCACAGTTTTTCTACACCGTTAATGGGAATCAATTTGACATCTTGGTACTGACCCTCTATTCAGTTTAGTTTGAACATGCATGGTTAATGATTCATAAGTTTCACCTAGTATGATGATAATAATGGGGATCCTATATGAAACTATATGTTTTATTGGTTTTTTTGAGATTAATAGAACAAGGCCTAATAATAGTTTGGAAATCCGTGCTGAAGGTGTGCACAGAGTTCATTAATTTGGAAAAAACCAAATTGTGTGGTTAGTGCACCGTTTACCAAACCATGCGGTCAAAATTTGTGGGTTCCCAATGTGTCTAGTAAATGGGTGCACAATTGGCACATTGTTTGGAAACCCATTCAATATAACTATATTCAATTTTCATGAGTTTTGAAAATGTGAAATTATATTTTTTAATCGTTTGGGATTTTAAAATCTTAACGCCCCATTACCTCCCCTCATGGTTTGTGCAGCCATAGAGAAGCTCCTCCCTCATTTTCCAAATCTTCCATACTCTTCCTATGGTGTATTTTAGGTATTTCTTCATGTTTGGGGAGTGAATATTCAATGTACAATTCTATTTTCTTCTTCCTCTTCCCCCTTCCAATTTATCTAGAGTTATAATTTTTCATTGGTCTTATATATCTATCTTTCATGTTTACATGAGTTTAAATTATGGATTTCTTTGTTTTTATGTTTTCTAATTTATACCTTTTTTCTTGGAACCCTCGTGGAGTTGTTTCAGGTTACCATATTTAAAGCACTATTATTTTTGTGTAGTTTTTTCACTTCACTTGTCCTCTAAATTCAATAATAGTTGATTTAATGCTTTTCAAACATTCCTTTTATGTTAATTAGAGATGTAATATTTTTGGTAATAAAATTAATATTAAATTAGTTGATTTATTTCTTATTTCTAAGTATATGACATTGTTCAATTAAGTGTTTCACAACTTGTGTTTTATAAAATTATTAGTTGTCTTTTTTATGTGATTTGTGATATATGATTCATGGTTTTATATATTTATATAAATTTTTATTCAATAATCATAATTTGGGTTTATTTAATATATTTATAAGTGGGTTTTTATTTTTAAATTATGTGATTGACTTTTTTTGTAAAAACATTATTTTTTTTGTTTCCATTAAAAATTGTTTGACATGTGAAGGTTATATAAGGCCCATTTGGAACTTGTAAAAAATTTGATCTCCTGAAAACTATCATTGGATGATACTATTTCTGTGGTTATATAGAATGGAATGGGAAGTCCTTGGTGTGGAGTCCTTTTTTATCTCATTGTTGAAAGGTAAGAGGTTGTTCCTTGGGCCATTCTATGTTATGTTTATGTGTTATGATTGTGTGTGATGCTTCATTGTGTGATGTATACATATGCATTTGGATTCTTATTTGGTTTCATTGGGTTAGACCTCTATAGTATTTACAAGGGATCCTATAATATCTAGAAAATTATTGGTGAATCGTTGATGGATGTTTTTACGATTCCACTTTGGATAGTGGGCCTTAGAATGGACCTTTCAATTATTTTGGATAATGAACCTTGGTAAGGCCAGGTAGGGTAAGAAGTGAGTGGGTGGGGGAATTGATGTCATTAGATGAGAAATTTCTATGGAATGAGTCATATTTATTGTATGTTATAGATTATTAACTAATATTTTAGTTTCTCATATGTTCTATATAACATATTATCCATAGAGGATGATTGAAATAGTTTTTTGGTCGACTATGTATATGTTCTATATTCCATTTACCGTATACTCTGACAGTTTCATCTCCTCTGTTATTTTATGTACTTGCTTATTGAATTTGATTTTTTTGTTTTCAAATTTTTATTAAATATGATTATAAAATTTACACTTTATTTCTCCCATTTTATGTAAAAAATCAGCTTTCTCCCTTAACTTGCTAATGTTTACCTTTGAGAAATGAATCTATTTTTGAATGAAAAAGGGTAATGGAATATGATTTTTATAAAAATATATAATATTTGAAAAATAAGTTTTTTATCTTGTAATTAAAAAATTGAAATGATTATTATTTTGGTTAAGGGAAATGCATTAGGAATAGTTTTTCTTGGGCACACCTAATGAATTTTAATACTCATGTATACAATTTCATCATGGTTTTAGCTTCTGGTGTTGGTTCAATATTGGTCTCAAACATCATGGTGATGTTGGGCATTGACGTTAGAGAGTAACCCATAATGATACATAGAGATTTAGTGGTTATTAAGTGTAGTCTAGTTCTTGATGTTTGGCTTGTTGTTTTACCTAGGTATGTAAAGACGTTGTTTAGTTTTTCTATTTATTTATTTATTAGAATTATTTGATAAGTTCATATATTTAAATTTATTTATTTTGGAAAAAATCATTCATTTTTGTTCTCTTTGATACCCTTGTAACTCATCACCATACCGAGAGGATCAAGAATGCCTCTCGGGCCATGTCCTGGGCATGCTCAGGTGGTTGGTTCAGGGATGACATGGGTCGGTTCCAGATAGTGTGGAATAAAATTATTGATGAAAATGATGGAAAAATAAATTTAATTTTCATTTTTTTCAAATATATCTTTATATTGATACATGAAATATGACTCAATTAATTTGAACTGTTTATAGATTCATAATTATCACATAGATCACCAATGAAAACATCATTTGTATACAATCCAAATAACCAACTTTATAATAAAGAATATTTTTTAAAATAATGTCATCAATATTAAATATCTGTTTTTCTTTGGAAAATAAATCCAAAACATTATATATTGAACCTTTCATAAGTTATTTTAATAATTTTAATAATTATTATAATGTAGACATATATCAAAATCAATTATAATAAGTGAGTTTTGAAAGCAGTTAAAAAATTAAATACATTATCCAAAACATTAAATGAGGTCACATAATTTCTTTTGTACCCTTGTAACATTAGGGAAAAATTATAAAAAAAATAATGTTAATGATATATTGATTTTTCCCTTTAAAGGAAAATATATTTCTTAAATTATACTCCAGATGAAACATAATTATATATAATAATTTCAACAACAATTCGGGTTTGTATAACATGGCTACTGTTTTTTTAGTTATTTACATAAATATAAGTTTTTTGGGAATCTTATCAGTGGATATGCAGAAAAAAAATTTATATTATGTAAGGATAAATTTTTTATGTCATTAATTATGAATATAATGAAATTTATACTCACCAGAAGACAATAACACACAATACCATTCAACATATTCAACCTTGAAATCAAATTTTAACAAGTCAGATCATAAGTGGGGAAACCCTTATATATGTCTCAATTTGTTCTTCATAAATATATGTGATATTATTTTCCAAAATAGATGATAATGATACAAATAATTTATCTCAATAATAAAAACATTAATAATTTGTAGCTCATGGTATATTTTCATATGAGGCATATTTATAATAGCATAATGCTAATGAGTTCGTTGATAATTTTGTAGACATAAATCAATAAAATATATTAATTTTTCTCCCATAATGGGTGCCTAATATAATATAAAAATATTGATACTCCAGATACTTGAATAAACAATGTTTAAAGTAATTCGTCCTAGATTACATAAATCATCATTTCATATATATTTAATTTTCATGGATCAATAAAATTAGTTTTTACCATTACTAATTTGATTGTATAGATAAATTGTTTATAATTAATTTTTGAGATTTCTTATTATATATTTAGGTACCTTTTATCCAATTTCTTCATTTGTTATTTTTTCTCATGAATACCATTGATATATATCATAAAAACATCATATATAACAAGTCATTAATAATTTTAACCACCAAATAAGAATATATTCACTAGTATTGAGATGTTATATAATTTTATCTACCGATAATATACATACATGAGCAGACACTAACTCATATATGGTATCTATTGAAACATTTAATGAATAAAATATTTATAAAAATTTTGTTTCAATTATAGTGTATATATGATTTTTAGAATCTTCTCTTTTTGGTACGTTTACTTTAATTATAATTTGAAATTATTGTTGTTGATTAATTAATAATATGATCAAAATGGTTTAAGAGTATCACCATGTAGATTATTGTGTATTTTTGAATTTAGAGACCACATATTATTTAAAAATACTTCATCCTCAGTTGTGGGACCCAATGACTTTTAAAGATGGTGAATGTGGTAGTGAGAAAGAATGTGGAATAATCATTTTTATTTAACATAAACACCACATCACTATAAAAAATATAATTAATATAATTAAAACATTCACTTTTCCAAATTAAATAAAATGTATTTAATTAAATTTAATCATCTTTGAAATATTCATTATAATATATTTAGTATAGGGACCACAAATCCTATCAAATATTTTTAGGAATAATTTAATTCCCTTCAATTAATAAAATCATATAATCAAATATAAATTGAGGAATGAATTTATCCATTGGATTTCATGATCCATGAATTGTAATTTATTAATTTTTAAAATTGTACCTTTTAAAAAATTACCAAATTTATTGATAATAGTGATAATTTTTTAACCACATATAGTTGTAAATAATTAAAATAAAATTTAATGGATTATCAAAACTCTCCATTTCAATTATTCAATATCAATATCCAATTTAGGGGATAAATGAGGGACATGGGATGATATTTATAATTTATAATCACAGGATAAAATAATATTTTTCCCATGATATCACTACTGTTCAAGAAATAAATTCCATGGTTCATTGATTGATTAGTAAATTTATTATAAACATATAATGAGTATGTGATTTTTACCACTAATTAGAAAAAAAACATACTCATGCAATGAAAAGTACCTGGTATTCAACAATGATTAAAAAAATGTCTCTACATATGAAAAGTACATGATGTTCATTGTTTGAAAACATTTGGTGATCAATTTTTTTCATTTGTGAATGATTATTATATATACATCGATCAATTTGGTTGTTAACAAAATTCATTATATTTATGTAATTGAGTGATTTATTATAATCGTAAGTCATTACAGATCTTCATTAGCACATTTTATATTTAACAACCAATTATTAATAATATAATTAATATATATTCTAATTTTATCAAGAGGAACAAAATATGAAATTGAAAATAAAAAACATGTATTGATAAACCACCTTGAATGATTGAAGTTAATGTGCACGTGTAGATGAATTTCAAAAGAAGGATGTCTAGAAAAAGGCTTATTAATAATATAATTAATATATATTCTAATTTTATCAAGAGGAACAAAATATGAAATTGAAAATAAAAAACATGTATTGATAAACCACCTTGAATGATTGAAGTTAATGTGCACGTGTAGATGAATTTCAAAAGAAGGATGTCTAGAAAAAGGTGAGAGATTCATTTTTCATCTAATAAGTATCTTGTATTGAAGATAACATCATCATATTGTGAAAGAGGAGAGAATAATATTCTTGATAGGGTGATTTAAAATAAATCAAAAATTTATTTAAACCATCTAGAATTTTGAAACAAAAAATGTAAGACTGGACTTAGGTGGTGAAAATCATTGAGGAAACAAGTGTCAATTGTTTTCATATATCATGTGTGTCTAACATGAAAAATGATATTTTACAATTGACCATGTGTTTTATAATACTACCATTTCACATCAAGATTCCCATCTGAGAAGAGTACAATTATGACATTTTAGTGAAATATATTTTCCAAGGACATTATCAAATTAAATTTAATAAAGAATTTTTTTATTTAATAATGAAGTTATTAATATTAAAAAATAATAATTTATAAGAAATCAAAAGAAAAAGGTATCTGGTTATAGGGAAATAAATATAAAAAACCTACATATGCACTAGAGACACGTGATAATGACTTTTAGAATGATATTATTCACATGATTTTCATTCTTCTATTGAGATTAGGCTTTTATTGATGGGTTCACCATTGATTTTTCCATATTTACTATACATCCAATTGACTCACCCATATTAGAAGAATTTCTAAGGTGGATATATATATAAATTATATTAAACTTCCATTTATTTTATATGGGATCCTTGGGGATAGTCATTGATTTAATATTATCACAATACATTGCAGTAACATTTTTTCTCTGTGGGACTATATCATTCCCTTCAAAAAAGTTGTGTATCCACACTACTTTTTTAATTTCACTAGGACCAGTAATATACATATACTATATTTTATAATCAGAAACCATAAAGGGCTTTGATACCTTCCAAATAAAAATGCATCCTTTATGGATGTTTACATATCATAATTTGTATTTCAGAATATCCTCATATGTTTATAAGATATAATCTATATATCCCATATTGTACAGTTCCTAGTATCCTCTATACACCATGAACACATCCTTATTACACCAATGATTATTTAATATTGATTTAATAGAAATCCAATATTTTATCCTTGATCTAATTTATATCTTCCAACCATGATCATGGTTTGTACAACCTCAATCCCAATAAAAAATTTGAATTCGTGATAGAACATGTCAAAAGAGTGTAATGTTGTATATTCAACCTATCTCTATCATCAGGTGCATGTGAGAATATTTTATTACTTAGATGAATACAATATAGAACTAGAACCAGTCCCCTTGTAGACTGATCCTTACCAAATCTCTTTAGTATCTACCTAATTTATATACCATTACATAGTTAATGTGTCATCCTAGATATACAATAAAATATCTTCATACCTATAATATAAGATACTTAAACTAAGTACATCATTGAGAAGCATGTGTTTAACTACTTATTATCCAAATGAATGAATGGTATCTCATTTCCAATTATAAATATTATACTGACACATAATATATGGAGGAAGAATCCACCCCCACTAAACTACTTATAGATACATGAATTTCAATCATTATGAAATCAAATTATCTTATAGACTCATCAATGATAATGTGATATACACTGAATATTCGTCAAAAAATAAAAATAAATTGTTATCTTGTATATTTTATGAGCATTATTTGGAGGAAAAATCATCATTGTTGTATTATATAGTCATTTTACACCATATTAACATTTTAAAAGTTTTTCTTAACACCCATCTATCGAATGAAATATCCATGGTATGATTCTATGAAAAAAATTTCTAATGGTTTTCAACATTAAAACTGAAAATAAGGGTTTATCATAATCTTTTTTATGACATTATTTAATCCCTTTATATAATAGTTGTACTTTATAAGGAATAATTAACTATACTAGTCAATATTATTATTTAATTCTAATATCCACCAAAAGTGAATTACATCTGATGGAGGTCCAACCAAAACCCAGAACATGAACTGTTACATGGAATCTATATTAGAATTCATTGATTCATTTCATATTGTATCTTATCAGATCTCAAGTACTTCCTTGAAGAACAGAGGTTCATCATTATCCACCAATAATTATTTACCATATTTAATGAGTGGAATATCGTGTCACTCTTTATATATTAAATATCTATAGCTTTTATGGGGTACATATTCATCCTGGTGAACCTACTCCATAGGTTCATGGGGAATATTTTCATGATCCAACTCATGTGTATCACGAGAATCAAGTCATCGTTGTCAATATTTCTCCCACTATTATTCTTGAGAATGTGATACCTCTATATATATATGGCATGTTCTTAAAGAAAAATATTCTATATGAAGGTATGTATAGTTAATATACACCCATTCCACTGGGAAATGAAATTATGATGTGCAACATTCTCTATCCTATTAAGATAAACATCACGTCTCAGGGTTTTATTTTGTGACTCAATGAGGCCCTAAAAAATATGAACAATACTTATACCTATATGTTTGACAACATAGATTTTATTACAATGATATACTCATATGGTATACAATTTACAACATTAAGTAGTAGCTGGTTTATTCTATGTTCCACTTTATGTAATTCATATCTCTAAATATATTATGGATTATTTTCATGGATCCACATCAACTTCACCCTATCCAATAATTTGTGGTCCCTTATATCCCTAACACATTTCCAATGTGTTGTATAAGTAGGAGTGATTTGACATAGAATCCTACATTATTCCATGTTGATCAGTGAATCCAAAATAAATTACATCAAAAATGTCTTCACATGTACCACATCCCCATGAAAATTGATCATTGAATTTTTATTTTTAACAATATGATCAATGAAATCATCTCGTACCTAGGATCACTATAAGAAAACATGATCGATCAAAAATCGTCGATCAATATATTCCTAATTTTTCCCTAACTATCATCTAGATAAATTGGATATGATGAGATCAAGGCTCTTAAATTCATGAAAATAAGATTTTACATTATTAATAAATCAAAAAATTAGTCTATATAGTAATGGTTATCTTTTTAAAATTTCACATTTTCCCATGAACAAGTTAACCCCCATAAAATTGTCATGACATACATGGGATATAATTAAATATCATTTTATGAAAAATGATCCATTGAATAATCTTGTACCTCCCATAATTATTTAATAAACCATTAATGATGTGATGTTCATTAAAAAATATAATCTTCAATTAACTTGGATAACTAAATAAATTTTTTAATACCTTGAAAAATAAATTCAATTTACAGTATTCTAATGGGAAATAATATTATTGAATAAAATTACTATTTTTTTCTCACATGGATCATATCATGTCCCCATTCATTGGTCCCACATCATCATGAATTCCAATTAATATAAATTGATGGAATCATGGAGTATAAAGTGGGTGTGACACTCAAGGACCCCATCTCGAGAGCAGTGAGTCACACTCATAGACCATGTGGGGTATCTAAAAATGTACCACGGTTCCAAAATATAAGAGGAGATGTTGAAGCTAATACTAAAATCAATAAACACTAACCATTTAATATGACACATTCATCTTGATATCACATTAATGTAGGTTTTATCATTTTTGTTATCATGCTTTATACTCAAAAGTACATTCTTAAACTATAAATAAATGAAATAGTTCACATAACACGATGTCCATAGAGATATTGAACGGTTACATCTCCATAAAGGCGAATGATATATAAATATTTATTAATTAACCAAAGGGATAAAGATATATCAATAATCATTAAAGTACAAAATAGATAAATCCTTTGTTGAATTATTTATTAATTCTATATAATTCATGACACATCCAATGTATCGATATTTTCCATTATTATATGTCATCAAAGTTTATAGAATACAAAAATTTATATAAATCATGATATAAATTAATAATAATCACAAATAATTTGGATCATTACACACATATATCGATAGGAACATATAAATAAACATAGAAAATGTAGATTTTATAATGGTGGGTTAGCCCTCACAATCCTATGATCTTATAGGTTTCCATGTGATAAATTCATGATAATATGCATCATTTTATTAGGTTACCTATAACCATTATAGACATTATTATCTGTATCCAGTCAAATTCTTTCATATATCCATAGAAATTGTATTTGACAATAATATCATAATATATCAAGGTTCATTTCATAGTTGGAAATAACTGTTACCTTATAGTGAATCATCTACTATATGTATATTATAACATTCAGTGAAATATATATTAATATTCATGATTTTATAATAATTTCCGTAATATTTAACACTATGATTATTTTGGTAATAACATGTACAAGGAAGCCAGTTCAATAGAATCCAATCAAAAAGATACTACAATCTATATTGTGTCATGTTATTCATCTTGCGTGATCATTCTTCATGGTGACTTGGAGGAGGAGATATATATAATGAAAAAATGGTTTTAATGACAATCAAATAGGAGAATTGTTTGTAAACTGAAGATAATTCATTACACATTGAAATTGGTACTTCGATAGTAGACATGGATGTTTGGATTTCACAAACCAACATGGGAAGACAATAAAACCAAGAACCCAAGCTAGACCATGACCTAAAATGAGGGGCATTCCCTATCCTCATGAGCTGATGATAAACACAAAGGCGACCCATAGAATTCAACAGTTAATGATTTGGACTGAGAATAAATAAAGAATCATGATATTCTTCCCCAAAAAACATGATTTAGTTACTCCATATTTAAAGAATCCCATATATATGAAGTAAATAATTCCAAAAAAAAGACATAACAAAAAATTATATAAACAAATTAAGAAAACCAGAATTAAAATCAAACTACTAAGAAGAAACAACAAAATCCATGAGATAATAGTGGAAAAGATATAATATATATATTTCAAAACATAAAACAATGTATTTTGTAGTTTTCAATACATCAAAGTCAAAAATCTAAAAATAATAAACATAACTACTATTATTTATCACCATGTGTAAGAGAAACAAATCGACATACTTCTCCACCGAAAATGATCCATGAAAATGAGATCACTCTCGATGTTTAAGGGAGGTCTACTAATCATATAATATATGATGTGTGAGGAGATATAGAAATCATGTTTCTTCACAAAATCCCAGGAATAACCCTCAAATTTAAAATCATTTTATTTTATTTAGAAAATACAGCAAAAAATAATCCTCAAATTCTTTTATGTATATAAAAAATAAAATTTATTTAACAATCCTTTATTTATAATTTTTCTAACATTTTTATAATGTTAATTTAATATTTCATAAATTATTTTAACGGAAATTGAAAATCTAAAAAATAATAAAATAGATTAAAAATATATTCTAAAATTTTATTCCCATCATTTAATGATACAAATTTTAAATGAGGAAAATTAATACTCACAAAAAAATAAAAAATAAAAAATATAATGCATCATGGGTTCATATGAACTCTAGGGATGATTTAGAGCATAAACAATACAATCACTAAAATAACATTCAGTAAACAAGATAAAAATAACCTACCATAACAACTGGTATTTCCTTATTTGAAAAAATTGAGGGGTAACTCTTATTAGTAGAAAATAATATATCTATGGGATACTAGCCAGAGCGTGATCATATAAAAGTTAAATAAGTGACCCTTAGTCTCCCTTCTAGATAATCATTGTTTCCAATGAAATATAAATGTAGGTGGGAATATAAATTATCACAAAATAATGTAATTATATAAAATTCCATGAAATCCAACCCATATCTCTGAACAGAATCCTCATCTTTTACATAAGGTGTAGTATTCAATATAGTCATTCCCTCAATGACATAATCATCACATAACCATATTGTTAATAAAAATATGAAAATACATTAACAGGAATGACTCATGGAAAATATTTACAACTATTTAGGATAGTGATAACTTGACCTTTATAGAACATTTTAGAAACTAATGTATAAAATATATTTTGAAAACTAAAACACATAACCATCATAAAATATCAACCATTTAATGTTTCTTAAACACCTTTCTTTAATGAAAGATGAAAATATTTATCATTGAATACTTATTTTATATTATCCCAATGAGAAATATGTCAACCATTTTATTTTCATGTAATTTTAAAAAAACCACTGATGTTGAAACCGTGTATAAATTCCATTTAAAAATAATAAAATCTAATTATACCTACTTTACATTGTTAGAATTTGTTAATTATACATAATGTAATTTCTAAAAACCATAATGTATGTATTAATAACCCCAAATAAATTACAATTTTATATTTTATAGCCTATAGATAGAGAAATATACCATAGATACATAATTTTATTATTTAATAGAGGCAAACAACCTCATGAATGAATGAATCATTCAACAAGAACTTGGGGAACAAAAAAAATAAAAAATATACTTAATAAAAAACAAACAAAACAAAATACAAGGTATACCTGACCTAATTAGGGAATGGAGAGGAATGAATATTGGAAAATGATGGAAGAGTATGATGATTGGATAAATTCTACACAGTTAGTCAACCGCACACTATAATGAGATCCTATGGAATTTCAATTTAAGAGAATAATATCTTGGGAGGGAGGATCATGGGTCATGTGAGATGATTATAAGAAGAAAATGTAATTTTGGGTTAAATCAGACTAAGGTTATACATGTTATTTCAAACATCTAATGATCTCAATAAGATATATAGTTTTGTAAATTGTGCATCAACAATGAAATAATCACTGGATCAACCATGTATTATTCTTTATTTGGACACATGGTCAGGAGATATTTCCACTAATTATGTGAAACTATCATAATAAAGTTAAATATACCTTCAATATATTTCCCCACAGTGTCTACTGATCATACACTAGTTTTGAACTAGTACCCTTTACGGAGAAAATAGGCAAACATAGTTTCTACAAGGTTTCACATGGATTGGATCCACTTATGCATTGCCCATGTAGGAAAACCATTCATGAAAAAAGTTAAATATATTGTCCCATGGGTAAGGGATATCATATAGTTTCCCATAAATCATGCTTGATAAACTTTCTATAAGATGAAAAACTTCCCAAACCACCAAATTTAATCTGAAAACTCTGAAAACATAAAAAAATGTTACAAACTAATTAATACACAAGAAAATATGGAAAAATGAGTTTGGGTGTGACATTTCCTCAAACCATAATAATATATACCCCTAAAATTCATTAATTAAATAGATACTTGAAAAATAAATGAAGTCCAACATATTCAAAAAAGACATAACCCAAAAAATAGTGAAACAACATGGCCTAATAAAACAACATCTAACAACCAAATCAACCATTATCAATGTAAAAATGGGACACATCACAAACAAAAAATTTCCCCATTATATACAATCATGATTATCTTCACATGGGTATGGAAAAATAAAATAAGAAAAATAGTACCTCATTAACCAATATTGAGAACCAAGGAGAAGGCCACTCAAGAGTGAGAGATTTGATGGACCATTCAAGCCCAATAACAGATCTCAAGGAAACATCACATGTTATGACAATGACCATTTATTAATACTCTTCCTTTTCATAGATGTTATTGAGGAATAATAATGAAATGTTATACTAATTAAACATTTCCAATTTGTCCCAATAATGATATTTTTTCAATTGGTCAAAGAGTACATTAATTTATTAAAATGTTCACCTATTGTGGTCTTGCACTATATAATAACTGAATTAGAACATTGATTCCCAAATACCCACTTACCCCTAGAAACATGCACGATCATGATAATTTAATAAGGAAGATAACATAGTTGAATAATAATATATCATGTGGGATCCAACAAAAATCATAAGAACTAGAATATAATAATATCTTAACAAAAGTTTAAAAATTCAACTATTGTTTAGTGGTCAATGTAATACAACCTCAAAAAGAGAAAAAAATAAAATAAATATAAGAAACCTAATTATATGATTGATTAAATGACAAATAAAATATTCCAAAAAAATTTAAAAAAATAAAATCCTTAGGTAAAGGCAGAAAAAATAAGAAATATAGGGAACCACTCTCAGAACATTGAATATAAATTAACTAATACAAATTATCCACTAATCATCTAATTAATTTAATAATATATAGGTGACACCTTTCCTAAATACCAATGAATAAATCCAAAAATCAACATGAACAACACTTAAATAAAAATCCTCACTATGAGGATAAAATATCCATGGGAAAAATAATACAACTGATCACTATAGCATGGACATTCCTAAAATGGTCAATATTTCATTAAATAGAAAATTTAGGGGAATCAAATAGAGAGAGACTAAAAATGAACCACAATAGAAGTTCCACCCCCCTTGGATCGACAAGAAAATTACCAAACAAAAACAACTATCATTCAATATATTGGACCACAACAATATTGGGAAAAGAATCATTATATGGGTCATGTCAAAATAGGAATATAAGAAGATTTCTTGAAGGAAAATACAAAGTAACATAATTTATTATAATGTAAAATCCATGATGAAACCAAACTTGTCCAACCAAATCAGAAAACATACCGATAAATACATATCACCGAGTTAATAAATAATTAAAACACATCGCTTTTATTTTAAAATAAATTACATAAAATAAATTATTTAAAACTTGTTTTATAAAAAATATACACTATAAAATAACTCCCTCATTCAAAGAATAAATCATCCCTCTAGTTTATTTCAACTAATATAGAAATACAAAACCATTCCAATCCTAAAACTCCGATTTCAACAATTAAATTACACCCAAACATCATTATTAAATAATTTATATTAGTATCAAAATATCTTTGAATTTATGATAGAATAAAAACCTCTATAATATTTAAAATAATAAAAAATAAAAATCTCAATGGAAATAAAAAATCCTTTTATAATTTAAGAATAAAATATTATTAAAATTTTAATATCAAATTTTAATTCATTTATATTTCTAAAATATTAAATAATACTTGATTTTATTTAATTTAAAACATTAAAAAACATTCTATACACATTTCAAACAACACCACATGAAATATTGTATCATTTGTAAATCCAAACAATGTTTAATCAAACCAAAATCCCAATTTTTTTAAACAACCCATTAAAAGACAACATATAGCTCAAAAATAATTTTCATGAAATATCCTCAATTACACACATATATCATATCAACTCATCCTTAGTAAATAAAATGTGTGAATAAATCAAATCAAAACAATCATGGAACCAAATTCCTAACAAAAATATAAAATTTATAATTGTGTATGTTTATCTGAAAGAAACTAGAAAATAGTGTGATAAAAATTTAATTTTTACTTGAATTAATCTTGAATTGGGTTCATGGAATGCACATGGAACCAAAATCAGGAATGATAAACCATGAAAACCAAGATCACTCCCCAATTTAACATCAAATATTTAATTGGTCAAAAAACCCCATAAATTCTCAATGGATATCATAAACTCTCAAATAAATACATAATATAATAAAAAATGAGAACCAAGAAAAAATAAAATACATTCCCATCTTATAAAATCCATGAAACTACAAATATAATTTAATTTTTTTTTCTAGACAATCATTCTTACAAACACCATGATCTCTAGAGATCAATTATAAAATCTACAACAAATATCCAAATTGAAATGGTAAATCTAGAACCTAGAACCTCTAAAGAACATTGGATTTTATATAATTTTATCATGAAAAATAATTGTCCACCCTAAACCAAGCATATGACATAGCATGTGACATAACCCAAGTAGAAATATCATGCTTAATGGATGAAAAAAAGTGAAAGTTCATCAATCCGAATAGAAAATTTAATTATTTCACCAGAGGATACATAAAAAATAATAATGATATTCAACCAAATAAGAAGATCAAGACCCAAAATCAATTAAAATTAAACACAAGTGAAATAAATAAATCTAGAATAAACCATATTCAAACAATACATATGAATATACAAGCATAACCCAAGAAAAAATAAAACGGGTATGTATCAACATCTTAACCATCTAAAAAACTGAAAAAATGATATAAGATATAGAGTACACAATGAAACAAATTGGTCATATTTTATGATACCAAAATGATAAAAAATATCGAACTACTATTTCTTATTACCACGTGAAAGAGAAATAACTTCACTTTTTTCCACCAATAACCCAATACCCTCACACTGAGATCACTCCCTATGGTCATGTGAGTCCCACTAATCCTATAATATGATATATGTTAGTATGTATTCTCAATTTAAATCGTACACATACCCAATGAATGCATTTTTAATGTGAAATAATTTCATTCTTGTTTGAAAATACATTTGGAAAATAATTTTCCAATTTAATTTTTTTAAAAATCCAAATAAAATTCATTTTAAATCCATTAAATTATACCCAGACAATACCATTTCCCTCATGTAATATTAATCATTGAAACCCACTTTAATGGAAATTAATAATTTAAATAAATAGTAAATTAGATAAAAAAAATTATCATTAATTATTGATTCATATTGTTTTAAAGAAAAAAGTATCAACTTGGGAACAAAAATACTCACATGATTATATAATTCAATCTAATCAGCTATAATTGGACATAGGATCTATTGGAATGTCATAAAGGATATATAAACTATCTAATATAAAAAAATTATATTTCAAGATTTAATTAACCTACCATAACAGTTTATATTACCCTACCTATATCATCTAAGGTTAAACTCCCATATGTAGAAATAATATACCTCAGGGCCAATAGACAGAGCATGATAAAACTATTGTTTAAAAATTGTTGTTTGGACACCCTCATACGTATCCATGGATTCCCATATAATATAAATAGATGTGAGAAAATAAATTTACACACAATACAATTACCCTATAATGTAATAAGAAATATCCACCACACTTATAAACACACTTCACAAAAATAACCCATTCATTTCCATCAATTAAAATAAATAATATACTCATTTCAGAAATTTGGTAAACATAAAATAATAATAATAAAAATTGAGATTTTATAACACAACATCGGTAATGTTTCATGGGAAATCATTTAAATTACTTAATAATGTGCCAAATGGGCCACTGGATTCCATTTAACAAAAAGTAAAAAATATCCTTTGAAATATAATAAACATAACCACAATAAATTATAAATTAATCAATGTGTATCAAACCCCATTTAAGGTCAACCAGTGACAACATTTTCCACGGGGACCTCCTATAAAAAGCTAAATGAAAGATACATCAAAAATTTATTGTGAACATAATTGTAATATAATAAAAATCGTTGAAAGTAACAATAAATTCCTTTTAGAACTGGTGAAATTTTATGAAATCAATATTAATTTGTCTATATTATTTAGTATATATATAATATTTATAAAACAATTAATGTAATCATTTAAAATAAATAATCAAATATAATTTTATTTTTAAGGGCCCAGAAATGGAGTAATATACCTCGAATCCATCATATTCAAAAGTCGTAATGAAAACCCAACTCAAGAAGGCAAGATGAATACATGAATAACATGATGAGAAATAAAAAAGAAGAGCTCCACAACAATAAAAAAATAAAAAAATGTTGGTTCTCTATAACCACATTAGGCTGAGAGATATAATGAAAATTTGGTTAAAATCAAAGATGATGAGGTTTAGATGTTATTGGCTTAATGAATCGACCTTAAACTGTAGAAGAATACAATCTAATCACCTTGGTGGTGATTAGGAAAAACATATAATATTCTATTGGGTTATCCGGGATACGTGGGATTGAAAAAAAATGAATTTTGTTTAACTATTCACAATTGTGTGATCCTCACATGATTTTCCTACAAAATATGAAAGGTTTTGAAGCATGGTTGGTAAATTTAGACATCGTTTTTTTAAAATTTATTTAAAATATATGTCCCTACACATGGTGGTATCATGGTTTCAACTGGCCATATTGAATTTATGCACCAGTAACCTTATAAACAATAGTTCTTATAATTTTTCCCCTGTATTTCATGTGATTTGGATCGAACCATGTGCTACCCATCTAAGAAAATAATGTATGAACAAAATAAACTAGAATTCTCCTGTATAAGGTTAATCATCATTCACACTTACAATGAAAAAAAATCATATCCTCTAAACCTAAAAATTTAAATTCGAAACTTCAATTACTCATGGATAGTGTAAATAAAATAAATATATGATACAATAAAGAAATAATTTGTGCAGAGTTTAACTTATACCTAATGTAAAACTTTGTTCCCCTAGAAATCATTTAATGAAATAGACACTTTAAAAAAATGAGGTCCAACTGACTCATGAATGGAATGATATGAAAAACTAGGAAATGAAGGGACCAAATGAAACCGTTAATAAAAATAATACACACCATCATTAATGACTAAATCCAAGAAACTATAAACATAAAATTTACTGATCATATATAAATATGAAGGACTAAAAATATGTTCACTAAATATAAAATTTCAAAAATTGAATTTCAACACTCGAACTAGAGAACTAAGAAACATCCCTACTAAAAATGGTGAGATGGGAAGGACTATAGAATCATGATCAACATTATTTAGGAACATACTATATTTTATATATAACCAAATATCAATATAGTTACTTTTAGTAGTAGTGGTTGGGGATAATCATGGATAATTCCATCAATTAAACAATTCTACTCCCCCATGATGGAGAAGTGCACACATGTTCAAAGAAATAAATATATTTTCAAAACATTGACATATTTTTGTATGCACACTATATTATTATTAAATTAAAAATTCTATCCCCAAAAACCTACCTACACCTAATTACTATTCATTTCTAGTATTTAAGCATAACAAAAAATTATGTGGAAGAAGAATGTTTTTTATGGGTCATCCTTAAAATGAAGAGGTACTAAAAAATAAAGTCATTTTTAACAAATATTAGACATTAAACAATAGTAATGTGGTCGTAGTTGTACCACTTGAAAATAATAACCAAGAAATTATATACAATAATGGAAAATATAGGATTGAGGACACCTAAAATAAGAAATTCACATACCAGTGAAATGAATTCTAACCATGTGGAGATGGTAAAAAGGCATAGTCTAGGAAATTACTATGCAAACATTGAATCCTAGTGAACCCAAATTAATAATAAAGTCATAATCTAGGTAAAAATATAAGCTAAAATAAAAAATCATCTTTATTTATTAATCATATATATACAAATACCCTTGCACACATTATCATGAAAAATCCTCACAACGAGGCTAACCTCTTCCCGAGTCAAGATATACAATTGATCAAAAGGTATGAACGTTCCCAAAATGATCAAAATTCCATTCATGATAAAATAAATTGGAATCCCAAGGGGACGCATCAAATAATAACCACCTTATAAGTTTAAAAACCTATAGTCTTGAAAATAACATGGCCCTAGAGGAAAGAAATTCATTCCCAAAATAAAACAATACCTAAATGGAAAATTGGATTACCCAATAGATCATCTCACAAGAAGGAAATTCACCCTTTTCATCAGTACCATTTTTTGGATAAACAGATCATAGTCACATAATACATAGGACATGATAATCCATTCCCCATATATCAAATGAAATTTTCCCAAAAAATATTATATAATTTGATGAGAAATAAAACTCAACATGTTAATATTCATGTACAAAACATTTATTAAATTTTAAAACCAACAAATTACAATAAAAATTTTAATACTAATTTTTTAAAAAAACACATTATAAAATTATTCCCCTATAAAAATTATCTTCCCTCCATAATCCAATTATCATATTATGATAACCAAAACAATTGTTATCTCAAAACTCCACATTACCCTTTATAATAAAACCTAAACATCATTATTAAATTATTTTAAAAAAATTATAATTTAAAATGTAATAATTACTGAATAAATATTTAGAAAAAATAATAAATTAAACCCTATATGAAAATAAAATGACAATTTACCCATTATGAACAAAGTAACTTTAATAATTTAGCATGAAACATTTAAATTATAAATACATTAAGCATATTTTAGTTGATATATTGAAATAAACTTTAAAAACATCACATATTAAATTCATAATATTTTTACAACTTGAGCATAATATGTATTTGATGACATATGAAATCCAAAAAAATATTTCTTCAAAACCACATCCAAGTTTTTTTATTACACCAATTGAAATATAAAATAACATCCTAACTAAATTAAACTAAATATTATCAATAAATTATATAAAACTCCCATAATAATGATAATTTAATAAAAAGAAACAATAAATCAACTCAAATCCCTCAACTAACCAAAATATCAAAAAATATCAAAAGTTATCACTATGTACGGTTTACCTAAAAGATTGGGAAACTATATTCTTACCTTGTATATCCCCCAAGACTATATCTAGATTATTCTGTATGGATTTCTCTTGCCTTTCCAAAAAATTCATAGTAAACTATGGAAATGTTGGTTTCTCCCCAATATCACCACACAATCCAAGAAAATCATAACACCCCAAAAATCCTCAGTGGAATGAATATATACTAAAACAATGACTTAACATCTTGAAATAAGGAGAACTAAGATAAAATTAGAGTAATATGCATCTTAAAAACCTATAAACAGAAGATAGTATTTATAAATGTGTTTCTCAAACACTCATTCTCACTAACACAAATTATTTTAAAGCTCTTATATTCTGTCTATATTAACTCTAAAAAATTATTGAGATTCTCTAGAACATATAAAATCATAATAACATTATAATTGATACCATTTTATCAAGTAGAATCTTTGGATAACACTGAATGAACAACTCATATTATCCCATAAAATAAGCCTAGGGTAATTCCCATCCCTATGGGTTGTTAGAAAGAACAAGAGAATCAAAAACGACTTAGGAGGGAACGATTTTACAAGAAAATCCATAAATAATCATGATATTCGACCTAGGGACTTGATATGAAAACTCTATATATTCCAATTATAAACATATGAAATAAAATAATCCATAAATAACCACAACTAAGAAATATATATGACGATAAAAGTAAAATTTAATAAAAAATAAAATTGAAAATGAGAAATTACATCAGACACTATGAAATAGTCCAAATAATGCAATATATATACTACACAATGAAAATATAAGGATTTTAGTGTATCCAATACATTAATTACGCCAAAATAAAAAGAAAAAAATTAAAATATATTATTAGTTACTATACTAAATAGAAGAAACACCACTTACTACCTTAGATAAACCTCACCTGAAAAATCGAGATCATTCGCCATGGTCAATGGAGAACTACTAATGTTATAAAATTATAGATTTGAGAAAATATTCTCATAATATTTCCTATATATACTCCATGCATAAGAATTAAAAGTGAAATAATATAACTCTATTTTGAAAATAATTTTAAAAAATAATATTCTCGTTTCTATTTTATGAATATTATAAATCATATTCCTCTAAAATACCATTAATTATACAAAAATGAAACAAATGGAATGTTTGAATAATGATTCAATTTTTTTTGAATTAAATGAAATATATAAATAGAGTGTAAACCAATACAATAATCTATTTTAATACCATAAACATATCATTTTAATGAAATGTGATAATATAGGTCTATAAATACTCCCATCAACCTACAAATAAAACAAATCAAGCATCATCAAAACACAGTATATATTGAGATGATTTATGAAAAATAAAATGTAATAAATATTAAAAAGGTATGAACCAGATAATAACAACATTACCGAATACCAGGTATTACATGTCTTTACCCTACTAATGGGATTCAAACATAAGTAGAATTTATTTTTCATAAGCCACTAACCAGTGTGTTATCCCATGCTAGTAAAGAATGTTATTCAAGATCCCCTAGCAACACATGGATTCCAATAATATAAAAATAGAGGTGATATAATAAATTATCACACAATAATATAATCACATCATACAATAGTAATATTAATCCAAAATAATGAAAACCATTTATAGAAACAAAACATTGTTTTGCATCAAGTATGAGGATTAATATAGACCTCCACCCAATTGGTTAGTCATCACATAACATTAGAGTTATTTCATATTTAAGAACTAATAAAGGGGAAATATTAAACGTAAATCATTAATTTTTGTATGAAGGTACATATTGGGACTTAAGAAACTATTTGAGAATCAAAAGGATTGAAATTTAGTTAACTAATAAAACACACAACTTTAATAAAATATTTATCAATAAAAATAGTTTATAATTTATTTTTAATTAACTAAGTACTCCATAATCCTTTAAGAAATCCAATAATTTATTGAACCATGAATTTCATAAAACATTCAGTGTTCTTGAAATTATAAAAAAATTACACATTGAAACTAAGAAGAAAAAAAATTCATAACTAATGAAATTTTATGATAACTACAATTAATTTTAATAATGTACATTGAATATAAAAATGATTTTATATAAAAAATAAATTATGAATTTAAAATTTATGAGAAATTATGATTTTATTTTTAATTTAATATATATGGAGAAACCTAACACAGATCGATCGATTTCATATTCCATGGAGGTGAACCATCTAAAAAAACAAACCAATTAAAAGGTGAAAATGAGAAACCAAAATTCAAGAAGAAATGAAAAATAAAAATAAAAAATATGGATGGTCCTTATATACTCCTATGTGAAAGAGATACAATTAAAATATGATATAAAGTGAAGGGGATGTGGTTTCGATGTGATTTTACATAAAAAATAGTCCTCAAACCGTGATGAAATCACTTGGAATTTCCTTGGATGAGATGTAGGGAAATGAAGGATAAGAACATGGGTCAGGTGATATATGAGGGAGAGGAAAATGAAAAATTCTAGGTTAAATGTTAGTATATGTAAATTGTTTATTTGAAAATATTATTGAGTTATATAGGCTGAAAAGTTTTTTTCATGATTTTAAAAACTATGTAATTATCATCAAAGCCTCAATGGATCAACCTAGGTACCATGCATGATATGGCGATTTTTTTTTAAAATATTACACCAAAATTTTTTATTTACTACTTTATTGCTGATGATCCCTTCATGTTTATGTTATAAGGTTTCAATTAAGCATCCACTTCCAATTTAGGAAAATGGTTAATTGAAAAAAATGATCTAGATGGGTCCCTATGTAAGGGTCCTTACATGGTATCCAATAATTTGGGCACAAAAACATTGAGAGATAATAAAAAAACATCCTACAAATTAAATGTTAAACCAGAACCTCCCAAAAAAAAGGTCAAAATATAATAAATCAGTAAAATAATATTAAACAAAAAATGTCGAGATGTTATATGATCACTTTCATGACTGAGGAATGTTTAACATGGTTCAACTCTAATCGTTTTTATTATATGAAATTATTTATTATTGTGAATTAGATCATTATCCAGCTATAAATGGTTGAAATGTTTTTAGTATGTATTGAGATTTCACATAATTAAGAGATGAAGTGTATATTGTTATGAATATTATAAATTAAGGATCCTGGAAAATACAAGATAATATTTAGGATGAGAATAGAGAGGGATAAAAAATTTATACTTTGGTGTTATCACAAAACATGTACATTCAAATTATCATAATTTATTCAGATGTGTGAATTTAATCTTATCTAAACACATCTTTCTAGAAACATTTATTTATCCAATGAAGAAACACTGTCAATGAGAGATGAGTTCAAATAGATAGTGAAAATATCCATTGCATCAGTTTTTGAATATATGATTTATGTGATGATTTGTATAGGTCCTGATAGTAACTTAATATTGGGAGTGGTAATTAATTAATATTGAAACCATGGAATATACAATTGAGAAATTTTGATGTGGGGAATCCAATTCATGAAGGGATGAAAATATGCATTACTCTACTTTGGAAAAGATAACATATTGAATGGATTCATGTATAAATAATTTTTTAGATATTCTATCACCAAGAAATGCATGATAGGTTTGGGGTTTACTTTTGGTTGTATAATGGTTAGTTATATATGTTCACTTTAGCCTTTGGTCAAATTGAATACAATTATAGAGATATATATATACAAAACCAGAATTTATTATGGATTTAGTTTTGATAATGTGATGGTTAAATTATCTCAGAAGATTTCCAAATGTATGAGTGTTATTTTAGGATTTTCATAGTGAAATTCACCATTCCTAGAATATGGTCTTTCATTTAAATATACTGTTTGTCAGGAAATTATATTTTAACTGAAATTTAGTGGAATAAAAGGTTTTAGAGATATAAAAGATATTTCTGATGAAAAATATGGATAAAATTTTCATGGAGGTTTTGGTCAAAGAATGTTTGAAGAAGTATTGTGCCTAAATAGATCTTGGTTAAATAGAATGTAGTGAAAACACTACATGTTCTCTTTTTTATGATGGGTGGATACTTAGTATTCTCTACATTTTATTGTATTACCATGATATTTTTTGATGTAGCATTCAAGTGGGATATTGGCGAGATTGTAATTACTTCTTCATCTTCCAAAATTCATTTTACTAGTATGAGGAAATCTACAAATTCACTTTGGTATTGTCAAGGAAACAAAAATTGTGGACATAAGTATGTCCGAATGTTTTCTCAAAGATACTATTTTTTTAATGAGATCACAATGGTGGTTTTAAAAATGAAATGATTCGAGACGGCCTAGTTTCAATGGAATAAATGTATGATGAAAATCATCGATAACATCATATCGAATTCAAGCAGAAAAGGAACTATCTAAAAAGAGTTTAGACCAAGTATTAGAAAGTATTGAGTATATTTAATTATTAATATGTCTAATTAATATAATATTTGATCGAGTAATTATAATTCCATATAATTCTAGAATAGAAATAATTCGATGTATTCTACCATGGATTCATGATTAATGTTGAAACCCGATAATTTTTATTCATCCATTTTACATTACTATAGATTATCAAAACTTATATATTGTGTATTTGTAGCATTGAAAAGTGTTTTTAATGATCAACTATTTTAGCTAGTGGGGTTCACTAAATTCTTATATTTTCGAGCACGAAGATCAAGTTATTTTTAGTAGTTTGAATTATATAAGGGAAAACTCTTGTGTATGAGATCTTCTAGTGAACTCATATTCAATGTTTCTATTATTAGACTAGTGGAATCTTCTCAAACAATTGCTTTATATATTTTCTTTTACATATATGTTTCAATCTCAATGAAATATTTGTTTACATTAACACATTAATTAACATTAAAATGATTTCTATTGTGATTAATATCATTGAATTTTATGGTATAAAAAATAAGGAAATTATTTAATTGACATGTTTGATGATAATTTTTTTTCAGTTTCATACTATTGTTAATGAATGATTATATAAAATTAAAGGATTTGATGATTCTATAATTTGTGTTAAATAATAAAAAATATAATGAAGGTGAGTGTGAAATAATTTATAAAAAAACTCGAATTGAAAAGGATGTCTTCCGTAGAAAATGTGGCATTTGATACTCAGGTGAAGAAGACAAAAATTGAACTAATTGTGGTTTTGATAGATATGTATTAGTAACCAAAAAAAGTAAAAAAAATTTTTATTCTAGGAATAATTCTTTTAAGGTGGTCATTATAATGGAGTTCATTATAATATCATGTGAATTACTTCAACATGATCTAATGTAATCTTGAATTAGTGAATTTTTACTTCTAGGATAATGTTTATGAAATACTTCTAATATATTCTTTATTAGAATCATGGTATCAAATGATTACAGAGGTTAGTAAATCCTATCGAAAGACTAATCTAGTATTTTGGATGTCTATAATTTATTCCTCAATAAGAAACAATCGATATGGGTGTTCAAAGTACCTTTTGTAAATACCCTAACCATTGAAGTGAGGGGACATTATCCTCAGAGGATAGATCATTAGTAACTATAAGATAAATCAAGGTAATAAATAAAGTAGAAAAGGTATCACCTATGAGAATTGGGGTAAATAAATTAAATTAATAGATTTTTTGAATAAATATTATGTATGTAACAAGAATATAAATTTATATAGATTCAAATTATTTAACTCAATAGATAGAGGATATAATATACTGTAAACAATTTATATTTTGGTAGATTTATTATGGTTGAATCCATAGAATCATTCAATTAAAAGGAAAACATTGGTTGATAAACAATTATTTATATTAATCATTCATCAATATTTATCTCAGAAATGATGATGATATATATTTTTTGGAAATGGAGATATAAACTTATAGATTCATAATGATAGTATTTTATGTTTGAATAAAGAGTGATATATTTTTAGTCAATAGAGTAATATCATTTTAATTTAGTAGTTTAATTATGCATGATTTGAAACTACCTTTTCCAATGTAGTTCTAAAAGTGAATCGAGGACCTATGGTTGCGGAATAATAAGTAAATTAATGAACACTCAATTTGGAAAACAATTATTGAGATGAAAATGGATAAAAAACATTATAAGATGATATAGAGTATGGAAATTTCAAGGATGGTCACCTTAGTGAGAATAAAGATGATATTATAATAGGTTATTTCATGTTGAATCTTGAACATATATACATTAGTTGTTTTGAGAGTGGTGTGGTGGGGAAACCTAAAGTGGTTTTGTTTTATTGAAATGGTCAAATGCCCAATTATAGGAAGAATTAATTTGTTCACGTGAATGTATAGAGGATAAAAACACTCTAGTTTCATGTAGGATACCATTAATTTTTCACATTTTTAATTTTTTTACATGGATGTTATGTGCATACATTATTAAACACATACATGATGTCTCTGGAGGATTTGTAAAATAAAAAACCATGGAGGAAAAATAATGTGGTTGTATGTTAAATTGAAACAAATTAGATAATTTTTGAGATTATAATGGAATAAGTTTCTCAAATTACTATTATAATAAATGAATTATTTTGTACAATACCATACTGGGAACACAATAACAAAATTGTGATATACAGGGAATTACCCTGAGATAAACTAGGAATGAAAGGTTGGTGTATGTGCACTCTAGAATGATCAAGGGCATTTAAGTTGAATCAATAAATGTTGCTACATTTTTTAGTACAATTTCATATTATTGTTTAACAGCTATATATTTCAATATATAATTATCTAATAAATAAATACAATTTCAAATATTGTATTTAACTCAAAACACTAAAATAAAATGAAATTGTCATACATTTTTATGAAGATATCATTAAAAATAAAAAATGACAGTTTTATAGTTTATAAAATGAATTAGAAAGAATAAATAAAGGAAAAAAAATTTCTTAAATATATGTACAAAAAACAAAATGTCTCTTTTTTTATTCCAATTTATCGATAAGAATCATTCAGTGTTGCTAAATAACAAATAAGATATTTTTATACTTGAAAATGAATTTTCTAAAAAAAAATATTTTTATGTGTTATGATTTTTTATCTCAGAATACTAAATATATTATGATTAAATTATGATAAAATGTATTTATATTATTATTAATATACAAAAATTAATTTAATTCAAATTTCACTATAAATATGAAATTGAATAGATAATATTTGAAAAAGTCATTTTTATTCAAACAATTATCATTATATTTTATATTTTCATGTGGTGATAATTTATGGAATTTTATAATTAGAATTTATTAAAATCATATTTATATCATGATTCATCATCATAATATTATATTTGAATGTTTTTTAAACCAGGTTTTTTTAGTGGAATTATTGATTTTTTTTACAAATAGTGTGACTTTTATGAAACCATTAAGAAATATGTTAAAATATTAATATTATGAAAAAAATGATAATAAAATTAATATTTAATAAATAAAATTATATTTCTAAAATATAATGTTTTAATTTTTAAATCATTGATCAACATTGTTAATTTAATTTAATATATTGTTTTTATACGTTAAACACTTACTATTTTAAAATTACTTTTTATAACATTTTTATATTTAATATCATGAACTTTTATTCATAATTAAAACCATTTTTCCAACATTATATAATAATATACCTTTTATTTTTACTTATAAATATAATCTACCAAGGGTAAAAACGTAGTTATATTTTTAAAAATAAATAATGGTAAAATTTGAAACTGAAGATAAAATAACAAATATTACTCAAAACATTTCACCAAGTGTTTAGTGATGGGTTTTGATTACCGAAAATCATCCCCTATATAAAATTTCCATATTTTGATATTCATTATTGGAAAAGTTAACCTATTATTACAAAAAAATCCCCCTACCCCCACACTTATATAATGAGGCTTCCACCACCCCACTTTTTCTCACACTACAAGAAAATTAGTTTGACCGTACTATGCCAAAATCATAATGATCAATCTAATAAACTACATATGTGTTCAAGCCTCCTAGAAATTCCCCACCTCAATGGCTTAATAAAATTTTTAAATAATTAATTCTGAGCTGTACGGATGTTAAAGTGCATCTATGGAGGCTAAGAATCAATGTAAGGGTTTTCATCTCAAATTCACATCATTGAGGAATGTTTTCATATTATTAACCAATTATTATTTTATATAGTTAATATACAGCCCTCATGGATTCTATTAATCTTTTTAAATATTATTTAATGTAATTACAAGAAATTTCATGAATCCTTCCATTTATTTTTTATTATTGAATTGTTGAGGAAATAATAAGGGGGTTTCCTACATCAATTTCTCTTCTTTTGACATATGCCAAAATCACCGCAAATTTTAATTTGTGGGGTTTATAAACTATTTTTTTTAAATAAATATCTTTTAATAAAGTTATTTTCATTTCCATTTAATGTTTTCTCATTGAATGTATTTTGATTCAAAATCTAAAAAAATACCAAGGTTTTCCAGTCAATTTTTTTTATGGATAAACATTCCTTATTATCCACATGATTTAAATTTTGTGGTATAAATAATGACTAATATATTCCCTTATGATACATTTAATAATTTTAATGTATTTAAAAATCAATTTAATGATATCTTTTTTAGGGGAATTATTTTGAGAACAAGAGGTGCTGAGATGTTTTTATAAGATGTTTATGAAATTGGTTAGCATAGATATGATTCCTTCCTGAATGGCCCGAAGGACTTCATTTTTATTGATTTTTTATAACCCCCATTTTCAAGGGATGATGGGAACCATTACAAGGCCCATAGGATCAGAGACTACATGGCCCATAGGCTTAAGATATTACATGACATGAAGGTCTTAGGGAATTCAACCAGACTATCTACAAGGAACTGCCCCTCCCTAGCATCTGCGTCTTGATAGTAGCTCTCCACCTTTGAATGACCGTCTGGCTAGGCTTCCCATGCAATCACAGGTTTGTTCTTATGGTATAGCCATACCCTCTCATTCTGAAAATTCATTTGGCTCTGCTCTGGTGAGTGCACCTTCTCTGAATCCTCTTCTGGGGCTGCTCCTTTTTTGTAGTGTGTCTGTGGCATACATTCATGTGTCCCGAAGGCCTTGGGGTGACCCTAAGGCCTTAAGGTGGCTCGAAGGACTTGAAAATCAACTATACCAAAGGCCATGGGTGGCCCGAAATTCTTGTAGGACCCGAGGACCAAACCGGTGGCCCGAAGGCCCAGATGGATGAATAGTTCCGGCTGCTACATTACCGAACAGTACTGCTGCAGTACTGCTACAATAAACCAGAAATATATCTCCACCCTGATTTGATCTTAGGTATCTTGGATGCACCTAGTGAGTCCTCACCAACTGGGATGAGGCTCTTGTGCATCGATATGATTCAATATATTGTATTTAATTCAATACAAAAACTAATTTCCGAATCACATTTCCCGTAGAAGAAATTTTGGGATTAATTTAGATTATTCTTAAGATGTTATAAATTTTTTAGATATAATGGAAATATTTTATACTTCATGAGATTGTAGGACAATTCCCCACACCGTAGAGATTGTTATTATTCCAATGAAGTGGATGAGAGAATATTTTCTACACAAGATCCAAAAAACTACCCCACAAATCTCACTTGTTTTATTTATAGGTGTATTATAAATTTGGTTTTTCCTTTACTACAATTGATTTTGTTTATTATATCTGTTTGAGAAATTTTTTTACAAGGCCACAATAGTGGTTTCCACACCATGGTGATACACGATTTTTGAGAGGAATGAATAATATTATACATACCCTCATGCCATAGAGTGAGTACCAATTATACAAGGAGGACTCTATATAAGGTATCCATGTCATAGTGAAGGTACAAGTTTCAATATTTTTAATATAAGATTCTAGGTTTCCATATATATTTTGTGTTCTCCTCACCACATCTTACATTCAATGTCATAGTTATGTGAAAATTTGTAATTACTCACAACAGTTCATGGATAACACCACATTAAATGATGGATCTATTTTTTATGGATCTTGAACATTTGGGACTACCATTACATAGTAGGTATAATTTATTTAATTGTATTTAGAAAATTAGTAAACTAGTTTAAACTATCACTATAGGCCATAATGGAGAAGGATGCAATGAAAAAGATTATTTTATAGTGGCTTTTTTAGGTAGTTTATACTATATTCATATTCAAATTTTAGTGGTTATTTCTTTCTATTCTAACCACCATTTTAGTTTAAATGGTAATTATTAATATTATAGGTGATCTAAGGGTTGATATTCTAGAAGGGAAATTGAAATTGAAATTTGAAATCATATCTCAATTTATTTTATTTGAAGACACTATTGTGTAGATTTGAAATGTGTGAATGCACTAGGAATAAAAAGTACATAATCATCTTGTTCATGTGTTTGTATAAAGAATATAATATATTTATTTCATTTAGTGACGGTTGTGTGTATGTTAAATAATTCAACATAGTCATCAACATAACGGAAGTATATTTTTGTTGTATACTTTTCTATTGTCACCCAAACATTGATCATTAGAAAGTGTATGATGCATATTTGTGAGCGATGAAGCGAAACATTATAGGGAGACATGAAAATGAAAATTTAGTGGTTATAGATTTTTTATTTTACTCACATGATGATTCTAGTGGGTAGTGTGATCCTAGAGAAATCATTTTTACACCAAATACATTAATTCTCATGATGATATATTAATCATGTTCATTTACTGTGTTCCTTTGTTTGGTGGGTGCTTGGGGTTGTTGAAATGATCATCATTACAACATAACTTGTGGAGATGGTTATTTTGAATGATATATAAAAACTTCATTGATAACTAATTTAGCCCCAATCTTAGTGATAATTCATAGTTCTTGATGTGGGTCTATAAGCAGTATCAGATTCATGGTAGCATTGAATTTTATTATCTTTTTGAATTCATTCATATTTAAAGGATATCCTTCTCAATTAGAAGAATAAGTAACTAATTTATATTATTTATAATGTAAAAATAAATCCAATTAATGGAATCATAATTCATACATATTATTTTAAATGTTTTCATTAATATAATTATGGGGTGATTTTATTCCGATTCCTTTTCTGTTAAGATATTTTTTACGTTAAAACTAATGTGTTTATTCCCCAAGAAGAAGGCGTTTCTATTAAAACAAGTAATAATATGATTGTTTAAATTTATAGTCTTATAAATGATTCTATCATATGATCACTATTAGAAAGTGAGTCTTTGAATTTCAAAAAACACAAAACTATAAAAAAATTGAAAAGGGTAGGGATGAAGCCTCATTTTATTATTAATGAAAAGAAAAGACCTCTTTTAACTTGGTAGAGGGAGATGCATTACAAATACCGAAGGCCCAGTTGGCATGTATCCCATTACATAGCCCATAGGCCCAAATTTTTGGCCTAAGGCCCATTCTATGAATAGTGACCTGGCTACTACAGTACCCGTCACTGCTACAGTATCCTGCCACCGCTACAGTACTCTCTAATCTACAGTACCCCCACTATTACAGTACAGCTACAGTGATGCTATAGTACCAACACCCGATGGGTTTTGAACCCCTATTTTTCATGTAGTATTATGGGGTTCTTTCAAATAAGAAAAAACTATAAAATATATCTACGATAATCTATATAATATCCATGATTAAATAACCAATGTGATGATAGATGAGTTTTATTTTTTCGAAACATATGTATAATGATCTCTAGATTATTCAGGGTGAAAATATTAATTGTTTCATCACATGGGTGAATGATTTTATGGGAGAAAATAGAGGACATGTTGAAAAGTAGGGTGTTGTTGATATTGTTGACATGAATTTGGATATACAGTGACATATGCTTGATTCAAAAACACTATTTTAGAAAAAGGTTCTAATTAATTTTCCTCTTTACTATTTCCATTAAATTTTAATATCTTATGAAATAAATATATATAGATCTATCAAGAAGAAGGTGAATTCCAAAAAATATGTGTCTTTTGATGAAAAAATGAAATTGACAATGAAGAATAAGGATTCTGTTGAAGATGAAACATGTTATTCCGATTCAAATGAATATTTAGAGAGATGTTTAATGAATTTATTTTACTTATCATAAAAAACATGGGAAGGTGGAAATTAAGGTACAAAGGAATTATTCTCATAAAATTTCTCCGATTATGATTTATTGGAAATTATCATAAAAATTATGAAAAACCCAAAACCATTGACGATAGTGAAGAAGAATGTAATATTTATAGAAGATTAAAAAAGAAGAAAAAATTAATAGTTAGGTTTATTAACATAATAAAACTAGGAATTTCAATAAATTTAAAAGTAGAAAATAATTTTCTAAACATGGTTCAACTATGAGAATGATCATAATGATTCATTTTCATCTAATGTAGATGAAAATGAAAAAAAATAAACGTTAATAATCTAAATGATGAATATAATTCATGTTATGAATTTTTTTTAAATAAAATAATGTATAAGAAACTAATAATGAATTCATTGTAAATATACAATTAAACCAATGACTCTAAAATATTTTTAAATAAGGTAAATGGAATAAAAATTTAATTATAGATGATAAAATATTTAAAAAATTAAATATTTTTTCAAATTTAAATTAAATGATTCATGTATAATTTTAATGATTGAGGAACATGATTGATTATGAAAAGAGTGTAAACATCAAATTTGAATAAATATTGAATGGGAATGAAAAGAATTAGTAATGTTTAAAACAAAAAATTATCAGAACTGAATAGATTTTGAAGAAGTATAAATAAGATTGTATGAATTATATTTCCAAAGATGTAGAATGTTTGAAGAAATTATTATATAATGAATACTGAAAGAAATTATTCCATATGGTTGAGAATAATGACAAAAATATTGGTTAATATTCAGTGATGAAGAATAATATCTAAAAGAACAAGGTTGTGGATTAATGAAGTGATGTTTCAAAATCTATAAATTATTTAAGAACCAACTTGAAAAAAATAGGCAATAAATTTTATGTTTTGAATTATTTAGACCATTTCTTTTAATAAATTAACATTACACCCCGTTTATGGAATACTTAATTAATTACACAAATAGAAACTCAAAGACTGTATTATTAAAGTGCCATGAGAAGCATGGAAACATAAACACTTGTACCTATGTGAGCTATATAATCTCACTGTAGGATCATTATTACTCTCACCATCTATAGATCAATCGTACATCCTACATATCTTCATAAGCGGAGGAATGGAAAATTGAGAGGGGTGAGCTCAGATTTTCATTAAGTGTAAAAAAGGAGATTTGTAATAATAAACATGAGGATAAGGGTATGGGAAAGTGATCATGAAATTATAAGATCATGTCCATAAAAATTATGATCATAATCATGAATCATGGAATAAATATTTGTAGTTAATACGATATTAATCATAAGAGAATCAAGAGAGTAAACCATAAAAGAGAAACATTGGAATAAGACATGGATTATTCGAGACACATAAGAATATAAAATCATTTTCATAGTAGTCAAGGAATCCCTACCAAGTCCATATTAGAAGGATGGGTACACTCACCATACAATCTTGGTAGTCATGGTTAACTCCCATGATCATCTTAATACTCGAGGTGCACTCCCTAGACCATCTTATTGAAAAAAATGCCTTTACTAAACTGAGTTCACTCCCTAATCTAGCCAAATATATCTAATTTGATATAAATATATACCCAATGAATTGGAAGGAGATATAGGTCACACCCATCCCATAATGCAATCATGCATATATGTGGAACAAGATCATAAATGTATTATCATAAACCATGAAATGAAATGGGTGTTATAAAAATGTAATCATATCCTATCATTTGGGAATGAGATAGGTTTCATATTCATTTCTTCAATCCATAACCTATAAAAATAAGAATGATTCATAGAAATATAACTTCTGAAACAGAATCATGTTTCGTAAGAATCATTCCATAAAAACATAAACCATTCATTGGAATAACATGAATATAACCTTTGGATTATTTCTTAGAACGTAATTAGTGATAACAAATAATGTGTTCTTATATAGAATATAATTTGGAAATATCATTTGAAAAACGTTTCTTGAAGAAAATATCATTTCTTCCCTGAAAAACAGTTTAAAAAAAATAAAAACATATGAAAACACATTTCATTAGAAATATATTTGAATGAATATAAAATAATTTTTGATAACCATTAGAAATTTTTAAATCATATTTATATACTAATAAGAATAAAATAATATTTTAAAATCATTTTGTGAAACAATTTCAGAAAATTTGTGTTTTTTTGAATAATAATTATTTATCTGCAAAATAATAACTGAAATAATATTCTCAGAAAAACATTTTCATAATTATCATATGTTCTAAAGAGTGGAAAAATTATACTTATACATGAATATCTAATGGATAATAATAATATAATAAATTTCAATAGTGTCTATGATAGATAGATCATAATAATTCATTAATGGAAGCACGGTAATAAAAAATCCATATAAATAATGATATTTTTTCTATAATGTCTTACTACTTGATAAATTTTAATCAGACTCCTCGTGTATGAGAATGTAATTATGTAAATCATAAAATATCATGAAAATAAATATATTAGTGTTATAACATGACAAAACTCCATTACATATTTGGTTACATTTGAAAAATAAAACCACATGAACGAGATATCCTAAAATTAATATATAAATACCAATAAATGTATGGATAATATAAATATTTTGTATTCATGTGAAGAATATACACCAATAAAAATGAAACAAGTTGTGTATAAGGCATAAATATCACATAAATAAAAGTGATATAAGAAAACCCTTACATTATGTCTTCACTCTCATAATTATCATAATAACTCACATATAATTAATATAAGACTATTATAAATTTATTATAGAATTATATTACTATATATAATAACATATATGATTTTATTGTGACTTTATATTACCTGTTTATTTAAAATTTCATGTTAATGTTACACTTAAGGCATTATCTGCTTTGTCTTCATAGATGTTTTGACTTATTATTCTTGATCCTCTTACATAGATCAGGATTTAATTATTTTAAAATTTATAACATGGTATAAATATCATATATATTTTCAGTATATATTTCCTCATAATAATCTATAAAATATTTATATATGAGATGGAATACAACGTTCATGTAGATGGTACTCTGTACATATGCATGCATGATGTTTCTATTTTATTGTCGAATTGAAAAAATAAATGAAATGAAATATATATATATAAAGTCACTAAATTAGAAATATTATATAACTTATATAATATAATTCCACTAAAATGATCGTTAAATCATTCCACATAATGTGTGAACAAATCACATCACTTTGAGGAGGCGGTAGTCCACACATCTACAAACAATGTTTTCATGTTTACACAAAATGGAAGGAATGAATGTACATTTTATATAATGGCCCTGTAATCATAAATAAATAATAAATATTGCATAAATCACATAAAAAATATATTTTTCATCTTAATTCCATACCATGAGAGGTTTTAATGGAAAAAATAATAATATCATTTCACGAGGTGATAGTTTACCATTCACAAGAACGATATGTTCATTTACCATTTGATTTAAGTGTGTGATAGTGTAGTTAGAACCCTCAGATTAAAAACATATCTGTATAATTAAGACAATGTGGTTTCTATATGAGCTTGTAACAATATGTTTTGTGGTGGTGGAGAATTATAATAAGACAAAAGAGCCTGAAGAAGGATGTTACCTCTACTTTGGGTAACTCCTTTTGGTTTTCACCAAAGGGAATCATTAGATGGATTTTTACCAAAATGGAGGATTATAAGATTAAGGGAGGATTTTGTAGAGGATATTTTTGTAAATATTGGTATATCCAAAGGGCTTGAGAGGTGTGAATAAGTTGGAGGTGTGAGTGCATTTCAATAGTGGAGGTGGAGTGACATTCATTTAAAATTTTCGGATGGGAATTCCAAGCACGTCATTTCTTGTGTTGGGGCCCCAATAAAGGTCCAAATACATGAAATGTTATTATAGGGTATAAATATTGACATCCAATGTATTTATAACATGTTTCTTGGACATTTTTGGTGTTATGTTTAAGGATTAGTCCTTTGTTATGATAAATTTTCTCTTATCACTATAATTAATTTTAATCCATTGACTATTACTTGTTCAAATAAAATATGATAAAATAATTAGACATTAAAAATTATAATACATACAAATATATAATCCTTTTTTGAATGTTCTAATTATATAAGTGGAAGAAAATTAATTTAAAATCAATAATGCTAATGTGTTGTGACAATTGGTATTTTATGAATTTTTTTACACATTTGGTATGTTATTATATCTAATATATATGTGAAATTTGTTCCAATTAACAGAATTGGATTAATTGATGTTAAATTATGATAACTACTATTTAAAACGAAATTAAAATATAATTTATCAAGATAACAAAATTATATGTAAAACCAGTTCTGAATTAAAATTTAGTATTCATCACTATACATCCAGAAATGTTGTTCTCCCAAAAAATACAAAAAAATCATCATAAGATAACTTTTAAATTATGAATTCAATGATTAATTTTATTTGATGAAATTAAATATTTAAATATTTGTAAATTTAATTTTGTTTTTTGTTCATGGGATGACATTAGAATAATATTTTTTAAGAAAATACTATTTTCAAATATACAAAGACATTAATTAAAATCATATATCTTATTGTCAATATTATTCATTTATATGAAACCATTATAAAGAATATTTTAAAATTATTTAATAATATTTAAATTACTAAGTTTAATGTATATGTTCTAACTATCTCATTTAAATTATTATAAAATGAATTAAGGGTTGTTCCATAAAATCTCAATTTTGCATGTAGTGCAAGGTGATATGGTGTTCTATGTAGATGAAGATTAAAATGGTGTAGTTTTTAATGAATGTTTGACTAAGTGTAGTGTGAAATGAAATAAATTCCATAAAATTGTTTATTCAATAAAAAAATGTCAACAAAAACTCGGGGTGTGGCATTATAACCTCCTTAAAATGAATATCTCCCTTGATAGTCATCATTTAGGTAAAAATGAGGGTAATTTAGTCTCATCATATCATCAATTTACCATTTTCCTTCCTCTTACTGGTGGTTTCTCTGCAAAACAAATACTAGGTGGGCGGTCTTTTTTTGTATAACATTCATTGTATGGTCTATAATTTCAACTGGTTCTTCCAAATTAGAAAAATCCTTCTTAGCTGGTATTATCTTGGAGTTTTGTACCTAAAAATTGTAAAGTTCTTCACTTCATTATTAGTGATACATAGAACACATCATGGAGTTGAGAGATATTTGGAGGGATTTTCATGTGATAGGATACCATCCTGAAATGATCAATAATTTTAAAGGGACTGATATACCTAGTGTTTAGTTTTCCATTCATCCTGAATCTCAAAACCTTCTTCTTGGAAGAGATCCATAGAAAAATATCTCGCCAAATTAAAATTCCAGATCACATGAAATATTGTTAGTATAAATTTTCTTTCATGTTTCAGATTCATGGATATGTAGCTAAATGAATCTTAACTTTTTTTTATTTCATCAGATTTTTCAGGCCCCGATATCTTTTTTTCTCAAACTTTTACACAAAAAAATGGATCTATACATTTATTCCTATACTTTTATTCATAAAAAGAAATATGAATTCTTGAGTGGATGATATTTTTATAATAAAACTCAACCAAAGTAAGGGGTTTATCCCAGCCACCTTTTAAATGCAAAAAACAACATCTCAATATATCCTCTAGGTTTTGAATTGTTTTTCAGACTACCCATCCATCTGAGGATGATAAACAGTGATGATAATCAATTTTCTACTAATATATTATTGGGGACTGTATTGGAACATTGATGTAAACCATATATCCCGATAAAATATATTAGACTATGGAACTCAAGGAAACCTTACCACTTCCTTAATGTATAAATTGGAAAGATGAACTAGAGAGAATTATTATCTTATTTTAATGATGTATGCTGACTTAGTAAAGAGATTGACTACAACCCATATAGAATTAAACCCTTTATAGGTTTTTGGGAGTGCAATGAAAAAATCCATTGTGATGTTTTGCCAATTCCCTTCTAGTATGGTTAATGGATGAAACATCCCACTAGATTTTTAGCATTAGACTTTACTTAAAAGCATACCAAGAACCAAGATACAAACTCTATGATATCAATCATCATTCCATCCCACAAGATGTATTACTTCAAATATCTATACATCTCGTAATTCCATGATTAATGGGGATTTAAGAACTACACGATTCCTATAATACCCCCTTCATCAAATCTAGTAGGGAAAGAACACATAAAGAATTCCTAAACTTTATCATTACATCATTATCATGTTTAAAATCAGGAAGATTTCTATCCTACTTTATCAACTCAACATCTTCCTTCTTCTCCTCTATAATCTTCACTTGGATGGAGGGTTAAAGATTAAATTTTGGATGTTATTTTATCCCCATGACTCATGATTTCTAGATCAATCCTAGGAAAATACAGATATATTAGATCTTTTTCGATCCTCATCATGGATATGCTAGAATGATTCATTGAAAAGCATCAACAACATTGTTCACTTTCCTAGGTAGGTAATGTATAAAGAATTCAAAATCCTTTATTAACTCTAACCATATTCTCTAGTATATATTTAACACCATCTGTGTGAATATATACATCATATTTTTATTATATGTAATTATAAAAAACTTTTCTTTCATAAAAATAATATCTCAATATCTTCAATGAAAAATATTACCACAGCTGACTCTGAATCATGTGTTGGTAATGTTTCTCATAGATATTTAATTATCGTGAGTAATAGGATATAACCATATTATCATACATTATAAAAAATCTCAAACGCTTCTAAGATTCATCACTATAGATTAAAACCCCTTATCCACTACTGGGTAATATATATACAGGTGCACTGAGCAACCTTCTCTTAAATTACATGATTTTTTTCACATTCATACTTCAAAGGAAACATGGAACCCTTCGAAGTTAACCTAATAAGAGGATTTTATAGTTGTGATAGATTCTCTAAAAACAATTTTAAATATCCATAAAACCAAGAATGTTACAGATCTCAGTCACCATGGATGGTCTAGGATAGATTTCAATAGCCTCTGTCTTTGATGGATGTACTATTATAACATCCTTTGGGATTATGTGACCCAAAAATCATGCATTTTGACTCCAAATTTCACACTTGGTATTTTTTTCATATTTTTTCTTCTTCATTAGGGAATTTAGTACAATTTTAATGTGGAATTCATGATCTTAATTATTTTTTGAGTAGATATAGATATCATCTATAAATACTACACAAATATGATCGAGGTGATATCTAATGACTATATTCCCGAAATACACAAAGATAATAGGTGAATTAGTATGACAAAAAGGAATCACTATATATTCTTACTGTCCATACCTTATAGGGAATCCATATTGGGTATATTTTCCATCTTCATCCTCAATTAATGATATCCATAACACAAGTTAATATTGGAAAAGAATTAATATCTACCTAGTTGATTAAACAAGTCATCAATAGGAGGATGAAGATACATGTTCTTGATCTCTATCTTGTTCGACTACCAATAATCAATGTAGTGTCTGATTGATCCATATTTCTTTTTCACAAAGAGAACTGGTTCACCCAAATGTGACACACATGGACTAATGAATCCCTTATCATTGTTTTCATGGAGTTTCTTCTTCAATTATTGTATCTCAATTTGGAACATCTTATAGAGAGTGTTTGATATTTGTGTGGAACCAAGTATATGTTCTATCGAAAAATAAACTAAATATTTTGGTGGAAGGCGGAGTATATCTTCTGTGAACACATACAAAAATTATGTAACAATAGTCATATCATTGATGTAGAGTTTCATCAGAACCATTAGGGATAAACACACCATCTAAATGGGAATTATGATGCATACATTGGATATAATATCCCAAAGATGTCTATACATATAATAACATTTATAAAATATCATAGGTTGGTTTTAAATATCAACCACAACATCCATTCTTCAACAATTGATATGGTCTTTATGCAGAGAGAGAAAATACATTCCAAAGATGACATAAAATTAAACCATATGAAGAATAACATTATTTTTAGAAAACACATTCACAAAAACATAAACCCTATAAAAACCATAAACAAGATATGAAACAATCATACCATTAGGGGTTTTCACTTCAAATTCTACATATATTATTTTTGGAGGAATATTCACACACTTATAAATTTGATAACATATGAAAGGGTGGGTATATCAATAATCATTTATAAAATTATTTGTCTATATTTTATGTTAATTGTTCCATTCACCGTGTCATTATCACACCCCTCATCAAAGGTAATGAAGACATTATATTTCCCCTTATAGATATTTTTTATGGTTGGTGATGTTGATCATCATCACTGCCCCTTGTGTTTTTTCATTGGTTACCTAATCCAAATTATCCTTACACTTTTAGCACTGAAGAGGTGAAGCTACATTTTGTGTAGCTTTTTTCCCATTAAATTTTTTAGCTACCTTTTTCCATCACTTTGGCAATCAAATTTGTAATGATCTTCCTTCACTCACATAAATCATTTAATAGACCCGATAATAAAAATTCCTCCATTCCTCCTTACACACATAGAGAATAACAGAAATCTCATATACTTATCTTCTTGGTTTTTAAATTTTCTATTAAACATTATGTTCCTTTTTTGTCAAAACCATGGCAATGATATATTAATCCAAACACCATTTAAACCTTGGTTAAACATAAGAAATCTATTCAGAACTACTAAATTATCTTAAAGAAAATATCATTCTGATACTTGGATTTATGTCAATAAGACCATATGAACTATAATTTCTAGTTGGAGGATAATAGTAGAAGTAGACCACACAAAACTTGTGAAATTATTCTCATAGGTACCATCATATTCATCATCCATGTTCTTTAACTCGAAGAACTCTCTTTCCAAATTATTTTAAGAAATATAAGTAAAGTACATATTAAAGAATAATTTCATGAACTCATCCCAATCCATGGATTCAATTTCATCTAAATTCCTCATATTATTTATCAGATTCCCCCTCTGGCCAGACATACCTTCTAGCCAATAAACAGAGATATTGACAATCTAATTTTCAAATCACTATAGAATGGAGAATATATTTGGAGTGGTATTGATTCCTTAATAATAAAAAACATAATCAGAAGACACTCTGAATGATGGTGGAAATTTCCTCATAATGGAATAAATATAATTTTTTTCCCTCAATTTCTCATTTCTAAGTCCAATATTATTCATATCCTGATAAATATAGATGAGAATATAAATGATATTATTCATTCCAACTCCCAAAACACTCTGTTTCGCATGAGGAATACTATGGAGGTATCCATTATAATCTCTACTATTGTGGTTCCTTCAGGTTTCATTCATTTAGTAAAACAAAAAATATTATATTAATATGAAAATTCATAGTGACGAATCACCTAATCATTAAAAACTAGTTATATGATGTCTAAATTAGAAAAAAATTATTTACACTATAAAACCTTGGGTTTATCCTAGTGTATTTTATTTGAACATATATTTAAATCCATCACGATGTTCCATTAAGAGTTTGTGAATTACCAAAGCATACCACCCTAGGGGTATCAAACTAGGTGTGCAGTAATGTCCCTTACCGTGCACCAGTTCTAGATGATTCTATCTCGGTATGGTGTTTTCGATGTAGTTACCCCTATCTATATCTGTGTTATAGATACATACACTTGTAGTTTCTAGGAAGGGATTTATTCTGACAAAACCACTCGATCTATCTTTTATGAAAACTCAAATACAATTTCCAATACTATTTATCATCCTTAAACTTATCCTCATACAAATCCTGAGGGGTATCACAATGGTTTTATCATTTTAGTTTCAAAATACTGACTTGAAATTATATGTGATACCAATTATATCAAACCTATATTTTTTTACATTAACATTTAATCACTTTTTATGAATACATAGTACATTACACAAACTGAAATCCAAGTACCATAATAGTGATGTGCCTTTTGAAATATGGAAACATAAAAATTGGTATATAATTAAACTAAATTATCTCCATGTGTGTTCTTCATGACTATCAACATCCTTAAACACATCATACATAATACATATATTTATAACCTTAGGAATAAAAACATTCAAATTGGTGGGCTCATATTCTCTGTAAGGGTGAATAAAGGATATGTTTAAGCATAAACATGATGATAAAGGTATGAGAATGTGAACATGACATTAGCAAACCATACCCTACAAAACAATCAAAAAAATAAATCATGTAATAAATATTAGTGGTTCATAAGACATGAATCATAAGGGAATAAATAACATAAAACATGAATGAGTAACATAAGAATGAGAAATTGAATTGTGAAAGACAGATAAGCATATTAAAGTATTACCATAGCAATAAAGGCATCGCTAACAATGCCATATTAGTAGTAAGGTTTCACTCACCATACCATATTGGTATTCATGGTTTTCTCCAATCACCATCGTAGTATTCAAAGTTCACTCTCAATACCATATTAGTGGGAAATTTACTTTACTAAACTAAGCTCAATCCCCATTCCACCCATATCAATTTCATTTTATATAAATATTTACTCAATGAATTAGAGGTTTATATAGGTCCCACCCACTTCATAATGAAATCATACTTACATTTTCGACAAGATCAAGCACTTCCCTATCATAAGACATGAAAATAAATTTGTTTCATAATAATGTAATCGTATCATAACATATAGAAAATAGTCATCTTTCATAATCATTAAATAAATGCATAATCTGTGATTTGAATCAGGTATAATAAACATATAACCGTTGAAAGGGAAATGATTTTTATAATCATAATTTCATAAAAACATAATCCATTAATAGAAATAATTTGAATGGAAATGATGAATTTTTTCACAGAAATGCATGATAAACACCATAAAATGTCACCTTATATGAAAGATAATTTGGAAATATCTTTTTGAAATATTTTTTTGAGAAAATATAATTTCTTATTTGGAAAAATAATTTTATAAATATAAAACATTTTTGAAAAAAAATCTATTTGAAAATAGATTTGGATTCATATAAAGGAAGCATTTAAAAATTTATAACATTTTTAAAATCATTTACCAAAAAAATTATCTTAACATAAATATTTAAAAAAAAATTTGAAATTTTTTTTTAATAAATCATATTTCCAAACGAAAATATCAATGAGATCGTCTTTTTATAAAATTAATTTATAATTAAATTAATTACAAAGGAGTGGGAAATATTAGTAATACATGAAGTAATTATGGATAAATATAGGATAATAAATTTCCTGATTATTCTTGAGAGACATACCATAAAATTTCATCAATGGAAACATAATCATAAAAAAATATCATAATTGATGATAGTGTTGTAAAAAACTCTTATGGCATAATAAATTTGAATCATACATCCAATATAAGAGAATTAGATCAAAAAAAGATTAAAATATCCATAGAATTCAAAATTCATGTTATAAAATTTAAAATTGTATTATATATACCTCCTAAAATGATATAGTTTCATAAAAACAGCTGACTATATAAATTCAAATTGAGACAAAACTACATTATATTTTTTATAACATTTGAACCGTAAAACCACATAAAATTGAGATAATAAAATAGATATGTAAATTAAAAGAAGTTTATAAATCAAATTCATATAATATATTCATGGAAATAATTTACACCAAACAAAAGAACATAGTGGTGAATATTGCATAAGTCTCATAGAGTTAAATGTGAGACAAGAAAACCATTACCTTATGTCTTAAATCTCATCGTATACATAAAAAACTCATGTATAATAAATATAATTTTATTTTAAATCTATTAAATATACATATAATTATATATAATACATTATATTATTTTATTATGAATTTATATTATCCATTTATTGTCTATTCCATTTTTATGTTATGCTTCAGGTATTATTATCTTTTTTCGTACATGTTTTGAATTGTTATTTTTTATCCTATGAATTAGGTAAGGATTTGGGTATACACCTAATCTAAAAAATGATATAAATATAATATATATTCATATTATTTGTATTTATAATAAAATATAAAATATATAAATAGTAATTTGAATACAAAATTCATGTATATGGTAGTTCGTATGTATGCATGAACACTATTTATGTTTTATTGTCGTATTGAATGAATGAAAGTTAATAATATATATATATATATAATATCATTACGTTATAATTATTATTTTTTATATATCATATATTTTCACTAAACACATAATTAATTATTTCTATTTAATGTGTGAACATATCACATCACTTTGAGATGGTGGTAGTCCACACATCCACAAACAATGTTATCTTGTATACACAAAATGGAAGCCACGAAGGTGGGTTTTTTATAATGACTATAAAAATATTAAATTCATCATAAATATCACATATATAAAATAAAAATAGAGTGTATGTGTAAATACCCACCCGACTCACCCCTGGAATGATGGAAGAATTGGTTGTTGCATGACATGAAACACGTCTCCCCGTACGCCAGAGGCTGCAGACTAACAATGAGGATCTGAGGATTGTTTGTGGAGAGACTATACCCTTTTATCAATGTAATAAATAGTGTAATATGGTATCAAAATCGCAAAAAAATTCTATTAAATAATAAATCAATGAATGTAAGATATTTAAAAAACATGAATAAAAATAGAAAAATCCAGTTTATATAGTAAATGCATGCATTACATGCTAATGATACAAAATAGAAAATAGTGAAAAAAACATCCTTTACATTACAATAAAAAAATAAATAAATAATGATTAAATTCCCTGAGGGAGTTCTTCTCAATAAATTTGATCTTCTGCTCGGTCCTTTATTACTATCCCACAAGTATTTGGAAACAACACAATCCTGTAACCAAATAGAATCCAATCATGTACCCCAATGCAATAGAGGCCCCAGTAGGGTCTGAGATATAAATATCAGTAATATGGGACAACCAGTGAGTACACCAAATCTTAACATTAAATAAATAATTTAAAAAATCAACACGAATGCATAAATAAAGTAATTAGTACAATGTAATTATACACAAAAGTACCTGTTTTAGACCTCAGCTGGTGTCTAAACTATCTTTATACTTCTGTCATGCATAAAAATAAGTCATTAAACATTAAATTTCATTTATATGTTATTAAAACCTCATTAAATTATGTAAGTATCAAGATCCTTCCTAATCCTGACATCCCCCATATAAGTCACTCACAAATGATGTCCTGAAGACCTTCTAAGAAATCAAAGTAAAGACTGAATCCAATATTCTTCTTCGGTTTAGATAACATGTTATAAGATATTAAGTTTCATATTTCCTGTACTATGTCTGAGCCCATCCAATAATAATAAATAGCGAATTTCTCTACCAATACCATAAATCAGAGCCCATCCACTAGGAATAGTTATTTGATCTTCATTCGGTTCACTAAATAGTGATTCAACCAAATAATTAACATGTTTGGTCATTTTCCCACATTTAATTCACAAATAATAACATCACATCATCTCTAACTAACTATTTAATTAAAATAATGTTTGACCAATTGGACCCATAATCCAATGTCAATAAATGTTTCTGTAACATCCTGTCTAGCACCCTCTTGAGTATTTAGAGAATCAGTACTTTGTCTCACAATGCATGGATATTTGGAGCATCAGTCCATGTTCTATAATATATAATTTTCAGTCATGTTGGATGTAGAATTTCTTTTCTTGCACTCCATGAGTATTTGGAGCATCAGTCCCTGTCTCACAACCTCTTTACCAATCATACATATATATTTTACATAGGTGTATAATTCCATGCCTAAAACCATAAACCAACATTTTTATAATTCGTAAATTAATTAATCAATTCCATTAATTAAATCAAAAACATATTAACATAAAAAAACTATTAATTACTTCCACAATTAATTAACCATTCAACAACTCAAAAGTTAATAAATAATTAATATTTATTTATTCTCAACCACATACAAGATAACTAGATAATTAACTCAATATTTAATTATCCAAACTATTTATCCAAAAGAATGATAAATGTAACGCCTCGACCCAAGCTACCCAGAGTCAGTGCATTACTTCGTAACAGTGGCATGATCACAAAAGATCAAGTCTCGAAAGACCGATTAGTTTAGTAGCCTTGGAAACACTAGATACATTCATAAGTCTTACATTACATCATAGTGTAAATCAAAACTACAACATATTCTCTTCATATCCCCTTATATTATCCCTACAATTCATTCATAATATACTTTTCACATCCTGGAAAATATTAAAACATTGAAAGGGGTGATATCAGATGCTCAGTAAGGATAACAATATAGCAGAAGCTTTCATCAATAAACATAAAAATTTAAGGAAATGTATAACTAAAACAAAAGCCTTTTAAACATGAACATCAACATAATATGGCAAAAGTAAAATGAGATAATTCCAATCACTTCTTCACATGGATATTCTATTGGTCGAATAATCACATGCAATATCAATAACCACTTTCATAATGAAGGAATCTATAATGCCAGACATTCTGAAACATTTTTTCAAGGCCTCGACCAAGATGTCTAAAATGATTAAGGCCTCAGCCAAAACCATAAACAAAATTAGGAAAGGGCCTCAGCCAATTCCAAGTCTAGTTGTCTCATGAGACCTACTGATGAAATTTTTTTAGAAGATACTTACATTCAAAATTGCTCAAATATACTCCAGTGATTTTCTAAAATCATTATGCAAGCTTCTGAAAACAAAATAACTAATTCTGAGACTACTCTACTAATTACAGGCCATGATGGGTCCACTCCCAATCCCCTCCTGTCAACCACAATCGAGAGTCGGGTTTTCTGAAAACATTTTTAATCTTGGGTTAAATACGTATATGTTTGCACTAGATTTTCATATATTAGAGAGAAATATCATTTTTTTGAAACCATTTAAAAATCACATAATTATAAAAGAAAACCTTTTGAATAAATGTAAAAGTCAAAGGGTTTTATACACCGTATAAAAGAAATTTGTGTATAAAACAAAATATGCCTCAATGAATGGAGGTTGAGATGAAGTCCTTAAAGAGATAATTTTTTTATAAAGTAGGTCTATTATGTGTTTTCACTATAAGTACACATAACTAAAGTAAAAATACAGGATAGGACATAATAATATCATGACATAATTTGAAAGTAAGAGATTAACCCAAAGAATGGAAGTTGGGTTAAGAAATTCCCTTACCTCGTGTCTGACTTGACTCAACCGTTCTTTAACCTCCTGAATAATAAACTAGAGTAAATATATACCATATTAAGAACCATTTTCAATTTCATTATCCTTTTTATATCACTTATTACAATTATATTAACATTATGTAATTATTTATGTTAATAACGGTCGTTTTGTCGATCTTTGGAACTTGAGTCAACAATAAACTTCTTATAATTACAAGTTGTTTATGTGGTAGAATATCCATTATCTCGAGAATTATATTCATGATTTAGATGTCATATATATCATATATATATCCAGTATATATATTCATTTATAATATTACGTAACATTTAGAGGTATGAAATGAAATGCACTGTTCATGGAGACGGTAAGCCGTACGTACGCATGAACACTACTTTCATTTCTATTTCGTATTAATGGAATGAAATCATAATGATATAAATGTATAATATAATTCCAGTATAATATAGTGTATAATACCATTTAATCCATCATTTATACATCCCACATATGGCATTAACGATTCAAATCACTTTGAGGGGGCGGTAGTCCGCACTTCCTAAAATGAAATTATCGCGTTTACCCATAATAGAAATCATAAAGTATGCCATAAATGAGAAATACAGAAGCATAAGTAAAACATAAACATATTATATATCATATATAAATATAGTGACATCTTAATGGCCACCTTTGAAGGTGTTATATGAGTGTTGAACAATCATCATTTCGTGAGGCAGAAATTCGCCATCCACAGAAACCGTATGTTCTTAAACCATTAGAAGTAGGTGTGTGTAAGTGTAGCTCTAATAAATATTATAAAAACATCATAGTATATTGAGGATACTGGTTTTGTTACAAAATAAATGAATAAAAAGAGTTTAGGGGGTTGGAGAAGAAAAATAAAACAAAACAACCCTAGAGAAGACATTACCTCAAAATCAGGTAACTCTTTTTGATTTGTGCCAAAGGCTTCCTTGGGAAGAGTTCTTCCCAAAGTGAGGCTTCTAGGAGTAAGAGGGGGAAGTTGGGAGAGTATTTGGGAAGAGGTTATCCGAGCCAAATGGATTGAAAGTCTGAATGAGGTGGTAGAGGTGGGGGCCTTTTATAAGAGGAGAGGAGGGGCACTCTTGGAAAGTAATGAAATATTACTTTATTATACAATGTTTTTCGGATTATAAAGGTCCCAAACTTCTATAATTCGAGGATAAGGTGATATGGGTTCTAAAGATACCCATCCAATAGGGTTTGGACATGTGTAAGCCTTGGATTTTACATTATCTTTTCATTTTATTTAATTCATTAATTAATGAGGTCATCGCTGCATCATCATGATGTCATAAATACATTTAATTTATTTAATGTCTAAAAATTATAAATAAAAATACTATGATGTAGGAAATCTTTTTATATTTCTAATGAATATTTATAGTCAAAATTTGGACTAGTGTAACCCCACATAAAAACTGTTTTCGTAAAACAACTCATGTTTGTGTCATTTTAATTTTAACATTAAATAAATATATATTAAGGTCATTTTCCAACCAAAGTGCCTCCATGTGGTCCCCAAGTTGACCCATGGGTTGTCTCGGTCGGCCATGACTCATACAATAGGATTAGGACAAGTTTCAAGCTCATCTCATATTATTAAAACATTATTTTTACCTTAAACAACAATAATTACCTCTAATCGCGATTAAGAACATAAAAGTTTCTATTCACCAAAAAAATTATTTTAATCTCATTGAACCACATTTTACTTCTTAATGACAACCATGTATGTCGGATTTTTGAAAATTAAATCACAGAAGTGGTAATATTTCATTTAAACGAAAAATCAGTTATTTAACTACCACTTAGTGGTTTCACTATTCATCAAAAATTGAAGTTTTTCAGAACAATGCCAAAATTTCACCCTAAGCTATAATTGATATTCCAAATTCAAAAATTATGTCTATTTTACAAAATTCCAAACATATAAGTTGCATTAATTAATTTTATAATTAATTCCCGCTGTCACAACAAATAGCATGTTTTTAAGAAACAATTTATATCAAAAGATTGGCAATTGTTTTTGTCCATTTTAAATGTAAAATAAATTCTAATGACCACCATTGTATTGAATGGTAAAAATATATTCTAATTATACTTTAAAACTACTAAATAGTATAATTTATCACTATACATTATTTTGATTAAAAAAGTTGTTTTTAAGTAATTTTCACTATTCATAAAAAATTGGAAGTTCTGAGAAAATTACAGAAAATTCAACTTTGGATAATTTATATATTACGAATACAAAAATGAAGTCCATTTTGAAATATAAAATTTCTATAATTTTAAAAATTGGTTATTACTATTCATAACGGCTACTTTGATTAGTCACGGTGTTTTAGAACTCGAAGTTGCGTACAATGAAAGCTATTGCATTATTGAATGAGAAGCGTATCATGGAAGCTCGGGGTGTTACATTCTCACCTCCTTCAATAAATTTCGTCCTCGCAATTTGGAATTTTTTATTTTAAAATAAAAGGATGAAAAGAGAAAATACCTTTGTGGAAAACCCACATCGGAAATAAGGTTAATAAAATTTAGCCTTAATAAGAGGGAAAGGGAAATGAAAAAGTCACCACCCAATTTTGATCTCGATTAGGAGAAAATTGGTGGAAATTAAAGACATATAATTGGAGGAAAAACGTAAATATTTGTAGGGAGTGATTGAGGTCATCAATCACAATCAACTGTCAAATTAAGGTCCTCAAAGCCTTCAATCTATGTTGATTTAAAATATCATCAGCTCAACAAGACATAAGGTATTAGGATAACACATTTTTTGTTTTAATATCCCTTCAATAAAGTTTAAGAATTAATTTATTCATTGAATAAGAGATAGGTATATATATATTTATGCTTGGCAATTAGAGTTTCAACCTTCAACTCATCTTTCACCCAAAAAGTTAATAGAACTCAAAAATATTATACTTATCCTAATTGTATAATGTTCCAAATGTTAACACATACCATTTAGATTAGTAAAATTATTTTGTAATAACCAGGGACTTACTGTATGCTAGTGGTAGGAAATAAAGGCCTGACGCACTATTATTATGGGTTCGATTCCTGTAGCTTTGTCCGACGCGACGGGTTATGCCCCACCCTACAGGTTTTCCTTTTCCTAAAACTATAGTATCATAATATTCCAAAAATAATCTTGATAATTTTTTTAACCTTAAACAATACTATCCAAAGATCAACTTAATACACTCCAACCTTTATAGTTATCCAAAATACCTCTGTCCATACATTCTCTCGAAGGTCTCTTAATTACAAAATCAATTTATTAGATTCCCCAAACAAAGTAAAGTTTCTCTTATTGTCACATACTAAAAACAAGATTACCTTAATCATATTAAAACCTTACTGAAATCAACAAGTACTGCAGTATAATCCTTCTATATATATCACATTATTCTAATAACTAGAATATAATCCATGAGTCCAAAAGCACCAATACATTAGTTATTCTGCTTCAACTGTATTAACAGCATAAGATTTCCCTTGATCCCTGGGCCTTTTCTGAGGTAAGTTTCCCTGACACTTAGGAAATTCATTTGCATAATGCCCCATTTCCCTACAATTGTAGCATTCAACATTGATATCCTCTTTCTTTCCCTTGCAATCACGCGCCTGGTGACATTTTTCTCCACATTTATAAAAAACTCCCATTCCTTTTAGGCAAGTACCAGGGTGATTCTTCCCACAATTATCACATAATGGAAAATCCTTCTTTCCCTTTTTCCCTTTATCTGTCTCTTTTTCCACCGTTCTCTTCTTCTATTGCTTTACCTTGTTGTCATAAGACATAGAGAATTATTTTTCTGTCTTGATAGCACATGAGACAATATCTTCGTATGACGAGAAGGATTGTGAGACTAATGCTCGACGGAGAAATGGTTTTAACCGATCAATGAAACGATCAATCTTACTCCTTGGGTTACATATATAATCTGCAGCATGCCTCGCTAACCTTGTAAAGTTAGCCTCATACTTTGCGACATTCTCATCCTCCTTTTGTCTCAGACTCAAAAATTGTCTTTCCATATCTGCTCGATGGTCACGAGGATAGTATTTTTCTAGGAAAACTCTTTGAACTCCCTCCATTCCATATTCGATACGTCATCATCTTCCTTTGTGTTTTGAATCAGCGACCACCACTGATCGGCATCTCCAGTGAGGCAGTAAACTGCCATGATAACCTTCTCCCTTTCGCTACTCCCCAAGGCATGGAATAATTTCTCTAAGGAGTTTATCCATTGCTCAGCTACTAACGGATTTGTACCCCCATTAAATGTTGGCGGTTGTTGCCTCATGAAGAGGTCTAACATTGATCCTCCACGTTGCGGATCAGGGTGCTCCATACGAGTAAGGTTATTATTCATAACCTGAGTGAGTTGTCCCAGTATGGTAATAAGTTGATCAGCACCAGTTGTATCTCCAGATCCACAATAATTATCTTGAGTAAGAGGGAAATCCCTACACGGAGTTCGTGCATTGATACGGTTTCCATTCCTTCCACTAGGTGCCATTTCTAAACAAAGGCATAAACTAGATTAGATTATGAATCAAAATACATAATTCCATACCTGTTAAACACTTAACACTAATTGAACTATTTATGGATATAATCCATAATCATAAAAAAAAAAGTTTTCTTTGAGAAGTATATACTCATAACCCTTCATAATGGTTTGTAAAGAATATGAGAATTATTCTATGCATATCCCCCAGGAGTGTCGGAACCAAGAGTGCAGCAAGGCCCGTTGTCTTGCACCAGTTCCCGTTCGAGTCTAGCTCAAAACAGTGTTTTCGGGTTTTAACCCTAGGTACATCTGTGCCAGAGCCGCCTCTACCTGCTCGTATCCCGAAAGGGATGTATTGCTCGGAAAACTCACAACATCTCTACAATACCAAAATTCTAGGAAGTTCTTCTATACTAATCCTCAAAGTCTATCTTTGGCTATGTTCTCTAATCAGAGTTTATCTAAATCTAGCTTCCAAGGTTAGTACTAAACTACCTATGATACCAACTGTAACGCCCCGACCCCAGCTACCCAGAGTCAGTGCATTACTTCGTAACATTGGCATGATCACAAAAGATCATGTCTCGAAAGACCGATTAGTTTAGTAGCCTTGGAAACACAAGATACATTCATAAGTCTTACATTACATCATAAAGTAAAACAAAACTACAACATATTCTCTTCATATCCCCTTATATTATCCTTGCAGGTCATTCATAATATACTTCTTCACATCCTGGAAAATATTAAAACATTGAAAGGGGTGAGATTAGATGCTCAGTAAGGATAAAAATATAGTGGAATCTTTCATCAATAAACATAAACATTTAAGGCAATGTATAACTAAAACAAAAGCCTTTTAAACATGAACTTCAACATAATATGGCAAAAGTAAAATGAGATAATGACATTCACTTCTTCACATGGATATTCTACTGGTCGAATAATCACATTCAATATCAATAACCACTTTCATAATGAGGGAATGTATAATGACAGACATTCTGAAACATTTTGTCAAGGCCTCTGCCAAGATGTCTAAAATGATTAAGGCCTCAGCCAAAACCATAAATCAAATTGGTAAAGGGCCTCGGAAAATTCTACATCTTGTTGTCTCATGAGACCTACCGATGCAGTTTTTTATAGAAGATACTTACGTTCAAAATTGCTCAAATATACTCCAGTGTTTTTCTGAAATCATTATGCAAGCTTCTGAAAACAAAATAACTAATTCTGAGACTGCTCGACTAATTACAGGCCATAATGGGTCCACTCCCAATCCCTTCATTTCTACCACAATCGAGAGTCGGGTTTTCTGAAAACATTTTTAAGCTTGCGTTAAATACGTATACGTTTGCACTGAATTTTCATATATTAGAGATAAATATCATTTTATTGAAACCATTTAAAAATCACATAATTATAAAATAAAACCTTTTGAATAAATGTAAAAGTCAAAGGGTTTTATACACCGTATAAAAGAAATTTGTGTATAAAACAAAATATGCCTCAATGAATGGAGGTTGAGACGAAGTCCATAAAAAGATCATTTTTTTATAATGTAGGTCTATTATGTGTATTCACTATTAGTACACATAAATAATGTAAAAATACAATATAGGACATAATAATATCATTACATAATTTGAAAGTAGGAGATTAACCCAAAGAATGGAAGTTGGGTTAAGAAATTCCCTTACCTCGTGTCTGACTTGACTCGACCGTTTTTTAACCTCCTGAATAATAAACTAGAGTTAATATATAACATATTAAGAACCATTTTCAATTTCATTATCCTTTTAATATCACTTATTATAATGATATGAACATTATGTAATTATTTAAGTTAACAACGGTCGTTTTGTCGATCTTTGGTACTTGAGTCAACAATAAACTTCTTATAATTACAAGTTGTTTATGTGGTAGAATATCCATTATCTTCAGAATTATATTCATGATTTAGATTTCATATATATCATATATATATTAAGTATATATATTCATTTATAATATTACGTAACATTTAGAGGTATGAAATGAAATGCACCGTTCATGGAGACGGTAAGCCGTACGTACGCATGGACGCTACTTTCATTTCTATTTCATATTAATGGAATGAAATCATAATGATAAAAATTTATAATATAATTTCAGTATAATATAGTGTATAATGCGATTTACTCCGTCCTTTATACATCCCAGATATGGCATTAACAATTCAAATCACTTTGAGGGGCGGTAGTCCGCACTTCCTAAAATGAAATTATCACGTTTACCCATAATGGAAATCATAAAGTATGCCATAAATGAGAAATACAGAAGCATAAGTAAAACATAAACATATTATATATCATATATAAATATAGTGACATCTTAATGGCCACCTTTGAAGGTGTTATATGAGTGTTGAACAATCATCGTTTCGTGAGGCAGAAATTCACCATCCACAGAAACCGTATGTTCTTTAACCATTAGATGTAGGTGTGTGTAAGTTTAGCTCGAATCCTTATTATAAAAACATAAAAGTATATTGAGGATACTGGTGTTGTTACAGAAGAAATGAATAAAAAGAGTTTAGGGGGTTGGAGAAGAAAAAAAAACAAAACAACACTAGAGAAGACATTACCTCAAAATCGGGTAACTCTTTTTGATTTGAGCCAAAGGCTTCCTAGGGAAGAGTTCTGCCCAAAGTGAGGCTTCTTGGAGTAAGAGGGGAACATTTGGAGGGTATTTGGGCAGAGGTTTTCCAAGCCAAATGGCTTGAAAGTGTGAATGATGTGGTAGATGTGGGGGCATTTTATAACAGGAGAGGAGGGGCACTCTTGGAAAGTAATGAAATATTACTTTATTATACAATACTTTTCGGATTAAAAAGGTCCCAAACTTCTATAATTCGAGTATAAGGTGATAAGGGTTCTAAATATACCCATCCAATAGTGTTTGGACAAGTTTAATCCTTGTATTTTACATTATCTTTTCATTTTATATAAATCGTTAATTAATGAGGTCATCGCTGCATCATCATGATTTCATAAATACATTAATTTATTTAATGTCTAAAAATTATAAAAAAATACTATGATGTAGGAAATATTTTTAGATTTCTAATGAATATTTATAGTCAAAATTTGGACTTGTGTAACCTCACTTAATAACTGTTTTCGTAAAACAACTCATGTTTGTGTCAATTTAATTTTAACATTAAATAAATATATATTAAGGTCATTTTCCAACCACAGTGGCTCCATGGGGTCCCCAAGTTGACCCATGGGTTGTCTTGGTCTGAAATGACTCATAAAATAGGATTAGGACAAGTGTCAAGCTCATATAATATTATTAAAATATTATTTTTACCTTAAACTACACTAATTACCTCTAATCGCGATTAAGAACTTAAAAGTTACTATTCACCAAAAAAATTATTTTAATCTCATTGAACCACATTTTAATTCTTAATGACAACCATGTATGTCGGATTTTTGAAAATCAAATCACAGAAGTGGTAATATTTCATTTAAACAAAAAATCAGTTATTTAACTACCACTTAGTGGTTTCACTATTCATCAAAAATTGAAGTTTTTCAGAACAATGCCAAAATTTCATCCTAAGCTATAATTGATATTCCGAATTCAAAAATGATTTCTATTTTATAAAATTCAAAAATGATTTCTATTTTATAAAATTCCAAAAATATAAGTTGCATTAATTAATTTTATAATTAATTCCCGCTGTCACAACAAATAGCGTGTTTTTAAGAAACAATTTATATCAAAAGATTGGCAATTGTTTTTTTCCAATTTCAATGTTAAATTAATTATAATGACCACCATTGGATAAAATGGTAAAAATATATTCTAATTATACTTTAAAACCACTAAATAGTATAATTTATCACTATAAATTTTTTTGATTAAAAAATTGTTTTTAAGTAATTTTCACTATTCATAAAAAATTGGAAGTTCTCAGAAAATTACAAAAAATTCAACTTTGGATAATTTCGATATTATGAATACAAAAATGAAGTCCATTTTAGAATATAAAATTTCTATAATTTTTAGAAGTGGTTATTACTATTCATAACGGCTACTTTGATTAGTCGCGGTGTTTTAGAACTCGAAGTTGTGTACAATGCAAGCTATTTCATTATTGAATGAGAAGCGTATCGTGGAAGCTCGGGGTGTTACAATAAATAATTCACCAATAAATTATCATTAATCCCTTACTAATTTAATAGATTAGTTACATAATCTAAATCTGTTAGTTAACACAATAATTAACTTAGTAAACATTACCATTAATTAGTCTATCAATTAATTAATCCTCAAAACAAATCACATCCATAATTATTTTTCCATATTTAATTATGCTAAATATATCTACAAAAGAAAGTAATTTAATTTATCAATAAATATCACAATTTTTTCAAAACAACATATCAAAAATAATCATCAGTCTAATTATCTCGTTTAGATAATAAAAATATCTCTTAACCAATTAATAGATTGGTTAACTAATAACCACATAACATGTAATAATTAATCTATCCATTAATCATTACCAGTTTCAAATTAATCTTCCAATAAAAACATGTCAATAAATTATTCATATTCAATATCCCCAATGTTCAATAAATTCCCCAAATTCCAAACCCATATCTTAAAAATTAATTCTTTGATTAATTACACTTTTACTCATCCATATCCATTCAAATAATATAATTATTTAATCATACCACTTTAACAAAATCTATAATACCTTATTAAAACCAACAAACGGTCGTGTCCTCATTTATCTCACACGGGAATCATCATTTAATAATATTATGGGTCATACATCAACATATAATATATTCGCATGAACCAAAATACATATGAAAAGATAAAACCACTAGAAATAATTTTATTAATCCATTTATTAAAGTTTAGAAGTTGAAAAAAGGACCCTACTTGGGGGTGGACCAAAACAAACATGTCGCACTTCATCACACGACCACAAAAATTCGAGAACTAGTCTACAATCGTATGTGAACACACCATTTATATATATTTGTGTGTATATATATATATCTACTCAAATATGTGTGTGTGTGTGTGTTCACACGTGTGCAGACTGAAACAATATCAAAATAGTGAGGACTACACACCAAAAACTATATACCAGAGACTCAAATAAAATATCATACTTCAATTTAGATGGTTCAAAAAAAACAATGGAAAATAAACCATACCTCTGAATCATCATCGATGTACCAAATCGTTCTAAAACGACAAAAAACAACACAATGCCATACCGATTAATTTATTTGGAGTCTAAAACATTGAAAGCCCAAAATTAAATAGGTGCAATGCCAAACATCAGCTTTATAGGCTTACCCAAACTAACATCTTCAAATAGAAATAATCTCATCTACCTTTCCCTTGGCAGATGATGCCGGAACATGGACAAAAGTGTCCATAGAAACTCTTTGCACAACCCTAGAACTGAAGAACACCATAACATCTAGGTTACCACAAACCCTAAAATCGTGAAAACCAAAATAGGTACTGAAAATCCATGAAATAGATAAAGAGGTGAAGGAGGGTATGAGGGGAGATCATAACATGATGACTGGGGTTAAAAACAAGAAGGAAAAAATGGCGTAATATCTGTGCATGGAAGGACCTGCAACAAGGGGATCACAAGATGCAACGGTTTTCCTGAAGAGGGTTGGCACTACTGCAAGGGGTCGTCTGGGGGTGGGTGGTATTGCAGGTGGAGAAACAAAAGGAATAGATCACCCATCAAGGGAGAGATCACGCCATAGGGGGAAGATCCTGCCATGGAAGAGGGGAGAAGCCTGCTGGATCACGCTGCGATAAGGAGGAATAAGGGGGGTTGGGCCACCGTGAGCGTGGGGACAGAGGAGAAGGGTCCTCTACTATAATTTATAATTTTTTTATCCAAAAATCTAAATAAACTCATTAATTAATTTTTATAACTTCAAAATTAATTGTAATAGAAAAAGTCAAAAAAATTTATAATTTCCTGGATAATAATAAGAATCTAAGTCATAACATTATTATTATTACATTCTTTAGATTTATTCATCTCAAAATGAAACTGACAAAAATCATTATTATTATTCTTTATAATTATAATATCCTTAATTAATAATGATTATTACATTCATAAAATTAAAATAATAACAATCTAATTAATATTATTTTTCCAATCTAGGAAACCCCAATATCTCTATTTAATGAAAAAGAATCATCAATACTTTGAAACACCTTATTTAATTTAATGTTTCCTCAAGACACCCAAAAGACACATTTACATCACATTAATGGTACACCCCATTAATAATGCAATTAAAATATTTTTACAACCAGATAATATAATAAAAAACATCATAATAATAACATTATTATGATTATTATTATTTAACACTATCTATTATTTAAACACAAAACACCCATGCAATCTTATTTAATTCAAATAAATAAAAATTAAATTGGGTAAACAACACGGATGGGACCTCTATCATGCACAGCCCGTGCAGATCCAGTAATGTGGACTTTTCTAAACCCAGTGCTTCCAAGATTTATCAGGACCCCCAGGAAAATTATTGGGTATTTACTCATGTCCACAAACAACACCTTTAAGTGTTCTATCTCTCGAAATTAAATTTCAAACACATTTTATAAACTGAACTATCAATAAAAAGGTTTTTTAAAAATCGTTATATTTAAACCCAGTTCAAAAAACATGGGACATTACAATCTTCCCACCTTAAAAACGTATCATCCTTGAGATGCCATCAAGAACAACTACAAAAAACCCACCACGAAAATTTAATCACGTTAGAACTATCATGTTGTGTTCTGAAATTCTGATTGCATCTTTAATCAATTTTACAAGCCCAACAACATTTATAACATTGAAACCCAAGCCAAATATCACATTAACAAATAAAAACTGAAACAAAGCTTACATATAAGGCCATTATAGGGACCTCATCATCAAAATGGTAGAATTATTATCAATCAATAGAACCTGGTTGCGCATGATTTCATGAAAATACATTATGGTCCAAAAACCTAAACTCACCCTTAAACTGTTGACATTCCTTTTAAGATTATTAAACCCCCAACCGTATTTATAATGAAGTCCATAACGGACCTCTAGTTACATTCTTAAGGAAATAAATCACAAGCCTATTTAAAAAATAATAATTTTCCCCAACATGAATGATGTAATATCCTAATGAAACCATGCATCTTGTTTATAACTCAGATCACAACCTCTCATCATGCCCAACAATATTTAAAATATTAATGTGGTGATAGACCGACACTAACTTAGTGTCTCCGTGATGAGGATAATATAGGGGACATGATTGTCATATTCAGAAGAGAACATTATGAGAAAACTAAGGTCACTAAAAAGATTAGTCAAACTACTTCCGTAAGACTCTATTAAAAAAATCTCGACATCACCTGTCGACACATTTACTGAAATCAATGTGACACTACCCTTCTTAGGATTGTTCGTGGCATCAAAATAAAATTTTAGCTACTTACTAGTGAACTATTTTTGAAACACCTTTACACATGTATCTGACATTCCTCTATGTACGGTCATAATATAAAAAATTGATCATATAAGTTGTAACATAATCTTATTGGAATTTCCGAACATTATAGTCCAAAAAAGACATCTCGAGTAGTGGGAAGAATTTACCTTATGGCCCGAAACATTCAATGGATACTACCTATCATAGGTTATCCCCTTAAAAAACATAAATGTCGACCCTCTCTCTTGATCATGCATAAATGAAATCACAAGGTTCAAAATCCACATTTTCATTTTAGCCATTTTAATTAATTTATTTAAATATATTAACATTTGAATGAATTTCAACAAGCACATATATACTTTTTCACAAAAAATCACATGGCTTTCAATCAATGCCTCATGGTCTAAACAGGTAAGCTATAGAAAACCTCATTTATTAACTTTTATCTTTCAGTTTCATTTCATTTTTATCAGGAAATTTATCATCAAATTTCCTTTAAACATTAGTATACCTTTATTCACATAAAAATATCTCCAGAATGATACCATAAGCAGAAACACAATAGCATGTTGTAATACAGATGCATGGAACAGTTATAAAACATACTAATCACAAACGTATCATGGCATATAAACACTAAAGTGGGTTAAATTTGTCCCCAAAACATGCTATCTAAAAGGCATGCTAAATAAGTACCAGGAATGACACATATTCAAGGAACACAATCAATACTAGTATGAATTGTACTAATGAAACTACATGACATGGGATATATGCTTGGCATGTTAATCATTATGTTCATAATATGATACATATAATGAAACCTTTTTTCCATATGAGGACAATATAAATTTTTCAAAATTATCATAATCAATAAGAAGTGGAAAATAAAATAGTCACTGAAGGTTAATGTTGGCGCCAAAATTGGGATGGAGAAGAAAAAAAAGCTTCTAGTACTACCTCACGAAGACTGCTCGTAGAGCCTCATACCCCATTCCCACCATGGAACAAGGAGGTGGTTACGCTCTATGACCGCCTTTGGCATTCGCGATCCGCCATGGAGAAAGGAGGCGGTAACACTCTGTGGCTGCATTTGACATTTGCAATCCCCCACAGAGCAAGAAGGCAGTAACGCTCCATGACCGCATTTGACATTCATGATCCAACATGAAGCAAGGATGCGGTAACACTCCACGATCTATTTGACGTTCGCAAACCCACATCTAAGCACGGAGGTGGTAATGCTCCGCAATTAGTTTGGACGTTCATGATTTGCCGTGGAGAAAACTCTATCTTCACGCTGAGCGAGCTCTGCTTCACGACCCCAATTGCCTATAAATACATGACTCCCATCAAGCCCAAAGGATAGATCATCCGACCTATCACCTTCTGAGCTCTAAAATTGTGAATCACTTCTTACTATGTAGACCATGAGAATATCAAAGTACTTTTGCATCGCGAAGTGCCTTTCCCTTTCCCTGAATTTCTCCCCTCTTCCGAGAGGGATGCATTTCACGAAGCCCATGGGCCATTGTGAAAGAAAGAGATCCGCACAGGAACTGAGGTCATCGTGAATCATTTATGCTTTACGAAAAACCCTCCACACACACATGACCTACATTCTAAGGTAAGTTCACTATGCTTTGAAAAGCACATTTCTTCATGACACCTTACCTCACGTGGAACCCTTTTTTCTCAAGGCATTGCTTCATGAATACCTTTACACTTCATGTGGATCCTCCCATGTAAACTTATGCCCTATTCTTAGGCTAGGTGACTTCACTTCGTAGAGCACATCTCATCACAAAGACCCTCCAATTCTTGAAGCAGAAGAGCTTCACAAGGATTCTACATATGAACCCATTTTCTCTATAACTCTTTTTATAGTGAGGCCCTTTAGGTTTGCACGAAGCAACATCAAAGTCCCATGGATGATAATGCCCATTGCATTGCTTCGCCTCATGCTTCTCCACATAGGCATGATAAGGGCTAATGATTCTTCACATAGCCATATTAATGTGGATCCCCAATGGTTCTCTCCTTTACATCCCATCACCATGGAATTTTCTATGCCTTTTTCCCCCAAGGGCGGGCGGGTATCAGTTATATAAGTTCTAGGGGTGCGGAGTGAACCCACCTCGTCTGAGCTGCATGATGTTAAGCTGCTAGGCACCATCGTCTTTAGTATGTGACTTTAAAATGTGAACTCACCTCATGCCTTGCACGTGGGGAACGGGAAACCACCGTGGTGTAGGCCCCTAGCTTTTCTTGCAAGAGGTACATCCTTACCCCTACTTTCTTCTGTGCCATATCCCTCTTCTATTGGGCTTGGTCTCTACCGGGCCTCCAACCTGGAGTAAGTCCCAACCTCTTTGGTCTTCTAACCAAACATAGGACCTTGTTACTTCTTCAAGCTTCTAACCATGCGCAAGCCCTAGTTTCCTCTTTGGGTTGCTAACCACGTAGAAGCCTCACTCCACTTCCCACTGATGCACCTTTCACGATGTGATCGTCAGGTCCTTATTATCTCTTTTTTCTCAAACCGAGCATGACTCCAGTGGTCTGGGAGTAAGTATTGACAATGAAATCTTCTCTGGACAACCTAGAGTGTATTCCCCACACCCCATCTAGAACTACGTGGACATTGATCCTTGCTATAGTGAGGTATGTAGGAAGCCTCCACAAGGATCAAGAAGAAGAAAAATTGGACCCCAGGTCCTCCTCCATATCGGTTCACTGAAACACATTCTGAACTACGTGGACATTGATCCTTTCCAAGGCGAGGTACGTAGGAAGCGACCCTGAGGTTCAAGCCCAATACTCGGGCGCTCCAACCATCTTCACATCTGTTCACCAAGTCACCCATTCCTAACTACATGAACTTTGATCCTTGCCAAGCCAAGGTATCTAGGAAGCCTCCATGAGGATCACACCCAACAACCATTGGACCCCAGGTCCTCCTCCATGATGTTTCACCGACACCCATTCTGAACTACATGAACTTTGATCCTTGCCAAGGCGATGTACGTTAGAAGCCTCCACGAGGATAAATCCCACACCCATTGGTTCCATCCTCCTTCATGTCGGATCAAATCCGTCCCGCATGATGTTAAACTGCATCCCCCATCCAACAGTAAGACGTTGTGACCCCATCCACCGATAATTCGTTGCGACCCCATCCAACGGTAAGCCGTTATGACCCCATCCATCGGTAGGCCATTGAAATCCCTATCAAGTGGTTAGCTGTTGAAATCCCCAATCTGCAGTAAGTCGTCATCAGATGAACTATGAGGCCTTTGATTCCCTACCACATAGATACATCGAAATCCTCTTCAAGGGTCAAGCCCAAAATCATCGTCATTATCATGGTGGTTTCATCTCATTCACTATACACTTCACTCAGCACTCCATCCATCCTGATTCTTACCCGGGCCGCTACATCCTTGTGGGATCATGTCACCCCATTCCCAAATTTACATAACAACAATCGAAAACCTATCCCCACATTTCCCCCAACATCAATGTTCCCTCCAGAGGTTGCACCCTCCCAATCCACTCCATTCAGTGTTCCGATCTCTCCCATCAATCTCCGTAGGTGCTAAACTCGCGGAATACCCTGTTTTAATCATGGGAAGATGTGGAAAATGTAAGATACATGCCTATGGAATATCATTCACCATGTTTGACGTGGAATAACTTGGGATTCCGTGCCCTCGTGAAGCCCTAAAATAAGGGGAAGAAACCCACATGATCCTGTTTCCCAGTGTCCAAACACGCCAGTGATGTCCAACATGACTACTCCCCTGACCGAAGGATGTTTCCCTGACTGGACCCCTTGGAATATCCTGACTGAAGTAGTGTAATTAACTGGTGTCCATGAAGCTATGGAACTTGGAAGAGTTTCATAAACAACATCTTATGTCTATATAGGAGACTCGGACTAGGTGATGAATTCCGAGGACGAATCCATGGAAGGAAGAACTCACATCTCATCATCCCATTTTGATCAAGGAGCAAACATACCTTTACAAGGAACGGATGTTACCCGCCTTTGGAAAGTGGGAATGTGGGGTAACAGACAATGTCTTTTTCCCACCAAATGAGACGGATGCATGCCCCCCGGTGAAAGTGTAGAATGTATAAATGGTGAACTCAATGTGAAGATCTTATCCTAAATATAGAGACTAGTAGAGTTCGAGGAATCAATGGATTAGCATGTCACTGGATATAGTTTCCCAGCACCAGGTCCCGCCAATCAAATAGTGGGCCTGTTGTAAAACTCACCAGATGTTGGTGCAGTCAAAACATTGGTCAGTTAACCACCCTGCTCTCCAAGACTGAAGTTGCAGCACCCAGAACACGATCAACGCCTACCCACCGACGTAGGGTCAGGGACATTGCCAATTCGGTAGTCCCACGCGGCTCCTCCTCTTCCGCAATGGACTCTACAACCACAACCATGGGGTGCCAATTCCCCATCTCTATGTATTAGGCCATCCATCGAAGGGTGATCAATCACCTTGTACGCTAGTACGAGGAGGAGGGAATTAACCGAACTCCGGATATAGAACAACTAGATTTGGAGGAATCTATGACTCTTCGCCAATGCCACCCCTGAGGGCCGCATAGGGGTCTGCCTCTACCGATGCCAACATATACATGTTTTGGGATTCTTTCTATGGAACTCTTCGATGACTCCCTGCCCTACGACAATGAAGTCATGGATGTCTGGGCCAGCCCGATCAGAGTGACATTCCAGGGGATCCCAACGAGGGCTCCCAACTAGTCGTGTCAGCGTCGTCGCCCGGTCTTACTGGATGAGGAGCAGGTAAGCCGTGTGTATGCAGCACAAGCTCTGGTCCATCCGAACCAATGCCAGTGTTGGGCGCATGCTGAAGAGGACGCCCGCCAATAAGCATCAATATTAGTAGCAACTATGGCTCGAGCCACCGCTAAAGCATATCACAGGTTCCCTGTACACTCTGAGTAGGGATGTTCATATTCCCAACCAGGATAAAGTCCCTAACCACCCCATGGGCAGGCAGGGTTGACTCTCTTGGTCGCCGGCAGAGGCAGTGGCCGCTGCGGACTAACCCGGAGTGATGCCACCCAGTATGGAGGTCATCCTTGTACCGCTACCATAGAGAACGTGGGCCTTCCCCACTTTGAGGCTCAACATTGAGGACATTTTTAACATCCCAATATTCCACAATATTCATCCCTTTGAATAATGCAATAGCTTGCATTGTATGCAACTTCGAGATTCTAACACACAACGACCAATCAATCTAGCCATTATGAATAGTAATATCCACTTTTTGAAATTTTATTAATTTTATTTTTCAAAATGGAATTCATTTTTGGATTTGGAATATCGAAATTAGTTTAGGGTGAATTTTTGGTATTTTTCTTGAAACTATCAATTTTTTATGAATAGTGAAAACACTAAGCTATAGTTTAAAACCGACTTTTTAATAAAATACTTATTTATTTTATTTGAATTTATTTTAGGTAAAAATAGATACATAATACGTATATAATTTTATTGTAGTTCATTGAAGTCATTTTATAATAAGTTTAGATATATAAAAATTTTATTGAACTTCTTACCGTCTTTTACCCACCTCCTAGGAGCATTTGCAAATTTGCATAAAAAATAATTTTACTGATTCAGTGAGTTGAATTTCAAAAGTCCAAGTAAAACGGTTGATATCAGTAATTAAAATGTGGTTCAATAAGATAAAATAATATTCGGTGAATAGTAATTTTTTCTTTTATTTACCACTGTTAAACGTAAATAGGGTAATTAAGGGTAAAAATGATATTATTATTACCCATCACATGTTCTAATTCTATTGTATAAGTGTAATTGGAAAAAAAACAACCTTAGGAACAAAATATGATCCTTTAGGTCTACTTGGATTAGATTAGGTCATTTTTTATTTTTTTATTTATAGAATATTTAAAAGAGTTAAATTCAAACTTAAATAAATAAACCATTTTTAATATGGGGTTACACACAATAAAAATTCTACTATAATTATTCATTAGAAAGATAATAATATTTCCTACATAATGGTATTTTATTTATAATTTTTAGTGATTAAATAATTAATTTTATTTATGACACAATGATGATGCAGTAATTACTATATTAATGAAAGATTAAAATAATTGATACTATAAATATACAAATAAATATAATTTCAGACTTTTAATGAATTAAACTAATTTTATAGGATAATATGACATAATAGGGTTGATTAAATGTATTTTTTTCGATGTAATAATGCTATTATGAATTCTAGAAAAACAAAATACCAAATAGTGTCAAAATATACTTAAAAGTGTTTTAAAAACAAATATTATATTTTTAATTGATATAATATTCCTAAAAATATAAGGTTCATCCAAATGAATTATATAAGGATATATATATTAATAATGAATCAATTGGGGTTCTCTTGATTTTTTATAGTATGTTTATTAACCATATAAAATAAAAATAAAAAGAGACATGGTAAATGTCAAACTATTTGACAAAGAGTTAAATCTTAATGATAAGGTTAATATAGTGACCCAAACCTCTCCAAAACCTATTGGAGGAGAGTTTTTAGACCCATCCCTACCATATCACTTAAATAATATATTTTTGAGCCATTAGAAACCGAAAATGATTTTATTATAAAATAATATTTCAATCTTTTCCTAAGGTGCCAATCACCCCTCTTATAAAAGGTCACTTCCACTTATCTCAAATTCACACCTTCAAAGCCATTTGGGATGGATAAAACCCTACACAAATATCCTCTCAACTATCATCAATTCATTATATAGGCCTTACTTAAGTCATAAAGCCAACCTACGGAGCCATTTTGATCAAATCAAAATGAAGAACCCGAAGAAGAGGTAAATATTTCATCACCTCTTTCAAGATTCTTTCTTCTACCACATCCTATTTATTTGTTGTTTAAATTATAAAATAATAAATCCAGTATCTTCTATATATTTTTATGTTATTATAAATATTGTACCACAATATTCGTTATTCTATCAATCCTTTGAAAGACATGACACCATACGAGCGTACGTACAACTTACCTTCTCCATGTCGTGGTGTAGTTGTTATTCAATACATTATTATTTTTATGGGTATAATAATGATGTATAATTGATGTAAATAATAAATTTAACATGATACTGATTCTTCATATATGATATCCCATCCAATTATATGCGATTTTAATATCAAAAGAGTGATATTGTCTCTCGTGCGTACGTACGGATTACCGTCTCCACGAACACGATGAGATTCATTCCCCATCGTATCCATTCAAGAATAATTTTCATTTTATGATTAAAAATAATGTTTAAGAACTCAATATCAATATGGATATGAATCAAATAAATTCTATCCATAATAATGATGTATTATGTAACAAAACATAAAAAGGAAAACGAATCTGTTAACACCTGAAACGTTGATAATACTAAAATATTATTAATAAATCATTATTAGAAGACCATAAATGATATCATATTTATGTATATGGTTATTTATAATTTAATAAAAATGGTTTAACTATTATATATGAGTTTAACGTACCCTCAAAAAAGGAATAGTACAAGGTAAGGGTTAATTTTACAATCTCTTGTTTATCTGAGGTTTTTTATGTAAGTATGTAATGGGACCACTTTATCATCCACATCCAGGTTTCTTAAAAATGTATTCCAAAACATTTTTAATATTTACTATAATATGGGTTAAAATCATTTATATGCTTTTTTGACTTTTTATAAAATGGTTTGAAGGAAATCTTTCCATCATTTTCCAAATCGGGTACTTTATGACCTTTTCGACAAAATTAAGGTAACAATGTTTTTTAACTTATATGGTGGGTGTGGCTATTTTGTGCCTTTATCATAACATCGAAGCTTCCCTTACATGCTTATAAGAATATTTTCAAAATAATTGTTTTCATTTATAATTATATGACTTTTAAATTATTTCAAAATAAAAATATATATTTCTCTAAAAAATGTTTTGATTTCATCTATGTCAACATCCTTTGATAGATTTTAAGCATATTTGAAGTTGATTTATTATGATACAAAACATCCATATTTTATTAAAGGTTTTGGAATATGTTTGACTGTCGATGTTTTAATTTTACACCATTCATGGTTTATGGATAAAGTATTTACATTTTTTATGCTATTTTTAATATGAATGTTTATGTTATGTTTAAACCACTTCAAATGAGGAATGAATTGGACTTATTAAGTTATGGGTGGAGCCCGGTATAGCTCCTTGATGCATCGGTAGGTCTCATGAGAAAAACTAGTGTCTTGGCACAAGACCTTGGTGAAATCTTATATGCAGTCTTGGGACAAGGCCTTGAATATGTGGCTATGAAGTCTGGTATTATGCTTTCCATCATTATGAAAGTGGCTATTGATATTGCATTTGATTATTCGACTAGTAGAACATCCATGTGAATAAGTAAATTTCATTATTTGATTTTATCTTTTCTTTATTATTATGAATTCCATGTTTAATAGGCTTTTATTTTTGTCTTATACATTTCCTTAAAATTTTATTCTTATTTATGAATGTTTCTTCTATATTGTTATCCTTACTGAGAATCTGAGCTCACTCCTTTCAATGTTTTATTTTTTCCCGAATGTGAAGAAGTATTTTATGACTGGCCTGCAGGGATAGTCTATGGGATATGAGTGTGGCCTATGGAGACTATGTTGTTGTGGTTTTTTATTTAATAATGTAATGTAAAACTTATGAATGTATCTAGTATTTCTAAGGCTATTAAACTAATCAGTCTTTCGATACATGATCTTTTGTGAACATGCCAATGTTATGTAATAATGCCCCAACTTTGGGTAACTAAGGTCGGGGGTTACCCTTTTCATCAGAGGACGTTTAGTACAAACCATGGAATCTATATTTAGATAGACTTGGATTAGAGCACATTACCCTAATATAGACTGTGGGGATTAGTATATAATAACTTCCTAGAATTTTGGTATTGTAGATATTTTGGGAGTTTTCCATGAATTACATCCATGTCTAGATATTGGCAGGCAGTGGTGGCTCTGGCACAAATGAACCTAGGGGTAAAACCCAAAAACACTGCTTTGGGCTAGACTCGAATGGGAATTGGTGCACAACAACGGGCCTTGCCGCACTATTGGTTATGACACTCCCGAGGGATATACTTAGGATAATTCAAATTTTCTTTAAATACCATTATGAAGGGTCTATGATTATATATTTCTTGAAAGAATATATTTTTATTATTATGCATTATATCCATAAATTTTTCAATCTATGTTCAGTGTTTTACAAGTAGAGAATTATGTATTTCGATTCATAAACTAATCTAGTTTATGCAATTATTTATAAATAGCTCATAGTGGAAGGAATGGAAAATTATCAATGCACAAAATCCACATAGGGATTTTCCTCAGAATCAAGATAATTATAGTGGACCTGGTGAAGCAACTAGTGTTGATCAGCTTATCACCATAATGGGACAACTCACTCAGTTTATGAATAATAAGCTTACCTGTATGGAGCACCATAATCCACAGCTTGGATGATCAATGTTAGATCGCTTTATGAGGAAAAAACCACCAAAAATAAATGGGACTAAAAATCCATTTGTAGCTAAGCAATGGATATGTTCCATAGAGAAAATAATCCTTGCTCTGGGAGTAGTGAAAGAAAAAAAGTTTTCATGACAGTTTATCTACACACGGGAGATGCAGATCAGTGGTAGTCATTAATCCAAAACACAAAGGATGATGGAGAAGTATCAAATATGGAATGGAGGGAGTTTAAAGCGATTTTATTAGAAAAATGATTTCTTCATGACCATCAAGCAGATATGTAAAGGAAATTTTCGAGTCTAAAGAAAAAAGATAATGATAATGTCGCAAAGTATGAGGCTAACTTTACAAGGTTAGCAAGGCATTCAACAGATTATATACGTAACTGAAACAGTAAGATTGATTCATTATTTGATGGGTTAAACCATTTCTCTAGAGATAATTAGTCTCATAATCCTTCTTGATCTACAAAGATATTGTCTCATGTGATATCAAGACAAAAAAGAATTATCTAAGTCTTATGAATTTAATGAAACACAAGAGAACAAGAGATCTGTTGAAAACTCGGGAAATGAAAATAAGTGAAATAAGGGAAAACATGAATAACCATCCTGTAATAAATGTGGTAAGAGACACCCTGGTACATTCCTGTAGGGAATGTGAGTCTTTTACAAGTGTGGTGAAAAAGGAAACCAAGCTTGTGATTGTAAGGGGAAGAAAGAGGCTGTCAATGCTGAATGAAACAATTGTAGATAAAGGGGGCATTATGCAAATGAATTTCCTAATCACTAATGAAAATTATCACAAAAAGGCAAAGGGATCAAGGCAAATCTTATGCTATCAATACTGCTGTGTTTGAAGCTCCTAAATATGCGGTGGCAGGTAATTTAATGGTTTCCTCAAGTTTAGAAAATGCTTTATTTGATTTTGGATCATCGTATTGTTTCATATCTTTCTTGTTTGCTAAGAAAATTAGATATTTTCAATTTGACTTAACAAGGTAGTTGTCCTCAAAAACACCAAAGGGAAGTATCATTGCAACAAAGTATTGTGAATTAGTTCCCATTAGGGCATAAAAATGTTTTTATCTGCTGGTCACATTGTCATACCAATTATTGAATTTGACATAATCCTTGGTATGGATTGGATTTCAGACCATGATGCAAAAATTTATTATATGAAGAAAAAGGTTACAAATCTTGATGATGATAAGGAGTACCTTATCTTTAGAGTGTAAATGTCACCACCTAATTCTTATCTAGATCAACCCCTAATAGCTCAACTAAATTCAATTATGGGGGAGTAAGAGAATGAAATTATTTTGGGTAAGGAAAGGAATGTTGAAATAGGGAACGTACCTATTGTGAAAGAATATGTTGATATGTTTCCAAAAGATTTTCCTGGACATCCTCCAGAATGATAAATTGAGTTTTTCGTTGATTTAATTCTTGTTTCAAGGCCCATATCGAAGACCTCTTATAGAATGGCCACTGTGAAATTAGTGGAACTAAATAAAGAACTATAGGAATTGAGATATAAGGGATTTATTCGCCCTAGTGTTTCTACATGGGGAGCCCTTGTACTTTTTGTTAAGAATAAAGATGGGTCCATGAGGATGTGCATTGACTACAAAGAGATCAATGCTATAACAATAAAGAACAAGTATCCCCTACCTCACATTGATGATTTATTCGACCAACATCATGGAGCTCAGTATTTTTCAAAGATTTACCTTCGATCTAGATATCATCAGTTGTGTGTGAGAAAGGAAGACATTCAGAAAACAGCATTTCGAACTAGGTATGGGCATTATGAGTCTACAGTAATTCCTTTTGGGATGACTAACACACCCTCTCTTTTTATGGATCTAATGAACATTGTTTTCAAATAATATATTGATGACATTGTAGTGGTATTTATTGATGATATATTGGTATATTTCAAAATCTATGAAGTTCACGAAAATCACTTGTGCACCATTATAAAAATCATCAGAAGAAATGAATTATACGGGATGTTTAGCAAGTGTGAATTCTGGCATCATGAGATATCTTTTCTTGGACATATTGTCTCTAAGGATAGAATCTCTATTGATCCTTCTATGACAAAGGAAATCCATGAATGTCCAGCACTGACAAGTATAACTGTGGTACACCGTTTTATTGGTTTATCATGTTATTATCAACGTCTTGTCTATAAAGCTGTCCGGTTGGCTAACCCATTAACAAATCTCACACATAAATGGGTTAAATTTATTTGGACATAATTGTGTGACGAATGTTTTGAAGAACTGAAGAGAAGATAATTCAATGCTCCTATCTTGACTCTACCATCAGAGAATGATGGGTTTGTTATTTATAGTGATGCTTCAAAGAAAGAAATTGGTTGTGTCCTTGTGCAGATTGATAGAGTCATTTCCCATACATCACGACAGTTGAAAATTCATGAGCAAAACTATCCAACTCATGATCTTGATTTAGAAGCTGTAATATTTGTTTTGAAGATTTGGAGACACTATCTATACAGTGAAAAGTTTGAGATTTATACTGATCACACGAGTTTGAAGTATATTTTATCTTAAAAGGAACTCAACATAAGGCAATGAATATGGATTGAACTACTCAAGGATTAAGATTTCACGATACACTACCACATGGGGAAGGAAAATAAGTTTGTATATGCTTTGAGCAGAAATGATCATGGAGTTTTGAAGAAGTTGAGAGTTGAAAGGGATCATATTTTCATGGATCTAGTAATGATAGATATGGGAATAACCATTGAAGGTGAAACATCAATGCTTTTTCAAATGGTTTCCAAACCATCTTTAATAAAATGTTAATGAGTTGTCAGACCGATGATGAAGAGTTTCAATAGAAGATTAATGTTGTGAATGATGGGAGATTGAGTGACCTCAAATATGAAGATGGTATTTTGAAATTTGGGAAGAGGCTTTGTGTTCCTGATATACCTGATCTAAAAAGAGAATTTTTAGATGATGCTCATAGCTCTAATTTCTCTATACACCCAAGTAGAACTAAGATGTATAGAGATTTGAGGAACATTTATAGTGGGAAACATGAAGATGGATATTGCTGATTTTTTGTCAAGATGTATAGTTTGTCAACAAGTGAAATATGGAAGGAAACTACCTAGAGGAGTCATGAAACCTCTTCCAATACCTGAGTAGATATGGGATAATATTATGATGGACTTTTTAATGGGACTACCAAATACTCGTAGAAGGAACGATGCAAAGAGGGTCATTTTGATTGTCTTACCAAGTAAGCACAATTTCATTCTATAAGAAATGATTTACCACTTGAACGTCGAGAAATACTATATATTATGGATGTTTTAAGCCTTCATGGAGTACCTCTATCTATTGTTTCTGATCGTGATCCCTGTTTTACGTCATGATTCTGGAAAAATATTCAGAAAGCCCTGGATACTGAACTTCGATTGAGCACTGCCTACCACCCTCAAACTGGTGGATAATCAGAACGGACTATTGAAACCATAGATGACATGCTAAGATACTTTCCAATTGACATTCACTATATGTGGGATCATCATTTACCTATGATAGAATTTTCCTATCACAATATATTTCATTAAAGTATTCAGATGCCACCATATGAAGCATTAAATGGCAAGAGATGTCACACACCAACTTATTAGGATGATGTTGGTGAATGAAAATTTGTAGGCCTAGAACTTCTTGAGGAAATGATAGAGAAGTTGAAGTTTATTCAAAACCACATCAAAACAGCAAAAATTAGGTAGAAGAGCTATGCCGATAACCGAAGGAAGGATTTGAAATTTTATGTAGGAGATCATGTTTTCTTGAAAGTAACTCCGTGGAAGCGAGTTGTACTATTCGGTAAGAATGGTGAAATAATTCCCAGGTACATCAGACCTTTCAAATTTCTAGAACTAATTAGGTCTGTAGATTACTGTTTTTCAGTGCCGCCATGTCTCTCCAATGTTCATGATGTGTTCCACATATCACTATTGAGAAAATTCATTCCTGACCCAACACATGTGATCGCCTGTGAGGAATTAGAACTGGAACCCGATATGGATTATTGCGAAGAGCCTATCAAAATTCTTGATACCAGAGAACAAGTGTTTAGAAACCGGACAACTCATATAGTAAAATTCCCACGGAGTAACCATAAGATGAAAGAGGTAACATGGAAAACCGAGGAACTTATGATGAAGAACCAACTAAAGTATTTTTTGAAAAAATATTCTAGAAATTTTGAGGACGGAATTATTTGAAGGAGGGGAGAATGTAACACCCCAAGCTTCCACAGTATGATTCCCTTTGAATAATGCAATAGCTTTCATTGTTGGAAACATTGAGATTCTAACACACCACGACCAATCAAACTAGCTGTTATGAATAGTAATACCCACTTTTTGAAATTTTATAAATTTTATTTTTCAAAATGGCAATCATTTTTGAATTTGGAATATCGAAAGTAGCATAGGGTGAATTTTTTGTATTTTTGTGAAAACGTTCAATTTTTGATGACTAGTGAAAAAAAACATAGTTATAGTTTAAAACCTAAATTTTATTTAAATAATTCTTGATTTTATTTAAATTTATTTTAGCTAATAATAGTTAAAAAATACTTATATAAGTTTAATTTAGTTCATTGGAGTCATTTTATAATATTTTTTCATATATAAAAATTTTATTGAACTTTTTACCATCTTTTACCCACCTCCTAGGAGAATTTGAAAATTTCCATAAAACATAATTTTAACAATTATGTGAGTAGAATTTCAAAAATCCAAGAGACACGGTTGATATCAGTAAGTAAAATGTGGTTCAATAAGAAGAAAATAATTTTTTGTAAATGGTAACTTTTTACTTTTATTTACCATGGTTAAAAGTAAATAGGGCAATTAAGGGTAAAAATGATATTATTATTACCACAACATATGTCCTAATTCTATTAGATAAGTGTAATTCGAACAAAGACAAAATTAGGAATAAAATTTGATCCTTTATGTTCACATGGATTATATTAGGACATTTATTATTATTTTATTTAAAAAAGAGTTAAAAGAGTTAAATTCAAAGTTCAATAACTAAACCATTATTAATATAGGTTTAAACATAATATAAATTCAACTATAAATATTCATTAGAATGATAAAAATATTTCCTACATAATGGTATTTAATTTATAATTTTTATACATTAAATAATTAAATTTATTTATGACAAAATAATGATGCAGTAATTACCATATTAATGAGAGATTAAAATAATTGGTAGTATAAATATCCAAATAAATGTAATTTGAGAATTTTAATTAATTCCACTAATTTCAAGGTTAATATGACATTTTATGGTTGATTAAATGTATTTGGATAGAATTAATATTGTTGTTATAAATTTTACAAATATAAAATTCCAAATAGTGTCAAAAATGACATAACAGAGTTTTTAAAACAAATATTATACTATTAATTGATATTTTATTCCTAAAAATCTATGGTTTGGAAATATGACTTAGATAAGGATATATATGTTAATAATGAATCACTTGGATTTCTATTGTATTTTTATAGTATGTTTATTAACCATATAATATAAAAATACAAAGAGACATGGTAAATGTCAAACTATTAAACAAAGAGTTAAATCTAAAAGATAAGGTCAATATAGTGACCCAAAACTGTCTAAAAACTATTGGTTGAGAGTTTTTTTACCCATACCTACATTATCCTTTAAATAATTTATTTATGAGCAATTTGAAACCGAAAATTATTTTATTATAAAATAATATTTCAATCTTTTCCTAAGGTTCCCATCACCCCTTTTATAAAAGGGCACTTCCCCTTCTCTCAAATTCACACCATCAAAGCCATTTGGCTCGACCAACCCTATCCCAAATAACCTCCAAAATTTTCTACCTTTATGATAGAGGCCTTTATATAGTTAAAAATCCAATATAAGTACCCCTTTTGATGAAATCAAAAGGAAGAACCCGAAGAAGAGATAAATATTTTATCACCTCTTTCGTTTTCATTTATTCTTCAATATCCAATTTCTTTGTAGTTTCCATTATAAAATAATAACTCCAGTATATTCTATATACTGTTATGTTATTTTAAAAATGGTACAAATGTATTAATTATTCTATCCATCCTTTGAATGACATATCACCCTACGTGCGTACGTACGGCTTACCGTCTCCACGTCGTGGTGTAGTTGTCATCCAATACATTATTATTACTATGGGTATAATAATGATCTATAATTGATGTAAATAATATATATAACATGATAATAATTATTTATATATGATATACCATAAAATTATATATTATTTTATATCAAAAGTTTATATTTTCGCTCGTGTGTACGTACAGATTATCGTCTCCATGAACACGATGAGATTCAATCCCCATCATATCCATTCAAGAATAATTTTCATTTTATAATTAAAAATAATGTTTAAGAATGAAATATCATTTTGGATATGAATCAAATACATCCTATCCATAACAAACACATCTTATGGAACAAAACATATAAAGGGAAACAAATCAGTTAACACTCGAAACGACGATAATACTAAAATATTCTTAACAAGGCAATATTAGAAGATAAAAAACTATATAATATTTATGTAAATGGTTATTTAATAAGGTACCCTTGACCATGGAAATGTACAAGGTAAGGGTTAATTTTACAATCTCTTTATTATCCGATATTTTTTTACTTAAGTATCTACTGGGACCTATTTATCATCCACATCCATGTTTCTTAAAAATTTATTCCAATTTTTTTTTTACTATTTACTAGACTATGGGTTAAAATAATTTATAACATTGTTTGAATTTTTATAAAATATTTTAAAGGAATCTTTCCATTGTTTTCCAAACAAGGTACCTTATGACCATTTTGACAAAATTAAGGCAAGAATGTTTTTTTAACTTATATGGTGGGTGCAGGTATTTTCTACTGTTATAACATCGTCGATTCTTCCCATAAAAGATTATAAAAATATTTTCAAAATAAATGATTTCTTTTATAATTATAAGAATTTTAAATTATTTAAAAATAGAAAGAGATATTTCTCATAAAAATATTTTATTTCATCTATGTCAATATGCTTTTATGTATTTTAATATTATTTGAAGTTGATTTATTATAATACAAAACATCCATATTTTATTGAAGTTTTTGTGATATTTTTGATTGTGGATGTGTTATTTTTACACTATTCATGGTTTATGGATAATGTATTGACATTTCGTATGCTGTTTTTAATTTGAATGTTTTTGTTATGTTTAAAAATTTTCATATGAGGAATGCATTGGACTTAGTAAGTGACAGGTGGATCCCACTATAGCTCCTCGATCCATCGGTAGGTCTCATGATAAAAACTAGTTTCTTGGCACAAGGCCTTGACAACATATTATTTGTAGTCTTGACACAAGGCCTTGACTATATGGTTATGAAGTCTGGCATTATGCATTACATCATTATGAATGTGGCTATTTATATTTCATGTGATTATTCGACTAGTAGAATATCTATTTGAATAATTAAATGGATTTATTTGATTTTATCTTTTCCATATTATACTGAGGATCATGTTAAAATGATTTTGTTTTTGTCTTATAAATTTCCTTAAAAGTTTATTCTTATTTATAAAAGTTTCATCTATATTTTTTTCCTTATTGAGCATCTATGCTCACCCATTTCTATGTTTTACTTTTCCCGGGATGCGAAGAAGTGTTTTGTGACTGACCTACAGGGATAGTCTATAGGGTATGAGTGTGTCCTATGAAGACTATTTTGTTTTATTTTTTTTATTTTATAATGTAATGTAAAACTTATGAATGTATCAATTATTTCCAAGGCTACTAATCTAATCGGTCTTTTGAGACTTGATCTTTTGTGATCATGCCAATGTTATGTAATAATGCACCAACTCTGGGTAACTATATTTGGGGCATTACATATGCAACGTGCCACCTTCAATCAAAATGAGTGTATCACCCGTGGAAGTAACACTTAGTACGAAAGTATCTCCCATTACCACTATAATGGGTTTGGAGTTATTCCTCATGCCCCCGATCGCCGGTGTGGGGACGTTGCACATCCGGTCTCTCTTCAACATGACGATCTGTCCCATGTCCTCTTAGTAGCGGGAGAAGGTCCTACTCGCCTCAGAAACCAGAGGGGTAAAGGCCAGTCTTGCCTCACCGGAATCAAGCACGGAGGTCCTACCCGTGTCTGGGTAGACCAGTACGAGGACCCTCCTCATACTGAGGTCACTAGGGGAAACAAGCATTGAGTTCCTCCCAATGCTACTACCTATTCCAACATATGTCTAACACGCTCCAGAGCTACCCATGGAGGTCCTCCCTAGGTCCCCTTTGACATATGTCCTGGTGTAGCTCACACCCCAGCTTACTTAGGTAGAAACCCTCTACTCCCTAGCACCAGTGCAGCCGAAGGTCCTCATGTCATAAATCTGCCCTACTTTGAAGAGACACCCAGGGGTAGGAAGGTGGGTTGTCGACTCCATAATAAGAATTCATGGATGTTCTAGACAATGATCAACCCATCTACTTCTCATACTTTGATCCAGAGTATGATTCAGTGCGGGAGCCTTCCCCTTGCTCATCCGTGTCAAGGGATGTGGCAGGAATGAGGCGCATCATCCTAGTACTCCCAGAATAAGAGATCCATCAGATTCTCGCCTCCCTCCATAGGTATATCCAAGAGGATGAAAATCTGGAAACCCCGCTGTAGAGACCCAAATCCTGACGTGCAAGGATTTTACATTACATTTTTGGAATACTTAATACAGAACAAAAACAGACACACAAGGATCATAATAGTTTAGTGTCTTTGGAATCTCTGAATATAATATTATAATCGTGGTGAAATATCTTAAACATTTCCATTAATGATGTTACCCTTTTGTTTTCTTACCTAAAAACATTCTTTAAATAATGGGGAAAAGAAAACATATAAAGGGTGAGCTCAAATGCTCAGTAAGGGTAAGAATAGTGAACATAAAACAATCCTAAGACATTTGAATGTAAAAAAACATGAGCATAAAATCTAAACATCAAAATCGTGAGCAATGACATATAACATGGAAGTACATAAGGCATATATCATAATGGAACATAAATAATGATAAAATAGCCTGGGAATACAGCATGAAATTTTGGAAACCATTCAGCACTTGTTATGATTTCAATAGTAGCCAAGACATTGCTTCTAAGACCATCTTAATGGACAATGTCCCTTTCTGAATAAAGTTCACTCCTCATTCCAGTCCTGTATTACTGAACCAGTTTAACTTGCTGTTCCAGCTATGTCTATCTCATGAGATATAAATCTTTACACAATGAATTTGAGGGAGATATAGGTCCCGCCCATATCATAATGAAATCAGTCTTACTTGTGCCACAAAATAAACATACATCATTCATAATAACCCTATAAATAAAATGGGTTTCATAAACATCATCCCATAATCACATAATCCATATAAAAGAAATGGATATCATTTCATAATAAGAAAAGTGAAACCACTTAAATCATACAAACATTATACTTGAAACATACACATATGAAATAATGTCTCCTTAGATGGAAAATGGCTTTGATAAAACACTTGAAATGAATTCTTGAGGAAAATATCCTTTCTTCTTCAAAATCATTTTCTTTCAACAAAATGTCAAGAAATATTAAAAGAAAAGGATTTTATTGAAAATATTCCTGAAATATTTTGGAGGAAGCTTCATGAAAATAAGGCTTTATAAAACCGTAAAAATCCATTCGTGCCGTATAAGTTAAAAAAACATTCTTCTCGTACTTTTTCCAGAAATGTCAAAAAGTACCTTGTAAAAGAAATATTCCATACATGCCATGTAGTAAAAGTCAAAAATGGGTAAAAAGGAAAATAAACATACATGAATTTTTTTAGAAAACATGTACATGGATGATAAATATAACCCCAGTAAATACTTATGAATAAACAATCTCAGATAAAAACGAGATTGAAAAAGTTATCCGTTACCTGAGGTCTGATATGCTTCGTACGTATCTGAACCTCTTGTATAATGATTTAAATATTGTCATTGACTTATTAAAGAATCATATTCATTGTTATTATATCATATATGGTTCACTTATGACTTTATATTACCCGTACTTTTGTAAGTTCCATGTTAAAGTAGCGTTTTGGGTAAAATCGTTTTATTTATCGCACATGTTTGGACTTGTTGTTCATGATATTATTACTTATAACCTGATTTAATTAATTACAGAATGTAAAACATGATTTATAGGTAATATATATTCATCATATACATATATATTATAGATCTATAAAAGGAATGAAATACACCGTTCATGGAGACGGTAAGTCGTACGTACGCATGAATGCTGTTTTTGTTTCCTAATTTAATTGAATGAAACAAAATAGATGAGATACATATATATATACATAAATCCAGTAGATTTATTAGGTCATATATTTCATTATTATTCATTATATAAACTTTATAATCATTCATGTATGGTTAACATGGAGAGTGAATCTCATCCCGTCGTGGAGAAGGTAGTCCGTACGTACGCACGAGCGATGATATAATTCCCATGATTCTGGAATTGAATTAAAGTGTATGTATAATATTTAAGAATCAATATAAATTTTTAATAATCATATATAGTTATTTATTCACACCATTATACCCATCCAAGTAAGGTGGTGGTCGAAAACAGATTACACCACGGCGTGTAGACGGTATTCTGTACATACGCACGCGCGGTGATTTCGTTTTTCATAGGACTGATAGATGGTGAAATAGGGTTGTTTCATACTTATAATAAAATATCATTAAATGAGTGATACTTATGTTATTACTTCATAATGAAACAACTAAATAAGAATAAGTATATGTAGAAATAATTTTGAAAGAATTCGTAACGCATATTACTTATTCTTTCGATACACCTTTTTGTAACCTCCTCTTAGGGCACTAAGATTGGTCTTTGAAGAAGAAAATAACCTCTAGGATGTCTCTAGGGAAGCGGAGAAGATAATTTGGTAGGGGTTGGCCGATCGTGAAGGCTCAAATTGGTGTGAGGAGGAGAGGGAGGAGGTGCCCTTTTATAAGGGAGGAGAGGGGCACCTTTGGAATAACTAAAAATATTATTATATTATAAAGTCATATTCGGTTTTTAATAGCTCCAAATTGAGTTATTTATAAGATAAGGTGGTGATGGGTCGAAATAATATCATCTAATAGAATTTAGACAAGTTTAGATTTCTATTTTAACCTTATCATTTAGATTTAAATTTAAGTTAGATACTTTAACTTTTACCGTGTCTTCTTGTTTTCTTACACTATAAGGGTAATAAACATACTATAACAAGAAAAACGAACCCCAAGTTGTTTATTATTAATATATATAACCGTATATAAGTCATTTGGACGAACCATAGATTTTTAGGAATAAAATAACCATTAATAATATAATATTTGGTTTAAAAACTATTTTATGTCAATTTTGACACTATTTGGTAATTTATTTTTGTGAAAATCATAACAGAAATAGTAGTTTGAAAAAAGTTAATTAAATAAATAGTAACATGTCATATTAACATATAAAATTCTTGGAATTCATAAAAATTCTCAAATTGCATTTATTTGGGTATTTATAACATCAATTATTTCAATATTTCATTAATAAGATAATTACTGCATCATCATTGTGTCATAAATAAATTAAATTATTTAATGTCTAAAATTAAAAATAAAATATCATTATGTAGGAAATCTTTATATATTTCTAATTAATATTTATATTCAAATTTATCTTATGTATACCCCTATATAAAAAATTATTTAGTTATTAAACATTGATTTTAACTATTTTAACCCTTCTTTAAATAAATTAATATTAAATGTCCTAATCAAATCGAAGTGGGGATAAATGGTCATACTTTATTCATAAGGTTTTTTGGGTCGAATTAAACTTATCCAACAGAATTAGGACATGTGTTAGGGTAATAATAATATCATTTTTACCCTTAATTACCATATTTACTTTTAACCGTGGTAAAAAAAGTGAAAAGTTACTATTCACCAAAAATTATTTTCATCTCATTGAACCATGTTTTACTTACTGACATCAACCATGTCTCTCAGATTTTTGAAATTTCACTCACAGAAACGGTAAAATTAAGTTTTATATGAATTTAAAAATTTTCCTAGGAGGTGGGTAAAAGACGACGAAAAGTTCAATAAAATTTTTATATATGTAAAATTATTATAAAATGACTCCAATGAATTAAATTGATCATATATTGGTTTTATGTATCAATTTTTACCTAAAATAAAGTTAAATAAAATAAATTATTATTTAAATAAAATGTCGGTTTTTAAATAGTAACCTAGAGTTTTCACTATTCATCAAAAATAGAATGTTTTCAGAAAAATACCAAAAATTTACCCTAGTCTAATTTCGATATTCCGAATCCAAAAATGAAGTCCATTTTGAAAGATAAAATTTCTAAAATGTAAAAAAGTGGGTATTACTATTCATAACGGCTAGTTCATAAGAATATTATAATAATATCTCGTTTAGTAAAACTCGGTATTGCGTACTACACACGCTATCGAGGAAGGTCGCAATTGCGTGTAATGTATGCCAAGTTAGGGTTGTGTGTAGTGAAAGACTCTTTTGTTGTTGTGTATAACAGAATCCAACTATATTTCATTTATATATTGAATATATATATATATATACACTCAATGTTGCGTATAACATAATCAAAACTAATTTCATTTAAACAAAATCTATACTTAATGTTACATAAAATAATATCCACAAAACGAACTTGAAATTGTGTGTAACATGAGCCAAGAATAGTGTTGCGTATATTGCAAGCTAATACGGTGTTGCCTATAGCTCAAGATAATCTTGGTGTAGCATACAACAAAATACACCAAAAAATTAAAAAGTATAATTCTCATAAAATCTCAGGTTGTTACATTATACCCCCCTTAAAATGAATTTCGCCCTCGAAATTTGTCAGGGTTATAAATCGTTTACTATTCATAGAAACCCACATCGTAAAAAGGAAAAATAAAACTTAATTTTAAAAACTAAAGCATGAAATGTAATGATTACCCAAAGTAACTCATCACGGGGTTTCCATATATGATAACATAGGTGAAAATATGGATATGGATGAAAAATCACACCATCATGTTATGATGTAGAGTGGTAGAGAACATGGCTATGAAAAAGCCATCAATCAATAAGCCATAAATTTGTGATGATCTAAGGTACCATCTGATTCATCAGATATAAGAGCAGTAGCACAATATTTTTGGTTTTCAGTACTTGATTTTGGTACAATCTCACCGTTGTTCGTGACTTGAACAATTTCCACTTCATCACTTAAAAAAATGAAGTTGAATTTTTCATTCATGAAGTGTTATCAAATCATGTGATAGAATGATGATTCATTCCATCTGTTTCAAACAAATTGTTAGAAAATGTTATCAAATATACATATGTCCATCTATGGTGAGGTTAATCATATACGATTCCAAAAATGAACTTATACTTCATATATCATACCGCTTAATAAAATAAAACTAGTTTCTACTAACCAGGGACATCCTGTAGGCTAGTGGTAGGCGATGAAGGCCTGTCGAACATTGGTTGTGGGTTCGATTTCCACAGCCTTTTCTGACGCGATGGGCTGTTGCACGTCCGGTAGGTTTTCCTTTTTCTAAAACTAAATTACTATAACATCCCATCAATAATATCTAAAAAATTTCTATCCTTAAACAATACTAACTTATGTCAAACATAATCTATTCCAATCTTTAGGCTTATCTGAAATACTTCGGTCCAAGATCATAGTATAAAGAAAATGATTACTTGAAATTTCATTTAACAATCACATGAATTCCAGCATTTATCCCCCATATATCATAAGATATATCTTTTTTTCAAATTAAAAACATGTGAATATCATAATCATGTTTTCTCTTGAAGAATGAATACCCATTGAACCTTAGTGAAAACCTGAATGCAGTTAAAAGTGAAAAAATTCCACATACCAAAATACTCAAAATTATATATACTCAAACCATGATAACACATAGTCCTTATATCAATCATGATCTCATGAATACAATAAAACATCTCATTATCTTCTTATCCCTTCATTGTGCACATATCATTTTCTTTCCAAAATATTTGAATCACTTTTCATGGTTACCGGTACCATAAAATCATTGAAACCCACAACAGACTAATTCAAAAATATTCTAATACACCCTAAAAGTACCTCAACAACATTATTTTTGAATACCAATTCATTAACAATTCAATCCATCCTCTTCAATGATTGTCCTGGAATAAGTCCTTCCTTGATTTAGAAGTAACTTTTTAGGTCAGGGCATTGAGGTGGGTAATGCCCATGTTCTCCACAAACAAGATATTGAACTCCATAATAGTCTGTCACTCTATGACCCTTCTCTCCACATAGATAACATATTCCCCTCCAGTTTAGGTATTCCTCAAGGATCTTCATCCCTTCTTCAGAAATCTTAATATTCCTTTGTCTATGCTCCTCATCATGCGAACATGCATAAAATTCCATCTTCCTCGTATTTGATGACTTAAGAATAAAACAATGTTCACCCTAGTTATCATATATCGAGATGACTTATTCGTCATAATCACAATATCTTTCTCTCCAGGCGTTACATAATTTTGTTGATCATAGTCACCAATTTGTCTATTGTAATTAATGTTAATCGAATTCCTTCTCGTTCCCTCCAATGACTAAGACCAGAAACCATAGTGTAAGAAATAGTTAAAATAATGAGGAACCACATAATAATAAAAAGTCACTAATGGGATGTATAAATTATCAATAAATTATTTAATCAATGACACCTTAGGTTCACCTTAGGTTATTCATGATTAGAAACATAATTTCTAGGACTCTAACCTATAGGTATACATAACCATAGGGACATCCCTAGACATGCCTTAGAAATATCTATAGGGATATCAATATAGTTTTTCGAATCCTTATTTCCAAAGGTTGACTAAACCTTTCCTCTGATACCAACTGTAGAGACCCAAAGCCTGACATACATGGAAATTACATTAAATTTGTGGAATACTTAATATATAACAAAAACAGACACACAAGGATTGTAATAGTTTAGTGTCTTTGGAAACTCAGAATATAATATTCTAATCGTGGTGAAAGATCATCAACATCTCCATTAATGATCTTCCCCTTTTGTTTTCTTACATAGAAACATTATTTAAATCCTGGGGAAAAGAAAACATATAAAGGGTGAGATCAAATTCTCAGTTCGGGTAAGCATAGATAACATAAAACAATCCTTAGATATTTGAATGTAAAAAAAACATGAGCATAAAATATAACCATCAAAATCATGAGCAGTGACATAAAACATGGATGTACATAAGGCATAGATCATAATGGAACATAAATCATGATAAAATAGCATGGGAATACAACATGTAATTGTGGTAACCATTGAGCAGTTGTTATGATTTCCATAGTAACCAAGGCATTGCTGCCAAGACCATCTTAGTGGACAAAGTCCCTTTCTGAATCGAGTTCACTCCTCGTTCCAGTCCTATATTACTGAACCAGTTTAACTTTCCGTTCTAGCCATGTCTATATCATTAGATATAAATCTTTACCCAATGCATTGGAGGAAGATATAGGACCCACCCATCTCATAATGAAATCATTCCTACTTGTTCCACAAAATAAACATACATCATTCATAATAACCCAATAAATAAAATGGGTTTCATAAACATCATCCCATCATCACATAATCCATATAAAAGAAATGGATATCCTTTCATAATAAGAAATGTGAAACCAATTAAATCATAGGGACATTATACATGAAACATACACATATGAAATAATATCTCCTTAGATAGAAAATGGTTTTGAAAAAACACTTGAAATGAATTCTTGAGGAAAATATCCTTTCTTCTTCAAAATCATTTTATTTTCAAAAAATTTCTTGAACATTTAAAAGAAAAGGATTTTGTTGAAAATAGTCATGAAATATTTTGGATGAAGATTCATGAAAATAAGGCTTTATAAACTCTAAAAATCCGTTCATGCCGTATAAGTTAAAAAACATTCTTCTTGTACTTTTGCCGGAAAATTCAAAAAGTACCTCGTAAAAGAATGATTCCATAGATACCATGTAGTAAAAGTAAAAAATCGGTAAAAATGAAATTAAACATACATGAAAACATTTTTAGAAAACAAGGACATGGATGATAAATATAACCCCAGTAAATACTCACGAATAAACAATCACGGATAAAAACGAGATTGAAAAGTTATCCCTTACCTTAGGTCCAATGTGCTTTGCACGTATCCGAAACTCCTGTATAATGATTTAAATATTTTCATTGACTTATTATATAATAATATTCACTGTTATGATATCATATATGGTTCACTTATGACTTTATATTACCCGTTCTTTTGTAAGTTCCATGTTAATGTAGTGTTTTGGGTAAAATTGTTTTATTTATCGTACATGTTTGGACTTGTTGTTCTTGATCTTACTACTTATAACCTGATTTACATAATTAAAGAATTTAAAACATAATTTATATATAATATATATTCATCATATACATATATATTATAGATCTATAAAAGGAATGAAATAAATCGTTCATGTAGACGTTAGACCGTACGTACGCATGAATGTTGTTTTCGTTTCCTCATTTAATTGAATGAAACTAAATAGATGACATAAATATATATATATACATAAATCCAGTAGAATTATTTTGTCATATATTTCATTATTATTCATTATATAAACTTTATAATCATTCATTTATGGTTAACATGGAGAATTAATCTCATCGCGTCATGGAGACGGTAGTCCGTACGTACGCACGAGCGATGATATCATTCCCATGACTGTGGAATTGCATTGAAGTGTATGTATGATATTTCATAATCAATATCACTTTGAAATAATCATATATAGTTATTTATTTACACCATTATACCCATCCAAGAAAGGTGGTGGTCGAAAACAGATTACAGCACGGTGTGGAGACTGTATTATGTACGTACGCACGCGCGGTGAATCCATTTTTAGTAGGATGAATAGATGGTGAAATAGGGTTGTTTCATACCTATAATAACATATCAGTATATGAGGGATAATGATATTATTACTTAATAATTAAAAAACTAATGAATAAGATTAAAAGAAGAAATAAAGTTCAAATAATCGGTAATGGATATTACCTCTTCTTTCGATATGCCTTTTTGAAACCTTTTCTTAGGGAACTAAGATCGGTCTTTGAAGAAGACCAGAACCTCTAGGATGTTTCTAGGGAAGTTTAGAAGAGAATTTGGCAGGGGTTGGCCGATCTTGAAGGCTCAAATTGGTGTGAGGAGGGGAGAAAGGATGTTCCCTTTTATAAGGGAGGAGAGGGGCACCTTTGGAATAACAAAAAAATATTATTTTATTATAAAGTAATATTTGGTTTTTAATAGCTCCAAATTCAGTTATTTCGATGTTATGGTGGGGATTGGTCGAAATCCTCTTATAAAATATAATTTAGACAAGTTTAGATATCTATTTTAACCTTATCATTTAGATTTAACATTAAGTTAGATAATTTATCTTTTACCGTGTCTTCCTGTTTTCTTACACTATAAGGTTAATAAACTTATTATAATACGCCAAAAGAACCCCAAGTTGTTTATTATTAATATATATAACCTTATCTAAGTCATTTGACCGAACCTTAGATTTTAATGAATAAAAGAAAAATTAATAATATAATATTTGTTTAAAAAACTATTTTATGTCAATTTTGACCCTATTTGGTAATTGATTTTTTTGATAATCAGAACAAAAATTTTAGATCGAAAAAAGTTAATTAAATCAATACTAACATGTCATATTAACATATAAAATAATTTTAATTCCTAAAAAGTCTCAAATTACATTTATTTGGGTATTTATAACATCAATTATGTAAATATTTCATTAATAAGATAATTACTGCATCATCATTGTGTCATAAATAAATTAAATTATTTAATGTCTAAAAATTACAAATAAAATATCATTATGTTGGAAATATTTTATATATTTATAATGAATATTTATAGTCGAATTTATCTTATGTATAAGCTTATATTAAAAATGATTTAGTTATTAAACATTGATTTTAACTATTTTAACCCTTCTTTAAATAAATTAATATTAAATGTCCTAATCTAATCCAAGTGAGCCTAAATGGTCATATTTTATTCCTAAGGATGTTTTCGTCGAATTAAACTTATCCAATAGCCTTAGGACATGTGTTTGGGTAATAATAATATCATTTTTACCCTTAATTACCCTATTTACTTTAAACCTCGGTAAAAAAGGAAACAGTTACTATTCACCAAAAAAACGTTCTTCTCATTGAACTTAATTTTACATACTGACATCAACCATGTCTCTCGGATTTTTTAAATTCCACTCACAGAAGCGGTAAAATTATGTTTTATGTGAATTTGCAAATTCTCTTAGGAGGTAGGTAAAAGACGACGAAAAGTTCAATAAAATTTTTATGTATCTAAAATTATTATCAAATGACTCCAATGAATTACATTGAACTTGTATTGGTTTTATTTATCAATTATTATATATAATAAAGTTAAATAAAATAAATAATTTTTTAAATAAAAAGTCGGTTTTTAAATAGTAACCCAGTGTTTTCACTATTCATAAAAAATTGAAAGATTTCAGAAAAATAACAAAATTTCACCCTAGGCTAATTTCTATATTCCGAATCCAAAAATGAAGTCCATTTTGAAAGATAAAATTTATAAAATTTAAAAAAGTGGGTATTACTATTCATAATGGCTAGTTTATAATAATGTTATAATAATATCTCGTTTAGTGAAACTCGGTATTGTGTACTACACACGCTATCGAGGAAGGTCACGATTGCATGTAATGTAAGCCAAGTTAGGGTTGTGTATAGTTCAAGACTTGTTTGTTGTTGTGTATTATAGAATCCAACCATTTTTCATTTATACATTGAATATATATATATATATATACACACTCAATGTTGTGTATAACATAATCAAAACATATTTCATTTAAACAAAATATATACTTAATGTTGCGTAAAATAATTTACACAAAAACGTACATGAAGTTGTGTGTAACATGAGACATGAATAGTGTTGCGTATATTGCATGCTAATACGGTGTTTGGTATAGCGTATCATAATCTTGGTGTAGCGTACAACAAAATACATCAAAGAAATTAAAACGAATAATTCTCATAAAATCTCAGGTGGTTACACCCGTAGGTCACAGTCATGGAATCACCACTATTGTCACCAGAATCACTCTCTACCTCGACAAGAGATCACATAGATATATTCTGGGGACCAATGGTGGGCGAGCAGCATCGCGGCCTATCGCCAGTATCCCTAGCCCCTGCACCCAGAACTATTTCCATTAGCCCATCCTACCGCGATGTGGAAGCTAAGTTATTACAATCTTTGGAGGACATCCCAAGATGCGGAGGCTTGTTATCTTGCTCACCATACTCTCCATTGGCTAGCGTACCATCCTAGCAGTCTGCTTTAGTACCACTACCGGTTCTTCATCCGCATCCAGTTGATGAGTGGGGATATGAAGGGCTAGACCATGAATCTGAGCCAAGGAGTTTATGGAATATCCTAACAGCGGACCACATCCCTGAGATGTTTTGGCCCGTCGCAGCACCGAATTAATGTGCACCGTAATCCCTCGCCATAGAGGAGTTGGAGTGTTTACATCAAACTCTATGGGCAACAAAATTTCATCTTCTTCATCAACGAGTGGTTTATCCCAGTATCCAAGCGCATTTTGAAGACATCGGCCAGCAATTACGTCTAGTTGATTTGGCCGCACAACCTATGGCCCAGTGCCCCAAGTCACCAGGCCACCGTAATTCCCTCTAGTAGTAATGCATTTAGAGTTCCAAGGTACTCCACAAAATTACCATAGAGGCTTCCCCCCACATGGAAATTTGTGGCTGGGGGCAGGATGATTCCCTCTTCAACATTACCTGGCAGGAGCCCGATTTTTAGACTATATCGAGGATATTCCCCCAAGAAGGGTCACATTCAATGTAACATCCCAAGCTTCCAAGGTACACTTCCCTTTGAATAATGCAATAGCTTGCATTGTATGCAAATTTGACATTCTAACACACCTAGACCAATAAAACAAACTGTTATGAATAGAAATACCCACATTTTGAAATTATATAAATTTAATTTTTCAAAATGGACTTCATTTTTGGATTCGGAATATCGAAATTAACTTAGGGTGAATTTTTGGTATTTTTTTGAAAACTTTCAATTTTTGATGAATAGTAAAAACACTGAGTTATACTTTAAAACTGACCTTTTATTTAAATAAATATTTATTTTATTTATATTTATTTTTAGTCAAAATAGATACATAATACCTATATAAGATTAATATGATTTATTGGAGTCATTTTATAATATGTTTAGATATATAAAAATTTTATTAAACTTTTTACTGTCTTTTAACCACCTCCTAGGAGCATTTCCAAATTTGCATAAAACTTAATTTTAAAACTTATGTGAGTTGAATTACAAAATATATAGATGCATGGTTGATATCATTATGTAATTTTTTTGTCAATAAGATGAAAATAATTTTTTATAAATTGTAACTTTTTACTTTTATTTACCGTGGTTAAAAGTAAATAGGGTAATTAAGGGTAAAAATAATATTATTATTACCCTAAAAATGTACTAATTCTATTGGATAAGTTTAATTAGTCCAAAAATAACCTTAGTAATAAATTATTATCCTTTGGGTCACATTTATTATATTCAGACATTTATTATTTTGTGATTCCAAGAAGAGTTAAAAGTGTTAAATCGATGTTTAATAACTAAACCATTTTTATTATAGGGTTATACATAAGATAAATTCAACTAAAAAAATTCATTATAAATATTAATATATCTCCAAAATAATGGTATTTTTTTTATAAATTTTATACAATAAATAATTTAATTTATTTATGACACAATGATGATGCAGTAATTACATTATTAATGAAATAGTAAAATAATTGATATTATAAATACCTAAATAAATGTAATTTGAGACTTTTTATGAATTAAACTAATTTATAGGTTAATATTACATGTTTGGGTTGATTAAATGAATTTTTTTGATGTAATAATGCTGTTATAAATTTTACAAAAACAAAATACCAAATAGTTTCAAAATTGACATAAAAGTGTTTTTTAATCAAATATTATATAATTAATTGATATAATCTTCCTAAAAAACTATGGTTCGTAAAAATGAAATAGATAAGGTTATATATATTAATAATGAATCAATTTGGGTTCTCTTGGATTGTTATAGTAATTATATTAACCATATAATATAAAAATACAAAGAGACATGGTGAATGTCAAACTATTTAACAAATAGTTATATATAAAAGATAAGGTTACTATAGTGACTCAAACCTATATAAAATCTATTGGTTGAGTTTTTTTTGACCCATCCCTACCTTATCCTTTAAATAATTAATTTTGGTGCCATTAGAAAGCTAAAAGTATTTTATTATAAAATAATATTTCAATCTTTTCCTAAGGTGCCTCTCACCCCTCTTATAAAAGAGAACACCCCCCTCTCTCAAATTCACACCTTCAAAACAATTTGGCTCTACCAACCCCATCCCAAATATCCTCCCAACTATCCACCCTTCATCCTAGAGGCCCTCCTTTAGTCAGAAATCCAACCTATTGATCCCTTTTTATCAAATCAAAAGGAAAAACCTGAAGAAGAGGTAAATATTTATCACCTCTCTCAAGTTCTTTTCTTCTTCCACATCCTATTTATTTGTTGTTTCCATTCTAAAATTATAAATCCATTATATTATATATACAATGATGTTATTATAAATACATTACAACCATATTCATTATTCTATCCAACCTTTTGAATAACATGTCACCATACGTGTGTACATACGGCTTACCGTCTCCACCTCGCGGTGTAGTTGTTATTTAATACATTATTATTTGGATGGGTATAATAATGATGTATAATTGGTGTGAATAATAAATATAACATGATAGTGATTATTTATATATGATATACCATCCAATTATATAGGATTTTTATATCAAAAGAATGATATTGTCGCTCAGGCGTACATATGGATTACTATCTCCACGAACACGATGAGATTCATTCCCTATCATATCCATTCAAGAATAATTTTTATTTTATGATTAAAAATAATATTTAATAACTCAATATCATTCTAGATATGAATCAAATACATACTATCCAAACAAACACATCTTATGTAACAAAATGTATAATTGAAAATGAATCAGTTTACACCTGAAACGATGATAATACTAAAATATTATTAACAAAGCAGTATTATAAGATCAGATATGATATAATATTTATGTATATGGTTCCTATATAATTTAATAAAAATGATTAAACCATTACACAATAGTTTAATGTACCCTCAACCAAGTAAAAGTACAAGGTAATGGTTAATTTCACAATCTCTTTATTATCCGAGGTTGTTTTTACGTAAGTATCTACTCGGACCTCTTTATCATCCACATGCATGTTTCATAAAAATGTATTCCAAATTTGTTTTACTATTTACTAGATTGTGGGTTAAAATCATTTATACCTTTATTTTAATTTTTATAAAATGTTTTTAAAGGAATCTTTACATCGTTTTCCAAACAAGGTATCTTATCACCTTTTCGACAAAATTAAGGTAAGAATGTTTTTTTATCTTATACAGAGGTTGCGTCTATTTTCTGTTGTTATTACATCGCCAAAGCTTTCCTTAAAAGATTATAAAAATATTTTCAAAATAAATGTTTTATTTTATAATTATATGACTTTTAAATGATTTCAAAATAGAAATATATATTTCTATTAAAAAAATTTTGATTTCATTTATGTCAACATCCTTTGATGGATTTTAAGATTATTTGAAGTTGATTTATTATGATTCAATAGTTCTATATTTTATCGACGGTTTTGGGATATAATTGATTGTGTATGTGTTATTTTAACACCATTCATGGTTTATGGATAATGTTTTTACATTTAGTATGCTAGTTTTAATACGAATGTTTATGTTTTGTTTAAACCATTTCATATGAGGAATGCATTGGACTTAGTAAGTGATGGGTGGAGCCTGTTATAGCTCCTCGATGCATCGGTAGGTCAAATGAGACAAACATTTGTATTGGCACAAGGCCTTGACAAATTCTTATTTTTAGTCTTGGCACAAGGCCTTGACTATGTGGTTATGAAGTATGGCATTATGCATTCCATCATTATGAAAGTGGCTATTGATATTAAATGTGATTATTTGCCTATTAGAATAACCATGTGAATAAGTAAATGGAATTATTTGATTTTAACTTTTCTATATTATTCTGATTTTCAAGTTTAAAAATCTTTTTTTTAGTCTTATTCATTGCATAAATGTTTATGCTTATTTATGAAAGTTTCCGCTATATTTTTATCCATACTGAGCATCTGAGCTCACCCCTTTCTATGTTTTATATTTCCCAGGATGCGAAGAAGTATTTTATGATTTACCTGCAGGGATAGTCTATGGGATATGAGTGTGGCCTATAGAGACTATGTTGTTGTAGTTTTTCATTTTATAATGTAATTTAAAACTTATGAATGCATCTAGTATTTCCAAGGCTACTAAACTAATCGGTCTTTCAAGACTTGATCTTTTGTGATCATGACAATGTTATGTAATAATGCACCTACTTAGGGAAACTAGGGTCGCAGTGTTATAGTTTGTATCATAGAAAGTTTTGTACAAACCTTGGAATCTAGATTTAGATAAACTCTGATTAGATCACATTACCATCAGATATACACTGTGGATTAGTATAGAAGAACATCCTAGAATTTTGGTATTGTAGAGGTTTTGAGAGTTTTTTAAATAAATATTTCCCTTTATGGATACGAGCAGGTAGACGTGGTTCTGGCACAAATGTACCTTGGGTTAATACCCAAAAACACCTCTTTGTGCTAGACTCGAACGAGAACTGTTGCATGACAACATGACTTGCTACACTCTTGGTTATGACACTCCTGGGTGATATGCTTAGGATAATTCTCATTTTCTTTACAAACCATAAAAAAGGTTTATGATTATTTAATTTCTCAAAGAAAACATTTTTACGATGATGGATTATATCCATACACTTTTCAATTTATGTTAAGTATTTTACAAGTAGAGAATTATGTATTTTGATTCATAAACTAATCTAGTTTATGCCATTGTTTAGAAATGGTGCCTAGTGGATGGAATGAAAATCATATCAATGCATGAAATCCATGTATGGATTTCCCTCTGATTCAACATAATTATAGTGGAGCCCATGAAGCAACTGGTGTTGATCATCTTATCACCATACCGAGACAACTCACACAGGTTATGAATAATAACCTCACCGTATGAAGCACCCTGATCCACATCGTGGAGGATCAATGTTATATCTCTTCATGAGGAAACAACCACCAAAATTCAATGGGAGTATAAATCCATTTTTAGTTGAGAAATGGAAATTTTCCTTAGAGAAAAAATGTCATGCTCTAGGAGTAGCGAAAGGGAAAAATTTATCCTGGCAGTTAGTCACCTCATGGGAGATTCAGATCAATGGTGGTCATTAATCCAAAACACAAAGGATGATGATTAAGTATAAAATATGGAATGGAGGGAGTTTAAAGAGATTTTCTTAGAAAAATACTTTCCTCATGACCATTGATCGGATATGGAAAGGCAGTTTCTGAGTCTGAGGCAAAATGAGGATGAGAATATTGCAAAGTATGAGCCCAACATTAAAAGGATTTCAAGGCATGCAGCAGATTATATACATAACCCAAGGAGTAATATTGATAGATTCTTTTATGGGTTATACCCATTTATCCCGGGAGCATTAGTCTCACAATCCTTCTTTTCATACAAAGATATTGTCTCATTTTCTATGAAGACAGAAAATAAATTCTCTAAGTCTTACAACTTTAAAGAAAAGAAAGAGAAGAAGAGATCTTATGCACACTATGGAAATAAAAACAAGGGGAAGAAGGGAAAAGTTGAATATCCATACTGAAGTAAATTTGAGATGAAACACCCTGGTACTTTCCTGAAGGGAATTTGAGTTTGTTACAAGTATGGTGAAAAAGGCCACCAAGATCGTGATTGTAAGGGGAAGAAAGAGGCTATCAATGTTGAATTCTACAATTGTAGAGAAAGGGGGAATTATTCAAATGAATTTGCTAAGGTCCAAGGATACTTACCTTAGAAAAATACATGGGATCAAGGCCAAGATTATTCTATCACTACTACTGTGGTTAATGCTTCGAAAGATGTAGTGGAGGGTAATTTAATGGCTTCCTCAAGTTTAGAAAATGCTTTATTTGATTCTGGATCAATGCATTGTTTCATATCTTCTTAGTTCTCTAATAAAATTAGATATTTTCAATTTGACATAACAAGGAAGTTTTCAGTCAAAACACCAAAGGGAAGTATCATTGCAATAATGTTTTGTGAATCAATTCCCATTAGTTCATATAAATTCTCTTTATCTACTGATCTCATCGTCATACCCATGATTGAATTTGATATAATCCTTGGTATGTATTGGATTTCAGACCATGATGCGAAAATTTATTGTAAGAAGAAAGAGGTTACAATTCTTGGTGATGATAAGAAGTACCATATCTTTAGAGCAGAAACGTCACCACCAAATTCTTATCTAGATCCACCCCCATGAGCTTAACTAATTTCAATTATTGGGGAGGAAGAGAATTAAATAACCATGGGTGAGGAATGGAATGTTCAAATAGAGGTCATACCTATTGTTCAATAATATATTGATGTGTTTCTAGAATATTTACCTAGACATCCTCCAGAACAAGAAATTGAGTTTTCCACTGATTTAATTCCTGGTTCAAGGCCCTTATCGAAGACCCCCTATATAATTAACACTGTGTAATTAGTGGAACTAAAAAACAAATCGAGGAATTGAGTAATATGGTATTTATTCTCCTTAGTGTTTCTCCATGGTGAGGCCATATTCAATTTGTTAAGAAAAAAGATGGATCTATGAGGTTGTGTATTGACTACAAGGATATCAATGCTATAATAATAAAGAACAAGTATCCCCTACCTCGCTTTGATGATTTATTCGACCAACTCCATGGAGCTCAATAGTTTTCAAATATTGACCTTCGATATGGATGTAATAAGTTGTGTGTGAAGAAGGAAGACATTCCTAAAACAGCCTTTCAAACCAGGTATGAGCATTACGAGTTTATAGTAATGCCTTTTGGGTTGACTAATGCACCCACTGTTCTTATGGATCAAATGAACAGAGTTTTAAAGGAATATCTTGATGATTTTTTCGTTTTATTTATTGATGATATCTTGGTATACTCCAAAACCTATAAAGATCATTGAAAATCACTTGTTCACCATTCTGAAAATCCTCAGATGAAATGAATTATACGAGATGTTTAGCAAGTGAGAATTCTGGAATCAGAAGATTTCTTGTCTTGGAAATTTTTTCCCTATGGATGGAATCTCTATTGATGCTTCTAAGACAAAGGAATTATAAGAATGGCCAGCACTGACCAGTATAACCAAGGTACAATGTTTTATTGGTTTAGCAGGTTATTATCGACGTTTCATCTAGATGTTTTCCTGGTTGGATAGCCCATTAATAAAGCTCACACGTAAAGGGGTTAAACATGTTTGGACAAAAGAGTATGAAGAATGTTTTGAACAACTGAAGAGATAAGTCAATGCTCCTCTATTGAGTCTACCATTGGGGAATTATGGGTTTATTATTTAAAGTGATGCTTCAAAAAAGGACTTGGTTGTGTCCTTATGCAGAATGATGGATTTATGGACTATGCATCACAAACGCTGAAAATTAATGAGAAAAACTATCCTAGTCATGATCTGGAGTTAGCAGCTATAATGTTTTCTTTGAATATTTGGAGATAGTCTCCCTATGGTGAGCAATATGAGATTTATACGGATCACAGGATTTTGAAGTGTATTTTCTCTCAGATGGAAGTCAACATGAGGAAAAGGATATGGCTTTAACTACTCAAGGATTATGATTTCATGATAGATTACTACCCGAGGAAGAAAAATTAGGTGGCATATTTTTTGAGTAGAAGTATCCTGGAATTTGGAACAAGATGAGAGTTTAAAGGGATCCTATTTTCATGGATCTAGTAAAGATGGATATGGGAATAACCAGGGAAGGTGAAACATAAATTCTTTTTTATATGGTTTCCAAACCATCTTTACTAGAAAGGATAAAGTGTTCTCAGACTGATAATAATGTGATTCAAAAGAAGATTAAAGCTGTGAATAACAGGAGATTGAGTGACTTCATATATGAATACATGATTTTGAAATTTGGGATGAGACTTTTTGTTCTTGATATACTTGATCTAAAAAGGTAATTGTTAGATGATTCTCATAGCTCCAATTTCTCTAAACACCCTAGTAGCACTTAAATCTATAGAGATTTGAATGGCCATTTTTGGTGGTCCAACATGAAGAGGGAGATTGCTGATTTTGTGTCAAGATGTATGGTTTGTTAACAAGTGAAAGCTGGAAGGCACCAGCCTAGAAGAGTCATGTATCCTCTTCCCATAGTTGAGTGGAAATGGGATAATATTACGATGGATATTGTCATGGGACTACCAAAGAATCCTAGAAGGAACGATGAAATATGGGTCTTTTTTTATCTTCTTACCAATTCAGTGCATTTTTTTCTATAAGATAAGATTTACCACTTGAACGTTTAACAAGACCGTATATTAATGATGTTGTAAGACTTCATGGAGTACCCCTATTGATTTTTTCTGATCGTGATCCTCATTTTACATCTAGATTCTGGAAAAGTCCTCTGAAAGCCATGCATAGTGAACTTCATTTGAGCATCGCCTACCACCCTCAAACTGATGGACAATCAGAACGAACTATTCAAACCTTAGAAAACATGTTGAGATTTTTCCCAATTTAATTTCAAGATATGTGGATAAATATTTACCATTGGTATAATTTTTCTATAACAATATCTTCCATTCAAGTATTGAGATGGAACCCTAGGAAGCGTTATATGAAAAGAGATGCCGCACACCAACTTGTTGGGATGATGTTGGTGAAAGAAAACTCGTAGGCCCAAAACTTGTTGAGGAAATGATGGGAAGAGTTACGGTTATCCAATCCCACATCAAAACAGAAAAATGTAGGCAGAAGAGCTATGTAAATTACCAAAGGAAGGATTTTGAATTTTAGGTTGGAGATCATGTTTTCTTAAAAGTATCTCCCTAGAAGGGAGTTATACGATTTGGTATGCAGGGTCAACTAATTCCCAGGTACATCAGTCCTTTAGAAATTCTAGAACTAATTGGGGATATAGCTTACCGGTTGGAAATGCCACCAAGTCTCTCCAAAGTTCATGATGTGTTCCATGTATCACTGTTGAGAAAATACATGCATGACCCTATGCATGTGCTCACCAATGAGGAATAAGAATTCGAACCAGATCTATCCTATTGCGAATTTCCCATAAGAATTCTTGATACCAGAGAACAAGTGTTGAGAATCTGGACAAATCATCTGGTAATAGTCCTATCGAGAAACCATAAGACGAAGGAGGAAACGTTGGAACCCGAGGAACTTATGATGAAGAACCACCCAAATATTTTTATGTAGTAATATTCTATAAATTTCGAGGATGATATTATTTGAAGGAGGGGTGAATGTAACACCCCAATCTTCCATGATACGCTTTCCTTTGAATAATTTCATCGCTTGCATTGTACGCAACATCGAGATTCTAATACACCGCGACCAATCAAACTAGCCGTTATGAATATTAATACCCACTTTTTGAAATTTTATAAATATTATTTTTCAAAATGTACTTCATTTTTGGATTCGTAATATCGAAATTATCTTATGGTGATTTTTTTGTATTTTTCTGAAAATATTCAATTTTTGAGGAATAATGAAAAACACTGAGTTTTAGTTTAAAATGGACTTTTTATTTAAATAATTATTTATGTTATTAAAATTTATTTTAGTAAAAAATAGATACATAATACCTATATGAGTTTAATATAATTCATTGGAGTCGTTTTATAATACGTTTAGATATATAAAAAATTTATTGAACTTTTTACTATCTTTTACCCACATCCTAGGAGCATTTGTAAATGTGCATAAAACATAATTTTACCACTTCTATGAGTTTAATTTCAAAAATCCGATAGAAATGGTTGATATCAATATGTAAAATTTGGTTCAATAAAATAAAAATAATTTTTGGTGAATAGTATCTTTTTACTTTGAATTACAACAGTTAAAAGTAAATAGCGTAACTAACGGTAAAAATGATATTATTATTACCCTAAAAAGTCCTAATTCGATTAGATAAGTGTAATTAGACAAAAATATACCTTAGGAATAAAATATTATCCTTTAGGTCAACTTGGATTAGATTATGACATTTATTATTATTTAATTAAAAGAAGAGTTAAAAGTTTTAAAATCAATGTTTAATAACTAATCCATTTTTAATATAGGTTTATACATAAGATAAATTAGACTATAGATATTCCTTATAAATATAAAAAAATTATACATAATTGCATTTTATTTATAATTTTTAGATATTAAAAAATTTAATTTATTTATGACACAATGATGATACAGTAATTTCCATATTAATGAAATATAAAAATAATTGATATTATAAATACCCAAATAAATGTAATTTGAGACTTATTATGAATTAAAATATTCTTCTAGGTTAGTAAGAAATTTTAGGGTTGATTTAATGATTTTGTTTTCCTATGTAATAATTCTTTTATGAATTTTACAAAAACAAAAAACCAAATAGTTTCAAAATTGTCATAAAAGAGTTTTTTAAAAAAATATTATATTATTAATTGATTTAATATTCCTAAAAAAATAGTGTTCGACCAAATGAATTAGATAAAGTTATATATATTAATAATTAATCAGTTGGGGTTCTTTTGGATTGTTATAATGATTATATTAACCATATAATATAAAAATACTATGAGACATGGTAAATGTCCAACTATTTGAAAGAGTTAAATATAAAAGATATGGTTAATATAGTGACCGAAAACCTGTCTAAAACCTATTGGATGAGTGGTTTTCAACCCATACCCACATTAACCTTTAAATAATTTATTTTGGATCCATTAGAAACCGAAAGTTATTTTATTATAAAAGAATATTTGAATCTTGTCCTAAGGTGCCCCTCACCCCTCTTATAAAAGGGCACTTCCCCTTCTCTAAAATTCACACCATCAAAGCCATTTGGCTCAGAAAACCGCTGCCCAAATATCCTCCCAATGGTCTTCCCTTCATCCTAGGGGCTTATTTTAGTTAGAAATCTGACCAAAGGAGCCCTTTTGATCAAATCAAATGGAAGAACCAGAAGAAGAGGTAAATATTTCATCACCTCTTTCAAGTTCTTTTCTTCTTCCACATCCTATTCCTTTTTTTTGTTTCCATTATAAAATAATAACTCCAATATCATCTATGTAATATGATGTTATTACAAATATGGTACAACCATATTCATTATTCTATTCATCCTTTGAATGACATGTCACCATACGAGCGTACGTACGGCTTACCGTCTCCACGTCGTGGTGTAGTTGTTATTCAATAAATTATTATTTGGATGGGTATAATAATGATGTATAATTGATGTAAATAATAAATATAACATGACAATGATTCTTTATATATGATATACCATCCAATTAGATAGGATTTTAATATGAAAATAATGATACTTTCGCTCGTGCGTATGTACGGATTACCGTCTCGACGAACACGATGAGATTCATTCCCCATCGTATCCATTCGAGAATAATATTCATTTTATGACTAAAAATAATGTTTAAGAACTAAATATAATTCTGGATATGAATCAAATACATCATATTCATAACAAACACGACTTATGTAACAAAACATATAAAGGAAAACGAATCAGTTAATACCTAAAATGATGATAATACTAAAATATTATTAACACAGAATAATTATAAGATGATATATGATATCATATTTATGTATATGGTTCTTGTATAATTTAATAACAATGATTTTACTATTATATATGAGGTTAACATACCCTCGGCCAAGTAAAATGACAAGGTAAGGGTTAATTTCACAATCTCTTTATTATCTGGGGTTGTTTTTATGTAAGTATCTACTAGGGCTCTTTATCATCCAGCTTCATGTTTCTTAAAAATGTACTCCAAGACATTTTTACTATTTACTATAATGTTGTTTAAAATCATTTATACCCTTGTTTGAATTTTAATAAAATGGTTTGAAATGAATCATTCTGTTGTTTTCCAAACATGGTACCTTGTTACCATTTCGTCAAAATTAAGGTAAGAATGTTTTGTTTAACTTATACGGCGGGTGCTAATATTTTTTACCTTTATAAAATTTTCAAAGCATTTCCGATAACATTATAATAATATTTTCAAAATAAATGTTTTATTTTATAATTATATGACTTTAAAATTATTTCAAAATAGAAATAAATATTTCTCTAAAAAAAATTTGATTTCATCTATGTCCACATCCTTTAATGGATTTTAAGATTATTTGAAGTTGATTTATTATGATACAAAAACTCCATATTTTATTTAAGATTTTGTGATATGTTTGAATGTAGATGTGTAATATTTACACCATTCATGGTTTATGGATAACGTATTGAAATTATTTATGCTAGTTTTAATACTAATGTTTATGTTATGTTTAAACCTTTTCATATGAGGAATGCATTGGGATTAGTAAGTAACAGGTGGAGCTCGATATAGCTCCTCGAAGCATAGGTAGGTCTAATGAGACAAACTAGTGTCTTGGCATAAGGCCTTGAAAAAATCTTATTTTTAGTCTTGGCACTAGGCCTTGACTATGTGGTTATGAAGTCTGACATTATTCATTCCATCATTATGAAATTCGATATTGATATTCCATGTGATTATTCAACTAGTAGAATATCCTTGTGAATAAGTAAATGGCATTTTATGATATTATCATTCCATATTTTTCTGAAGTTCATGTTTAAAAAGAGTTTTTTTAGTCTTATATATTTCCTTAAATGTTTAAACTTAATTATGAATGTTTCCGAAATATTGTTATCCTTACTGAGCATCTCATCTCACCCCTTTCTATGATTTATTTTTTCCCGGATGTGAAGAAGTATTTTATGACTGACCTATAAGGATATTCTATGGGATATTAGTGTGGCCTATGGAGACAATGTCATTGTAGTTTTTCTTTTTATAATGTAATTTAAACCATATGAATGTATCTAGTATTTCTAAGGATACTAAACTAATCGGTCTTTCAAGACATGATCTTTTGTGATCATGCCAATGTTATGTAATAATGCACCGACTCTAGGTAACTATCGTCGGGGTGTTATAGTCAACATGTCTAACATAGTGGTCGAAGAGGACGAGCTAGAGCTCCTTGATCGGGACATACCTCTCTAGGGCATGCCACCACAACTGGATCCATCGAGAAGAGTTACTCACCAGCAGAGGAATTTACTAGGTCTCCATGTGCCCAGTGAGGCATTAGTCCTCATCCAGAATACTAGTAAGGGTAAAGAGAACGTCTGAGCTACCAAACACTCCGACCCATCCACCTTAGTGTTGGAGATGGAGGAGGACCCTGAGAAGGCCACATTGCGGCAACAACTTTCTGAGAAGAAGAAGTTGGTCGATAACTCCTGGATGAACGCGTTGTAGAGCGACGACCCGACTACAGCAATCCTAGACTAGTATAGTAGTGTCATGGTCAACTACCACTTGAAAATATAGCTACAGATGACACTAACCATACTTTTTCTGAAGACAGGGTTGAAGTCGGAACTTACAGCAAGAGGGCGCGATATGTATCTTCAAGCCCTCCCGAACTGCAAAATAATCCGAGGGATCTGTATAGGGTTCCCCCAGCTGCCCCAAGGGTCATGCCACCAGCCACTTCCTGAGCCACTGGGCCTACTTACCATGTTGAAGAACCCACCAAACCTCTCGTGGTTCGGGATCCCCATCAAGACAGGGACCCCCGTCCAGATGATCTAATGGCAACACTCATTGCCTTCATTGAGGCATTGGAAACCTGGCAGGTGGCAATCCTGCCTACTGGAAAGTCCTATCCAACATGGGTGGATGATATTCCTACACCACTGGGTTTCAAAAATCTGATCTTCTCCCCATTTAATGGGATAGAGGACCTTCCATAGCACATGGACCACTTTTCCTCAAGGTGTGGCCCCATGCTGGGAACTCAAGCTTAGTAGGAAGCCGCTGAACTCTGGTGTTTTGTGCAGACGTTGGAAGGACCCGTGTTTCTCTGGTATAACCATCTCCCCATCGGATTTGTGACCGGCTGGGAGGACCTCTGTAGGAAATTCCCCTACCAGTTTGGCTCCACCACGTGAAAAAAAGGATTGCGGACCACTTCAAGTTCAAATTGAGGCCTGATGAGCGCGTCTCCAACTTTTTCACCCAGTGGAAAGAGCTCACATAGTCCCTTGACATTCCACTGACTCAAGAGAAATTACTGATGATGTGAGTGGGAAATTTTTAGATGGAACCGGTTCCCTCATTGATCACCCAAAACTAACCTGGAGGATTCTAAGACTTCTCTGATAAGGACCAACACCTGGAAGAAGCCCTGCAATAGGCCATCCAGGCACGTTTGTTACCTCCTGCAATTCAAGCAAAATGGAATATCAGAGCCGAGCCCACCATAATAGCTCAAATAGAGGCCGCAAGATGGCTGGAATTATTACCAGTGGAGCCACCTCTGTGACCTCACAGAGGCCCACCACCATAAGCACAGCCTCCAGCCCAGTAGTGGCTGCTTTAGAATCGGTAGGTGCCCCCGCGTAATGCACCGCTACAACATAGGCAAGATAACCAAGTCCCACATCCTTGAAAAGCTCCTACAACACCTTTTTAGGGTCAGGCTCCAAGGTCCCCCTTTCCGGATTGGAGAAACTAGACCTACTCATTCAATGAGACATAGGTCTTCAGTTACTTCTATAGTTCCTTGGAATAGTGTATTGTGCGTTTAGCTGAGTGCAGAAGGCCAGAAGAGGCGAACCTCACTGATCGCCCCAACTACTACCCTTATCACCAGATTATGGTGCACACCCTCAAGCAGTGATACGTGTTCAATGAATGGCTTCAAGACCATGTCAATAACAACATAGTCAGGTTTGGACCAGACCCTGCGCAGGTAGCATGCATCTTTGTGATGCCAGACAGCAATAGCATTGGCAAAGGCAAGTGGAAGTCGGGTTCTAACCGTGGGTCCCAAAAGTATGAATACTGGATGGCTCGAAAAATGGTCACATGTTCCCATGGTATAATTTGTGCACGACTGAATCAGCTGGAGCCTTCAGAAGCTGCAGCCACCACTTCTACATCATCATATATGCCGACCTTTTCCCAGAAGAGAAAGCATCGACGACGCAAGATAAAGCAACACGCCCCCCAATGCCGTCATTGTCATGTATTAGCAGCGAATTCATGCCCCCAGAGATGGGTATTCCTTCCGTAATCCATCCACCAATGGAAGAATCTTCAAGTGATAGTCAAGGGTACACTTCAGCTACCACTGTGGAGCTGGTAAACCCCTACATGACTCCCGACGTCATGGAGCGCCAGGTTAATATCCCCAATGTCCCCAGATGATGCCAACGTCTCTGGAGCCATGAACATATGGGTCATCAAGGCACATTAGTTGGAACATCTAGGCAGGCTGTGCAGGCCACTAAGACCATATAGTAGGCACAACGCAGAGTTCTTCACATGCAACCTCCCCATCTGATGTCAGCAAGCCTGCCTCCACCTTCGTTTGAGCTACTGGATTAGGTAGAGCCACCTTGACCATGTTGTGACCAGCCTCTCCCTCCTACAGGTCGGTCTCAGTTTTACGACCCTCATCTAGTAGTTACTTTGTGGGATTTGACTAATCAGCAGTGGGATATGCCCTACACCATTCAGCCGTTGGTCCAGCCTTCAGGACCCTTCATGTATCCTGTCACAGAGCGGGCTCCTACAAGCATAATTTCAAGCATGGGATGGACGTATTTTATTCTCAAATGCCTATCCAGTAACCCGTTGTGGCTTTACATCCTCGAATCCATTTTCCTGTAATCATATATGCACGAGGCCCGCTCTGAGGCTTTACGAAGCCCCCTCCATTTTGAGATGGATTTAGGAGCTGTAGGGGCCATTCAAGCTGAGGCAATCGAGAATGCTGAATGTCAGGTCATTATCTCATTCTTTGGAGAAGATGAAGGCTCTACCATTCCTAGGCACATTCACCCATTGTACATCACCAGCTAATACAATGGTGAGTAGGTTCTACACTATCTTGTTGACACCAATTCCAGGATTGACCTTATCCCGACTCAGAAACTACAGAAGCTGGGGTTATCCGAAGATGACATGACCCCCTCGGACTTAAGAATCTAGGGATACAATAGGAAAAAGTAGACCCCGTTCGGCAAGATCCATTTGAAGACCCAGTTTGATGGCCAAGTTGCCAGCACCGAGTTTTTGGTTGTCTTCTAAGACACACCGTACAATGCATTTATGGGCAGACCGTGGCTCCACCTACACCTGACGGTTCCATCATCGTATCACCAGTTCCTCAAGTACCCCCTCAATGGTCAAGTGGGCGCGCTCCATGGTGGTTCTTCTTTTTTTCTCTTGTGAATCCCTCTACCTGGATGCCGACTACTACAAGAGTAAGGACAATCAGATTCAGGCCAGTGAGGTTGAACCCGTCATGGTTGTAGCTGGCCCCTGGGTAGGTCTGAATGATACCTACGTCTTCAGGATCCATCGATTGGAGGCCAATACCCCCAATAGGGGGAACTTTTTTGTTTTCACTGGTACAAGGGGGAAGAATATTCCCAATTCTACGAAACGGCGTAAAATCACCTCGTAATCCTATACAAATATGTCTAGGGTGATCCGGGAGCGTCCTACCCCTATTATGTATTGGGCTACCTGCCCCATGGAAATGGAAGTACGTCATACGTTCCTATTTCACTGGGATGTAATTAATTGGCTCAAGACGACATGCCACTATTGCTATGATATCATCAAGTGTGGCCCCGTGGAATGATGACTAGACGGGATCTGATTTACAGCCTTCATTGTTATGGTTTTGGAAGCACGTGAACCTCCCAATATGTTTTCCACTACTGCCTAGGATGGTAGCAGCCTCTCACAGGGGGATGTCGACCAAGAGGAAGCTTCCCCCAAGAAGGATACCTCCTTCACAAATGGGGAAGAGGATTTAGAGTATTCTCCTCCTGCCTTTGAGGAGAGATCCCCTGCCACAGTCGACAAATTGGTACAGGTGAATCTCGGTAGTGAGCCGGACCTGAGACCCACGTGAAACATTGCCGCCATGCCCCCCGAGGAGCAACAACTGTACGTAGACTACCTTATATCGCATAGTGATGTGTTTTTCTGGAGTTGCGATGAGATTCTAGGACTAGATCCTTAGGTAGCCGTCCACATCCTAGGTCTTTCAGCAAATCACCGTGGGTTCAAGCAGCCTCCAAGAATTATGCACCCTTCTCACAGTGCCATGGTCAAGAGAGAAGTTGACAGGATCATTAGGTCCAACTTTCTTATGGAGGTATAGTACCCTAAATTGTAGGCCAACATCGTACTAGTTAGGAATAAGAACAGACATATAAGAGTCTGCATCGACTTTTGGGATCTCAACCATCACTATCTGAAGGATGATTTTCCCCTTCCTGTGAAAAAATTGCTGATCGGTGCTATGAATGGGTTACAAGCCTTCTCTTTCCTAGATTTTTACTCCGGATACAACTAGATCCGAATGGCCCCGGAGGATGAGGATTCCAGAGCTTTTAGGGCACTCCAAGGTACTTTATGTTACTAGGTTATGCTCTTCGACCTGAAGAATGCAGGTTCCACCTATAAGCCGTCCATGCACCATATATTTAATCCAATCCTTGGGAAATTGGTGGAATGTTATGTGGACGATCTGGTGGTCAAATCCCACCAGCGCCAAGACTATCTCAAAGACCTTGAGAATGTGACCAGATTCCTCCATTATCTCCACTTGAAGATAAACCCATTAAAATGTTACTTTGGTTTCACCTCCGACAAATTTCTTGGCATCGTTGTCTGCAATAGGGGAATTAGGATCGACTTGGAGAAGATCAAGTCCATCATCCAGATGCCTCTCCAAAGCAATATTCATGAGCTTCGTTGTTTTTGAGGCCTCGTAGCCTACATACGCCAGTTCATTGCAAATCTGGCCGGCAAGTGTAAGCCCTTTTCTCAGCTCATGAAGAAAGGTACACTCTATGAGTGGGACGAAGAGTGCTAGACCGCATTCGAGGAAGTAAAGAAGTCTCTTCTCTAGCCTCTAGTCTTGATGCCACCCATTACCATAAAACCAATGATCATGTATATGACTACCCTGGAACAGTCTCTTAGTAACCTTCTTGCCCAAAAGACCAATGAGGGGACATAGAAGAGAATTTACTACCTCAGCTGCATGCTCCTCGATATAGAGATAAGATACTCCCCTATCGAGGAGATCTGCCTCGTGTTGGTATTCGCAACACAGAAATTGTGACATTACCTATATCACCACGCGGTGCTGCTGGCGTCGTGGGTAGACCCATTGATGTACATTCTGAACCACCCCATGTTGAAAGGCCATCTAGCTCAGTGGGAAGTTGTAACACCTGAGACTTTTATAAGAAATATTTTGTTTCTATTTTATATAAATCATCAAAGTAATCTTTCACTACACAGAACACTAGCTTGGCTTGCTTTACACACATTCACGACCTTCCTTGATAGCTTGCATCGTACGCAATACCGAATTTCACTAAACAATGATATGTTATTAAAATATTATTAAAACTAGTCGTTATGAATAGTAATAACCACTTTTTGAAATTCTTTAAATTTTGTTTTTCAAAATGGACTTTATTTTTGGATTCGGAATATCGAAATTATCCTAGGGTAAAATTTTGGTATTTTTCTGGAAACTATCAATTTTTGATGAATACAGAAGACACTGGGTTACTATTTAGAAACCAACTTTTTATTTAAATAATTATTTATTTTATTTAAATTTATTTGAGGTCAAAATTGATACATAATACCTATATAAGTTCAATGTAATTCATTGAAGTAATTTTATAATAATTTTTGATATATAAAAATTTTATTGATCTTTTCACCGTCTTTTACCCACCTCCTAGGAGAATTTTCAAATTTACATAAACCATAATTTTACCGCTTCTATGAGTGGAATTTCAAAAATCCGAGAGACACAGTTGATGTCAGTAAGTAAAATGTGGTTCAATGAGATTAAAATAATTTTTGGTGAATAGTAACTTTTTACTTTTATTTACCATGATTAAAAGTAAATAGGGTAATTAAGGGTAAATATGATATTATTATTACCATATCACATGTCCTAATTCTATTGGATAAGTGTAATTCGACCAAAAACAACCTTAGGAATAAAATATGACCATTTAGGCCCACATGTATTAGATTAGGACATTTATTATTAATTTATTTAAAGAAGGGTTAAAATAGTTAAAATCCATGTTTAATAAGTAAATAATTATTAATATAGGGTTATAAATAAGATAAATTAGACTACAAATATTCATTAGAAAGATAAAAATATTTCCTATATAATGGTATTTTATTTTTAATTTTTAGACATTAAATAATTTAATTTATTTATGACACAATGATGATGCAGTAATGATCATATTAATGAAATATTGACATAATTGATCTTATAAATACCCAAATAAATGTAATTTGAGACTTTTAAAAAATTAAACTAATTTTCTAGGTTAACATGACATGTTATTATTGATTTAATTAACTTATTTCGAACTAATAATTCTGTTATGATTTTTTCAAAAATCAATTACTAAATAGTGTCAAAATTGACATAAAATAGTTTTTAAAACAAATATTATATTATTAATTGTTATTTTATTCCTAAAAATATATGGTTTCGCCAAATGACATAGATAAGGTTATATATATTAATAATAAACAACTTGGGGTTCTTTTGGCTTTTTATAGTATGTTTATTAACCATATAGTGTAAGAACACAAAAAGACACGGTAAAAGTAAAATTATCTAACTTAAAGTTAAATCTAAATGATAAGGTTAAAATAGTAAACTAAACTTGTCAAAATTCTATTGGTGAGAGTATTTAGACCCATCCCCACCTGAGATTTGAAATAAGTCAATTTAGAGCTATTTAAAATCGAATATGGATTTATAATAAATTAATATTTTTAGTTTTTCCAAAGGTGCCCCCCTCCTCCCTTATAAAAGGGCACCTCCTCCATCTCTTCCTCACACCACTTTGAGCCTTCATGATCGGCCATACCCTGCCAATTTCTCCTCTCCACTTCCCTAGAAAAATCCTAGAGGTCCTGGTATTCTTCAAAGACCAATTTTAGTGCCCTAAAATGAGGGCTCAAAGAAGTGCTTCAAAGAAGAGGTAATGTCCGTTACCGATTATTTCAACTTTATTTCTTCTTCCACTTCTTATTATTTAATTTTTTCATTATGAATTAATAAAATCAGTATCACTAATATAATGATATGTTATTATATGTATGAAACAACCCTATTTCACTATCTATCCATCATACGGAAAACGAAATCACCGCGCGTGCGTACGTATGGAATACCGTCTCCACACCGTGGTGTAATCTATTTTCCAGCACCACCTTACTTGGATAGGTTTAATGGTGTAAAGAATGAATATATATGTGATTATTGTAAAGTTATATTGATTCTTAAATATTATACATACACTCCAATACAATTCTACGATCATGGGAACGATATCATCGCTCGTGCATACGTACGGAATACCGTCTCCACGATATGATGCGACTCGTTCTACATGATTTTCATTGCATAATGATTACATAAATGAATTTAGTGAATAAATATGATATATATTACACTAATACCATTCGGGAAATGAGTTATCTATAACCTAAAAATAATAATAAGAATTTATTCTACAGAACACGCATAAGAACAAAAAGTAATAAACACCCGAATAACAAGTAGAGATGAAATATTATTAATAATATGCTATGAATATGATCATATAAGATATCATAACAATGATTATGATTCTGGAATAAGTCAATTACATTATTTAAATCATTATACAGGAGGTTCAGACACTTACGAAGCAAATCGGACCTAAGGTAAGGGAAATATCACAATCTCATTTTCATCCGAGATTGTTTATACTATGGAATTTACTAGGGTGTATTTTATCATCCACATCCATGTTTCCTCAATATGTATTATTATTTCTATCCACCTAAAATTGTTTAAATCCAATTTTACCCTTTGGTGAGTTTTTAGTAAAAGATATGAAATGAATCTTTTGTCATTTTTCGTACAAGAAACTTTTTGACTTTTCCGACAAAAGTGCGAGAAGAATGTTTTTTTAACTTATACAGAATGAATGAATTTTTAAAATATTATTTCCAAAAAGCATCCATTACAAGATTTCAAGTTTATTTTTAATCAACTTATTTTAGTTCAAAATTATATGACATGTTAAGAAAGAAAAATTTTTTTGAAGTAGAAAGGATATTTTCATCAAGAATGGAATTCAAGTGTTTAATCAAAATTATTTTCCATCTAGGATAATATAGGGTTCTGTTTCTATCCCTATTATTACATTGTATTGATTATGTTGTGATGGAATTATTTTTATGAATTCCTTTATCTTATATGAATTGTTTTATGATGTCACGATGTTTAAGAATACCATTTTTATTACATGGGTTATGCAATGATGTATGATTTTTGATTTTGTGGCACACATAAGAATGGTATCATTATGAGATGGTGGGACCTATATCTCCCTACAATGCATTGGGTAAAGATATTATATCTCATGAGATAGACATGGCTGGAATGGAAAGTTAAACCGGTTCAGTGAAATAGGACTGAAACGAGGAATGAACTCAGTTCAGAAATGGAAATTGTCCACTAAGATAGTCTTGGCAATGAGTCTTGACTAATAAAAAATGATTCTATATGATTATGTGTGTATTAAAAAACGTTTCATGTTTTATGTTATGATTATTGGGATTACATTTCACAAATATGATTTATCCCATGTTATGAAATTATTATCTCTTTTGTAGGTTAATATTTCCAAAATGTTATGTTCTTATGAATATGATGTGATTGATATTTCTTTTTTTACCCTTACTAAGCATTTGAGCTCACAGTTTTGTATGTTTTCTTTCCCCAGGTCAGGAAGAAGGTCACTATGTAAGATATGCCAAAAGGGACTATAGATATGATGAAATAAATGGGAGACAATGTAGATTCTTTATGAACCAGTTGTTTATGTTTCCCGGTTTCTAAAGACATTATACCTATACAATAATTTCCTGGTTTTGTTATATGTTGTAATAAGTGTACATAAATTTTGAAGTATTAACAATGTATGTAAAGTATGGGTCGTTATAGAAGTAGTTCTTTAGTAGTTAAACATCAGGGTTTTCCCTCAGAAATCTATTAAGGGACAAGCGTTGGGAGATTACCTTGCATCCCATCCGGCGCCTGCAGACTTGTCCTTGGATCACGATTTCCACGATGAGGAGATCCTCTCTTTATACCAAGCCATACCGTGATAGTAGATCCACTTCAATGGTTCTTCCCAAATCCCCATTGGCAGGAGGCTCAATGATCCCAGGCTCAACAGGGTGGGCTTGGGTATCGTTTTGATTACCACGTCACAAGATGTTCTACCGTACTCATTCATGTTGTCAAAAGGCTACACCCACAACAAGGAAGAGTATCAGGATCTCATCACTATCCTCGATCTAGACCTCAATATTGATGTCCCAGTTTGCATGTGAAAGGGGATTCTGAACTAGTCATCAAGAAGTTCAATGGAATCTAAGTAGTCAGAAATCCAGAGCTCGTGCCATTGTTGGAGAACACTCTCTGGCTAATGGACCAATTCTCATCCTGGCCAGATGTTGCTCATATCCCTTGATCTCAAAATGCTAGAGCTGATGCCCTGGCTGGCCTGGCTTCATCACTTGTAGAACCCAAACAAGATGATCTGATTATCCTCATTGCGCATCAGAGAGTCATTGCTCTTGTCTCCCCCGGTGATGATGATGGCCTACGGGTGAGCCATCTTACCACCATATCCCCCATGTCAGGACCCCATGATGAAGTGGTTGACGTGAAATCTGAATGGAGGGCCCCATTTGTTTAGTAACTCTCAAATGGTTACCTCTCAGATGATCGGGTCGTGCATAAGCGAATCCGATACTGCACATTATAGTTTACCCTACATGATGGTCCCAGTTGTGATCAGATCTTCTACATGTGCGGATTTGATGGTATTATCCTATGTTGCTTCCATAGAGTCGAGATTTATTTGGTCAAGAAGGAGTTTCATGATGATTCCTGCAGCACCCACCAGACCGGGCCAAAGCTATCTCATTATATCTGAAGACTGGGATACTTTTGGCCCACCATGATCCATGACTGCATCGAGTTCTGCAAGAGGTGTCACACATGTCAAATTCAGGATAATTTCACGCATCGGTCGCCAGAGCCTTTCCAATCTACCATGTACTCTGGGACATTTTTGGTATGGGGACTCGATGTCATGGGACCCAACCCACCGGCGATAACCTGCCATTGCAGGTTCATCCTGACTAATTCAGATTTATTCTCCAAGTGGGAATACTTAGTTCATCTCAAGGAGTTCAAGGCATGTTCCATCATTAAAATTGTGAGATCCATCATCATCTAACAATTTGGAGTTCCTCACTTCATCCTCACTGATAACAAAACGAACATCTGAGCAGCTGAGATGAAGAAGTTGTATGCTAAGTACAACATCCGTTATAACCATACCTCCCACTATCACGCGCATGTAAATGGACAGATTGAGAAGTTCAACAAAACCCACTCTAACATTTTGGAGAAAATGGTTGGTCAGAACCAGAAGAGTTGGTAGGACAAGCTCCCCAATGCCCTTTGGGCTTATCAGACAATGACTCATAATTCCACCTAGGCGACCCAGTATTCCCTGGTATATGGAACTGAGGATCTTCCGCCCATCGATATTCAATTTCCTAAATTACGCACAGTGGTTTATGACCACCAGGTGCCAGATAAGGTAGCTGAAATTCGTCTGGATGCATTGGAATCTCTTGAAGAGAATATGCTTCGTTCCCTATACAATTTGGAAAGGAATCAAAATAAGATAGCTAGAGCCTTAAACAAGAAGGTTCTCCTTAGATCATTCTTGCAAGGTGATCTAGTATTGGCCCTCAGGACACCAATGATACCTACTAGGAAACCACCCATATTGGAGCCGAAATGGGATGTACCTTTTATTTTTCACAAGTTTTACCCCAATGGTGCATACTCATTAGTGACCATGGATGGTGAGCGTATAACTCCTCCCACCAATACCAAATTTCCCAAGAAATAATTTTTCTGATCCAATTAGTCCTCCATGACCCTAAATTTATGGTCCTGCATGATCCTAAACGGCTGCTCTTACATGACCTCAAATTTTTGGTCCTTCATGACCCTAAACTACTGGTCCTGCATGACCCTTAACTGTTAGGTCCTACATGACCCAAAACCGCTTCGCCCCTCATTATGTTAAAATTTTCATCGTCCTGCACGATGTTAAACTATTCATCATCCCCCATGACATTAAAATTTTCATCGTCCTCACTGCACGACGTTAAACTACATAGCCTATAAGTACTACACAAGGCTTGATTGCCATCTGCATGGGATACATAGGAACCCTCAGACACTCGGTCCTTAGTCCAGCCCCCGGACACTTCTCTTTGACAATTGCCCCTAGGGGTATTCCTCTTGGAGGATCCTTACATTGCGTAGTAAAGGCTACTTTGGCTCCTCTCATGTTAAGATTATGATGATCGCACCCTGTGCTCTCTCCTCATTCTTCTAGTCTCCCACATCCTCACCGCACGACGTTAAACTACATGGCCTTTAAGAACTACATACGGCTTGATTCCCATCCTCATGGGATAGGAAGGAATGCCCAAACATTTTGTCTTTTGGCCCAACCCAAACTTCAAAATTCCCCCTCATGTCAGGAAAAATGGTCTGGTATAGGATTCCCCCAATTTGTGTCGAGCACATATCAATCCCACCATAAGTCCCGCTCCCCAGAGATGTCCATCACTTTCACTGCCTTGCATGATGTTGAAATGGATGGGAACAGATAAGCTTCAACAACTCCTTAGATTGGGAATCCATCATCTTTCACATCCAAAAGGACCCCCGACTAGCTTGGATGATAGGCACAACGGCTCTACAAACACTTTGGGCCAACACCCATGAGGATTTTGAGCAACAAATTGATACAAGTACCGAGTTTCGAATATGGTCAGTGGTTGATGCTCATTTGTGTTCCCATTTCAGGTCACACTATAAGTACGCCGTGTTTCGAACATTGTCAGTGGCTATCCTTTTTCATTGTCACCACCCCCATAGATCCCAATCATTGAGTGTGGTGGTTTATCATGCCCACTGTATCTTTGGGTTATAGCTCCGTTCGGGCAATGCCAGCATTGAGACACTTTTATGAAAGGGAAAGATGAATCTGAATCCTTGATTCCCAAACCAAGCTCTGCTCATGTGGGCTTAGGAGCATTGACGAGGCGGTAACCGCACAAGAGGTTATATAGCTATAGATGGTCAGGACGCCCAACCTTAGGTCCTTCGATCCCTTCGGGCCCCTGGTCCATGTTCTCATTTAGGATTGTGTGGTGTGGTACAAGCTCATGTCCTCATTCATGTCGGGCTATTTCTCCACCCCACACATATCCCCTTGAGATATCCCTTCCTTCATTTGTCATACATTCTACAATCACAAGCCCTGCGATGCTCGACATGATTCATCATTTGGGGTTCTGTCGCTTTCTATATCTAGAAGGTCCCCTAATGGCATAGATGCTCGGCCCAAGGGAACTCTTACCTTTACAGGCTAACACCCTCGAGTATTGTTTGAAAAAAATTGATACGACTCTCGTGTTATGAATATGGTCAACGGTCGACGCTCAATTGTTTGCCTTGAACTCCGGTGACAAGGGTAGATACTATGTTGCAAACTTGGTAAACAGGTTTCCCCTATCATAGTTCTCACTTTGGGGTCTTCCATAGGAACTATGATTCCCCATCTCTATCCCATGAATATGAAATTAGACTAGGCATATATGATCTGATCTCTACGACCCTAAACTAAGATCTCCTTCATCCTCACTACAAGACGTTAAACTGCAGGCTGGCCATGACATTCTGTCCATGGTTCAGCCTTAGGCCCCTTTTCCTTTTCATTCCCCTTGCCCAAATTCTCACATAGGGTTGTACTTTTTGGTGTGGGATTATGTCCTCAATCATGTTAGGTTACATTTCGTTCCATACACATCCGTAGATGAGATACCTTACCACTACCTTCATCCTCACTATGATACGTTAAACTGCAAACTGGTCGGGACTTTCTGTCTGAGGCCCAACCATAGGCCCCTTGTCCTTTTCGGGCCCCTGGCCCATGTTCCCACTTAGAGATGTATGTTCAGGTGTTGGATTATAGTATAATTCACAACAGGTTACTCACCGCACCTTACACCTCCTTTGTGTGGGGTATCTTACCATTTTTCTTCCTTACTATACGGCGATAAAATGCACATTACCATATTCTAGAATTATGTGTGGCTTGATTCCCATCCTAATGGGATACGTTGGACTGCTTGAACATCTAGAATTCGGGCCCAGCCCCATCCCTTAGATATTTCCCTGTTATCTAGGTCTGTTGGCCTTCATTCTTCCATGAGAGGGATATATGGTGTGATACGGGATTATGTCCTCATTCACATCGGGTTTGTAACAAAGAGGCCATGTACCTCTTTCTCATGAGAGTTATCTGTATCTTTGTTTTTTACGCATATTTGAAAAATGTATACTCTCAAGATGATCCATGTGACCCTCTACGGTGGTTCACCAATGTGCCCAAGAGTACTCTGGTCTTGAACCTGGAGTGTCAGATTCTACCTAGACAAGTTTTCACTCATTTTCTAGGATCATGTTCCCCTTAATTTGGGATTCCATTATCTTTTACTTCTTAATGGACCCCCAAATGTAATGGATTCTAGGACAAAGGGATCTCCTACCATTATGTTCGATTCTCATTTGTTTGTCCCCATTTTAGGATAACGCGATATGGATGTCATGTTTCGAACACGGTCAACAATTGTCCTCCACCATCATGCTATCCCCTTCAAGAATTTAATTTTGGATACATGATTCACATTATGTTCCACCCCATCATGTCCAAATTGAATTTAGACACTCTTGTCACTATTCCTCAGTGCACATTTGTACGTTAGGAGGACAAATTCGTGATATAGCATTTTTCATGGCTCTGTGCCGACATCCCTTTGGTGTGCTTTCTAGGTATTGCAAATAACCTCTTTCTCCCTTGTATCCTACACCAAGTTTGACTCACGTGGGCTTAGGGATAGGTTTGAGGTCCACAAATACTTGGAAGGATTCATCTTCTCATTGGCCCGATCTCTAAGACCACAAACTAAGATCTTTTCTAGAACTATGTAAAACTTGATTCCCATTCCCATGGGATATGTAGGAACGCCTAGGCATCTTGTCATTGGGTCCGGCATAGGTTCCAATAATTTATTTCATCTTTCTTGACTATGATGATTTAACTCTTACGGGACTGCGTGGAGTGGTATGGGATTATGTCCTCATTCACTTCGGGTTTTCATTAGCCTCACCACATATGCCCATTTATAAGAGTTAGCCCCATACTTCCTGTCCTACATGATATTAAACTATATGTTGTCCCGCAAGACGTTAAATTGCATGCCACATTAAGAAGTACGTGTGGGTTGATTCCCATTCTCAGGGGATATGTAGGAACACCCAGAAATCTCATCTTTAGGTCCAGCTCAATTGGGAGCTAGTTTCTCTTGCCCTTTTCCTCTAATCTTTCCGGGCCCCTTAGCCCGAGGTTTCTATCATAGAATCGCGTGTGGTGTGATATGGACCAGGTCCTCATTAACATCGGGTATGTTTTACCGAACCGTGCACATTTTCCTCATGAACCTCATCTATTCTATATACATCCAATCCATATGTTGTTAAACTATGTTTCATGGACCCATGACATGACCCTAAACTGTGTCATTATCATCCTAACAACACGACAAAAAATAGCACTGCATTGTGGTGTCCTCACTTGAGAGAACATCATGTTAGGTATCGGTCACAAACCATACCATTTTTCAACGCCTACGTGTATCTTTATTCTTGTGGTGATTCTAGGACTTCTCCTACATCAGTCGCTTCACAAAAAAACACTCATTTATCCTAATGGGAAAACATGATTTATCAAATACCACTTATTTTGGTGCAAGGCCCATACCCACACAACCTTATTATCTATGATATTATTATCATACCATTTCATTTCCAGAACAATCTTTGACTTTATTTCCATCCACGTGGGATATGTAGGAACGCTCGTGCACTTTGCATCGAGCCTAGCCAATCTTACGTTTTCAGTCCCGCGACCTAAAACATTCCCTAGAAACACATGGTGATCCAGACGCTGGTTCTTCATTCACGTCATGTTTTATGATTAGCTCACCATGTGTCTCCCACGTTCCCTACCATCAAGATGGTCTGAGTTCTATGACTCTAAACTAAGATCTCCCTAGGGGAACTACACGTTGGGTTTGGCTACTTCGCTACCCTGTGCTCAGTCCATTAAATCAATCTCCCCTAAATGGATCATCCTACGACCATTAAGCTAAATGCTTGAAAACATAGAACCCTTTTCCTAGGGGGGAAAGGAACCGAATGCCTTGATATGACACATATTATAGTCTTATTCAGATGCGTTTTGGGAAAGAGCCCGAAGTGTGGAGTTTTCATGGGGACATTCCCCTCATTCCATAACCAAGCTTCGTGAGCCCACAATTTGGATACTCATCCTATTCCATGTCTGAATGGACCCCCTTTGTGGCCTGGTCACATGCCACACTAGATTACCTACCTTCCTGGTCCAACGTCCCTGAAGACCTCAGACGACATTTCTGACAGGTCCCGTGTTTCGAACTTGGTCAGCGGTCATCCCTCATTTGTTTTTCCCCATTCCAGGATAACATGATATGGGTACTGTGTTTCGAACAAGGTCAATAGCTATCCTCTATCGTCACTCCACCATAATTGCAGTCCAGATCTTGATCATCCTGATTGACATATTTCCACAGTCTTATGTTCATGTGGAATTCCAAAAAACCCAGCTTTACTTTTCCACACATCTAGGTGTGTTATATTGACGGGTCAGCATCATTGGGACATCATTCACCTAGTGTCCCATCGCCCCTGCTGTGTGGCTTCCTATGCTATGAATGTACCATCACTACTTCTTGTTTCCCACATCAAGCATGACTCACATGAGCATATTAGTTCTAGTAGGATGTGAAATAACACATCCATGCCATGTGTGCCTTTCATCAACCCACATGATGTTAAATCGTGCCATCCAGAACTATGTACGACTTGATTCCCATCCCTATGGGATACATTGGAACACTCGACTACATTGCCTCGGCCCCCATGCTAACTTTCACATTTGGTCCCTTGACCTAAAGCGCATCCTTTGGGGATACGTGGTGTGATCTGGACTCCGAGTCCTCATTCACATCGAGATTATAGATATCACACCACATACTCTCTTCCTAGGATCTTACCTATCACTTTACATTCTATCATATGATGTTAAACTACACAAGTCCATACGTCCTCAATGCATGACACTAAAATTAGGTTCTACCCTAAACAAGTTCATGATTCCCTATGTTAATCATGGGATGCGTTAGTTCCCCCTCCATGGAGGATTCTCCCTACTAGTGTTGGGCTCTGACCACACTATGCCCCCAAAAACTACATTTGGCATAATTCTCATCTTTATGGGATACGTAGAGACACCCAGGAATTTCGCCTTGGGCCCAGCCCTAGGGTCATTAACCCTCTTGGCCTCTCGGACCCGATCATGGTCAACTCTCTATGACCTTAAACTAGGAGTCTACAATCCATATAACTTGACTTTAAACTATCAACCGTGGTCCATCAAGTATGTATTTTAATCTATGTTCACCGTCCTCATCGTATGACATTAAAATATGTGTCTGTCATCCTTATTGGTATGACGTAAAACTATTGATCATTCTAGGTCCAAACTAGAGAGGACCTGTTTGGAACTATGTTTGGCCACTGATCAGACCGATGAGCCAACCCAATGTGTTTCCACCATGGTGGCGTAATTTCAAGAGTGTTGGAATCCATTTGAACAACCCAATACTCCACCCTACACACTTCGTGTGCCCCTTATTCAGACCCATGTCCCCTTTCACGTCTGAAGGATCCCCCTAATATTATGGAATCTCAACCTATGGACGGCCTACTATCATGGGCTAAGTTCTGTAAGACTAATGAATAACATTTTGAGTCAGGCCCCATGTTTCGAATATGGACAATGGTAGACCCTCATTTGTTATCTCCATTTAAGGCTAACGCAATTAGGATACTGTGTTTCGAACATGGTCAATAGTTATCTACATTTTTACGCCACCCCTAAAATGTTCCGAAAGTCCGATATTTGATTCGCACATTCCACTCCACTATTTTTAGATTAATTCCAACGCCCCTGGAATTACGCCATTCGTGTACAAGATCACACTGGGAAAACGGTGATTTGACTGTTCTGAGAGATTCATTCTCCGGTCATGTCCTTACCATTTCTTCCCAGAAATCCTGACTGTTTGTCCAAACTCTAGATGCCCGAAGCATGGTTTGCACTCTTACATTTGGAAAGAGTGATAAGGTGGTAAAAAAATATTTCTCACATCAGGAATGACCCACGTGAGCTTGGGGATTGATCACAGGATGCTCCACGAATATCATGGGAATGCAATAAACCAATGAAAATAATGGAACCCATGCATTCTATGGCATCAAACAATAAAAGCATTAAAGTATGTTTGAGGGTTTGTAATCATTATTGTAACTAATGGTCGATTCCCACCATTTATGGGTTAACCCGTCAAAAGAGCGTAGTAGCTCCGCCACCCTCTGGGTTGTGGAATCTAGGAGTTGATCTCTCTTGTTCTGTTCCCACTCCTCCTCGGTAGAAATGGGGCGCAATTCGTCACCACAATTTGGTCCTACTCTACATCGGTTCGGATGATGGCCATTTTCTCAGAGGATTGCTTAATGCTATATTCGGCCTCTGCCATCTGGGCCTTCAATCACAATATTAGCTCATATTGTGCGCTGAGGGACGTTGAGTGCTCGTCCGCCTGACTCTACAGCTAGTGGACACCATCTTCAGCCTTCTGGAGCCTCTTGATGTTCACTGCCTTCCTCGGTTTCCCACCCACACTGGGGCCTCAGTCTTACTCCTGACTCTTCACTTCAATAAGAGCTCGGATGAGCATGTGAGGAAGATGGGTAACCATTTTCCTAGCACACAGTTCATGCAGTCGTGAGACAATTCTATCCATCTCATCCATCCATATTGCTTGGGGTGTCATTAATGAAGCTCTTGATCTGCATCCATGATCAACAATGGACTATTCTGCTTTCCTCTTAATCAGAGGCCATGTCATACCAGTCAGTGCGGTTGGCAGGATCATATGTGGGGAATGCCCCCAGGAACTCTTCATTAGGGTCCACATCTTTTGTCTCATCGGGAATGGTGGGACCTGGGCTATTTGATCGATCCTCATCATCGGATCCCACCTCAATGATATCGGGTTAGACCTCATTGACAGTCCCACCAGTGATCGGGAGAGCCGCAGTTCGGTTATTCTGGATATCTGCCTCCACGATCACTGACATTCACCTAGGGAAGTTACATCCAGATTTCCCGACCAACGTCACTATAGCAGCCCATTCCATATGAAGAACAATGCGCCCCGAAAAGGGAAACGAACATTAGTTAACATAGGCAGGGGATGATAGTCAAAAATTGGTAGAGGGGACTTATAGAGATCGAATTCTTGTTCTCGTTCTTGGGTTGATGTCTTCAGGACCCCAAGGCATGGCCCTTCTTATATTATCAAAAGATCTGAAAGCTCATGAGTGGTCACCTCAGGTATCTTGGCCCCACTGGATTTAGCAACTGATGCAATCCCATGCGTAGTTTTTTAAGGTCCCGCATCAACATTTGTTGAGGGACAAGAATAGGTCATGTGTATGAGGTCCTCCTTCATAGTTCAAATTTTAGTAAGAAGTCCGGACTTTCTTAGAAGCAGACCCTAAGGAAGGAGCTCGAGATTTTACCTCAAGGGCCTCTGGAAATTCTTAAAAGTCCGAGTCCTGATCATTGAATTCTCCCTACCTCAACGGGATCCCTCTACCAACCTCCCCCCGAGGAGGACTCGTACAATTCTTCCGGCAGAGGAAAGTGCCCTCTCAGTTTAGTGGCCAACAACTACGGTGGGACCATACGATTCAGAAATACCATGACACAATCTTTCATTGGAAGAGGAGAACCCCAAGAATGCACAATGTCTTCCAGCATTGGCAGGTATTGCTGAACCTCCACTTGGGACACCAAAAATCCAGCCAGGATAAGGCCAATCCCTAGAAAATCCATCCCGAGACGGTTCAAGTGTTTCCACATATCAGAAGGACTGAGGAATTTCCGATTGACTTTCCAGATGTCCTAGGCCACTGGGAAGACAACATTATTCGGCATGTCTATATAGCGCATAATCTTCCCCAGAGCCTGTGTGGGTATCCTACGGAATCCTCTTAGTGGCCTCCCCTCTAGATGAATTTTTTCTTCTGGAACTTCAAAATCTGCTACCACCGTTGGATCTATCATTGTTGCCTCACCATCAACTATTGCGGGTCTCACCGCCACGGTAGCCTCAGCACCGCGAGATGCCCTTCCCACCTTCTAGACCCAGCCCCGAGGTCGGGGAGGCGCACTATCACTGACCCGAACAGTTGGATGTTTCAGAATCTCCCACGGGTAGGCCACCTCCCAGCATTGGGAATACTCATTTACCAACTCGAAGAAAAAATAAGGCGGAGGTAGCTCGATCTGCATCTTCCCATATTCCTGCGTGAACATAAGCCACATCTGCCTCAACACACATGGGTGTTCCTCATTGTTCAACCATAAATAAACCTACGGGTTCAGTCACTACATGCATTGAAACTACTTGGAAAATAGGTTCGGGGTGTACGACTCCTAGAGAGGCTAACAGTCTATTCTCTCCATTAGAACACCACCTCGAAAGGCCAAGAGATAAGACCGGTGTTGTTCTGTTCCTTGGACATATTTAGTAAAAGCACCTTTGGAAACAAAAATGGGTAAAAGTTGAATTCCTCCACCTTCCACACTCGGTTTAGTACCACATATGATGTCAGCATGGCCGAAAAGCTTATCGTGGCATTCAGAATAGAGGGGAGGAATTTTGACCCCAGAGGTCAGATGAGGTTTGATTACTCATAAACCCCTCTGACATGTGTCTCTATCCACCCATAAAGAAGTTGGAATGGACCGCATATCCTCTATGGCATATTCCCCACGCTGATGTGCCATAACATATTCTATAACACGGCTAGAATCGGGATCCCGAGGTTGACCCACCCTCCTGTTGCCAACCTAGATGCCATGATGAATATGCTAGGTCGCACTCCCATATTTCTATCCCTCACTGGTAGGATCCAACAACATATGAGAGCCATGATGAATGCCACCATCTAGACTATCGGCTGATGCTCAGTGCTGATGCTAATTCCCAAGATTTTCCACTGGCTGTCCTCATAGAGCCGCCAGTATGAGTGCACCATTCCTCATTGAGCTCCCTTTGGACAAGTCCGAGACTACACCAGAAACCTCCCACCATCCGGGAAGTTCCAAAACTACTTGAACCACGGCCTAAAATGTAAATATTGTATTGCTTCTTTGTCCTCTCCTTGTTCCTGCTCCATCAAAGCCATCGCTAGCCATGAAATTTTCTTTAGATCCTACCACACAACCATGAAGAGGAGGAATTAATCATACATAGTCCCCAATATCGGGACCCCAACGATCTGGTGCACATCCCACTAGCTGATACCAACCTCCCCATGGTGTTGGTGGAAGGTATTGGTCCTTGATGACCACCTACTCACCAATTTCGGCATCAGCTGCTTCGGCTGATAGATGTGAATCTGGGGGGCCCAAGACTCCTCATATAGGCCCACTCTCCTTAAATCATCCACAAAATATTCACATGAGGCACCTACCTAGTAGGCCCAGGCCCAATCATCTATGAAGTTTCCGCCATGGTGTAGGTCCCACTCCTTGGACCGTCCCTTCCTCGGGTTCCTCAATGCTGCCTTAAAAATTATCTGGTACAGAGGGGGGGATATCTGTTTGCAATTCCTGCCCATCCACATTGTTCAGGTGGTTATATAGGTAGTCATCATTGACAGGTTTGGAGTCTTCTTGGGCATGGTCGTTAGCTTCCCAAAACCATTGGCGCTGACACGACGTACTTCTAAACCAGTAATCTTGCTTGTACCTACTTGATTCATAAATGAGGACATCATCCCTCAGCCTGAATCCATAAAAAGGCATCCTCCTGCAAAGTGGATAGTTCCTTGGGATCTCTGATAGAAGCTCCATCAACGAACCATGGTCAGAATGGCTCCATATTAGCACCCATAGTCCCAAACTATTTTACATCTCCTCCTTTCGAGCAGGATCCACAAGGACCCCCTGACAGCCTCCTGAAGAGCCATTTAGTTTTAAGTTTGGGTGATCGGTTGAGGTTGGTTCGTGAAGATAATTCATAGATCATGTTCGCAAAGGCAGTTCGTGGATCCATGCCCCAAACTTCAAGTGAAAAATCGCAATGTGCTCTGACACGAAGTCAAAGACTCACTATGCACCATGTAGAAGAAGACCCAATTCATAGAGAGCAATCACGGAGTATGCGGAGCTTCGTGAATCGATATTGCAAAAGGCCAAAATCGCAAAGTAGGGAAAGGAAAAAAGATAGGTTAGCTTCTTTATTTACATGCGACGACCAGTCGAGCGTTGTGGAGCATCTAAACCACGGTGAGCTCCGCGTCGCGCTCAGTCGACCCATCACTTCCCCGCTTCACGAGCCCTCTTCGGGAGAATGTGTCGCGAATGACTAAGGTATTTTGGTGATTGACCCATAGACTTTGGCCCTTGATTTTCCCTCAGCTCCAAGTATGAGGGGGGTGGGGGTGGGGGATTTGTTGGTACCAAAATTGGGGATGGATAAGAACAAATGAAAGCTTCAAGGACTGCCTTGTGAAGACCATTTTCGGAGCCCCATTTCCCTGTGCCTGCCATAGAGCAAGGAGGTGGTAACTCTCTACAAACAAATTTGATGTTCGCGATCCGCCACGGAGCAAGAAGGTAGTAATTCTCCATGACCGCATTTTACATTCGTGATCCGCCATATAAAAGGATGTGGTAACACTCGGAGATAGTATTTTACATTTGTGATCTGTCATGGAACATGGATGCGGTAACGCTCCGTGATCTGTTTTGACGTTCGTGAACCCACCACGAATCAAGGAGGAAATAACTCTCTACGAGCCATTTTAACGTTCGCGAACTGCCGTGGAGAATGATCCATCTTCGCGCTAAGAAATATATACTTCGCGGTGCCACTTTCCAATAAATACAGACTCCACTCGAGCCCAAAGGACGTGTAATTCAACCTTTAACCTTATGAGCTCTCAAACCATGAAGCACTTCTTGATCTGTGAACCATTAGCTTCTCAAGGTAATTTTGCATCTCTAAGTGCCTTCCCCTAGGCATGAATTTCACCCCTCTTCCGAGAGGGATGCCTTTATCGAATCCCACATGCATTCTCAAAGGAAGGAGATCCCCACAGGGGACTCGGGTCATTGCAAAGGGTTTATGCTTCACAAAACACCCTAAACACACATGAACTACATGTTAAGGCAAGGTAACTATGCTTCACGAAGCACATTGCTTCATGACACCATACCTTGTGAGGCACCCTTTCCTCAGGAGGCTTTACTTCACGAATACCTTTCCACATCATGAGGATCCTCCCATGTACACTTATTCCCTATGACTAGGCTAGGTGACTTCACTTTGTGAACCACATTTCTACACGAATCCCCACCAATTACTGAAGCACCCGTGCTTCAAAAGGATTCTACATTGGAACCCCTTTGCTCTGTCCCTCCTTTTCCCATGGTTCCCTTTAGGTTTGCACGAAGCAACTTCAAAGTACCTTGGACGAAACTGCCCATTTCAATGCTTCGTCTCATGCTTCTTCTCATAGGCATGAAAACAACTATTAATTCATAACATAGCCACACTAACGTGGACCCCCCAATGGTTCGCTCCATAACACCCCCTCACCACGACATTGTCGATGCCTTCCACCCCCCATGGGCGGGCATGTATCAGTTATGTAAGTCATAGGGGTGTGGAGTGAACCCACCTCATCCGAGTTGCTAGACATTAAACTGCCATGCACCATCATCTTATGAACATGACGTTAAACTATGACCCAGTCTTGTGCCTCACATGTGGGGAAAGGGAAACCACATTGGTGTAAGCCCCTAGATTTTCTTGCCAGAGGCAGCATCCTTGCCCCTCCTTTCTTCGGTGCCAAATCCCTATCTCGCTAGGGTTTTTCACCACTGAGCCTCCATCCTTGTGTAAGTCTCAACCTATTCGGGCATCTAATGACTCATTAACCCCTATTACCTCTTCTGGATGCTAACCATGCGTAAGACCCTATTTCATATTTGGGTTGATAATCATGTATAAGCCCCACTCCACTTCCCACAGACACACATTTCGCGACATGATCATTAGGTTTTTGTTGTCTATTGTTTCTCACACCAAGAATGACTCACATGCGATTAGAGTATGTGTGGACCATGAAATAATCTCTGTGTAGAGTAGACTATAATCCCCACACCCCATCCCAAACTACATGGACTTTGACCCTTTCCAAGGTGAGGTATGTTGGAAGCCTCCACGAGGTTGAAGCCCAACAACAATTGGACCGCAGGTCCTACTCCATGTCGGTTCACCGACACCCATTCCAAACTATGTGGACTTTGATTCATTCCATGGAGAGGTACGTAGGAAACCTCCCTGATTTTCAAGCCCAACACTCAGACACTCTGACCATATTCACATCGGTTCACCTAGTCACCCATTCGGAACTATGTGAACTTTGATCCTTGCCAAGGCGAGGTATATAGGAAGCCCCCACAAGGTTCAATCCCAACATCCATTGGACCCTAGGTCCTCCTCCACGTTGGTTCACCAACACCCATTCCAAACTATGAGAACATTGATCCTTGCCATTTTGAGGTACGTAGGAAGCCTCCCTGAGGTTCAAGCCCAACACCCATTAGTTCTTACCCACTTCACGTCAGATCACCTCCATCCCGCATGATGTTAAACTACACCACCCATCTAGTGGTAAGCCGTTAGGACCCCATCCAGCAGTAATCCATTGCGTCCCCATCCAACGGTAAGCTGTTGTGACCCCATCCAGTGGTAATCCATTAACATACCCTGTGTTAAACATGGGAAGATGAGGAAAACCTCATATACATGCCTATGTCATATAATTTATTACGTTCGATGTGGGATGCCTCAGGCTTCCATGCATTTGAGAAGACCTATAATTAGGGGAAGAAACCCAGATGCGCCAGTCTCCCAACATCCAGACCTGCTACTGATGTCCAACATTACTACTCCCCTAACTAAATGTTGCTACCCTGACCAGAGCCCTTGGAATGTCCTAATAGAAGAAGTGTAATTAACTGGTGTCCATGAAGATATGGCATTAGGAAGAGCTTCATGAACAATGTCTTAAGTCTATAACGGATACCCAGAATAGGTGACGAATTCTAAAGAGGAATCCGCAGAAGGAACAAATGACATCCTATCATCCCGTTTCAGTCATGGAGAAAACGTCCCTGAACAAGGAACGAAAGTTGCTCGCCTTTGGATAGAGGGAATGTGGGGAAATAGATAGCACTGTCGTCCCACCAAACAAGATGGACGCAGGTGCCCAGAAAAAAGAATCATAAACATTTAAATAATATCAACTATAATAATGAACAATATGAACCGAAATACAAACCCTGACCACATGGTCATTTCTCGTACGTCGGGTGATCATTCCCAAGGAGGACTATTAACCCAAGGGCCGACACATTACTAGTCACCTCTCTACCAACCCCAAAATAGTAAGACCAATGAAAAGAACCATTGATAACACTTTGTAACTTCCCAACCCAACTCCCTCCTAAACCGATGGTCGGACCGGTCACCACATGACCTCAAACGCATCTCCCCGTACGCAAGAGGCTATCGAATTGAAACGAGGGTCTAAGGATAGTCAGTGTGGGGACTATAAAATCTAATCAGAGTAATAAATATTGGAAGATAGCAGAAAAATAGTAGAACCAGTCTATTAAATGATAAATAGTGGAAAAAAGTCTTTTATAAAACATGAAAAAGTGGAAAAAATCAGTTTATATTGTAGATGCATGCATGACATGCTAATGATTAAAAATGGAAAACAGTGAAAAAAATATCATGATTTAAATTACAATATAAAAATAAATAAATAATGACTCAATGCTCCAAGGGTGGTCTTCTCGATCATCCCGTGCTTCCGCTCGGTCCTCTGCCTTTATCCCCCAAGTATATGAAAAGAACACAATCCTGCAACCAAATAGAATCTACTCAGGTACCCTAGTGAAATGGAGTACCGAGTAGGGTGTGAGATATAAATATTATAAAGCATAGACCACTAGTTTCGATACCAAATCCATATATTCAATAAATAATTAAAATAGTGTGCAAGTATGTATAAAAAATCGAAGTAGATTAATGTAACTATACACCCAAGTACCTGTTTCAGCCCTCAGCAGGTGTCTGAACCAGAATTATACATCTATCATATATAAAAAATAGTCATTACACATTAATTTTCATTTATCAATTATTCAAACCTCATTAAATTAAGTAAGTCTCCATATCCTTCATAATCCTGAAATCCCTCGTATAAGTCACTCAAAACATATGTCTCTAAATACCATCTACAAAATAAAAGTAAATACTGAATCCAAACATGTTCATTGGTTTGGATAACATTTCATTAGATATTCAGTGTAATCTTTTTTGTACTATGTATGTGCCCATTGACAAATAATAAATAGTGATTCGCCCAACCAGTACCAAAAATCTGAGCCCATCTACTAGGAATTGTGATTCTCTCCTAGGTCCATTCACTAAACAGTGATTCACCTGAAACATTAACATGCCTCGACCTATTCTCTTTCTCAATACACAAATCATAACATCACATAATCCCTTATTAACCATTTAATTGAAATCATGTTTGACAAATTGGACCCACAGTCCAATGTCAATTTATGGGTGTAGAACATTGTTTCTAGAACCCTCATGAGTATTAGGAGAATAAGTCCTTGTCTCACAACCCATGTGTATTTGGAAGATCAGTCCATGTCCCAAAAAAATAATTTGTGTGAATGCTAGGTGTAGAACTCCATGTCTTTCACCACATGAGTATCTAAAGCATAAGTCCCTATCTCACAACCCGTTTATCTATCATCTATATATATTTAACATTGGTGTAAAACTCCATGTCTAATAGTCTAAACCATATATTAATTAATTTGTAAATTAATTAATCAATTTCACTAATTAATTCAACAACTAATTAAAATAAACCTCCCGTAAAATAAATCCACAATTAATTAACCATTCGACGCATCAATAGATAATAATTAGCTAACATTTAATTATTCTCAACCACAAACAAGAAACATAGATAATAAACTGAAAAATTAATTACCAAAATTAGTTATCCAAAAGTATGATAATTAATTCATCATTAAATTATCCTTATTTTCTTACTAATCAAACCGATTAGTTAAATATTCAAAATCTATTAGTTACCACAAAAATTAACTAAGTACACATTACCATTAATTAATCTATCAATTAATTAATATAAAAAACAAATCACAAACATAATTAATTTTCTAGATTTAATAATCCAAAATATATCTACAAAAGCATGTCATTCAATTTATCAATAAATATATCTATTTTTTCAAAAAAAACATATCACAAATAATGATCGAATCAATTTTCTCATTCAGCTAAAATATATATCATAACCAATTAATAAATTGGTTAACCAATAACCATTTACAATGTAATAATTAATATATCCATCAATCATTACCAGTTTCAAATTAATATTCCAATAAAAAGTTGTCAAGTAATTATTCATATTCAATTTTTCCATTGTACAACAATTGCCCCAATTTCCAAACCCACATCTTAATAATTAATTATTTGAGTAATTACACAAATACTCATCCATAGCCATTCAAGTCATATAATTATAAAAGAATAAAACTTTAATAAAATCATTAATACCTAATTAAAACCATAAACACAGTCATTTCATCATTTATCTCACGTGGGAATCACCATTTAATAACATTATGGGTCATGCATCAACATATCATATATCTGCACGAAACGGAAGACATATGAAATTCACAAACCACTAAAAATAACTTTATTAATGCATTTATTAATGTTGAAAAAATGGAAAAGGACCCTTCTTCGGGGTCCACCAAAACAAACACGCCGCACTTCATCACATGGAAACAACAATTCTAGAACTAGACCGCAATCGTACATGCACACACTATTTGTATATATATACATATATCTATTTCTACATAGATATATATATATATCTATGTATATGTATATATATGTATATATTCATATATTCACACGCATGTTCCCTACAACCATATCAACAATTTACTAAAACAAAAACAAGAGTCCAAAATTAAAATAGAAGGGTCTATACACCTAAAAATATAGACCTGGGACTCGGAAAAAATATCAGACTCCAATTTAGACGGTGGAAAACAAACAGTAGACAATAAACTACAACTATGAATCAAAAATGACAAACTGAATCGTTCTAAAACCACACAAAACAATGAAACGCCATTCATATTAATTTATAGGGAGTCAAAAACATCGAAATCCACTATTTAAACAACTACAAAGCCCAAAAGCATGTTTAGAGGCTTACCCGAACTAACAACATCAAAGAGAATCAATCCCATCTACCTCTCCCATGGTGGAGGATGCCAGAATGTGGACCAATGAGCCCCAAGATGCTCATTGCAAAACCCTAGAACTAAGGAAAACCATAACATCTGGGTTACCATAATCCCTAAAATTGGCCAAACCAAAAATCGGTACCGAAATTCCACCGAATTACTAATGTGATGGTGTAGGGTATGGGGGAGACCATTCCTTAAATATTCTTGTTAAATCCATGACGAAAAAATGGAGGAATCAATGCGCAAGGAAGGACCCAAAACAAGGGTGTCCCACACTGCAACTATTTGCCTAAAGGGGGTTTGCACTACTACAAGGGGTCGTCTGGAGGTGGGTCGCATTGCAGGTGGTGTACCACAAGGAGGAGATCATGCAACAAGTGAGAGACCGTGTCATAGGGGAGAAGCACCTTCCATGGAGGAGGGGAACAACATGATGGTTCCTGTGGCGATAAGGAAGAACTAGGGGGTCATGCCACCGTGTTCGTGGGGATAGAGGAGGAGGGTACTCTCCTCTAATTTATTAATTTTTAACCTAAAAACTAAATAAACTCATTAATTAATTTTTATAACTCCGAAATTAATTTTAATAGACATTGTCAAGAACATTTATAATTTAAACTATAATAATAATAATCATAGTCAAAACATTATTTTTATTACCTTTATTAGATTTATTCATCTCAAATAGAAACCAACAAAAACCAATATTATTATTCTATATAATTAGAACAACCATAATTAATAATTATTATTATATTCATAAAATTAAAATAATAAAAACCTCATTATTATTATTTTCAAATCATTGAAAACCCCAACACCTCTATTTTATGACAAAGTTTCATCATAACATTGAAACACCTTATTTAATTAAATTTTTCTTTGAGACACCCAAAAGAAACATTAATTTATAATAATTGATACAACCCATTAATCCCAGAAATAAAATCTTTTAACAACCAAATAATTTAATAGACAACATAATAATAATAACATTATTATTATTAGTATTATTTAACACTATCTTTTATTCAAACACAAAACTCCCATGTAGTCTTATTTAATTAAAATAAAACAAATATTAAACTGGGTAAACATCATGGGTTCGACCGTTATCATGCGCAGCTCGTGCATATCCAGTAAAGTGGACTTCATTAAACCTGGTGCTCCCAAGATTCATCGGGACACCCATGGAAATTATTGGGTATTTAATCAAATATATTAACAACACCCTTATGTGTTCCAACTCTCAGAATAATGTTCTGAGGTTAGTTTATAAACTGACCCATCTATAAACAAAATTTGTTTTGTAAACCTTCATAATTAATCCCAATTAAAAAACACGGGACATTATAATCTACTAACTATAAAAACATCTCATCCCCAAGAAGCCATTAAGAACTACTACAAAAACCCACCAGGGACATTTACTCACGTTAGAACTATCATGCTGTGTTCTGAAATTCCAAGTGCATCTTGAATCAATTTTAGAAGCCCAATGACATTTAAAACTTTTAAACCCAAGTCAAATCTCCCATTAAAAAATAAATACAATAAAAATCTTACATATAAGGCCATTATGGGAACCTCATCAACGAAATGGTCAAATATTGATGAATCAATAGAACATGGTTTCACATGATTTCCTAAAATGGTATTACGGCTGAAAAACCTACACTCACCCTTAAACTGCCAACATGCCTTTTAAAATTATTAAACCACCAACTACATGTATAAAAAATTCCTTACCTGACCTCTAGTGATATTCTCGAATGAATCCATTGAAATTCAATTTAAAAAAAACTAACTTTCCCCTTCTCGTATGAAGGAATACCCCAAAGAAACAATGCATCCTTCGTAAAAACTAGACAAAAACCACTCATCAAGCCCAAAAATAATTAAAACACTAGGGCGGGGTAAGACCGATGATATCTTAGTGTCTCCATGATGAGATCAATATAGGGGAAATTCTTGTCGTATTCGGAAGAGAACACTATGAGAAAATCAATGTCACTAAAAAGATTAGTCAAAATTCTTCCGTATGAATCTATTCAAAAAATCTTGGAATCACCTTATGACACGTTTATTGAAATCGATGTGACACTACCCATCGTAGGATTGTCTGTGGCATCAAAGTAATGTTTTATCCACTTACTAGTGCACTACTTCTGAAACACCGTAACACATGTATCTGACGTCCCTCAATGTATGATCAAAACATCCAACATTGATCATATAAGTTGTAACATATAACTATTGTCATTTCAAAACATTCATGTCCCAAAAAGACATATCGAGTAATGGGACTAACTTATCTTAATGACCAAAACATTCTGTGGGTACTACCTACAATTGGTTAACACCTTACGAATCATAATTGTCGACCCTATCTATTGATCATGCCAAAATTGAATCACAAGGTTCAAAATACCAGTTTCCAATTTAGCCATTTTAATTAATTCATTTCAATATTTTAACATTTGATGGAATTTCATCATTCATAGAAGTACTTTTCCACAACAAGTCACATTGTCTTCAATCAATGTCCCACGTTCCAAACAGGTAAGGTATAGAAAACATCATCTTTTTACATTTAACATTCAGTTTCATTTCATTTTAATCCCAAAAATTAGCATCTAATTTCCTTTTGAAAAAAGGATACATTCGAGGGTCTGACTTATTAAATATGGGTTCTTTATAATGAACCCCACAATAGTTCAATTCAATAGAAACACATCATTTCTATATTTATATCCATTCTGAACACACTATTGTTGTAAAAGTCTCCATTACATGGGTGCACACCAACCATTCCATAAGGCACCCATACATCTTAACACTGGCATTTGGATTTAAATTATTATAATCATCATTCATTTAAAATTTTAACTTTAGTATCCCTTTTTCCACATCAAAATGTCTCTTGCATATTACCATAATAAGAAACAAAATAACATGTTTTAACATATAAGTATGTCAACACTATAAAACGTGTTAATCAAAGACACATCATGTCATATAAATCCTGAAGTAGGTTAAATTTGTCACCGAAACATGCTATCAAAGATTCATGATAAGTAAGTACTAGGCATGACACATATTCAAGGATCACAATCAATACTATCAAGAATTGTACCAATGAAACTACAAGACATGGCATATATGTATGGAATGTTAGTCTCTATGTTCAAAATATGATGATTGAAATGAAACTTCCTTCAGTATAAGAACAATGTACAATTTTCAAAATTATCATTATCAATAAGAATTGGAAAATACATCAGTCACTCAATATGAAATCATATCAACTATAATAACTAACAACATTAATAACAATCCAAACCCTGGCCACATGGTCATTTCCCATATGTGGGGTGATGAGTCACAAGTACAAATATTAACCCAAGAACCGACACATTCCTAGTATCTTCTCTATCAACCCCAGAATAGTATGACAATGGAAAATAACCTTTGATATCACTTTGAAACTTCCCAACTCGAATCCCCCCCCCCCCCGAACTGATGGCCAGACCAGTCACCATATGACCTCAAACGTGTCTCCCCATATGCAAGAGACTTCCGACCTGTAGAGATGGTCTAAGGATATTATGTGTGGAGACTATACCATCTAATCAGAGTAATAGATACTAGACAATAACCACAAAATAGCATAACCATTCTATTAAATGATAATGCAGTTGACCAACGATTCTAATAAAACCCGACCAAAAGTGGAAAATACATCTTATATAGTAGATGCATGTGTGACATTCTAATGATACAAAATGGAAAAAAGTGAATAAAATATCATTCTTTACATAACAATATATAAATAAATAAATAATGACTCAAATCCCCAAGGGTGGTTTTCTCAAGCATCCTGAGCTTCCGCTCGGTCCTATGCTTCTATCCCCCAAGTATATGCAAAGAACACAATACTAAAACCAAATAGAATCTACTTCGGTACCATAGTGAAATGGAGGCCTGAGTAGGGTTTGAGATATAAACTGTAGTAGGCCCGAACCACTGGTGTCTACCCCAAATCTGTAAATTCAATAAATAATTTAAATATTCTGCAAAAATGTATATATAATGTAAGCAGTATAATGTTACTATACACCCATGTACCTGCTTTATCCCTCAACTGGCTTCTGAAACGGAATTATACATCTTTCATGCATAAAAAATATCCATTACACATTAATTTTCATTAATAAATTATTCAAACCTCATTAAATTATGTATGTCTCTTGATCCATCCTATGCACGTCATTCCTTGTATAAGTTACTAAAAACAGATGTCTCCAAAGAACATCTACAAAATAAAATTGAAGACCAAATCCAAACATGTTCATGGGTTTGGATAATGTGTTATTAGAAATTCAGTGTAATCTTATATGTACAATTTATGAGCTCTTCCACTAATAATAAATAGTGATTCACCCAACTGGTACAAAAAATATGATCACATCCACTAGGAATAGTGATTCTCTCCAAGGTCCATTCTATAATAGTAATTCTCGTGAATCATTTACATTCCTTGACCTTTTCACAAATTCAATACACAAATCATAACATGGCATCATCTCACATTAACTATTTAATTCAAATCATGTTAGACCAATTGGACACATAGTCTAATGTCAATTAATGGGTGTAGAACATCATGTCTAGCACCCTAGTGAGTATTTGGAGCATCAGTCCTGACCTCACAACCCATTTATATTTGGAGGATCAGTCCATGTAACATAAAATTGAATTTGTATGAAATCTAGGTGTACAAAGTCATGCATTTCACCACACGAATATTTAGAGAATCATTCCCTATCTCAGAACCCATTTATTAATCATCCATATATATATTTAACATTGTTGTAGAACTCCTTGTCTAACACTCTACACAATACATTAATTAATTTGTAAATTAATTAACCAATTTCGTTAATTAATTAAACAACTAATTAACATAGACCTCCAGCCAATTAATTCCACAATTAATTAACCAATCAACGTCTCAATAGATAATAATTAGTTAACAATTAATTATTCTCAACCACAATAAAGACACGTAGATAATAAACTCCAAATTTTTTATCCAATAGTATTATATTTAATTCACCTATAAATTATCCATATTCCCTTACTAATCAAAAAGATTAGTCAAATATTCCAAATCTATTAGTTAACACAAAAATTATCTTAGTACAAATCACCATTAATTAATCCACAAATTAATTAATCTACAAAACAAATCACATCCATAATGAGTTATCCAGAATTAATTTTCCAAAATATGTCGACAAAATAATGTCATTAAATCTTGCAATAAATATCACTATTATGTTAAAACATAATATTTCAAATAATCGTCAAATCAATTATCTCATTTATATAAAACAATATCTCATAACCAATTCATCATTTGGATAACAAATCACCATTTAATATGTAATAATTAATATATCCATTAATCATTACCAGTTTCGAATTAATCTCCCAATAAAAACTTGTCATGTAATTATTCATATTCAATATTCCCAATGTTCAATAAATGACCCAAATTCCCTTCCCACAACTTAATAATTAATTATTTGATTAATTACCCTATTACTCATCCATATATATTTAAATCATATAATTACTTAATCCTACCAATTTATCCAAATTAGTAATATCTATTTAAAACAAACACATTGTCATGTACTAATTTATATCATCTGGGAATCATCATTTAATAACATTAGGGGTCATGCATCGACATATCATATATTAGCATGAACCGGTAGATATATGAAAATCTCAAAACACTATAAATCATTTTTATTAATTAATTTATTAGAGTTGAGAACCTGAAAATAGGACCCTACCTCGGGGTGGACCAAAAGAAACATGCCGCACTTCATCACATTGCAGCAAAAATCCCATATGCCTCGCCCTGGGTGGAGGATGCCAGAACATGGTCCAACGAGCCCAGAGAAGCTTATTGTGCAACCTTAGAACTGAAGAACACCATAAAATCCAGGTTACAACAAACCCTAAAATTTTCCAAACCAAAATTGGTACCGAAAATCCACCGAATTTCTAAAGTGATTAAGGAGTGTATGAGGGAAGAAAATTCCTTGAAGATTCATGTTGAAACCATGAAGAAAAAAAGGGAGGAATATTTGTGCAATGGAGGTCCTGTAATAAGGGGGATGCACACTGCATCTGTTCTACCTGAAGGGGGTTTGCACTGATGTAGGGGGTCATCCGGGGGTGGGTCGCATTTCAGGTGGTTCACCACAGGGAGGAGATCATGCCACAGGGGAGAGATCACTTCATAGGGGGAAGCTCCAGCAATGGAGGAGGGGAGCATCCTGCTGGTTCATGCGGCAATAAGAACGAACAGGGGGGTCGTGCCACCTTGTGCGTGGGGACAGAGGAGGATGGTTGTATCCTCTAATTTATTATTTTTTTAAACCTAAAATCTAAATAAACACATTAATTGATTTTTATAACTCCCATATTAATTATAATAGAAAAAATAAAAAAAAATTAAAATTTCAAGGATAATAATAAAAATCCTAGTAATAACATTATTATTATTACCTTCCATAGATGTATTCATCTCAAACCAAAACCGAAAAAAACCATTATTATTATTCTTTATAAATATAATAACTATAAATAATAATTATTATTGAAATAAAAAAAATTAAAATAATAACAATATCATTAATATTGTTTTTTAAATATTTTAAAACCCCAACACCTCTATTTAATGAAAAAATTTCATAATAACACTGAAAAACATTATTTAATAAAATGTTACATTGAAACACCCAAAAGTCAGAATAATTTCACATAAATGTTACAATCCATTAATCCTGCAATTAAAATCTTTTAACAACCAAATAATTTAATAAACAACATAATAATAATAACATTATTATTATTATTATTTAACACTATCTTTTATTTAAACACACAACTCCAATGTATTTTTATTTAATTAAAATATTTAAAATATTAAACAGGGTTGCAACATGGGTTGGACTGCTATCATGTGCAGCTTGTGCAGATCCAGTAATGTGGACTTTTATAAACCCAGTGCTCCCATGATCCACCATTAAACACATGAAAATTATTGGGTATTTAATCATGTCCAAAAACAACACCTTTAAGTGTCCCAACTCTTAGAAATAATTTCCGAGCTCAGTTTATAAACTGACCCATCGATAAATAGAAATTGTTTTTTGAAAACCTTCGTATTTAAACCCATTTCAGAAACACAAGACTTTACAATCTACCCACCTTAAAAACTTTTCGTCCCTAAGAAGTAATTGAGAACTACAACAAAAACCCACAAAGGTCATTTAATAATGATAGAACTATCATGTTGTGTTCTGAAATTTCAAGCTTATCATTAATCAATTTTACATGCCCAACGAAATTTAAAAATTTGAATCCCAAGCCAAAGCTCACATTAACAAATAATCTCCGAAACAAAGATTACATATAAGGCCCTTATAGGGACCTCATCAACGAAATGTTAGAATCTTGATCAATCAATTGAACCTGGTAGTGCATGATTTCTTGAAAAGACATTATAGTCCCAAAACCTTTACTCCCCCTTAAACAGATGACATTCCTTTTGAAATTATTACACCACCAACTGCATGTATACCAATGTCCGTACCCGAACTCTAGTGACATTCCTGAGTCAATCCATCATATGTCTATTTAAAAAAACTATCTTTACTCAACATTAATGAAGGAATATCAAAAAGAAACCATGCATCCTACATAAAACTGAGAAAACAACCACCCATCAAGACCAACAATGTTTAAAACATTAGTGTTGTGTAAGACTGATGCTATATTAGTGTCTCCATGATGAGGTAAATATAGAGGATATGATCGTTATATTTGAAAGAAAACACTATTAGAAAACCAAGGTCACTAAAAAGATTAGTCAAACTACTTCCGTACAACTATATTTAAAAAATATCAACATCACCTACGAACAAATTTATTGAAATCGATGCAACACTAACCATCTTAGTAATTTCCATGGCATCGAAATAAAATTTTTTCCACTTACCAGTGCGCTATTTATGAAACACCATAACACATTTATCTGATGTTCCTTTATGTACAATCTAAACATCAAACATTGATCATAATCTGTAACATAAACCTATCGGCATGCCAAAACATTCAAGTCCAAAAAAGACATCCCAAGTAGTGGGATGAAATTACCTTAATGACCAAAACATTCTATGGGTACTACCTACCATGGGTTAACCCCTTACAAATCATAAATGCCGACCCTCTCTCTTGATCACGCAAAAATGAAATCACAAGGTTCAAAATCATCATTTTTATTTTATCCATTTTAATTAATCTAGTTCATTATTGTAACATATGCATGAATTTCAACAAGCACAAAGGTACTTTTTCACAATAGATAACATGGTTTTCAATCAATGCCTCATGGTCCAAATAGGTTTTCTATAGAAAACATCATCTTTTAACTTTTAACATTAGGTTTCATTTCATTTTTATCAGGAAATTTAGCATCGATTTTTTTTCCCAAGGTAAACTTCGAGGTTCTGACTTATTCAATCTGGGTTCTTTAAAAATAATCTCCAAAATATTTCAATTAAATAAAAACACATAAATTTTACATTTATAGGCATTTTGAGCGTACTATTATTATACAAGTATGAGTTACATGGGTGTACACCTACCAATAGATAAGGCAACTGTACATCTTACCATTGGGATTTGGATTTCATTTATTAGAATCATCATTCATGTAACATTTTAACTTTAGTATCCCTTTTTTCACATTAAAACATCACTAGCATGTTACCATAAGCCGAGACACAATTACATGTTTCAACATAGAAGCATGGGACAATTATAAAATCTGATAATCACATACGCATCATGGCATATAAACACCAAAGCAGGATAAATTTTTCACCAAAACATGATATCTAAAAGGAATGGTAAATAAGTATTAATAATGGCTTATATTCAAGAAACACAATCAATACTAGCAGGAATTGTACTAATGAAACTACATGACATGGAATATATGAATGGAAGGTTAATCCTTATGTTCCTAATATGATGCATGAAATTAAACTTCCTTACAATATCAGGACAATGTATATTTTTCAAAATTATCATAATCAATAAGAGGTGGAAAATATAACAGGCAGTCAAGGTGAAATCATATCAACTATATTAAAAAACAACATGAACAACTATCCAAACCCCGGCGACATGGTCATTTCCCATAGGTGGGGTGATCAGTCACAAGCATGACTATAAACCCAAGCGTCGACACATTCCTAGTCTCCTCTCTACCAACAACAAAATATTAAGACAAAGGAAAAGAACCTTTGATACCACTTTGAAAATTCTTGACCCAACTCCCCCCGAACCGGGGGCCAGACCGGTCACCATATGACCTTAAACCCGTCTCCCCATACAAAAGAGGCTACTGACTTGTAGCGATGGTCCAAGGATAGCTAGTTTGGAAACAATACCATCTTATCAGAGTAATAAATAGTGGACAATAACCACAAAATAGCAGAACTAGTCTAATAAATGATAAAGCAACGAAACAAAGATTTTTATAAAACATGAACAAAAGAGAAAAAATCCAATTTATATAGTAGATGCGTGCATGTAGTTCTAATGATACAAAGTGGAAAACAGTGAACATAATATATTGCATTAAATTCCAATATAGAAATAAATTAAAAAATACTCAAAGCCCCAAGGGAGGTCTTCTCAAGATTCCAGAGCTTCCACTCGGTCCTCTCCACATATCCCCTAAATATATGCAAAGAACACAATGCTGCAACCAAATAGAGTCTACCCGCGTACGCTATTGAAATGGAGGCATGAGTAGGGTGTGAGATATAAATCACAGTAGGCCTGAACCAGAAGTGTCTACCCCAAATTTATACATTCAATAAATAATTTAAATAGTGTGCAAGAATGTACAAATAAATTCAGCAGTATAATGTAACCATACACCCAAGTACCTACTTAGTGCCTTAGCTAGCGTCTGAACCTGAATTATACATCTCACATGCATAAAAAATAGTCATTACCCATTTTTTTCCATTTATATATTATTCAAACCTCATTAAATTATTTAAGTATCTAGATCCTTATTAAGCCCGAAATCCCTCATATAAGTCACTGAAACAGGTGACTCTAAAGACCATATATGAAGTAAAAGGAAAGTCTAAATCCAATCATGTTCATTGGTTTGGATAACGTGTCATTATATATTCACTGTAATCTTTTATATAATATGTCTGAGCCCATCCACTAATAATAAATAGTGATATACCCAACCAGTACCGAAAATCTAATCCCGCCCAGTAGGAATAATGATTTTCTCAAGGGTTCATTCACTTTATAGTGATTCACCTAAATCATTAACATGTCATGAACTTTTCTCATATTCAACACACAAATCATAACATCAAATCATCTCTCATTATCCATTTAATTCAAATCATGTTTGAACAATTGGACAGACAATCCAATGTCAATTAATGGGTGTAGAACATCATGGCTAGCACCCTCGTGAGTATTTGAAGCATCAGTCCTTATCTCAAAACCCATGGGTATTTGTAGGATCATTACTTGTCCCATAAAATAGAATTTCTATGGAATCTTGGTGTAGAACGTCATGTCTTTCACCACATGAGTATTTAGTGAATCAGTCCATGTCTCACAACCCATTTATCAATCATCCATATATAATTAATATTTGTGTAGAACTCCATGTCTAACACCCTAAACCATACATTAATAATTTTGTAAATTAAATAATCAATTCCGTTAATTTATTCAACTACTAGTTAACATAAACCTCTCATCAATTAATTCCAAAATTAATTTACCATTCAACGTCCCAATAGATAATAATTAATTAATAGTTAATTATTCTCAACCACAAGCATGACACATAGACAATTACCTCAAAATTTAATTATCCATATTTATTACCCAAAAGTATGATAATTAATTAACCAATAAATTATCCTTATTCCCTTACTAATCGAACAGATTTGTTAAATATTCCAAATCTATTAGTTACCATAACAATAAACTAAGTACAGATGTCACGACCCATCCTTGGGCCTCGTGCCGGGACTACCCCATGCCCACCATCCATATGCCAGGGGCTGGTGAGTAGGACCAAAGGAGAATACCTGATAAAAAGGGAAGGCATTTCCATTAAACCTGTAACACACACAGTATAAACATAAGAAGAAGAACCAACAAGTACTAATTTAGAAAATAAAGGTGTTCTGAAAGAAAGTGGGCTAGTATACGAACCCAACTGAACAACATGTTCAAGTACAAGAAAAAAGCGAAAACAACTCCTCGATCATCCACTATAAATCATACAAGAAGGGTAGGTACGAATCTCTAATAACTCATTCCTGAGGTACGTCCCGTCTAGTCTAGCTCCGAGAAGCCTCCTGCTCATCTCCCTCAGCCTCAAGCACTGCTGTCCGTCGTCTGCACAGAACACAACAAGGTGCGGGTGAAGCCCGTGCAGGGGTGAGTATAACAATAATCAGTAAGGGACCTCAAGACCCCCAAAGTTCTCCTAGAATCCACTAAAGAGAAAGCACAGTAGTAAGATACAATCCCGAATTATCAACCATCCCTACTTAGGTAAACGCCCATACATATACCTAATTTACCAACCAGTCCGGCTCCAACACTCAAGCCCAAGAACAACCCATTCCACAATGGATGTAAAGTCAACCATCTCAATGATAACACTGGAAGTCAAGAATCAGCTCACACAGGTATACAACTCAAGTAGAGGGGTAGAGATGATTAGGTGTAGCCACTAAATCATATCATCTGTCGAACATACGTAGGATCTTGGAACAGTATCAGTGCTGTCGAACCCTCAGAGGATCCCGGTACAAAAGTCATCACGGTCGAACCCATGGAGGATCCTGGTAAAGTATCATCGCTGTCGAACCCACGGAGGATCCTGGTATAGTAGTTGGTCAATGTAGGATCCTATCATCTCATTCATAGACAACCATAGTGTTCCCGCAGACAGCACGCTCGATTCCGGGAGGGTCCTCTCCTCGATCCAAGTGTCGATACATCAACTACCGTAAGGTCACGAGTTTATGTATCTCGTAGTTCTGTCTCATCATAAGAAACTCAACGCGATAGATGATGCATCAATCGAATGCCTGGTCTGTGTGTTATTGGCATTTTTGTTTTAGGGGATCGGTTGGTTTTTAGGATCAAACCAACCCAGCTGTACACCAATTGTTTCCAAAACTAAATTAGAGTATGCCAAAATTACCGTCTCTCACTAAGCTTTATTTCACCCCAAACAGTTCATCGATCGGACACCCGTACCCCAGGATATGGGAAAAATGGTATAAACCGGCCAATCAGGTCTCGACTGGGGTCCGACCCGGTCCGCAGGTCCGACCTTGTCTGAAGGGGGAGGCCCGATCGAGGGAGGCCCAGCCCGAGGGCGGCCCTTCTGAGGGTGGCCCGGCCGAAGGGGGCATGGCTGAGGGCAGCCCAGCCAATCGGGGCCTGGTTGATGTTGGCTCGTCGGCCTGCCCTAGGCGCCCAGGGGGGAGGCGCGCGACCCCTGGCACACGAATAGTTATACCGTTCGGGTGGAACTGAAACTGGTTACATATGGAAATGGTCTAGCACATGCGGGACTAGACGGGGTCTCTCTCCTCCCGGCTGGCCCGAGTGGCCAGCCGCTCCATGCCACTGGTGCGGCATGACGATGTCACACCCCTCAGCCATGACCCACCCTGGCCATGACTTCCCACCTCCACCGGTATGGCTCGACGGGGTCGTGCCCCCCCCCACCCCCACCACGGCTCACCCTAGCCACGACCCTCTGCTGGCCTCCGCACGGTGCGACGGCGCCGAATGCCTCTGCCGCATCCCATCGTGGTCGTGTCACTCCTTCCGCGCGACACGACGTTGTGGTTCCATCTTGGCAACCCGACGGCCTTGCCCCGCCGGTATCTTCGCTGCCAGCCCGTCGCAAGCCACCGTTGCTTCGTCATGGTCCGTTTCTCTGGCGGCGCCATTTGGCCGCCTCCACCGTCAAAAGATGAGATTAACAAAGAGGGAGGTTCGGGCCGTGTTCGTGCGGTCTGATCCCTCCTTATTACAGTGAGATAACCGACAATTCACATTCTATAATTTGAACAACGAGGAAGGGGTACAAAAACAATTCGAACCCCCTACCACTTTTTTTGTTTATCGTTGATGAAGAGGTAGGAAAAGACGGATGTGGATTCTCCATTCACTGCGTTCGTCACACACCCCCTAATCTCAAGCTCGTGTGTCGAAAAGTGTCAGGAAGTGATGAAGCCGAAGATGGAGTTCATTTCATTCTTCGTTGGAGAGTTCTCCTCCTTCCCCAAGCTCCACAAAAATATTATGACAACAAAAATAATGGGTTATGATAAACAATTATTTAACTTGTTCTCAATAGAATTTAAATGAATTCAAATCATTAATTAATGAACCTTTAATTAATTCATGTCGATTGGAACCTTAATGAGGGGAGATCAAGAGTTTTCCCCCACATAAATGGGGGGTTAAAAGCAGTTCAAAGCCCGTGTGGGCCCACCTCTTTGATTTCAAGGGTGTTAAACTTTGGGTGGGCCCCACCAAATAATATATTTCCAAGGGAGGTTATGTGCAGGTCGGCCCCACCCCTAACCTCCACTTGGAGGTTTTAACCACCAACAAATAAAAATAAGCAAACATTAATTTATTTAATTTTTATTTAAAAAAGCCAAAAAATATCATCCATTCTCGACAAAACACAACTGTAGTGAAGGTCTCACTAAGAAATCATTGATGCTGCGAGTTCAACGGTGCCCTCTGATTTCAATTCCGAGCACCGGTTCAAAAGTTATAAAATCATGCTCGTATGTTTTATGAATGTACCCGAACAAAACATCAGAAATTGATTCTAGACACACTGGGCCTTGGAATCAAGTACCGTAAATTTTCACGGACTCGTAAAAATCCCATGAATTTAAGAAAAAAATTTCCATGAAATTATGAGTCTTTAAATTCTCCCCACCTATGGGATTCACATCCTCGTATTCTACAACTCGATCCAAGGGAACAAATGGGGGGGGGGGGTACTAAGAACGCATCTGAGCCTCCCGCTCCCATGTGCTCTCCTGGTGGTTTCCGTGCTGCCAAAGAATGCGCACCGGAGGTATCAACCATCCATATAGGTCTCACTCTTGTCTATCCTCAATCTCGACTGTAACCTATGTAAAAGACGCCCCATCATCGATGTCCAGCTCTCCATGGATGCTGATTTAGGATGGGTTGTGCACGCATCTACTCAGTTGAGATACGTGGAAAACGTCGTGCACTCGGTGCAACTGAGGTGGTAGAGCTATGCAGTAAGCTACCTCGCCTACATTGCTGAGGACCAAGAAAGGTCTGATGAGTCGAGGAGATAACTTTCCACCTCGGCCAAATATTTGTAGTCCTCATCGAGGTGAGACACGTAAGAAGATGTGGTAACCATCCTCGAACTCTAGAGGCCTCCGTCTCCTATCGACATAGGACTTATGTCTGCTCTGTGCAGTCTTCATCTGCTCCGGGATGATTTTCACCTTCTCAGTGGTAGCATGTACCATCTCTGGTCCCATAAGTGCTGACTCCCTTGGGTCAGTCCAGTACAGAGGCGATCTGCAAGGCCATACATTCAATCCCTGGAAAGGTTCCATCCTGATGGTGGAGTGGTAGTTATTGTCGTACACAAACTCAACCAAAGGAAAGTGATCCTCCCAGCTGCGACCAATGACGAAGACACATGCGCAGATCATGTACTCAAAAGTATGAATGGTCCTCTCAGTCTGACCATCTGTCTGATGATGGAAGGCGGTGCTCAAATGAAGCATCAGTACGAAAGCCTCCTACAACCCTTCCATAGCCAAGATGTAAACTGTGCATCATGGTCGGAGATAATCGTCGATGGAACACCATGAAGCCATATGATCTCCTACACATAAGGGCATACCATGATCTCTAATAAGCCCTACTTTCTGAATAGTATGAAGTGGGCCGACTTGGTGAGTCGGTCAACGATCACCCAAATCGAATCATGACTTCTAGATGTATGTGGAAGACCCATCATGAAGTACATGGATATCCCATCCCACATCCATTCTGGGACCTCTAAGTGCTGAACCAAGTCTGCTATAACCTGGTGCTCCGCCTTCACTTGATAAAAAATGAGGCATCGTGAGACAAACTCTGCTACCACCTTCTTCATACTTGGACACCAGTGCTATCTTCGAAGGTCCTAGTACATCTTCGCCACTTTTAGATGTACTGCTAAAGTGGAAGTGTGGAAGTCCCCCAAAACATCCTCCTAAATTGATACTGGTACCATGTTAAGTCCTTTGAAGAGGATGACATTGTCCCCACCTTCATAAAATACATCAGGTGCCTGACCAATGGATATCTGTGCACATTGAAACTCTCATTCAATATCCACATGCTGCACCTCCCTGACTCTCTGAAGAAGTAGAGGTGTGACTGTATAATACTACAGAAAGGATGCTCCATCTAGATCCACAAAGGATATCTACAACGCGACCAGGTGTTCTGTTGCCTCTCCAAGCAGTAGAATGCCAGATCTTCTACCGAGAGCATCTGATACAACATTCGCCTTCCCATGTGTATATAAGCTCTTGAAGTCATAGTCTTAGAAGAAATCAAGCCAACGCTGATTTCAAAAGTTCAGGTCCTTCTGCAAGAATATGTAACTAAGATTTTGGTGGTCAGAGTAGACTGTAAAATTCTCACCAATCCAATAGTGCCACCACATCTTCAAGGCAAAGACCACTACTGGTTACTCCGGGTCATGGGTATAATAGTTCTTATCATGTTGTCTCAGTTAATGTGAACCATAAGCTATCATTGTTTTCTCCTGCATTAGGACGCATCCAAGTCTGGTCCCTGATGCGTCATAATAAACTACGTACCCAACACCTTTCTCTGGTAGCCTCATGATGGGTGCACTAGTCAGCCTCTACCTCATCTCCTGGAAACTCTGTTGGAATCTCCTTGACTACACTAAGGGTTTCCCCTTCTTCGTCAAGACTTATAGGGGTTCACCAACTCTAGTGAAGTCTGGAAAAAATATCTGATAGTACCTAGGCAGTCCCAAAAAAACTCAGTACCTTCATCACACACTTGGGTGGATCCCAAGAATGTAATGCCTCAATCATCGCAAGATCCACTGCAACTCCTGCCTCTGAGATGACATGTCCCAGAAAGTGTACCTCTCGGATCCAGAACTGACATTTCGAGAGCTTACCGTAAAGCTAGTTCTCTTGGAGTGTTTCCAGTACTACCCAAAAACGATAGGTGTGCTCCTCCTTGGTAGCTGAGTAGATCAGAATGTCATCGATGAAGACAACCAAAAAACGATCAATGTATGGCTAAAATATCCTGTTCATGAGTCCCATGAACACTGCAGGTGCATTGGTTATGCCGAATAGAATAACCAAGAACTCGTAGTGGCCATACTGGCATCTGAAGGCCGTCTTCTACACATCCTCATCCCGTACTCTAAGTTGGTGATAGCCCGACCGAAGATCTATCTTCGAGAACCAACACGGTCCCTTCATCTGATCAAATAGGTATTCAATCCTAGGGAGTGGGTACTTGTTCTTCACGGTCTGCTGATTCAGGTGTGGATAATCAACACACAGACACAAGCTCCCATCCGCCTTCTTGGCGAACAAAATCAGGGATTCCCCGGGTGAAACACTGGGTCGGATAAATCCCTTCCCCTACAAGTCCTCCAGCTGTACCTACAGCTCACGATTCTCCGCAGGATCCATATGATATTCTGTAGTGGATATCAATGTCGTATCGGGGTACAAGTCAATGTAAAAGTCTACCTCTCTGCGAGGAGGTAGTCCTGGAATGTCATCAGGGGAGATATTCGCGTACTGATCCACCACAATAGGAAAACATGGACTTCGCACAACAACCACTCTGGGAATGAGGCTATCCAACTAATGTGTGATTGCCTACCCCCTCCTCTGGGTAAGTCCATCCTGCACTGCAAAGGCTCCCTTCTCTCCGGTGAAGGTAAACCTCGTCCCATCCTTCCAGACACACTATACTTTCTACCTTATGAAGTCAATCTGAGCATGAACTATGGATAACCAGTCCATACCCAATATAATGTCATAAGGCCTTGATGCCACTATGAGGAGATCCCAGCTAAATCTCTCGCCTCCCAGAGTAAGTTAACACTGCCGATTCCAGTGCGTAATCATTGCGTCTGGTCCTCTAGGAGTCAATAGCCATAAAGATCTAGTCAACAGCTATTTCGGAATCTCCGAGCTCCGAACGAGGGTAGTGGATATAATAGAATGAATCACACCAGTGTCTATAAGTACTACAACATGGGTGGAGTAGAAACAGATAGTACCTCGAATCATCCCAGGTGCGCCGTGGTCGTAGGTCTTGACTTCATGGAGCTGAGCCCGCCCATATTTGCCAGCTCCCTATGGTCGGCGTGGACCTTCTGGTGTTGGTGGTGGTACCACCGTCATGCTGCCCTGTTGAAAATGAAGAAACTCCTGAATCTGTACCGCATGAAGGGTGGCTGGAACAAACTATGACCGGAAGAGACTCTCGAAGTCTGTCCAGAGTAGTGATACCTCGTCATGCACCTGGAGCAACAGGCTCCACCATCTGCCTACTGATGCTTAAAGGAGACTCACGGCAAGGATCTCCATAAGGTTGGCTGGGGTCCCTACCAATCTGAAAACTCCCACAACAGCATCCAGCCAATCCTCAGCTGCCTGTCGGTCCGTCTCTCCATTGAACCTGGGTGGCCTCTAGAACTGAAACTCATGTGACTCACTCAGATAGTGTGCACTCTCTGATGTTGGAAGTGGTGATATCAGTGGCCCAGCGGGTAGTGGTAACGCTGATACCTCCGATGTTATGGGGCCCTATACTGAGGCCTTGTCGCTCGGTGTTCTACCATATCGTACAAAACTCGGAACCCTGATTAGTTGCCTATGTGGGGCCATCCAGAAAAGAAACATCTATTCCATGGTCAAAACAATATACCTGGTGAGCTAACACAAATTAATCACGAAGAATTTTTTTGAAGGAAACACACACTCAATCAGTGTTTTCATGCACTAAGTCAAAAATCAGAAGTTAGAGTTCTAGAGTATGGATACATCGGACGCCGCACCAACACTGGTTTCCCTAAACTAATAACCAAACTAGAATCACATAACACTATTTCTATTAAAAGAATCAGAGTACAAGTTCTATGGTAGATCTAACTTCTCTGATACCAATTTGTCACGACCCGTCCTCAGGGCCCGTGTAGTGACTACCCCAAGCCCGCCTTCCATAGGCCACGGGCTAGTGACTAGCACCGAAGGCTAATCCTTGATAAAAAGGGAATGGATATCCTTTAAACATGTAACACACACAGAATGAACACAATTAGAAGAAGAAAAAAGTACTAATATAGATAAGAAAGCTGTGTTGAAAGAAAGTGGGCCTGTATACAAACCCAGCTGAACAACAAGTACAAGTACAAGTAAAAAAGGGAAAACAAATCTTGAATCGTCCACTGGAAATCCTACCTGAAGGGTAGGTACAGATTTCACACAAATCTTCCCTGAGGTACGTCCCGTCTAGTCCAGCTCCGAGCAGCCTCCCGTCCTTATCCCTCAGCCTTGATCACTGCTAACCATCATCTGCACAAAACACAACAAGGTGCGGGCAAAGCCCGTGTAGGGGTGAGAATAACAATACTTAGTAAAGGACCCCGATACCCCTGAATGTCTCCTAGAATCCAATAAGGAACAACCATAGTAGTAAGATACACTCATAATGTATCAAACACCCCTACTTAGGTATATGCCCATACATATACCTATGTTACCAACCAGTCCGGCTCCAACACTAGAGCCCAAGCACAACCCATTACATAAAGGAAGTAAAGTCAACCATCTCGATGATAACACTGGATGTCAAGACTCATCTCATATAGGTATAAAACTCATGTAGAGGGGTATATATTATTAGATGTAGCCACTGAATCATCTCATTTGTCGAACCCACGTAGGATCCTGGAACAGTATCAACGCTGTCGAACCGACGGAGCATCCCGATTCAGAAGTCATAACTGTCAAACCCATAGAGGATCGCGGTCCAGTACCATCACTGTCGAACCCAAGAAGGATCCTAGAACAATATCGTCACTTTTGAACCCACGGAGGATCCTGGTACAGTAGTAGGTCTACGTAGGATCCTATCATCTCAGTCGCAGCCATCCATAGGGTTCCCGCACACAACACGCTTGATTCCGGGAGGGTCCACCCTTCGAGCCATGTGTCTATACATCAACTACCATGATGTCTCGAGTTGATTTATGCCATAGTTCCTCTTCATCATAAGGAACTCAACGTGACACGCGACGCGTCAATCAGACGCCCAGTCTGTGAGTTATTGGCATTTCCGTTGTAGGGGCCCGGTTCATTTTTAGGTTTAAACCAATTGAACCATACCCAAACCGTGTCCAAACCACAAGTAGGGTATTCCCAAAGTACCGTCTCGTTCTATTATTTCCTTCACTGCAGATGTTTTGTAAATCAGACACCCGTAGCCCATGATATGGGAAAAAATGTTTAAACTGGCCAATCGGGTCGGGACTGGGGTCCGACTCGGTCCACAGATCTGACACTGTTTGAAGGGGGTGGCCTAGCCCAAAGGGGTTGGCCCGACCTGAAAGAGCAGCCCAGGGAAATGGATGGCCAGTCCTAAGAGCGGCATGGCAGAAGGAAGCACGACCCGAGGGTGGCCCTGCCGAGGGAGGCCTGGCCGAAGGGGGCCCGGCCCGACGGTGGTCCGACCGAGGGTGGCGCGACCGACGGGGGCCCGGCCCGAGGGAGGCCCGGCCAAGGGTGGCCCTTCAGGAGTGGGCCCAGTCGAGGGGGGGCCCAACCGAAGGGGGGCCGACCGAGGGTGGCCCACCCGAAGGTGGTCCGACGGCCCGCAATAGCCTCACCCAGGGGGAGGCGCGCACCCCCTGGCACCCGAATTGTTGGACCGTTTGGGTGGAACCGAAACCAGCGACAGATGTCACCGGTTGAGCACACGCGGGACCCTATAGGGTCTCTCTTCTCCCAACTGGCCTGAGCGGCCAGCCGCTCAATGCCCCTGGCACGACATGATAGTGCTGCACCACTCCGTGGTGACATGTCCTGGTCGCGGCTTCCCATCACCGTCGGCACGGCGCGACGGCGCCACGCCCCTCTATCATGGCCCGCCGTAGCCGCGGCCCTCTACTGGCCTCCGTGCTACGTGACAGTTCCTATCGCCTCATCCATGGCTCGTTGTGGCCGCGACTCTCTTTCCACACAGCACGACGGTGTCACGCCCTCTTGGCGACCCGACGACATTGCGCCGACAATTTTTTCACGGTCGGCCCGTCATCGGCTGTCGTTGCTTCACCGCGGTCTGTTCCTCCGGCGGTGCCATTGCACCGCTGCCATCATCAACAAACAAGTTCAAGAAAGAGGGAGGGGCATTCCGTGTTCGTGTGGTCATATCCCTCCTCGTTACGGTGATATAACCAACGATTCACATTCCATAATTTGAATGGCGATGAATGGGAACAAAAACAATTCAAAACCCCTACCTCATTTGTCGTTGATCATTGATGAAGACACAGGTAATGTTGGACGTCGATTCGTTGTTCACTGCGTTCATCACGCACCCCTAAATCTCATGCTAGTGCATCGGAATGTGTCCGGAGGTGATGAAGTCGAAGATGGTGTTCTTCGCGTTCTTCATTGGAGAGTTCCCCTCCTTCACCAATAACCACCAAAAGATTATGCCAACCAAAATAATGGGTTATGATAACCCATTATTTAATTTGTTGGCAATAAAATTCAAAAGAATTCAAATTAATTAATTAATGAACCATTAATTATTTCATGTGGAGTGGCACCTTAATGAGGGGATCTCAAGAGTTTTCCCCCCAAATAAATGGGGGGTTAAAGGAGGTTCAAAGCCTGTGTGGGACCCACCACTTTGATTGCACGGGTGTTAAAATTCATGTGGGCCCCACAAAATAATATCCTCCCAAGGGAGTTTATGTGCGGGTGGGCCCCACCACTAACCTCCACTTGGAGGTTTTAACCACCAACAAATAAAAAGAAGTGCACCTTATTTTTATTTAGTTTTTATTTAAAACCCCCCAAAACAACATCCATTCTCAACAGAACACAATTGTGGTGAAGGTCTCACTAAGAAATCAATGATGTTGTGAGTTCAACGGTGCCCTCATATTTCAATTCTGTGCACCGGTTCAAACGTTATAAAATCATGCTTGTATGTTTACTGAATGTACCTGAACAAATATTTAGAAATTGATTCTGGGAACACTGGGACTCAGAATCAAGTTACGTAAATTTTAGGGGACTCATAAAAATCCCTTGAATTTATGAAAAAAATTTCCACATAAATTTTGGGTCTTTACAACACATTACCTTTAATTAATACATAAATTAATTAATCTACACAAAAAATCACATCCATAATTAGTTTTCTAGAATTTATTGTCTAAAATATCTCTAAAAAACATGTCATTTAATCTATCAATAAATATCCTAATTTAGTTAAAACATCATTTCACAAATAATCATCACATCAATTATCTCGTTCATCTAAAACAGTATATCTAACTAATTAATCAATTGTTCAACCAATAACCACATAAAAATATCGTTACTAACTATACGACATATGAAATTCCCAAACCAGTATGAATCATTTTATTCATGTGCTTATTAAAGTTGAGCAATTGGATACCTCAGGGTGGAAAGAAAACAATCATAGCGGTCTTCGTCACACAGTGATAACCAATCAAGAACTAGTCCCCAATCGAACGCGCCCACACATTATATATATATATATATATATATATCTTTCTACATATATATATATAGTCATGTTCTCTCACCCTGACACAATATCAATAATTTACTAAAACAAAAACAGGAGTCCAAAACCAAAGCCGCAGGGTCTACGCACCTACAACTATAGACCATGGACATAGATAAAATACCATACTCCAATTTAGATGGTACAAATCAAACAATAGAAAATAAAACATACCTCCAAATAAATATCGATGAACCAAATTATTCCGAAACCACACAAAACAACACAATTCATTTATGGTTAATTTATACTATGTCAAAAATATAGAATACCATAGCTTAAATAGGTGAAAAACCAAACAATGAGTTTAGAGGCTTAACCAAACTAACGACCTCAAAGTGAAATAAGAAAATCTTCTTTTTCCTTGGTGGTGGATTCCATAACGCAGACTAAAATATCCCGAGAACCTTGCTGCACAGCCCAAGAACCAATGAACACTATAACAACTGGGTTACCACAAACCATAAAATTAGAAAAACCAAAATTGGTACCGAAAATGCACCGAATTTCCAAAGGAATGAAGGAGTTTATGAGGGGATATCATTCCTTGATGATTCGTGTTAAACCAAGAATAAAAAAATGTAGGAATTGATGTGCAAGGAATGGACTGCAACAAGGGGGGTCACATGGAGTAGATGTTCTTCCTGGAGGGGTTTTGCGTTGTTACATGTTTTTTTCAGCAGTGGGTCGCACTGTAGGTGGTGGTCCTCAGGTAGGAGATCACAGAGAAGGTGATAGATCACACCTCATGGGGGAAGCTCTGACCATGGAGTTTTGGAACGACATGCTAGTTCATGTGGTGAGGAGGATGATCAATGGGGGGGGGGGGGTGGTCTTGCCTCATTGTGATGGGGGTGGAAGGAGGAGGGTCATATCATATATTTTATTATTTTTGACCTAAAAACTAAATAAACTCATTAATTAATTTTTATAACTCCCAAATTAATTTCCATAAACACAGTCATTTACAATTTCAAGGATAATAATAATAATCCTAGTCATATTATTATTATTACCTTCCTTCAATTTATTCTTCTCAAACGAAAGCACACAAAATCCAATACCATTATTTTTTATAATAATAATACCTATAATTAATAATGATTATTAAATTAATAAAATTATAATAATTTTAATCTAATAATTATTATTTTTTAAATCTTTTCTAAACCCAACACCTATATTTATGACAACATTTCATCATAACGTTGGAACACCATATTTAATTAAACATTTCTTTGAGAAACCTAAAAGCCAAATTAATTTCACTTAAATGTTACACCCCCTTAATCATGAAATTAAAATATATTAACATCAAAATATTTTTATAAACACCATAATAATAATAATAACATTATTATTATTATTATTTATTACGGTCTTTCATTTAAACAAAAAACACACATAAAATATTATATAATTATAAAAAATATTAAACTGAGTAAAATGAATGGGTTGGATAGAAATAGGGAGAGTCCCGTGCATATCCATTATTATTGAATTTTATGAATTTGAAGTTCCCATGAATAATTAGGAAATTTGTGAAAATTATCGGGTATTTACTCAAGTACAAAAACAACACCTTTAAGTGTTCAAACACTCAAAATTAATTTCTAGGGCTCGGATTATAATCCAAATCATCGATAAATAGAATTTTTGGAAAGCCATTGTATTCAAACCTTGTCCAAAAACATACAACTTTACAGTATGTGATAATTATTATCTAAGACATGCGGTAATGTAAAAAACAAACAACATCGTTTTGTCAGGTGGAAATTTATTGTACACAAGAATGGTAAGTTCTTCGCCCCATAGACAGACGTGTGAGTAAGTGTAGTTATAAACCTTATAATAAAAATATATAAGTATATATAGTTATTGAGTTTATTATAGAAATATGTAATAAGATGTTTTCAGTTGGCAGAAAATGAAAATAAGACCAATGAGCATGAGGAACAATGTTAACTCTACATTGGCTGAATGCTTTTGGTTTTCACCAATGAAAATTCATGGATGGTTTTATGATCAAAATGAGGATTCTAGAAATTATTTATATATTTTTGGGGATAGTTGGTATGTTTTTGGTAGATAATAAAGTGTTTTAGAGGTTTAAATAAGTGGTAGGGGTGAGTTCATTTCTATAGAGGAGGTGGAGTGACATTCTTGTAAAATTATTGAAATGGAATTCCATCCACGTTTTCCATTGAAAAATCACCTCAATAATGGTCCCAATCCATAAAATTTTGAATAGGTTCTAAATATTAACATAATATATATTTTGGACAACTTTCCAGGTCATTTTGGGCAATACGTTTATGGTTTATTCTTTTGTTAAGCAATTTTTTCTCTTAATAACAATATTTAATTGTAATCACATTCACTAATATTTTTTGTCAAACTGAATTTAAGTTATTAAAAAATAGAAATTATTTTTATTCCAAATATTTTATGCATTTTTTCAAATTATAATCACATACGGGGCATAAATAAATTTAAAATTAATCTCGTAGACATGTCACGACAACCGTTTTTTTATAAACAAATATTTAAATGTTTAGGATGCTTTTATATCCAATTTTAATGTGAAATTGGTTACAATAACCAAAATTGTATTAATAAATCTGTGGTTAATATAATTATGCATTACAACCAAATTAAAATTTAATTTATCAATGTAAACAAATTAGTTGAATAATCAATTTTGAATTAAATATAGTTTTTTCTCTATTCACCCAAAAAAAGATATTTTTCTAAAAAATAATAACAAAATTATACCAAATATAATTGTTATATTATATTTTAAAAAATAATATTAATTTTATCAAATTAAATTTCTCAAATTTTCTAAAACTCACTTTTTTATTGTTCATAGTATGACATAAAAAGCAGTTCTTTTTTAAAATTACATTATCAAAATTATAAAGGAATTACAAAAAAGTATATATATTATTACTAATAAGTTTTTTTAATATGAACCCATTGTAAATAATATATTATGATAATTTATTACTATTCATTTTACTAATTTTAACTACTATGTTTTAACTATGACATTGAAATAATTATAATACTAGCTAAAAAGATAATGGATGTAAAGATCAAAGACTTATGATTTAAAAAAAACTATTACATGAAATGGAGTTTAAATTGGATACTATAAAAAATTTGAAAATGGTACAATACATCGATAAAATATCCTACATTCAATGTTAAATATTCATTATATGCTTATTGTTGTCATCTTTGGGGTTTTTTCATTTGGAAATTTTGTGTTTTTTTAATAATCAATAACATAATATGAAAAAAAATGAGATATGAAATGGTGAATAATGATTCATTCAACTAAAAATATACATCTCTACAAGATGGTTAATATATATAGGCCAAAATTACATTACAGTTTTGATTTACCTGAAGAACTATGTGCAATGTGTGATTATCCTAGTCATCAGGAAAATATTTTCTTTATCATTTTACCAACCCAAAAAATTTTGTTGTAAAATACTCCATCATTTCACACGAAGAATAAAAAAGTAAATGAGATTACCTTAATTGTTTTAGTAACACATAAATATTCCGAGGGAGGAAATACATGTATCTTGGATAACATATGATCATATCACATGATATGATATTTAATACTGTTGAACAATTTTTAAAATTTAATATAAGGCACACTGACTTTTGAAAATTATGGGCCACTCATGATAAAAAGAGTTGGTTATGTGGTCAATGGAAAGGAAATTATAAAATCAAATTATATGTTACAAACTAATGGATTAATACATAATTTTTAAATTGTTTCACAAAATTGTGATGAATGAAATGATGTTGTGTTTATGATTCATGTATTATTATTCAGGAACCACTATGATGGATATATTGTGACAAAAGGATAGTCAACAAATGAATTTTTTTTATGTGAGTAATGCTAAAAATTTATTCTATCTATGTATGAATAAATAGAATGAGTTATGGAATAAAAAGATTTTCCATAAAAATATGAATGAAATTTTTCATGGAAACAATGTTTTTTTATGATACTTTTTTAAAAGATAAAGTTATTCGATGTGGTCGATATGTAAAATTTGGAAGGTCGTTATCTCTTCCCCAAAAAGGGGGAGAATCAATATACTAAACCATTTAATCTCATTGTCTATATTTGATTAGGACCATGAGGAATATTTGAAAGAGTAAATATAAATATTTTATTACATTCAATGATGACATCACCCATATTACTTGTATTATGTTTATAAAAAGAAAAAGGGGCCTTAAAATCATTCAATTGTTTTCTATGAGGTGAAAAACCTTTTGTGTGGTATCTCACGAGAAGATAAAAAATGACATTGTAATTGAATTCAGTGATTTGATATTTATGTATAATTTATAGAATCTTATCAACTAACATTAAATCAATGCACCAAACACACCTCAATATAGTGGTGTGGAAAATGGAATAAAATTTATCTGGGGGAGATTGATCGAATAATACTTGTCGGTCAATAAAAATATAATTATTTTTTGAGAATTTATATTTTTATAAAATTAATATCCAAATTAATTGATTTCATAGAACATATTCTTATAAGTCGCCTTTTGAGAAATATTTAAAATAATCTATATGATTTTAATATCTTTGTGTTTTTGGAAGCAGTTCAGTTAATATGTTGAATGTTGTGAATGAGTGAAGGTTTGATAATCAAAGTGTTGATGAAATAATTCTTTAATGAACTAAAAATGGAAAAAGTTATCATCGATTCACTAAATAAATCAAAAAATAATTTATTTTTCTGATGTGATATTATGAGATCAATAATATAATGAAGTTACACATGTCAAATAATGTTCTAGAAGAGATGACGATAGTGTTTTTTTATACAGCATGCAGAATATTTAGATGATTATTAATGTATTGAATATTTATAAGTTAGAAAATAAGATTCATATATTTTATTTGATGAGAATAAATATTACTCATCTCATCCATGGTTGGGAAATAATGTTACGGTTGAACATTTAATTGGGCATCAAGGGAACATTTACAAACTATGTAAACTATGGGTACTCAAATAAAAACCTCATTGTTCTATCATGTAGAACCAATATATGTTAATGAAGAAGAAAAAACATCAACAATGTGTTGATTCTATGAATGAATAAATAATTTAGATAAATAATAATGACTCATTAGAGTTAGTACCTTATCCTATATATAATAATATTATCCATAAAATGTGGGTTTGATGACAAAAATTGAATAAAACGGGGAAATTAATATGAGAAAAGGTTGTTCTACAATAGCTATTTCAATATGGAATGAGTATACATTGACGAGAATTTTTTCCTATTAGAAAGACATGGAACAACTATAAAAATTCATTCTATTGAATAATTAATTTAATTAAAAATATTCAAAAATTATATCAAGTATTATTTCATAAATTTTGAGTTTTAGTAGGAGGTTAATGTTTATAAACAATGTGTTTTCTTACATGGAGAAAATTTGATTTTGTATGTTGTTTAAAGAAGCATTTATATGGGACTAGACAACTATATATTAAAATTCTACTATGGTTACTTGTTTGGGGATGTTGAAATTTAAAATATGATGAGTGGAAAACAATATCTACCTCAATGATGAAAAATAGGTATCTCTTCTTTTTGTAGTTTGTATAGAAGAAATCATATTTTTTTTCTAAATGACGAAGAAGTGTGCGGGAGGTTTTTTTAGATAAATGAGTTGAGGAAAATGTATATTTTCTAAATAACTTATGCACTTTATTTTTTTAAAAATCTATCAAATGAATGTGTAAATATAAATTTCTCATGAGAATTATACTGTGAATGTCTTAAAAAGGTTTGACATAGATGATTTGAAACCTGTTTCCAAACAAAATTTAGTGGGAAATATTTTTTAAAAATATGATCGATGAAAGGATGTTGATCCTTGAGAATTTATAATTTTTATTGGATGTTTATTGTGTCTTATATCATTAAGGATGAATTTTGAGTATTCCGATGCACTATTCTAGTAATCAAAGTGCACAAAAGAGTTCCATTTCCGACCAAAAAAGTCAATTCATAGACATATTAAATGAACAATTTTTTCCCTATTAAAATGTTATACCACATTATAAATTGTTGTTTTTTGTTATATACATGAATATTGGTTATTCTTTGTTGATAACAAAAGTTTCACATTATATGGAGTCATCCCCTTGGGAGTAAGGTTCGTGGGTGTTGGAATATAAAGAATGAAGGTTTGGTGACATTAAGTGCCACTATGGCCGAATATGTGGCCGCAAATCATACCAAAACATAGTTAATTTGGGAGAATATATATTTAATATACTTGAATATTGGATTTATGTTACCACTTCTTCGTGTATGTGATAATCCAAGTGTTAGAAACTTTTCAAAGAATCATGATCAAAATTGAATGATCAAGTAAATTAATATTAAAAAAAAAATATCACCAAAAAAATTTTGTGGTGAATAATTATTGAATTATAATTTGATGTTATTTGATCAACATCATTCTTTATAGGTTTAATTTATTGTTTTTTAACCCCTACCACTTCGTCTATTTTGATATTTTTTTCAAAGCGGACAACAATGAGGACATAAATATTTATTTATATTTATCTCCATGATGTTTGGGTAGTGGGGGGGATATTTATGGGTGTGTATCCATTTATATATGTTTTCTAAATAGATAACATATTTTTTTGGTATTTTAAACTAAAGGAAAAAGTAATGATTTCAACATTTATCATGTGTGTAAACAGTTCTAATAATTTATTAAACTGCGTGCACAATTTTTTTAGAGTTGATTTGTTGTCTAGTTAGTGTTGATGATAAATTAATATTTATAAGATTAAGTAATATTTTATGTGGTAAAAAATCATCATGATATGTTGATATGTTCATGTTCTATGATTATAGATTACTACTATGATATGGACAATATTTTATTATTTATTCAACAATCAAGATTATTACACTGAGTTCACTCATGTACGGTTAAACTTGTTTAACAGTGATAAATTTATATTTATTTAGAGATTAATAGATATTTATAGTAATTTTATGACAACAAAATATAGTGGGGATATTTTTGACACTAATAGGTGTTGAGATTGTTTTATGTGATGGTAGTGAAGGTGGTTGGAGGAGATATGAATATTTTTATAGGATTTTGTTTTCAATAAATATATCTTATTGAAAAATAGATTTATTATATGGTGAATAAGATTTGAAACTAGTATTGATTTTATTTAAGCCATTACATAATTTTTAGTTATCATTAAATGATTTCATGATGCAGGAAATTTAAGGAAGGAGCCCCATGCCATACAGCTTGTTACTATGCCGTATAAGTGGAATAGAGATTTTTTCTATGTCATAAAGTAGAAACTATTCCAAAAACCTAACTAGTATCATTTCCTGTGGCTCTATAAATCATTAGGTTCCTCATAATAAATATATTTTCAAGTCATATCCAGCTAAAATCAGGATGAAATATGTTTCATTAGTTTCACCCATGACATGGAGATACTAAATTTCAATGTTGTATGAAAATAGTCTACATGACCTAAAAACCCACATTGAGTAACCATACCACTCAGGAGGCTCTATAATACCACTATATTTATATATATATATATATTTTAGAATTTATGTAATATTTTATATGTTATGGATTTAACACAACTAATTTTGGATTTCTTCATACGTAACACCATGTAAATCTTGCACTTCACAAAAAAATTATACTATCTTTTGGAATACACCATTTTAGGTTTTTATTGTGTTTTATACTATACCAATTCCCTTCGATGGCGTGAATTATATAAAAGACCTAGTTTTACAAAAATATATCATTCTATTATTATTATGATTATTATAATATTATTATAGTTGTCACATTTCTCTTGGAATGGTGGCTACGAATAATAATAATGAAATTAATAAAATATTGTTTACTTGTGTATATAAGAATCATTAATTGTATAATTCCTTAAGATTTTCATAAATGGATATTACATCATTTTATATGAATATTAATTTCATTACACAAGCACATGCTTGGGGACCGTTACAATTTAGTTGCTTTGATCCGAAGAACACATTCATCTAGCGCGGTGATTCATTTTAAACATATCCCATAAATATCTTCCCCTTTATAAATCCTACTAAAAACATTCATTTTTTCCTAGGGAAAGTAATCATAATATAGGTTGATCTCGAATACTCAACAATGGTATGCAAATGAGGTATGTAAGAAAAATCATGAACATAAGGCTATGAGAACATGATCATAACATAACAAAATCATATCATACATTTCAAATATCATATTCTACAGTCATGGAATAAATAATATAATTTCATAAGATATGAATCATGTGGAAATAAATATAAAAATCTATGAAATCATAATATAATAATAATAAATATAATTTATGGGATACACCTAATCATGTTATATAATTCCCTATAAGTCAATATTTATTTACAAAAAATAACAAGCCACATCATGGGAACCAAACCTACTTGGTTGGAAACACCACCAACCTAAATCCTAGTCCATTCCATTTAAGGGATCGAGTTTCCCCATCTTCCCATTATGGACCAGGTTTCCCCATCATCCCATCGTGGATTTAATTTTCCCAAATTCTTTAGTGGATCAATCCCGTTTAATTCTTTCCATAATTATCTCATGAGACATAAATCATTACCCAATCAATTTTAGGGAGATAAAAGTCCCTCCTATCAAATAATAAAAAACATACATATGTGTTCCACATTGATATAAATAAAAACCCATGGCAATAAAATAGGATTTATAAACATTTCATTATTACAAAACACATTGAAGAGTAATGGAATTCATAAACATAATTCCATCATAAGTATACAAAACTATATGAATAATTGGGATTATATAATTGAAAAATATCCCCATTAAATAATATGTAACATAAATGAATATTATCATAGATGGAAAATTGTTTTTATATATCACCTGAAAATAATTATTTAGAATAATATCCTTTATACATTGAAAATATTTTATTTTCATAAAATGCCACAAACATTTTAGGAGAAAACATTTCATTAGAAAATAACCTTATATGATTGTAAACTAATTTTCAATGTATTATTGTGTCAGGGTGCTGGATAAATCTATTCATGTCACATAAGTATGAAAAACATTCATCTGTTACACTTTATGAAAAAAATGGATGTGGAAGGTAGATTTTCTACAATAGTTATTTAAAATGAAACAATCCTGGTTATTGACGTGAATGCGTAATAATAACTCTTCAGTTTATAATAAAAATAAACAATTACCACATGAAAGAATGAAAACTAAATGCATATAATAATACAATAATGTTATGTGTAAGACTCATAAAATACATTAATGGGTAGTATATACCCCACACTGAATAAACAATTAGTATATAAGATATGTGTCCAATAGAAATAAATGTGAGACAAAAATCTATTATGGGTATATCTTGAATCTCTTCATAATAATTAAAACCTCCTGTAAAATAAATATATGTTTTTTATAAATATTTTACACAACAATATACATGTATATGTTACATTATATGGTTTACTTATGGCATTATATTACCCACTTATAAATATTTCCATGTTTATGTTATGTTTCATGTAATAACCACTTTCTTTCTCTTATATGTTTTGACATGTTATTGTTGGTCTTCATACCTATAGAATGATATAATTATATCAAGAATGGTAAATATAAGATATTCTCATTATATATTTATTTATGATTATTTATAAAATATAGAAATTGAAAATGGAATACACTGTTCATGGAGATGGTAGGCCATATCTATGCATGAATACTACATCCTTTTCATGTCATATTGAAAGAATGAATATAAATGAAATATATAAATAATATAATTCTAGTAGATTTATAATTCCATATATATTAAACAATTTCACAAAACTCATTTTTACTACATTCTATGTAATCTATGAATGAATCACATATATTTTAGGAGGCCGTAGTCCACACGTCCATAAACAATTTTAATGTATTTCCTTAAAATGAAAAGAATTATGTTATGTGTTATATAAAAATTATAAAAGAATAAATAAATTATAAATATCATATATATCATGTAAAAACAAAAAAATTAATTATTACAATCCTAAAAATGTAAACATTAAAAAATGAGCGACATAGGTTCATGAGGCGGTTGTATGCCATACATAATAAAGATGATTATGTATCACATTTGATGGAGGTGTGTGAGTGTAGGTTGATAAATTAATATTAAAGAATAAATGTATATTTAGTGTACTATGTTTATAATGTAAATATGAAATAAAAATAAGTGAATGGGTTTCACGATGATATAAAAAAACATGCATTGAAGAAGGTCACCTCTTATCTGTATATATGATATTGATTTTCACAAAAGGACTCCATTGGTTGGATTCCATACAAATGTATGGATTATTGGATAAAGAAATTTATGTTTGTAGTATATTTTGATATATTAATTCCGAATCAAATATGTTATGAAGTGAGAATAAAAGAGAAGAAGAGGTGTCATTTTATAATAAAGGGCATGGGCACTTTTGTTATATCTCAAATGATTAATTTATATTAAATTATATCTCAATAAAAATACCTATAAATGTCTATTTTCTAAGATATTATATGATGTGGTTTTATTAACATCATTATATATATTATAGAAATGTTTTGTGGTTATTTTAAACCATATCATTTTGATTAACCCTATGTTAATCCATTATAATTTTAAATATTGTAAAACAAATTCAATATTAAGATGATGAAATTTTTACATAAAAAGTGACAATTAGAACATAAATGGGAAATTTATGATATTTAAGAAAATATTTCATCCCATTTGTACTTATTTAATTTATTTATGATATTTAAATAATTTAATAAAATAATATTTTCATAAAATATCATTACTATCAAATTAGAAACAATTCATTACATTGACTTTAATAAAATCATTACAGCAAGAAAAATTAAAAAAAATAATTTATTAAACCACAAATATTTTTGATTATCATATAAAATTAGTTTATAACCTTAATGACGTAAAATTATATTTATTTTCTTATTTCTATTATAATTATATTTATTGTTTCACTAATTGAATAATTAATGCATCGTCAATTTGTAATTATTTATAATAAATATATCATTACTAAAAACTAAAAATTGAAATTTTTGGACATCCAAAAATTCAATGTGAAACTGATTTAAATTACCTAAATAGGATAAAATGAAAAACATTTAATCTTATTATAATATAAAACGTGTAAAATATAAAATTAACACTATAAAATAATTCGATGAAAAAGTTGTTTTCAATAATAAAATCATTTTTAACCATTCATCAAACATAAATCATATCAGAAAAATAAAAAAAGTTCATCCACAATAAAATCTTATATTCCAATTTCAAATAATAAGTTTATTTTTTCAATTTTTATTTATAAAAGTGTCAAAAACTATATTTATATCAATTGTTCCATTAGAAGGTGGAAAAATTATTTTTTAGAAAAATATTTATTTTTTCTGTAAAATTGAATATATTTTTATATCATGTATAGAAAACCCATAAGATGAATGTAAAAAAATAGATTTAATAATATATATATATATGTCATTAATATAATTCAATAAGATTAATTTATATTTATTCGTATAAAATAGACTTGTTAACATTTAAATAAATTTATAGAAAAAACATATCCTATTATTTTTTAAAAGGGTATTACATTAATTTTTAATTAATTAGACAAATAATTATGTGAAAACCATAATTTAATAATTTATTCAATCTCGTTTATACATTCTATTCTAATAGTAATGTTATAACTGTCTTGAAAAAATAATTATATCAATAAAATTATGTTTTGTAGAATCCCAGAATTGTGTGAAAAGCAAGCTAAGTCGGTGTTGCGTGTAGAAAAAGCATAAATTAGTGCATCATATAACACCTGACATCAATTAAATATTTATGAAGATTTTTTTTAAAAAAAACTCATGGTTTTTATTATACTTTGAATAAAATAAATTTCTATATCGAAGATTGTAATTATAATAAAAACTAACGATGATACTTCAACCTCATCGTATCCTCAAGTTACATTGTCTTTTATTAAAATTTAAGATTTCCCCCCATAAAAATTTAACTAGGTGAGTGTCCTTGTTTTTTAGAACTATATCTACACGATTCAAAATTTATACCGCTATCTTTTTATATGAAGGATCTATCTATAGTGTTATGACCTCTAATTTTAGTACATATGAGGGATTTGGTATGTATTTACTAATAGAATATAGAAGGAAGATATCATGAACATGAGAGATATTATGTTTAAGGGACAATGAATAGGCTATCATGAAAATATAATCAAGAAAAATAAATTTATCCTTTCAATTACAAACTAAACATTGAAAATAAAAGTTAGATGTTTAATGATTTATTTGTGGGAAAGACACAACATAAAAACGGTAAATTAAAAATCCTATTAAATAGAGGGGAATTAAAAGAATAAGATCACCACATTACTATGATTAAAAAAAGTGAAAACATGGACATGGAATAGAATTTCAACTATCTGGTTCTGAAGGAGAGTAATAGAGAACATGATGATTACAAAGTAAATCATCACCGAACGATAAATCTGTGATGATCTAAGGGACCATTTTATTTTCTTAAAACAAACGTATATGGAAAACATCCAATATACCTTTCCAAATGATGAATAATTTTAATATGAAGATATAATTACATTATTTTATTCTACTTTTTAAGAATTATCTCATCCATCGATTATTCCTTGATCATTTTTTATTCATCTCTTTCTCCACGAAAAGTAGTTGAAATTATAATGACAGAAGAACTAGTGGAAAATAATATTAATAATGATTTGATAACTTATTCCTTCTGTCTTTATTTGTAATCAAATCATAGTGGATAACAAATGTTATCAAATATTCATAAATTGAAATATTAAAATCTAAAACGTCATCCAAGTTTTTTTGTACCAATATGCAAATTAGTTACCCTTATGAAACATCCAAAAAATAAAATCAACGACAATGAAAATAATGTCACTAAACATATAATTTATCCCTAAAAACATGACGTATCTCTTAATTATAACATAAAAACATGGGATTAATATTATCATTTTCTCTATTAAAACATGATAATAACCTAAAATACCATTAAACCACTGTTAAAACATTCTTTCTTTAAAAATTTGACTCTTCTCCCATTATTTAAGTCTAAAAATTCTATAATATCAATCTAGATATCATTAACTACACTATCATCTTATCAATCCCAAGGTAATAAATATTTTCCCATTTATTTTATCGTAGTCAAACATAATTGTATTTCATTATCCCATAATAATGAACATATTAAGTGTTATCCTTACATTAATAATGTGTTTTCCAAATATATCTTCATACCACCTCAATAATTTTTTAGGTTGAGCAGTACCATTCAATATATGATCATAAATCCTTATAGAAAAAACTAGAGTAGACCGATTCATAGATGATTGATTACTATATCATATGAAATAAGTACATCCATAAAATTATTATTGGATTCCATAATTAGAATACTCAATCTTTCCACCACTTCATTGTTATACAGTATATCACTAATATAAAGATAACGAGATTTCCCATTTTCCTGGGTATTTAGAGTTTGATTACGTCGATAGTCCTCATTAAACCATTTATTTGGGAATTGATTATCATAATAACTATTTTACATAAAATTGTAAAATTGAAATGTTGGGGATTAATTATGTGTATCCTTACTTCTATTATCATCATTATCTTACTTCTTACCATTAAATTGACATTTATTTTACAGATTTCCTACCTTTCCACACGTTAAATATTTACAAGTACTCTTAAAAAAATCACCACAATTCCTCTTTCAACTCTTGGAACATAAATTGAAATCATCCTCTATTATCCATATTTTTTTTTATTTAAACTCCATATTAATTTTCTTATCAAAACATTGAGATGGATTCATAAATCAAACCTCCATTTCCACCTTAGTAGAAAAACATACAATTTCATTATAACTAATTCTATCCCTTATAGACAATTCAATTCACAAAATGTGTTTTAAACAACTGAAAAATTGATCAACATTACCTTCATGTTGGATGATAATTCCAAAAGAGTTCATAACTAGTCTTGTAATCTTTACAAAAAAGGTTCCAACAGATTCATCATCCTTTTTCTTTAATTCATGTAATTAAATTTTCATTTTCATACGAAGAATTCGAGGAAAATACTTATTAAGAAAATAAGTTATTGAATACATCCTATTCTATGGAGTAAATTTCATCGAATTGCCTCAGATTCTTAATAATATTACACCATTGATCTTATTTTCCTTCCAAATGATAGACATCCAAGTTGATTTTCTACTGTTAAGAACATTGGAGAACTAAAAATATCCTCTCAGTGTATCTAATCTATTACTCAACCCTTATTAGATATGTAGACCAACTGAAATAAGGTGGATGATACTTCTTGAAGGACTCTAGAAAATGTTATTACCTCGTTTTCTCATTTGATAGTCATTAGGATTCAAATATTAGGATTTTTTATGAGTATAACAACTATATTTTTGATTATTTCCCCCATTAAATTCACTTCCTTTGGAGGGTAATAATTTAATTTACCATCTCAATAATCACTATCATGGTTCTTTTAGGTTTGAGCCATTGAATAATACTAGATAGAATATTGTGAAAAACAGTAATCATAGTTGTTGAACCACAAAAAAAAGAAAATTAAATAAAATAATTTAATATTTGACACCTTAGGATTAATCATAGGTTATTCATGATTATTTTGAGAAGTCTTGGATTGTAACCTCTATTTATAACCGCTACTTAGACATATCCTTAGGGATATATTGTGATATATTCTTTGAAATATATACAGGGGTATCACTAATGTATTCTTAAACTAGTATCCAAAGGTTGACTAAATATTTTACCGGATACCAACTATAACAAATCAATATTTTCATTCCTTAATATTACATGTTTTAGTTGTATATTCATATCATTACACAAATCCATCCCCAAAGACCAAATTAGATTAGTGCCTTTGAGAACATGGAACACATACTTCTAATTTTGTGAAATATCGTTAACGTAACCCATAAAGAAAATAGCCTTTAGTACTATTACATAAAACCTTTCTTTATAAGAATGTATAGGAGACATAAAAAGTGTGAGGTCAGATACTCAATAAGAGTAAGAAAGGAAGATACATAAGAATAATAAAAAAATGGTATGGGAACATTGGATTAACATTAGAAAATAATACCATGAATATCATAGATCATATTCACAAGTCATGTTATAAATATTGGATGTTCATAATACAAGAATCCTATAGAAATCTAGAGAATAAGCCCTGGACTAATGACATAATAATAAGACATGGAATTTTTTACAGATGCAAAAACATGTAATATGATTCCCTATATGTCACGATGCATTGAAAAACATAAAAAAGAAACATAATGGGGAATACAACCACTATGATGGACATAACACTATCCTCAGTCATAGTCTTTTCCTCATATTGGATTATGTTTTCACATCTTATCACAATCTATCGGGTTTCCCCATCTTTCCATAGTGGGTAATGGTTCCCATCATCCATAGTGGATCAAGGTCGTTGAATTGTTTACATCAATATCTCATTTGATATAAAAATTTTCCAAATTCATTGGATGGTTATATGGATCCCAACCATCTTATAATGAAAATAATAAATAGTTTTTCCATATTAACATCAGTCATAACCCATGGAAAAGAATTGGGATTCTTAAAAATGTCCTCCTAACCTAACTCATTGAATTGATATAGAATTTAGAAATATACATCCATCATAAAAATAAAGAAACCATAGGAATAATATGTATAGTATCGTTCCATTAAATCCTTGGAAACATAAAAAAATGTCATCATATATGAAAAATAAATTTGAGAGATCATATAAAAATAATTATTGATGAAAATATCCTTTCTACATTGAATTTTTTTTCTTTTCTTAAAATGATATAAAAGTTTTATAGAAAAGATTTCAATTTAAAATAAACATTTATAATATTAAATTAATATTCAAATATTAAGACGTCCTGATATAGGATAGATATTTTCCTGCTGTATATATTAAAAAACATTCACTTCTTACATTTTCCAGAAAATTCACTAACTACCTCCTATGGAAAATGACAATGAAAGATTCATTTCAATCCACATTCTAAAAAGTAAAAATTGGGTAAAAAATTATTAAATATTCATTTTATAATAGAAAAAACATTTCCGAACCCTTTTAAGAAAACATGGATATGGAAGATAAAAATTGCACAATTGTGATTTAAAACAAAACAATCATGGTTATTGACGAGATTATGAAATAATAACTTGTCACTCTAAAATCAATAGAATAGTGTGAAAAATGAATGAAATAAAATTATATGGATATGAAAATAACATAATAATCAGGATCATAGTTATAAAATAAATTAATGGGAAATATAAACCCTATTTTAAATAAATTAGTATTGTATAAGATATGTGTCACACCTAAATAATGGTGAGACAAATATCCCTTACATTATATCTTGAATGTCAATCATACTCTTAAAAACCCCTTGAATAATAAATATAATTATATTAAAAACATTTTATAGAACCATATTAATATATATAATGAAATATATTATTTATGTATGACTTTATATTACCCACTTATTAACAATTTAAATTTTCCGTTATCTTTTGGGTAATAACTACATTGTTTCTCATAGATATTTTGAGTTGTTATAATTGGTATTCATACGTAGAACATGGGTTAATTATCTAAAAATTGACCCAAATGATATAAATATCATATATATTAATTATATATGTATTTTTGGTCATCTATAATTGATTTAAATATATAATTAATTAAACCGTTTACAGAGACGATAGGGTGTATATATGCATGAATGTTTCTGCAATTTCATGTCATATTGAAAGAATAAAAGTAAATAAAATATATCATGACATATATAATATAAATAAATTATAATTATTATGTCATATATCTTATATAATTCTAATAAACCTATCCTTAATATATTCCATATAAAGTGTGAACGTATCTTATCGTATAGAGGAGGAGGTAGTCCACATGTCACAAACGAAGTTATCGTATTTCTAGATAATAAAAGTATGAAGGTATTTGTTATATATTAAATATTGAAGCATATTTGTATCATAAATATTATATGTATCATATAAAAATATAAATTACATCATTATTGTTGACCTTGAGAGGTGAAAATGGAAGAACTAGCGATAATGGTTCACAGGGAGGTAGTCCACCATACACACGAACAATGATTGTGCATCCCATTTGATGGAAGTGAGTATCATTTCTATTATAAAGCATAATATAAATAGATATCTGTATATTGAGGATAAATATTTAATTATATTAACATAAATAAAAAATATTTAATGGAATTATGAATGAAATAAATAAAAAATGATCATTGATGTGTGTTACCCCTTCTTTGGGTATGTTCTTTTAATTTTAATAAAAGGAATCATGTGTTTCACTTTTTTCCAAAAAAAGGATTATTCCATTAAGGGAGGTAATATAGGAGTATAATTGGACGTATTTTGTTTGATCAATTTAGACTTTGAAGTGTGAATAAATAATAATAATAGGTTCCATTTTATTAGATATGGGAGGGGTAATTTTATAATTTCTCAAAATATTAATTTATAATAATTTCAATCTAAATCTAAATACCTGTAAATGACAATTTATTTGAATATATGATATGATAATTTTTTAATATCATCATTGAATATATTTTAGAAATGTTTTTGTGTCATTTTAATCATTATCATTTTGATTAACCCTTTGTCTATCCATTTAAATTTTAACTATGGTAATAAGTTTTTCAATATTTAGAGTATGAAATGTTTTATTATACATGCCACTTGAACCATAAATTTAAAAATTATGATATTTTGGGTAAATATCATCCCATTTTTAATTATTGATTATTTTTATGTTTTTTTGAAAATTATTAAAAATAATATTTTCATAAAATATCAAAAGTTTAAATTTTGACAGTATTCATTACCTTGACTTTAAAAAAATAGATACAAAAATATAACTTCAAACTAGTTCATTTAATACACCCATTATATGTCATATTAACCTATAAATTTATTTTATTATAATAATATAGTTAAATTATATTTATATTAATATTTTATAATATCATCTAATTGATAGTGTCATTAATTAAATAGTTACCACGTCGTCATTTTGTAATTATATATAACAAATATTTAATAACTAAAAATTAATAATAAATTTATGCAATGTATATAAATATTTTATAATTCATAATAATATATATTATCATATCTTCTCTTTAAACCATTTTGAGAAATTTTGTCACCCTGTTGGATTTTAGTAATATCAATGACATTTTCTTGGAAAAAAATCCATTAAATTTTTAAAATTATATCTTTATTTCTTGTCTGTATAATTAAATATCTACTAATGTTTTTTATTTCTGTAGGTCAATTAAAAAGTCCTCGTGTCTTTACTATTACCTTAAATTGCCAAACTTTTCCCTTTACCATGGTAATAAAAATTACCAAAGTTGCATTTAATATTGGTACAAAATAAGTGGGAAATATCACATAATTTATAACATATTATTTAATATATTTAATACTTTTACTATATTAGAAAAAAAATTATATTATAATATTAATTTAAAATTAATCTCGTTGATGGAAATAGAAAACATATTTTTTATGTTAAAACATCCAAAAGATTGAAATATTTTTATTATAAAATTAGAATTCATATTAATTTAAATGAAATAAATTTAAATAAATGATAAAAAATTGTTTTATTTATATATTAAAAAATTAAAATATGCAATTTTACACTATAAATTGTTTAAATGAAAAATGTTTTCAATTAAAATTCACTATTCTTCATTATTCATCACAAAATGAGTGTTATTGAAAAAATAAAAAAAGACCCACAAAAGTTAATTCTTATATTAAGATTTTAAATAAAAATATTTATTTTTTAAAAACGAATTTATAATTGTTTCAATAACATTATTTAAAATAAGTGTTCCAAAAATGGTGGAAAACCAACTTTTTGAAAAATACATCTTTTATGCATATAATTGCATTTTGTTTCTTGTAAATTGCAAAGAAAATACATAAGATGAATGTTAAAAATAATATTTAATATTATATTTGTTCATATTTTATTAAAATTATTCAAAAATATTTATTGGAATAAAACAAACTTTGGCACATTTAAATAATTTTTTAGAAAAATATTTCATTTTATTAGAGAAAGGTTATATATATTCATTTGTAATTTACTAGTTAAATGATTATTTTTAAATCATAATTAAATTTCTTATTTAATAATTTTCATTCCTTCCATTATAATGGATATTTTATAATTTCCTTGTTAAAATATGTTTAAAAATAAAATGATGATTCATAGAAACTTAGTGTTGTGTGTAAAGAATCTTACATTGGTGTTACGTGTCGCACAAATATAACATAGTGTAGTGTATAAAACAAGAAATAAAAAATATTTAAAGAAATAAAAAAGGGTTTATAAAAACCTATGGTGTTACTATTTTGGGACCAATTAACTAGAAATGAAAATAAAACCCTTTTGAAAATATATAAAATCTTTTTCAAGAAAAAAATATTTATAAAATAAAACATGTTTTAACATAATAAATTAATTTAAAAAAATTTGATATATGAATTTCATGAAATATATATGTATATATATATGTATATACATATATATATATTTCATTAAATTAATTAGGGTTCATATTATTTTTTACTTTACAAGAGATAAGAAATAATCTAATTTTATGTATAAAAATAAGTATTTTTCTAAACGTAATTTTACCGCCTATTAATGATTACCAAAATTTAAATATATTGTAATATGACCTTTATTATTATTTTTAAAAAATAAACCTCATTTTCAGAAGAGGGATGTCAATATTTATTTGTGTGATATTTTATTATTTTTTGAGACATGTTTCTTGTTTTTTTGAATAGTGAAAATACACTGAATTATAATTCAAAATTATTTATTCATAAAATTTATTTATAAAGAAAAATTTTCCTTTTAAAAATTGTTTAAATTATAGTGAGTTAAATTAAAAATGAATAAATAAAAAATTTATTATTTTAATAAATTTCACATTGAAATTGTATATAAAAAAAATCAATCATTTTGAAATTTTCTCATTAAATCCTTGTTGTCTCGTCCCATTTGTAGGGTTAATTTTTTCCACTTTTATATTTAAAATTTGGAAAAATTTCACTCCATATCTTGAATAAAAATAATTTATAATGTCTATTATGTTCTTAATAGTTTTTTACCATAAATATTAGTGATGCTAAAAAAATAATTATAGGGATTAAGTTAAAAACGAGTTTACTTAGTTGTTAATCTGTATTATAAAGAGACCAATACACTATATAGTTGTCCAAAATCCATTGGATGGAAATATTTTGAACAAATAAGTGATTTTATCTAACATTTTTAATTTTTGGAGGGACATAATTTATTATATACCTCTCAATATTGTTTACCTTTTAATATTTACAATAATTTTACTCTTCCTCCACAATAAAAGGTCACACACCCCTCACATATTCACACCTATCAATCCCTTTTTCACATCAAATACCTTACATTATAATCCCCCAACATCCATATTATCATCCTAGAAGAATCATTTTGGGAATAAAGATGGACAAGGAATCCCTAGGGTGAAATGCCAAAAGAGTTACTAGAAAAAGATCCAAAATTATTCAATGGGAATTTCAATATTATTTCATTTTACAACCATACAGGTATTATTAGTCCATGATAATATTATAACATAATTATCCACAATGTACTTATATGTTTTAATTATAATGATTTTACCTTCACCTACACATACTTCAATCAAATGGGTAATTAACATAATGTCCATGTGTATTACCGACTACTGCCTCCCGAAATGATGTCATTTGTTTTCCCTTTAACACATCTCATGGTTTGGAATTATGATGGAAATGATGTTTTATATTATATATATATATTATATTTTTTATGCCTTTATGCATCATTAATTATTAATAAAACATATTTCCTACATTCTAATTTGTGTAAATGTGATAACATCATTTGTGGATGTGTCGATTATCTCCTTCTAAAAGTAAGGTGATTCATTCACACTATAAATAGAATTTATTACGGTTGAGATTATCAAAATAATTGGTATATTGTAAATAATAATGTTACTATAATGTTAATATATACACACAAACAAATAATTCATTTAAATTTTTTCAATTCAATAATAATAATGTAACCGTATTCATGCATACATACGACCTACAATCTTCATGAACATTATATTCTATTTAAAATATATATAATTTATAGATTATTATAATATATATTGAATATATTTGATATTTAAATATTTTTACATATTATATAAATATTTACATAATGATCCATATATTAGGGTCAATATTAACAATTCAAAACATATGCGAATAATAAAGAGAATACTACCCATAACCCAACATTAACATGAAATTATTAATATACAGATAATAGAATGTCACAATAAAATCATATATTGTATGATAACTTATAATATGGTTTTTTATAATTTTAATAAAATTATACTTAGTATAATATATATATGAACATGTAAGAAGAATGTAAAGACATATGGTTAGGCGTTTTTCTGATATCACTTTTATTTATGTGAGACTTATGCTTCATTGATAACTCATGTCTTTTGAATAGTGTATATACTACCTATTAGTGTTTTATATTCTTATAATACTTTTATTTATGTTTATTTACATATCATTTTGATTATATTTCTTTCACGGGGTCTATGTTTCAAAAGTTTGCAAATCAGATATGTAATTTTATCTCAATTTTCCTTTATTGACATGCATACCATTCCATGGACATATATTTTAATATAAGGTGTACATACTAATAACTGACATGATATATCATTATTATACTTATTTTAATGATATTTTATGATTCATTTAATGTTATTATTTCCATATTATAATGATTCTATATTACCAAAGGGTAACATTTTCTTGCTACAACATCAACTTTTATCATGATTGTTTATGATTATGATTCCCTGGATGAAATCTAATGATCCATCTCTCATGAACACCCATGAATTTTATTATCCTCTTATTATCCATGATATATCCATGTATTGGTTCCATTTTTCACTAATTGGTACTAAATATACTTTAGAAAGTATTTTTAATAAAAACTCAACTTTATTTCTCTCTATGGTAAAATATTTGTTTTCTTCACAAGAAAATGATATCTGAAAATGTTTTCTAAAATGATGTAATATTAGGTGTAAAATACATTTTTACTAATTTTATTATCCTTTTTATTAATTTTTTTGAAATTAATTTCAATTTCGTTTTCTGATCAAGGCACTTTTCATAACTATTATTGTAAAAAAGAAATGTTTTTCATTTATAGATTTACCCTCCACCATTTCCATGATGAATCCTTTAAAATATTACACAGTTATTTTAAAATGAATTTTTTTCCTAATATTCTATAAATTCAATGATTTAAATTAGTTTTCAATGAAATTTATTTCCATAATGATTTATATTTTAGGATGTGTTTGAAAATGTATTCAATGATTCCTTTATATATGTTCAAGAATATTTTAAAAGGATTTTTTTTCAAAATTATTATTTTAATAAAACAAAGAAGAAATGATATTTTTTCATGAAATTCTTTATATGATTTTTCACGGTTCCTCTAATTTTTTTCATTGTGGTTTCAATGAAATGGATTCTAAAAATGTTATATGTTTTAATAAACTTATTTTCGAAGAACTATTAAATTCCAAGTGATATTTCAAAATCATTATCCATCTTTGATGATATACCTTGATATTTTCTATGATTTAATAGGGTTAATATACATGTGTTCCATTCTTATTAATTCTTTGAGTGTCGTATGATAAATATGAAATTTTATAATGAAATGTGTTAATATTTCGTAGGCCATAATATGTTTAAAAAGTTGTGAAACCCATTTACTTTCACAGTTTATTCATTTATGAAATGATTATGAAACATGTGTTATTTAGATAGGTTATGATATGATGAAATTCTTATGATTCCAATTTAATTTCATGGGTTATGATATTATGTTTATGAAACACATATCATTTTTATGGGTCATGATATGATGAAGTTTTTATTATCATTTTGGATAAGTATGTATTATATAATTATGGGATGTTGGGACCACTATATCCATCCAATGATTAGGAAATTATTTATATATCTCATGAGATAGAGAGGGATTGACTAAGGAGCTAACATAGTTTAGTATGACATGGATGGAATTAGGAGTGAACTCAGTTCAATAATAGAAGTATGGATTTATGAGTGAATTCTATTCAATAATACACAGATATAATGGGTGGTGAACCCAGTTCAATAATACATGGTTAAAATGAGGAGTGAACTCTATTTAATAATATAGGTTATGAGTGAGGGGTGAACCAGAATTAGTAATACATGGATGTAATGGGAGGGGAACCCAGTTCAGTAATATAGGGCTGGAATGAGGAGTGAACATTGTTTAGTAATACATGGACAAAACAAGGAGTAAACTCTGTTTAGTAATATATTGATGGAATGTGAGGTGAACTCTATTTATTAATATAGGGTTTGAATAGGGAGTAAACCCGTTTTTTATAATGGACTTTTTCCCTTATGATTGTCTTGGGAGTGATCCTTTAATTGTAATGTAGTTTGTGGAGTGATCACATTCCACTATTATAGATTTATCATTAAGTCTTGAGTACTATGGATATTATTTTATATGTTTATGTGTATTCCATAATCATAAGTCTTATTCATATGTTATGATATCATGGATTATTCTATTGATTTCATTGTGATTCTTATTTCATGGACTACATATATATATTGTATTACTATTGATTATTATCTTTGATATGTAGGGTTTGATCTTATAATGTCCATATCATGTTATCATACCCTTATGTTCATTTTATTCTTACATATCTCCCATGGATAAACTTATTTATAATATGAGATCACGCAATTCATCTATTTCCTTTCAAAATTATAGGAAAAAAGGGGTCTTGTATGGGTACTAATGGAGAAGATCTTTAAGGGAGATGTTTTAGATATTTCACCAAGTTAGAATATTATGTTACTATGTTTCCGAAGACCCTAAACTATTACTATCCTCAGGAATTTATTTTACTAATGTTCTGAATATTGATAAAAAATAATGTAACATCCATGAACGTTATGCAAGATTATTTATAATTAATTTTTCATGATTTTTTTTACTCTTATGATAATGGTTTATGACACTATGATTAATGGTTTTAGTCAATTGAGGGAACGAGGATAAACTAGGATAAAAACTGTCCATCGTCTGCACCAAACACAACAAGGTGCGGGCATAGCCTGTGCAAGGGTGAGTATAACGATACTCAGTAGGGATCCCTAGACCCTCATGGTCTCAAAAAATCCAATAATGATAAATCTAAAAGCATGAAGTCAACTGTTATCCCAACATAGGTATATCCCCATACATATACCTAATTTATCATGTATACCCATCTCAATCATGTGGAAACACAATGTCCAACCCAAAAGCCCAAATCTCAATAGTTTCACAAAGGAAGGAAAGTCATAATTGAAAATGCCACTTAGGTATACCACATAGAAGAATACCACCAAGGTATTACCATGAAATAAAGTACCACAAAACTATGGACTCAGCTCATTCCATGTATATCTTAAGTATAGTAGTATATATGATTAAATGTAACTACGGAATGAACTTACTATGTTAAGAGGCAGACCCACACAAGATTGCCAGGTGCTGACCCACACAGGATCGCTCGGTGCAGACCCACATAGGATCGCTAAGTGCTGACCCATATAGGATCTCAAGTTGCTAACCCACACAGGATCGCTAAGTGCTTACCCACACAGGATTGCAAGGTGCTGAGCCACACAGGATCGCTCGGTGCTAACCCACATAGGATCTCTCTAAGTGCTGACACACACATGATCGCTCTACATTCTTCATGTCACAGCCAGCTACTGGGTTCCCGCACTATTATCTCTCTTCTCTAGGAGGATCCACTCCACAAGAAACTGGTCTATACACCAAATACCATGATATCCCATGAATATGTATCTCAAAGGACCACCACATCATATAGGTCTCAATCCAACAGACGACACGTCATTCAGATGCCCGATCTGTGAGTTATTAACCTTTTTGTCCTGAGGGATTTTTTGGATTTGTGCTCGATCCAAACTGACCATTCCCCAAAATTATCCAAAACTCTAGTGGGGTATACCAAAGGGACCATCCCGCTCCATGGATTCTATCACTGATAATGGTTTGTCCAAAGGACGTAAGATGACAAAGTTATGGACCATGTAAAGTATAGGGTCGTATTCGGTCCGGGTCCAGCCTGGCCAGGTAGTCTGCGAAGGCGGCAAGGTCGTGAGGGCCACTAGGATGCGTGGGTGCTGCAGGGGCATGGGGGTTCCTTGAAGATGTGGGGCAGCTCGGCCGCGGGGGTTCCACAAGGGCACAGGGTGGCTTGGCCGCTGGGGGTGCCGCAAGGACGCGAAGTCGCGGGGCGGCTCTGCTGGAGCGGCCTGGCCGAGGGGGGGGGGGTGGAGGCCATATGAAGGCTTGGACAGGGCAACTCGCCTAGGAGGGCAGAGAATGCGGGAGCTATGGGGCAGTTCGGTTAGGAGGGCAGAGGCCGAGGGAGCCCTGCGACGGCTCGGCTGGGTGGGCGGAGGCCGCGAGTTATGCGGGTCGGCTCGGCCGAGGTGGCACGATGAGGAAACAGGGCGGCGCAGTGAGGCCACAAGGAAGCAATGGTCGCGGATGGCAGAGCACAGCGGGGTACGAAGGTCGGAGGGTGGCAGGGTGCCATGCCTTCGACAGCTGTTCTCGAGTTCCACCAGTGCCAATCGCCGACACTGGTCGCTGTCACCCAAGTCGCCTTCTTTCATCGCGAAGGATGCACCATTTAAGAAAAAAAACGGATGGCTAGGGCCATGTTTTTTGGCCCAAACCCTCCACGTTAATGCGGTATCAAGATGATAAACAAGAACAAAAATATCATGAAAGGGTAAAGGAAAATAATTCAAACACCCTCGCTACCTCATTTATTTGATTCGTTGATGATTTTCCGCAGGTAAAGAGACGATGTCATTGGGAATAGACGGACATTGGTGATGTTGGAATTTCTTCGATCATTGGTTCGTTGACATTGAAGACGTTCCTTGTCAACGAATGTCCCATGGAAAAAGTCGGAGTCGAAGTCGGCGTTATTCGCTGGCGTTATTTGTTGGAGAGATTTCTCCCAAGGTTCCTTCCTCCCAATTCCCCCCCAAAAATGCCAAGTAGCAAACATAATAAATTATGTTATCTATTTAGTTCATTGGAATAAACTCAAAAAGGATGAATTAATTAACTAAGTTGGCATAATAAATGTCGGAGCGGTTGAAAAGGCTCCCCCACATTTAATAGGAAGTTTGAGGGTTTCTCCCATTAAAGGGGAGTTCAAGGGTTTTTAACCTCAGGTGGTCCCCACCACCATAACCTCTCATGGGAGGTTAGTTCAGGTGGTACCCACCACCATAACCTCTCATGAGAGGTTTAGATTAGGTGGTCCCCACCTATGAAACATCAACATTGATGTTTAAAAATAAAAAAAATGTTTCACAATTATATTTTATTTTAATCTATCATGAAAAACCCAAATACTAACTTTCACCCTCGACCAACTGTCGTTGAGGTGAATGTCTCTTTAAGAGAATACCAGTGTTACGAGTTCAATGATGTCCTTATATTTCAATTTAGAGCACCGATTCAAAAGTTATAAATACCCACTCGCATGTTTACTGAACATACCCGAAAAAAAGTTCAGAAGTTCACTATGGGAACTCTAGGCCTCCAAATCATGTGCCCTAAATTATTTAGGACTCATAAAATTCCCATTTGATTTTAAAAAAAATTATGGCAATTTCCTGGTCTTTACATTCTCCCCACCTCAGTACATTGCGTCCCCATAAGGCACACCTCAAACTAAGGGATAAAAAGGGGGTACTGAGCATGAATCAGAGCCTCCCGCTCCCATTTGACCTCCTGGAGGTTCCTGTGGTGACAACAAATGTGAATCAGAGTTATCGACCACTAAGGAAAAACCCTCACCTGTCGATCCTCAATCTATACTCGAACCTCCGTAAAAATATCCCCATCGTTGATGTCCAGCTCGCTATGTTCGATAATGTGAGGAGGGTCGTGAATGTATCTACTCAACTGGGATATGATGAAGACTTTTTGAACCCGGTGCAACTAATGTGGAAGAGAAAATCGGTATTCCACCTAGCCAAATCTACTGAGAACCTGAAAAGGTCTGATGAATTTCAGAGATAACTTGCCACCTCAGCCAAATCTCTACAAACGTCATCGCGGTGAGACCTGTAGAAAGATGTGGTCACCATCCTCAATCTCCAGAGGTCTCCATCTCCTATTGGCATATGACTTCTTCCTACTTTGTGCGGTCTTCAATTTCTCCTGGATGATTTTCACCTTCTCTCTGGTAGACTGAACCATCTTTGGTCCCCCGATTGCTGACACCCCGTGGTCAGTCCAGCACAATGGTGATATGCAAGGTCGCCCGTACAACACCTCAAAAGGTTCCATCCTAATGGTGGAGTGATAGGTTTTGTTGTAGAAAAAATACAACAAAGGAATGTGATCCTACCTATTACTACCTAAATCAGGACTTAATCACACAAAATGTTCTCAAGGGTATGAATCGTCCGCTCAATCTGGTAATCCTTCTGAAGATGGAAGGCGGTGCTCAAACAATGATGCATCTAGAAAGCCACTAGAAACCCCTTCCATAGCTAGGAAGTGAAATGTGTATCACTAACGGAGACAATCATTGAGGTTAATCCATGTAGCCACACAATCTCTTACACATAGAGGCATCCCAAGCTCTCTACTGAACCATGATCTCTGATTACTATGTAGTGGGATGACTTGGTGAGTTTTTCGACGATCACCAAAATCTAGTCGTATCCCCTGGATGTACGCGGAAGTATTGTCACAAAGTCTATAGATATCCCATCCCACTTTCACTCTGGGACCTCGAAAATAAAAACCAAGCCTGCTGGTACCTGATGCTCTGCCTTCACTTACTGACAAGTGAGGCATCACAAAACAAACTCTACTAATACTTTATTCATTCCCGGCCACTAGTGCTGTCTTCGGAGATCCAGGTACATCTTTGCCACTCCTAGTTGTACCACTAGTGGGGATGTGTGGAACTCCCTCATCAATTCCTCCCAAAGAAACACTGGTACCATGGTACATCCTCTGAAGAGGATGATGTCCTCCCTACATTCAGAAAATCAATCAGGTGCTTTCCTTGTGGATATCTAAGCACGTCGTGCCTTGCAGTCAGTGTCCCCATGTTGCGCCTCCCAGACTTGCTGAAGAAGTGGGGGGTGACTGAAAGAGACTAAAGGAAATCTTCTCCATATCGATCCACACAGGATATCTACAATGCAGCCAGCTCCTCCATCACCTCACCTAGAAGATGTATACCAGATATCTGGCTAAGTGAATATGATACAACATTACCCTTACAAAGAGCACATACTATCACAATGTCATAGACCTGGAGGAACTCAAGACAACATCACTATTTCGAGTTCAAGTCTTTCTGAGAGAAGATATTATTGAGAATTTTGTGAACAGAGTACACTGTAAAATGATTTCCCATCAAGTAATGTCACCACATCATCAAGGTGAAGACCACTACTGATAACTGCAGGTCATGGGTAGCGTTGTTATTCTCATGTTTCTCAGCTTTTGAGAACCATAAAGGATCACTGCTCGCTCCTCCATTAGGACACATCCGAGTCCGGTCCCTGATGCGTTGCAGTAGACTACGTACCCTACTACCTCTTCTGGAGGCCTCAAGATGGGGGCACTAGTCAGCCTCTACCTCAGCTCTTGAAAACTCTGCTGGCATCTCTCCAACCACCTGATGGGTTTCCCCTTCTTCATCAATGCAGAAAGTGGTGCTGCAACTCTGGAGAAATTTGGCACTAATCTCCTTTAGTAACAACCAATCCCAAGAATCTTTGTACCTCTGTCACACTCCTGGGTGGCTTCCAAGAAAGTAACACCTCAACCTTTTCTTGATCAACTACAACTCCATCCTCTGATATGACATGTCCCATAATATGAACCTCTCTGATCCCAAACTGGAACTTTTAGAGATTACCATAAAGCTAGTTCTCACGGAGTGTGTCTAGTATTACTGGAAAATGATAGGCATTCTCCTTCTCAGTAGTCGAGTAGACCATAATTTCATCGATGAAGACTACTACAAAATGATCAAGGTACTGCTGGACGATCTTGTTCATGAGTCCCATGAACACTAACAGAGCGTTGGTTACACCAAATAGCATAAAAAAGAACTCGTAATGGTTTTAATGGAATGTGAAAGCCATCTTATGCACATCATTGTCACACACTCTGAGCTGGTGATAACCTGATCTGAGGTCTATCTTTGAGAACCAATGTGCTCCCTTCATCAGATCAAAGATGTCTTCAATCCTCAGAAGTGAGTACTTGTTCTTCATGGTCACCTTTTCAGCTACAAATAGTCAAAACAATGACTCAATCTCCCATACGCCATCTAGGCGAATAGAATCAGGGCTTCTTATAGTGAAACACTATGCTAAATGAATCCCTTACCCTACAAGTCCTCTAGTGGTACCCACATCTAATGAAGCTCCACGGGAGCCATCCGATACACTGGTGTAGATATCGGTTCCGTCATGGGGTACATGTCAATGTAAAAGACCAACACCCTATGAGGAGGTAGACCCAGAACATCATCCGGGAAGACATCTGCATGCCAGTCCACCCTTACAGGATATCTCAGAATCTCCACATCAACTACTCTGAGGGTAAGACTAGCCAACTGATGAGTGATCAGTTGCAATCTCCTCTAGCTATGTCCATCCTGTTCTACATAGGCTCTATTCTCATCGGGGATGGTAAAACCGGTCCCATCCATACACACACCACACATTGTTCCTAATAGAGTCTATTTGAGCATGGACTATAGATAACTAGTCCATACCCAAGATGACATCGTAAGGCCTCAACTCCACTACTAGGAGATCCTATCCGAAGCTCTGACCTCTTAGAGTAAGCTCACAATACCGGTTCAAGTGCGAAATCAAATAATCTGCTCATGTAGGAGTCTCTAGCCGTAAGGATCGAGCCAATGGATCTATCAGAATCTTTGAGCACTGAACGATGGCCGTGCCAATAAAAGAGTGACTGACACCTGTGTCTATAAGTACTAAAACTAAGGTAGAGTAGACATGGATCATACCTCATATCATCTATGGAGCCCCATGATTGTAGACCTTAGCTTCCTGGAGCTGGGCTCTCCCCTGTCCATATGCTCCCTGCGGTCGGGGTGGACCTCATGGTTGTGGGGGTGGTAACATCTCGAATCTTCTCCCACCTCCAGATGCATGGACAAATCCTCTTCCATGTCCTCCTGCTCCCTGCAGACCTCCTCGGTCAAATCTCTATCTCTATCTGGGTGGTCCTTCGACCGCCTGCTGATCATCCATACAGTGGGCCGGAGATTCACGAGCCATGTGACCCTGCCCACCACATGTGTAACACTACCCACTCCTCGCATGGCCAGCTCTACCTCGGGTTCCATGCACAAACGACTCTGAATCATGTGGTTGTACACCAGTAGGTCTGGTCTTCTTGGATCTCTGTGTCATCTATCTGCTGCCTTCTAGAGAAGACTCTGCTATGTGATGACCGTTGGTGGGTCTTTCTGATGGAGACTGATTATCTAGGAAACTCTCCACTAAAAGGGATCTCTTTAAAACCCCACCTACGTCGGGATGCTGAGTGAGATAATCAAACCCTGATCTCCCGCCTGAGTCCCATCTGGAAGGTCTGCGCCCTAAGGAATGGGTCCCTCGCCATATGTGTGTAGTAGCATGAGATGTCAGTGAAACTCACTGAGTACTGAGCCACATTAATGTTTCCCTGATGCAAATGAAGTAGCTCATGAATGCGCACTATGTGAGGATTCACTGGAACAAAATCTATCAAATATAGGCACTCGATGTCTGTCCAAAGAAGCATCACCTCGTCGTGAACCTTGAACATCATGCTCCACCATCTGCCTGCAGCTACCTATAGACCACTATAGGCAAGGATAACCATGAGATCTGATGGTGTCCCTATGAGTGGGAATACTCTCACCATAGCCTCCAGCCAATCCTCAGTTTCCTGCGGGTTAATCTCTCCCCTTAACATGGTGGGACTCTAGCACTAGAACACATGCAATGTGCTCAATCAGCGTGCACTCTCTACTGCTGGGGATGGTTTTATCGGTGGCCCAACAGTTAATGGTACCACTGATGCCTCCGCTGGTGACTCTACTGGAAGAGGGACCTGTACGAGGCCTCGTCACTCTGTGGGCTATTAGTGCGTACAATTGCCGGAACCCTAGCTGGCTGTCTTCGTGGAGGCATCCTAGAAAAAAAAGGTGCACCACGGTAAACAAGTTATACCTGGTGAGATTACGTAAAGAGATCACAAAGAAAAATCTTCAAAACACACACGCAATCAATGTTTTTGTGCACTGATTCAGAAATCAGAAGTCAGGGTCCTGTTGTATGGATACGTTGGCCAACGAACCAGCACTGGATTCCCTAAACTGATAACCACTCTCACTAAATTTAACACTATTGACATTAAAAATAATGATTACCGTCCAATGTTCTATGGTAGAACCAACTCCTATGATACTAATTTTTCACAACCCATCCCCCAGGGCTCGTGCCGTGACTGCCCCATGCCCGCCTTCCAGAGGCCAGGGGGTGGAGACTAGCACAGAAAGACGTATTCCCTAAAACTGGAAAGGTGTTGACTTTATAACCTGTAAAAACACATAACCATGTACACATCACGATATGAACAACATGTAAACAACATAAAAACGTGAGTTCAGTAAGTAAAAGGGTCCAGAATACAAGCCCAACTGGAAAGTTCAAGAACTGAATGTACAAGTTAACTAGAAAGTCTCCTGTGAACACCCACAAAGGTTCCTGCATAAAGGGTAGGTATAGATCTCGATCAGTCGTCACTGAGGTATGCGTCATCTTAGGTCTACCACCGAGCTACCTCCGGTCCTGGTACCCTCGTCCACACCCTCGATCAACTTTGTCTGTCGCCTGCACCATACACAACAAGGTGCAGGCATTGACTGTGCATGAGTGAGTATAACGATACACAATAGAGACCCCGAGACCCTCATGGTCTCACAAAATCCACAGAAGATAAATATCCAAGCATGAAGTCAGCTATCAAGCCTACTTAGGTATATAATCATACATATACCAAATTTATCAAGTATACCTTTACTAATCTTCATGAAACAAAGTGTCCAACCCAAAATTCCAATGCTCAACAGTTCCATAAATGAAGGAAAACCACAAAGGTAGGTACCACTCTGGTACGCCACAAAAAATAATACAACCAAGGTATTACCAAAATTTAAAGTACAAACATGTATGAACTCATCTTATTCCAGTTATATCTTAAGTAAAATAGTAGTGATAATTAGATGTAACTATTGAATAATCTTACTATGTTAAGAGGCAAACCCACACAAGGTCGCCATCTGCTGACCCACACAACAACACTCGGTGCTGACCCACACAGGATCGTTAAGTGCTCACCCACACAGGATCGCAAGGTGCTGACCCACACAGGATTTATATAAGTTCTCACCCACAAAATATCGCTCGGTGCTGACCAACACAAGATCTCTCTATGTGTTGTCCCACACAGGATCACTCTACATTCTTCACGTCACAACCAGCTACTAGGTTCCCGCACTAAGATCGCTCATCTTCGAGAGGATCCACTCGACAAGATACTGTTAGATACTCCAACAACCATGATGTCCCATGTATTAGTATCTCAGTGGACTTCCACGTCATAGGGGTCTCAATGCAATAGATGGTGCGTCATTCAGACGCCCTATCTGTGAGTTATTAGCCTTTATGTCTCGAGGGACCTGACGGATTCATGCTCAATCCAGCTCGAATGTTCCAAAAATTTATCCAAAACTCATGTTGGGTATTCTAAAGGGACCGACTAGCTCCAAGGTTTCTAGCACCACAGATGGTTAGTCAAACGGACATCTGGTGCCAATGTTATGGCCCAAGTAACGTATAGGGTCATATCTAGTCCAGGTCTGGTCCGACTCATTCTGACCGACCCGGACCAACCCGGCCTGGGTCGACCCGTTTTGAGTCGACCCATCCCAACACGCTGGGTCTGGCCCAGCCCGCGGGGTCCGGCCAGACCTGCAGGGTCCGACCCGGCCCGCTGGGCCGCCCGACATGCTAGGCCTGGCCCTGCAGGACACGAGGGCCATGAGGCCGCGAGGGCGTGGGGCGGCTCAACCGCGGGGGTGCTGCGAGGGCCCAGGGTGGCTCGACCATGAGGGTGTTGTGCGGTAGTCGGGCGGCTCTACAATCGGGGGTGCCTCGAGAGCATGAGGCCGCGGGGCGGCCTGGCCGGAGCGGCGCGGCAGGGGGGGTGGGGGGGGGGGGGCGAGGCCACGGGGCAGCTCGTCTGGGGAAGCTCAGCCGGGAGGGTGGGGGCCGCGGGTGCCGCAGGGTAGCCTGGACGGGAGGGCAGAGGCCACGGGTGCCGCATGGCAGCGTGTTTGGGAGGCCAGAGGCCACTTGTGCTGCGAGGCGGTGATGGCTGTGGACGATGGAGCATCGTCGAGCATGGAGGCCGTGGGGCAGCAGGGTTCCATGCCTTCATCAGCGGTTCTCGAGTTCCACTGATGCCAATCGCCAACACCGGGCATCGTCACCAAAGTTTCCATCTATCATCTCGAAGGATACACCATTTAAGAATAACAATGGAGGGTTTGGGCCATGTTTGATTGGCCCGCACCTTCCGCGTTAGAGCAATATCAAGCGACTCAACAAGAACAAGAATATCAAGAATGGGTAATAGAAAATAATTCAAACACCCTCCCCACCATGTTCATTTTATTTGTTAATGATTTTCCGTGGGGAAGGAGATGATTTCTTTGGAAATAGACAAACATTGCTGACGTTGACTTTTCCTCGATCGTTGATTCATTGACGTTGAATACATTCCTCATTAGCGAATGTACCGTGGAAGAAGTCAGAGTCGAAGTCGGCATTCTTCGTTGGCATTCTTCATTTGAGAGCTTTCCCCCAAGGCTCCTTCCTCCCAATTCCACCCCAAAAATCCCGAGTAGCCAACATAATAGATAATGTTGTCTATTTAGTTCATTGGTATAAATTCAAGAAGGATTGAATAATTAATTGAGCTGGAATAATAAATGTTGGACGGGTTGATGAGGCTCCCATGCATTTAATAGGAAGTTTGAGGGATTCTCCCATTAAAGAGGATTTCAAGGGGTTTTAACATCAGGTGGACCCCAATTATGAAAAAACCACATAGATGTTCCAAAAAAAATAAAAATAAAATGTTACACCATTTTATTTTATTCTAATATTTCACAAAAAACCCAAATATTAACTTTCACCCTCAACCAACTGTCGTTGAGGTGATAGTCTCTTTAAGAGAATACCAGCGATGCGAGTTCAACGGTGTCCTCAAATTTCAATTTCGAGCACCAATTAAAAATTTTAAAAAAACCCGCTCGCACGTTTACACAATGTACCAAAAAAATTTCATAAATTCATTTCGGGCACTCCGGGTATCAGAATCACGCGCCCTTAATTTTTGTGGACTCGTAAAATTCCAATTTCATAAAAAACAATTACAGGAATTTCCAGGACTTTACATATACATACATTTTATGATATTTATATTTTGGCATTTATGGTTCTTAAGATACCAAATAAACAAGTAATTTTGTCTTAATTTCCCTAATTTGAGATGCAGGCCCTGATATGCACCAATGTTTATCTATGAAATTCATATAAATAATTTTGAAGTATTTTATCTTTAATATACATATTTTAATAATATATTAGGATTAAATTAATTTTAATCTTTTCAATGTATTTTGATTCAAATTTAACAAAGTGGTAACGATATATTGCTAAAGTCTCACCCTTTATCAATATTATTTATGATTATGATTCCATTGATGAATTAATATGAGACATATATCAGAAGATCTCATGAACTATATTATCCTTTTTTCATCCGTGATACCTCCATGTATTGGTTCAATTGTTTCCCTCATTTGTAATAATTATAATTAAGAATGTGTTTTTAATAAAATCATACTTCATTTTTCAATTTGGTTGAAATTTTTTTATATAAAAAACCATGTATTCTAATTTTTTTTGAAAAATATCTTCAATATGATGTATAAAATAATTACTACCCATGTATTACCTTTTTATTAATTTTTTTAAAATGAATCTCTTGATTTTTATTGATCAAGTCCCTTTCCTAACCATTTTATGGTTAAAAGTAATGTTTGAAATGTAATGATTTTCTAGCTTCCACTTACATGAATATTCCCATTAAATATTAATATTATATTTTTAAAATAATATGTTTTCCCTAATATTCAATAAATTCATTTTTTCACGTGGTTTTCAAATTGAAATGTTTTTAAAAATGCTTTATATTTTAAAAAGTGGTCAATTTTTTTTCAAAGATTTGTTTATTTTTTTTCGAGATTATTTTCGAAGGAAAAATGTTTCCATTGTTTTTATATTAAAAAGGTACATAGAGTAATGGATAATTTCATTATGAAATGTATTAATTATTTTTCATGATTCATATATTTTATTTCAATTTGGTTTCAAAGAAATGAATTTTTGAAATGTTATATGTTTTTAGAAAGTGATTTTCAATGAAAACATATATTCCCAGTGGTCTTTCAAAATAAATCTCCATTTAAGAAGAAATCCATTTAAATGGTTTACAGATTACTAGGATATGATCCAATGAAAACATTCTATTTATTTCTTCTAATGGTTTATGATAATGCTGAATATTTTTTATGAAACCTGTTTCTCTACCACGGGTTATACCGTCGTAAAAATATTATGAAAACGACAATATTTAAAACGTTTTTCCTTGATGAAATAATTAAATGACTATATTTTTTCCTTAGGTTATGATATAATGAAATTTTTGTGATACCTATTTTATTTCATGGTTTATGATATGATTTTTATAAAACTCGTCTCTTTTTTATGCGTCATGATATGATGGAGTTTTTATTATCTTTTGGAACAAATATGTATGATTTCATTATGTTATGGATTAGGACATATATCTTACTCCAGTTTATTGAGTAATTATTTATATATATCATGTGATTGATAGGGATGGAATTATTAATTTACATAGTCCCATATCATAGTGCTGGAAAATGAGTGAACATGGATTAGTAATAAAGTAATGGAATGAAGAGTGAACTCACCTCAGTAATATAGGGATGGAACGATAAGTGAATATGGTTCAGTAATACATGGACCAAATGAGGAATGAACCTGGTTCATTAATACTAGAATGGAACATTAGATGCACATAGTCTAGTAATATAGGGCTAGAATGGAAGGAGAACCTGGTTCTGTAATACAAGGGTTGAACGATGAGTGAAATTTGTTTGATTATACATGGATAGAACGTGGAGTGGACTTAGTTTCATAATAAAAGTATAGAATGTTTGGTGAACCTATTTTAGTAATACGTGGCTTGAATGGGTAGTGAACCAGGTTTATTAACGGACATTGTCCACTAAGATGGTCTTGGTCGTGAACCTTGACTACAAAGATGGTTTGGGGAGTGAACCCAATATTATTAGATATCATTGACATTAAGCCTCTACTAACATTGAAATAATTTTATATATTTATGTGTCTCCCAAAATCACATGTCTTATGGTTATGTAATGTTCTCATGATTTATGTACTTAATTTCCTTATGATTTATGTCTTATGAACTACAAATATTTCTTCCGAAACTCTTGAATATGAGATTTGATATGTATGGTATGATCTTATAATGGAATGATCACATTATGATACCCTTGTGGTCATGTTATGCTTATATATATCTCATGTTATCCCTTATTGATATTCTGAGCTAACCCATTTCTTATGTTTTATTTCGATAGGTTATGATGAAATGTTTTATGTGGTAGTAGTAAAGGGGAATATCATTAATGGATATGTTTAAGATCGTTCACTGTGTTAGAATATTTTTTCAACAATTCTGAAGACAATTAAACTATTACATTCCATAGTCATGTATTTTTGTAATTTTATGAATATTCATCAAAAATGACATAATATCCATGTATGATAAGCTTGTCTTGATATAGGATTGTTAATAGGTATTGATGCTAATGTGAAGGGCTACACTATAATGTTTCAAAAGATAGATATTAGGTGTTATTGTAGAATTTATAACATCCAAACTAAAACAAATATTCCACAAAAAAACCTGGATAAAATATAGAAGACCGCATAATGATTAATGGATCACACTAGAGAGGGTATTGGATTCATTTTTGATCGATTAGGAACATTATATACCACCATGATAATGTATTTATTCTACAGAACAATGTGTCTATATAGTTAAAAATTAACTTTTCAATGCTCACACCTCAACCCGTATTAGACTAGGCCACACTATGGATTGAATTTAAAGATAGATTATTTGTGATGTTTGTCTTGGATTCCTATTCAAAATTGTGAGTTTATTTCATGTTATTCTAGTTATAAATCCAAATTTATTGGTCAATATAAATATTTTAAATTATCATGGGTTGATATTGAAGATGGGTGTTTAAATTAGAAATTCAAATTCAAATATAAATTTCTTATTTAATAGTGGACTGCAATCTAAAGGGGATTACTAATAATTATCCATTCACAATCCATCAATGGAATATATGTGTGTTGAATAAATTTTCCATTTTAACCCATTCATTTATCATTTTATTGTGCGGGATGCATATTTGTATGTGAAGTCCTAAAGCATTGTCAAGAGACAGGAAAAAGATTGTTTGAAGGTCAGACCATACTCATTACACTCACTAGATGATTTTATTATTTAATGTGATCGAAGAGGAATCCATATAACAACAAGTATCATCCTTCTCTCGTTGAGAAGAAAATAATGTAAATCTATTGTGTGATTTAATATCGTCGTCTGTTTGGGTGTGTTTCAACAATCATCACTAAAACATAACTAGTGGAAAATGTTATTTCAAATGAAATAAAAAAATTTTTTGATCATAGATTCACCTTTGTAACAGCCCGAGATTTTATGAAAAATATTCTTTTTTATTTCACCAATGTCTTGTGTTGTACGCTACACCAAAAGGAGCTTGCACAACACGCATCCTTGACTTGCCTTGCATTACACGCAATCGCAACCTTCCTCGATAGCGTGTGTGGTACGTAATACTGAGTTTCACGAAACAATGATATGCTATTAAAATATTATTAAAACTAGCCGTTATGAATAGTAATAACCACTTTTTAAATTTTAGAAATTTGGTAAAATAGACTTCATTTTTGAATTCGGAATATGAAATATAGCTTGGGATGAAATTTTGGCACTGTTCTGAAAAACATCAATTTTTGATGAATAGTGAAACTACTAAGTTGTAGTTAAAAAACTGAATTTTTCATAAAACATAATTTTACCGCTTCTGTGAATGGAATTTCAAAAATCCGAGAGACACGGTTGATGTCAGTAAGTAAAATGTGGTTCAATGAGATGAAAATAATTTTTTGTGAATAGTAACTTTTTACTTTTTTTTACCGCGGTTAATAGTAAATAGGGTAACTAAGGGTAAATATGATATTAATATTACCCTAACACATGTCCTAATTCTATTGGACAAGTGTAATTCGACCAAAAACAAACTTAGGAATAAAATATGACCATTTAGGCCCACTTGGATTAGATTAGGAGATTTATTATTAATTTATTTAAAGAAGGGTTAAAATAGTTAAAATCAAAGTTTAATACGTAAATCATTTTTAATATGGGGTTATACATATGATAAATTAGATTTTAAATATTCATTAGAAAGATAAAAATATTTAATACATGATGGTATTTTATTTGTAATTTTTAGACATCAAATAATTTAATTTATTTATGACACAATGATGATGCAGTAATTATCTTATTAATCAAATATTGACATAATTGATGTTATAAACACAAAAATAAATATAATTTGAGACTTGTTATGAATTCCACTAATTTTCTAGGTTACTATGATATATTAGTGTTGATTTAATCAACTTTGTTAGAACATATAATTCTGTTATGACTTTCACAAAAATCATATATCAAATAGTGTCAAAATTGACACAAAATAGTTTTTAAATCAAATATTATATTATTAATTGTTATTTTATTCCTAAAAATCTAAGGTTCGGCCAAATCACTTAGATAAGGATATATATATTAATAATAAACAATTTTTGGTTCGTTTGGCATGTTATAGTAAGTGTATTAACCATATAGTGAAAAAAAAACAAAAAGACATGGTAAAATTTAAATTATTTAACTTAGAGTTAAATCTAATTGATAAGGTTAAAATAATACCCTAAACTTGTCTAAATCCTATTGGTAGATAGGATTTCGATCCTTCCCCACTTTAGCTTCGAAATAAGACCCTTTGGAACCATTATAAACCGATTTTGACTTTAATATAAAATAATATTTTGAGATATTCCTAAGGTGCCCCTCTCCTCCCTTATAAAAGGGCACCTCCTCCCCCTCCTCCTCACCCCAATTTGAGCACTCAATCTCGGCCAACCCCTGACAAAATCTCTTCTCCACTTCCCTAGAAACATCCTAGAGGTTCTGGTCTTCCTCAAAGACCAATTTTAGTTCCCTAAGAGGAGGTCTCAAAGAGGCACTTCAAAGAAGAGGTAATTACCGTTACCAATTCTTTCATCTTTATTTCTTCTTCCACTTCTTCTTCTTAGGTTGTTTCATTATGAAGTAATAACATCAGTATCACTCATATACTGATATTTTATTATAAGTATGAAACAACCCTATTTCACCATCTATCCATCCTATGGAAAAAGAAATCACCGCGCGTGCGTACGTACGGAATACCGTCTCCACGCCGTGGTGTAATCTATTTTCCACCATCACCTTACAAGGATGGGTATAATGGTGTAATGAGTAACTATTTATGATTACTATAAAGTAATATTGATACTGAAATAATATATATATGCTCCAATATAGTTCCACGATCATAGGAACGATATCATCACTCGTGCGTACGTACGGAATACCGTCTCCACGATGTGATGTGACTCGTTCTGCATGATAATCATTACATAGTAATTATATAAATGAATTGAATGAATAAATATGATATATGTTACACTAATAACATTCTGGATATAAGGTATCTATAACCTTAAAAGAAGAATAAGAATTTATTCGGCAAAACACGCATAAGAACAAAAAGTTATAAAGACCCGAGTAACAAGTAACAATGAAATATTACTAACAAGAAGCTAATAATATGACCATATATGATATCATATCAATATGTATGATTCTGGAATAAGTCAATAACATTATTTAAACCATTATACAGGAGCTTCGGACACGTACAAAGCAAATCGGACCTAAGGTAAGGGAAATATCACAATCTCATTTTTATCCGAGATTTTTTATTCGTAAGTATTTACTGGGGTGTATTTTATCATCCACATCCATGTTTCATCAATATGTAATATTATTTCCATCCACCTACAATTGTTTAAATCCATTTTTACCCTTCGGTGAGTTTTTAGTAATATGTATGAAAGGAATCTTTTGTCGTTTTTCGTATAAGGTACTTTTTGACTTTTCCGACAAAAGTACGAAGAATGTTTTATTTACCTTATACGGCATGAATGGATTTTTAAAACATTATTTCCAGGAATATTCCTTTAAAAGTTTTCAAGTTTATTTTTAATCAACTTCTTTTATTTTATAATTCTATGACATATTAAGAAAGGAAAAGTGTTTTTGAAGAAGAAAGGATATTTTCCTCAAGAATTCATTTCAAGTGTTTTATCAAAATTATTTTCCATGTAAGATAATATAGGGATCTGTTTTTATCCCTATTATTACATTGATTTGATTATGTTGTGATGGAAGTATTTTTATTAATTCCTTTATCTTATATGAATTGTTTTATGATGTCATGTTTAAGAATCCCATTTTTATTCCATGGGTTATGAAATGATGTATGATTTATGATTTTGTGGCACACATAAGAAAGGATTCATTATGAGATGGGTGGGATCTATATCTCCCTCCAATGCTTTGGGTAAAGATTTTATATCTCATGAGATAGACATGGCTGAAATGGTAGGTTATACCGGTTCAGTGAAACAGGACTGAAATGAGGGTTACTCGATTCAGAAAGGGACTTTGTCCACTAAGATAGTCTTGGCAATGAGTCTTGACTAACAAGAAATGATTCTCTATGATTATGTGTGCATGCCACAAAGTTTCAAGTTTTATGTTATGATTATGGGGATCTCATTTTCACTTCTATGATTTATTCCATGTTAAGATATTATGATCTCTTTTGCAGGTTTTGATTTTCAAAAAGATATGATATGATTTTTATTTCCTTTATTTGCCTTGCTGAGCATTTGAGCTCACCCTTTTATGTTTTCTTTTCCCCAGGTCAGGAAGATGGATATTAAGTAGAATATGCTAAAAGGGGACCCTAGATATGATGAAATAAATGGGAGACACTGTAGAAGATTTATGAACCAGTTGTTTATGTTTCCCAGTTTCTAAAGACACTATACCTATACGGTCCTTTGTGGTTTTGTTATATGTTGTAATAAGTGTGCTTCAATTTTAAAGTATTAACAATGTATGTAAAGTATGGGTCGTTATAGTTGGTATCAGAGGAAAGGTTTAGTCAACCTTGGGAAACTAGGATGCGAAAACGTTAGTGTGATCCCTAGAGATATTTCTAAGGTATGTCTAGGGATGTCCCTAGGGATAAGTATACGTACAGGTTATAGTAATAGAATTACGCTAACGATCATAGAATTAAACCTAAGATGTTGGTTATTGAAGGTACTCCCCCTTTATTATGTTGTTTTCCCTAGCATGATTTTTTCCTCTCACACTATTCTTTTTGGGTTTTAGACGATGGCTGGAACCCGAAGGAACCGTGTTGATCAATGCAATGGACAATGCAATGATTGGCCTCCTGAACAAACAAATGTTATGGGAGATGGAGTGCAAAATCTTATTGCTATACTTACACAAGCTATGAATCATTATGGACTTCCAAATGAGCAGAGAAGGGAACAATATTCTATTGAGTCCTTCATGAGGCAACGTCCACCTTCTTTCAGTGGGTCTTCTGATCCACTTGTGGCTGAACAATGGATCAGTACTACTGAAAAGATATTTTCAGTTCTTCAATGTTCTGAACATGATAAAGTCATCTTAGCAGTATATTGTTTGGAAGGTGAAGCTGATCAATGGTGGAATCTTATCAAGAATAAGAGGACAAGAGATGAAATTGAGTCCATGGAATGGGACGAGTTCAAGAACTTATTTTTCAGTAAGTACTTCCCTCGTATTCTTCGAACAAAGATGGAGAAAGAGTTTCTTGAACTGAAGCAAAGGGACGATGAATCTGTTGGTACCTATGAAGCAAATTTTACAAGACTTGCAAGGTATGCTTCTGGTATTATCATCCAACCTGAAAGTAAAGTTGATCGATTTTTCAGTGGCTTAAAACCAAGTCTTCGAAGGGCAATAGCTATAAGAGACTTCAGTAGCTATGAAGAAATTATGCGTTGTGCTATCAAGGTAGAAATGGATGTTGGTGTTACATATCCATCTCATGGTTTTGACAAGAAACAAAAGATGGAGTTCAAGGAGAAATCTCAGAATAATGGTGAAAAGAAGATGAATGTTTCCCTATGCACAAAGTGTGGAAAGAAGCATGGTGGAGATTGTCTTAAAGGGACTAGAAAATGTTTTAAGTGTGGAAAAGAAGGTCATCGAGAAGCTGAGTGTCGAAGTAATGGAAAAAGGGTTTATAATGATGTGAATAAAGAAAACACTGCAGAGAACGCACCACCAACACTTCAATGCTTCAAGTGCAAGGAAATGGGGAATTATGCTAATAATTGCCCTAATCCAAGGGTTAGTGATGATCAACATGAGCAACCACTGAAGGCAAAGGACAAAGGGAAATCACATGCGATCACTATTGGCAATATTGAATATGACAACGATGTGGTGGAATGATTAAGTGTTTATGTAATGATTCCAAAATAATGTTGTATCATTGAGTATTGCAATATTTATTGATGTGGTATTCAAAGTGATTGAGATATTTTTTGGAAATAAGATGATATGCGCATAATGAAGACGAGAAAATGAAATGTTTAATAGTATTCATGAGCTCATGATTGATATAAGGACTAAGTGATATCATGGTTTGAGTATATAGAATTTTGAGGATTTTGGTATGTGGAAAGTGTTAACTTTTAACTGCACTCAGGTTTTCTCTAAGGTATTCAAGAGAATACACGATTAAGGACTTTGAATGTTTGGAATGTGACCAACAAGACATATCTTATGATATGTGGGGATCAACGACAGTATTAAATCTCTAGTAATCGTTGTCACTATATTATGAGAGTGGACTGCAGTATTATGTATAAGCCTAATGATTAGACTGGATTATGTTGGACATAAGTTAGTATTGTTTAAGGATAGAAGATTTTCGATATTATTGATGGGATGTTATAGTAACGTAGTTTTAGAAAAAGGACAACCTGCAGGACGGGCGACAGCCCATCGCTTCGGACAAGGCTGTAGGAATCGAACCCACAACCGAAGTGCGACTGGCCTTTATCGCCTACCACTGACCTACAGGAAGTCCCTGTTTAGTAGAAACTAGTGTTATTATATTAAGCAGTATGATATATGAAGTATAAGCCCATTTTAGGAACCATATATGATTAATCCCACTATAGATCGACTTATGTATATAAATTTTGTTAACCTTTTGAGACAGATGGAATGACCCGTCATTCTATCACATGATCTGCTAACACTTCACGAATAAAAAAATTCAACTTCATTTATTTAAGAGATGAAGTGGAAATTGTTAAAGGCACGAACAACAGTGAGATTGTACCAAAATAAAGTAAGTATTTATTCTAATTCAAATTCCTTAACTTTAGGGAAATGATCTTGAAAACCAAAAATGTTGTCCTAGTGATCTTATACCTGATGAATCAGATGCTACCTTAGATCGTCACAAATTTATGGATTTGTGATTACTGGCTTTTCCATAGCCATGTTCTCTACCACTCTCCATCAGAACATGATGGTTAGATTTCTTTTCCATATCCATATTTTCACCTATGTGGAAACCCAGTGATTAGGTTATTTGGGTAATCGTTACATTTCATACATTAGTTTTTAAAGCCATGTTTTGGTATTCCTTTTTACGATGTGGGTTTCTATTAAAGAAACTTTTGAATAGTAAACTATTTATAACCCCGACGAATTTCGAGGGCGAAATTCATTTTAAGGGGGGGTAGAATGTAACAGCCCGAGATTTTATGAAAAATATTCTTTTTTATTTCACTAATGTCTTGTGTTGTACGCTACACCAAAAGGAGCTTGCACAACACGCATCCTTGACTTGCCTTGCATTACACGCAATCGCAACCTTCCTCGATAGCGTGTGTGGTACGTAATAATGAGTTTCACGAAACAATGATATGCTATTAAAATATTATTAAAACTAGCCGTTATGAATAGTAATAACCACTTTTTAAATTTTAGAAATTTGGTAAAATAGACTTCATTTTTGAATTCAGAATATGAAATATAGCTTGGGATGAAATTTTGGCATTGTTCTTAAAAACATCAATTTTTGATGAATAGTGAAACTACTAAGTGGTAGTTAAAAAACTGAATTTTTCATAAAACTTAATTTTACCGCTTCTGTGAATGGAATTTCAAAAATCCGAGAGACACGGTTGATGTCAGTATGTAAAATGTGGTTCAATGAGATGAAAATAATTTTTGGTGAATAGTAACTTTTTACTTTTTTTTACCGCGGTTAATAGTAAATAGGGTAACTATGGGTAAATATGATATTAATATTACCCTAACACATGTCCTAATTCTATTGAACAAGTTTAATTCGACCAAAAACAAACTTAGGAATAAAATATGACCATTTAGGCCCACTTGGATTAGATTAGGACATTTATTATTAATTTATTTAAAGAAGGGTTAAAATAGTTAAAATCAAAGTTTAATACGTAAATCATTTTTAATATGGGGTTATACATATGATAAATTCTATTGTAAATTTTCATTAGAACGCTAAAAATATTTACTACATGATGGTATTTTATTTGAAATTTTTAGACATCAAATAATTTAATTTATTTATGACACAATGATGATGCAGTAATTAACTTATTAATGAAATATTGACATAATTGATGTTATAAACACCAAAATAAATATAATTTGAGACTTTTTATGAATTACACTAATTTTCTAGGTTACTATGATATATTAGTGTTGATTTAATCAACTTGGTTCGAACATATAATTCTGTTATGACTTTCACAAAAATCATATATCAAATAGTGTCAAAATTGACACAAAATAGTTTTTAATTCAAATATTATATTATTAATTGTTATTTTATTCCTAAAAATCTAAGGATCGGCCAAATCACTTAGATAAGGATATATATATTAATAATAAACAATTTTTGGTTCGTTTGGCATGTTATAGTAAGTGTATTAACCATATAGTGAAAGAAAACAAAAAGACATGGTAAAAGATAAATTATTTAACTTAGAGTTAAATCTAATTGATAAGGTTAAAATAATACCCTAAACTTGTCTAAATCCTATTGGTTGATAGGATTTCGACCCTTCCCCACTTTATCTTCGAAATAAGACCCTTTGGAACCATTATAAACCGATTTTGACTTTAATATAAAATAATATTTTGAGATATTCCTAAGGTGCCCCTCTCCTCCCTTATTAAAGGGCACCTCCTCCCCCTCCTCCTCACACCAATTTGAGCACTCAATCTCGGCCAACCCCTGCCAAAATCTCTTCTCCACTTCCCTAGAAACATCCTAGAGGTTCTGGTCTTCCTCAAAGACCAATTTTAGTGCCCTAAGAGGAGGTCTCAAAGAGGCACTTCAAAGAAGAGGTAATTACCGTTACCAATTCTTTCATCTTTATTTCTTCTTCCACTTCTTCTTCTTAGGTTGTTTCATTATGAAGTAATAAAATCAGTATCACTCATATACTGATATTTTATTATAAGTATGAAACAACCCTATTTCACCATCTATCCATCCTATGGAAAAAGAAATCACCGCGCGTGCGTACGTACGGAATACCGTCTCCACGCCGTGGTGTAATCTATTTTCCACCATCACCTTACAAGGATGGGTATAATGGTGTAATGAGTAACTATTTATGATTATTATAAAGTAATATTGATACTGAAATAATATATATATACTCCAATATAGTTCCACGATCATAGGAACGATATCATCACTTGTGCGTACGTACGGAATACCGTCTCCACGATGTGATCTGACTCGTTCTACATGATAATCATTACATAGTAATTATATAAATGAATTGAATGAATAAATATGATATATGTTACACTAATACCATTCTGGATATAAGGTATCTATAACCATAAAAGAAGAATAAGAATTTATTCGGCAAAACACGCATAAGAACAAAAAGTTATAAAGACCCGAGTAACAAGTAACAATGAAATATTACTAACAAGAAGCTAATAATATGACCATATATGATATCATATCAATATGTATGATTCTGGAATAAGTCAATAACATTATTTAAACCATTATACAGGAGCTTCGGACACGTACAAAGCAAATCGGACCTAAGGTAAGGGAAATATCACAATCTCATTTTTATCCGAGATTTTTTATTCGTAAGTATTTACTAGGGTGTATTTTATCATCCACATCCATGTTTCATCAATATGTAATATTATTTCCATCCACCTACAATTGTTTAAATCCATTTTTACCCTCCGGTGAGTTTTTAGTAATATGTATGAAAGGAATCTTTTGTCGTTTTTCGTACGAGGTACTTTTTGACTTTTCCGACAAAAGTACGAAGAATGTTTTATTTACCTTATACGGAATGAATGGATTTTTAAAACATTATTTCCAGGAATCTTCCTTTAAAAGTTTTCAAGTTTATTTTTAATCAACTTCTTTTAGTTTATAATTGTATGACATATTATGAAAGGAAAAGTGTTTTTGAAGAAGAAAGGATATTTTCCTCAAGAATTCATTTCAAGTGTTTTATCAAAATTATTTTCCATCTAAGATAATATAGGGATATGTTTTTATCCCTACTATTACATTGATTTTATTATGTTGTGATGGTAGTATTTTTATTAATTCCTTTATCTTATATGAATTGTTTTATGATGTCATGTTTAAGAATCCCATTTTTATTCCATGGGTTATGAAATGATGTATGATTTATGATTTTGTGGAACACATAAGAAAGGATTCATTATGAGATGGGTGGGACCTATATCTCCCTCCAATGCATTGGGTAACGATTTTATATCTCATGAGATAGACATGGCTGAAATGGTAGGTTATACCGGTTCAGTGAAACAGGACTGAAACGAGGGTTACTCGATTCAGAAAGGGACTTTGTCCACTAAGATAGTCTTGGCAATGAGTCTTGACTAACAAGAAATGATTCTCTATGATTATGTGTGCATGCCACAAAGTTTCAAGTTTTATGTTATGATTATGGGGATCTCATTTTCACTTCTATGATTTATTCCATGTTAAGATATTATGATCTCTTTTGCAGGTTTTGATTTTCAAAAAGATATGATATGATTTTTATTTCCTTTATTTGCCTTGCTGAGCATTTGAGATCACCCTTTTATGTTTTCTTTTCCCCGGGTCAGGAAGATGGATATTAAGTAGAATATGCTAAAAGGTGACCCTAGATATGATGAAATAAATGGGAGACACTGTAGAAGATTTATGAACCAGTTGTTTATGTTTCCCAGTTTCTAAAGACACTATACCTATACGGTCCTTTGTGGTTTTGTCATATGTTGTAATAAGTGTGCTTCAATTTTAAAGTATTAACAATGTATGTAAAGTATGGGTCGTTATAGTTGGTATCAGAGGAAAGGTTTAGTCAACCTTTGGAAACTAGGATGCGAAAACGTTAGTGTGATCCCTAGAGATATTTCTAAGGTATGTCTAGGGATGTCCCTAGGGATAATTATACGTATAGGTTATAGTAATAGAATTACGCTAACGATCATAGAATTAAACCTAAGATGTTGGATATTGAAGGTACTCCCCCTTTATTATGTTGTTTTCCCTAGCATGATTTTTTCCTCTCACACTATTCTTTTTGGGTTTTAGACGATGGCTGGAACCCGAAGGAACCGTGTTGATCAATGCAATGGACAAAGCAATGATTGCCCTCCTGAACAAACAAATGTTATGGGAGATGGAGTGCAAAATCTTATTGCTATACTTACACAAGTTATGAATCATTATGGACTTCCAAATGAGCAGAGAGGGGAACAATATTCTATTGAGTCCTTCATGAGGCAACGTCCACCTTCTTTCAGTGGGTCTTCTGATCCACTTGTGGCTGAACAATGGATCAGTACTACTGAAAAGATATTTTCAGTTCTTCAATGTTCTGAACATGATAAAGTCATCTTAGCAGTATATCGTTTGGAAGGTGAAGCTGATCAATGGTGGAATCTTATCAAGAATACGAGGCCAAGAGATGAAATTGAGTCCATGGAATGGGACGAGGTCAAGAACTTATTTTTCAGTAAGTACTTCCCTCGTATTCTTCGAACAAAGATGGAGAAAGAGTTTCTTGAACTGAAGCAAAGGGACGATGAATCTGTTGGTACCTATGAAGCAAATTTTACAAGACTTGCAAGGTATGCTTCTGGTATTATCATCCGACCTGAAAGTAAAGTTGATCAATTTTTCAGTGGCTTAAAACCAAGTCTTCGAAGGGCATTAGCTATAAGAGACTTCAGTAGCTATGAGGAAATTGTGCGTTGTGCTATCAAGGTAGAAATGGAAGTTGGTGTTACATATCCATCTCATGGTTTTGACAAGAAACGAAAGATGGAGTTCAAGGAGAAATCACAGAATAATGGTGAAAAGAAGATGAATGTTTCCTTATGCACAAAGTGTGGAAAGAAGCATGGTGGAGATTGTCTTAAAGGGACTAGAAAATGTTTTAGGTGTGGAAAAGAAGGTCATCGAGAAGCTGAGTGTCGATGTAATGGAAAAAGGGTTTCTAATGATGTGAATAAAGCAAACACTGCAGAGAGCGCACCACCAACACTTCAATGCTTCAAGTGCAAGGAAATGGGGCATTATTCTAATAATTTCCCTAATCCAAGGGTTAGTGATGATCAACATGAGCAACCACTGAAGGCAAAGGACAAAGGGAAATCACATTCGATCACTATTGGCAATATTGAATATGACAACGATGTGGTGGAATGATTAAGTGTTTATGTAATGATTCCAAAATAATGTTGTATCATTGAGTATTGCAATATTTATTGATGTGGTATTCAAAGTGATTGAGATATTTTTTGGAAATAAGATGATATGCGCATAATGAAGACGAGAAAATGAAATGTTTAATAGTATTCATGAGCTCATGATTGATATAAGGACTAAGTGATATCATGGTCTGAGTATATAGAATTTTGAGGATTTTGGTATGTGGAAAGTGTTAACTTTTAACTGCACTCAGGTTTTCACTAAGGTATTCAAGAGAATACACGATTAAGGACTTTGAATGTTTGGAATGTGACCAACAAGACATATCTTATGATATGTGGGGATCAACGACAGTATTAAATCACTAGTAATCGTTGTCACTATATTATGAGAGTGGACTGCAGTATTATGTATAAGCCTAAAGATTAGACTGGATTATGTTGGACATAAGTTAGTATTGTTTAAGGATAGAAGATTTTCGATATTATTGATGGGATGTTATAGTAACGTAGTTTTAGAAAAAGGACAACTTGCAGGACGGGTGACAACCCATCGCTTCGGACAAGGCTGTAGGAATCGAACCCACAACCGAAGTGCGACTGGCCTTTATCGCCTACCACTGACCTACAGGAAGTCCCTGTTTAGTAGAAACTAGTGTTATTATATTAAGCAGTATGATATATGAAGTATAAGCCCATTTTAGGAACCATATATGATTAATCCCACTATAGATCGACTTATGTATATAAATTTTGCTAACCTTTTGAGATAGATGGAATGACCCGTCATTCTATCACATGATCTGCTAACACTTCACGAATAAAAAAATTCAACTTCATTTATTTAAGAGATGAAGTGGAAATTGTTAAAGGCATGAACAACAGTGAGATTGTACAAAAATAAAGTAAGTATTTATTCTAATTCAAATTCTTTAACTTTAGGGAAATGATCTTGAAAACCAAAAATGTTGTCCTAGTGATCTTATACCTGATGAATCAGATGGTACCTTAGATCGTCACAAATTTATGGATTTGTGATTACTGGCTTTTCCATAGCCATGTTCTCTACCACTCTCCATCAGAACATGATCTTTAGATTTCTTTTCCATATCCATATTTTCACCTATGTGGAAACCCAGTGATTAGGTTATTTGGGTAATCGTTACATTTCATACATTAGTTTTTAAAGCCAAGTTTTGGTATTCCTTTTTACGATGTGGGTTTCTATTAAAGAAACTTTTTAATAGTAAACTATTTATAACCCCGACGAATTTCGAGGGCGAAATTCATTTTAAGGGGGGTAGAATGTAACAGCCCGAGATTTTATGAAAAATATTCTTTTTTATTTCACTAATGTCTTGTGTTGTACGCTACACCAAAAGGAGCTTGCACAACACGCATCCTTGACTTGCCTTGCATTACACGCAATCACAACCTTCCTCGATAGCGTGTGTGGTACGTAATACTGAGTTTCACGAAACAATGATATGCTATTAAAATATTATTAAAACTAGCCGTTATGAATAGTAATAACCACTTTTTAAATTTTAGAAATTTGGTAAAATAGACTTCATTTTTGAATTCGGAATATGAAATATAGCTTGGGATGAAATTTTGGCACTGTTCTGAAAAACATCAATTTTTGATGAATAGTGAAACTACTAAGTGGTAGTTAAAAAACTGAATTTTTCATAAAACTTAATTTTACCGCTTCTGTGAATGGAATTTCAAAAATCTGAGAGACACGGTTGATGTCAGTAAGTAAAATGTGGTTCAATGAGATGAAAATATTTTTTGGTGAATAGTAACTTTTTACTTTTTTTTACCGCGGTTAATAGTAAATAGGGTAACTAAGGGTAAATATGATATTAATATTACCCTAACACATGTCCTAATTCTATTGGACAAGTGTAATTCGACCAAAAACAAACTTAGGAATAAAATATGACCATTTAGGCCCACTTGGATAAGATTAGGACATTTATTATTAATTTATTTAAAGAAGGGTTAAAATAGTTAAAATCAAAGTTTAATACGTAAATCATTTTTAATATGGGGTTATACATATGATAAATTCGATTGTAAATATTCATTAGAGCTCTAAAATGATTTATTACATGAAGGTATTTTATTTGTAATTTTTAGACATCAAATAATTTAATTTATTTATGACACAATGATGATGCAGTAATTATCTTATTAATGAAATATTGACATAATTGATGTTATAAACACCAAAATAAATATAATTTGAGACTTGTTATGAATTCCACTAATTTTCTGGGTTACTATGATATATTAGTGTTGATTTAAACAACTTTGTTCGAACATATAATTCTGTTACGACTTTCACAAAAATCATATATCAAATAGTGTCAAAATTGACACAAAATAGTTTTTAAATCAAATATTATATTATTAATTGTTATTTTATTCCTAAAAATCTAAGGTTCGTCCAAATCACTTAGATAAGGATATATATATTAATAATAAACAATTTGTGGTTCGTTTGGCATGTTATAGTAAGTGTATTAACCATATAGTGAAAGAAAACAAAAAGACATGGTAAAAGTTAAATTATTTAACTTAGAGTTAAATCTAATTGATAAGGTTAAAATAATACCCTAAACGTGTCTAAATCCTATTGGTTGATAGGATTTCGACCCTTCCCCACTTTATCTTCGAAATAAGACCCTTTGGAACCATTATAAACCGATTTTGACTATAATATAAAATAATATTTTGAGATATTCCTTAGGTGCCCCTCTCCTCCCTTATAAAAGGGCACCTCCTCCCCCTCCTCCTCACACCAATTTGAGCACTCAATCTCGGCCAAACCCTGCCAAAATCTCTTCTCCACTTCCCTAGAAACATCCTAGAGGTTCTGGTCTTCCTCAGAGACCAATTTTAGTGCCCTAAGAGGAGGTCTCAAAGAGGCACTTCAAAGAAGAGGTAATTACCGTTACCAATTCATTCATCTTTATTTCTTCTTCCACTTCTTCTTCTTAGGTTGTATCATTATGAAGTAATAACATCAGTATCACTCATATACTGATATTTTATTATAAGTATGAAACAACCCTATTTCACCATCTATCCATCCTATGGAAAAAGAAATCACCGCGCGTGCGTACGTACGGAATACCGTCTCCACGCCGTGGTGTAATCTATTTTCCACCATCACCTTACAAGGATGGGTATAATGGTGTAATGAGTATCTATTTATGATTATTATAAAGTAATATTGATACTGAAATAATATATATATACTCCAATATAGTTCCACGATCATAGGAACGATATCATCACTCGTGCGTACGTACGGAATACCGTCTCCACGATGTGATGTGACTCGTTCTACATGATAATCATTACATAGTAATTATATAAATGAATTGAATGAATAAATATGATATATGTTACACTAATACCATTCTGGATATAAGGTATCTATAACCTTAAAAGAAGAATAAGAATTTATTCGGCAAAACACGCATAAGAACAAAAAGTTATAAAGACCCGAGTAACAAGTAACAATGAAATATTACTAACAAGAAGCTAATAATATGACCATATATGATATCATATCAATATGTATGATTCTGGAATAAGTCAATAACATTATTTAAACCATTATACAGGAGCTTCGGACACGTACAAAGCAAATCGGACCTAAGGTAAGGGAAATATCACAATCTCATTTTTATCCGAGATTTTTTATTCGTAAGTATTTACTAGGGTGTATTTTATCATCCACATCCATGTTTCATCAATATGTAATATTATTTCCATCCACCTACAATTGTTTAAATCCATTTTTACCCTTCGGTGAGTTTTTAGTAATATGTATGAAAGGAATCTTTTGTCGTTTTTCGTACGAGGTACTTTTTGACTTTTCCGACAAAAGTACGAAGAATGTTTTATTTACCTTATACAGCATGAATGGATTTTTAAAACATTATTTCCAGGAATCTTCCTTTAAAAGTTTTCAAGTTTATTTTTAATCAACTTCTTTTAGTTTATAATTTTATGACATATTAGGAAAGGAAAAGTGTTTTTGAAGAAGAAAGGATATTTTCCTCAAGAATTCATTTCAAGTGTTTTATCAAAATTATTTTCCATCTAAGATAATATAGGGATCTGTTTTTATCCCTATTATTACATTGATCTGATTATGTTGTGATGGAAGTATTTTTATGAATTCCTTTATCTTATATGAATTGTTTTATGATGTCATGTTTTAGAATCCCATTTTTATTCCATGGGTTATGAAATGATGTATGATTTATGATTTTGTGGCACACATAAGAAAGGATTCATTATGAGATGGGTGGGACCTATATCTCCCTCCAATGCATTGGGTAAAGATTTTATATCTCATGAGATAGACATGGCTGAAATGGTAGGTTATACCGGTTCAGTGAAACAGGACTGAAACGAGGGTTACTCGATTCAGAAAGGGACTTTGTCCACTAAGATAGTCTTGGCAATGAGTCTTGACTAACAAGAAATGATTCTCTATGATTATGTGTGCATGCCACAAAGTTTCAAGTTTTATGTTATGATTATGGGGATCTCATTTTCACTTCTATGATTTATTCCATGTTAAGATATTATGATCTCTTTTGCAGGTTTTGATTTTCAAAAAGATATGATATGATTTTTATTTCCTTTATTTGCCTTGCTGAGAATTTGAGCTCACGCTTTTATGTTTTCTTTTCCCCAGGTCAGGAAGATGGATATTAAGTAGAATATGCTAAAAGGGGACCCTAGATATGATGAAATAAATGGGAGACACTGTAGAAGATTTATGAACCAGTTGTTTATGCTTCCCAGTTTCTAAAGACACTATACCTATACCGTCCTTTGTGGTTTTGTCATATGTTGTAATAAGTGTGCTTCAATTTTGAAGTATTAACAATGTATGTAAAGTATGGGTCGTTATAACCTTACTCTTAGTAAAATTTTAATGACCTTTATGTTATTATTCTCTTTCAATCCATGTGTCACTAAATCTATAAGGGATTTTTCTACCTCAATATTCATTCATTGAGTTAAGATCATTCTTCTTGAACAATATTATTTTGAGATGTGTATTATATTTTTTATAAATTAATTATACTATACTTATACTTTCCTTTATATAGATTTAGAATTCCTTACCATTAACTCCTTTTAATGTATACCCCTAATGGTTATTATTAATTTATATATTCATTTCTTAAAAAAAATGAAAAGTTGTTGATGATCAATCTAATAATATTTATTTTATTCTTATCCTTTATATCTATATTCTTTCAATTCATAAAATTTCACCTTTCATATTTTTAAATCTGGATATATATATTCTCATGTGATATAGATTTTTTTAGTACATTCCAAAAGGAATGCATATTACTATTTAATGATATGGGTTTCCATAAAAGAATTTTTGAAATATGAAAAATTATTTTCCATTCAAGGTCACATATTTTTCCATCCACTTCAAATTTTCTATAAGGAAATATTATATCATTTTCAAGGCTCTATTATCATGAATTTATTTAAACTAGTTTCTAAAAAATATGGTTTCATGTTACCTCTATGAAAATTAATTTCAATGTTACTCCTAAATTCATAATTTTTTGAAATTATTTATCATAATTTGTAATAACTATTTCAAGACATCACATATATTTTTTATTTAGGTTAGAAGGAATTAATAATATTGCGTGTTGTGTTTTTTGGATTATAATATATATCCCCTAAAACTATTTTCCCTTTCATGGATTAAAATATCATTATATCGAATGATCAAATTCATGATCCTTTTTTACGTGATACCATTGGAAAATTTCTTCATATGAAGATATTTTTATTCTATATTTTAATAATTCATTGCTATTTCATTTCCATGGGATATTAATTTATAATTTAATCTTCCATATTTCCTCAGATAAATTATGGTAATAATATTTCATCTATAGACTAGGATTGGTATTGAAATCCCATATTTCTTTTATTTTAATATGAATATTTATTTGATTACTATGGAATTTTTATTATTATATATTGAATTAATATTAATTTCATTTATACAGTGTAGGCACTGAACATATCATGATATGAGTGGGGGCATAATAAGCTCATCAAGGTATAGGTATGTTTTATGAGAATAACTAGTATGTTTTCTTGGTATATTCTGGCCCTTTTATTAATATTTCTTTAATAAGGCTCCACGGCAAAATGATCATGATGTTATGGAATGAGTCCTTGATTGTAAAATCCTGATACACTAAAATATGGTCTCGATGGTATGATCATGATGTTCTGAAATATTTCTTTGATATTAATATCATATTATCCTTGTTTGAGGCATTGATGGTGTGGTTAATATTTCCCAATTATTTATTCCATCACCATGAAATTATTTATTGTTATATATGTTATTATTAAATTTTCACCTATTCCATTGAATTATTTGATGCTCATGTGATCATTTATATGTAAATTTTAGGATCTTATTTATTCCTTCCATATTTACTTATTATATATTTTATATTTAATAGATTCTAATATATGATTCTCTTTGATAGGATTTTTCTCACACATGTTCTTTGTTTCCCATTCAAATGGTTATAATGAAATCATACTTGAATATATGTGATATTGTACTAAAATAAATAAGAACATATTTATAATATCTCTAATAACTTCTTATAGGTTTAAAATGTAATATAAAGATCATGTATGTATCAAGTACCAATATTATAAAATAACCTTGGACTCTAGGTTACTATAGTAAAGCTATGTAATATGTTGTGTAAAATCATATGTGTAAAGTATGTTTTTTAGCACTAGATCTGGGAGTATTGGACTGGGGAACTATAGTTAGTTGCAAAAGAAGTTTATTAGATCTCTAGAAAAATTGTCTTTAGAATACATATATTAATAGAGATAACCCCATCATTGACTCGTGGAATTTTTTAATGCACAGGATACCATCTTACGATTTTGGAAAATTGAATATTTCATAGTTTAATTGAAATTAAAAACCTACCTATATACAAAAATTTGGGTACATTCTCTATAATAGATACACCACGGTGTAACAACTCCAAGAAATGTTTGTTCGGTATCAACACAATCATCACCTGGTGCATGACAAAGTGTCCATACTATAATACTATTCTAACACTCTAGAAGGATATGAGTTTGTTGATTCAAATTCTCATTATAAACCATTATAATGGGTTTAATTATAACTTATTTATATAATATATAACATTTTTGGTTATAGAACCTAATAGGAAATAAACATATATAACCAAGAATGAAACTAAAAAATTTATATGTATGCAGATAAGTCATTTATGATTTATTCATATTATGTTCATATTTTTAATTTTTATAGGTATATCAATTAATTAACTCTTATTCATAACATTCCTATATTTTCTGTAATACTAGAAATAGGAGGAACTCAGTAAATAATGGTTTTGATATATAATACAATGATTGTCCCAATGAGAATACAAATAGGATGAGTTATATGGTAATTAATATTGTTGTTATTCCTAACAAAAATTCATGTGTTATGACTAACTATATATAAATAGTTTAATTTTAAAATCACCAAAGATGAAGAGTTTGGAGATAAAGGAAGTTATTTGGATAAAAACCTTGAATTAATGAATAATTAATTTCCCACATGCCAGGAATATGGAATGGCACACCCAAGGAAATTTTTCAAAGGGACTGGAAAAGAATTTAATTGGGGAAAAGAAGAAATAAAGAAACTGTTTACAATCGAAAAACTCATAGTCTGATTTATACAATGAAGAAAAATAATGTTAATTCTATTATATCAATGATATTTGAATGTCATAAATATGAGGAACTCATTAATTATAAAATTTATTGAAATGATCCACGGTCTAGAAAGGATGTTGAGAAAAATCAACCTCCTAGACCAAGGGAATATATAAGAGGCCATGATAACTACTGAAGTGGATCATAATTATTAAGATAAACTTATCCTCTAATATTTTATTATGGATTTATTTTCTGGTAGATTCTTTTCTAGGAACTCTTGTATATTTATAATGTTTTATAAGAGCATAAAATTAAAAACCCCAATGATTCGGAATTGAATTATCAAAGAAAACACCAAGTTATATGATTATTATATACCAATATGACGTTTTTGTGATTGTGCCTCATTAAAATATAATTTTCATTCCATTAATTGAATTTAATGTGATATGTAAATTTATTGTTTCTCTAAAATAAAAGAGAAAACTATTTTTTTAAATAAGTAAATCACATTTCATATCATCCTATGAAAACCAATAAATGTAATGATGATTATGAACTCCAGATAGAAAAGATTTCAATAATATGGAACATAATTGTAAATAAAGAGTAGCACTCAGATAAATGGTTTTTAGGAAAAACATATTTGGGAATTGATTTTTATGATGGAGTATATTATATTTCTAGTATTAACTATGTTAATTAGGCTACAATCTTATTAGAAATTATATCATGAGTCATTTCAATCTTACAGAAACATGTCGCTATTTTCCTTAGAATATAATAATTAAAATGGAAGGAAATAATTTATTTAAGGTTGAGAGGTGGGATTTAACACCATGAAAAATAAATAAGTTATTATCAGTTAAATAAATATTTAGTTAAATAGACTGGTTCACACATAATAAAAAACTAAAATCAAAAGATAATACATTGTATTAAGATAATATCATGATTATTAAATTCATTAGTTATAATGTCAATTTTAAGAGAGAGGTTATAAATAGATGTACCAACACTCTAGAATATATTTATAAATAAAAATAAAAGTTATTTTTAATTCTGATATACTGATAAATTTGAATGATCATGAATAGATAACCAATACAATATATTTATGGTTAAAATTTATTTTTCTAAAAATTTATTTTTTTGTCTCTGTGAATTTTTTATTTTAATGAAATAAATAATTTTTTATTAAATGATGATAAAATATATTTTATAACTTAAAAATATAATAATAAAAATTTATTTATTAATTTATTTAAACTAATATTACGAACAAATTATATTAAAAAAATTTATCTTCCATAAAAAAAATTATATTTTATATTATATTTATATAAAAATATATATTCCATATGTTTTGAATTTTAATTTGAGAAAAAATATATTTTTTTCATAATAATAATATCATATTAGGATAATATTTTTTATTTTCTGAAAAATAATGATTTTAAGGTAAATAGTGAAAAATAATCCTTTTATAAATACTGAAAATATTAAGAGACCCATAAGATATAAAAATTTGTTAAAATTTTGTGAGAAATTTTTTTGTAATAAAATATGTATCTAATTATTGAAAATATACATTTAAGTATTATATTTAATATCGAATCCTATTATTTTTATTTTTTCAAACTAATTAATATTTTTTATCAAATTTTTCTTATGTGTTAAACTATTTTTTGAATTACATTTTAAATATTTTATATATAATATGTTAAGAAATGGATTTAATTTTTTTAATTATAACACCCAAATTCTATTATAATATTATTTTGGTTTTCATTTATAAATATAACATACCATGGGTAAAAATTGTCACAATTGTAAAATAAAATAATGATAATAGTTAAAACTATGTAGAACACATGAACATTGTAAAAAATTACATAAAAGTGTTTGGTGAACGGTTTTTATTACAAAAAATCGTACACACTATTTTATTTATTAATTTTAAAGTCTATTTTACTCAATAGATAACCTCTCATCACAAAAAATATGAAACATCCCTCCCTTAAAAAATGAGATAACCACCACCCAAGTGATCCTCACCCCGTAAGAAACTTATCTTGAGAAACACTACCAAATTAATCTAATAAAACAACTATAAAAATACTATAAGTTATGATCTCTATAGTATAAAAAAGTCCAATTGATAAATCTATTTGTATAGGATTAATTTTAATGATAAAGTATGTTAATGTGATTTTGTGGAAACCATGAATTAAGAAAAATGTTTTCATCTTAACTTCCCCTCACCGAGGAATGATTTCATATTATGAACTTAATATTATTATATATGGTCTAGATACTTCCTCATTTATTTACATTATTCGTAATTATCATTTATATAATAGAAGTTACAAGTAATTTCAGTAATACATACTTACAATTCTTATGATTCAATTGGTACCTAATTCCTAAGAGCTTATCCAATCTTATTATTTCTTATGTGAGACATATCCTATATCCACAAATTAATTTTTTTCTGGTGTATAAACATCCCTTATAAGAAAAATTATATTAAAAATCATTTAATTCAAATGATTGATATTTCCATTTAAGGTTTTTTTTTCAAATATTCTTTATTCAAAAGTTACCAAAGCCATGAGGGATTCTGGTTCTATTTTTTTCTCAATGAGAAATATACCATATTCAATACTTATTTTATATTAGGTGTTTTATAAAAAAACATATCAAATTTTTATGATACATTCCTTAATTTCAATATAATTTTAAATATATTTTAAATTATTTTTCCATTTTATTTTGATCAATGTGCTTCTAAATCCATAAGATTTTTACCAATATAATTTATATTCATCTGGTTAAGATCATTTATACTAAACTTTTATATTATTAATTGGGAAAATAATACAATATTGTTTTTTTATATTATTCTTTCAGTTTTCTTTTTTTTAATTCTTTATAATGGATTCATTTTCAGGTTTGTTACATCAATTAGTTGCCTAAAATAGATTCCATTATTTTTTATTATACAATTTTTTTACAACATTCCACATCTCTATTAATGGATTTTCATTATCCCAATAATCATTCATTATTTATAATTTTTTTCCTTTCATACATTGTAATCATAATATAAATTTTATCAGGTGGTATTCTTTTTCATCATCACCTCCTTTCAAATGGATATTGTATTACTCTTTTTAAGATGTGGGTAATAATAATGTTATTTCAAAATATAAAAAATATTTTCTTTTAATTTTGATATAATTTTACTTCTACTTCAAATTTTATAGACAATTCTTCCCATTTTCATTGCTTTATTTTAGAGACATATTTTAAATTGTATTCATAAATAAAATGTTTTTCAATTTAATTCGATGAAAATTAATTTTTAGTGAGGTGTAACATCATTTATTTATAAGACTACAAATAAATTCAAAACATTTTTATGATATAAATTACATTTTCTTATTTATTTCAATAGTAGTTTATCTCCATGGGAGTTATGACTAACTAATTACTATTTTGATCTTATCATACTATATTTATATTTGGGGAATATAATAATGGTATCAACAGGTATAATTCCTGATCCCTTTTAATATGATACCATTTGAAGGGTTCCTTTGAAGGTGTTGTTAATTTATTTTAGAATCCTTTAATGTTATTATGATTCACTAGGGATATACCGTAAAAATAAAATCTTCATTTTTTCATTTGATGGAATATTATCATGTAATTACATTCATTAATTGGGGTAATGTATTGATATCCCATATTTTTATTATTCTAATATAGATTTTTTCTATTCCTATATAATGTTCATTTTATAATGTATTGATATTCATTTACATCATATATTGAATGGATTTAAGACATTAAGTAACATATGGGTACCAATATAGACCCTTGATTTTAATGGTAGGTATCATGAGACAAATTAATAAGGTAATTTGGTTTTTCCCAACCCATTTATTAATATTTTCATAAAACATGGCATTGATAGTATGACCATAATTTCTTAGTCAGACACCTTAATAGTAATATCATTATTCCCTAACATGTGAAATTGATAGAACATTCACTATTTCCTTGACTATTTCCTTCATGATATGATCACAATTCATTTTTTAAGGATTTTATGTCCATGTTCGATTGTCTTTCATAATTAATTCCATCACCAAGAAGTCAATTATTATTATTGATTTGATTACTTATATTTTTTTCTTTTCCAATATTTTGTTTTTATCTCATGTGATAATTTATATGAAATTATTTTTTTCTTATTCATTTATACCACATATATTTATTCAATTTTTTGGTTTTTATAACTTAGAATATATGATATCCCCTACTAGGCCTCTAAGATCCCACATTTTATGATTCCCATTCCTTTGGTTATGTCGAAATGTATAAGACATGATATGTCTAAAATATTATCATGTGAGGAGAATTGTTTGAGGGATATTTATAAAAAAGATAAAAATTAGATATGAAGGGAATACTTGAAAAATTATCCATTATACAGGATATATATATGTTTTTTAGTTAAACGGATTTCTTAAATCTATAAAACATTAAACTAAAAATGTACATAGTGTATTAATTTCTGAATAAATGTTCATGATATTTTAATTATGTTTGTTTAGGTTTATGTCACTTCAGTTTGTTTTAAATATGATATGTAATTTATTTTTTTATTAGGACCAGATTCTGGGAGTTCAGTTAAGAGACATTCCATATGTTGTAGGGAAAAGTTTGTCAAAACAGATATGGTCCAGTAAATTATCATTTGTTAAAAATAAAAATTTATTTATAATATTTTCATATAAACATATGAATTCTAAATATTTACACAAACATGCATCCATGTTAAAGGATATATTCCTTATTAGACATTGGAATGCAGACATTGGTTTGAAACTATGGGATGATGAAAAGCACAGGGTCATCAAATATTGAAATGTTATCTTAAATGAGAAGTCTATAAAAAATTATTGTAATTTATATGAATCAATATTTTTGGTCAACTAGTAAAATAATGATGTTTATTTTAATTTGGATGAAATCACTTAAGTATTTCACGTTCAAGTTATAATTGATTTAAACATATATTTAACTAAAATTAGAATAGTAAAATGTTTTCTTGAACTATACTATTCTATAAAAGACAAAGGGAATGATTATAATGTTTATAATTCAAGAAATTGTTTACTAGAATATAGGGTAATATACTATAAATCAACGAAAATAAAAAATATTGATGCATAATTGAGAAATCATATAATGTTATGAACCAATTTTAGACATATGGAGCTTTTCTGAACTTCTGAATTCTAACAAATCCAATAAAACCCAATTTTATAGTATAATTATGAAAACATATTTTCACGAAATAAAGAGATTTATCAATTAAGAAAAAAACTAATTCCTTAATGTTCAAAAAAATATGGGAGATGACTAAATAGCAATAAGAAAAATGAAAAATTATAAATGAGTGGATTTTTTATTTGAAAGAATGTGTTTATCGAAGTTGAAGATATAAAGTAACAATTGTGGTGAAAATATTGGTATAAGATGAATTAATTTAATTCATAGAAATATTTTTATTTCTGGTTAAACATATAACTATTTATATGGTGTTAGTTTTACTTTTATTTGATTAACTACAATTTGTTAAATGGATATAAAGAAAAATTTTATCCATTTTAACATGGTGGATGAGATAAATATGAATAAATCAATGAGTTCTAAATATTATTATTAGAAGGGTCTTGTTTTATTATTGATGTGAATCCCTTATTTCTATAAACGTGAAACTACTTGGTGTAGCATTACATTTTACATTTTATTGAATGAATATGGTTTCACATAGTGAGACTCTGGTCATTTTTATTGAAAGTCATGGAATGAGGAGACTTACAAATTACACCATCTATATGAGTTTGATGTGTTCTTGGATTGCTAGATATTTAATATAATAAATAATTGAAGTTTATGTTTTTTAAAATATTCAAAATGATAAATCATGGAAAATGGAATATTATCTTATGTATAAGGATAGACAGAGATAGAGAATATAGACCATTTGTGTTATCTAGGAATATCTACATCTATAAGGATATAAAAAAAATTAGATATCTAGATGTAAAACTATCTTGACCCAACTACATGGAAAATTCAATTTTTGAGGCCCATGAACTATAAATGATCAGATAATTAATATGGTTTATTAGATTAATTATATGAGGGGATTTTGTTTTTACTAAACATAAAATTTACCTTGAATCTTATATTGGGTTGTATCCAACTCTATCATCTATGGATTACTATAATATAAATGTTGGAATATGTTTGGGTAATTAAGGAATATTTTGTAATTTTAATGAGTATAATTAGTAGCACTTATGCTTTATTTAATGTAAATCCTGTATTCTACTATTGTAGTAATTATTTTATGTGTTCTCTTGTGGTTGTAGGATGAAAGTATAATCCATGTAAACTTGGTACATTTTCTTTAACTGTTTATTTTATTTTAATTTCTATTTTTTTGTTTTATTGGGCCTAAATTGAGGATGATATTTTTCATTAATAAAATTAGTTGGGTTAATATTCTTCCTACACTCTAGTGTACTAATATTGCAGGATGTTCCAATTTTATTTGGGTCTTTATTTTTTAAAAATAGACTATAACCGTAATCTCATATATAATATTTTATTTTTAATATGATATATTTAAATACAATATAATTTTTTCATATATATTCTTTTGAACCTTAAAAATATTTTTCTTGTATGAATTGTTTCTTTTTTGGTGGTCTGAATGTAATTTAATTTTCTAATATTATTTTATAGTAATAAAATATATATATATACTTTTAATAAATTTTTATGATCTATGATGTACTATGATTGAAATTTTTTGACTATACAATAAAATGTTTTGGATGTTAGAACTAACTATTTTTATGTGTCATCTATTCATTTTTTCTTACAAATTAATTTGAATAATTTTGTGGCAATTTTTTACTGAAAACCATAAGATAAATATGTAGTGGAAAAGAATTAATTTAAATATTTTGTTTTATGAAAATATTGATGTGGTTAAATAGGTTATTATGTTTATGGAAAATTCTAAAAATGATCCATTTATAATTTTTTATCGATGATTATATTTTTTTTACACACGAAATGATTACCTTAATGAGTTATAAGAATACATTATTGGTTACAGAAATTATAATATTTATAAATATAGGAAAAAACATGTGGAAAATGTAAAAGTATCTTGTGATTTAAATAATAATTTGAGTAGTATATCATCATATTCCAGTACAGGGGTATATGATGATATAAATCATGTTGATGTGATGAAAATAATTGTTGAAGTTGAATAATTATACTATTATAAAATTATTGGGTGGGTGGAGAAGCATGGAATGTGTAATTAGATAATTGTGGTGTGAAATTTGAATTTCAATGGATATTATTCAATAAAAATAACATGAAAATTTATAATGGGTAAACTATTACTAGTATTAAATACTGACCATTTATTTTGAAGGAAAAATTAATAGATTTAAATGTTATTCAATATTAAGAATATGAAGATAAATGAATTTTTCTTCTACGTTTATAGTATATAAATTTATACTTATATTCCCTTATAAATAATTTTTTAAAAAATATTATTATAATTAACTATACACATAGACTTAGTGTAATGAACCAACATTAATTAAAAATTACTCAAGAATGTTGAATGTTGTATGCTATTTTCTAATCATTCTAAATTTAGTAAAATTATATGGTTGTTCAGATAATGAAAATCTGGTAACTTTAAAAATTAATTAAAATAATTGAATTAGAAATATTGAAATATTGTAAATGCTTCTAAATTGAATAAAATTGACCATGAGTTTCTTGAATTTAAAAACTAATAAGGAAATATTTGTATAGAATTATTTATGGATTACCTGAATCATCATTGTATAGAATAAATTATTGAATATTAATGTCCAATTATGTGAGAAAATTATAACTTAATTTCAAGATAAATAATTATTCTCAACTAAATCATATTTATTATACTCATTTCAATCTGTAAACACAACAATATTGATTTTTAAATTTATTTAGAACCATTAATTGTCATTAAAAAATTACTATTGTATATTAGTATTATGATGAATGATTCCAAAAATAAATTCAATCACAATTTTGAGTAATGAAGTTATGTATGATAAGTGAATTTCATGTATACGATAAATTATAAGGATGAAATTTTAAATAATGGTTATACTATCATAAATATGGAATGATACACATTTATTTTGAATGAAACATTTTATAGAGACTATGATTCTCAATTTTTTTCATTTTTATCTAAATAGAATCAATCATGACATAGTCTCCCTCAACATTACTTCTACCTGGGTCAACATTGAGAACGAATATGATTCCCTAGTCTCACATTTAATTTGATGTTGGTTTAAAATAAGAATCAAGGGTATACAATTAAATATAAAATGTATTACCGTTAATTGTGTTTAAATACTTAATAATGAAAATCATAAATTCGAATAATAAAAATATCCATGATAAATAATTCTTATAATGCTTATATATTTAATAGAAAATTATAAATTCAATGATAACCATTTAAGGATGAATAATAAAAAGAAACAATCCTAAGGGATAGTAAAATATAAAACCATAGAATTGTTCAGTTGTATATATAAAACAACCACTCCCTATGACCTCTAATTAATTTCCATATCGATCAAGATAATGTTAACAAACTCATCCACTATCTTGATCATTTATTCCTATAAAATAATATAAAAATTATTACTGATAATGAACACATGTTATGTAGAATTCTATTTTTATACTATCAATGTATGAATATTAATAGATTATACCAATATATTCAAGAGTAACAACAAAATCATGAGTAACTAGACTAACATTCATTAATTAAACACCATAATAACCAATTTGTATTTACCACATTCACTCTAAAAATAATTAAAAGGTGTGTGAGTCTGTCTTTTTAGAGAGAGAAAATCTGAAAATAGAATAATTATAGGGGACCCTATAGGCCAACTCCCATTGACCTATTTTCCACCCATAAAAAACAACGACATTAATTCCATCAAACAAAATTTATTTCATTACTATATGTGTATCACACTATGTTTTTTAACAAATTGTAACAATAATCAAAATTTTGTTCATAATAAGGGTGGTGACTAAACCTACAAGTTTGTTATGACCATTGGTTAGATAATATGTGTTAGTTTTTTGAATCATGAAGAAACCATTGATGGTCTATTATTGAATAATTAATGATATAATAATTCATCAAATAATATAAAATATTTATAAAATAAAATCATAAAACCCCATATTATAAATCATGAATTCATCCAAAAATTTCATTATCATATTATGAGATTATAATGTTAAATAGCCTCCATTATTATCCATCCCTATGAGAGTAGAAACTTTTAACTCATTCCCAAAAATGTCTCTAGGTATCTTCTATAAATGAATCTATATATATCTAAGAAGTACCATAAAAATATAATCAAACTACCCTTGAAAAACACTTGGTGGAAAATATTCTAGGGAGAAACAATTCCTATCTACACCAAATCATATGCTCTATAATATATACATTCTATATTTCATTATCATAAATATTATTGTTATGGTTTATATGACTCTATATGATCAATATATATAATTACCAATATAATTAATCAAAATATATAATCTAAATGATTCATAAAATCACCATTATTCAAATATATCAATGAGTAATCAACACTATAGATATAATACCATGATATCATTATGGTGGAATTATTTAAATTTGGATAATTTATAAGACATATGAATTTGTTAAAGGTTATCTATACATCAGAGAAAACCCTAGATCTAATAATTGGTGAAAGGATAAATAATATGAATGGTGAGGTTATACCCATATATATTTGGTATGGTCTCATGATTCTTTGTTAGGACAATGTATTATTACAGCATGACATCTGTACAATATTTTTTGAGATAATTTTTATCACCAATAATGAGTGACACCACACCCATATCAATATTCTGTACCCTATAAGAATAATCAAGAAATAAAAACAATGTCATTACGCCTTATCCCATCGATATTGTTATAAGGGGAGAGAGATTATGAATGTATGAGTCCTACCACCAGTAGGCTCCAAGATGGAGACTAACACTAAGGGTATATTAAAGATGCATAAGGGAGGAATTACCATCAATTATAAACATTATATGGTGATATATAAGAATGTTAAAAAACCAAAATCTATTCACAAAATTTTATAAAGTAAACCAAAATAGGTATATAAAATTTCATAGAATACTAAACAATAAAAAGAAAAACTGGAAGTTCCAAAAAGGTAACGACAACATTGACCACGAAGCCCAAATAGCTCTTATTAAACCCTAAGCTAGTAATGACTAGCCTAATAAGCAAAATAATCTAATTGACTAGAAAAATATTTTATATATATGTATAGGTAGCACAATAATATACTTAGTAGTGTCCTCCCTAGATCCTCGCATGCAAAAGAAGAAGAACTCATGCTAAAGAAAAGTGAACAATAGCGAAACTAACTCATCACATAAACTGGAATACTAAAATTTCTAATATTACATGGATATCTCTCACCATGTATCATAGATACGAGTTCATAAAATATAATAATAAAACATAAATAGTACCTCAATCCCCCACTATGCCACAATGTTGGTTGTCCTTATCCATATATCACCAAATGTAATCCATCCCAAATACACCAGGAAGCTGCATCAAAACCTAAACCCAGTGAATCACATAAAAACACCATCCTATATCCACATGTCAAAATATTTTAACCAAGATATTTATGAGAACCACCACATATATCATGACGTATGCCAAACATTGGGTTCTATAACTCAAGCTATTATATCCCACTCACTGAGTAAGTACCTCATTCCATCACAACCTATACACGTCATACCTATAATAATCTGTTAGATACTATATCTAGTAATACATGTTAGTGAAATAACAACAAACCATCAAAAACTTCTAACTACAGATAAGGAAAAACTAACAACCATGCATACCATCACAAGTAACTACCATGAGAAGAGATCATAACTAGATGGTGTAGGAAACCATCCATCCTCCCACTAGATTATTGTGGAAAAAACCCTCCGTGAGTCCATTGGGTATCAGTTTCCATAACCATCATGGGTGGGGATGCATATTAAATCACCGAAGAGAGATGATATAATATATCTCATAACCACACTATGGGAATCACATAGTCTTATAATCCACTACATCTAATGTCACTCGGACACCCTACCCCCACTAATAAGACAATATATCCTATAAAAATAATTCTCTTAATGAGATACATAAAATTAATTCTTTACTTTATTATTTCATTCCTTTAATTTAATTCCTCAGAAATTATTTAACCATTAAATTTATTCAGCACTACATTATGTTCAATTACATTAATTATTAGAGTGATGTGCGTTCCCTCTAGGCATAATTATATCTAAGGCCTTGGTTTACCAATATTAACATATTTATTTCCTTTTAATTCCAACACCAACCAACCCCATCAATTAACAATTATTTATTGATTATTAGCATCATTCAATATCCATATACTATAGGAAGAAACTCATAAGATACCAAAATGATGAAGCTTGCAACCAAGAACATCTAGATTCCTCATGTAGTGGTAGAAATGACTATATATAAAAAAGAAACATGACCATTGAAAATTAAATAGATTCAAAAGAGATCATACAAGCTCTCATAATCTCCGTTATAGGTAATCCAAACATTAACACATTCTAGCACCACTGGATCCATCTCTATCACCAATATAAATAAGCGGATAAATCTCTCCACAATATGCATCATATAATGCCACATAATCCAACCCTTCTTGCACCTAAAATATTAACATTCATCCCATGTGAATACATTCCAAGATCATATCACATACGATCTACCCTAACCAACATTCCAAACAATCCCTCCTGGATTATCCATAATAGGTTCAAAACATTGGCTGATATCCGAAGAACATAAATAATAATTAAGTAAATAAATTCAATCTATAGGGGATGTGGTAAATCAAAATAAGGCTCTTAACCTTCTTAAAAAAATAAGAAAATTAGTACCAAATAAAAGGCTGTATCTTTATAAAATAATTGGTTCTTGTTCCATATTGATTTAACCATTTCATTTAACAAAAAGTTCCAATTATTGGAAACCAAATTACTCTTGATATAATATGATATCATTTAAAATATGCACTTATTATATATTCAAGTTTCAAAAACATTAGAGAAGTATCATTCTCAATTAAAATTCCCTATTTCATTACTTGTTACTATCAATAGTAAACATGCTTCACATTATTTTTCAATTCCATTAATCACATTTAATATTACAATTTCAATTAAACCAAATTTTCAATTTGATTATCAACAAATTACATTAACCACCATATTAACAAAATGTATATTTAATTATTCATAATCCAATTAATTATGAACTAATTATTCATTTATGCTCTTTATGAATTCCCATCAAGGAAAACATGATAATCTACAGTATAAAAAACGTTCTAACAAGAAAGTCATTGATATCACACAATATAGAATATCATGAGGAAAATTATTATAATAACATAATTCAACAACAAATGAATGTGATCTCTTTCCAATTCCATTAATCTTGTTTAATATTTACTAGTTCAATTTCATTATCATACAAATGGATAAATCATAAACCATTAATTATTTCACGTAAATAATGTAATAGAATCTTTTATTCCCTATAAGAAAAGATATTGCCATTATTCTCATGAGAACAAACCATGTTGTGGATCTCTGATAACATATCATGTAAGAACAACATCAATCTGAGGATTCCAATGAACATCCTCAATAACAAAGACAATGAAAAACCGCATTACAAACATGGAAAAGGAAATTATATAAAATGGTTAGAATATAGGATATGAAACAATATCAAATCAGGATAACCCTCTAGAAAATAAAGGAAAAATGAATAATCGATCAACAATGATAAATGATGGAATCCCAATGATTGATTACCGTTGAATTAATATACAAGAATGACTAGAAAGTATCTGAAGGTATCCCTGATTCAAGAGTATAAATAGGGTTTGTAATATATGAGTGGCTGAAAATGTTTATAAATGAACAACATGTGGTATTTACAAGGATTTTAAACCACAAAAACATATTAAAAAATTCGATGGTCTAAATTTCCCAAAAAACATGTCTCCATTTTATTATTTGATTCTAAAATTATACACATTGTGATGAATCCATGCACAAGCCATGAATATCACTAACATATCGTGTAAGCTTTTCATAGTAACAATTCACACAACATCCATGATTTCATAGGAATGCCCATCCCTTCCACATCCAATCATTATCTAAGATCCACGTGTATCAGAAACACACAAAGTGTTAGAAAACATGTAAATGTGTATTGTATTACATAACACTCAAAATATTCTCATACTAAAGAATCTAAAACTAATTCGTAGAGAAAAAAAATAACAGGGGTCATCAGAACAACCACCACACCCAAAGAAATAAACTCAACCCCATGAATCAACCACAATCATCTACTTGACACTCTCCCATGGTAGATACCTATCAAAAGAGAGTAAATCAACAAATATATACATGAGTAAAACATTTCATAAAAAAAATAATCCACATATTCAAAAGAATAATGTTACAAGAACAGAGCTAAACAACAAAAATCTCAGGATACTTAGCATGCAGCTTTAACACACATCTCCACGTACTATTATCTACAGCACCATGATGACACATGACACAAGCCAAGGGAATATATAACCTACATAACATCTTCTCATGGTGGTCATAGATCTCTATATGTTGCTCTTCAATGGTCACAAAATTATCAAAATCAATATTTCCCAAATTTATGACAATAGAGTCATTGTGAAAATAGTGAAAAAGCTTTGACATGTAAAAAAGACTCACATATCCAGATCATCTATGGGGGAAGTTCTTCCTCATATTACATAGCACCAACATGTGCCAACTGAAACAAATATGAAAAAACTAAAAATAAAACTTACTCCCATAAACAAACCATCAATTCCCAACATGAGGAGTCCCCTGCATGAACACACGATCCCTAAATTCAAACTCCATAGGTCTCCTATTAATAGAATATGATTTATAATGAACTTTCACTATATACATATTATCAAGAAGTACTTGAACAGTCTATGTCGTATCTTGTACCAGCTCTAGCCTAAGAATTCCTTCCTCTCCAACCCTAGTTTAACATAATTGTGAATGGAATGGTCAATCATACAATGCATCAACTAAAGTCATACATATAGTAAATTGGATAAAATTTTTATAATAAAAACTCAAACAAGGGTAGTTTCAACACCCTTGATCCTTTAAAATAAAAGGCACAAGATTACATCATGTCTTTAAGAGCCTGGATGGTTCACTTGGTCTAATCATCCATATGTCTATGAAAAGCAGTGCTATGGAATAATTAATATAAAAAATAATTTAAAGGGTCTCTCAAGATCTTGGAAGTAAAAAAAGGGTCCTAATTTGTGATGATTGTCCATGGGACTCCATGAAGTCACACCACCTCTTCTAGATACAACCTCAATAAGAACTCCACTGAGCTCAACTCAATGAACACTATAAAGTGGGATTATTTGGTTAAACAATCCATTATCCCTTATATAGAATTATAAAATCATTGATCCTGAGGCTAGATAATAATAAAGTATATCAATATGTCCTCCCACTTCCATGGGGGATCATATACTAGCTGGAGAAAATTTTTGGGAACATGATAATCATTATTCCCATTATTGTATACCAAACATCAAGAAAAAAACTCTACAACTACATGATTTAAACTAATACATTGAAACTAAATCTCGAGGATCAATACATGTTTTTCATTCCATGATGTATCAAAAAATGAAAACTATGAAAGTCATGGAGAACCATCTCACCCACATAGAAGGAACATAAATCATTTCATGGAACATTACTCAATTTTTTCCATCATCATATCATCAATCAAGGGAACCTATAAGACCAGCTCAATCTCTCCATACCATTACCTCAGAATTCCCAAACTGGTACTCCTATACCCATTACACCAATAATGATAGCATGATAATCAATAAAATACACCCTCTTCCTAAACCTATACCATATCAAGATGCATCACTGAGATTTATTCCATCACTCTCCCTGAATCCAAAAATTCATGTACGATATGGCTATGTGACTTCTGGAAAAGTTCATCTTCGACCACATATCCCATCTCTATAATATATAAAATTTCAAATTCATACTCCAATAACAATTATATCCACTAACAGTATCACAAGTTCAACTCATGCGAAGGGAAGACAATCCTATTGATATTTTGGTTAGTAAAAAACACAAAACACTCACTAATGAGGTAATACCAAAAAAATATCTAAGAAAACACCACTAACACCAACTAAATATCATGGGTTTCATAGTTACACCAATGGTTCTGTAACATCCATAACCACACTATTCTCTGCTGCATATGAATTAAACCTATAACAAGATGTAAAGAATCACAAAAAACCACAAAATAAACATCTTGTACTTGAAAAAATGACCTGAAGAGGTGACCAAATTCTCTTCTAGGTACTCATAGCTTCGTCACACTAGTCATTCCAAAATAAATCCAAATAACTCTAGTTCAAAGTTCTCATAGGAGTTTTAAACTGAGATAAATAGGCTACGAACCTCCTATAATAGCTTGGAAGACCAATGGAACTCTGCACATATTCCAGTATATTAGGGCCTTCCCAAAAAAACATCATCTATCTTCATAAGATGCACATATACTCCCTTATATGATTCCATACTAACCATGAAATTGAATTCAGAATCCACAAACTAACACTTCAAAAGCTTTCTAAACTACCACACAGTGTGAAGAACATCCAAAACGATAGGCATATTCTCTTCATGTTCCTCCTCAGTTGTGGTGTATAAAATGTTTTCAATGAATAAAACCAGAAATTATTTTATCTTGTACATCCCTAAAAATTGAATTCATGAACCACATAATCCCAAATGGATGATTCTTCAAACGAAATGTCAATGGAAAACAACTCATAATCCCGATGGTGATAATAGAATGGAGTATACTGAACACCCTCATCCTTAAACCACATCTAGAGATATACAGACTATAAATAGGTCTTAGAGGATGAACAATATCCCTTCATATGATCAAATAATTCCCCAATATATAAAAGAGAGTAGTGGTTATTTATTATCACATTGTCCAAATGATGATAATCAATAAAAAGAGGCAAATATACATCATCCTTCCCCATGAAAAAATGGGGCACCCTGTGGTGAAACACTCATCCAAAAAAACCTCACTACAGTAGATCAATAATCAGTAATCCTAGCTCCCACAATGTAAAAGGTTGCATCCAACAAAGATAAATCTATTTAGGAGATACATTTGGATGTATCTCAATTGAAAACGTGATCTCTCACAAACAGGATAACACTAGATATTACTATTGAATGACATCAGGGTACTCTTCCGCAATCCAGGGAAACACAAAATTTTTCACCAATAATGATCTCAGTGTCCTCTTGGACAGCAAGGATGAAACCATCCTCTAAAAAATCTGAGGTTCTACCTCTCTAAAAAAACGACGGAAAATATATCATCATCATAAAATTGACATGCCTCCAAAAGAAATTCTAGATAGCTGGAAAATAATTACACCAATCCAATTCCAGAATGATATCGTATTTTTTTGTTTTTAAACATAGGAAGACTCTCTAGGAGTGGTGGTTTTGTAGCACTAGCTCAAACTCCCTAGAAACAACATATATGATTTCTCAACCTCAAACTATCTTAGTTATTTCCAAGAGAATTGGAATCATCACTACTTCATGTTTGAAATCATTGATGAGGGTAGGTGATATGATGTATTGTGTCACTCTTAAATCAAATAAAGAATGAAACCTAGTAGATTAAAAAGAAGGGGTCCTCAAACAACATCAAACTCACATGGTTCTAGTAACACTAAAGAATGAATCTTACAATGACCATACCTATAGAATCTATAACCCTACTGATTACCATCTACATGGTCGTGCTCCACACTTAGAGGATAAGGAGTATATTGGTTATGTCCTCTACCAACACTATCTTCTCTTTACTGGTCCCAAATAGGATCACTATACTGCTATGGCCAAGGCTGAAACGTCCTCAATGGAGGAACTTGAAGAGAAAAATCTAGAACACCGTGAATGCTCAAAATGATCGGTCACAATACTATTGATGACCTCTATCCCCATAAGAAAAACTTTCATTAGATCCCATGTAATAGGATTGTGTTCCACTTCCCCCAATGAAACCAGACGACGAGGGAAGAGAGCCACCCCCCATACTTTTGGACCTTTTTTAAGACAACTGGGATACCTAGAAAATATTTCTGCTTCTTAAAGAACCTTGATGACTCCCTTCTCATGATGGTATGGTTATAGACAAAATCCTCTCTATTACCTCTTATCTCTCCAGCACAATGAGATACATCGTCAAGATAAATGAGGTGACTGGTGCTGGATTTTTGGATGAAAAGCCTCTTAAAAATGCATCACCCTTGCCTCATCAAATGAAAATAGTTATGATGCTTGTCACAGAAGGGTAATAAAAGGGATTGAGAACTCCCACTCTCTATAACTTCTCTACTAAAGGGTATGAATCTCATGGAGACTTGCCACCTACACGTTTGAAGAATGAAATTATACTCTGATTGGGTCTCTGAATATCTCACATGAGACTAACGAATCCTCTCTATCCTTTAAGAACAAGACAAACCACTATTTATATACTCTATATAGAATCATCAAAGACAATGAAACCCAGTGATCTCACTGGGCATTGATCGAACTAAACGCCATCGTGTCCTCATTCAACCTATTTTCTTTGACTACATCTAAAATAGTTCCCCCACAAATCTACAGACTATATCATTGAAACTAATGGAGTGTCCTCCTTTGAGTTTCATTGTCATCGACCTCTAATATATGGAGATCTACAAAAAAATTAGGCTAAATATCATCATTATGAACCCGAATAGGACATCAAACTAGAACTATACATTTAAAAAGGAATACCCCTTAGAGATCCTAGACATAGAATATGGAATAACTAACATTAATTAATAAATCTATTAATAACTTTGTAAAATATTTAAACTATCACATGGTATACCCATTTCAAAGACTTATTCTATGAAGAATGATGCAGTATCCTTTCCATTCTCTCTATATTGCAATATGTTTCACAAAATTTAATCAGCTCAGTCTAGTTGATGTTCTACACATCAGATCACAGGAATGCCTAAATAGCCATGTATTATCATGTATACCCTATATACATCACTTACTAAACATATATAGAACTGTTTCTTTACAAAACCAAGAAACCTCTTCCTTACCAAACACCAAACCCTATATTATCACTCAAATGTGAACCTATGATACCATTGTATCATGACCCTCCCCAAAAATATACCACAATATAGGGAGAGATATGGTGTCTTCCTGAGTCTTTCCATCAATAGTCCCTCAGATAGATACTAGTACTAAAGGTATATTAAACATTAATATGGGAGGTATTACCCTCTAAGAGAAACATGTGAAATCGAGAGATAAAAATGATAAAAAAACAACACATTCTCATAAATGTATATAAATGAAATCCAAAGTGAAACATGAAACTCCTTATAGTAATAAACAATAGAAATGGATGACTAAAAGAAACAAAAAGTAAATATGACAGTCACCATGAAGACCAAAAAACATTTTCCAAACCCTGAGATATTAATATCTATCCTGATCACCAACCTACACAAACTGAAATAAAAATGATTATATATATATATATATTGTGATCATAATATTATAATAACCAGGATCCTCCCCAAATCCTCTAATTTAAAAGATAATGAAATCATGATATAGCATTGTGAACAATATTAAAACTATCTTTTAAAAAAAAAGTTATTGTAAAATTTCAAACCTCACCATGGATTTCTCTCAAAGTGTATCACATACAATGGAGATTGTAATATAAAAACAAAACATCCGGGGTAACCCACTCCCACTTCCCCACTAGAATGATGGTTTGACCCAATGTCTCACTTCTTGAGAAATATCTCTCTAAAAGTTATCGATCCTGAAGAAACCTATGAACATCATCACAACATGAACCTCAGGCATCAGATAACCACACAATTATATATCGACATTCCCATATATTATCACCACGTAGTTTCTAGAATCCACCATAGCCCGTATATTGCATATCAAACATTAGGTATTATACTTCAACCCATTATATCTCATACACCATTTATGTACCTCAATCCATCACAACCTATATACACCATAACTATAATAATAATTTTTATACTATATCTGATAATACATGTGCACAAAATAACCATAATCCATCATATCCATCTACACATGCATATAGAAAACTTAGCTTCCATGTATAATGGAATAAGTAACTAACCATAGAAGTGAGTGGGGATAGAGGGGATAGTCTGCCATCCATCATCCCATATGGTTGTTGGTGAAAACTTCTTTCACCACACGTAACATCTCTCAGACTTGTGACATCCACAACTATGTCCATAAATCCTATAAGAAAACAATCATTTAAATAACTACATTAAATTAATTATTTAATTTTTTATTTACTTCAATTCATTAATTAATTATATATTAATAAACCATTAAAATTATTCCATATAATAATAAATTTCATTATAATCATTATTACAGTAAAGACCATTCCCTCTAAGAATAATCCAAACTAGGAAATTGTTTTACCAAGATTATCATTTTTAAAGAATTTTAATTCTATCACCAACCTACCCTATGGATTAACAATTATTTATTTATTATTAGAATTATTCCATATCCAGGTAATCTTGGAAAACCATCCTATTCTTCCATAAAGAGGATACACGAAACCAATCACATGGAACTACCTCAAGAAGTGTGTATAGTAATTCAAATGAACATGAAAATTGACCATCATTATTTAAACACACTCAAATGTGAGAATACAATCTCTCAATATCTAATAAATGTCTAAGACTAGTTTTAGCACAATGTTCCACCTCTGGTTCTATCCGCAATACCCACATTCAAAAACCAATGGATCTTTGCATCATATGTATCATATGATGCCATAGTATATGGGCCTACCTACCCCATATATCAAAAAATCCATCCTCTTCTCAGACATACCAATCTCAAATATTATCCAAGAATCAATACCCCATGCCACACCATAGCCATCTAGACATAGCCATAACATTCTTATAACACAAGCTCATATTCAAAGCTCATCCAAAAGATGAAGGAATATAATAGCAACCAACCAAGAAACTGGGCTCTCAAAAAAGGTTCATGGACTTTCCAAGAAACAAAGTCAATCCAAGACCTAGAAATAGACATTATCCTTACCAAAAAACAGATTTTGATTCCATATTTAATTAACAGATTAATTTTCAACAGCTTCCCTATATGTCCAACCTATGGAATAAATCTATAAAACGATATCAAGGTAAACATTCTCTTAGTATTTACTATGGTTTCCATAACATTATAGTTGCACCATTATAAAGTTATATTCCCATTTTTTTATTATTATAATATTGTATAAATAATTTCACAGTATTTCTCTATTATATTATTAACTTGGACGATTACCATTTCAGTTAAACATGCACACAACATATATTTTATTACCTTCAAATTACATTATCCAATAGATTAAAAACTTTCATCTTAAATTTATCTTAGGAAAATTAGTTACTATTTAATTTTAGATTTTTTATTTACTAATTTTCATCCAGAATAAAATGAAAAACTATATAATTATAAAATTCTAACAATAAAGGATACAATATCGCACTATCTAGAAAATCATGAGGTAATCCCTTATCATTGTATTGAGAAACAATTATGACATGTGATCTCTATCCTATTGTATTAATATGGTTTAACATTTATGAGTCCAATTTCATTATCATCTGAAGGGTTAAACGTTGATCAAAACATGATTTCACTTAAATAAATTAATTGACTCTAAAAATCCCCTACCTCAAAATCCCTCACTATTCATCGTAGGAGAACAAATGCATTGCATAGATACAATAACTTCTCAAACATGAACTACATACATCTAAGGACATTATGAAAAGCCGAACAAAAAAAGGCTTGATAAATGTTGTTAGAAACATGGGAGACCGCACAACATTGTTTGAAGAGATTATACTGATTGAAATGAGGTCCAACTAGGAGAACCAACTTGAAAACAGAGGAAAATTGCACATGGATCAATGATGATCGATGATGGAAGTACAAGGAGTTATTCACATCGAAGGAATCTAAAAACCTACTATAAGTGAGGCACTGGTCAGTACGATTTTTTAGAATCCATAATGTTTATAAAACATGAGTGGATGGAAATGTTTATAAATGTCAAGGATAGGATATTTAGAAGACGTGTAAACTGTTTAGATTCCATTTGAATGTTAGGGGGAATAAAATAATAAAAAATTCATTATCTTTTTATTATTTAACCATAAAACTCTACACATTGTGAAGAATACATCCACAATCCATTAATTACTCTTAAATAGAGTTTAATTTTTACACGGAATGAATGCACCTACCTCAATAATTATGCAGCCAAACCTCCCTATATAACTTAAATGACTTCGCTGATATCCAAGAGCCTTGGAAACATTCAAAGGGTTGAACTAAATGGATCTGAGCCCTTATACCAAACCACTTTAAACATGAAATTCAATAAATTAAATAATTAAATAAATGTCTTTCCACTATAATAGAGTTGACATAGCATTATTATATATAAATATATATAATTTTATTCCACTATCAACATTTATCATCAATAATCATAATCTCAATTCATTAAAATAAATTACATACTCACAAGATAAATTTTTTTTAATTATAATCATTTGAAAATATATTTTCATATTTCCAAATAAAAATCCTCCACTATCACTTTAATATGAACATATTACTTTTTCTCTCATAATTTTATAATATTATTAGATAAATAATTTCTTAAAATCCCTGAATAATGAATAACACATAAATGATAATACAATATTTAATATTTTAGTATTTTTATAATTATATCTATAATACAATATAATGTTATCATATTTTGATAAAGGACCCCCTTCATTATTTATAAAACAAATAAAACCTCAATTTACAACAAAAGATTCCCATTTTACTCATATATATCATTTTTAAATCCATAATAAATAAAAAACATAAATAAAATCCATGTAATATTTTTATGAAAATTAAATCAAATTATAATAACATTTTATAATGACGCTATATCAGAAAATGACCATGATTCAAACATGAATGGATAAAATACACCTAACTCTTAAAATTGATTTACTGATTTTCATTGTTAATGTTTTTTTAAATTCACCACCATTAAATCATCATTCACCAAAAAAAATATGGAAATATTAGTTGGAAGGAGATAAGATATTTTTTAATTGAAAAACCACAGTTTCAACAACCATTTTTTTATAAAAATCTCCAACAACCCTCTATAATTCATCTAATAAAATTATCGCATAAATCAAGAAATTTATCCCTCCATTAGACCATTTTTAGAACTATTATTGGGTTACACCACACCTAGATGTGTTCACAAAAAAAATTAAAATAATAATTTACCACACAATATATTGTAAAGAAACATCAAAAAATATAAAACAATTCAAATAATTAATTTTTTATAGAAATATATAAATCCCATAGTATATATATAAATGTTAATTCATATTTTATTCTTCTAAAAACAAAAACCATGGAAATAATACTAATATCAAATCAATAGTGCCATCAAAAAAATATACCAGAATCATAAACCGAGTGAAAATGTCAACTAAACCACTAATTTTTAAACAACTAAAATACACTTAGAAAACCATGAATACTCAATATAGTGTAATAATTTCTATAAATGAGACGAAAATTCAAAAAAAATCATCCTTGAAATTCGTGTACCTAAATTATTTTGTATCACCCAAATATTTGACGTTATGTTATGTTTTTAAATAAATTCAATAGCTTCTAATTCACACAACACATACTTGGCTGGAATTAAACGCAACATTGAGTTCTTATGAAACATCATTTTAGTATTATAATTATTTAAATGATATAAAAATAATATTTCCATTAATATTAGTAATAATAATAGTAATAAATGTTTTTTAAATGTTTTTTATAATTTTGACACATAAATGAATCTTATTTATAATCAATTGTATATATTTCAGTAAAATAGTTATATGTTTAGAAATAATATTTTTTTAAATGATCTAATTTTTATGACCTTTTGTGGAAATAATATAATTAATTTTACTCACCCCTAGATTTTTTTTAAAATAATCATCAGTTTTGAATTCAAAATGTAAAATTTTTATTAAGGTGAATTTCTGGTATTTTTTCTAAAATGTTTAATTTTGTTGATGAATAGTGAAAAAACATCATAGTAGTTTAAAATTAAATATTCATTGAAATAAAAATTAACATTAAATTTATCTTTAATGTCAAAATATATCAATTATGCATATATAATTCCAATGTATGTTATTAGAATCACTTTTATATTGAAATTTGATACCAAAACTTATTGATATTTTGAATGTCTCTTTTACCCGACCTCTAGCCACATCTGCGGGATTAACATTACACAAAATTTTACAGTATCTGTGAATTAAATTATGAAAAGTGGACTTGAATTTTTGTTATAATTATAATATTTAGAGTGTAATTAGATCAAAATACTTTTTATTATTTATTTGTTTAATAATTACTTGTAAATTTTTATTTACCATGGACAAGGGTAAATTGGGTAATTAATGGAAAATATAATATTATAATGATTATAAGATACCCTAAAACTTGTATTAATTTCATTAGGTAAGATGGTTTCTAACAAAATAAACCTTCATTAAATATTATTATCTTTTTAAGCCACATAGAGAAGAATAATAATTTTATTATATTTTATTTAACTATTAGTTATAAATGTGATATTCATAATTTTAAGAATAATTTTTAATATAGGGTTAAATATAAGATAAATCATAATATATATAGATGGTTAAAGGAAAATAAATTTGGATTTATTTTTATTTTTTATTTTTTTATTTTTGGAGAATAAATTAGTTAATCAAAATCCTCCATAACAATGATGTAGTAATTCTATAGTTACGGGAAATATCAAATAAATAATTTTTAAAATATAAAAAAAATTTCATTTTAGGAAATTAATGAAAAAAATAATTTTATAGATAACTTATAAATTTTATAGATATATTATAAGTGTTATTATGATGTTATCATGTTGTTAGGATATTCTTAAAGGGGGAAATAATAAATAGTATCAAAATTAAAAAAATGATACTTTAAAATAAATAATATTTTATTAAATTATTTATAATTCTTAGAAATATATAATTATTCTAAAATGCTTGTATAGTATTAAAAATTTCATAAATTATCCAATTGGGATTGTTTTTGAATTTTATTGTAAATATACTGAACCTGTAGTTTAAAAGACAAATAGTCACAGTAAGATTAAAATTGTTTAACTACGGGTTAAAAGCCAAGAGATAAAGTTAATATTGCAACCTAAAAATGGATAAAATTAATTTTTTGAGATGATGTATACCCATAATCATCATATATTATAAATATCTATATTTTGATCTATCTAAAATAAAAAAATTAAATTATATTAATTATTATTTTAATGGATTCCAAGAGTGACCCTCCTATCTCTATAAATGGGAATCTGTCCTATATTTTCATTCAAATATATAAATCCTTTTTTCTTATATAAAACCTTTCCATTTATCCTAAACACTTCCTTCACATAATTTTAGAGGGAAAACCTTGTGAAAAAAACCAACCTAAGAAGTCCTTTATGAAAATCAACGGAGATACTTGTCGAATAGGTAAGTGTTTTGCCAATTGAATTCAATTTCTTTTATTGATCTAATTAATATTCCTATATTGTTTAAATAATAAAGTAGTAATCCAACTATCACCTATATTATATTACTTTATTATGTTTAGGGGAAAACCATATTCCTCATTTTATTTATCATGAGAATAATAATGTCCCTAAACGTGTGTGTGTACGACATACCATCTCCATGCTGTGGTGTAATTTTTTCCATCACTAGATTATTTTAATGGGAAAAATTATGGATATAAAAGATATAAATAATAAAAATTACATGATATTGATTCTTTATAATTAACATGCAATTCAATTCCATACCACTTTACCATAATGTAAATGATATCCCCGCTCGTGCGTACGTAATGCTTTCAAAATCGACAACGTGATGAGATTCGTCTTCCATGTTAACCATTAAAGACTGATTAAAAATGAATTTGGTAAATAAATATAAAATATATGACATAATAATTCAACTATATATATATATAATTATATCATTAACGTTCTTTTTTTCAATATGATACCGATAACGAAAACCGTGTTCATTCATATGTTTGGCCTACCATCTCCATGAATGGTGTATTATAGTTCACACACACACACACATATATATTATATACACAACATATATGATATATTAATCATGTATTAAATTCAACAAATAAATAAATAATGATCTATGTAATATAACAACTCAAAACATGTATGATGAACACATCATTTATTACCTAAAACATTGCATTAACTTGTAATTATTTATAAATTGGTAATATAAAGTATTAAATTTTTCATATATGACATAATATATATTATTAATATTTTTTCACAAGTTAATAATATTTTTAACACCTATATATTGAATTTTTGGTCTAGCGCAGATGGAATCAGAACTAAATTAATGTTTAATTTCTCAATCTCATTAACTTCTGAGATTGTTTATAAATTAGTATTTATTAAGACATATTAATCATCCATGTCCATGATTCTTGAAACTGTATTTCAAAATATTATTACTATTATTTGAAAAATGTTGGATGTCATTATTAACGAATTTTTACCTTTTTATGTATTTTTTAATGAATCATTTTTTCATTTTCCAAACGAAGTGCTTTATGGGTTTTTTTCTATGAACGGAATGTTATTTATCTTACGTGTAATGAGAGGGTTTATTGACCGTTAGGATGCATTACCATTTTATATCTTCCCTTACAATTTTTCAAGGTTATTTTCAAAATTAATTTTTTCTTTTAAAATTTCATTGACATTAAAGGATTTCAATGTAATCCAAAAGGGGTTATTTCTATCAAGAAAATTTTAATGATTTTATTGGATTATTTTCATCTATGTCAAAATAAATTTTTTTATAATTTATTATTAAGAGAGGTTGATTTATTATGATAAAATATAAATATTGTATTTAAGGTTTTATGATATGTTTTACTATGGTTGCGTTATTGTGATACAAATCAAGGATTATGGTTAATGTATTGACAATTCGTATGATAATTTTAATAGAAATGTTTATGTTGGTTATATTTAACACTTTTCATATGTGTAAATAATTTTTTATTATATGTTATGGGTTGAGGACTGGTTAGTAAAAGACTTATGAATTGGTGACTTGTTAATAACATCACTATGGCTTGGGAAACTCTTAATGAAAGCCCCTCGATACATCGATAGTTTTCATGAGACGAAATTAGTTGGTGAAAACCCCATTACGTTTTTTAGAAGTATATTTAAATTTTTCAAAGGATAGATCTTGACACTAATCAGACAAGTTTCTACTAATTTATGTAAACTGTTATGAGTTATATCTTCACATTAGCTATCTTGATGATATATTTTGAAAGTGCATACATATGATGTTATGTATTGCTTCATTATAATGTTAGTTATTTACATTACATGTGATTATTAGACTAGTAGAATATCATTTATTATTATTATATTATATGGTATTATTTATTCTTTCTATATTATACTCAATATTATATTTAAAGGGATTCTGTTCATTTATTCATCATGACGTAAGGATTATTATTATTTATTCAAAATAAATTTCGTTATACGGTTACCATTGTTGAGAATATGAACTCACCCATTTCTTATGTTTTATTTTCCTAAGATGACGTGATGTTTAATATGAATGATATAAATGGTTAAGCTACGATAATAATGGTGCTCTAAAACTATTATTTGTGTGGTATTTTATGTTTTGAAATGTAATATACAGATCTTGTATGTAATCTATTTTCCAAAAATTATAAACTGATTGGTCCTTCGGGATTTGATTCCTTGTAATCATGATATTCTATTAACCTCCATTTGATACAAATTATAATTCCCCAAACCTAAAATTCTCGATTTAGTGATAAAAAATGTTTTTTTAGTTTTTTTATAAAATAGAACTAAAAATTAGAATATATATTCATAGAATTCGGAACCCTTTTTGGTCTTGGTTCCAGAAAATTAGACTCCATGAAAAAAATTTAAGAGTTGAAAAAAAAACAATATGACTTGTACTACTCCATGTGTGCTAACCCCAGAGGAGAAGTCATCTGAATTAGAGCATCTTAGATAAATATAAAAATTATTTTAAAATATTGGATGAGAAGATAACTTCCCATTAAAGGGTTTTAAAGTAATTGGAATACCGTCTAAAAACATTATTGAAAATTACGTATACATTAAAATACCACTAAACTTTTGAAATTAATTATATTTAAATAATTTCTTAAAATACAATCTAGTTTTTTTATAAATCATTAGCAAGATATTTAAAAAAACACAATGGACACTTGAAACATTTAAGGATGTCTTAGGCCTACCCATTTGCCAGGGGATGGGTTTTCTACCCAATCACCTACCATATATACAACTTTCAAGTGCCTAATTTTATAAAATCAGTTTAAGAATGTCTACATATATATACTTTCACTAGTTTTTTTACTCTAAAAAAAGAAAACATTGATACAATAATTTATATATTTTTTACATATATAATCTAACAAAATGAAACATGAAGAAGAAAATATTTCCTTTATAAAATTTTCTTTTAAAACATGGAATATTAATTAAAATATAGTTAACATCCATCTTGAAAGAAATTTCCATTTGTGTAATTAATGTGCCCACAATTGTATATATAACAATGAATTGATAAAATTAATCATTACATGCAAGAAAAGTCATAAGGTATAGATAATATTGATGTATTATATAATATATAAAAATAATATACACATATAATATTATAGAAATTATGAATAATAAAATAGCTCTATTTAACTAATGCACATAAAATAATACCTTTCAGGTATAAATAAATTTTTTTTGATAAAATAAATTTCAAACATGGAAATTATTAAGTGATGAAATAAATATTAATTTTCTTATAAATTTAATTCACATACAAAAGGGTCTTGAAAAAATAAACTCAAAAAGAACTAAATTGAAATCATGTATTTTAATTAATATGAGTTACACTAGAGTATATATAACCATTTGATAGACTTTTATGATATGTATTGAAGAACGTCCCATAATTCTAGTATGTTAGGGATTATTTGTGAATTTCTAAAAATATATCAATGTATATATAATACCAATGGATGTAAATCTGAAATATAATTACCAATGGATAAAAACACTGAAAAGTTATCTCAAGCCTTACTCGGGGTAACTTGGTATATGACAATGGGCCTTACTATGCACCCGATTTGAAACTATGAGGGGGTATACATAATATAATTCATATTTTCAGTAAAAACTATTATGGAGGATTTAAAAGTAAATATTCCCCCAATGAAACCATGTTTATTATTATGATATTAGATACACATAAAATTTTCAATTTATGTTACGTATTTTAATAGTTGAGAATTATGCATTATGATTAATTAACTAATATAGTTTATGCCAATATTTAGAAATAAAAACGAGTAAAAGGAATGGAAAGCGTATAGACATACAAAATCTATGTTGTAATTTCCATCCAATATAGGATAATGATGTCGGTGATGGAGCTACAACTGGTGCCAAACAATATATAACTGTAACTGGATAATTGACTCAAGTGATGAAAAACAACATTAATCATATATAAGATCATGAATCATAATTTGGAGGAACAATTCTAGATCGCTTCATGAGAAAACAACCTCCAACATTCAATGGGACTAAAAACATAGTTGTATTTGTACAGTGGATAAGTTCTTTGTAGAAGATATTTTATAATTTGGGATGAAACAAAAGGCAGAAGGTTGTCATGACAATTTTTCATCTCTCTAGAGATTCATATCAATGGTGGTCACATATTCATAACATGAAGGAGGAGGATTAAATATAAAATTTGTAATGAACTAATTTTAAGGAATTTTTCGTTGAAATAAGTGTCTCTCACGAAAAGAGAGATGATATGGAGAGAAAGTTTATGTGTATAAGGAAAAGGTATTATGAGAATTTTTTTGAAGTATGGGGATAACTATAAAATGATAGAAATTTATTATATAGACAATATAAATTTCCCAAGTTTTAATATTGATCATTTTTATTGGTTAAATCGATCTCCCCAAAAGGATTTGGTCTCCTAAAATTCTCATCAAATGAAGACATGGAATTCTATGTTATCAAGAAAAAAATAATTTTTTTATGTATTATGAATTATAGGTAAACTAATAGTATAGGATGGTGGAATAAGAGAAGGATGAATGAAATAATGGAAATACAGATTTTACCCAATGTAATTGTTGAGGAATGAGTCACCCTGGGAAGCGATTGAATGGATTGGGTGTTTTTTATAAGTGTAGAGAAAAAGGTCACCATGAAAAAGAATGAAAATGGAAGAGAGAAAATAATAATATTCACTAATTTATTTTTACTTAAATGGATCACTATATAAATAAATATCCAAATCATCAATGGAATATAGATTAGAAAAATCAAAATAATTAAGGTAATTTTTTTGTTGTTACTACAAGCTAAGTGGAATAATTAATATATTTGTGTTTTTGAAATCAACAATTATGTAATTATATTCCATTTATAAGAATCATGAGATATATAAAGATTTTACTAAAAAAAATTTCAATAAGTATTTTTAGGTATGAACTTTTTCATTATGGTTTATAAGGTTATTAAATATTTTGCATGTTTCAATAAGAGCTACATTATGTTGTTTGGGGAACATATAATGTGAATTTCATTTCATAAATTTTGTGACCTTACTTAAAAATTATTCGACTGTGAATTTTGACATATATATTGATGTTTCTTATGTGTTTAATGGATTATGTTAATCATTGGATTTGGTTTTAGAGGTTAATATATTACTTCACCATATGATGCAATCTGTTCGAAGAGAAGAAGTATAAATTGTTTTATGTGTAATCAAATGGTAAGATTGAATTAATATAAACATATATTTACTTATATTTATAGAGAGTGAATTAAATTTTAATCTCTATGAAATGTATCTAATTTAAAAAAAATCATTGACCTAATGGTATTTTATGTCACCATAGATTTATGTCTTTGAGGCCCTCAATTTTCCATTGATTGTTCACATCTTTCTGATTGATGACCTCAATCACTCCCTATAAATGTTTATGTTTTCCATATTTGTGCCACTAATGTTATCCTATTAGAGATAGAATTTTTTGTGTCACCTTGTAATTTCCCTTTTCTTCTTATTAATAGTATATTTTATTAACAATATTTTCGATTTAGGTTTTCCACAATGATATTTTCTAGTATCAACAATTTATTTTTAAAGTAAAATTTCAATTTCTGAGGAAACAATTTATTTAATGTGGTGAGAATCTAACACCCCATGGTTTCATACTATGTTATAATTTAAAATAAATTCAATAGCTTTTGTTTTACTCCACACCGACTAGGATTGCATTACATGAAACATTGCGTTTCAATGAAATAACACTTTAGAAATACCATTATTTAAATGATGTAATATTGCATTTTCCAAAAATATTAGTAATATGAATTGTAATAAATAATTTTTAAATGTTATTTAATCTATTTTTTAATGAATAATACATATTTTAATGAAATGTATATGTTTCGGTAAAGTAGTCATACGTTTAGAAATACTATTTTCTTAAAGTAATTACTTTTTATGTTCTTTTTTGATTAATAATACAAATAATTTTAGACACTAATAGAAATTGAATTCAGTTAAAAAACAAAAAAATTTAAATATAAATTTGAAAACTAACTTAGGGTGAAGTTTTTTTATTTTTCTAAAAAATTTCATTTTTTGATGAATAGTGACAAATACTACATTGTAGTTAAAAAATGACTTTTTCTTTCCAAATATGATTACAAATTTAATTTTTTATGTCACAGTATATCAATAATACATATATTAATCTAATATATACCATTGTAATCATTTTTTAATGAAATTAGTTATAAAAACATATTGATATTTTGAACGTCTCTTTTACACGCCCTCTAGCCACATCTGCACGATTATCATTAAAAATAATTTTACCACTTCCGGGAATTGAATTTTGAAAAATGGATTTACATGGTTGTAATATATATAATATTTACAGGATAATTAGAAAAAAAAATTTATTTTGGTTTTAGTGAAAAATTAACTATGGTAAATTTGTATTTAAAACAATTAAGGGTAAATTGGGTAAATATAGTGAAAAAAATATTAAAATATTTAAATTTTACCCTAATACATATCATAATTTCATTGGGTATATGGGTTTTGATCAAAATCATATTTATTTATAAATTCATATCTTTTTATGTCAGTTAGGTAAGAATAATACTTTTGTTATATTTTTCCAATAGGCATGCACTCAAGTTGTACATGCTCCTACTTGGCATCCAAATGAACCAGGATCAAATCCAAATAGGGAATTATTTATGGGGTGCTGTAGTAGTACTATAGTAGTGAATTTTAGCATTACTATAGTAGCTACGGGACTAGAGCTGCGGTGAGGCACTGTAGTAGGAACTATAGCAGCGGTGGTACTGTAGCAGGTACTGTATTAGTGTGAGAATTGTAGAAGTGCTGTTCACTGAGGGGTCTGTTGGCCCAACAATTGGACCTTCAAGCCTTGTATTCAGGCAACTTGGCCTTGGGCCTTCAGGGTATGTAATTGTTCTCCCTCTACATAGAATAAATAATTCTTTTCTTTAATAATGTATTAAGACTTTGACGTCAACCATTTAAAAAAAATACATTTGTTACAATTCATTTATATATATTATAAAAATTTAATACTCATAATTTTTATAATCATTTTAAAATTAGATATATACTGTCGATAAATTTGACTATAAATACTCATTTAAAATCTAATAAATTAAATATCTATCTTATATTTTATATTTATTTTTTGGAGAAGAAGTAATCTAATTAAAGGCTTTATTTATAATTATTCATTAATTTTCTATAAAATATTAATACCAAATAAAATAATTTAAAATTTTAAAATATACTTAATTTTACAAAATTAATGACAAAATCTAATTTTATGGATAACATAGATATTTTATAGATATATTGGAAGTGTTATTTTGATGTTAACATGTTGTTAAGTTATTTTTAATAAGATTAACAATAAATAGTATCAAAATTGAAAAAAAATGATAATTGAAATAGATAATTTTTTATTAGATGATATAAAATATATAAAAATAAGTAAATCAAAAAACAAACATTGATTATGATAAATATGTCATAAATGATCCAATTAGGGTGATTTGGTAATTTTATAGTTACTATACTAACCATATAGTGTAAAAAGAAAATTGTCCATGATAAGAGTAAATTATTTAACTAAGGTGTAACGCCAAATGATATGGTTAATATTGTGAACCTACAATGTATAAAATGTATTGTATGGGATTATTTAAGCCCATAATAATCTTATATTATATATAACTGACTTCATAGCTATTTGAAACTGAAAAACCATTTATATTAATTAAATATTTTAAAGGATTCCATGATTTCCCCTCCCTTATCCAATAAAATAGAACATCTCTTTATCTTTTATTTATACCCATAAATCCATTTATTCTTGACATACCCTACAATTTTCTCCTTCCAACATGTCTCACTTCATCCCGAAGGCCATAATTTGGGTAGAAAGACAACTTAAGAAGTCCATTTGTTAAAATCTAAATGAGATACTAGAGGAACATGTAATGGTTTCACCAATTGAATTCAATTTCATTTCTTGTTATACATCCTCTTCATTTTTTGTTTCAATAATATAGTAATAAATCTAGTATCATCTATATGATGAATATTTATTATGATTATGGTATAAAAATATTCCTTTTTAACCATCTTTCAAATAATAATATCACCGTGCTTGCGTATGTATGGATTACCATCTCCATGACATGGTGTAATTTGTTTTCATCACTAAATTATTTGTATGGGTAAACAAGTTTTCACACATGCCTGTCATGGGGTGTGGAAAAAATAATTATTTACTAAGTAAAAATAGAGGATAGTGGTTAACCTAGGTTTTCTCTAGAGAGGAGCGCTCAACAATCAAGTTTGTCACTTCAATATTAGATAATTAAGTGGTGGTTGTTTTTGAAATGATTAATTTTAAAAAGAAACAAAATGAATAAATTACCTAAAATATTGAAATAAAATTGAAAAACATGTGATTTAAAATAGTTATATGAATTGTGTGATCAGGTCAGGGATGGTTTTTCAATTTTAAACCGATCATAGTTTCAATATTATTCAATCCTCTTCTACTAAGTCGATTTAAGTGATATTTCATGATCATTTCTTATCACTCCCTTGGTAAATGGTGATGGTGAGACTAAACCATACCAATATCTCAATTAGGTCTACTCTCCTTCTAATTTGTTAAACAGATGTAGTGAATACCCTCAATTGAGTTAGGCAATTCCCGATCGAGTTTTGTTTATCCGAAACAATTAAGAATATTCAATACCCCTACCACACGTACTGACGATCGCCAAGTAATTCACCACTAAGACCTGATTTATTCCATAGTATATAGACCAGAACCTAGTGAATGGATATTATGAACATTTACCAAAGCAACAATAACATCAGAATATTAAATCATATACAATCACATAAGTTATTAAAACAGTTTATTAGAATTTGAATCCACCACCGCAGAAGAGAGAGAGTTATTTATTCAATCAAATTCAATAAAATTTACTTTTTATCAATTTGGTTGGAAGGAATCTTTTTTTGTTTTCCAAACGAGGTACTTTATGGTTTTTTTCATTGAAACTAATGTTTTTTAACATATGAAGTTAAAGTGGAATTTTTTTCATCACGATGCCTTAATTTTATAATGATTTTATTAAATATTTACATTGTTATTATAAAAAAATCTTTTAAAATTTTTTGGCATTAAAATGATTTCAAGTAATGAAATAGTGGGTATTTATCTCACATTTTTTAATGATTTTATTAGATTATTTTCATATATGGCAGAATATTTTGTTAGATATTATGATTAATTTAGGTTAATTTACAATGATGCAATATTCATTATTTTAATTACAGTTTTATGTTTTGTTTGATTGTGGATATGCGATTTTGATACCATTCATGGTTTATGGTTAATGTATTAAAATTTCTTATGCTATTTTTGATATAAATATTTATGTTTGTTATGTTTCACTCTTTTCATATTAGTCAAGAATTGAAATTAGTATGTGATGGTTTGGGGACTAGTTAATGAATTTCTTATGGGTTGGTTATAGGTTAATGAAATCCTCTAGATGCATTGGTTGTTCTAATGAGACGAAATCTATTTGTGAAAACAGTTCACATTTGTTTTCAAGTAGTTTAAAATAGATAGGAGGATTGACATTGACAAAAATAAAATAGATTTCTATCCATAGACATAAACTATCTTGAATATATATCTCGACATTATCTATATTGATGATAGATCTTGATAGTGGGGATTTCCAACACTTGGAATTCCCTCATTATGTTATTAGTTATTGATATTTAATGTAATTATTAGATGTGATTAATATCAATGTTTATGGTTATATCATATGATATTATTTAATCTTGATATATTATGATAAATATTATATTCAAAAGGATTTTTTATGTTATACATCTTCCATTAAGGATTATGATTATTTATTTATAATAGCTTCCATTGTACTCTTTCCCTTGTTGAATATTTGAGCTCATCCATTTGTTTTTTTAATAGGATGACAATATTTTTACTGCGACTTATATGTAGGATTAGTATATTAGAATAATGAAATTATAAAAATAATATCTATGTTTCCATTTATTTTTTGAGTTATAATGTATGGTTTTTGTATTTAAACAATTTTTTATGATTTCTAAACTAATCTATCCATCTAGATTTAATTCTTTATAATCATAGAAATGTATTAAAATGATGAACTGGATACAAGATTATGGGGTATAGGTGTTACATAGATTAGGGAATGTAGATCTAAGATAGGCATTGAGGATAAGTATAAGAGGATTTTCTATAAATTTGGTGTGGTAGAGATCATGTGTGAATTCTAGAAAATGAATCCCAGGAAACTACAAGATGACATGGTTCTTGAATAGATGAAGCTAGGGAAAAAACTATGAAAATATATCCTAGGTCAGACATGCGGTAAAATGGTACATTATAATGAGCCTCACTTCACACCTAGTTTGACCCTTTTATGGGATATTCTTATGATAAATAAATTTTTCATTAAAAACTATTATTAATGATTTAAAATTAAATATGTTCCCATAGAAACCATGTTTTTTTATAATGATAATAGATATGAATAAATTTTTTAATTTTTGTTATGTATTTTACTAGTTTGGAATTGTTCATTATGATTTATAAACTAGTCATGTGTATGAATTTATTTATAAATAGTGCCCATTGGAAGGGATCAAAATTGTATCCACACACATAATCCATTGATGGATTTATATCATATAGAGAATAATGATGTTGGATCCAGCTAAAAATATTGTCGAGAAACATATAACTATACTGGGACAGTTGTCTCGGGTTATAAATAATAACCTTACTTGTATAGAACATCCTGATCCATAACATGGAAGAAAAATATTAGACTGCTTCATGAAACAACAACCTCTATCATTAAATGTGACTAAAAATTCATTTGTAGCTAAACAATGGATATGTTATTTTGAGATTAAATTTCCTTCATTAGGATGAAAAAAGAGAGAGAAGGTTTTCATGTCAGTTTATCATCTTTTTGGATATGTTTATCAATAGTGGTCATTGATTCAATACATGAAGGAGGAGGATGGAATAAAAAATATAGAATGTAAGGATTTTAAGGAACATTACTTTTAAAAATATTTCCCTCATAAAGATAGATATGATATTGAGATGATGTTTTTATGTCATAGGTATGAAGAGGATGATAATTTTGTGAAGTATAAGGCTAACATTACATGTTTATCAAGGCATTCTATGGACTATATATGTAACCAAAGGCGTAATATTGATAGTTTCTTTGATCGGTTAAATCAATTTCTCATATAGGCTTTGGTCCCCAAAAAATTATCATTATAAAAAGAGTTAGTCTCACATTATATAAATATAAAGAATAAATTATCTATGTCATATAACTATGAGTGAAAGAAATACAATAAGGGGACGATAGAGAAATAGATGGATAAATGGAATATGAAAATTAAGGTTTTTCCCACATTTTATAAATGTTGAATGAATCATCATAGGATGTTCTTGAAAGATTTGGATCTTTTATAAGTGCGTAGAAAATGGTTTCCATAAAAATTAATTGAATGTTATGAATGAAAGATTAATATTTAGTGTTTCACCTATAGTGAAATGGGGAACTACAAAAAAATAAATGTCATGTTCCATGGAAATATAGCTCAAAAAAATAAAAGGGATCAAGGTCAATCTTATTCTGCTACTATATTCTATGTAAAATAATTAATATATTTATGTTTTTTAATCCATTTTTTATTATATTCTATTTATAAAAATCATTAGAATTATAAGGACTGTACTGCAATAATTTCTCATTATTTATTTAGAGTCATGGTCATTTTCATTAATGTTTTTTATGTGATACAAAATTTGTAATGTGTCAATAAGTGATACATTATGCTGTTTTGGAAAATGTGATGTAAATTTGATTTTGGAAATGTAGTGGTATTCCTTAAATATTATTAGACCATGAATTAGGTTCAGATTATTTTAATGAGTCTGATGGTTGGAATGGATTAAGATGAACATTGGATATGGTTGTATAGGCTCATGTAATACTTCCCCAAATGATGCAATCTATGCTAAGAGAATAAGTATAAATAGTTAAAGGTTCAATAAAAAGGTATTGTTGTTTTTATAGAACCATATATTTACATATATCTCTAGAGATTTAAAAAACACATCAACTATAGTAAATCAATCTAAACAAAAAATGTTTATGTTTTTTTTGAACTGATGTTATTTTTAATCATCATAGAATTGTGGCATTGAGGCCCCCATTTTTCCATTGATTGCTCACTTGTATGTGATTGATGATCGCAATCACTCCCTATAAATATTTATATTTTTCTTCCATGTACCTATCTATAACTTCCACTAATTTTTGTCTATTAGAAATCCTAATTTGGTTATGACCTTCACATTTATATTTCCTTCTTATTAATAGAATATTTTATCAAACCTCTTTTTTTGAAATTAGGAATTTTAGTTATTGATATTCCTTGTAATCATGCCAAACGATAGGGTAAATATTTTGACCTAAACATATCTAAAATTGGTTGGATGAGATAATATCTCCCCATATTCATATTAGAGTCTATATAACCATCTTTGGAGATAATTTAATTTGAATAACAATTTATATTAATTTAATAATTTAATGGATTCCAAGAGTACCCCCCATCTCTTATAGAAGGGAACCTCTCCTTCTCTAATGATGACACCCCTATATCACATTTTCCAGGATAAACCCTTACCATTTATCCTTACAACGTCCCTTACTTCATCATATAGTCCACAATTATAGATAAAATCAAACCAAAGAATTCCTTTTGTGAAAATAAATATGAGGTACTCGTGGAAGTGGTAATTGTTTTACCAATTCAATTCAATTTATTTTTATCTTCTACTTTCTCTTCCTATATTGTTTCTATAATAATGTAAAAACTCCAATATAATCTTTATGCTGAGATTTTATTATATTTATTGGATACCTATATTCCTCCATTTATATAACATATGAGTAAAAATATTACCATGAGTGTGTACCTATGACATACCATCTCCATGTCATGGTGTTATTTTTTTCATTACAACATTATTTTTATAAGTATAATGATGGATATAAGGGATTTAAATAATCAAATTGACATGATATTTATTCAATATAATTAAAATACCATTAAATTTCTTCCCAAAATACCGTTATAGAAGTGATACTGTCAATCATACACATGTAATTCTTACCGCCTCCATGATGTGAGGAGATTCATCTTCCATGATGACCATTGAAGAATGATTATAAAAATTTATATCATGAAAAAATATAAAATATATGAACTAATAATTCTACTAGAATAATATATATATATATATATATACATATATTTCATTTACCTTCTTCCATTCAATATGATAAATAAAATGAAAACAATGATTGTCCATACGTACGACCAACTTTCTTTCGGAACAATGTATTCCATTTCATACAGCTATTATATATATTTACATACAGAATATATATCATTTAAAAATAATGATAATTATTTTTTTCACATCCTTATATTTTATTTTCACATCTAATACCCTTTGGATCATTCAACCACTGCCCATTTCTACTCCCAACTTCCCTCACATCATCATATGGGCTATAACATGAAAGGAAAGCTAGACTAAGATGTCCTTTTGTAAAAATGAAATGGATATAATCAAAGAATAGATTTTTTGGACACGTATATAGGGAATATGACCTATAGTAAGGGTTAATTTCACAATATTTTTATGCGAAACAAGCGTCTTTTTCTGCCATCATAATGCCTTAAAATTTTATACTATCCCTTACAAGATTACAAGGTTATTTCAAGTGAAATGTTTTATTTTAAAATTGTGTGAATTTTAAATGATCTCATATAATAAAAATGAGTATTTCTATTTAGAAATTTTTAATGATTTTATTATATCATTTTAATATATTTCAATATAATTTTTGGATTTTATGTTTACTTGATGTTGATTTATTATGATACAATATACCATATTTTATTAATTGGTTTATTATATGTTAGACTCTGGATGTTTTATTTTCATTACATTCAGGGTTTATAGTTAATGAAATAAATTTTAATATACTAGTTTTAATACAAATGATTATTTTGATTTTGTTTCACCCTTTTCATATTGTGTATGCATCAGAAATTGTAGGTAACATGTTGGATACTGGTTAATGAAAGCCCTATGGGTGGCAGACTTGTTAATGAAATCCCTAAGTGATGTGGACTAGTTAATTAATTCCCCTTTACTAACCGGTAGTTTTCATGAGATGAAATCAATTGGAAACATACCCTTCACATTTTTTTAGAAGTGGTTTTAAATTTTTAGGAGGATATATCTAGATATAAATCCTACGGGTTTCTACATACCATGTTAAACTATCATGAATATGTATCATAAGAGTAGCTATCAAGATTATGGATCCTGATAGTGTAGATGTCCATATTTATTCATTCTCTTATCATGATAATATTTATTCACATTCCATATAATTATTTGACTACTATAATATCCATGTTTAATCTTGTATTATATGGTATTATTTATTCTGGCCATATTGTGATCAGGATTATTTTAAAGGGCTTGTGTTTCAGTTATACAATTTTCCTTAAGATTTATGATTATTTATTCATAATATCTTATGTTTTACGCTTACCCTTACTGATCATCTAACCTCAATCCTTTCTTATGCTTTATTTTCTCAATAATATAATAAGATTATTATTACTGGAATGTAGGGTAAATCTAGGAGAATAATGGAGTTCTCAATAAATTATCTATGTTTTATTTTATGTTTATAATTTTAATTGAAGGTTTATTTGGGTAATCTATTTTCCATGATTGCTAAACTGATTGGTCCTTCAGGATTTGATTCCTAGTAGTAATTAAAATTAATTAATATAATTCATAGTATCCATTCTTAAGGATTTGGGGAATTATAGTTGGTATAAAAGGATTTTTAGAATAAAACATGGAACTTAGATTTAATAAACTTATATTAGGGAACATAACTTTAATATAGACTTTGCAGATAAGTATATAAGACATCGTGGAATTTTGGTAAGGTAGATGTCATGTTTATATTATTATAAATAAATCCTTTTCTAGATACTACATGTGGATTTGGTTTTGTCACCGATGTACCTATGGGTAAAAACATCAACAAGGTGTCCCACTCCCGACTTAGGGTAACATGGTACACGTCAATGTGCCTAATTGTGCACCTGGTTTGAAACTATATGGGTATATTCTTAGTATACATTAAATTTTCTTTATAAAATATTATCAAGGATCTAAAATTAAACACACCCTCATAGAATATATGTTTATTAATATGATACTAGATGTTCATAATTTTTTCAATTTATATTATGTATTTTACTATTTATGAATTATACATTATGATTCATAAAATAAAATATGTATATATTCTATTAATTTGAAATAAAATCTATTAGAATGAATGGAAAATGTATTAACACACATAATCCACATATGTATTTCTATCATATTCCAGATAATAATGTTAGTTTTGGAGTTGTAACTTTTGATGAGAAACATAAATCTATTCTAGGACAGTTGAATCTGGTTATAAAGAATAACATTTATCATATGGAACATCCTGATAAAAAATGTGGAGGAAAAATGACAAACTACTTCATGAGACTACACACTCCAATATTAAAGGGGATTATAAATACATTTGTAGCTAGAAAATGGATAATTTCTCCAGATAAAATATTTCATGTTTTTGGAAGAAACTAAAGAGAAAAGGCTGTTATGGAAGTTTACCGTCACATTAAATATGATGATTAATAGTGGTCCCTGATTCAAAATAAGAAGGATAAGTTTGAAAGAGAAAACATGGAATGGGATGAATTTAAGGAACTTTTATTTAAAAAATATTTCCATCCCAAATATAGAGATGATATAGAGATGCATTTTCCGAGTATGAGGAAAAAAGAGGATGAAAATGTTGTGATTTTTGAGTCCAAATTTAAAATTTAGGAAATAATTCTATGGAATATATACGTAACCCATGGAGTAAGAATAATCATTTCATTTGAGGATTAAAGACATTTCTATGAATGGATTTTGTCTCCCAAAATTTCTCATAAAAAGAAGATTTAGTTTCAAGTTCTATCAAGATAGAGAATAAATTATCTATGTATTATAACATTAATATAAATGAAGAGAATAAGAGTAATGTCTAGTAAGATATGGAAAATAGTATGAATATAATGAATGGATTTTCCAATATGTGATAATTTTTTTAAAAATCAAACTTTTAAGTGCTTGAATGGATTTGGTGCTTGTTATAAGTGCATAGAAAAAACTCACCAGGAAAATTATGAATAGTGACGAAGAAATGATTGATATTCAGAGTTTCAACTATAGTGAAATGGGGCACTACATAGATAAATGTTCTAAGTGTTAATGGAGTATTACTCAGAAAAATCAAAGTGATCAATGTCAAAGTATGTTGTTTCTCCAATCAATGTGTAATAATTAATATATTTGTGATTTTGGATTCATAAATTGAGTTATTTTGTTCTATTTAAATGAATTGTGAGATATATATGGATTGTACTACAGTAATTATTACTTATGTATTTAGAGGCATGAAAATTTTCATTACGGTTTTTAAGATGATAATATATTTGGTATGTGTCAATAAAAGGCACATAATGCTGTTTCCTCAAAATACGAAGCTAATTTGATTTTTGGAAATATAGTGAATTTCTTTATAAATATTTGGACTGAGAATTTGGATAGATATATTTTGGTAAGTCTTAATGATGGAATGGATTAAGATGAACTTTGGATATTATTTTATTGGTTAATTTATTACTTCACCATATGATATAATCTTTGCCAATATAAGAAGTATAAATAGTTCAAGGTGTAATCAAAAGGTATGATTGTGTTTATATAAATGTATTATTACATATATCATTAAATAATGATAGAATTCCTCAACTCTAGGAAATTGATCAAATAAAAAAAATTATTTTTTTGAACTGATTGTATTTTAAATCATTATTGATTTATGGATTTGAGGACCTCAAATTTCCATTGATTTTCCATATATTTGTGATTTATAACCTCAATCACTCCCAATATATATTTATATTTTTTCTTCACAGTTTGTATCTCTACTTTAATATAATTGAAACCCATTCAAAATCCTAATTTTGCGGGGACATTCGGTTTTACCGTTCCTTCATTTTAAGAGTATATTTTATTAATAGTATTTCCAATGTAGGTTTTCCCTTTAGATATTTTCTAGTATCATCTTCTTATTTTCGAAGTAAAAATTTAAATTGCAGGGAAATAATTTATTGACGGGGTAGAGAATGTAACACTCCATGATTTCAGGGTATATTATCTTTTTAAATAGATTCAAAAGCTTTTCTTTCACACAACTCCAACTTGGCCTGTGTTACACGTAACATTGAGTTTCTATGAAATAACACTTTATTACTATAATTAAGCAAATTATATAATATTCAATTATCCATTAACCATAATAATAAGAATGGTAATAAATAATTTTTAAGTGTAAATATAATGTTTTCACATAAATAAAACATATTTATAATTAAATTCAGAGGTTTTTGAAAAATAGTTATATGTTTATAAATACTATTTTCGTAAAGTAACTAATTTTTATATCCTTTCTAGAATAATAGTAAAACTAATTTTATAAACACATAGAAATTGAATTTGGTAAAATAAAAAAAAAATTAATTATAAATTTCAGAATATAATTATTTTGAATTTATGGTATTTCTCATAAGAGTTTAATTTTTTTATGAATATTAAAAAATAATACATTATTGTTAAAAATATTTTTTTTTATTTAAATAAATTTTACAAATTAATTTTTTTAAAGAAAAAAATATCAATAAAACATATATATTAATTCAATTGAGGTAATTGGAATCATTTTTATATTGAAATTAGATATAATAATATATAGTTCTTTTGAATGTCACTTTTATCCTTCTTCTAGCCACATCTGCGAGATTAATATTAACTGTAATTTTACCATTAATGTGAATTTTATTTTGAAAAGCATACATACAAATTTTTAATCAGTATGATGTTTAAAGTCTAATAGAATCAACTAGATTTTTATTTGGTCTTTGGTGAATAGTTACATTGCTATATTTTTATTTACGATTGTTAAGAATAAATCAAATAATTATAGGTAAAAATAATATTATAATATTTAAATGTTTCTGAAAAAATTGTCACAAATTTCATTGGATATGTGGGTTTCGACAAAAACATACCTTAGGATGAAATTATGATCTTTTTACTCCACTTTACATATAATAATATGTTTATTTTATTTTATTTAATGATATGTTAAAAATTCCATTCTTATTATTAAATTAACTATATCATTTTCAATATGGGGTTATATATAATATGAATTCTACTTTAAAAATTTATTTTAAAGATAATAAATTTATCTTCATCTTAGAGGACATTATTTGGGAAAAGGGATAACGTATGATGTCCTTTTACAAAAATCAAAAGGGGATAATCAAAGAATAAGTGTTTCAGACATGTATGGAGGGAATCAGACCTATGGTAAGGGTTATTTTCACAATATTATTATTATTCGATATGGTTTATAGGTATGTATTTATTGGAAAATATTTATCATCCATGTTTCATAAAAATGTATTTGAAGATGTAATTATTATTCCTCAACAAATGTATGAAGTCATTTTTACTCAAGATTGACTTTTTATAAAATGGTTATTAAGGAATATTTTTTTCATTTTCCAAAAAAGGTATATTATGGATTTTTCCAATGAATAGAATTTTTTTTACATATACATCACGATCATCTTTTTAGGCCATCAATATGACTAAAAATTTTAAAGATTCCCTTAAAATTTTTAAAGGTTATATTCAAAATATATGTTTTATTTTAAAATTGAGTGACTTTTAAATGATTTAATGTAATGAAAAATCGGTTATTTCTCTCAAGAAAATTTTAATGATTTTATTAGATTATTCATATATTTCATCAATCATTATTATATTTTTTGAAAAATTTTGGATGATTTATTGTGATACAATCTACCATTTTATATTTAAGGGTTTAATATATTTTTTTATTGTGGTTGTGTTGATTTGATACCATTCATGGTTTATAGTTATGTATTAACATTTGGTATTCTTGTTTTAATACAATCATTTATGAGTGTCAGGATTCAAAATTTTCATATTAGTAATGAATTAAATATAGTATTCTACAGGCTGGGAACTTCTTGATGAGATCCCTATGAGTTGAGTACCAGTTAATGAATTCCCTACGGGTTGGGGACCAGTTAATTAAATCCCTTTGTTGCACCAATAATTATGATGAGAATAAATTAGTTGGAGACAAATCCTTGACATTACTTTCCCTGTAGCTTTATTTTATCAGGAGGATAGATCATGACTCAAATCAGATAGGTTAATGCCCACAGAATTAAACATTTATTAGGGTTGATCTAAAAAGTAGATATCTTGAAGATATATATTGATATTGAAGACTCCCATGTTTATGCATTACCACATCATGATATTAGTTATTGATATTCCATTTGATTATTAAACTAGTAGAATATCTGTGGTTATAATTATATTATATGGTATTATTTATTCACGATATATTATGCTTATGATTATTTTTAAATGGATTTTGTTACAGTTATATATCATTCTTTATGGTTTATGATTATTCATTCAATATAGCCTCAGTTGTACACGTACCCTTACAGTGTGTCCAGGCTCACCCCTTTCTTATGTTTTGTTTTCAAAATAATTTAAGAACTTTATTTCCACTGATATACATGGTAATCTAGGAGAATAATGATATTCTCAAAGGAATATATATATATTGTATTTTATGTTTTCAATTGTAATATAAGGTTCATTTATGTAATCTATTTTCCATGACTTCTAAACCGATTGGTCATTCAGGATTTGATTCCTTTTAATCATACCAATTTGCTAAAACAATGCTACAACTCTCATATTTTTTATTCAGGGAACTATATATTTAATATCAAATTTTAATGGTAGAACTATCATTAACAACAAATCATGGAATCCTATAATAACTCCAATGTAAAAAATTTCATTATATAAAATATCAACTATAATGATTTACTATGTATTATAAAGTAAAATTATAATTAATGAATATCAACCTCGAGCTTATTTAGATAACCACAATTGTGATAATAATATATTTTCATAGAGACTAATATTTATATAACTGTTGATAATGTCAATTTTTTGTTAGTATAGGTTGATCAAATTTTGATGAGGTAGTGATTAGGTGGTTGGGTAACATTATCTGTTAAGATATTTCGATTGTTTTTTATATAATGATTCACTATAAATCTTTTCATATTTTAGTATAAATTAGAGAAGGTTTCTGTTGATTTTTTTAAAAGAGTATATTATTCCATGATGAAGAAGTTGAGAGTGGTATGTTCATTTTTGAGGGTGGGAATTGGATGGGTCACACCGATGTGAAACATATTTATTTTCATCTAGAGAAGTTGGTGTTTGGGTTAATGGACATTCATGAAAAGGTTTTTCCAAGAGTATTCACGGTGTTCACTGGTGTATTTCCAAAAGTGGATATAATGAAACATACTTACTGTTATAAAAATTTCAGGATAAAGCCACACCAAGAGTCTCTGAAATTTAAAACACTTCTTATAGGATAACATCATATTATATTCATGTGTTGTGAATTTACATTCATGATTTCTTGTAGATGGATTTCATTCATATTAGTGTGTTGGTTTATCGTTCATTGATGTTGATCATGAAAATTCAATATGGTAAGTACATTTACATGATAAATTTATATCTTAATATGGAGTATATATGGATATTTTGAATAATGAGGTTGTTATTTATAGGAAGAATCCAAATAATTTCATGTTGTTCAATGTTTACATGGATATAATAAATATTATAGGTGGTTTATGTTTGATTTTATCAAATTGTGGATCAATTGACATCATTGAATTTGAATGATATATCCTTCATATGGAATGATTTCTGTTAGGATAAATTTGATCATTAGAAGGAGAAGTTATTTAGTTATTGTGTTATTCAATTTATAAATGATTGATCAATGTTTGATGTATTATGATATTCTTCTTACGATTGATTAAGTTATGTTTTGAGGTACCAACGATAATTTATCTCCTTTAGTTATTTGTAGTAACAATATCATGAATATAACTATGCTACCCATGATATAATGATAGTGATAGAATCATTTTCATTAATTTTATGGAAAATTATCTTTTTATAGATCATTTTTTGGAATTTATAAATCAAAGGATATTGATATATATTTTAACTCAATGTATCATTTATCATCATTAGTGATGATAGATGGAGTTTATTCTAGGATTATGAATTTTTGATCACTTACATTTTGAGGAAATTTAATGTTTTAGTAGTTACACAAAATAAGAATTTTCATTGGTGAATTGCTTGAGAATTTATAGGTGAATAGACGATGATGAAAGATCTTGCACCTTTTATTACGGATGTGGAGGAAGTTGGTGATAAAGGATTCCTATATTAGTTGATAGTGAAATTTTACTTGATAATATAGGTAAGGATGTGTAAAATAAAAGGTATTTTGGTGGTGTTTATTTGGAATTTAATTCAAAGTGTAGATTTTCCCAAGGGATGGTGAAATGATGATCGATATCACATACTATGTCAGGGGAGGATATTTTATTTTATTTAATGTGTGTAAAGTTGTTAACCATGAGATTTATAGTTCACCTTTAGTAGGATATATTCTTATCACTAAGATAAATCCATCAATCCAACGACCTGAAGGCCTTCAAATATTTTTATTTCGGATAAATCCCCCTTTTAAGGGAAGAAGGGGGAATCCCAATGGACTTCATGAACTTAGGAAAATCACACATGAAGGTAAAAAAGAATAAAAACCCGACTGAATCCTAGATCAGCCCTTCTAAGCATAAATAAAATGTTCAAGACTCAAATGATTCAAGGAAAATCAGAAAGCAAGTGTCATGTGTCAATAACATTCCTTATCAGACGGAAAAATCCATACCCTCTCAAACAACAAATTTCGAAAAGCACATGGACAGATGAACCACTAGCCTTGAATCCTCCTATGGGCCTATTCCAAGTGATTTAGTCGGGTTTCTCTAACATTCCCCCACTATGATCAAACCATGTAGCAAAACAACTACCACAAAACTAATAATAATCATTAACATGTGAGAAAATCAAAGCATCATTCTCCATACAAAGGCTGAGGGTCCATAAATCAACCATTCAAAATTGACAAAATCAGCCGCAAGAGAGACAAAGCACTAACAGTAGTAGGAAAACAATCTTGAAACCATAGACGATCACATGTAGAAAAAACATAGCAGGAAACAAATTGACTCCCCTATCCTAGTCATTGTAGATCATATGCCGAGCTCACTAGGAACCCACCAGAGCCCTCGCCTGGATGCCCCAGATGAATCGAGAAGGAAGATCCTCTCAAACGAAGATGAGTAGACCGCCAGAGGCATCAACTGAATGCGATGACGAGCTGAGCAGATACACCGACGATGCCAGAAATACTAGACACACTGAACCTCGTTGGAACCGTGCTGCCACTATGGAATTGTTCCAGCCTACGTCGTCGTCGAAGCATGTCGAGCTAAAGTGCTGAAGCAGAGTTTCGATGCCGAGATTATGTCCTGGGGGGGGGGGGGTGATTGTTGGATTTAGTTACTTGTTTTCAATTAGAACCTGGATTATACGAATCATTATGTATGATTTCAAAATTATTGAAAATTTTAACTCAACCATAGGGGAAGATAGATTACTGCATGTTTGATTCTTTTTCAAGGCTATATTAGTGGAATTTGTTTTGCAAATGGGGTTCTATGGATAATTATATATTATCTTGATCCTTTATTTACCTTCATATTATATAAGGTTATTCATAATGTATTTTTTTCTTATTTATGCCTCAACATTTCATTCCCCCATTATTTGTAATGTTAGATGGAGCATACTATCCTGAAACGAGAGAATATATTTCACACATATGTTCTAGATTTTGGTGTTTCCTGTGTAATATACCTACCCTTGGAATATTTTGAATAAAATAATAGCTATAAATTATAAAATATCATGAAAAAATTTAATATATTATATAGGTTTCCATATGGGTATCCATTTTGTTGCATTGTGTTTAGAGGGAGCTCAATTCTTGGAAAATATTTTTTTTGAAGTCTGACTATGAATGTATAAATTATTCATGATTTGATGACAAGAACTCAAGATTGTTAAAATAATTGTATAGATTTAGGGAATATCCCTATGATATTTGATGTGAAATATCATGTTTTCTCAAAGGTTTATCCTCATAATGGGAAGTAGATGTTCATCCATATTAGTAAACAGTCTTTTCTTTTTATTGGCCCTACCAAATCTTTCAAGCTTGTTTGTGATGTATTGTATCTGTTGATGATTCCTATAAAAATTAATCATGCCATGATTATTTACCTGTCATGTAGATATATATCTAAATATTCATACATAAACTGATGTAATTTGAAAAGGAGTAACAGATAATTTGGGTGAGGTGACATTTGTGGATAAAGATATTTGGGTTTTGGATCATCGAGAGATAGAGTTTTGGGGAAAAGTTAATTTTTTAGTTTTGTTTACACAAAGTGTTTGATGAGTTCATGTGGAAAAATTAAACATAGATAAATAATATATATATTTATTTTTTCAGGTAAATTATTATTGAAATGTTGATATTTATTATTATATTATGATTGATGTATTGATATTTCATTATTATCTTATGAATGATGTTTTTTTCCTAGAATATTTTACAGTTCTTCTTTTGATGATTGTGAGATTTCAATTCATGAGGAAACATAGAGAGTGTTTTGTTTCATGTGTTTTTGTTATTTTTATAGGTATTGTTTTGATTCTCATGGTTGAGAATCATTTAAAAGGTATCAAAAATAGAAGCATAGTATTTTCATAGATGTCTATTTTTTAAATATTTATTTAGATTTTTTTTAGTTGTTCCTAGAAATATATTTGTGGTTATATACTGTGTTTTGTCATTTTAAGTTCTAAATCTGGAATTTTAAGGGAGACTATACTATGGTTGGTGACATGGATTGAATATTCATATAATGGTATATCTGTTTTTAGGAGATGGGTATAGAAACAAGAATTATTGGGATTTGTTATAACTTTGACGTAATTTGTGTTGTGGCTTTCATAATTTTGGTATTCATGTTCTGTTGTGATTCTTAGTGGAGGTTCTATTCGAAACGATGATGATTTAATTTTTTTTCATGGGCTATGAAAATTTAATTCCACTTTTAAGAGTTTTTGTTTTCAAATATTATTGGAAGAGTGGAGATGAAAAGGGACATCTGGTTATATCATGGAGAGGGTCTAGTTGGGGTCTTTGGATGAAAGATTATTTTTTCACTTTTAGTATATAGAAGAGGATTTCAATAATTTTTAAATAGTAACAATGGTCAAAATATTTCTAGATATATGGTGGTTTTAAATGATAGGGAATTTAAATTTCATTTCTCAAAAACATAGTATTTCATTGTTATGGTTTCACCAAACCATATAGGGGTTACCAAATGTTTTATTATAAATATGGGTTAGTTTTCCCTTTGTTTTATTTTCATTAATTTTCTTAAACCCTATAAAACTCTAGTTACATTCATATGAAATCATGGCTATGTCTTTGTCAATCTATAACCTATTCTTCATGAGGTCTATCTCTCAATTATCTAAGGCACATTATTACCCCATCCCATATATATTTTATTTTTCCCAATTTCTTCTATAAACTTGTTTATATAAGGGTAGAAAATTGGATATCCCCCGATGTTGGTTGGGTTTATTAGAGTTTCTTTGGGGTTTGATGCAATTAGTTTATATAAAAAATCTTAATGAAATTGGCCGTGTTTTATTTTTTTCTCAATTATTTATTTTCCATTATTCATTAAATATTCAATTGAGGTTTTAGATTGAAAATGAATATCTTATAATTATTTATGAATTTCTAATTAATATTTTATTAGAATCAGGCAAGTAAAATTAATTAATCATAATAATTGAATGAATCAAAAGTAATAAAAAAAGGAGTTATAACCTACATATGATATTTTGGTTTTCAAATATATTTAATTTATATAATTGATTAGATTGATTGATAATTATATTATTATGACATCATGATAAATTATTATTTATTCATAATTTTTATATTAGGATAATAACTGAATACAAAGGATGATAGTGTAATGTCTACGTTAAAATGTGAATTTTAAAACATGATTTTTTATATAAAATAAGATATGTTTGGATTGATATATTTTAATTTTTTACTGGTAACATTATATTTATTATAAATAATGATTAATATTGTAAACTATTATTGCTTATGTAGTTTTTTTCTTAATGAAGATAGTTTTTATTAATATATACAGACTGAATATTTTTACAATTTTTTCCTCCAATATTTTTGAAGAAGGAGTTGATGAGTTATTGAGGGGTGATGTGAGAAATGTGTTGTGGAAACATTTTTATGTGATTGAGGATGGAATAATGTTATGGTATTCACTAGATTTTGAATTTATGTTGGAATAGTTGACTTGATATAGTGTAATATCTACTGATGGGTTATGAAGATGATGATGTCATGGTTATTACTGTGGGGTTTTAGAGCCTGTTGTTCTTTGTTCAAAGTTATCTAGAAATTAAGGAATGATAGTGAATTAATGAAATTATAGAAATATATAATATAACAAAAATAGTGTTGAACAAATGGTTATTAAAATATTAATTTGATTAGGTAAAAGTGGAAATGATAGAGTGGAATGATTAAGGATTTGGTAGATGGTAAATTGTTTATTGAATTAAAATTATTATATGAGAATTCTTTTTTGTGGTATAATATATAACGTAAAAGTGTATTTGGGATTGTAACATAAATGATAAATAATAATTTTTTTTATAAATAATTCTAGAAATGAATTTATGTATATTTGAATAAATTTGGATGTATAACATAGTCAATGATTGATTAATATAAAATTAGAATGAGATAAAAAAATGTGTTAATTTTTTATTATTGTGAAATAGGGGTGTTCTAGTTAAATATTCGAGTCAGATATGTTATGGATATATGTGGTAGAAATATTGATATATGGTATGCGTGAAGCTAGTATTAATTTAATTATATAAATAAGATGACACATATTATTGGTTTGATTGCTGTTACATATTTATTAGAGTTTACTTTATTCTCAATACACTCACAGTAGAGTCGAGAAATGTAACAAAATATATATAACATATTGGGTTTGGATTATCTTCCCCAACATGACTCTTATAGAGGATATGAATATTTAGATACACATTTCACCTTACTCCGATTTCAAGATATAATATTTACTATGATGGCCTGAGGTATAGGTTTTGTTGTGCTTTTATAATGGGAATATACTTGAAAGGAGGCAGACATAAGGCTTATTAAATTCAATAAAACAAACCTTTCCATGATAATATACATAAATAAGGTGTTATTTTTCCATGGATATGAGGATTTGATCATGTGTATGTTGTTATGGATGTGATGAGTTAAGTTTGGTAATGTAGTAATGTGGTTATGAAAGGGATAAGATCACTTAGACATAATCAATTAGGGCATGAGGGTGACAAGTTCAATAGATAAGTGGATGGAGGATAAAATCATATATTTTCTATTTGATATTATAGTACCTCATATGTGTGTGATTTTTTATTAGAGAAAATTTGTGAGGATTGGAAAATTTGTTAACACGGTTGGGTAACAAGTTGGATTCATAGTTTATTCACTTATGCAATAGTATTTATATTGAAGTTCATGAGAGGTTTTTTGGAGGATCTATATACATATACTTATATAGTCACCCATATATGTGTTAGGTTTATAGGATGATGTTAGTGAAAATGATTTACATTAATAAATCATTCTTCTTTTTTGTGTTAGTTTTTGTTCATGGAGCTTCTTCCATATGATACTCCTCATTGTATTCTTCTAATATATTTCGGTATATATATGATATTAGATACATTATGTGACTAGTTTTACTTAATATATTATGTATTTTCTTAACTATCCTATCTATTACATGATTTTATGAGGTTAATTCATATGATTTTTCTAGTTCTATACCCTCATTTTCATCCTTGTTTTTATTTCATAATATACACGTGTGTCAAGTGTTCTAATTGACATTCCTCGTAGTATATGAGAGCTTTCTATTGGGTCTAATCATGAATGAGTTATATATATGATATTATTTATTTGAGAAGGTATGGATTTTGTAGTTAGGTATTGGTGAACACTAAATATTTTTGGTAGTGTAACAATATTGATCCAAATTGGCACTTGAATATTGTAAGGGATATATTATAGGAAACAAGTGATATGGGACTCATTTAGGCAATGTATTGATCATAAGAATGTTTGAAGAACTAAGGGATTTTTATTTATTTTTGGGTTGAGACCTAGCTATAGATATAAGGAAACAATATTTCTATAACTCTAATACATACTATGATATATAATATTTTTCCATTAGCCATTAATTTTTTTAAAGATAATATTAGATGGTAGATCTTGTTTCTCAGTGATGTTATAGGGTCAATGTTATCATTGGTAACATTCTAAAATTAGTTTCAAGATGGAATCATTTCTTCAATATTAAATAATGTTTGGTAGAATGTGTTTCTTTCACCCCTATAGGGGATATATAGTGTGTGAGAGTATGTAATTCAGTTTAAGGAATTTTTTCTTAATACTGCAACTATATTCTCGATGATGATTCTTGGGAATGATATTTTTAAAATGAACACTGTCCATTGATTTTGTTATAGGTCACATCATTTATGTTTTCAATGTATCTTGAGGTTTTAGTGATGGTAGAGTTAATGTAAAAGATTCTAAGGAAGATTGATTTATCTCAATAGGGTGGTTATCATTGTTTAGTGATGGTATGATTTGAGTATGGGAGTTCTTAGTTCACTTTAAGTTCAATGTTTTAGCTATAAGGGTCCATTCTATTTCCTACTCTCATCCTTTCTCTAGAAATATCATTTTTAAAATCTCTAAAAAGAGTAATTGTGTGGTGTGAATTTTTATAGAAGTTTTGGTTATAGTTTGTTTAGTGTCTAACATTCCATAATTGTCATCATGGATTTGGAAGAAAAAATCTAGTGTATCCCTCATATCATTTTTTTCTAAGGACTTATCAACATAAATACCATCCAAATTTTTCATGACATCATGAAGATCCTTGTCCTTATTCATGTAATGATTCTTTTTTTCATTGTCGTGGTTTTCATCAATGTGGAAAAATACAAAGAGTAGAAAATATTTAAAATTATTAAATTGAATATAAAACAATAGGTGGGCCAAAGATAATTCAATATACTTTTTTCATGATTTGTATTGTGGTATATTATTTATTTGATTTGGTAGATTCAAATTCTATCATTTTATGTACCATGATTCTAACATTGTGACATAATGTGGCGACACATCCTATTCCCTTTCTACTTATAATGCTTGTTAGAGGGATACATATAATTATTTGAAATCTAAGATTGTTATGGGGTAACATTAGTCATTTTATAATTTCCTATGTTTGCAGATAAAACCATATGATATCATTGATATTATGGATTTGATTTATTGTAATATATTATTTATTTCATTATAAAAGGAGTAATATTCTATAGTGTATATGGTTTTCTTAATAGTTTTGTCAGTGGATGGGGACATAAAATTATTCATAAGAATGAGAATAAAATTTTAACCAATCAATAGAAGTTATTGTTAGTGTTTATAGAAGGTAGTAGTTCTTGTGAGAGTTAGGTATAAGTTCATGTATATCATTATAGAAAATTTTATCATGAAACCCACTTCATAATATTTCTTGTCTGAGATTGAGTTACATATTAGTGTCTCTATAATTTTTATGTCTCCATAAATGAGTATGAATTTTGAGATGCAAGAGTAACAAATTTAGATAGATTAAATATCATATAAGGGTTTCTTTTGGAGTATCATATTTCATTAGTTTGTTGTATATTTTTTCATGAAAAAAGTTAGAAGAAAGCATGCGATAGTTAAATGACTATCATTTTTTAGTGATGTGATGTTGAAGATTAATTATCCACTTTTAGGGAATAATGATTTATGTAATTAGCTAAATGATGTTAGCATGTTCGTAATGATTTAATAGTGGATGATCAATCATTAAATGATGTCAAATAAAGAAGATATATTAATGAAAATATTTAGAGGATGTTACAAAAACATGATGTTCATGGTAATTCTTCTCAACATCACAAATGATTAAATTTTTTTTCTAGGGTTTATAAACATTATTTTTCATGAGTTATTATATCAATTTGTGGTGATATTCATTGATGACATCCTCTTGTAGTTGATCCCAAAGAAGTATCTTGTTTAGTATATGAGAGAAATTTTAATAAATCATTAATATAGAATAATTTTTGGGAAGATAATTAAGATTGGTTTCGGGATACCATAAGGATATTTCCTAAGGTCTTTTATATTTCAAAAAGGATTATTTTTGGATTATTTGGTTACTGTATAGGGTTTTTATAAGTAATATCCCAAAAATGATGTAATGAATCCCTAGTTCTAATATTTCATGGATATTATAGTTTGGTTTTATCCAATTTCTATTAGATTAATGATCTATTAAATAAATTAACAAGATAGATCTTGTTTTCTTATAGACTGGTTTGGGAGAGGGTGTATTTGTGCACTATAAAATTGAATCTGGTTTTTTTAGTGTTTTCCTTTTACAAGTAGAGGTATAAATGTGTTTGTTTTCTATGAAGATAGTAATTATTGATTAGGCTTATGTAAATATGATTTTAACATTTTTAAATTATGTTATATTTATTTCATACATGATTATGAAATTGAGATATCATATGCACTATAGAAATAGAATCTTTTTGTTGTTGAATTAAGTAGCACGTCTCATGGGTTTGTATCTTTATAATCATGAAAGATATGGAGGATTATGTATGGTCTTATAACATTTCATTAGAATAAATTTAAATTCAATTTATATGTTTCTTGTATAATAATATATTGTATTAATCCATGATTTATTATATGGAGGATTCCCAATTGGGTGATTCGTAAGTTTTGGTGTGGTTGGATCTTAATTTCTTTGTAGAAGCTCTTGAGGGGTGATCTGATGATGATTAGCACCTGGAATTATTTCAAAGGAGGCTATTCACTCAATTGGTGGTTATTGAGGCGAATCTCAATGAGTATCTTAGATCATACTTTTCATCATATAATAATGTGACTAAAATGTTTCATGTATTAAGGATTTAGTAACAGTGGCTAGGGAAGAAGAGTTTATTTATATGAATTATGTCCCGATGTTTTCTATGAAAAAATTTCAAGTCTATGCATCATGTGCCTTTGGTTCAGTATAATAATTTGATATTCCTATATGTATGTGGGATAGTTTTTTGAGTCCATTACTAGTTTTACTATAGGTTATGTAGGATTTGATGTTGTGTAGGTGATTGTGAATAGTTTAAAAAAATCATCCCACTTCATATTGATCACAAATTTAAGAATGATTAAATCATTTTTAATATTATATGTGGATGATATTGAGAAACTTAATGGGGGTTCGAGGATGACCATTTCATTTAATGATCCTTACTTTTTCTCATCTGTATTTAATGGTAATTATCATTATATTAGATCTTAATTATTATTTGACAATAAATTTTATCCATAGATATGTGGCTAGATAGAAAAACTATCCAAATGGTAGAAAATGTGTTTCAAGCTTATGTTCTGGAAATTTTGTGTTCATGAGAAAATAAACCACCAAAAATTCGGTTTTATGATAAAAATTGTAATCAATGATACTTTTATATAAATCCATTCAAATCACAATATAAATGAATATGATATCCTTAATTAATTCAGATTATGGTTTTCATGTCATTGATTCCTTATGTTTTATTTGTATAGGGAATAGTAGATAATTTGTAGGTGATTCACAAGTGAATGATTGAATCAGAAGACTGTAAAAATACTTTAGTTAATCAAAGAAGGCTGAATTTAGTGTTTGAGGATGGGGATCAAGTATTCATAAATTTTTATTATATTAATTTACATTAGTGGATTTATAAAGATTGTAATATCTCTATATGGTTTATTGGAAACATTTTAGTTGTTGGGTCATGTCAATGATGTGGATTATTGGATTTTAGTTTCATCATAGATGGTTCATGTCAATAATATTTTCTATGTGTCTCAAAATTAATCGTTGTCCACATCAAACCTCCAATGACATTTATTAGTGAAAATAGGATATTCATGATGATCTGATGCATTAGGAGTGACCATGTGAGGTTTTAGATCATCCATAGAAGTTTTGTTTTAGAGATTCTATTCCTTTTCATCTTTTTTTTTGAAAAATAGATGGTTGGTGGAGTATAAATTAGATCATGGGTTGATAATTCAATCCCAATAACATATTTTACATAATGGTTGATTATTTTTATTTATTTATTTTATTTTATACTAGAATTATTGGTATATTTATATTCATTATAACTAATAAAAATTAAATTCTTCTCATCCTATATGTTATAATTACTCTTTTTATAATGGAGAGATTACTATTTGATAATTATCACATGGAGTGTTTATTTTCGTGAATTTTTGATATGTATATAGGTTTTTTATTGAATATCATGTATGATAATTGTCTAATAGTTATATAATTAGTGGTCTATTCCTCCCACGACCTTATACATTATTGTTAAAAGATGATGAATATGTTGAATTAGGGAATAGAAATTGTCTTTTTGTGAATGGGTGAATTTTCTAATTTTATAGACTAAAAAATCAATCAATTGAGGAGTCTTCCATGGTGGGTGGTTCTATCTATTTGAGGATGAAGTGTCCTTGTTGTTTTGGTGGCTTTGAGGAGTTGAAATATGAAATGATCAATTTAGAGGATTTTTATTCCATGGAAGTCGACTATGTAATGAAACAAATAATTTTCATAATTATGGAATTAGGTGACACTTGGTGGAGGATTTATAAGAAAATATTACTAGAAAATTCCCATTTTTTATCTATGATTCTTATATGTTATGTTATATAGGTTTTTTGGTGGTGGTAATGATTTCTAGAAATAGTGGAATCATCAATGACCATTTACTTTTTTGGTGTCTGTTCATGTGGTGATTCTAGGTGTGGATTGAAAGAATCATTTTTGGAACTACTATGATAGGATGGAGATCAATACACATTTTTTAATGGGTGAAATGACCATGATATTCCTGGATATAATGATGTATTAAATTATTTGTAATTTAGATATCATTTAATTATCCTATACTATATTGGGATGATGAATTCACCACATTGTAGAGTGGGAACCCAATATTTTATTATATGTATTGTCTAGTACCTTAAATTACCTCAAACAATATCCTACAGTAGGAACTCTCCCTATTCCCTATGATAATCCCTTTATTATTTCAAATACATTGGTTAATGATAAGGATTTCTCATTGACCAAATGTTAATTCTTATTCACATACGCTATATTTTTTCCTCGTTCACATTTTATCTCATTATTATCATTATATAATTCATATATGTGGGAAAAATAATTTTTTAGAGGTGTTCAATGATTATTTGGATGGTCAGTTCCTATAGGGAATCATTTTGAGATTGATAATGTTTGATTATTGGGTTTTAATTTATTTCAATTATATGTAAATTAAATCATCAATCGAGGTAAGGGATTAAAAACCAATATTAAATTATTATGTGGGAATGTGAAATTACAATTTTTTTATTATGTATTGTAATGGAATTAACCCTAAATAGAAAATGATAGAAAATGAGAGGAATTGAAAGGAAAGTAATGCCTTTCATGTTATTTATTTATTTTCATGTTATTGATAATATTTCATTGCTATTATTGATTGATTATTTTATATATATGATACTATATTAATTATTCATTAATTAATCAATTTTTAAATGTATAATGAGGTAACTAAGGTAACAGAATGAAGATGACATGATTTATAAATTAATATTTTATTGTCAAAACATGAATCATTTGATATAATGTGATCTTTTTTTTGGGAATGGTAGATGTAGATTGTTTCTAGTGATATCACAGTTTCCATCTAATATGATTAGTATTTTTCACTATAATATTACATTTAAATATTTCTATAATTAATATATTTCATATTTTCTCTGTTGTTTTAAAACATTTATAATTATTTCTTGTTGTGTTTGTGATGAAGGTAATGATTCACTGTTAAGGGTTGATGATGTTTAGTTGTTATGGTAGTGGTTTAACGTTGTTGATGATGTGTTAAATCAAATGTACATGAGAATTAGTAGAGTTTATGATTAGGTTTTTGGATTGAGATAATGTAATTTTTTATAATGTGTTATGGAAGTTAAAGTGTTGCAATTATTGGTCTGTAATTGGTTACTGGTTGATGAGTTCATGTCAAAGGTGCTCAAAATTTATAGAATAGTAATGAATTAATGTAATGAAAAACTAAGTAAAGGTTATTATTATATAAATAATTTCTAATAAATGATTTAAAAAAATACAATTAATCACTAAAAGGGTAATTGGTTGTGGTGGAAATATGATGTGTTCGTTATATGATTGTTGGTAAAAGAAATTGTCATATTAAAATAGTAATTCATTTAAATGAAATACTGTTAGAATCATATATGGATTTATGAATTTAAAATAAATTATAAATTTTAATGTGGTTAATAATAAAGTTATATAATGAATAAAATTTTACGTAAATAATTGATATGGTATAAAGTGGCTAATAATTTATCAGCATAAAAAAATTAGAGAAAAAAAATGTGGTAAAGATGTTTGTTGTGAAAGTGTAGTGTTGTGGTGAAATAACATAATTTTTTTATAGAATGACGTGGATATGATATTTATATATATTATATTTTTATCTTGTCTAATTTCCATATAATTAGAATCATACATTAACATGGGTACATTTTCTATTATATATTACTTATAGTTTATGTTATTTCTTACACACTACCATTTGAGTTCTGTAATGAAAATGAATCCCATATATGGGTTTTCTTTTAGTTGTTTTCCAAAATATCAATATTTTATTGGATATGGTTGGTTTATTATTCCCCCTATCACTACTCTCTATTCTATATGTACTATATGTTGTTATTTCATAATGATAAACGATTTTGATGTTGGTGTATGGTGGGTGTATAAAATGAAGAAGGTGTCAAAATTGTTGATTTCCTTCATGGTTAGGTACATTACCTTAGTTAATATTTGTATATGGAGGTTTATTTAATGTATAGATGTGGTTTTTGGTGTATTTATATGTTTTTAGTTATGATTATATATTTGATGTTTTATTGTTATGTGCATATGAAAGTGATTGGAGGAATGTGACATAAGCCATTAGAGAATTAAGGTGATTGGTTCCATATTGAAGTGGCTGGGGTACCTTCATATAGAATTATTTTTATATAATAAGACCATAATTGTTTTAAATATATTGTGAGTAAGCCTTTGTGAGGACAGTAAAATTAGATTGACATGTTGGGTAATGAGTTGGTTTCACTATTTATTCATTGATGCATTAACTTACCTTTCCAGAACATCAAGAGTGGTTTTTAGTTGGATCCTACTATGTATACATTTTTACTCATTCGAATATATATATATATATCAAATTCAATATATAAGGTTATTAAAAATATTTAAAAGACTATAATATGGCGGTTGTTTGTGTTATTGGGTGTTCGTAGTGTTTTTTATAAGAGTTTCATCATCGTATTATTTTTTGTATATTTTGGTTTATTTATTAAATTATAGTTATAGTGATATCAGTTTTAATTTTTTATTATTGAGTTCATTGATATTCCAATATATTCCTATAGGTTCTCTATTATAGGGGATCCATGAAAAACACCCTAGTTAGAAACCAAGGCTTGACCTTCATCAATTAACATGAAATAATTCTACTCACAAACTCTTTGATATTTTTCATTACACATGGCAATAAAAAATAAATTCCAAATCATTATACATCATGTTTATACATGAATATTGAACTCATGGTAATCTATAAAACTATATAAAAACCTCCTCTTTCATCTCATATACAACACAAACTTTTCCACAAAACACTGCATCATTTTTCAATGTTTCAAATAAACCATATATATAATATCTTTGAACCATGCGATCATTCGATATTTCCACCAATTGAAATCTTATATGATGCATATCTATCCACTCCACCAATGAAGAATATAATGATATTTTATATAGTAAATATCATAAATTCATTCTTCTTTATGTCAAAAGGATGGTTTAATAACTTCTTCATCATCTTCTATTCATTAGTGGCCTCTTGAGAGATACATGAATGTAATTTATGAGTCGATGAAACTATAACCACATTACACTTCTTCAGTTTATATATAATCTCAGATTTATAATACTAAAGAAACTAAATCCAATTTCTTATTCTCAAAATTAGGTATAATAATAAAAATGTATTATAAAAACTCATATTCTACATGAAAGGTAAAAATAACTCAGCCAAAATACAACATTCATTCCATATACCTATATGACATGTAACTGTTCATTATCCTCATACTATGGCACTCTATATTTTTACAAAACATTAATAATCTACCTTTCTTTCTAAACAATTAATGAAAACCATTTTTACTCATTGATGAAGAATATAAAAATAGGAGAGGAAAATTAGCCTCATTTTTCTACTGGATGAAAATTTAAATCACCCTTGTTAACCATGAATAAAAAAATTACTCCCATAAGTATAATCAATCGAAGAATAAAAAAATGTCTTTGTCCAAAACACAAAGGTAGATAAGAAATAATTTTGATAATGTAAAAGTAATAATACCCAAAAAATATAAAAGGTAAATAAAATTAAAATAGTTTTATTAAAAAAGTATACAAATTATGGTGGATCAATATAAGATGAGAATATTAAACAAAAACAAATTATGTGTTCGAGAACCCCGAAACATATGTTCCATTTTTCTTCATAATTTTTATAGCTTCTATATAATAATGATTTATTTATTAAAATAAAATTAAAAAAGTGTATTATAATGATTTATTTTATTCATGATAAATTTTAACCATTATAATATATTTTTTTGATAAATTTGTATGATGACATGTTTTTTAAAAATATTTTGTTTTAATTGTGGATTCATAACATTTACTCTTTGTAATTTATGTCACACCATAAAATATTAAAATAATGAAAATTTATTTAATATCATGTGTGAAAAACTACACAATGTGTAGAATAAAATATTCACCCAAAAAAATTATGTTTCATTGACTATTCAATTTAATGTTTATCTTACATTACATGAAACCTATAGTTATTTTTCATGTCACACAAGACCGAGTTTTACAAAATAACAATATAATGTTAATGTTATTATTTAATATGAAAGTTATCACTTAGCCATAAAAAATAAAGATATAAATGCTTTTAAAAATATTATGAGAATATACAGTTATCACATATTATTTATTTATTTATTTATTACTAATAAAATAAAAATCATTTTAAAGAAAAATAAATGATTTTTGAAATAATTATTTTTTCTAAAAGACTGTTTAATAAATCTTCACACATATACATAAAAAATAATAATTAAAATATTTATAGAATTTAATTCAAAAATAATAATTTTTTAGATCATAAAATCGAAATTATCATAGCGTGTTGTATTAGGATTTTGTTCAGAAGATTCATTTTTTGATGAATAGTCCAAAATACAAAATTTTAAGCTATAACTCGTTATTAGTTTAGATAGTTTTTAATATGAAATTATTAATTTTAATTAATTTTATATTTAAAATAGATAATTTTTTTCCTTAATAAAATGTATTTGTTTGATAACATTTTAATTATTAATTCTTATATAAAAACATTTTAGTCTTTCAAACATTTTCACATTAAAACCTTGCATTCCCATCGCGTCTGGGGATTAATTTTAAATGTAATTTTTCCAATTCTATGAGAATATTTTTGAAAAAACTGATTCCATATTTAAAAAATAATAATTCATATTATTTATCAATTTTTGAAAAATTTATTACTATAATTATTTGTGAAAATATTTAATATTAATAACTGTGATTATTGTTTAAAAATGTGTTTTCACATTACATGGGTTTGTATTAAAATTAATTTTACATCTATATAGGATTTTGATTTAATAATGGATTTAATATATATAATAATTATTTCTAAAATATCTAATATAATTCATCTTAGTTTTAGTCATAAATGTCAAATTTCTGAGGTAAATACAATGATACAAGTTACCATGATAAAAAAACAAAATGGGTAAAACTATGCTAACTTAATAACTAAAAATGTAATATTATAATAATTTATTTATTTTATTTTTAGTTTTCCACAACAACATATGCCCTTATATACCTTATTATTAAATTTTTGGGCCACATTATATTTGGGATACCTCACTATGGTGAATACAATTGTGTATTTACAACCACTCCACTTATCCTAAACATTAAAGGGGAACTCACTCATCCCCCTTATATACACATTCAGACATAATTAGCTCAAAAAATACATGTAAAATATATTATAATGATCCCTAACATCATACTAGAATCCTTTTTTTGTTTAATTTCTACCTTTGTTGGATTTAGTGCAAACCAAAGGAGGATACTCAACAAATAAGTATTGTTATTTAAAAATCATCTTTATTTTATTTCCTTGTCCACCTACTTCAATTGTTTTCAAACCATTATATTATAGTAACATTATTATATGAAATATAATTTTATGATCTATTTTTAATGGTAATACCTATGAACACACATAGAAACCCATCAAAAGTTTTATGAAATCAATATTCATGGGTATGGTGGACTACCACCTTGCAAATCGATGTCGTTCATTTTTCCATTACAACATCTCATGTTAGGTTTTGGTGACATGTGTAAATTATATATATTATATTTATAAATTAATTATATATCAACAGAAACTATATCAAAAAAATATATATATAATCTCCAATAATTTATAGTAGATAAGATAACATCACTCATGTGTACGGTGGACTACCGCCTCGCGAAGCGACGTGATTCCTCTTTCACTAACACTTTACATGGAATGTGAAAATGAAAATGTTAATGATTATATTGGATATACATTATATAATTATAATATTAATAAAATATTTATCCTTATATAAATATAATATATAGATCATTTTATTTCTTTTCCTTTTCACTCACATAAAGGTGATAACATCATTCGTATACAAGTGGAATTTTCTCTTTCCTGAAGTGATAGGACTCCATTTTCATCACCACACAAAATGAATGATATTTAATAAAAATTAAAGAATTAATATAATAATTATTTCATTATTTTTATTTACTTAGATGAAATTACTATATAATATGTGCAAGAATTGTAATATTCTTGAAATATAACGAAAGATAATACATTGAAATTATCACATGAAAGAATGAAAATTATTAATGATTATGAATAAACGGGTGATAAGATGTTCTAAGAGGATAATATATGATATTATAAAAATTATTATGGTAATATAATAATATAAAAACATATTTATAACCAATATACATGGGGTTATGGATCTTTCAAACAGAAGAATGTGTAAGGTAATGGATTTCATCTCACATTCTTTTCATTTTGTCATATTGAAATGATATGAAACTAATTTTCTTTATATGGTGTATATACCGACACATTGATATGTAATTTCATTAATACATAATTTTTAAGGTTTTTATATGTTTAAATTTTAATAATATCATCTAATGGGAATAAAAGTAAGAGCTATCAATTTGAAAGAATCTCATTACTCAGTTTCATTTCCTTGAGATATATTAATTCGTCGTTTCCATTAATATTTTAATATTATGTATGTAATTACTTTTGAATATAAATTGTGGTATTGTCTATATTTTTGTTTGGAATTAATTTTGAAACATACAATGTATTCAATGTTTGACTCTAACTTCTACATTTTCATCTTTATAATGGTTTACTTCCCAATCTCATTTTAATTGATCTTGTTCATTCTTGAATATAAATTGAAGGAAATTATTTGACCATTGTATAACAAACCTTCAATTTTTATATCCTATTTATATTAAAAATATTTTCATGTAATAAGTCCATTTTTTCACTATTTGGTACATACAAATGTTTAAAAATATTTCTATGAAAATAAGAATTAGTTTATCTTTTGAGTCAGAAAACTATTTTCTTCCAAAACCATGATTTCAATAATAAAATAAAAAAATTGATCTCAAAATTTTCAAAATGATTTATCAATGTAAATTTATCCCTCTTTCACTCATTAAAAATGTTTTCAATTAAATTTTAAGTCTCTCTCAAAACGTTATCTATTTCTTATTTACAAAAAATGTGAAATTAAATAATTTGATAAAATGTACGAAATGATTAAACTTTCCTTCCATCATGAAAAAATAATTTATATAATATTATTTTATATGTTTTAGAGGTTATATTAAAAAGTAAAATTTTTTTAAAATTTTTTTCTAAAATTTTATATTTTTAGAATCGATATACAAAAAAATGTATTTAAAAAAAATCAAAAAGAAAATGATATTTTACTATCAAATGTTTACAGAAAATTTTTTATTGTATTTAGATTCATTAATGATGAAAACAATTAATTCTTAATTTATTAGATATATGATATACCATCTCTTTTCATATAAAATATGTTTTATGAATAGTTTTTCCACCGAAATTATTGAAATTAATGTTCTTGATTCATTTTTATTATTAATAACATTGACATGACTTGTTCACTTACCTGTGAACTTTTAAATTCCCTTAATTGTCATTATTATTTATCATTGATAAGTTTCTTTTTTAAAAAAATTCCTATTTTTTCATAAGTTATTTACATTGATAGGTATTTCAAAACCTTATAATATATTCATAAATCAATGTCATTTAATCAATACAGATATTTAATGATAACGAACATTATTTATAAATTCGATAAATTATTCCATATACAAGGAAAGAATTAAATAAGAAACAATTAGGTTGGAGAATTATTATGAAAATCCCCTCACTGAATCATTTGTCTCATGTGATTAAATAAATTAGAAACAAATCCATAACATTTTTACCAATTAGTTTTAATCTATTTGGAGGTTTGATCTTGATAGTAAGTATTTTTGGAAATGTCATCGGTCTTACCCAGTTTATTTTAAACATTATTAAAGATAGATATTGATTGTAAATGTGTCATGTTACTAGGAACAATGCCATTTGATAATTAATTATTTTTTTCAATAATATTTATTTATCATTATTTGTGATATTTTCTCTATGATATTATATAGAGAAGTATTTAATTCCAAATTTATTGATTAAATAGAATACCTTATCAGTTATTAAACTTCCCATTTTTATTTTGAATTACCTATTTTCACTATTAGGATATTTTAATTTAATGTATTTTCATTTAGTTAATCTATGAAATGGTTTTTTCTTATACATTCATGAGTTATTCCATTATATATAACCCTTAATGTGTGTTTATATCACCATTGTTTTCATTCCCTTCCCCAATATTCCCTAAATGTTTCAATGAATGATATTTAAGGATATTCTAGATGGAATAATGTTATTATTTGAAAAACATTATGTTGGAATATGGGTATTCAATTGCAAATCTAGTGTCATGTTTGTTTGCAGATTACATTAATGCCATCAACCTAGAGCTACTACTTTATAAAATTAAATTGACATAATATTTAAGGAAACACGTCCAAAAGTATTGAAATTTTTTATATTATTTGTAATGTAGATACATAAATGATTCATACATTACATTGTACCACACAAATGATAATGTATTTTTTTAGAATATCAATATTCATTATATAATATCATGAATATATATTATAGTAAAATTCATGGAATCATGGATAACGGAAATAAAATAAATATGATCTCAAATGCTCATTAAGGGTTACATATATTGTAAGATATCAAGAATCAATAAAAATAATCTACATTAACGTTAATTATCTGAGAACACATTCAATTTTGAAAATATATTATCTTGATAGGAAAAAGAGGATTCAATATGGAACGGTAAATAACAACGAACCCATTCCATTTAATAACTATGATGATAATGAAATGCATCCATATATGACAGGAAAGTGAAATATCATGGATAATAAAAAAAATTAAATGAATTAAATTATTAAAAATTATACCTCATGTTTCCATAGAACATGATACCTTTACCATCAGGATACATCCTTAGGACACTTTAAAAGTTTCTATATAAAAACTCATCTATTTTTTTCATGGCCTTTCATAAGAAAGTAACTTTAATTATTTATCACACAGACAGTTTAAAACTAAATTATTATAAATGTGAAGGGGTTGTTTCCAAATAATTTTATCTCTTGAGACTATAGATGCATCAATAGGATTTCATTAATTGGTCCCAACATATTTATTTCATGTCAAAAAAAATTTCTATGTATTGAAAAATAAAGTTTATTCATAAAAATTTATCCTTATCATTAAATATCTATTTTAATTAGAGTATATCTATTTATAAATATTTTTTAATTTAATTAAATTAATTTAAATGTAAATTATATATGTAACAAATTTAATATAGTTTCGATAATAAAAAAATACATGATAAATAAGATTTACATTTAGCTTAAATTTAATGTTCATAGGAATGTGGATAATTCACGGAAAATTAAATGACTACACAAATAAATTTATGCTATGAATTCCATTAAATTACTTGAAAAAAATAATGATAACCCATCTAGAGTATGAATTAGGATGGTATCAACATATACCAATTAGAGTAATAAAAATAGGTTGTTTTCATTGATGAATAAAAATATCATTAAAAGATATTTATTAAAAATCATTATGAAAATAATCATTTCATTTTGAAAAACATATTTTTTTTCATTTTATTTGAAAATAAAATCTATATTTTTTTATTTAAAATTATCATCGTAAACATAAAAATGAATCTTCAAATAAATAATGATAATGATGATACTTAATTCCATAAATTTTATAAAATTAAAAATAACAATATTTTTTTCTATTAAAAATATTAAGAAAGTTACTTATCTAGAAAATTTCATGATTATTCCATTAAAATTTTCTATAAATCCAAATCACAATAGTATTGAAAATGATATAGTATTATATTGATTTTTTAATGTTTCAAAATGTGTGAAAATTCCTTTGATAAATCATTAATAAAAGATTAATAACAGATTTTCAGAATATTTTATATACTAAAGAGTGGAAACCGATTCTATTAAAAGAAAATATAATGAAAACCCAGAAGAGATATAACTAAAAGAGGTTTATTAGTTATTTTTCAAATACTATATTTCAACTTAATTTTATGATTAAACAGTCTCAATTAAGATAAAATTGTGAAATAATCTTTTATAATGATGATAACATTGATGTTGGAATTAATTAATTAATAGATTATGTGTATCAAATTTGAATAAACATAACACAATGTTATATAAAATATAATTTAATCAAATATAATTAACCACATAATCAAAGAATAAATTAATCAATGAATTAGAATTTTAACCCAATTAATAAGGATTGAGTTAAGAAATCAATTTTATACGCTTCCTTATGGGGGATAACTACATAACCTACTATAGAGTGATTCGAAAAAATGTTATTAACTAATACTAGAATAATATTCATATTTATCATGTAATATATTATTGTCTTATAAAATATTTTCACTTTTTCCTAAATAATCATTCATTTTCAAGAACTATGCTAGGATAAAATCCAACCTCACCCCCAACTCAACCCATGAAATGGTCTTATGGTTGTTTCTAATCCCCATGGGCTGGAAACTAGTTCCTTGGAATCAATCATTTATTTTTGGGAATGATTTTACCCATTTTACATTAAAAACAACCCACAAGAATAACACATCAGATCACAACCAATAACCACAGTCAATAGAATATAACCATCACATGATTAAAACTTTACATCTTTAAACATCATCTAAAACATCAACATAGAGAGGGTAACCATCTAGATCAAAACCAAAACCTCCAAGAGAAAAACAGTAAAATAACCCTTAATACACATCCACAAACACCTGCAACAAGGGGAATACTAGCTATGAGATCCACTATCACCACCACAGAACATCCTTTCTTTACCCAACTGAAATACCATAAGTTCTACAAACACATGAGGGGGTATGTATGGTGTGAGCTAATGCCTATTTGGATATCACGCAAATAGATTACATTCCATAACATTATCAGACAGATCAACAAGAAATTGTTTAAAGGAATCCTGTTTTGTAATTAATAAGATATGTAATTTCCATAATGTTTTGATAGTAATCATAGAATCATATGACAACCATGGGTAAACCATATGTCAGAAATATTATTGGAACACTAGGTACATCACACCTCTGTGACATGGTCTAGAAACCATAACACACAACATCCTCATGAACTATCTGCTAGAGGGGAACGAATCCCAGGGTATATTCATCTCTAATCATCATCATATGTTTTGTTTGTGTGGTAGTGTTAATCATACTCAAGGGAACCAGGCCTTAGAAACACCAATACGATAAATTTACTAGTCAAATTTCCTTCATATAGTCACTAATTTTTCACTTTCTTCTCAATTATTATTCATATCACACATAAACCACCTCTTTCACATTCACAGACACACCAAACCCCTGAATCACACTCGAGAAATACCATTTTATTAAGGAAAAAAAATTCAAACACATACTTTCAGAAAAAACGATTTGAAAATATATTTTTTACAACTTAAAAAATTAATAGACCGCATTTATAATGATAATCAAGCATACCAAAAGAATATTATAATAAAAAATCATGGAATCAACTTCCTCCACCATGTAAAATTTTGAAAATTGGTGGAGAAACAAAATCGCACTAAAAGGAGACCATATAAAGGAAAATTCACAACATAATCATTAATATTAAACCAAAATATTCATGATTCCACCGGTATTAGGGAGAACCACTGGAAGGTGAAAGAAGAACTGATTAATGAAGGAAGATGAAACCCTGATGATGGTAGTATTGAGAGGAGGAGAGGCCTAAATAAAGATATATTGAATATTCCATTCAAAATCAACCGAATGAAGGTGGAATGATGGGGGACAAGAGGGGGGGATCGTAGCGGTGTACAACTTGAATGGGGTGAGAAATGGTGGGTTTGGGGTTAAATATGAAGAGGGGAAAGGATAAAATACTAATTTTAATGACTAGGTAATGATATATGGTTTGGCTGCACTGGTTTCCAAAATAGTTTGAAACTAAATATCCCTCCATATTTTAAGTGGAATGAGGATGTATATTTCCTTGGGGAGGGATCATGCTTGTGTGGTCAACCGTGGGCCTCAGAAAAAATAACTAGTATATGCACAAAGTCCTTCTTGGGTAGGCAGAAGTTTTATAGTAACCATTCTAGAATCATGTTCCACTTTCATTCATGTTTAAAAAAACTATTTTTTCTAAAAAACCGAAGTTAATTCAAGGAAACCAAGATACCACCAAAATAAATAAATAAAACCTCAAAAAGAGACAATATATGTTACTGTTCTCCTTACAATGAAAAAATTCCACCCATAGAATTCTTCTAAATTATGTTCAGAGAATAAGAACATGTATATATCCTTAACCAAAGGCATATTCCTATATGTCACAATCCCTTAATTACCATGTGACCAAATAAACCAAACCAATGGTATAGAATTACCATGAAACACATTGTATTAGTAATTAATGATTCTTACCAGTCACTTGAACACCAAAAGATTGGGTTCCAAATATAAATACTTCAAATTTAACATATGAGAGAGATCCAAAAATTACTTCGCTAATGTTGATACATGAAACATGTCATGGGTTGATGTCAACAATGGTGTACACGATAACTAGTATTACGCCATACTAATTCTCTTGGTAATATCAAAAGTTCCAACATAACTTGGCATTAGATTTCCTTTCTTACCAAGACAATGATGAACAAAGTGATGAGACACATTTAAAAACCCCATATCCCCCAATGATAATTCTAGGGCTCGACTCCGCTGATCAGCGTAAGATTTATGATGGATCTATACTGTAAAATACAACTACCTGATCAAATGATGTTTATCTGAGGTGTCCTCTATATTGATCTATCCCAATAATGAGGTAACACCCAACTCCACCAAACACAAGGGTGGCCAACATGGATGCCCATGATTCACCTCAAAAGGATTGATTCTTATCATGGATCAATAAGTATTATTATATGAAAACTAGACCACCCATAAATGGTTATTCCATGACCCTACAAAATCCCACATTCATTCCTGATGTGTGTAGTCCATGATATGACTTGGACACTATATTTAACCATCCTATTAAGGTAGGTATTTCATAATCAACAGAACATGTGAACCCAAACCCTTTCAAATACCTTCCCAGAACTGAGAGGTAAAATGTGGGTCCCTATCTGAAACAATATCCAACTTATCACCATAAAGCCTCAAAATTTACTGAATATAAAAATAACCTAGTTCATCCACATTTTATGAGACACTCATGAGAATAAAATGAGATGATTTAGTCAGACATGTAATCACTATTTTTTTTAATTTTTTCCATGGGGCGTACGATGAAATAAATGGAGACCTTATTCCACTTCCATGTTGGAATGGGTATTGGTTGAACCAAACTATGGTTATTTTGGTTCTCTTATTTAGCCTAATGACATGTATAACACCGAGATACGATGTTAGAAATATTTTGGCTCATGCCAACTTCGATGTTGGAAGACCCAATGTTGTTGGTGGTTATCCTAGATCAAAAACATCTGTTGAGAAAACAGAACCAACACAATGTAAATGAAGAAAATATCCCTATTCAAAGATTGATACACTCTATGGGAACCTACTTAGAATGAACGATATTTATTAACAACTATAATTTCTCATCATTAAGTATCTTATACTGATTCAACTCCCAGAGGTAGGGTTTTACCTTTATACTGGCCAAGAACTCATCGCCACTATGTTCATTGGTCTATAGATGCATATGTGTGAAAAGACCCATCAATTTCCACTCATCCATGGAATCATTTCATAATTTCCCCAAGATCATCTAGATCAAAGCATTATGTAAGGAATCAACCTTGACAAGGGTATAAATAATATCAAAATAGATCCCATCAAGGTACTCATCTTGATGACGATTCCTCAAATTAGGATCCTTTTAAAAGAAATAGTAATCTAAACTCATATGATCTGAGTAGAGATTAATTTTTTTTGCAAAGAGGTAATGATGCCATGCCGTTAGATCATGCATTACTACAGAAAATTCTAGGTCATGGGGGTTAATTATTTTTTTGTGGATACACATGGAGAGAATCATACACCCCCACAATCATATAATGCATAAACACAAACACAATACTCATACCTGTGATGCCTTAGTAGACAACATTTCCCTTTCCATATCCAAACAATATAAAAACATGTTCTATGATTATATATCATTCAATCTACTCAAAGTATGAATTACAATTTTAAGTCCATTAAAAATTTACCCATTTCTGGGTAAGACATGTCATGTGTGAAGAGATATAGGAAAAGTCTCCGATGAATCACATGTAATAAACATACATCACAATAAAGCTCTTGATCTCATAAGAGTTCCCCAAATATTCCCAGAAAATAACCACTTTGAACTTCTCATGGTCCACCAAAACCCTAGGTTCAAAATTACATTAATCATAAATTTCACATCCTTGATCATGAAGGTACACTTGGAAAGTATAGTACAAAGATAAAGATATCGATGAGTGCCCAAGAAGATCTTTAAATGCATCTAGAGATAATCTGAAGTCCCAGAGTAGACCCGAATGTCATATAGATGTATCAAAACAATGGAATTTATGTATTGAATGAAAATCCTTATCATAAGCACCATTCATAAAATTAATGCATTTTGTTAGTCAAAAAGTCATGGAAAAAGATTCAAAGTGGTCATAATTGCTACTGAAATCTATTTTAGAACATCTATCACTCTGAATCTGACATATTGATACACATAATGAAAATTATTTTTGGACTACCACATCTCTCCCATAAAAATATTAAAAAATTCATAAATATGTAGAAAGGGATATTTTTTTCATCATTACCTTATTCATCTTTTGTTAATCAATCGACAATCGACGATACCCATCATCCTTATCTAAAAATAAAATTGGAGATTCCTATGGTGAGATATTTACATGTATTAATCCTTTTAATTTTAAATCATCAAGTGGAATAATTAATTCACTAAACATGGTTCATGCCATATGTTATGAGGGAAGAGTTATTGACTTAATTCACATTTCCAAATCAAAGGTAAAATATACATCTAGCTCTGATGACATACCAAATAAATCATCTTGGAATACTCCTAGAAGCTCATCCACCATTGGAGTTAATCCATTATAAGACCACTACCATCATCATCCAGTATGAGTGATGAGATATAAAAAAGATGATAGCCCAATTCCAAAAGTGGGGGTCCACCATGTCTAAGGTGTGGATCCCATTCACTTTGATAAATCCAAAACATCCTATTAGGTTACAAAACACTCAATATCCTTTGATAATAATAGATATGTGCCTAGAAAAACAACAATCAATCCATACCAAGGATCATGTCTAAGAGGTCCATTACTAGAACCAATAAAGCCCTTTCCAAATCAACACCCGATATAGTGAGTACATAATATGGACACCAGAAGCCTTTATTCCCATTCGTACCATGAAACATAACTAATTAAATTGAATATGACATGACCTTTGTTGGAAATTTCATCAATCTCAGAAGTTAGGAATATTTAATAGAAATAGATTCACCCATTCCAAACAAGGCAACATTTATGGGTGTTTCAATAAGTATCGTACCTAGAACTATGGATGGTACAACATTCAATTCCACTTGCACCATATCTAGTGTATGGAGATGCAAATTCTCTGCATGAAGTTGTGAATTACTACAAACCAATGATCTAGCATAGACAATATTTTCCATGATGAAGATTCATCCCTGATGTTATGACCAACGAACCAAAAAACACACTGTCCTGAATGGTTCTGACTGCGATAACATTCCCATGAAGGCTTCGGGACCTGTACCATCCTAATTTAGGTGTGATAATTTGAAATCCAGTTTTAATTGTCCCATTGTCCCATGCTGATGATAGGGTCTAGATGGAGTTGAACACATTGACCACATATGACCATACATTAAACACTAATGGAATATGACTAACCAAATATCTGATGTTGTATAAAAAATATTTGGGAAGGATGGAATGAACTACCACCACTTGCCTTCTATTTCTCACAACCCTTTCACATCATTTCAGAAGAACTACTACATCCCATACACCACATTCAAACTAGTACAGATAATCTAGAGTTTCTATAGTTGCCAATATCCACCATTAATGCATGGTCAACCATCTCAGCATACATCTTCAACATAAAAAAGAAGATCTAGGATCCAATGTCTGGTCTCAACCCCATTTCAAACTGTTGAGCTTTCAACTGATCATTGTAAACCACCTCATGTGAGAATGGAAAAAATTCACTGAATCAATTGCTATACTCCAATATGATCTAATCACAATGATGTAGATCCTGAAACTCCCGAAACTTGGAGAAGGAAAAGTTCTAGGGGAAACAATTCTCATTAAATACGACCACATTGTCCTTCTAAACCATCCAATCATGATTACTAGACTGAATCACATAGTCCCACCACCTCCGATAGGGACCCCCTATAATAATTAAGCACACATCTATTTAACTTCCTCAGGAATATCAAAAAACCCATACCTACTTTCAACATTTTCAAGGAAATCCTACACTTATTGGGTACCCGTGATACCCCATAAGGAAGTAGGATTTCTCATGGGGAACTCATGAGCCTTTTCTTTTAAGTGGCCTAGTTGGGCTTTTGATACATGGGTAGATCTAGATTATGTTCCCCTACCTAGTTCATGATCATCCTGAACTACTTCTTCCACTACTCACTGATCATCTGAAGAGGGTGAACTCACTATACCTTCCTCACTTGGTTTCACAGGATGTATCTAGTGATCCATATTGCTACATAAATGAAGAAACATCAATAATACATCACCAAAATTTGTTGAATGTTTGTTCAAAAACATAAAAATTTAAAAATATTTAAAAATAAATCCAAAATAAGAACAAAAACTTAATAAAAACTCCACCAACAATCAGTGTCCATGTACAATATATATCATGTATGTCTCACCTGGAAGGGGATTCAACCCACATTCCCAACATCCCATGGTGACCAAGGGTATTACACATATTATATTGGAGAGAAATTGCACTCACAAACAAAACCCCAATACCTATGAGTCATAACTTTTATCTATCCATAATCTTAGAGATAATATAACCCAGCGAAATAGTGAAACCTTCTATGATTCTATTTTTCTAGGAACCATGTTCGAATTCCATCCAACCTCATAGCCAACCCAACCCATGACATTGAACAAAGTGCGTTCCCAATCCCCATAGGATGGAAAATAGAAAATGGTTATCAATAAATTAATTCTGGGAATGAATTCACCGATGAGAAACCACCACAAACAACCCAACTAAATAACACATCAACTGATAACAAATAAATGTAGTCTAGGGAACACAACTATGAAAAGTTAAATAGATTACTTCTTTTAACAAAAACCAAAACAACCAAATAGGGAAGGTAACCAACTAGACTACAACCAAAACATTCATGAAACTAGAGGGCCATCACCCTCAAGTCACCTCCACCAACAACAACATGAATGGGAATACTAGAAACCAGATCCGTTGTCATAACTAAGAGAAATATTTCTTTTACCAATGACAAACATAAAAATACATAAATACACATGAGCGTATATGTATGTTGTGATCCAATTCCTTATAAGATATCACCCAAACTTATTCCAAGATATAACAGAAAAATATAAATTAATATGCATGTTTTTATGAAAAATAATGTTAATTATTTTTGAGGAAAACATTATATTTGACCACTATAGAGTAAAATCATCATATAATGGAGGTTAGAATATAATCATATATGAACCATAATAAATCCTTAATGATGTTATATTAGTGGGACACTACTAACCTTGTACCTAAGTGACATGGTATGAAAACAATAAACCATATCAGCCTCAGGCTCAATCCACTAGAGCGGAATGCATCCCAAGGGATAGTGGTCTCCAATTGGAATCTTATTTTTAGTTAGTTTTGTAGCTTTGTCATACTAGATGGAATCTTCCATCGGGCCCAACAATCCTACTTGTGTACTATTCCTAGTTTTCATATTTTGACAAATAATATTCCCTGTGTTATCAAATCATCTCCCTATCACACACAATCCTCCTCATTCACATAAAAACAAACACACACACAACAACAAAAGCACAAATGAAAACCACAATTTTCCCTAATAAAAAAAATATTCAATCCAATATTCTCACCAACACTATTTGAAACCATTATTCACTACACACACATAATTTATATAATAAATTTAGAAATAATATCAATAATACAAAAATCATCCAATAATGGTAAATCATGGAATCACCTACCCCATGATTGGAATCATCTAGAAACTAGTGTAAAAACGCAATCACATCGCAGAGAGACCATAGAATTGAAAAAGAAAAAAATTCACATCATTATTACACCCGAAATACAAGGTTAAGCCCTTATTTGGGAAATAAAACCACTAGAGAAAGACTGACCCATGAACCACTGAATAAGAAAACAAGAAAAAGGTATTAATTGGAGTAGGAGAGGCTTCCATGATTAGATCTTTAAGATTCCACACCAAATTCTCCAAAGGGATGATTTACAGGGGCTATTCGAGGGATGGTGAGAGTCATTTATGCTTGTAAAGATCAAATGGGGTAATAAAAGGTGAATTTATTAATAAATTATAAGGGATAAAAGGGTTAATTACAAATTTTTAATAATATGGGCATGTCACGTGGTTTATCCACATATTTATTCAAACTGTTTGACATTCGTTTGTCCGTCACTATCCAAAGTATAATGAGGACATACAGTTTCTGGGGGAGAGTACACACCCATGGGATTAACCATGTGTGTGAAACATAACCACTTGTAAGGGAACATGTTTATCCACATTCCCAGGTTATAGGCCATGAGGCATCGATATTGACACTATCCTGGGTGCATAGTCTCTCCTAGGATGCCGTAAAGATTCTATTAATGGCGTGCCAATAGTGTGCCTATTACTATCAGGTACAAAATTTTATTTTCTCTTAAAAACACCTAATAAATCTAGTAACCGAAGATAAGACCAAAATATATTGTAAAATACATAAAAATTAAACTACATATGTGAAATTCATTATTTTCATTTTTTGGTGATAATTTCATTATTTCTCATACATTTTTTCATGGATATTGTGGTTCCTACACATATTATATAGTTCTATAATCAATAGAAAAATAATCATGATATAATAGTAACATTAGTTCTTATTTAAAATTATATATCATCCTTTTAGTGTGGTGATTATAAGAGGGTCACATCCCTTCATGTAGGTTGTAGTACACACCTACAAGAACGATGCTATAACATTTATGTGAGTGAAAAGGAAATAAAGGAAATGATATATATATATATATATATATTATATCTAGAAATATAAATATTTCTTTAATATAATAAGTATTTAATGTACATCACATATAATAATTAATTATATCTTTATCACCTTCCATGTGAAGTGTTTGGGGAAGAAAAATCAAATCCTTTCACAAGGCAGTAATCCACCGTACACATTTATGGAATTGTCATATCTCCAAGAAAATTGAAGGTGAGAATATATATACAATAGAGTGAATTAAAATTTATACATAATTAAAAAATACTTTTATATTATTTAGATCTATCATTATACCCAAACCTGAGATATTGTAATGGAAACACGAGTGACACCAGCTCGTGAGGTGATAATCCATTGTACACACGAACAATGATTTCATAACATAATTGAAGGACGTCAGTGTGTTTATTGATCATACAAATGACATAAACCATCTTATTATATTGAATATACTAAGGGTTATATATCATAGTGCCTTGAATATAATTATAAGAGGTGGATAAGGAAGTAATGTGAAGATGCTTGTTGAAGAACATTACCTCTACTTCAGTATCCTTATTAGGCTTACAATAAATCATTATAAATGTATATTTAAGGACACAATAATGATTTTAGGAATTTTGGATTGATGTTGGGATGTTATTTGGTCAGTCTTGGTAGAACAAAAGTGGTTTTAATGTGTGAATGATAGGGGAGAGTACGTTTACTTTTATAGTTGAGAAGGAGTGTCATTCTTGTAAATATTCAAAAGTATTCACTATTGTTAGGTATACCTTTCCTCATGTGGATATAGATATAACATTAATGTAATTTGATGATTATTTGGCCTATAAAAAACTCATCCGCAAAACAAAAAATATGTTTTCAATATTTTGTATCTTAACATCAACGTATCCTTATTTTTATCATTTTGATTTTTCATAAGGGTAACTAGTTTTCTAAAAATGGTAATTTATACATAAGACTAAATTATAGAAAGAATTATTACCTAATTTTGAACCATTTTTTCAACATATCATATACAATTTATAAAATTTAAATACTATGTGTTTTTTATATTATCATTAACAAAGGCACATGTAATGTGAAAAAACATAATTTTAGCCTCAACCATGATAAAAATGTTTTACTTTTTAGGGATATATATAGACCTTAAATAAGAATAATTACTCCATTAATAGAACATATGTAATATTTAAAAATAATGTGACAGAATATTGGATATTTATATATTTTAAATCATTTCATAAAATATAATTTATAATCTTAATTTCAAATTTGACATTATTTATTTAAATTGAATTTAAAAAAAATCATGACAAAGATAGAATTATAGTATATTATTTGCTATGATTTTTAAAATTACATATTAATCTAAAAAATAATATAATTAAATAATTTAGTCAATTTAGTTAACAATTATTAATATTTGAATATGTTATTTTTTTATTAACAAAATAATTACTACATTGACATTTTTATACATTTTATTTAACAAATTCATCACTAAAAAATAATGATAATTTTTAATGAGAAAAAATAATATATATTTAAATATAATTTTTATATCACAACTATTGTTTTCCCATTATCCCAAAGCATTATAGATATTAAAATGAGGTATTTTTTCATTTTCTTTACTAAAATTATTATACGGGTCTTACTCAAAGGAAATTGGAAATGAATTTCCATATTTAAGAGACTTTTATGGAAATGGTGTAAATAACTCAATAAATAATGTTTATATAGTCGTTTAGGTCATTTTTACTCTTATTATTCTAATTTAACCCCACCGTAAATCCATTTTTACATTAACCACAATAATTAATTTTTAATGCTTTCATTATTAATTTTGGTAAAAAATAATGTTCAACAATTTAAAAAATATAAAATAAACTAATATAAAATTTGGAATCCATTTTAAAAAATTCATTAAATATATGTTGACATATTTAATTTAAAATTAATCAAGCAAACTTCATTAAAAAGAGAGTTTTGAAAGTGAAAATTCACAAAAGCTTACAATGTTTTCATAATAAATTTTAATATGAAAATGATAAAAATGAACTAATTTGAATTAATTGATATATAATTGATCTAATTTAAATTTATAACCAATACATAATTTAATTTAAAATTTAAAATTATTTAAATTAAAACACAGCTTTCAATTAGTATTCAATATTTTTCACTGTTTATCAAAATATGAAAAATTTAAAAAACCCCCAATATTCACATATGATAATTAGAGATTATTATTTAAAAAATGAAGTTTATAATTTTATATAATTTTTATAAAATGTTTTAAAATAGTTTTTAAAATATGTGTTAAAAGAGTAATTGAACCATCTTTTAGAAAAAATACAGTGTTCTTATAACATTTTCCTTTCATTTAAATGATTGTAATTTTATTAAAAATAAATAAGTAATTAATAAAAATGAGTTGAACATATATTTTCATTATTTATCTATTTTTATTAATTCCCCCCCTCATTCCAATGGAAATGCAATAATGATAATATTAAATAATAATAATAACAATATATTTTTGTTTGGTAAAAATTGGTTGTGCAATTAACGAAATATATCTATGAAACTCATTATTGTATTAAATAAATCAGGAAAATGTTTTTTATTTAATTAAAGATACTTTATATATTGAATTAATATACCATCATGTCATGGGAGTTTTATTTTCTTCTAACCTTAGTGTTTTATGTGAAACATGAAATTGAATAAATTTTCTTCTATTTTAATTTCAAGTTGTTAAATTCTCCCCACCTTAAGTAATTTATATCCTTGTAATATAATAAAGATATTGGTAATTAAGGGTTTCATATTTTAAATTACCTTTATTTAAATCCCACACCATTTTAAGGGTTGGTAAAACATCCTCTTAATAAGATTGAATGATAATTTCCAAGGTCATATTGAATAAACGAAAACTATTTTTATAATTAGGATAACATTGGTGCTAAGTAAATATTTTAACATAGAGGGAAAATTTAAATATATGTAGAGAGTGATATTGATCATTGATCAAAATAATTTAAATGACCAATTTGAACTGAAGAGGCTCAATAACAAAAAATCTTGATGATTTCAGGACCATCTGATTCATCGGATATGAATGTAAAACAGTAACCTTTTTTATTTAATGATCATTATCATAATGTTGAGGAACTGTTTTAATATCTATTAATATAATGAAATATTCTTACATGATATTTTTCTTTTTATTAATCAAAATTTACCCTTCTTTAATCAATCATTGCTTAGTCCAAGACATTAATTATAAAAAAAAAAAATTTTCCCTGAAGCACTAAAATTCAATTTTGAAGGATCGTCATATACATAAGACAATGATATGTATTTATATATGTATCTAACTGTTTTAAAAATCTAATATGGGTACATAGTATTATCAAATAAATAAATTTTATAAAATAAAAAGTAACAGTAATGGCTCATCATTAAAATATATTTTTCAATCTGGTTACCTAAAAACAATGACCTATCAATAATGAGATCACATAGGCTTGTGGTAGGCAATAAAGCCTTATCATCTTTCATTCGTGGGTTCAATCACCATGCCCATTCTATACTTTAAGGGTTATCACCCAATATATGGGTAGTCATTTTTCTAAACTGTATTAATATAATTCCAATAATGTTCCCATAAATATGATGCACAACCTTGAAATTAATTTAATCATTAAATAACCATTTTAGTAATGTTTGTAATACAAAATTATTTACTTAGTCAAATAATATTATTATAACAGTTAAATTAATGATCATATCAAACCAAAATGTTATCAATTACATTAAACTTATGTCTTAAAATTTAAATAAATTATTCCCTAAATATTTTTTCCATTATAACATATAATTTCTACAAATTTCTGTATAATTTCCTTAATCTTGGGACTTTCTAACCACAAACATTTCCTAAATAGGGTTCTGAGACTTTGGAACTGGGATCAAAATTAAACTCATTAACATGAATCTATTAATAAATATTTATTCTATAATGACATATATTTTTCTAATATGATATAGAGTCTTTAGAGTTTCATAATTCTTATAAAAAAATAGCATTGGTAAATAATTCTACATTAATACTTTTTTAGGTCATTTTCAACATAGGATTTTCCATCATATGGTGTTTAACCTATGTCATTAATTTAAGTTTTCTATTAGAATCCTTCGTAATGATATGTAAATGAAATGAGAATTATCCTAATAAAATTGATTGTGAGTTTCAAACTAGGTGTAAATAAGGCCCTTTATTGTATACCAGGTACAACTCAAGTCAATCTTGATGTGCCCTTTTTAATGTTACAACCAACCCCTATAATTATGTGAGACTTAAATAAATGTATTTTAATGCATCAATCCATTAATTAACATGATCAGTTTTATATTACATGCAAGAAATTTAATTAATGTGGGAAGAATGTAACACCACAAATTTAAAAAATTATTTTATATTATTAAATAGTATGTATGACATGAATGAACAAGAATAATAGAAAATAAGAATTCCTAAACATAATAATATATTTATTTAATATATTTAATATAATTAATTATAATTAATATTGATTTTATATTTCATTACACAGAATAATTATTTTCTTCAATAGCTTTCATTACACGCAATACCTAGATTTACCAAACAACAATATACAATTAATAATTATATTTAATATGATAGTTATTTCATAGCTATTGGAATTATATTAATGAATATGAAAATTTAAATTATGGAAATATAAAGTATAATTTTTTTAAGTTATCTATTGATTAGTAAAAAATAAGTATCATTTAAATGGAAATGTAATGTTTTATGAAAAAAACTTATTTTTTCTAAAATAATGATTAATAGTTATTTGAACACATAATTTTAATATAATTTCTACCAATTTTATAAAAATAAAATAAAAATAGAAACATAATTTTTGAAATCATAATATTAGAATTATCTTAGGGAAAAATTATGGTATTTTTTTGAAATGTTTTTTTTTCATGATGAATAGTGAAAATAGTGAAATCTAATTGAAAAATAAAATTTTAATTAAATAATTTATAGTGTAAAATAATAGTTTAATTTTTTTCAAAGTAAAATAAGTTTAATTTTATATCAATTAAAACAATTTAGGTCATGGAAATCATTTTCATATTATCTATTGATTTAAAAACATTTTAAACTTTTAAACATTAACACCTTAAAACTTGCTTTCTCATCAAATTTATAGGATCAATTTAATATTGAATTCATATACTTATGTGAATTAAATTTTTAATAATGGAATATATATTTTTATTATTACTAATTTTTATTTTTCTAATTAGTTCAAATTATTTTTTGAGAAAAATTAGTTGTGAGAAAAATAATAAATTAATTACTACAACTATGGTATAAAGAGATGCAACATTGTGTAAAATTGGAATGATAAGTATGAAAATGAACTAAAATACTATCTAAAATTTATTTATTGAGTTATTTATAATTTTCTGTAAAACCATTTAAAATATTTGAATTACATTCCACTTTTGATTGAAAATGACTCATGGAGCATGATATTTAAATAAAAGGGAATAAAATCCACATTTATTTTCATTAATTACTATATTTATTTTGGATAAGAAAAAAATAATTGTTTTGTTATAAATTTTATTTATAAATATAAATCATATTTTATTATAAAAAAAAATTTATACATTGTTTTTATTGATGATGTTGTTACTTAAAATGCCTAATAAATTCAAACACAATATTTATTTAATTAATAAAAATATTAAAACGAATAACACTAAAACATAAAAATAAATTAATTTTAATTAATTATTTCATTCTGTTATTTTGTGTTATATATATTTCATGTAAAAAATTTGTTAGAATAATATATCAAAATTGCATTATTTTTTTGTTATTTTCTAAATTCAATTTATATTCATAATGTCAAAATTGACATTTAGTAGATAAATTATATTTTATTAAATTATTAAAAATTAATAAAAATAATATATTACAAAAATATATTATTATATATTAACTAGGTTTTATTCATAGATCCATTTTTATTTTATAATAAATATATTAACCCCAAAATTGTAAAAACTATGTTCTCATGGTAAATGTTAAAGTGGTGTTTTGGCATGTTATATGTGTTTGTATTAAAATCAATATTATATAATCATTATTTTTTATTTAATAAATTAGATTTAAAATATATATATTTTTTACTAAATTATCTAATAAAATTAATTGTAATTGTATTCTTAACGTAAAAATTTCCGAGTTAAATAGAAATATTCATGATACATGTTAAATAAACTAAAGTGGTAAAATTGTGTAAGCATAAAGTATAAGAAATAAAATTATAAAAATATTTTTTATGGAGGTTTTTACCTTCCAAATAAATCTTACCCTCTCATATTATTCAATTCTTTATCCATTGTAGGTAAGGGAGACCCCCCAAAAGTGAATACTTTTACACATTTACAATAATTCCACTACCCCTCTAATATAATATGGAACTCACTCACCATTATTCACAAATAACAAAATATTATTATGAAAATAACTAGAAAAATAACTTCCCTACATCCTTCCCCTCATCCTGGAAGTCGTAGTATTTTCATAAAGGCATCATTTATAGTATTTATTATAAATATAAAGAGGATACCTGTATGAGAGGTAATGTCCATCGACAAGTGTCTTCATTTTATTTCATTCTAAAACTCTTTAAAATCCATTAAAAACCTGATGATATAACAAACTCAATGTATTAAATATATTTATATATTGTTAAGATAATATTACTACCTAAAACAACACACAATTCCTTCAAATTGGTTACAAAATAATCATTGAGGTGTACGCTGTACAAATGCCTCGTGAACCATTGTCATTCCGTTTTCTAGAACCAACTCTCAAGGATGGTTATAATGATAGATTTAAATTATACATATGATAATTATAACATAATTACACACGTTTAGACAATATATCTTATATATTTATTCTCATATCATTCCATATGAGATATGATAATGTCAGTAGTTTGTACGGTGGACTACCACCTCGTGAAGTGATATGATTCATTTTTTACTAATGTGTCACATATAAGGTGATAAAGATAAGGTTAATTGTTATAAAATAATTAAAAGATATAATTATAATATTCATGACATATTTATATTTCTATAAAAATTATATATATTTCATTTTCTATTATTCCTTTTCACTCATGTAATGGTTGTTACATCATTCATGTACTTGTGGAATACAGTCTTCCCAAATTGTTTTAACTTTTTACACCACCATAGAAATTGGGTTACATGTATGTATAAATAAATAAGTAGTATGGTAATTATGTGATGATTATTATTATATAGATGGTATAACTATAACATATTTCTAAGAACTAGAACATTGATAACAAAGAAATAATGAGAGAATAAGGAAAGTAACACTTGAGACAATGAAAATAATGAAATATTATTAACAAAAGGGTGATAATATGTCATAAGAGGATCATATATATTATGATAAATTGTATTATAAATTTTTTATAATTCACTTACATGTTTTAAAAACTATAAAAAATGTTAAATCACATTCATCCAAATGGATGTATAAGGTCATAGATTTCAATACTCAATTTTGGTTTATTGAGTTTACATTCCAACTCATTGATTATGTCATTATAATATTATGGGTATAATGAAAATTAATATATTAAATTTTATTTTCAAATGTTTTATTTTTATTTTTATATGATATAAAAAATCAATATATTGATAAATTTTCACTTCAACTTTATGATCATTATAATGATTTATTTCACAATATATTTGTAATCATGATTGTTCACTATTTAATTTTAGTTGAAAGAATTTATTTGAAGGATTTATAATAACTAAATTTCAATTATTTATCCATTTTTTATTAAGGATATTTTCATTTAATATTCCTATTTTCTCACTCTTTTTAACTAAATTTTTTAGAAAAAAAGATTTATTAAATGAATCTTTATTTCTCTCTTCGTTATGAAATCTTTTTTCTCCAAAATACACATTTTCTAAAATGTTTTCAAAAAATGTTTCTTTGCTTTTAATTTTTTTATAAACATAATTTTCACCCATTTTACATCTATAAAAGTAAATATCAATGTAATATTATGTTTTTTTCAATACAACGACTATTTGGATTTTACTAAAAATTTAAAAGGAATGATCTTATATTTTTCTGAACAAATAAATTTTTGAACATTTTTATATTGTAAAAGGAATGATTTTTTTTACATTTATGACAAGTATATTATTACCTTTTACCATTACCATAATTTATTTGAATCATTCATTTCATGATTTTGGGGACATTTTTATTGAAAATTTTTATAAAGGTGATTTTTAATGAAATAGACTTTCAAATTTATTTTTTAAAATTAAAAGTGTATATTTCTCAAAACAATTGAAGATATTTGTATAGTGCCTCTATTTATCAATGAGAAAAACCATTTATTCATACTAAAATTGCTAAATATTGATACCCCCTTATTATATATCTAATGACTCAACCCAAGACAGCCCAAAACTCGGGAGTTTTTCTAATTACATTATCTTGATTACATGGTATATATACCTGAAAACCGAGAGTTTAGTTGTCATAGTAAACTAGATACATACATGAAACAAGAATACATTAACTACAATATAATGTTTTCTTCTAAACAAAAAACATTGACTAAAATATTTATTCCACCTTGTAAATTGATGCATATAATTTTTTGTACACATCTTTGATTCATGGGGAATGAATCATCATAGGGGTGAGCTCAAAAAAATATGGAAATGTAATATCTGGAAACACATTCCATTAGAATAACTAGGTAAGTAAAAATAAATATATAAAGGTAAGATAATGAAACATGTTACAACAAAATTAATTAAAAGGAAATGTATCCATAGATATTCCAAAAAAACAATTCATGGATGAATAATTACTAAAACTAAATGAGTTTAATACTTTCTTAATGGGCTTCATTTCAGAGGCCCAAAAAAACCTACAACATGAAGGCATCTCACAGGTAGGTTTAATGAAATCTGATTTGCGCAACTAATTTATATCATGATAACCAGTCGATGCATGAATGAGATATTTAAATCGTGGGATCCTACTATCATTGCATATCTGAATAATTACTCCTATCAAATAATCAAATTAAATAATATGTATTATCAAATATCTATATTGAATAATGAATATATAATTATAAATATATCTCCATAATAAAAAAATAAATATAAAATTATAGACCATATGTAAAATGGTATATGGTTTTGGAAATATCAATATCCATGATAAATGAAATTAATAATTTAGGGGAAATTAAATGTTCAATGATCATAAGAGATTGAATACATAAAGAGGACTAAAAATTTAATTACGAATGAGAATGTGAATACTATACTTGGGAATATTAATAATAAACCATCCATAGGAATAAAAATAATTGTATCAATAAAACAAATCCTATACAGATTAAAAATAATGGTTTTTTTCTTGAATAGAAATATTATTTAAAGTTCTTAAAATTATTCTTGATGAAAATATCCATTAATTTTGAAAAACGTTTTGATTTTTTTTTAAAAATCACTTCTGAGATTATTTTAGTTAAAAAATAACCATTTAGAGATGAAAAGGAAATATTAATGAAATTGTGACGAGTAAATAAATACTAGTCATATGAGGTAAAAGATTATTTTTTCCACTGTCAAATGATTTGAAAAAATCTTTGTTAAGAAAGTGACCAGAATATTCTTCTGATAATATTTATATAAGAAAATAGGGTATACAATTCATTACCAAATAATTTGAAAATACATATTGGAAATATTTTAATAAAACCTTTTTTTAAAAAAAATAGGTTCTCCAACCAAATATGTAAAAAAATGTCCGATGTTCGAAAAAAACATATTCTAAAACATTTTTTTGTCAAAAATTGAGAAAAAGGGGTACTAATAAATAAAAATGGTCATGAATTATCAGATAAAATGAAAGCGTTTATTGAACAATGGTTATATAATTTTTTCTAATGAAATTTCCATTGAAATTTCAATAGTACAATTCTTGAAGAAATTAATCTTTAAACATCCCAAAGTGTCCCATACAACATTGAAACATATTTAATGATAATGATACAGATAAAATAATATTGAATTTTTTTTAATACCATGAATTAAAAAATTCAACCTATAATATATCAAACTAGGAAGTAGATATACCATATAAAAGAAGTAATGGTGAACATGACATTTATCTCTATGATGTAAAAAATCCAGATGAAAATCCCTTACCTTGTGTTTCCTTTCTGGTGGACATACACTAAATACATATATAATAGAATTAAGTGAAATTTATACATTCTTGAGAAAATTTATTATTTTTATAATAACTTTTATTTAAATTTTTACTATGTTTTTTATTTCTACTTAATCAATTAGGTTTATGTCTGGTGTTTTGACCAAATTCGGTTTATGTCTAAAAATTAAAAATGGTAGTTAATCTATGATCAAAAAGATCATTACATATAATATCCTAAATAATTATCATGAAATAATTATCATATTAATACATGAATTATACATTGAGAATTTTTTATTTAATATGGTTATGAAAAAAGATTCTATGTTACGATCCTGGAGACGACAGGTCGTACAAACGCATGAGGAACATCCCCATTTTCAATGATATTTATTGAAATAAGTTAAGTAGAAATATTTATTTCTAGAATGAAAATTATTTTATAAATACATTATTATTTTGTAATAAACACACACATATATAATTCTTGTAATTAAAAATTAATCAAATCATGTCAAGGAGGTGGTAGTCCACACATCTACAAATGATGTTATATCTTTTTAGGTGTGTGAACGTTTAATAAATAAAATAATATATATATATATATCCATAAAGGGTATTATGTAATTAATATCACATAGATTTTTTATGTCTCCTATTATTAATTATTATAATATTGTATATATTCAATGTATTGTGTGATTGAATACCATCGCTTTGAGGTGGCGGTAGTCAAACTTCCTCAAATGATGGTATCGTATTACCGAAAATGAAAATTATTAAATTTATTTGATGTAAAATAATTAAATAAGATTAATGAAATAATAAAAATCAAATGTAACATATATAAATATATTTTCCATTTTAATGACCACTATTAAATTTGGTATGGAAAGATGAACAATCATAGTTTCATGAGGCAGTAGTTCACAACACACAGAAATAGAATTTTTGTTATAAATTAGATCAATGTGTGTGTATATGTAAGTAGAAATATTAGTATAAAACATCCAAGTTTATGTAGTATTATTTTTCTTTTATTTAAGGCATGAATAAAATGATTTTAGGGATAAGATAATGAATATAAAATTAGAAATCATAAGGAACAACATTACCTCTTAATCGGGTAACTCCTTTTGGTTTAAACCAAAAGGATTCATTGGAAGGTTTTGTTCCCAAAGGGAGGTTTCAAGGTTTTTTATGGGTATTCATGGAAGGAATTTAGGTAATCATGTCTAATAATATGGTGTTTTTAGAGTTGTGAGTAATGGGGAGAGGTGGTGAGAATTAATAGGGGAGGAAAATGACTGACTTGATATTTTTGAAAAGAAGGATGGTGTACCCACGTTTTTTTCTAAAAAAATTATTAAAAACAAAAAATAACTCAATAAATGAAGGTTAATATATGAGTAATTCACATTCAATGTGCGTTGGAAATGTTTATAGGTTATTTTAGGCCCTTAGATAAAGGGTTAGTCCTATATTAAGATTAACTCTACCTTAATAATTGTAATTAATTTTAATTACATTCACTAATTTTGTTGGTAAAAATATATGATATTATTATAATTTAAAAATTATTATTATTAAATATATAGAATCATTTTTTCAAAATTATTATCATATATATTGCATAAATTGATTTAAAATTCATCCCACATGTGGAACAAAAATGATGGGTTTTAAAGTAAAAACATCTGAATGTTTGCTATGTTATTATATTTAATCTCAAAGTGAAAATGATTAAAATTATATAAATTTAATGAAGTTATAATAATATTATTTAATTAATCTTTAACAGAAATTATATGTATAATTTAATCTTATAAATATATTAGATGAAAAAATCAGTTATGAACAAAAAAATATTATTTTGAACAATTCAATAAAAAAATGATATTTAACTGAAAAATAAGAACTAATTCACCCTAAACTAATAATTGTTTCTAAATTTAATATATAATGTTTATTTTTAACTTTTAAATCAATTAATGTGTCAAAATTTATATTAAAAATGTGTTTTCCATTAAAATTTGGTAAAATTGACTTTACAAAAAAATATAGGTTTTTATTTTTTACATAATGTTTGTTCTTATCTTATGCATATAAAACATATTGGAAGAATATGAAAAATATTTGATTTATTATATAATATATAATAAATTAATATCACTCTATAATTTTAATTAACTAAATCTATAAGTGCAAAACCACTTTTTTACCGTAAAATTATTTTTCTACAAAAATATTCACTTTATATTCAATTTCTTCTTATATTAATTTTTAATTAATTTGCATCCAATTAATTAATTCTATACTTTTATAAACAATAATTTTTATAATATAGTTATTAATATTCATAACTACTAATTTAATAATTAGTTTATATATCATTATATTTGAATAATATATAATTGTTTGATAAAACATGGTCTTGTATGTAACGGAGGCCATCGAGGGAGGTCTCTCTTTCATGTAACACATGCTAACTCTTTTTTTATTAATTGAATTATATATAATATATTTTAAATAGTAATTATATATTAATTTATCCTTATATTACATTACTTTATACTCTTGGTGTTTCATTTCATACATGCCATTGAATACAAGGTCCGAGCATTAGATTTTCAAGGCATCATATTCTCTCCCACCTTATTTAAATTGTGTTCGTCACAATTTAAATTCGATCATAGTAGTGGATGATTTGAAACATTCTATGTTTTAAATGTCACATCATGATAATGGATCATAATTATTCATATATAAAAGAGGGAATGGAATGTACCGAGGTCACATGTACTATCATGTAACTAGGTCTTTTTGAAAGAGAAAATTAGTTGTAAGTAGGGATATGTATTTTGTGGAAATGTGTAAATATTTATAGAGAGTTATGTGGTCATCAATAAAAAAATTTGAATGATAAATGGAAATGTTAGTACGTCAAAGCCATAAATCTGGTATGATTTAAAAGGTCATTTGTTCAGCATAAATTATAGTATTAGGACAACATTTAATTTATAAATCATTTTCCTTATGTTTTGTAATTACATTACTGCCTATGAATATAATAAAATATTCACAATTTAATGATTTCAATTTCATATTAATAATTATATCTTTTTTTTATTCAATAAAATTCTAATTACATCTATTACAACAAGAAATACATTACCCATAATTTTTTTTTTCTCCTAATGCATTAAAAAACATTTATAGGACCGTAAGGCCTATAAAATTTTTACAAATTTATCTATTTTTCTTTAACTATATTCTGATCTAATTATTGTTAATATATTAATATCTAACTAGGTAATGTGATATTAAATTATCTTCATCAACATTTATTCGTCAAATTGTATAACTAAAAACAAGGAATAATTATCATGGACAATGTGTAGGAATGTGGTTGGTGTGGAAAACCTATTGTCCTTCATTCATTGGTTCAAGACCCATAGACCTTCCATATATGATTATTTTTCAACCAACTCATAGGTTGTATATTTCTAAAACAATATTAATATAATTTCCTAAATAAATATAATACACATCCATAAAATAAGATTAAATACTAAATAGTATTTTAACTAATGTTTTAAATAAAACTGTTATAAATAAATAAATCATCCATTTATTTTTACATTGGTCCTTCATTGGTGTAGGGTTCTTTTACAATATCATTTATTGTATTTATAAAACTTGAAACATTATATTCATTATAAAATACCTTAGGTTTTACCTATGTTGTTCGTTGTCAAATTCTATCTTAGTAATTTGTAAAGAAAATAGGAATTATCATAATCATATCCCCTAGGAGTGTCAAAACGAGTGACTAGTAAGTCCTGTTATCATTACACATTTAATCAACCAGATTTTACATGTATTTTTTTAAAATTATATAGAGTTATTACTAGTCTTTGAAAATTGATGGCGCATGATTCTGAGGCTCAGTTTTCCCGGAATGATTTTCTAAACATTTTTTAAGGTACATTCAGTAAACACGCGAGTGAAATTTTATAACTTTTGAACATGTTCATGGATTAAAAATCTGGGAGCACCGTTGTCTCTGTAGTGCCCATATTCTCTTATGTAATGATACACTTCAACCATAGTAGTTTGGGAGAAAAAGATATGTTTTGGAAATTTAAAAGAATAAGAAAATAAAAAAGTATTATTATTTCATTTTATATTTTCATCCAATGGAAAAGCGACGTTGGTGGGACGAATGACATGTCAAGCCATTAATTGGATTGACTCCCCAATCATTATAACAACACCGTTTGAATTTGGGAGGTTCATTCATAAATTAACCTCATAAATTCACAACGGTGCTACTTACCCTCCCCTCTATTATTTATATGGTGCTCAGGAAGGAGTGATGGAACAGATTCACCAATTGACAAAGCTCTGGAAAAGTACCGTGATGCCTACCACATGGAGGATATAGCCGGTTCCCGCAAGCAGTGAAGAACAGAACCAGATCACGAACCAACAAATAGAGAATCCTACTCAAGTGAAAACATTTTTTAACGAATCATAAGTTAAGGTTTATTTCATATCTATATTCAAGAGTTATTGAATCAGTATACTACCCTCTTGCTATCAAGATAACACGGAGGGTATGGGACAAACAAACAAGGCCCAAATACTCCGCCTTTTGATGATGTTTGACGTGTTCTTTGAGGGTAATTTTTTTGGTTAGAAGGAACCTGGAACAGATGGTTTAGGGATGAAGAGGGAATCCTGGGGAGTCCATTAGCACCTTCGCATGTAAAAATGGGCCACCGATGCACACCCGGTGAGACGGGGAAGACCGCCAGCAACCAGTGCATGCAGAAGAAGAGATGGTGGCGTTCTACCTCATTATGATGGTAAAGAAAGTTGTGGATGAGGTCGTTGTTAGTGAAGATGGTGGCCAGCTCCGACCAGCGGTGATAGAGGTGGTGTCGCGCTATCACACACAGAAAGAAAAGGGGGCCGTGGAATATTACCGTAGAGGCTAGCATTGGTCAGCTGTAGATAGAGGCGAGTGGCATGCTGTCGCACGTAGCTAAAGATGGCCATAGCTTGGAAGCTGTAGCAGAAGGTTGAGACCTTTTCCTTGCATGTCCCTCAGGTGACCTGGCGGTGCCCTATGGCATCGCCGCTCTGACTCTAAATAGGGGAAAGTGCCCCAATGCCAGCTAAATCAGCCCCCTCTATAGTGGCCTGTGCCACCATCGTGCTGCACCACTCTGCAGGTCGGGCTGTGCGAGCCTTGGAGGCCACTTTTTCCGTGTGCCAGGCCACATGAGCCCAGCGGGCCGTGCCCCTCTGTTGGTTAGGCTGTGCCAGCCTAGTAGGCCGCACTACCCAGGTGGGCCGAGTTGGCCCTGGTCAGACCAAAACTGGGGTGGGTCAGACCCGAACCAGGTCAAGTAAGACCCGAACCGGGACGGGTTGGACCAAACCGGGTTGGGCATAGTTGGTTTGAACATATCGGACTGGACCCAGACCCATCCAAGCCTTATTTCGCAAAAAGAGCTATAACCTCTAAACTGGGCGTCTGTTTGACAAATCATCTATGAAGATGTGATCCATGGAGTGAGGCAGTCCTTTTTGTATACTACACATAAGTTTTAATGAATTATAGAGTATAGAAAGGTTGTATTAAACATGAATTGAACTAGGCCCTCGGTACTAAAACACTTATAAGTCACAGACATGGCGTCTAATTAACGCGCCTTTTGTTCCATTGGAACCATTACGACATGGCAGTTCATTGGGATATTTACTCATGGAACATCATGGAAGTTGAGGTACGACCAATGGATTGAGGAACAGATCCTCCTGGAATCAACAGTGCATACTGCGGGATTCTCATGGCCGGCTGTAGCATGAAGAAAAAACATCGAGTGTATGTGGGTAAACATCTATCGATCCTATGTGGCTCAGTGCGTAGAGATCATGTGATGGTCTGTATGTATCTATCATGTGTGGTTTATCACATTGAGACCCTATTTTGGTAAGCATATATCGATCATGTGTGGGTCAGAAGTAGAGGCTCTCGACATAATAATATGGTCAAGATTTACAACTAATCATCTATACTTTTGTACATGAGTTATATACCTGCTGTGAGCTATGTCTTTATCTTTTTTCTACCTTTACCTTCGTGGTATTACCTTTGTGTTCTTATCATTTTGGTAATTTTATCTTCGCGGTGTTACCTTCGTGGTGTTACCATTGTGGTATTCATCCCTTTTGGATCAGTTGTGCTAAAGGCATAAAAGTTGGAGCCCTATGTTTCTTCATGTATCAGATGAGTATATCTTGATAACATAGGTATATGTATCGGAACATACCTAAGTAGAGTTGATGATTGCTTCATGCATTATGTTTGAGGTATGAATTTGTGGTTTATATTTTGTGGAACTCTAGGAGTCATTAAGGGGTCTTAGAGTCCCTAATGAGTATCGTTATACTCACACCTACATGGGCTATGCCCGCACCTTGTTGTGTCCTGTGTAGACGTCGAACAACATTGTTTGAGGCTGCGGGAGCTAGGACTGGACAGTTCTTAGAGGTTGACCATTTGAAATGTTGTTCATTAGTGATTTTTGGTGTGCCTTTTGTCTAAAGTATTGTTTTTAGCACAAAATTAATTTCCCTAACTAGTAACTAGCATAATGTATAAGTAAGGGGTCCGTCCATAGGGAAACCATGTTGGAATTTACATCTATTGATTGGAAATTTTCTCAAGTGAAGATGCTGAATTTATATACGATTTGTTGATTCATAATGATGGATCTCGAAAGTGAACTAATTGCTTGGCCTTCTCTGAATTACTATGAATTAACATCAATATCGAAGATTACATAAAACTGGATTTTAATGGATAATGATAAAAATGATTCGGGGATGGAAATTTATGTGGGATGTTAAACCTTATTCTCTATTGTGTAGTGTTGTTCATAAAAACCCACATTTCTGGGTTTCAATTGTGTCAGAACTCCTTTGGTCCGATGAGTTCCGATTAAGTTGGTAGAAATCAATCCCTTGTTCTAGAAAATTATTTCTACTGACTCTAAATTTAGGAACCACCCTCTAGAAATGAAAAGTATATCCAATCATCATGGATATCCTTGTCGTAATTCTCCTAATGTTCCCTCGAAACTCCATTCTTGGTCTTATTTGGGGTTTCCAGTGAAATAATACATGGATGTTGGGAGAATTAGGTGAGAGACGATGAACATACACCAGAATAGAAAAACTGGTTGTAACGAGCCCACATTTTTTCCAGCCCTAACACAAGGAGGGTGGTTTAGATACTCGTGATGAAAGGGATATGAAACTTACTAAAATTCATAATAGATTTCAATAAAACAGAAAATAGAACAATCAAAAGAAAAACAAATATACAGAGAACAAGTTCTCTAAAACCTTCTTCTCAAAGAAAACTTAGTTTCCATACCCCATACAGTCCTATGTAAAATACTCTCTTTATCCAAGATCACCCATAGGGACTTCTTAGTAAGAAAGGACCAATTTCTAGTAGTCCAAAAGCAGGTAGAAAGGGGAACCCCAGGTCAAGGATTATGTGAAAAGTGAAAGAGAAAAATAGAGAAGGCTATAGTGGTCCGCACAGTTTTGGGTGGATGGATTAGTAGGTCGTGCGTCAACCGTGCATAAGTCTATGTCTCAAATCATTAAGGCCGCACAGTTTTCATGGATGGGCCGCATGGTTTGGGTTATCCATGGACCAACTGTAAGGACCTCTCGGTCAATCGCATCTTTCCCCGCATGGTTTGAACATAGTTTGGATAACCGTGCGAATATCGTGCGGGTTGCCTTTCACTCTAAAATTCTGGAAGTTTCCCATCCATCATGTATTGGTGATTGATCCGGTGTCTATAATCCAGCATTGTCCAAGGAAAAGGGTCCAAAAGCCTCCACTTCCCTTTTGAATCTCCAAAATTCCTAGACTCCCAGCTTCATCCTCTGGATACTGAAAAACCTATTAAGGAAACTGAAAAATGTGAAATCTATACAAAAACCATGCAAAAAAACCATTTTATCGATATAAAACCAATTTAAAATTCGTTATGCATATTATTTCATCAAACTCCCCCACACATGATTGGTTTTTTTCCTCCAACAAATGCATAGACAATCATCTTCAAGGAGTTACCAAAGAGATAAGTAGAAACATTATAGATTATACCAATTAGATTAATATGTACTTTGAAATAAATACTATTAGAAATTACATCATTCATACTTCATGGTTCCCCAATTATATGAGGTTAGATAAAACATTATGCTTAATCCAAAACATTCAACCATTGATTCATAAATCATTTTATCTTAATACTATGTTTTCCTTTCTCCATTAAAAGAAAGTGCCTAACTCCATTTTCATCTCGTTATACACTCAGATTAGTTAAGCCCAGGTTTTTTCATCGCCAATTGGAGTGTAATCTCTTTTTTTGTCACACACCATCCTTGGATTTCATTATTTGGAACATGATGAAAGGCCATCGAAATTACTGGGCATGCCTTTGTATAACGCAATTTTTTTATAGTGGGGTGAGATACTAGAATAAATTTTTCCCAATTTTCTCATGTAAACACATGATGATAATGTTTTAGAAAGTCAAATTGTCATGGAATTAAGAATGTGTAATAACCACTAGTGCTGCAAAAAAACTCCCAAAACCTCACCTCTCCTTATGCACAAGTTGACTTCCATTTTAAAGGGTTCCTCAAAATAAAATACACCACCACAAAAATCATTTTAAACAAATTATTTTTATAAATGAATGTCAAAATGTTCTTTTCCATGTACTACAAGGTTTATTCACATGCCAAACCTTTTTCGACAATTTGTACATATGATCGATATTTAGAGATAATTTACAAAATTCATTTTTATCTAATTGATATAAACCCATGAAATCTATAACTGTTCTTTAGACACACCTATGAAAACATACTATCCTATGTACTTGGGAAAGAAATCAATAAAAATGGGGTTCCAATTAAGGGCTCCCTCCCCCACTCTTAAAACCAAGAACGACCCCCTGTGAAGGTAATAATATAGAGAAGGGTAGGAAATGAAGCATGAAAAATGAGGGGAAAAAGTAAAGAATAGAAAACAATGCAAAAGTGAAAAGATCTCCTTAATGGCGGTCAAGTGAGAAAAATAGGTGGTGTGTGAGAGCCCGATGAGCCGAAAGGAGGATGGCATGGAACAGATGAAAGACCCTATAGGAGATATACAAGAACCATATAAGTGAACAAGAAAAAGAAAAACAAGCAGTGAGGATTGAAATTAACAACACACAATCACAAGTAGTCATAATACCACACCACAAATGAGGGTACAATACAGGAAAAAAATTGCACTTGAAAAGAAAGATGAAAAAAATAACTCAACACCCTCATGCTGAGGGATTAGACGGATCAAAAAATAAAGTCAGAGTGGCTTCATCCCATGTCAGATCGGCGATATCCGTAGGTATGTCCATGGGATGAGCAGAAGTAGAGGTAGTAGAAGGCTTACCCATCTAGGTGTTGAATCCTGAAAGATTGTAGGAGGGTGTATGGTTGGACACTGCTTAATATAGGGTGGGAGGTTGAATATCGGCCAAGCTATGACCCTCCACCTCCATGCACGCCCAAGAAATCTTCTAGGGAAACATAGAGTGCTGGTACTGCTGCCACTTCTAGAAGAGGTCTGGGTCGGAATACAATGTTCCCTGTATGGAGAGGTAGTATGGATAAGTCATGAAAAAATTTGGGGGCACAGATCAGTGAGAGGTGACAGTTAGAGAAGAAGGGGTCCCCTGGGATGTGGATTGGTGGGAAATAGCATGATCAGAAGGGAGCTCCTCTAATGTCGGGCCTCTTAGTGGAGGTTCAGCTGGGGTGGCCCCGGGAACACCCCGCAGTCGTAATCTAACACCGTCTGGCTCGAGCATCCGAATCTGGTGGAGATGATTGATATCAAAGAATGGTGTTGCCAGTAGCTCCACCAATTCCTTGGCATCATACTCAAGGTGCCGATGATCTACTATAAGAGTGATAAATGGTCCACCAAAAATATCGCCCTTTGGATTAGAAAACATTATCATCAAATACTGGGTGAAGAGGTATGCATGATTGAAATCGATGCCCATAACCATGGAGCTCAAAAGCAGTAGTTCCTGATTTCTATCAATGCCTTCGCTATCCGACCAGACTATAAAGATGGTGGTAATAATCTGATGAAGGATACAATGCGTGGGGTTAATGAATCTTGGGGATTTGGCTGTCTGAAGTACATATGGGTCCCCTATGGCAATGGTCGACCAGAACTGCTTGGTCGGGGTCAGATCCCACTCAAATGGTGCCAACAAATAAGCATCAATCTGCACATACTCGCTTTCATAAATTCCAATGAAGGTGGTGAACTCACACAGATGGAGGCTGTTCCATAGGTTCATCAAGTGGAAAGTGACATCATCGGAAACTTCAATTGTAAATCCCTTCTCATCCTCATTCTATATCTCGTGATAGTGAAGGGTAGCCCCAAATTCTAATACAAGATCTTTGGTTGGTGGACCGATAATGTGTGGGTGAGATTTCACTAGTAAATATGCATCTGGAGCTCATCATTATTGCAAAAGGAGGAAAGGTTTTCTAATGTAAACGCCTGATGGGGACTGATTTCAAGGTTTAAAAGGGTGTGGTATTGGATGAGTTCCTCTTTCATAGTAAACTTGGCCATTGGGCCATGGGAGAAGCCTAAGATGGAGCCCCATTCCCTTTAAGAGGTAGATCTAATATGTTAGGTTTGGGTTTTGGGCACTTGAAGAAAAAACAACATATAACAATAACATACAGTCACTAAAAATATGGATAGAAAATGAAATTTTTGAAATGAAAAACATTACATATTCCAATGGAAAATCAAAATTTTTTTAATAAAGGTTTAGAAAATATGTGCTCATTGGGAAATCATTGTTGCACATGTGGGTCATAAAGAAACTGTGGAAAAAAAGAAGAGAATGGGAATGGATGGTCAAGAACGAAGAAGATGAAACACAATGCAGTATGGGATTGGGTGGGAAATGAAGCTGAACCCTAGGGAGATAGGGAAAAAGAAACAAAATATAAAGAGAAACAAGGAAGGAAGATTAAGTGGAAGAGAGGAAAAATACATTGGAGGGAGATAGGGAAATATGAACTGCTGGAGGAGAAAGAAGAAGAAGAGGGATAAAGCTAGGTTGTTCCCTGGTGGAGTAGGAGGAAGCCGCACAAATTGGAGGGGGTCCTAGGTTTTTCTTATAATTTCGAATTTTAAGTTTCTAAACATCATAGGGAGTACGGTTTATCAAACTTTGCACTAACCTTGCGAAAGCTAATAGAGTGAGGGGTTCGGGGTGCATGGGTTGCACACGGTTTGGATAATTGTGCGCCAACAATGCCCTGCTTCTGTCTTGGGTTGTCCAAGGATCATGGTTTGCACACAGTTTGGAAAACAATGGGAAAACCGTGCAGTTGATTATGAATGATGAAAATTTTAAAATATTCCCTTTTTGAATCAATATCAAAACATTTTCATTAAAATATTTGGCTCCCCTTTAATGAGATAAAATATATTGGGATTTTCCATAAGTAGTGTAAGACTTTCATTATACAAATTCAATAAGAGACCCCGAATTGTGATGATAAATCTACACTATAACAAACATGAGAAGAAAAGAACACTATCTTGTAGTCTTAGGCATAGTCAAATAGAAAAATAATTTGAAGTGAAATTTTTTTAGAATGTCGGGTTACCTCCTGGTCAGTGCTACGTTTAATGTCTCGAGCTCGACTTACCTGGGCCTTGAGATACCCCAATTGCATGTTGAAAACTGTTCCAACCATGTTTTCCATGCGTAATTAAGGCTTTAGGTTCTACCAATTGACCTTGAATGTTCGATCATCCATGACATCCACTTCCACTACGCCATGGAGGAAAACCATAATCACCATATACGGTCCTAACCACCAGGACTTAAACATACCTAGAAAAAACATCAGATGAAAATTAAAAAGTAAGACATTATCACCCATCTAGATGGATTTCCGGGAGATCATGCGGTCATGGAATTCTTTCGTCTTTCCCTTATAAAGTTTCACATTCTCATAGGCCTCCCAACTTATCTCATCATGTTCGGTTAACTGGAATTTCATCATTTCCTCTATAGCCTTGAGATCATAATTCAGGTCCATGAAAACCCAGTAAGCCTTATTCTCCATCTCTACAGGTAGGTGAAAGGGTTTCCCATAGATCAACCAGAAAGTTGAAACACTTAATAGTGTTTTGAAGGAATTCTGGTAGCCCATAATGAATCATCTAATTTCATGGACCCATCATTTCTTGATATGCCTATAATTTTCTATAATATTTTCCTTAACTTGTTTTTTGACACCTCCACCTGACCATTGGATGGAGGGTGGTATGGTGTCCCTTGGTTGTACTTGAACCCATACTTTAAGAGCACATTTTTAATAAGAGTGTTGTCAAAATGTATACCGCAGTTGCTAATCAACACCCGCGGGGTACCAAACCAACAGAAAATATTTTTCTTTAGAAAATTGATGACAACACTAGTCGTTTTATGAGTCGTTGATGCTACTTATACCCATTTGGAAATGAAATTGACACATACCCAAACATACGTGTGCCCAATGGATGGGGGAAATTGACTGATGAAGTCGATTCCCCACATGTCAAAAACTTCACCCTCAAGTATCAGGTGTGGTGGTATCTCAAAACGACGACGAACTTTTCCCATCCGTTGGCACCAATCACAGCAGGAGAGAAAATTATGAGTACCCTTATGCATGGATGGAGTGAAAAATCCGGATTGTAAAACCTTTGCTACTGTTCGATCTGGCACATGTTTTCCTCGTACCAGAGAAAAGTAACAGAATTCCAATATACTTTGAATATTTTCATTTGGGATGCAAAAATGGATTACCCCATCACAAAATGAGTGGTAGAGATGGGGATCTTCCCAGAAATACCTCTTTTCCTATGAAAAAAATGCTTCCTATGCTGAAATCATAAGTCGACATGGACAACTCCGGTAGCTAAGTAATTTTCAAGGTCGGAGAACCATGGCCGAGGTGGTACTCTAAGGAATAATAGCTTCTCATCGGGGAATTCTTCCTGGATCTTCCAATATTCTTCCCTCTCTAAGTGGGGATGTTCCAGCCAGGATAGATGGTTTGCCATCACATTCTCGCGACCCTTCTTATCCTTAATCGCTAAATCAAACTTCTGGAGGAGGAGTTCCCAAAGAATGAGGTAGGTTTTGGCATCCTTCTTGATCAGAAAATACTTAATAGCTACATCATCTGTGTAGACTACAACTTTAGAAACCACTATGATGGAGCAGAATTTGTAAAATGAAAAAACCACAGCTAGCATTTTTTTCTCTATGGTGGTTTAATTGTGTTTCACTTCATTTAATGATCCTCTGTCATAATAGATCGATCTGAAAATATGATACAACCGCTATCCAATCATTTGTCCATGGTATAATCGCTCGCATCGCACAAAAGTTCAAACTACTCCCCCCAATTAGGAGCGATCATTATGAGTGCGAAGACCAGTTTTTCATTTAGAATTTGGAAGGATATGATACATTTATGATAAAACTCAAAAACTACATCCTTGGATAGTATATTGGTTATGGGATGAGCGATATTAGAGAAGTCAGTGGAAAATATTCGATAAAAACCTGCATGCCCCAAAAAGCTCCGAATTGCTCAGACTGATGTTGGAATGGGCAGCTGCGAGATAACATTAATTTTTGCTGGATCAACCTCAATTCCTTTAATTGAAATCCTATGGCCTAATATGATTCTATGTTGCACCATAAAAGGGAACTTCTCCGAATTTAGAACCATATTTGTATTCTCACATTATACAAGAACCAGCTCTAGATTTATTAAGTAAATATTAAATAACATCCCATATATCGAGAATTCATCCATGAAAACCTCTAGAGTCTGCTCCGCCAAATCATGGAATATGGATAACATGCACCTTTGAACGGTGGATAGATTGTTGCACATCCTGAATGTCATTTGGTGGTAGGAGAACGATCCATAAGGACAGGTAAATGTACTCTTTTTTTGACCCTCTGGGGCGATATAGAATTTGTTATATCGTGAATAATCATCTAAGAAATAGTAAAATTCATGCCCCTCCAATCATTGCAGCATTTGATCCATGAATGGAAGAGGGAAATGATATTTCCTAGTTGCAATCATTCATCTTCCTATAATCAACACAAACCCACTATCTCATAACTATACGGATCGAGATGAGATCATTTTTTTCACTGGTCACCACCATGATGCCTCTCTTTTTAGGAACCACCTGGAGAGTACTCACCCATGGGCTGTCGGCGATGGGGTATATAATTCAAGAATCGAGTAAATTGATCACCTAATTCTTGAACACTTCTTTTATGTGTGGGGGGGGGGTTCATTCTTTGTTGTAGTTGGAAAGAGGCTTTTTACCCATCCTCCATAAGTACCTTGTGAGTGCAGGCCATGGGGATTATACCCTTAGGGTCAGCGACCATCCAGCCAATGGTCTATTTCCACCTTCAGAGAACTTGTAGAAGAGCCTCTTCTTGATCATTTGTGAGAAACACATTTAGGATCACTGTCAATTTATGTTCCACTCCCAAATATCCATATTTAATCATTTAAGGGAGAGGTTTCAACTCGAGATTGGGTACGTTGAGAATGGAAGGTACTATTATCTCGACCTCAGCTCGCTCTAATGAATTTGAAACAACTTCTCTATGCCAGTAATGGCCTCTATGGCCTACAATAAAGCTTAATTCCTCCATGTTTTCTTCGAGCTAGTCATCCACCAAAACGGGTTCATTGCTGAATGAATAATATTGCATATCATCTTCATCTAGGCCTAAGCAGTTAGTTGTTGTTGTCATGGGACAAAAATCCTCTTGCTCCATCAGTGAAACATGTTTCCCCGCCTTAAGGACGTTGTAGGAACCTTTCTCTTCACCCACAAGGAAGAACATGTACCCTTGTTTTACATCAATTAGAACCATCCCGATAGGAATAAAGGGTCTTCCAAGAACCAAAGACACCTCTTGGCCATTATTTATTACCAAGATAATGAAATCCACCTGTAGAATTAATTTCTACACTTTGACCAACACGTCTTCCAACAGCCCCCCTAGGGTATTTAAAAGAACGATCAGCCAGTTGGAGTTCCACTCGTGTTGGCTTGATATCATTCATTGCTAACTTCTTTAATACTCTAAATATAATTAAATAAACACTCTCTCCTAAATCACTAAGGGATTTTCCAAACTCGCAAGGTTCGATAGTGCATGGGATATTAATGCTTCTCAGATCCTTGAGCTTAAGAGGGAGAGTTTGTTGGACTATCGCGATGAATTCCTTGGTCATGGGAATGGTGACCATGTAGTCCATATTCCTTTTATTTGAAAGGATATCATTCATGAACATCATATAAGTGGGCATTTGAATCAATTCATCTACAAAGGGAATGTTGATGTGGAGCTTCCGGAAGACTTCCATGAACATGGAAATTTTTGGTCTAGAATTTTTTGTTTCATCATTTCTGGAAATGAAAATTTTAAGTTAATAATCCTTAACCACTACTTTTTCCTTATCCTGTGGGACTTCTAGTTATTTATCTAGCTCATATTTTGGGGAAGATTCCTCAGCTGTGACTTCTCCACCTGAAGAGAATGTGAGATGCATTGATGGGGTAGCACCCTGACACAGAGTTTCTTTCAGCGTCAGCTCTTTCTTACTGCGTAAAATAACCACATTATCCTCATCCCTTGGTTTTTTCTCATTATTGACCGTTAGTGTACCAGGATGTCTGTGAGAGAGCTAATTGGCATGCTTCCCAATCTGGTTCTCAAGGCTTGAAATTGATGCCTCCTAGTTTTGAAATATTGTTTCAGCAGTAGTTATAAATTTAGACATCATTTCATCCATCCTTGAGGGAGGTTCCTACTAATATTGTTGGGATACTTGTTGGGGAGGTGGCTATCACAATGGTTGATCAGTACAAGGGTATTGATACCCTTGCTACTGATATGTTCCTTTCTGAAATTGGTTACCCTATAGCTACCTCAAATACGATGTTTGAAACTGTTATTGATCGTAACTAGGTGGTCTTTGTGGTCGGGGTTGAGGATTTTGATGTTGCTTCACCCAACCAGTATTTTGAGTCTCTTTCCACAGCTAGTTTTGGTACTTAGGGTAGTTGTTGGGTCCTCTTTTCGGTGAAACATAATTTAACACACTGGTAGAAGATCCCACACTTTCCCTGGGCACTCGCCCATAGCATGGTTTTCACAGCAATCACTACATGTTGGTTGACTGATAGCATGAACTTGAGATGAATGTTTTAGATTCAGATCATCGATCTTCATTGAGATGACATAGAGTTGTGATGCAAGCATGGTGCGGACATCTATATAATGCATGCCATTTTTCTCCATGCCCCATTCAGAATGCCACTAAAAACTATTGGCTGACATGTCTTCCAAAAATTCAAAAATATCTCCAGGGGACTTCGTCATGACTGTCCCTCCTGCAGCTGCATCAACCACACACATTGTATTAGTTGTCAGACCCTTGTAGAATGTCTCGTATTTCTTCCCTAATGGAAGTATCTGGCGTTGGAATTTCCTCAGCATCTCCTTAAATCATTTACATGACTCATATAATGATTCATAGTCATGATGTTGTACGTTATGGATTTCATTCGTTAAGGTGACAATCATCGAGGTAGAAAAGTATTTTGATTGAAAATACTAGGCCAATGACTCCCAGGTTAGAATAGATATATGAGGTAACCCCTTGATCAAGTCCTTATCCTTATCCCTTAACGAAAAGGGAAACATCCTAAGGCGGATTGCATCCTATAACACTCTTAGGTACCAGAAAGTTTCACATATCTCAAAAAAGTTGAATAGGTGTTGGAATTCACATGTCAAGCCACTAAAATGAACTGTATTTTAAATTAACATCATTATAGCTGACTTGATCTCAAAATGTTGGGCCTGCACTGATGGTCTAACTATTCTAGTGTCTGCTCCTTGAATGGAGGGTAATCCCTATATTATAAGAGTACTGTGTAGCAGCATCGGTTCCTGAGGGTCTTGGGGAATAAACTATTACTGATTCTGAGGATAATAATCCAAGTTATTCCTAGGAAAATGGGGACGCTCCTCCCATGGAATATATTTCTCCGGCTATAGATGCCCAAACCCCGGTAAAAATTGAGACATTGGCCAATGTTTTTTCCTCAACAGGTATTCCATGTAAGCCCCCAGTGGATTCAGATGATGCTCTTCCTCAACACCCAGTGGTGGATTTCCTTCACCAACGAATGGATTCCCAACTCGCTGGACAACCCAGATTCTTCCTCCTGATGTGACGCTAGATTATTTGCGTTGTGATGACCCATAAGTGCACGACATCGCCTAGAAACAATTTTTTTATTTCCGGATCTATCTAGTGTATTTCCGAGGACTCATATATCTTGGAATGAGTGACCCAACCACTCATATATCTAGAGGCTGACACAACCCAAACAACACACCCAACGTAAAAGGGAAATAACAAAATAAAATATAAATGAGATAAATATTTTTGTTTATAAATGTTAATTTTTTTCACTAAATGAATCCTATTCAATTCACAAAAACGACCGCTTCCCCAACAATGGCGCCAAAATTTGGTTTGTTGATTGTATAATGTGTTGTTTTCGGCAGCAAATAAATATCCCTAACTTGTAACTAGCATAGTGTGAAAGAACGTGGTCGGTCCACATAGATACCATGTTTTCTTTTATGTCTCTTTTTTTTGAAATTTCTCAAGTGAAGATACTAAATTTAAATACTATTTTTTGGTTCATAATGATAGATATTGAAAGAGAAATAATTTTTTGGCCTTCTATAACTCAATATGAATTAACATCAAAATTGGAGATTACTTAACACCAGATTTTAATGGATAATGATAAAAATATTCTGGGGTAGGATATTTATGTGGAGCGTTAAAACTTATTCCCTAATGTGTTGTTTTGTTCATAATAACCAATGTTTCTGGGTATCATTTGTGTCAGAACTCCCTTGGTTTGGTGAGTTCTAATTATGTTACTTGAAATCAATCCTTTGGTCTGGAAATTGATTTCTAGTGAGAGTTAATTCAGAAACCTCCATCTAGAAATGATGAGTATATCCAATGTTCATGTATATCCTTGACTTAATTCGCCCAAAGATCCATTAATACTCAATTCTTGGTCCTATATGGTGTTTCCAGCAAAATAAGACATGGAATATGGGAAAATTATGTGATAGATGATGAACAAACAGAAGAATAGTGAAACTGGTTCTAACGAACCCACAATTTTCTCATCCATAACACAAGGGAGGGGGATTAGCTACTCATGATAAAAAGTATAAGAAACAAACTAATATTAATAAGATAGTTCCTTACAATAGAAAATAGAAGAATAAAAATCACAAAAAAATATAAAGGACAAGTGCTCCAAATCCTTCCTCTCATAGAAAACATAGTTCCCAACCACCTCCTCCACTCTCTCGAATCCTCTCCTTATCCAGGTTCACCCCCAAGGTTTTCTCAGTTAGAAATGACCTTTTTCTTGGTGTCCAAAAGTAGGTAGAAAGGGGAACCCTAGGTCCAGGATTAGATGAAAAGTGTAAAATCTAAAAGGAGAAGGCTGTACTAGTCCCCACGGTATTGGGAGAATGGTTTGGTAGGTCGTGGTCCAACCGTGCAGAAGTCTATTTCTAAAATACTTAAGACCACACGTTTTTCCGGGATGGGCCGCACGGTTTGGGTTAGTCATGTGCTAACCATGCAGATGTCTCTGTTTATATGTGCATGTATCGCAAAGTTACTCTGAAGGGCCGCACGTTTTTCATAAGTCATGCACCAACCATGAAGACCTCTCGGTCAATGGAATCTTATCACACCCAATTTGAAAATAGTTTGGATAACCGTGCGACAGTCGTGATGGTTTCTCTTCTCTTTAAAATTCCTGAAATCGCTCATCCTTCATGTCTCAGTGCTTGATCTAGGTGACTCTAATATAGCATAGTCATGGGAAAAGGGTCCAAAAGCCTCCAATTCCCTTCTTCTTCTCCAAAATTCGTAGACATCTTGCTTCGCCCATTGGTGACTGAAAAACCTATTAAGGATCTTCAATCTTGTGAAATCCATGAAACAATCATCCCAAAAACCCATTTTATAGATATTAAATCAAGTGGAAATGTCTTATGCACAATAGTGCATCAACCGCTGAGCATGTGTTTTACCTACCCTTCAAGTAGGATCCTCGGTGGAAAATCTAGGAGTTATTTTCTCTTTTCAGTTGTACATGTACTTTCATGTTGTGCTTGTATTCATGCCCCTTTACTTTTAGTAAAAATTTTACTACATCTTTTAACTTTGTGGTTGCTTCTTGTTGTGTTCTTGGATTGTTGGTTCGTACATGTTTAATGGAAATGCCTTACCATTATAGGGATATGTGTTTTTGGTGCTAGTCGCCATCTCCTAGACTATGGAAGGTTGGATCAGGGTTGTCATAGCATGGGCCCTGTGGGGTAGTCGCAACAAAGTGGTATCAGAGGATTCGATTATACCGAAGAACTACATCTCTGATCTTTTGAACATGGAAATAGTGTAAAGTTTTATGAGTGTGGTTTTCTGTTTGGGGAATCCAGTGTATGTGTAGCGGCCATCTTATCCATACACCAGGACCCTGAATTCTGATTTCTGACTTAGTACATGAAAACCCTGATAGCGTGTGTTTTAGAAAATAATTTCTTATTATTTTTTTGAGTCAGCTCACCAGGTATAAATTTTTTACTATGGCACACATGTTTTAATTTAGGATGATACCACATATATATCCAGCCAGGATTCCCAGGAGAGTACACGATGAAGGCTCGTCGAGCAATAATGCCTTGGTTCAAGAACCTCTTACGTTGTTAGCACCATCATGTTGTGTACCAGCAGCACCACTACCCGTTGGGAAGCCGTTGCCACTAGCTCCACCAAGAGAGGGTGCACGCTGACTGAGCTCTTTGCACGAGTTTTAGGGTTAGATACCTACGAGGTTCCAAGGTGAGATGGACCGCAGGCGGATGAGGAGTAGCTGAAGGATATGGTCGGAGTTTTTTTGTTAGTTAGGACATAGGCTGATCTGATGGTGATCCTAGCTTCCAGTCTCTTCCAAGGAGTAGCTGGGAGATAATAGAGTCTGACACTGCAGTTACATGACAAAGGCATCCCTCAATTGGGTGGACATCAAGGGCCTTTTCAAAGAAGAGTTTGTCCAAATGACCCTATGATCAGTGCGTATATAATAGTTGCTGCACTTACATTCGGACAACATGATCGTCCCCCAGTACTCAGTGAGGTTCAATTATGTCTCCCGCTACTCCACCGACATTGTACGAGACCCTTTATTCAGGGCCTAAACCTTTGAGCAGGGTCTTTGATGTGAGATCAGAGCATTGATGTTATCTCTAAGAAATCCGGCATAGGTTAGGGTGATATATCACGCGATTCTAGAGGAGAGATTCTTAGGTAAGTAGGAACCGACTAGGAGATCCACCATCATACATAAGGTAATAAAGTCATCCGTAGAAGGCGGTAGGTGGATGATGTAGGGGACCAAGTGGGATAAACCATATGGTGGAAGAAATCAGGATATAGGGTCGGAGGTTAGGGTCTCACGGGACAAAGGAGGGCATATGAGGACCATGTAGTGCTACTAGTGCAGTTGGCAGTGTCACATGGCTCACCACTGCCCAACCCACCTTACGGACGACCAGCATACAGTTGAGGGACCGCTGAGGTAGAGGCATAGGTTTGAGTGAGGAGGTCCACAGGGCGGTAGATGTGGCCGATGAGATGGTCATCCAAGAGGCGGTGGGTGGAGATTTGAAGTTCTACCTCCACCACCTCTAGGTGTTCCACCCTGAACATAGGGAGTAGGTGGATAGGGATGAGCTCATCTCTCGACAGATGAGGCCTATGACTACAATGCTCTAGAGATAATTCAAGGTGCAATCTATCTCCACTCAACCTTATATTCAGTACTTATAAACTAAATTTCCAGTCACTCTTTCATTTCCACAACACTTGTTTGGGGCTCGGTGATTCTGGTGGAGCCATCGACTTGATCCTTGAAATTAGAAACTTCTACGGGTAAAGATTCGATGATTACACACCAGTTCCGGTAGTATGATATACCTCTAAGAGGTAAGATCTTCAGAAGGGATCTTCTAGTAGTGGCATCAAGGACTTATGACATCATCTTTGGTATGAACTGGTTATCCATAGTCCATGCTCATACCTTCTATTTTAGGGGTAGTGAGCAGTGTGTCCACAAGGATTGGATCATATTTTCTTTCTTCGGTGATAAGGGAGCCTTTGTGGCACATGATGGACTTACATGGAAGAGGGGGTAGTTGATTACACAATAGTTGTCTAGCCTTACCCTCAGTGTAGTGGGTGTTGGGAGTCTGAGCTATTTAGTAGTGGTGGACCAGTATGCCGATATCTTCCATGATGATGTTCCGAGATTTCCTCCTCACAAAAAGGTTGACTTCTACATAGACATGTACCCCAGGATGAAATCGATATATAAACCAGCATATTGTACGGAACCTATGGAGGTACATGAGTTACAGGTATAGATGGAGGATTTTGAGAGTAAGGGGTTCATAAAGCCCCATGTTTCTCCATGGGCAGCCCCGATTTTGTTCGCTAAGAACGATGATGGGAGTTTGAGGCTCTGTGTGGATTATTGGCGCCTAAAACTGGTGACCATGAAGAATAAGTATCCACTTCAGTGGATTGATGATATTTTCGATAAGAAAAATGGATCTCATTGATTTTCAAAGATATATATTAGATCATACTATCATCAACTTGGGGAACAATATGTGGGTGTGCAGAAAAAAACCTTCATATGTCGGTATGGACATTATGTGTTATTGGTTATTCCATTAGGCAAGAATAATGCCTCTAAATTTTCCATGGGACAAATGAACAAGATCTTCCATCCATACATCGATCACTTTGTAGTGGTCTTCATCAACAACATCTTGGCGTCCTCTATGACATAGAAACAACATTCATATCATTTGGAGATAGTACTGGATTGACTCCGAGAGCACCATCTTTATTGTAAACTCTCAAAGTGCCAGTTCGTGATATGGGTGGTCCACATTCTGGGACATGTTATCTCGGAAGCTGGAGTTGAAGTGGATGTAGTGAATATATAGGTTTTCCATTCTTGGGAGCCACACAAGATTGTGACTATGGTGCAGAGTTTCCTTGGGTTGCCAGGGTACTACCAGATATTCATACTTGACATTTCCAGAGTTGCGGCACCCTTGTTAGGGTTGAAAAAAAAGGGAAAACCATTCTTTTTAATGGAGAGATTCCAGTAGAGTTTTTAGGAGTTTAGGTAGAGACCGACGAGTTTCCACATATTGATTCTACAAGAAGAGGGAATTGGGTATCTAGTCTACTATAACACATCAGGTTATATAATTGGATGTGTCCTCATGTCGGAGCGAGCTGTGATCACGTATGATTCTTGACAAATGAGATAGCATGAGTAGAACTACGCTACCCATCACTTGGAGAGAGAAGCAGTGGTCTTCACCATGATGATGTGGCGACATTACTTTATGGGAGAACATTTTACAGTTTCTTATGATCACAAGATTCTCAGTTATATCTTCTCACATAAAAACCAGATCATGAGACAACATCATCAGCTAGAGTTCCTCTAATATTGTAACATTGAGATGGTCTACACTCTTAGGTAGGGGAATGTAGTAGCATACACATTCACCATGAGTTTTGGTATACAGTTGCTGAGTGAGGAGACATAGCAGCTAGTCGCGATGAAGTTATCCTTTGTAGATAGAGATGGGGTAACATACCTCATTCTATGACTATCACTCCCCCACTTCTCCATCAATTTCAGGACGCACAGCTTGGGGACATTGAATGTGAGGCTCGATGTGCCCATATATCCTAAGGACAGGCACCGGATGGATTTTTTGAAGGTGGGGAGCACGCCATCATCTTAATAGGATGCACCATGGTACTAGTGGAATTATGAGATGGGTTGTTGATGGAGATCCATATGTACCCTTTGGAGGTACGCCCTGGTTTGGCGAAGATGTACCAAGACCTCCGACATCAGCACTGGTGGCTAGCGATGAATAAAGCAGTGGTGGAGTTTGTTTCATGATGCCTCACATGTGATCATGTGAAGGCCATGCATCGGGTTCTAGAAGGCTTAGCACAACCAATAGAGGTGCGGGAGTGGACGTGGGATGGTATCGCCATTGATTTTTTAAAATGGATTCCACATACATCCAGGGGACATGATTCCATCTTGGTGATCATTGATGAACTCACCATGTCAGCCCTCTTCCAACCCATCCTAGAGCATGGATCAGTGGAGGGGTTGGGACACATATACATACAGTAGATTTTATGAATTCATGGGGTTTCATCGATGACCGTCTCAGAATGTGATGAACATTTTACAAAATGGTTGTGGAAGGGACTATAGGAGGAGTTTACGACTCATATATGTTTGAGAATCACCTTTTATCCATAGATGGATGGTCATATGGAGTGGACCATTCAGACAATAGAGGACATGCTTCGGGATTGCGTTCTAGTTTTTGGCTCCAGTTGGGGGATCATTTTCCCTTGGTGGAGTTCGTATACAACAACAAATATCACTCCACCATCGGTATGGCACTATTTGATACCTTGTATGGTCAACCATTCATATCACCTCGATGCTAGATAGACCCAGGGGAGTCATCACATATGGGTCTAGAGATAGTATGGTTTACCACTGAGAAGGTGCAGATCATCCAGGAGTAGATGAAGAATACAAAAAGAAGATAGAAGTCGTATGCTGATAGGAGATAGATAATGTTGGTCGTAAAGGAGGGAGACCATGTCTTCCTTTGGGTATCACCTCAACCAGGTTTGCAGATATTGGGCCAAGGTGGAAAGTTGTCTTTGAGGATCATCAAACCATTTTAGGTTTACAACAGAGAGAGAAAGGTGGGATATCACCTAGCTCTTCTTCCATAGATGAATCAAGTGCATGAAGGTTTTCACGCGTCGTAGCTGAGGAAGTACGTGCATGATCATTCACACATTACGGACTGTGGAAAGTAGGACATTGATGATATGTTGAAATTTAAAGAAGTTATAGTAGAGATTGAGGATTGATAGGAGTGGTTCCTTCATGGAAGATCGATTCCTCCGGTGCGAGTTTGCTGGAAGCAGAGGAACCTGTATGTAAGCACATGGGAGAGGGAGGTTCCGATTCTGGATCGGTGCCCCCATTTGATTCCTTAGTCTATATTGTGTCTTTCGGTGATGAAAAGAAATATTTTGGGAAGAATGTAAAGAATAAGATTTACCATAATTGTTTTTAAATTATTTGGAATTATTACGATTTTACAAAAATTTATAGCACATGATTCCGAGGACCGGTGTTCCCGGAATGATTTTCAGAACATTTTTAAGGTACATTCAGTAAACATATGTGCCATGTTTTCTAACATTTGACCCTATTCTCAGATTAAAAATCCGAGAAAGCCATTGAATTTGTAGCACTGGGATTCACTTAAAGAAGGATTCACTTCAACCGTAGTAGGTCTGGAAAAAAAGATACATTTTAGACATTTAAAAGAATAATAAAATAAAAAAGTTATTTTATTTCCTTTTTTCTTTTCATCCAATGGACAAGAAACAGTGGAAGGACCATTAACATGTCAATCCATTATTTGGCTTGACTCCTCAATCTTTGTAACAACACCACTAAAATTTGGGAGGTTCATTAATTAAATGAACCCCATAAATTCCCAATGGCATTAATCACCCTCCCCAACTCGTATTTATATAGAGCTTGTTAAAGAGAGTTGGTACGACTTCAACAAGCGATGAAGCTGTGGAAAATTTCTAAGACGCCATCCACTTGGAGGATTGAACTAGTTTTAGCATGCAATGACGAGCGCCACCAAATCACCAACTGATGAACACAAACATCTCCTCAAGCGCATACGTTTTTCAAGGAATATTAATCTAGGGGTTATTTTTTGTATAAATTCAGGGGTTGTAGAATCAGTAAACTACCATATAGATATCAAGATAATGATGAGGGAATATGCCAGACAAACAAGGCCCGAACCTTTTGGATTTTGATGAAATTTGATGTGTTCTTCGCTAGTGATTTATTCGGGTCGGGCAGAACCCGTAACTATAGGTTTAACGATAAAGAGGTCATCCTAGGCAGTCCGTTAGCACCTTCAGATGAAAAAATGGTCCAATGAAGCTCACCCGGTGACCTGTGGAAGACCATCAGAAACCGGCATTGGTGGAAGAAGAGATAACAGCATGCCATTATGTGACAATGGTGAAGAAGGCCGCGGCTGTAGCCACGACAGATTATGAAAGCGGCCGGCTCTGGCCAGCCATGAAGGAGGAGGCGGCGCGCCATGATGCACCACTAATGAAAAGAGTCGTGGCATATATCTGTAGTGGAAATCAGCGGCCGCTCTCTGCCGGCCGCAGATGGAGGCGAGCGGCGCACTGTTAGAGATTTCCACATCTCAGAAGCCACGACGGACGACTGGGAAATACTCCATGTGGGTCCTGCAGGTGACATGGCGGTGTCTCCTGGTGCCTCTACTACAACTAAAAATATGGAACCCCCCTCATGGCATCTAAGGTGGGCCCTAATCCAGTGGGCCTTAGCCTTTGTGGGCTGGGCTGTACCCCTATGTGGGTTGGGCTGTGCCAGCCCAGTGTGTCCCCCCACCCATGCGGGCCAGGATGGTCCATGGCTCAGTAGACCGAGTCTACCACGACCAAACCCAAACGGACCAGATCAGACCCAGATGGGGTCAGGGTGACCCAAACTGGGTTGGGTCAGCCCAAATCAGGTCAGGTTGGGGCAGTCCAACCGGGTCGGACCGGATCAAGACGCTTCCTAGACCAGTTTCCCTAAAAGAGCCATTACTTGCGAACCGAGCATCCATTTGAAGAATTGTCTGCAGCACTGGAATCCTTGGACTGAGATGGTTCTTTTGGTATACTCCAATTATGTTTTGCAAAAATTTGGTGTATATCCAGGTTGGATCAATCCGGAATTCAACTAGTCCTTTGGTACTAAAACACTTATAAGCCACATATAGGACGTCCGATTAATGTGTCGTCTATTGTGTTGGAACACTTACGACATGTCGGTCTTTGGGATACTTATTTGGAGAACATAGGGTAGTTTGAGGTATGAACCATGACATAATGAGAAGACCCACCTAGAATCAAGAGTGTTTAGTGCGAGAATCCTGTGGGTGGACATAACGTGATGAAATAACATCGATCCTACGTGAGTAGGCATCTATCAATCAAATGTGGGTCATCCCTTAGCGATCTTGTGTGGGTTCGAATCTATCGATCCTGTGTGGATGAGTGCCTAGAAATCTTGTGTGGGTTGGAATATATTGTTCTAGTGTGGGTCATCTGTAGAGCCTCTCAACAGAATAAAATGATTATGATTTTTGACTAAACATCTATACTTCTGTACTTGGGTTATATACCTGGTGTGAGATGATATTTTACCATTTTGTTACTTGTATCTTCATGGTGTTATCTTCATGGTGTTAACTTTGTGGTAATATTACCTTCATGGTGTTACATTTGTGGTATTCTTCCTTCATGGACCAGTTGAGGAAAAGGCTAAAAATATAGAGCCTTATGTTTCCTCATGTATGAGATGAGTATATCCTAATAACATAGGTATATGAATGGGAATATACCTATGTAGATTTTTTTACTTTTTTGTGCATTGTGTTTGAGTTCATGATTTGTGGTTTATACTTTGTGGAGCTCTAAGATGACTTTGGGGGTCTTGGGGTCCCTATTGAGTATTCTTATACTCACCCCTCCATGGTTTACGCCGACACCTTGTTTTGTCTTGTGGAGACGACGAACAGTGTTGATCGAGGATGAGGGAGCCAGGACAAGATGGTGCTCACTGGTGCACTATATGATGTGACGTGGTACAATGAATACAGATCATGAGCTTTACCTACCCTTTTGGGAGGATCCTCAATGGATGATCGAGGAGCTATTTTTTCTTTTCAGTCGTACTTGTACTTTTTAGTAGGACTTTTATTTCGATAACTTTACATTCAATACACTTTTTACTATAGCAGTTTAGATCGAGGTTGCTTCTTGTTTTGTTCTTGGATTGTGTGTTTATATTATATTAAAGGCAATGCCTTCCCATTATAGTGATATTCCTTTTCAGTGCTAGTATCTAGCCACTGGCCTATAGAAGGCGGGCCTGAGCTAGTCACGGCACGGGGCCCGGGGGACGGTCGTGGCATTCCACGTTACTCTAATTCTACCTGTGAGTACCCTGATAGAGTTATTACTCTTAGGTAAATCTATGACAGAACCACATCCACTTGTAGTATCCAGATAGGTATTTCAAGAAAACTCAAATAATCTCTATCTAATAGAAATTCTAGGATATTCATTTATACTTATCCTAAAATTCCAGTATAGGGTTATGTTGTCTAACCAATGTTTTCATAAATATAGTTCCCAAGGTCTATAATTAATTTTATTTTCTAGCAACTATAGAAATTAAAAACGGGATGACTCAGAGCCAGTTTCTGCTAATAATTACATTCGCATGATTATAAGGAATCAATCCCAAATAGACTAATAGTTTAGTAGTTTTGGTAAATAAGATATAAACAAGAGAAAAGATTTCAACAGTTATATCATTACTTTTTCTTCTAAACAACTTCATGTATAACATTATTCCATTTATAAAGTTGTTTCATGTCTTTCATAGAATTATTCTTGGATTACATTGGAATGAAATATAATAAGAGTGAGGTAAAATTCACAGTAAGGGAAAATATAGTGGAAGAAACAATTAATCAATGAGAATAGTCAATATGGAAAGGTAAATAACTAAAATCACATGACATGTAATTAGTAAAATGAATGGAAGTGCATAAAAATTATATAATGGTAATTACTAGAATTAAATTACATTAAAATAAATAGATAAAGAAGAATACATTCCTATTGGTAAGAAACTGAAACACATGCCATCTAAATATCTGAAAAATAAATGTATCCATCGATATGACGTCGCGAAATATCATGGATGAATTACAAATAAAACTAAATGATGTTAATTATTTCATAATGAAATTCTTATCGGACGCACATAAAAACATATACATTCAAGACATTATAAAAAACGGTTTAAAATATTCCTATTTTATGCTAATAATTTATTTCATGAGAACTCCTCGATGCATCGAGGAGGTACATAATGTTTAAGCTCCTCCCATGATTTACATTCCAAATCATTCCTCATTCAAAATAATTGAAATAATAAACATTTCTTATCAAATATCTATATTGAATAAATAATATGAAATTATTAATATTTCCATAAATAATAAAATAACTTTAAAATTAGACACCATCTGTAAAATGGGTTAATATTTAGGAAATAACTATATAAATGATAATGGAAATAAATAATTTGGGGAAAATTCAATATTTAATGATCATATGAGATTGAATATTTCACGTGAATGAAACAATGAATCAAGGAAGTGAATGTGAATACTATCTTTGGACAAATAAATAATAAACCATTTAGTAGAAGAAGAAAAATGTTATCAATACGACAAATACAATATAGAGTAAAAATATTGTTTTTGGTCTTGGATTAATGGAAATATTATTAATAGATCACAAAATAATTATTGAGGAAGATATCATTTTTTCAGTTGAAAATTTATTTGAAAAAAAATTTCATTGAAAATCACATTAGAAAAAAACCTTTAAAAATTAACCTCTTAATCATGAAATGTAAACTTTAAATAAATAATGGTGAGTAAATCTATAATTTTTGTTGGATGTTAAAGAACATTCCTTGCGCATGGTAAAAAGGTTTGAAAATGCCTAATTAGAAAAGTGACAAGATGATTCATATAAAAACATTGGTAGAAGATAAATGGGTATAAATTTATTTGAATTTTTTTTAAAAGAATTTCTGAGAACATATTAAAAAATTGTTTTTAGGTGAAAAAAGTATATCTGACTATACAGATAAATAAAGTCAGGTTTTTTTATAAACATTTTTAAGAAATTTTGAGTACCAAATAGTGTAATAAGATTCTATTACTTAAAAATGGACATGAATAAACAGAGTAGAAAGAAAGGGTTTATTGAAAAATGGTTATATAATTTCATCAAAAAGAAATTCCATTGAAAGATCATTAATACTATTCTTGAGGTAACTACTCTTTAAACACCCCTAAGTGTCCCATTCCACATTGAACCATTTTAAGTCCTAAGATTCATGAATGAATAATATTGATTTTTATTTTCAAATTTATTGAAGGTAAAATAATTAATGATATTATATTTAAAAATGGGTAGTAGATATACAACACGAAATAAGTAAATGGTGAACATGGCATCTATATCAGGGATGTAAAAATGTGAGTAGAGAATCCCTTACCTTGATTTAAATTTCATGATAATTTCATTTAAATTCAAATATAATAAACACATTTTAATTTCTTACTTATTTGATAACCTATTTCATGTTTATCATTACATTTATTTCGCTTTTACTATATTGTATACAACTACACAAACATTTAAATTTATATTGTGTGTTTTGAACAAATTTTGTTTATGTGTCAAAAATAACACTAGTATGACAAATTGGGTCAAAATATTCATTACATAAAATATTTAAAATAAAAAACATGACCATATTATCATAACTATTCATAAATTATAATTTTAATATAAGTAATTATATATGTATATTAAATATGAATCAATTTTATTATTATATAGATGGGTGGTCTTACATACGCATGAGTAACGTTCCGATTTTCAATGATCACTATTGAAAGAAGGTTAGTAGAATTATATATTTAAAAAATGATCATTAAATCAATAAAAATATAATATTTAATCCTAAAATACTTCTTTATATAATCCATTTGATATATAATGTATCACATCATGTCGAGGAGTTAGTAGTTGACACATCCATGAATGAAGTAATCAATTTTTTAATTATGTGAATGTGTAATCAATGAAATTATGTATGTATATATATATATATATTACCATAAATATAATTATGGATTTAATATCAGGAAAAATTATTTCTTATAATTTTCATTGTAATCATATTATGCATATTTAATGTATCGTGTTAGCGAATCACAACGCTTTGATGGGGCAGTGGTCCCCACTTACTCAAACAATGTTATCATATTAACTAAAAAGGAATGTATTAATGGTATGTATTATAAAATTAAAAAATAATGTTAAATACATAATAAATATCATATATAACATATATAAATATTGTTTCCATCATAATTTCCATCGTGAGAGGTATTAAGGAAAAATGAACAATCATCGTCTCATGAGGCAATAGTTCGCCGTAAACAGAAACAATACATTTTTCATCCATTATATGGAAGTTAGTGTTTGTATAAGTATAAATATTAACATAAATAAATTCTATTTTGATGGGGAAACTATTTTTTTATGTATTACCTGAATTAGAATATTTTAGGGAGTGGAAAATGGAAATAAAATTAAAACGATTAAAGAAAGATGTTAACAGGTAATTTCATAACTCCCTTTTGTTTGAACCAAGAGGATTCCTTGGAAGGATTGATACCAAAATAAGGAGTTCAAGGTAGAAAGGAGAAATTTTTGGGAATAATTTGGATAGATCTTTCCTGAGAAAAAGTTTCTCGACATGTGTGAGCAAGGTGGAGAGGTGGTTGTCCTTTATCGGCGAGGAAAATGACTCACTTTGTATTTTTGAAAAGATGATTTCTTTACCATCGTTTTATCATTAAAAAAGTAATAAAAACCACAAAAAATAAATTTTTAATGGTTAATTGACAACTTATGTCCATCAAATGGGTGTCAGACAAATGGTTAGGTCCTTTTGGCCCCTAAGATAAAGGATAAGTCCCTTATTAATGATAAATTTACCTTAATAAATGTAATTAATTTTAATTACATTCACTAATTTCCTAGTCCAAATAAATGGTATTATTATAGATTATGAATATTTATAATTGAAAATATGTAATCCAGTTTTCTAAATTACAATTATAGAAGTGAAGTAATATGATATAATAATCATATGGCGGGCGGAATAACAATGCGTGTTTTTAAAAGTAAGAATGTTGAAAAGATTACTATTTTTTTTTATTTCTATTTGAAAATAATTCAAATGGGATAAATTTTATTATGTGATAAAAATATTATATATTAAAATAATAAAACCAATTATATTTATATTTTGTCATTATAAATTAATTATTTGAAAATAGTTTGGAAATAACATTTAGTATTTTCAACTATTCAGTAAAAAATAAAATGTCTAAGAAACATATCAACAATTAATATTAAACTAAATTTTATGTTTTTGTTTCAAATATGTTGTTTATATTAACATATTATATCAATTAAAGAGTAAAAATTAATATTTTAATATGGGACCTCCATTTAGAGGCCGTAAAATTGCCTTTATAAAAATATATTTTTTTTATGTGTAAAATAGAGTTTGTTCTTATCTTATGAATATAAAACCAAAAGGATTCATATAAAAATCATTTTGGAAGATATATATATATATTACATAAATATAACTCATTAATTCTAATTAATTTATTTTATTAGCGTAATACCTCTTTTTTAGCATATAAAATGTTTTCGACAAAAAATTTCTCATCATATTCAATTAAATAAAATATTTATTTCTAATTGTTTTATAACCAATTAATTCATTATGTATTTTTATAAATGATAATCATTAAATTTTAGTTATTAATATTCATAAATACTTATTTAATGACTAGTTTATATATCATTTAATTTTGATAATACAATTTTTTTCTATAAAACTCGATCTTGCGTGTAATGCAAGCCATCAGAGATGGTCTCTCTTGCATGTAACACAAGAAAACATAGTGTTTCAGGTATTCAAAAATAAAAAATATTTTTTCAATTGTAAATATATTACAAATTATATTTATAAGATATTACCTAATGAGCTTGGTGTCACATGTCATACATGCTATCAAATATAAGTTTCAGACATTAGATTTTTGGGGTGTCACCTAACGTATCAACGGTTTATAATTTTGTTGAATGCGGAAGATATTGAATTTATTTTTATTGATTCATTTTTGTAGTCACAATAATTTCATTCCATTTTTCACATTCCTTCGGGAAGTAAAGTCACCTGATATTTTAATATTATTCATGATTGGTATGATTATTTACCAATCCATGTACCATTTTTACATATGGTGTATAAATTTCTAGTTATTATAATAACTATGGAAATATATATAAATCCAAATCCTTTAATAAATATATATATTTAATTACAAGGAACATTTTTTATTAATTAAATTTATTATTGAATACATAAGGAAATATTAAGACATGAAATGTATGGGTGGGAAACCTGACATCTGTTAATTAGGAAATTCATTCAATCAGATTGAATTATCATTATCCATGAGATTATCACTATGATATTATCTATGAATGCATTTCATTCCTAATTTAGTGATTAAATGGATTTTTTACTCAGTTTCTTAACATTCCCAATTTATTATTCCTTATCTTTTAACTGGGTTACGTTAATTAAATATAATGTCTGTTCATTTATTTGACTATAAATATTTTTTTTGCTTATTGATTCATGATTTATTCCAAAGTACATAACCCCTATAGGTCATTTGAGTTCACCATTGTTATTTTTAATATCCCCAAGATTCCATGATGTTTTTTATTACTGATATTATAGGATATGCAATACGGAATAATGTTATTCTTTAAAAACATATTTTGTAAGGTGTGTATTCAATTTTAATTCTTTACTAGGGAATATATGTAGTTTACCAAAAATACATAAATATTTTGTCCTTCTAGATGCTTTTATTTTATCTTATGAAAATATAATGTTGTAACGTACAAGCTATGGGATTATTGGGTCAGGATCGCTACCTTTAGAATTAGGGAATGTTTATTAGTATCATCAAGAACTAAATTTCAGAAAACATAGACGGGGAACGTAACCCTACAATAAAATTTGGGGATAAGTATTGAATTTATTTTTAAATAGAAGCCTTTGGGAACTACAATTTTTGTTATGGTAGAGAATCGGTGGTTCTTTCGGAGATATAAATATATTTCTGGATAATATAAGTGGATGTGGATCTCGTACAAAGAAGCGTAGGGTTAATAACTCAAAAAGGGAATATTTGGCTAGACTTGAGTATTACCTGGTACAGGAAACCAGGTCTTATTATGCACCATTTATGACCTCATGATGGGATATTCTTATGATAGTTCCTACAACCATAACAAAATATTATGAATTATGTGAAGAAATAATAGAAATCAATTATCCTAGTTAAACACTATATCAATGAATGTCCTATGTGGAAATAAAAAGGATCACATTTTTATGTATTGGGATTCAAAAAATTAATTTTTATATTTATTTTTACTAGTGGTAATTTGGTTATAATAATCATTAGTAATCTATGGGTTATGTTAGAATCATATATGTATTCATTATTTGGGGAGTTATGGATTCCATAATGGGTGAATGAGTTTATGATTGATCTTACTTTAAAAATCTAAAAAAATGTTCTAAGTTTTAATGTGATGATATTATACAAAGATTCTGGAAATTTTGGAGAAGTGTATAGAGTTTTTATGTTTTTGGGTTGAGTAATTTGAGGAATGATTCTTGAGGATTTTATAGACATATTTCTACCAATATTGATAACCTATAGGGTTAATAAAATCATTAATGAAGATTAAATAATAGTAAAATATAATAATTGGATATTAATAAATAATTTGAGATTAAAATATTAGTAAAACAGTTATTTAATTATTATTTAAATTTGAAGGATGTCAATAATATTGTTCGATATTATTATATGAACCATATTAATTTAGTTTAGAAGATCTAAAACTACATTGTTAGGTGATTAAACATTATGTTTAGCAACGAGGTGGGGCTTCAACAGATGATCTCATAATCATAAGGGTTCCATGCCTACCATTAGCCTATGCGATGTCTTGGTTAATATGTCATTGTATAGAAAATTTGATAAATAAATAAAAATGATAAAATAATGGTATTACTTTCGATGATTAGAGAGTAATTTATTATATTGGAAAACATGTCCTATAATGTTTTTTGGAAAATAGTAATAGACATAAATAATGACTTGTTTATAGATATTATGGTTTGTTTAAAGTTAATTTTATAGATTTAAGAACAAACAATTATTTCTAGACATTCATTTCCAAAAATAAGTGATAATTGCTCAATAAAATGATGAAATTGTGATTATTATATAAAATAATTTCATGTAAGTATATTTCTATTTTTTTAGATAGAAAAATAATTCATCAACATTAGTAAAAGGATCTGGAAAAAATATTATTCCATTTCATTCATATATGATGATTCATATGGTCATTTAAATAATTATATACTTATGGTTTTTAATCCTGTAACATTCCATTAACTATTCACATTCTTATAATCAATGATCCCAATCACTATCTATAATTATTCTTTCTTTTCTTCAATAATCATATCCTCACAATCCACTGATATTATCCTAATCATAAACATAGTTATTTTTTATTCCATATGAAATTGGTACTTCCCATCATCTCTAATGAAGATGATATTTTTTAATCTTTTTAGGATGCTGAGTTTTGAAATCTATTATTTCCAAAATTCAAACACTTTATTTCAAAGATGAAGTTGAAATTTCCAAGATACAATTTATTTAATTGGGGAGAATGCACCACACACAAATTTTAAATGAAAAACATTTTATTTAATAGATTGTGTGAAATAAAACACCAATCATAGAAAGGAATAAAACATTCCATGAAATTAGGATATATTTACAATTCATCATATTATTTATCTTATATTACATGAAAAAAAGTTCGCTTTTGTTTCGTTAAAGAACTACTTTTACTGAACAACAATATACTAATAAATAAGTAATTTAATATAATAGTTATCAATTAACCATTGGAATTAATTGTATGAATAGAATTAAAATAAATAGGAAATTATATATTTCAATTTTTTGTTATTTTTTTAATTAAAAAAATAAAAAACAATTAAATGAAAATGAAATGTTTTTTATAAAATTATAATTTTTTTCTAAAATAATGTTTAATTTAGTTTAGTACACATAATATAAAAATAATTTTTTTATTAAAATTTATAAATTTAATTTACCAAAATAGGAAAAACAATTTAAATCATAACATCAAAATTATCATAAGGTAATTTAAGGTTATTTTTATGAGTAGTTTCATTTTTCTATGAAAAGTGAAAATAATGAATTTTAAGTCAAAACTCACTTTTCGCTTATATAATTATTAAATATTAATTATATTATTAATCAGTTTTAGAATAACATTAGATAAATATTATATTATATAATATATTTTAGTTCAATGAAATCAATTTCTTATTCAATTGTGATATAAAAAAGTGTAATGAGTCGTACAATTTTACTTTAAAAAGCTTATTTTTCATCACGTCTATGGGATTGATTTATTAATTAAATTATTCCTCTTCAATTGATTGAATTTGAAAAAATTTATTACATATTTTGAATAAAAAAATATATTATATATTATGGTTTAATTATTTATTAACCATAATGATTATTGAAAATAGATTAAATTAATTATAATGTTTATGGTTTAAAAGGTGTTTTTCACGTTACATGCATTTTTATTAAAATTAGTTTTATATAAACAAAAAAATTTATTTAATAAAACGTATTAGTTATATCGATTAATTAGGCTTAAATTTTCAAATTAAACTCATATTATTTTTATTCCTAATGGATAAATTATCTTGTTACAAATAAGATTCAATTTTCCATCATAAAAAACCTAAAACACTAAAATTGAGTAAACATAAATACAAAAGAATAAAATTTAAAAAAATGTATTTATTTTTGTGTGGAAGATTTTTTATCAACCAAATAAAAAACCTATATCCTTTATTATTCACATATGGTACAACATGAGCTATTGGAGACCTCCAAATATAGAATAATTTTGAGTATTTAGCAGAATGCCACTCCTCTTAAAATATTAAAACACAATCACTATATCCCATTATTTGCACTTTAAAACCACTTTTGTTGAGAAAAATCCTCCCAAAATAGTTCAAAACAACCATACCCCCCTCATTTTAGAAGCCTTATTCTGACCTTTCAAAGATATAGTGAACACATAAGGATGATACTAAAAGGATAATTAATCTTCTTAAAAAATAATCTTCATTTAATTTTTTTTTCTACCTCCAACAATTAATTTCATTCCATACTTGTCACAACCCGTCCCCTGAGGCCTATGCTATGACTACCCCAACCCCACCTTTCATAGGCCAGGGGATAGTGACTAGCACCAAAGGCGTAATTCCCTATCACTGTGAAGGTGTTGCCTTTATAAACTGTTAACACACACTAAAAATATGATCATGAGTAAAATGAATAACCAACAAGTGTGTACAGTAAGTAAAAAGGGGCTATAATACAAGCCTAACTGGAAAGTAAAAGAAAATGAAAGTACTAGAACAACTGAGGAAATATGAAAAAAACAGCCATTAAGTCGTCATCTATGGTTTCTTCCTGAAGGGAAGATATAGATCGGCTCTTTAGTAATCCACAACCGTCCGTCTCCTCCGTCTACCGAAAAGCTGTAAGGTCCACCTCTTGGTACCATCCAGAACTGGTACTCTCAGCCTCTATCAGCACTGTCCGTCATTTGTATCCAGCACGACGAGGTGCGGGAACAACCCATGCAGGGGTGAGTATAACTATACTCAGAAGGGACCCCAAGACTCTCAAGGTATCACAAAATCCAACAAGGATAAACCACAAAGTTTTAAATCAACAGATAACCCCAATTAAGATTATGCTCATACATATACCTATGTTATCAAGTAATCCATCTAAATCATGAGGAAAACACAAATTTTATTTACTCAGCTCAACCAAGATTTTATTTACATTATCAAAACCACACCTTCTAGAGAGCTCCTCCTCTATCGAGTACAGTGGGCTTGCAGTGACACCAAGGAGCTTCCCACCATCCTTGGACTACTGTGGTATTCCTCCTCTCGAGTATCGTGGGTCTTCTATATCACCAAGGTGCTCCCCACCATGGGTCTGCCGCAACAACCAGGTGCTCCCCCTAATAGCCTGCAGAGGTACTTCTCATGTCGAGTACTATAGGTCTGCTACCACAACATGATGATCCTCCACCATGGGTCTGCCGTGACACCATGGCGCTCCCTACTAGGATAGTCGAGCCACTACGAGTTAATCGGTCAATAGTCGTCATGTCACAGCCAGCTACTAGGTTTCCCAACTCTATCCGCTCGTCTCTGGAAGGATTTTCTCCACGAGATTTTGGTCTATACTCCAATGACACAATGTCCCCGTAATTAATACCACAAAGATCTACCATATCATAGGGGTCTCAACGCAATAGACATCGCATCAATCGGATTCCCGGTTTGTGCGTTATTAGTCTTTTTTTTCTGGGGGCCCAGTTGGATTCGTGCATGATCCAACATAACTGTAACTCAACCATAACCCAAACTCATTTTTGGTATACTCAAAGGGACATAAATTCTACACGATTACCATCTCTACTGCCGGTTCATCAAATGGACCTCTGGTGCCAAATATATAGCAAAAAAAAAGTAAAGGGTCGTAGTGGGCTTAGGTCCGGTCGGACCCAGTCGGACCGACCCAACCATACCCAGTCTGGGCCGATTCGGTTCGGGTCAACCCAGCCTGACCCGCTAGGTCTGGCCCGACCCATTAAGCGGGCCAGCCCGTTAGGTTCGGGCGGGCCGGCTGGACCCAGCCCCATGGACCGCGAGAGCGCTGACCGGTCGTAAGGGCACGGACCGGTCACAGGTCGAACCAAGGGAAGTTCATCCTGGAGGGATCCGTGAAGGCGTGGCATATGTTGGAGGGCTCCGTGAGGGCATAGCTCTACACGGAGGGTTCCAAGAGGGCGTGGGTCGGCTCGGAGGGCGCCGCAAGGGGCCCCGGCTCGGGCAGCTCAGCCAGGGCTAGAGTGGCGCAGCCAGGGCCGGAATGACATCTTGGCCGGCTCGGCGAATGGTGGCATGGGGCGCACTGGGTATGTAGGGGGCATGGACGGATGATCTGCGAGGAGCACGGAAGCCATTGGCAGCTCGAGACATGATGGAGGCGAATCCACGGGTCGCGTGGGGCGCGCAGGGGCCAGGAGGTGTGGGCAGCTGGGAGGGTGCTGCGTTTTGGCCCGGGGAAGTGGAAACGGTTTGACTGGCGGACGGGGTGGCCGGGGCCAGTTCGGCCAGTTTAGTTGGGCAGAGGGCACGACCTAGGCTGCACGTCCAGGGGGCCGTGATGCCGTTTGCAGTTCGTTCGGGGTGCGGTGTGGCTCGGTCTAGTTCGTTCGGAGGAGGGAACAACTGATGGACAGTGCGGGTTGTAGAGGCCATGGGTAGCGCGGTCGTTTCCATCACCACATTCGTCGTCTCGTCACCCTGTCTCCATTCCAAAGAAAATAAAAATAAGAACAACGGAGGGGCTAGGCCATGTTGGTTTGGCCTGCACCCTCCTCATTTAGGGTGGTCTCAAGAGGATCAATTCATTCTTAACTTTCAATGAGTTAACAAGAAAGGAAGATATATGGAAAATCAATCCAAAACCCCACGTCGTCCCTCAAAAAGAACTCCCAACCCGCAAGGAAAAACATCCAAAATGGTTCTTTTCATTATAAGGGGAGAATTAAAGGAGTGATATCATATTCAAATAATTTCCCTACCTTGGTTCGTTGTTCGTTGACGTTGGTGTGAGAAAGTGGATGTCGATTCATTATAGATGAGCAAGTCCTATGTCTAAGGAGGTCTAGAGGAATAATGTCGAAGACATTCTTCATTGGTGTAGCGTTCTTCATCAGGAGATGAAGTTATTCATTGGATCCCTTTTCCAAAGCCCTCTGCATTCCCAAGATCCACCAAATTTAAAGTGAGTGAAGAAAAAATAATAGATTGATGTTATCTATTATTTAGTTGTTGGAACAAAATTTTCAATGATTTAAATTAATTAATTAATGTGCTCAATTAATTAATGGGGAGGATTTGGAACATTAATGGCAAGCGCGTTGGCATAATTTGTTGGGTAGAGGAGGTCAAGAGTCCCCCCCTCCTTAATGAGGGGAGTTGAGAGGTTTTCCACAATCAAAATTGGGGTTTAGTCCCGGGTGGTCCCCACCACCGTAACCTCTCATGGGAGGTTAGGTTCGGGTGGGCCCCACCTCCATAGCCTCTCATGGGAGGTTATGGTCTGGTGTTCCACAGAATTCAACTCCCACAAGGAGATTTAGTTCCAGTGGATCCCACCTCCAACTTCAACATGGTGAATCAAAAATAAAATAAAGTGTAGTTCATTTTATTTTATTATTTTCCCTGAAAAACCCAAAAACTATCTTCCACCCTCGACCAACAGACGCCGAGGTGAAAGTCTCCATAAGTGGATATCGTCTCTGTGAGTCCAAAGATGCCCTAGTATTCCAATTCCGAGCACTGGTTCAAAAGATATAAAAACATGCTCATACATTTACTGAATGTACCCATACAAAACATCAGAAATTGATTCTGGGCACACCGGGACTCAGAATCATGTGCCATCAATTTTCATAGACTTGTAAAATTCATATTTAATTAAAAAAATTACATGGAAATTCTAGGTCTATACATTCGCCCCACCTCAGGCATTATGTCCTTGTAAGCCACAACTCAAACTAAGGGAATAAGTGGGGTTACTGAGCACGTGTCTGAGCCTCCCGCTACCATGTACTGTCCTGGAGGTTCTAGTGCTTCCAGAAAATGTGCACCAGAGGTATCAACTGTCCATGAAGGATCTGGTCCTGTAGATCCTCAATCACTACTAGAACATCTGTAAAAGCCACCCCATTTTCGATGTCCAGCTCGCCATGGTCAATGATGTGGGAAGGGTCATGCATGTATCTCCTCATCTAGGATATGTGGAAGATGTCGTGCACCTGATGCTACTGAGTTGGAAGAGCTAAGCGATAATACACCTCTCCAAATTAGCTGAGGACATGAAGTGGTCCAATGAATCTCTGAGATAACTTGCTGCCTCAGCCAAATCTCCGTAGACCATGTCGAGGTGAGACCCGTAGTAAGACTTGGTCACCATCCTCGAACTCCAGAAGTCTCTGTCTCCTGTCATCATATGACTTATACCTACTCTATGCAGTCTTCATCTTCTCCTGGATTATCTGCACCTTCTTCGTGGTAGCCTGTACCATCTCTGGTCCCACTAGTGTTGACTCCCCTGTGTCTGTCCAACACTAAGGTGATAAGCAAGGTTGCCCATACAACTCTTCGAATGGCTCCATCCCAATGGTGGAGTGATAGCTATTGTTGTGTGAAAACTCCACCAAAGGTAAGTGATCCAACCAGCTACGACCAAATTCTAGGACACAAGAACACATCATTTCCTTGAGGTTATGAATGTTCCGCTCAGTCTGTCCATCCATCTGTGGATGGAAGGCGGTGCTCAAATGAAGCTTCAACCCGAATGATTCCTGCAACCCCTTCCATAACTAGGATGTAAAACATGTGTCACGATCGGAGACAATATTGGAATCTACTCTCTTTAACCACAAAATATCCTGCAAATATAGGCATCCCAAGCTCTCTACTAAACCCTGCTCTTTGATCGGTAGGAATTGGGATGACTTGGTGAGTCGGTCGCCGATCACCTAGATCGAATCATGACCTCTGGATGTATGTGGAATTAATATCATGAAATCCATGGATATCCCATCCCACTTCCACTCTAGGACCTCCAAAGGATAAACCAAGCCTGCTGGTACCTGATGCTCCGCCTTCACTTGCTGACAAGTGAGGCACCGAGAGACAAACTCTTCAACTGCCTTCTTCTATCCTAGCCAACAGTGCTGTTGTCAGAGACCCTAGTACATATTCCTCACTCCTGGATGTACCGCTAGAGGGGATGTGTGGAACTCCCTCATCAATTCCTCCTGATGTGACACAGGTACCACGGTGCGTTCTCTAAAGAGGATGACTTTCTCCCCGCCTTTAGGAAATCCATCAGGTTCCTGCCATGTGGATATCTGAGCACACAATGTCTCACAGTCAGTGTCTCCATGCTATGCCACTCTGACATTCCCATGAAGTGGGGGAGTGAATTTAAGAGACTGAAGGAAGGCTACATCATCTCTATCCACAAAGGATATATGTAAAGCACCCAACTACTCCTTCACCTCGCCTAGAAGATGTATACCAGACCTCCTGCTGAGTGCATCTGCAACAACGTTCCCATTCCCAGGAGTATAGACTATCTATAAGTCTTAGTCCTGGAAGAACTCAAGCCAACATCGTTGTCTAATGTTTAGGTCTTTCTGAGAGAAGATATACATGAATCTCTTGTGATCGGAGTACATGGTAAAACGCTCTCCCATTTGATAGTGTAGACACATCTTCAAGGTGAAGACCACTACTGCTAGATCCAAGTCATGGGTAGCGTAGTTCTTCTAATGTTGTCTCAGCAATCGAGAACCAAATGTGTTCACTAATCTCTCCTACATCAGGACACACCTGAGCCTGGTCCCTGATGCGTCTCAGTAGACTACATACCCCACGCCATCCTCTAAAAGCCTCATGATGGGGGAACTAGTCAGCCTCTGCCTCAGCTTTGGAAAGCTCTAATGGAATCTCTCTGACCATTAAATGGTTTTCCCATTCTTCATTAAGGCTGATAGTGGTGCTGCAAATATGGAGAAGTCTGGTACAAACCTCTGTTAATATCTTTTCAATCCTAGGAATCTTCGTACCTCCGTCACACTCCTGGGTGGCTCCCAAGAATGTAGAACCTCAATATTCACTGGATCCACTACAACTCCAGCCTCTAAGATGACATGTCCTGGGAAGTAAAACTCTCGGATCTATAACTCTCACTTTGAGAGCTTATCATAAAGATGGTGCTCTCGGAGTGTGTGCAGTAATACCTACCGATGATCGGCATGCTCCCCCTCAGTAGTCGAGTAGATCCGAATGTCATCGACGAAGACTACGAAAAATAAATCGAGATATGGCTGCATGATCCTATTCATGAGTCCCATGAACACTGCTAGAGTTTTGTTTTTTCTGAATGGAATAACCAAGAACCCTTTGTGGTCGTACCAACATCTGAAGGCCGTATTCTGCACATCCTTGTCCTGAACTCGGAGCTGGTGATAGCCTGATCATAGTTCAGTCTTCAAGAACAACCATGGTCCCTTCAACTGATCAAAGAGGTCTCCAATCCTCGAGAGTGGGTACTTATTTTTCACGGTCACATAGTTTAGGCACCGATAGTCAACATAATGCCCCAAGCTCCCATCCTCCTTCTTGGTGAACAAGATCGGGGCTGACTGGATAGAAACACTGGGCCAGATGAATCCCTTCCCTTGAAAGTCCTCTAGCTGTACCCACATCTCATGAAGCATCGCGAGTTCCATCCGATACTCTAGTCTAGATATCGGCACGGTCTCGGGGTATAAGTCAATTTAATAGTCTACATATCTGTGAGGGGGTAGACCTAAAACATCATCAGGAAAAACATCCATGTAGTGTTCCACCACTACAGGATAGCTCAGACTCTCTACATCAACTACTCCAAGGGTTAGACAAGCCAAATGATGAGTGAACAGCTGCACCCTCCTCTGGGTATGTCTGTCTTGTACTACAAAGGTCCCCTTCTCTCCAGTGAAGGTAAACATGGTCCCATTAGTGCAGAAACACCACACATTGGGCCTAATACATCCAATCATTCCATGGACTATAGATAAATAGTCCATACCCAAGATGATGTTGTAAGGCCTCGACACCGCTACTAGAAGATCCTAGTCGAAGCTCTCACTTCCTAGAGTAATATCACACTGCCGACACCAATGCGTAATTGTTGAGGCTACTCCTGTATGAGTCTCTAGCCTTATGGATTGAGCCAACGACTTTGTCGGAATCTCTGGGATCCAAACGAGGGTAGAGGAAATGAAAGAGTGACTAGAAATTGTGTCTATAATAACTGCAACAAAGGTGGAATAGATAGAGATTGTACCTCATATCATCTCTAAAGAATCATGATTATAGGCCTCAGCTGACTAGAGCTGAGATCTTCCCTATACACCGGCTCCCTGTGGTTGGGGTGGATCTCTATGTGGTGGTGGCGGCAACACCTCAAAACGTCATCCACCACCAACTTCACAACCAACTCCTCTGCCACGTGCACCTGCTCACTATGGACTTCCTCAATTGAATCTCTATCTCTAATTGGATGGTCTGGAGACCGTCTGATGATCATCCAAATGGTGGGTCAGATAGTCATGAGCCATGTGACCCTACCCTCCTTATGTGAAACACTGCCCACTCCTGGCATGTATGTCTCTACTTTGGGTTCCCTGCACAACCGATCCTAAGTCATGCGATTTCCCACTTGTAGGTCTGATCTTCTTGGAAATTTGTGACATATATCTACAACCATCTGCATAAGACTCCGCTACATGTCGACTGGTGGTTGATCTCACCGTTGGCGACTACTCATCATGGAAACTCTTTACTATGAGAGCTCTCTCTAACACCCCATCCTGCTTCTGGATGCTGAGTGAGATCAACGAAGCTATGATATTTATATTGAGTCCCTACTCGAAGGTCTGATCCATAATGAATGGGTCCCACAACATATCATTGGAGTAGAATTAGAGGTCTGTGAACCTCGCTAAGTACTGAGCTACAATCATGTTACCCTGTTATAGATGAATTAGATCTTGAATGCACACTGTGCGGAGAGTCACTAGGACAATCTATTCCCGAAACAGGATCTTAAAGTCTGTCCAGAGAAGCGTTATCTCATCATGAACCTGGAGCATCAGGCTCCCCCTTCTGCCCACTGCTACCTGTAGAAGGATTCCAACAAGAATCAACACGAGGTCGGATGGTGTGCCTACTAGTTGTAAAACTCTCACCACATCCTCCATCTAATCCTCAGCTTCCTGTGGGTCCGTATCTCCCCAGAACCCGGCTGGCCTCTGGTATAGGAACATGGGTAATGCGCTCAAGAAGCATGCATCGTCTGCTGCTGTGGCTGGTGGCATTGATGGACCAACGGGGAGTGGTACCACTGGTGCCTCCGCTGTAAAAGGGCCCTACACCAAGGCCCCATTGCTCGGTAGGATATCTGTGGGTAGAACTCATTGGACTCTAGCTGGTCTTCCATGTGGAGGTATCCTGAAAGAAACAAATGCGACACGGTCAAAATACTATTCATGTTGAGCTGACCTGGTTGAGATAACTTAAAGAAAACTTTTTAAAACACACATGAAATCATTGTTTTTGTGCACTGAGTTGGAAATCATAAGTCATGGTCTAGGTTTATGGATACGTTGGTCGTAGCCCCAACACTGGACTCCCTGAACTGAAAACCACACTTTCTACACATAACACTATTGCTTCATAGAAATTAAAGATCAGAGTTCTATGTTCTGCGGTAGAACCGACCTCTGTGATACCAATTTGTCATGACCCGTTCCCCGGGGCCTATGTCTTGCCTACCCCAAGCCCAGCTTCCATAGGCCAGGGGCTGGCGACTAGCACCGATGGAGTAATTCCCTAAGACTGGGAAGAAGTTTCTTTTATAACCTATAAACACCCACAACAGATATGATAACGAGTAAACTGAATAACCAACATGTGATTACATTAATTAAAAAGGGGCCAGAATACAATCTCAACTAGAAAGCACTAGAAACTGAAAGTACTACTACAACAGAGTAAATAGAGAAAAAAAAATCCATTGGGTCGTCTTCCGTGGTTCTTACCTGAAGGATGGGTACATATCACCTCCTCAGCACTCCACGTCCATCTGTCTCCTCCGGTTACCGACACGCCGTAAGGTCCAGCTCTGGGTACCGTCCAGACTAGGTACTCTCAGCCTCGGTCAGCGCTGTCCGTCGTCTGCATCCAACATAATGACGTGGGAGCATAGCCCGTGTAGAGGTGAGAATAACGATACACAGTAGGGACCCTGACACACTTATGGTCTCCCATAATACTAGAAGGATAAACCAAAAAGTATGGAATAAACATATAACCCCACTTAGGTATATGTCCATAAATATACCTATGTTATTAAGTAATCCATCTCAATCATGAGGTAAACACAAAAGTCATTGACTCAGCTCAACCAGGATTATATTCAAATTATTGAAACCACAATTGCTGGAGAACTCCTCCTCTGTCGAGTATAGTGGGACTACCGCAACACCAAGGCGCTTCCCATTAACCCTGGACTGCTGAGGTACATCGTATGTTGAGTACCGTGGGTCTGCTGCATCACCAAGGTGCTCCCCACCGTGGGTCTTCCACCACAACCAGGTGTTGCCCCTAATTACCTAGATAGGTACTCATCCATTTGGGTATCGTGGGTCTTCCACCACAACTAGACGCTCCTCCACTGTGGGTCTCCCACGACACCAATGGACTTCCCATTGAGCTACTCGAGTCACTCCGAGTCAATCAGTCAGCCGTCTTCAAGTCTCAGACAACTACTAGGTTTCTGCACTCTATCCGCTCGTCTCTTGAAGGATCCGCTCCATGAGCTTTTTTTCGATACTCCAACTGACATAATGTTCTATGAAGATGTATCTCAATTGTCCTCCACGTCATAGGGGTCTCAACACAAAAGATGACACATCAATTGGACGCCCGGTCTGTGATTTATTTGCCTTTTAGTCCCGGGAGACCGGTTGGATTCGTGCACGATCCAACCGGACCGTAACTCAACTATACCTCAAAATCTAGTGGGGTGAACTGAAAGGGGCCATCATGATCCATGATTACCAGTTCCACTGACATTTTTTCAAATGGACATCAGGTGATAATGATATAGCCAAAAGAAAGTAAAGGTTTGTAGTGGGCATGGGTCTGGTCCGACCCGGTCGGACCGACCAGGCCCGAACCCGTATGGGACGACCCAGTTCAGGTTGATACGGCCTGACCCATTGGGTCTGGTCCGTCCCATTAGGCGGGCTAGCCCATTAGGTTCGTCCTAGCCCACTGGGACTAGCTTAGTAGGCCCCGAGAGAGGGGACCGGTCCCAAGGTCGGGGACCGGTCGCAGGTTGGCGTGAGGGAACCTTGGACCAGAGGGAACCGCAAGGTTGCAGCTCGGCTTGGAGGGTGCCTCGAGGGTTCGACTCATCTCGGATGGCACCACGAGGGGGCCCATCTTGGGCGTCTCAGCCTGAGGCTGGGGTGGCGTGGCCGAGACTGGAAGGCTAGCTCAGCTGGTTCGGCCGGAGGTGGCGTGGGGCGCACGGGGGGCGTAGGGGGCACAGATGGAGGACCCACGGGGTGAGCAGGGCATGCTGAGGTCGAAGACCCAGTTTTTCCAGCAATGGAATGGGGTACTCAGGGTGCGCGGAGGCTGGGAGGTGTGGGTGGCCGGAAGGGCGCCGTGTTTCAGCACGGGGCGGCAGAGCCGTTTCGGATGACAGAAGAGTTGGCTGTGGCCCGGTTCGGCTGGTTCGGTCGGGTGGAGGGTGCGGCTAGGGCGACATAGGTGGGGCGCCGCGAGGCCGTAGCCAGTTTGGCTGGGGCGCGGTGCGGCTCGGGCTGGTTCGGCCAGCGAATAGTGCGGCCAATGGGTGGCACAGGTCGCGAAGGCCCCGGGAGCGCGGTTGTTTCCTTCGTAGCATTCGTCGTGTCATCGCCTCATCACCATTCTGAATAACATCACAAACAAGAACGATGGAGGGGTCATGCCATGTTGGTTTGGCCCATACCCTCCATGTTTAGGGTGGTAGAAAGTGGAGAAATTGTTTTGTAAATTTCAAAGAGTTAATAATAAAAGAATATGGAATAAAAATCAATCCAACACCCCACATATTCCCTCAAAACAATTCCCAACCCGCAAAGAAAAACATCCACAACGATTCACTCCTTTAGAAGTGATTAATTAAATGAATAATATCATATTCAAATAAATTATCTACCTTTTTTCGTTGTTCTTCGACTTTGGATTGAGAAAGTGGACATTGATTCGTTGTTGACGAGCACGTCCTATGTCAAAGGAGGTTCCAAGGAAGAAAGTCGCAGTCGTTCTTCGTCGGTGGAGCGTTCATTATTATGAGATGATGTTCTTCGTTGGAAGCCTTCCCCTAAGCCCTTTCCTCCCCCATGTTCCACCAAAATGAAAGTGAACCAAGACAAAATAAAATATTTTTTTGTTATCTATTATTTAGTTGTTGGCATAAAATTCAAAATGATTTAAATTAATTAATTTATGTGCTCAATAAACTAATGGAGAGGATTTGGAACATTAATGGCAAGTACGTTGGCAGAATTTATTGGGTAAATTAGGTCAAGAGGCTCCCCCTCTTTAATGAGGGGAGTTGAGAGGTTTTCCACAATTAAAATGGGGGTTTAGTTCCAGGTGGCCACCACCACTGTAACCTCTCACGACAGGTTAGGTTTAGGTGGGCCCCACCCCCATAACCTCTCATTGGAGGTTATAGTCAGGTGGTCCACACAATTCAACTCCCAGAAGGAGATTTAGTTCCGGTGGATCCCACCTCCAACTTCTACATGGTGTCTCAAAAATTAAATAAAGTGTAGTTCATTTTATTTTATTATTTTCCCTGAAAAACCCAAAAACTATCTTCCACCCTCGACCAACTGATGTCGAGGTGAAAGTCTCTTTAAGTGGATACCATCTCTTTGAGTTCAACGATGCCCTCATATTTCAATTCCGAGCACTAGTTCAAAAGTTATAAAACTCTCTCATATGTTTACTGAACGTACCCATACAAAACATCTAAAATTGATTCTGGGTACACCGGGCCTCAGAATCCTGCGCCGTCAATTTTCATAGACTTGTAAAATTAAAATTTAATTAAAAAAAATTACATGGAAATTCTAGGTCTTTACATTCTCCCCACCTCAGGCTTTATGTCCCTATACGCCACAACTCAAACTAAGGGAACAAGTGGGGTTACTGAGCACGCGACTGAGCCTCCCCCTCCCATGTGCTCTCCTGGAGGTTCCAGTGCTTCCAGCAAACGTGCCCCATAGGTATCGACCATCCACCAAGGATCTGGTCTTGTAGATCCTAAATCACTACTAGAACCTCTGTAGAAGTCACTCCATCATCGATGTACAACTCTCCATGGTCGATGATGTGGGAAGGGACATGCATGTATCTCCTCATCTAGGATACATGGAAGATGTCATGCACCTGATGCTACTGAGTTGGAATAGCTAAGCGATAAGCCACCTCTCCAACTCAGCTGAGGACTTGAAATGGTCCAATGAATCTCAAAGATAACTTTCCACCTCATCCAAATCTCCACAGGCCTTGTCGAGGTGAGAACCATAGAAAGACGTGGTCACCATCCTCAAACTCGAGAAGTCTCTGTATCCTGTCAGCATATGACTTCTACCTGCTCTATGCAGTCTTCATCTTCTCCTGGATGATCTGCACCTTCTTCATTGTAGCCTATACCATCTCTGGTCCCACTAGTGCTGACTCCCCTGTGTTTGCCCAACACAAAGGTGATCTCAAAGTTCTCCCATACAATGCTTCGAATGGCTCCTTCCCAATGGTGGAATGATAGCTATTGTTGTGTGCATACTCCACAAAAAGTAAGTGACCCACCCAACTAAGACCAAAGTCTAGGACACAAGAACACATCATTTCCTTGAGGGTCTGAATGGTCCGCTTGGTCTAGCCATCCAACTGAGGATGGAAGGCGGTTCTCAAATGAAGCTTCATCCTAAAAGCTTCCTGCAACCCCATCCATAGCTAAGAAGTAAAACATGTGTCATGATCGGAGAAAATAGTGGTATTTACTCCATGTAACCGCACAATATCCTGCACATAAGGGCATCCCAAGCTATCCACTAAACCATTCTCTTTGATCGGTAGGAAGTGGGACGACATGGTGAGTCGGTCGCCAATCACCCAGATCGAGTGATGAACTTTGGATGTCGGTGGAATAACTTCCATGAAATCCATATATATCCCATCCATCTTCCACTCTAGAACCTCTGAAGGCTGAACCAAGCCTGCTGGTACCTGATTCTCCGCCTTCACTTGCAGACAAGTGAGGCACCGAGAGAAAAACTCTTCAACTACCTTCTTCTATCCTAGCCAACAATACTGTCGTCGGAGATCTTGGTACATATTCCCCACTCATGGATTTACCGCTAGAGGGGATGTGTGGAACTCCCTCAACACTTCCTCTTGATGTGACACTGGTACCATGGTACGTCTTCAAAAGAGGATGACGTGCTCCCCACCTTCAGAAAATCCATTAGGTTCTTTCCTTGCTCATATCTGAGCATGCCATGTCTCATAGTCAGTGTCTCCATGTTGTGACTCTCTGACTTGCCGAAGATGTGGGGGAGTGAGTGAAAGATACTGAAGGAAGGTTGCATCATCTTTATCCACAAAGGAAATATGTAAAGCAGCTAGCTGTTCCTTCACCTCGCCTAGCAGATGTATACCAAACCTCCTGATGAGTGCATCTGCAACAACGTTCCCCTTCCCAGGATTATAGACTATCTTGAATTCATAGTCCTGGAGGAACTCAAGCCAACATCGTTGTCTCATGTTTAGGTCCTTCTAAGAGAAGATATACCTGATACTCTTTTGGTCGGAGAACACAGTAAAACACTCTCCCATCAGATAGTGTGTCCACACCTTCATGGTGAAGACCACTACTGCTAACTCCAGGTCATGGGTAGCGTAGATCTGCTAATGTTGTCTTAGATGTCGAGAACCATATGCGATCACTAATCTCTCTAACATCAGGACACATCGGAGCCTAGTCCATGATGCTTCGCAGTAGACTACGTACCCTAAGACTTTCTCTAGAAGCCTCAAGATGGGGTAACTATTCAGCCTCTGCCTCAACATAGGAAAGCTCTAATGGAATCTCTCTGGACATTAAATTGTTTTCCCATTCTTCATCAATACTGATAGTGGTGCTGCAAATCTGGATAATTCTGGTAAAAACCTTCGTTAATATCCAGCCAATCCTAGGAAACTATGTACCTCGGTTATACTCCTATGTGGCTCCCAAGAAAGTACCACCTCAATATTCGTTGGATCCATAACAACTCCAGCCTTAGAGATGACATGTCCTAGGAAGTGAACCTCTCAGATCTAGAACTGGGACTTTGAGAGCTTACCATAAAGTTGGTGCTCTCGGAGCGTGTCCAGTAATACCTACAGATGATCGGCATGCTCCCCCTCAGTAGTCGAGTAGATCCGAATGTCATCGATGAAGACTACGACAAAGCGATCGAGGTATGGTTGCATGATCCTGTTCGTGAGACCCATGAACACTGCTGGAGTGTTTGTTATGCTGAATGGAAAACCCAAGAACTCTTTGTGGTCGTACCGACATTTGAAGGCCGTATTATGCACATCATTGTCTTGAACCCTGATCTAGTGTTATTCTGATCTTAGTTGAATCTTAGAGAACCACGGAGGTCCCTTCAACTGATCAAAGAGGTCTCCAAGCCTGGAGAGTGGGTACTTGTTCTTCACGTTCACCTCGTTTAGGCACCTAAAGTCAACATAATGCGCCAATCTCCCATCCTCCTTCTTGGTGAACAGGATCAGGGATGCCTAGTCAGAAACACTGGGCCGGATGAATCCTTTCCTCTGCAAGTCCTCTAGCTATACCCGCAGCTCACTAAGCTCCGTAGGTACCATCCGATACTCTGGTCTAGATATCGGCACTGTCTCAGGGTAAAAGTCAATGTAAAAGTATACCTCTTTGTGAGGGGGTAGACCTGAAACATCATCAGGGAAAACATCTATGTACTGGTCCACCACTACAGGATTGCTCAGACTCTCTACATCAACTCCTCCAAGGGTTAGACAAGACAAATGATGAGTTATCGGCTGCACCCTCCTTAGGCTAAGTCTGTCCTGTACTAAAAAGGTTCCCTTCTCACTGGTGAAGGTAAAATTGGTTCCATTAGTGCACACACACCACACTTTGTGCCTAATATAGCCAATCATTCCATGGACAACAGTTAACCAGTCCATACCCAAGATGACATCGTAAGGCCTTGACACCGCTATAAGGAGATCCCAGCCGATGCTCTCACCTCCTAGAGTAAGCTCAAACTACCGAAACCAATGTGTAATTGTTGATTCTACTCCCATAGGAGTCTATATCCTTAAGGATTGAGCCAACGACTCTGTCGAAATCTCTGAGATCCAAACAAGGGCAGGGGCAATGAAAGAGTGACTAGAAATTGTGTCTATAATAATTGAAGCTAAGGTGTAATAGACAGAGATTGTACCTCATATCATCTTTGATGCACTGTGATCATAGGCCTCAACTGACTACAGCTAATCTCTTCCCTATCCACCTTCTCCCTATGGTTAGGGTGGACCTCTAGGTGGTGGTGGCGGTAACGCCTCAAAACGTCGACCACCACCAACTGCACAACCAACTCCTCTTCCACGTGAACCTGCTCACTTTGGACTACCTCGATCGAATAACAATTTATGACTAGTAAGTCCTTTGATCATCTGCAGATCATCCAAATGATGGGTCAGACAATCACGAGCCATGTGACCCTACCCTCCTTATGTGAAACACTGCCCGCTCCTGGCATGTTTGTCTCTTCTTGGGGTGCCCCGCACAACCGATCCTAAGTCATGCGATTGTCCACTTGTAGGTTTGATCCTCCTGGAAATTTGTGACATATATCTGAAACCATCTGCAGAAGACTCCACTACATGTTGACTGGTGGTGGAACTCATAGTTGGAGACTGCTCAGCAAAGAAACTATTTACTAGGAGAGCTCTCTCTAACACCCCTTCATGCTTCTGGACACTGAGTGAGATCAACAAAGCTATGATATTTCTATTGAGTCCATGATTGAAGGTCTGATCCCTAATGAATGGGTCCCACACCATATCATTGGAGTAGCATTAGAGGTCTACGAACCTCACTGAGTATTGTGCTACAGTCATGCTACCCTGCTGTAGATGAAGTAACTCTTGAATGCGCACTGCGCGAAGAGTCATTGGGACAAACTATACCCGAAACAGGTTCTCGAAGTCTTCCTAGAGAAGCGTTATCTCATCATCAAACTAGAGCATTAGGTTCCCACTTCAGCCCATTGCTGCCTGTAGAAGGCTGCCAGCAGGAATCACCATGTGGTCATTTGGTGTGCCTACTTGTCGGAAAACTCTCACCACAACCTCCATAAAATCCTCAACTGCCTGTGGGTCCGTCTCTCCCATGAACCCGGGTGGCCTTTGGCATAGGAACATGGGTAATGAGCTCAAGCAGCATGCATCGTCTGCTGCTGGGGCTGGTGGCATTGGTGGCCCAACGGGGAGTGGTACCACTGGTGCCTCTGCTGTAATAGGGCCCTACACCGAGGCCCCATTGCTCAGTGGGATATCTGTGTGTACAACTCTTGGGACTCTAGCAGGTCGTCCATGGGGAGGAATCCTGAAATCAACAAATGCGACACGGCCAAATTAATATTCATGTTGAGCTGACCAGGTTGAGCTAACTTAAAGAAAACTTTTGAAAACACACATGAAATCATTGGTTTTGGGCACTGAGTCGGAAATAAGAAGTCAGGGTCCAGGTGTATGGATACGTTGGTCACTGCCCCAACACTGGACTCCCTGAACTGAAAACCATACTCGCTACACATAACACTATTTCTTCATATAAATAGAAGATCATAGTTATTTGTTCTGCGGTAGAACCGACCTCTCTGATACAAATTTGTCATGACCCGTTCCTCGGGGCCTATGTCGTGACTACCCCAAGCCCACCATCCGTAGGATAGGGGATGCCGACTAGAACCAATGGATTAATTCCCTAAAACTGGGAAGGCATTTCGTTTATAACCTATAAACACCCACAACAGATACGATCATGAGTAAACTAAATAACCAATATGTGAATACAGTAAGTAAAAATGGGCCGGAATACAATCCCAACTAGAAAGTACTAGAAACTGAAAGTACTACTACAACTGGGTAAATAGGAAAAAAACCCATTGGGTCGTCCTCCTTGGTTCCTACCTGAAGGATAGGTACAAATCACCTCCTCATCACTCCACGTCTGTCCGTCTCCTCCGGTTACCGACATGCCATAAGGTCCACCTCTGGTTACCGTACAAACCAGGTACTCTCAGCCTCGGTCAGCACTGTCTGTCGTCTGCATCCAACATAATGAGGTGCGAGCATAGCCCGTGCAGAGGTGAGAATAACGATACATAGTAGGGACCCCGAGACACTCATGGTCTCCCAAAATACAAAAAGGATAAACCAAAATTATGAAATCAACATATAACCCCACTTAGGTATATGCCCATACATATACCTATGTTATCAAGTAATCCATCTCAATCATGAGGTAAACACAAAAGTTACTGACTTAGCTCAACCAGGATAATATTCACATTATTGAAACCGCGACTGCTGGAGAACTCCTCCTCTGTCGAGTATAGTGGGACTGCCACAACACCATGGCGCTTCCCATTAACCTTGGACTGCTGAGGTACACCTTCTGTCGAGCACCGTGGATCTGCTGCGTCTCCATGGTGCTCCCCACCATGTGTCTGCTGCCACAACCTGGCGTTTCCCCTAATTACCTAGAGAGGTACTCATCCATTCGAGTATCGTGGGTATACCACAAAAACCAAGCGCTCCTCCACCGTGGGTCTACCACGACACCAATGCGCTTCCCATTGGGCTAGTCGAGTCACTCGAGTCAATCATTCAGCAGTCTTCATGTCTCAGACAACTACCAGGTTTCCGCACTCTGTCTGCTCGTCTCTTGAAGGATCTGCTCCACATGCTTTTGGTCGATACTCCAACTAACATGATGTTACAGGAAGATGTATCTCAATGGTCCTCTACATCATAGGTGTCTCAACACAAAAGATGGTGCGTCAATTGGATGCTCGATCTGTGAGTTATTAGCCTTTTAGTCCCGGGGGACCGGTTAGATTCGTACACGATCCAATCGGACCGTAACTCAACTATAACTCAAACTCTAGTGCGGTATACTCATAGGGGCCTTCATGATCCATGATTACCAGTTCCGTTGATGGGTTTTCAAACAGACGTCTGGTGCCAATGATATCACCAAAAAAAATTAATGGTTTGTAGTGGGCCCGGGTCCGGTCCGACCCGGTAAGACCAACTAGGACCGACCCAGTCTGGGAAGACCCAGCTTACGTTGATATGGCCTAACCCATAGGGTCTGGCCCGACCCATTAGGTAGTCTAGCCCTTTAGGTTCGGCCTGGCCCACTGGGACTAGCTCAGTAGGCCCCAAGAGTGTGGACTGGTTGCAAGGCCAGGGACCGTTCGCAAGGCCGGGGACCCGTCACAGGTTGGTGTGAGGGAGGATCGGTCAGGAGGGCACCACGAGGGTGCAACTCAACCTATAGGGTGCCTCGAGGGTTCGACTCATCTCGGGGGGAACCACGAGGGGGTCCATATTGGGCAGCTCAGCCAGAGGCCGGGGTGGCATGGCTGAGACTGGAAGGCTAGCTTGACTGGTTCAGTCGGAGGTGGTGTGGGGTGTGATGGGGTCACGGATGGATGAGCCACGCGGCGAGCGGGGCACGTGGAGGCCGAAGGCCCAGTTCTGCCAGCGGTGGCATGGGGCACAAGGGGCGTGCGGAGGCTGGGAGGTGCGGGTGGACGGGAGGGTGTCGTGGTTCATCACGGGGTGGCAGAGCCATTTCGAATGACAGACGAGTTGGCTGGGGCTGGTTCGGCTGGTTCGGTCAGGCGGAGTGCGCGGCAAGGGCGACATAGGTGGGGCACCGCGAGGCGGTAGCCGGTTTGGCCGGGGTGTGGTGTGGCTCGGGTTGGTTTGGCCAGCAGATGGTGTGGTCAATGGACGGTGCGGTCGTCGGGGCCACGAGAGCCCGGTCGTTGCCTTCATAGCATTCGTCGTCTCATCGCCTCATCACCATTCCAAATAACATCACAAATAAGAAAGACGGAGGGGTCAGGCGATGTTGTTTTGGCCCATACCCTCTATGTTTAGGGTGGTATCAAGTGGACCAATTGTTTTATAAATTCCAAAGAGTTAACAAGAAAAGAAGATGGAAGAAAAATAAATCCAACACCCAACATCTTCCCTCAAAACAATTCCCAGCCCGCAAAGAAAAACATCCACAACGATTCACTGCTTTAGAAATGATCAATTAAAGGTATAATATAATATTTAAATAAATTCTCTACATTTTTTTGTTGTTATTTTACTTTGGATTGAGAAAGTGGAAGTTGATTCTTTGTAGACGAGCAGGTCCTTTGTCAAAAGAGGTTCTGAGGAAGAAAGTCGAAGTCGTTCTTCGTCGGTGGAGCGTTCATCATCAGGAGATGAAGTTCTTCGTTGGAAGCCTTCTCATAAGCCCTCTCCTCTCCCAAGTTCCACCAAAATGAATGTGAACCAAGACAAAATAATATATTTTTGTTATATATTATTTAGTTGTTGGCATAAAATTACAAATGATTTAAATTAATTAATTGATGTGCTCAATTAATTAATGGGGAATATTTAGAACATTAATGGAAAGCACGTTGGAAAATTTAATTGGGTATAGGAGGTCAAGAGACTCCCCCTCATTAATGAGGGGAGTTGAGAGGTTTTCTAAAATTAAAATGGGGGTTTAGTCCTTGGTGGTCCCCACCACTATAACCTCTCATGAGAGGTTAGGTTCGGGTGGCCCCCACCACCATAAACTCTCATGGGAGGTTATGGTCGGGTGGTCCCCATACTTCATCTTCCACAATGAGGTATAGTTCTGGTTGATGCTACCTCCAACTTCCACATTTTGGCACAAAAATAAAATAAAGTGTAGTTCATTTGTTTTTATTATTTTCCATAAAAACCCCAAAATCTATCATCCACCCTTGACCAATTACTGCCGAGGTTAAAGTATCTTTAAGTGAATATTGGTGATGTGAGTTCAACGATGTCCTCATATTTCAATTCTGAGCACCGGTTCAAATTTTATAAAAAAACGCTCATGCGTTTACTAATCATACTCGGACAAATCTTCAAAAATTGATTCCGGGAACACCAGGCCTCAGAATAACACACCGTCTATTTTCTCGGACTCATAAAATTTCTATGTTGTTAAAAACATTACATGGAAATTATGGGAAATTAAAATACTGATATAATAACCCCAATATATTCCATATATTGAGATTTTATTATTCTATATTTATGAACTAAACACACACACACTCCTATAAAATGTGTTACAAAATCCTCAATTATGTATACGATGGACTACTTCCTCACGTACCAGTGTTGTTTATTTTTCCATTACCACCTCTCAAGGTTAGGTATGATGATAAATATAAATTATATATATGATATTTGTTAAAAATTTATTCCTCTAGGCTCCTCATTACATATATATCGTTTCACCTCCTATTCTATAATAAATATGAAAATTTCTCTAATGTATATGAAGGACTACCACCTCACGAAGCGATGTTATTCTTTATTCAGTAATGCTTAACGTGGAAGGTGATAATGAAAATGAAAATTATTATATGTGATATTTAAATAATTATTTTGATATTAATGAAATATTTATATTTCTGGAAATATAATCTACTTATAATTTTTGTTTATTCCATCTCACTCACTTATAATTGATAAAATCATTTGTGTACGTGTAGAATACCGCCTTCAAGAAGTGATGTGGCCCTCTTTTCATAACTAGAATGAATTGAGAATATATAATTATAATTAACAAAGTAATATGATATGTATATCATTATTATTATTCTAGAGATGATATAAATATATAAAATGTTCAATAATGAGAACATTTATAATATAGAACAAATTAGAGAAAACATAAATTAAAACTTCAAACAACAAAAATATTGAATCATTAGTAACAAATTGGTGATTAGATGTTATTAGAGGATAATATATGATTTTATAATTATAATAATAATTATTATATTATATTTTAATAATATTTTTATAACCAATATATAATTAGACAAATTAGGATCATCCAACACTATGAAGGACATAAGGTATTTTGTCTCAATTCCATTTCATTGGGCCTTATTGAAAAATCATTCACATAATTTCTATTATATGTTGTATTTACATATACTTCGAAATGAAATATAATTAATAATTATTTATTTAGGGTATTTTTGGTGTAAACATTAAATTTTTCTTCTATGAGTATTTTAATTAAGAGTCATAATGATTTATACAAGTTCATCACACAATTTCCTTTCCAAAGGTTATCTTTTTTATTAATTGTCATTCAAATTATAAGATAATGTTTTTAATTAATGTTGATAATATATTGATTTATTTACACTTGTATTATGTGGATTTATATATGATACACATAATTAGTTCATTTCTTTCTTCATTCTTCAACATCATGTTATCTGCAAGGGATTAGTTTATACTCCTTGCAATCAATATTTATTTTATATGGTGTATTTTCATCCACTTTAATTGTAATAAAATTTTTAATTCATTATTCATGGTTATTTAGGTGTAAACATTAATTTTTTCTTTTAAGGGTATTTTAATTAAGAGTCACCAAGATTTATATAAGTTCATCACACAATTTCCTTTCAAAGGGTTATATTTTTTCCTCATTGTAATTGATATTATAAGATAATTTTTGTAATTAATGATAGTTATATATTGTTTAATTTACACTTGTTTTTGGTGTATTTATATATGATACACATAATCAGTTCAATTTTTTCTTCTTTCTTCAACATCTTGTTATCTACAAAGGATTAGATCATAATCTCATTATAATCAATATTTTTCAATCATGAATTTCAATTGAAGGAAATTATTTGATTCTTATTTAATAAATAATTTAATTTTTTATTTATTCATAACATATTTAAATAATTATACCAATATACCCATTCATTGGTACACAAAATGTTTTATAAAAAGTTTTTACAAAAATATGACATCATATATCTCCTCGGTTGAAACACGTTCTCATCAAAAATTTTGTTTCTAAAAATAGTTTCATTTTTTAGAATTTAAAAATTATTTATAAATGTCATTATCACTGATTTTTACACTTTAAAAAATGTCTTCAATGGAATATTATGTTGTTTTAACAACATTATCAATTTGGATTTTACAAAAACAATTAAAGAAATATTTGTTTTAATTTGTATAATATGAATATAATTTATAGCTATCATGACCACAAAAATTATGTTCATATTCATTTATAATTTTTGGAGGTTATTTTTAATATTTTTTTATATATTTAAATGATATTTCCAAATGAAATTTTTTTTTAAATTTTTTATAAAAAAAGACATTTTATTAATGAGTGTTTTTGAAAATACTTTCATGGTATTTATATTTATCAACAACAAAAACCCTTTATTATTACATCAATGGGTAGATTTTGATACCATATTCATTTTTCATATATATGGATTATCAATAGTTTGACAAAGGAAAGTATTAATATTCACTTCCTTGATTCATTTTTATAGTGACTATCTTTCACGTGAATTATATACAGTATTGTGGACATTTAATTTCATCTAAATTTTAAAAATATATATCATAGATATTTTTATTTCCTAAAATGTATACCATTTTTACATGTCATATTTTTACATTGATATTTTTATGATTTATTGGGGAGATATTGATAAATTTTTATCCTTTACTCAAATAAAATATTTAATGATAATAGACATTATTTCGGAATTAATTCAATTATTATATATATAAGGAAAATATTGGACAAGAAATACATTGGTTGAAGACTTGTTCATGAAACCGTCAATGAATAATTAGTATCATGAGAAGAAATTAGATTGAATCAAACCCATTTTGTTTATAGCCATGTAGTAGTAAACTACATGGAGGATATTTTTTGATAGTATGTGCCTTGTGAAATGTCTTGACCAAAATTTTATGGCGATTTACCCCATATGTTTTAAATGGTTTTACGGATATATCATGATTGTAATGGTATCACATTTCTTTGAATAATGTCATTCAATAATTAATCATTAACATCATTCAGATTCACTTATTATTATCCCTGATATTCTCGCTATTACATTATCTATAGATGTTTTTAATTACATGTTTATTGATTAAATAACATATTTTATCATTTCTTTAAAATTATATATTTATTTTTCATTTTCTATTCATGGAGTGACGTTATTTAAATGGAATATATGATCTTTCGGTTACATTTCCATATTTTTTATTCGTATTGATTCACCATTTCATTCAATGTACATAACCCTTACTGAGCATTTGTCCTAACCGTTGTTTTTTTCTTTACCCAAGATTCCATGATGTTTATTATGACTGATATGGTGGGATACATTAGATGTAATAAATTTAATCTTTAAATAAATTATTTTTTTACATTTTGTATTCTATTATAATTCATGACTCATGTATGTATTGAGATTACAACTAATACTAAACTATTTTGTCTTTCGGTATGAGATTCTATGTATCATATGCCAATGTAATGTTACCATAGATAAGATATAGTCTAATAAGGGTTGATTATAAATAGTTTAAATATTTTATAAATTTTTTAGAGTATTATAATACACTAATATTAATTTATAAATATAATAAATAGTTGACACAGAGCATCCATGACGTCATTGGTAAGAAAATCATTGACAATGTCCTCATAAGAAGATGAAACTGACCCATAATGACACATGTAAATAATAGTCATAGATAGTATATATACATTAAATGGATTGAAATATTTATTCCTTACCATAATAAAATAATATTTTATATAATTGTGAATTTAATAGTTCATGAAGGTAGATAAAAATCGAGATTCTTAAAGTAGAATGAAGAAGTGAAAATTGTTGAAAAATGATCACATGATTACCTTTTCAATGAATATTGATCCATCCTATGGGATTAAATCCATGAAGGATTGGGGTTGAATGACATAATAACATACCTATGGTTATAAATATATTTAGTAGGAATGAATTGGATAGAGATTTAGTTTTTAGAACTGTATGAGAATGATGTTCTAAGGTTAGGAAGAGGCGGTACTTATACAAGAAGGTAGTGGTCTGTTTGGGAAAAAGTTTTGATTAAATTATTAAATTCAAGGTATACATTTTAATAGATATATTTAAAAAATTATAAATTATATTTTTATTAAAAAAAATTTGGGGGATTTTAAATATTTTAGACATATTATTTATCAGTTCATACAAAATTATGGAATGAAAATGACATATTATTTTGAAAATGGAATACTTTGCTATTTTTACATTGGAAATTGAATTTAAGAAAAATAAATAAATTATATTATTTTTAAATGATTCATTTATCTTATTACATTTATATTTGGTTGAGTTTACCAATTTTATATTTATTAGGTTATTATGAAAACATTATTATTATGTGAAAAATTTTCATTTGGAAAACTATATTTTCACTCATTAAACAAATATTAATATTTCTGATGAAATTATAAAAAAATTACCCTTATAATTTTTTCAATTTGTTAGATTAATGAAATGGAATTAAATTTTAAAAATAATTATATTTCTTAGGTTACTTTAATTTTTTTAAAAAATTTTCTTTCAATTTTTTTTTTAAATAATCATAATAAAAAATTTAATTATGATTTCGTTGAGTTTTTTTATTTTTATAATAAATTTGTGGACGTTTATTGTTAATTATTAGTTAATTTATTTATAGATGGTTTTTTACATGTTAATATATTATAATATTGGTAAAGATAAAAATCTAACACTTATATTACTATTAAAAATGGTTAGGTTATTATTCCAATGGCCGTGTTGGATTTATACTTATTTTCAATATGTTATATTTTATTATTTAAAAATTATATTTAATAATATCATGGATATATTATCTAATTTTACTAATTTTAATTTCATTACTAATGTTCCATATCATTTTTTGTAGTGTTTTTTGAATGTGTGATAATTATAGGAGGCTCCAATGATAAAAAATAATCCATTATTTATGTTTTATATTGAATTTTTATATTATACAATTGTACTAATTTATTTATTATTAAATATAATCATCCCTTAAAACAATGTTTCAAAATTAATATATTAATTTTTTTCTTTTTTTAATGTGTTCATAAGTTTTATAATATACTCTATTTTGAAATATGAAACATATGATTATACAGTACAAGAATTATATATACAATTGTCGCAGACTTATCATTCTTCCCCCTTTTATAAATTTTTCCCCTGTAATTTATACTCATATAATCAATTGAGGATAAATGATGGTATTTATATTTCATTGTATAATAAATTTCATAGGTATTTTTCATAAATATAGTTCCTCTAATGTAATTTTAAAAGGTGTTTGGTTTCCTTCCATTTTTTTCTAACCTCATTTTGAAGCTCCAATTCCTCTTCCCATGCATCTTTTACAATCTATTGTATAGATTGTTATACAATAATTTTTTATGGTTAAGATAACTTTCCTTCAATTATGATTTTCAAATCCATCCATTAGATATACATAAAGATATGGTATTTATTAATTCTCATCATAGAAAGAGTTGAGACTCTTTACTTCTAAGAACATTTACCATCATATTCTCTACTCTTGGATGGTTGTGAATTGATCCATCATAATCCATGATATTGTACAACCATATTCGTCAACATTTGTTTTAATATTTTTATGTGAATATATACCTAAAAAACACATGATTAGTATATATGACACAATTACCTATATAAATTCATTACCCCTAATAATCAATAAAAATATCGTAACAATAAACTCCTGATCAGGAATTTTTTAGTAATTTTCTTGGATCATCAAATTTGATTTAGAAAAAAAATTCATTTATTATTTTAATGATTATTTTACACCAAATTTTCTACAGAACATAATTTTATAATAAAAATACATCACAACATAAGGAGATTTTGACTATATATTCTCTAATTAGAATATTATTCAGTCATTAATGCTTTAATAGCATTATTTCATGATGATGTTATTCACTAAATTACTTGTTAATATATTTAGCATTATATAATATTGTGATATGATTAATAAATGAAATGATAATACCCATCTAATCCAAGAAAACTCTTGAACTCTAATTCACTAATTGGTTTGGGTTATTCAGTAATTTCCTTTACCTTTAAAGGATCTATTTAAATTTAGTCACTCATGATAACAAGATAGAAGAATTTGATTTGAAAAATAAAAAATATACAATTTTAGAACATATAATAAATATTATCATTCCTTAAATTTATCAATATAATACTTATATATTCATAATGTTTTTTCTTTATGTAAGAGTATATGCGATTATTGAAAATATTTTACATTTCAAATTTATTATGGTTGTCTCTAAATACTATATTCATCAGGTCTATGATATTTTTTGGGGATTTTGTAAGTCCAAATGGTATCATTAAGAACTCATGGTATAAATATCAAGTATGGAGATATATCTATTGAATTTCTTCAATCATCTCTTTTAGCTAATGAAATATATAATGATTCACCACTTTTGAGATGTATTGATCCAGAATGTTTTTCAAATATGTTATCATTTTCTGATAGTGTATTCTTTTAATGATGTTATATTAATCTCTAGCTAATATATTCAAAGACACATTAACCCTCACATTATGAAAAAGTGAATTGTTTTTCCCCAAGGTGATGCACTGGGGTGTATGAATAACATGTCAAAATTCTCATATAGTTTATTCAATAACTTATATAATTTTATCTTGGAGAACTTATATAGGATCTAGTATACTAGTGTGGCACTAGGTATAAGATCTGTTATTAATTAACTGATATAACTTGATAACGACAATCATAGATCTTATGTGCAAAATGAGTAGTATTAAAATTTTTATAGATAACTATTCCATCCTTTAGAAACCCAAGGAATTTTTTGGTTTATGTTTTGGAGTTTTAGAAAAAAAAAGTATACTAAATCCAAGTTTTACAAAAAAATTATTAACAACTGTCAAATTTCACTCAATATTTCTCCTTAAATGAAATAAAACACCATAAAAACATTTATTAGTTCCATGAAAATAATTTTAATACATATTGACTGTATAAAATATCTATGAAATTGGTATTAAAATAAGGTAAAAAATAATTTTCTTATAAATACTATATAACACTTTGAAATTTTATTATTTTCCATGAAATAAAAAACATTTCATATAAAGTATTTTAAATATTATATATCTAATGATTTTTGGATATTTAAATAAAAATACAGTTTAAAACCAATAATAATAAATATCACTTTCAAACCCCATTTAAATGATAAATATAAGAACTGAGAAATATGTTTTTATTTCAACAAGTAAAATTTAATAATTTATATTGATAATAATAACATTCTTATTTAATATAATAGTTAATGGAAAACCTAATGAAATATATGAGGCCACTATTATTATCACCTTTTGGACTATTTCCCCATGAGTTTGTGGCTTTAATTCTCATTCCTCCTCAATACATTATATAACCAGGTTCCAAATTCATATAAAAAACTTATTTGTAAATCATTACCTTATCATTTATAATCCATTAAAAATATTCAAAAAAATAATATGTAATATAATTTTAATGATGAAAATAATTAAATATAATATTTTTCATAATATTTCTTAAATTGGAATCATTTATTTTATAATAAAACTAACCATTCATAAGAAAATTATATCTAATTTTTTTAAAATATATCAATTGAATTTTTTTTCATGGAATATATGGAATGATAAATGTAGATTATTACCATATCCACAGACTTCATTAACATATATAGATTTGAAATAATACATAATTCATAAAATGATAATTGTAAACAATTAATTTCATCTTGAAATTAATAGATAGATTTCATGAAATAATATTCATTAAAAATGAATGATTAATATAAATTAAAACATTACCCACAAATTTTGTTTAAGAAAAACATTAAATTATCAATTTAGAATTAATTTTGACACAAATAGAATATTTATAAAAATATATAGATATTTAACATATATTATCCTCAAAATATAGGATTTGTAAAAAAATGATTTTCCCTTGCAGAAGGGTTTTCTAAATATAAACATACCTTAGGAAGGTTAAAAATACAAAATTTCTTAACATAAAACTGCAAAATATAAAGTGCATAGTTAGCCTCTACTACCAAACAATAAAAATATAGAACAGTGGAGATATGGAGATTGGGTTGTGGATAATTTTATGGGTAAATGAAGGAATTTATATATATTTGTGCCTTTACTTTTTGTTAGTGTAAAAAAATTAAATTGAAATGGATCATTTTCCATCAAAATAATTTGAGATATTATGAAATCACAAGGAAAAATAAATAAATATAAAATATAATTCTTAAGATCATCATTCATATTTCATCCATTGAGAAATCAAAAATATAAAAATTTAAAGCTTCATGAAATTTGAATTCCTTCGGGTATACATAGAAATTTGAAAATACCTAAAAGCATGTTTTAATATTGAATGAGAATATAAATATATAAAAATCATTGAATATATTGGTGGTGTACTATCGAAATTGATGAAGGAATCTAAATTAGATTCCACATTCTTTTGAATTTCAGCAGAACATTAATTTTTATTGTTATAATCATATATGTATGTTGTTATATATATATAAATGTTTAATTAAGCATCCTTTGTAATCTCGTCTTCATCCTTAAAAAACCCCGCTGTTATTTTTGAAATGATATCTGGTTTATATGACATTTTATTATCATGAATTATTTCTCCATATCTAAGGAAGAAAGATGGAAAAGACGTCATTAAATGTTTTATACTTCTAAAAATAATCATGTGAAATCGAAGTCCCAAAGAAGATGGATGTCTTAAATGATTTAAAACATCTACATGTGAAGATCAAAAAAGTTATATATGTATGATTAGGATATATATTGAACATGTATGATAAAAAATTCAGTTTCATCCTGAGGATGAATAAGATGATGTTGAATTAATATTTTCAATGTGAGGTTGAAGACTATGATCAATGATATCATAAAATTCAAACATGATTTATCAGACAACTATGATATAAGATAAATTTTTTAAATAAGTGAAATATTCCTGTATAGTATTCCTGAAAATAAATTTATACAACTCTAAATGGATTAATTTATTTTAACCAAATATATATGATTCAAATATGTGAATATCAAGTGGGTTTCTCTGATAACCACACTCATGACACATCGGGTTCATTGGTTTCGCTAACCCATGTTGCCTCATGACCACGCGTTCTTCCTAGTGTGATCTCTATGAGCGCTATGTGTTCTGAAATATTTAATAAAGTAGGATCTAGGTGATCTTATGAAGTTCATTACCTTTCTACATAATGGTTGACCATGTTGACATGCTTTCCCACCTAATCAGTGGTTTCATAAGTCTAATGATGGCCTATCAGTTGGCTAATTTTCTAACCGTATGTATTAATTATCTAAAAACAACTATGTTTTCACACTTTTTAGTGTTTATTTTAAAAAATATTTTTTATATTCAATTATTTATTTATTTCTATTATGTTTAATTTCATTATATAACTAATAGTATTAATATTTTAGTAACCATAAATTTGTATAGTAGTTTACTTGTTATAATTTGAAACAAATTTCTTATTTAGTAACATAAATTGGTTACAAACATATCATTAAATAATGTTTTCAATAAAAATCATCATAATTAATTTCCCATAACTATCTTTTGTCACATAATTTATATATGGTTTATTAAATATTTTTATAAATAATAAAGGGGAATTTATTTTAATCTCATTTATTTTAAAATTTATTTGATTGTTTACTTATCCTTTTATAAAAATTAATTCAAATTATATAAATATACTAATAATTTTATATTTTTGAATTAAAATATTATTTATTTTTATCAATAAAAATATCATTACTAAAAAAAAAATTAATATCATTATTATTGAAATAATTTTTATTACATTATGAACAAAATTTAAAATTAATTAATTTATTTTATTTTATATTATTTAAAATGATACTATCATTTTTTAAATTATCAAATAAACCATTTACAAAAAATTCCTTGAAAATAATTATATATTTCAATTATTTGGATGTTACAATCAAAATCATGATATAAGGGGAGGTAGATATTTTTTCGTAGAAAATACATCAATTTACTCCATCAAAATGGTAATGACCTCATGTTTGATTCTTTACCTTTATATATCGTTATGATAATGATATACTTATTCAATTGGTATCGAAACCAACACCATTGAGATAATCATTAAATGGAATTCAGAATTTTACTTTTACTTATATTGGATTATATGATAGATTGAGATATGTAATGAGATTTCACCTTCACAATAGTTGATTTGAGAACTATATAACAATGAAATCCAATTACAAGTATAACAACAAAATGTACCAAAGGAAATATTGAAATATTTTTTTACATGAAGCTACCGAAGATGTAGGCTGAGGAAGATTCCAATAGTTGGACTGTAATGGTTACCCCACTATGTGTTTTTATAGGTATTTATAATTCAATGTATCATTGAGAAGATTAATTTTTTTAAAAAATATAAAATATATAAAGGAATATATAGATCATGGATTAAATAAATAAATTAAACATTATTGTTTAAATATTATATACAACATGTACTATATAATTTTCTTGTTATATTTTAATGGTAGTGGTAGTGTAATCTTGAAATTTACACCTATGATTAGGTGGTCTCTAAAAATTATTACTAGTGATGACCCTTGGCCATGTTAATTGTATTTCAGAGAAGAAAGTTTGTTTTCATAAGATGAAATTAACCATATGTAGGTCATTGGGTTTTGGCTTCATTTTTACAATAATTGTAATCAACTTCATTATATATCTTTTTCGTTAATGAGCATAATTATTTTCCCTTGCAAAGTTGAGGAATTTATTCACTCCATTGAAAATTTTTATAAAACCTCATTGTACATATTTTTTATGTTGGTTGTTGTGCATTCTAGATTATTTTATTCATTGATCATCCAACTTGAAACTCTCTTATTCATTGGTTATCTCCATGTCTATAGAACCATTCTAAGGACTCTATTTCTACATTAAGAAAAAAACAAACAAATTATCCATAACTCTTAGACTCTTTAATATCCTGATATATTTAAAGACTTGTATTTCAAAATTTATATAATATACCCATTTTTTGTAATTTTTGATAACAAAACCAAGTGAATAACATACAAGTATTGTGAAATTTTCAGTATTGGATCCAACTGATTAACTCTATTTTTTTAATCTCTAGAAATTAACAATCGATAATTTTTGTGATTGTTTCTATAGAAATACTTGTTATTAAAAGTATTCTTAAAATATTCTCATTTTTATACTTTCACTTCATTATTTTTCTGTATATTATTATTCAGTTTCCACCAATGAATAGATTATCCCCATAAATGACAGACAACCACGAATTTTTTTCCTTCTCTAAGAAATAAATCCATGAAGATAATATTTTTTGAGTATACCAATTTTTCAACAACAATTGGATTAAGTTATCTACTATATATATTTTTCTCATAGTGCATGAATGATTCTAGGGAAAATTTCTCTTTAGGTGAATAATAATTTTCGATATAGAATAACTTATTAATTTAACTAGGTACAAGTAGTTATGTATTTGTATGAGGTTCTAAACTCTACCTCGTATTTCAATAGAAATATTTTCTATATGATATTTTTATTATACATCACATGTTTTTTGGCCTTTTTAATAATAGTTCAAACTATTTTTAAAAATAAAAATTGTTTTTGTAAGTCAGAGATAAAATGGAAGGATAGAGGGTGAATTTTCATTAAATAATTTTATTTTTCTGTTATAAAATAAAATAAAATTAAATTAAAGAAATTTATTTATGTATAATATTAATATCTTAATGAAACTATAGTATAAATAAAAACATTTGGTGTTTTCAAAAATAAATTACAAAAATAAAAAAAAACATTCTTTGATATAGGATTTCAACAATAGAAAAAAGAGCACCTACATCACCTCTCCTCAGTATGAAATTATAGGGTTAAATTAATAAATTAGTTTTATTCGAAACAATTATCCAATAAAGAATGTAATGATTCCATTGGTGTTAATATAAACTAATAACCAAAACAAAGACCATTGGTTTTAACATAATTAAAGAACCAAAACCCAGTACGATAATACTATTTATCACCCAAATCAGAAAAATATAGTGATAATGTTTTGTTTTTAAAAACACTTTACAATGCCTTAATTTCACTATCATGAATATTTATAGAACATTTATTATTGATAAGGATTAGGAGATAAATGTATAAGAGTATAACAATTTTTGAAATTGTTATATTGGAGAAGTTTGATGAAAGAGAAAGAGACAAAGATAAAATAGAATGATGAAATTTGAAGAACTATATTTCATTTAAAAAATAGAATTTGAATAAGTTTAATGATTAATTCATAACTTATGACAAGTATTGATTTGAAATAAATTAGTCATTCTAGAGGACTATCACGTATTTTTTATTTCAATCAATCATCCTATTTCTTTAATTATAGGATTTATAGGATATGTGGGTCTATTGATCCAATCTAGTCCTTTATTAAGTCTTGTAAATGCAATTTGAAATAGAAAATCATTGGATCTTGACTATTTTAGATAAAATCCATTTGTGATGTGGTATACCAAAATTTTCCATGAACTGGTCTTTGCGACTTGGGTTTTTCGCTATGACATGGATTCTGAGAAAATATTTTGGATGTTTTATTTTGATTGGTAGTATCACCATTGAAACTAAGATTTTTCATAGCTAATTCCTAGTTATAATATATAATGTATATTAAATTTCCTTACACTATGTCATATGTTCATTATATGAGAATTGTGGTTTTCCTAAAGCTTTGATTCTTGGATTTTCACTGATATCTGAAGAGAGGATGTTCACCCTATGGGTATTACGTTGTTTTCTTTCTATATTACAATGAATTATATGTTAGGGGTTTAAAAAGTATATTGTAAAGTGATAGAGTGTGATAATGGTTTATTCCAATTTACATTAAATATAAATATTAGAATTATCCTGAATGATTGTAATAAGAAAAAATGTTTGAAGTTAAAAAATATCCCCATTTCTATGGATGAGAAACACTCATTTAAAAAAAATATTAAAAAATTAATACTAGATAAGTATGTATATGATAAGAAATAGGAATCTGTAAAAGAAATGAGATATATTTAAAAATACAAAATTTTAAAAAAATAACAGTTCCCTGTGGAAAATGATCCTTCCATAATACATCATTATCATTTTTTTAAACACCTAAAAATTTATACAATAAATAGAATATTTTCTACGCACACTACAATTGTCTCTGAAAAAGAACTAAATAATTATCACCTTTTCATATTAGAAAAGAATATTACAATGAAAAATATTAATATAGATTAGTGACAAAACATGTACAATATAATCATTGTGATCAGAAAACAAATTGAAAAATCGATTGGTTTTTTTAAAAACGATAACAATATTTTAAAACAACAATTCATATTTTAGAAATTAAAACATATAAGAAATGTTTAAAAAAATAAAAAAAAACTAATTACAATAATTCACCATCTCTAATAAAATTCAAAGAACACTAAAGCATTTATTTTTGTGAGGATATTATAAAATTGATGATATGGGATAATATATTCTAATATAATATTTCATTTCGGTCAGTGGTCTCTCAAAAAGTGATACAAAATATTAATGTTCATAGTTCATCGATGGTGATTAATATTTTTAATTACATTAATAGAATTAGAAATATAATATTAAATATTAACATAATGAAATGTTAGTTGAAAATATAAGAATGTTTATTTCATCTAAAAATTTTATATGAAACAAATCCATGATACCAAATATTATAAATCAATTTTGGAATGTGAAATTGAATTTTACCTTTTTTACTTATCTTAGTGATTATTTAATGTAGAATAGTGTAAAAATTATCAATAATAAATTTCTTTTGTATTTGAAATCCCCTGAAATCATTCAAAAAAAATAAGATAGATTAAAATCATTTCCTTACAAATTTTTTTTATGACCATTAAAAAAACATAAAAAATTGAATCAAGAACTTCTAAATGTGATCCTTTAGAATTAGATTGAAAACAATCACAAAGATAATCAAGGAAACAAATTAATGTCCTGGTTTCAGTAAGTAAATATAGACTCCCAATATTACATCTAAAAATCACGTGGTAAACTATTGTATCACCTTAGTTAAATATTATCCTAGAAACCATTATTGAAAGTGATCTTATTTCCATAGCATGATCCATGAAAAAATGCATTAGTATTTAATCAGTGTATTTTTTTGGATAGTATATTTTTCAACATGAGATTAAGAGATTAAAAAACTAAGAAGAAATTTTAGTTCACCAATAAAAATTATTTTAAATAAATTTATCATAATATATAAAAATTTATCATAATATATAAAAATTTATCAAATATTGAATAAGTTTCTATTTAAAAAATTACAACATCGATATAGTTTTGAATGATTAAAAGATCACAGAAATAATTTTCTATAAATAACATTAAATAATATTTTACCATTTTTAAATAATTAGATGAAATAAGTATAATTTACTTTTCATACCCAAAAAAGGTTATTTTTTAAAACTATATAAATCGATTGTCATATTGAATATAATAATTTTAAAATTTGCATTTTTGAAACTAGTTAGTTGTTCGTAAAAAATGATATAAATAAATTTTGAAACACAAATTCAACATCTATTTGAAAAAAAATAAAATTATGATGGGTGGTGAATTAAATCACTATTCTAATATATTATATCTAAACAACATAGTTAATTGATTCATCAGAATTACTGAATTTCTTTTTATTATTACCAATATCTATGACAATAGGATTATTTCCTGTGATATTAGATTTATCGTAAAATTTATTTCCAAAAACCTGTTTTTTATAAATAATAGGATAATATGGCCTTCAAATAGGGTTTTAAGCATTATTCTATTAGAATTTATTTTTTCATCTTGCATATAAGAAACTAAAGTTTCATTGTTAATCACATCATCTTAGCTATTATATTTTAGAAAATAAATTAAATAATCATACACATTTTAATTTAAGATAAAACATTTAGAATACGTAATTAATTTCATGTATCCAAAAATATTTTCCAAGGGACGTCCTTTAGATATATTTAAATTTTTAGGTAATAAACTATAATTAGTTTCAATGATAAGATATTTAGAATAAGTCGTATTCATCAATATTAGTGTTTTAAGGGTATGTACTTATTTTAAAAAGAATTAATCAACAAGAATATATTCATTTAATTTTATATGAATAGATAATTTGATGATTTTGGTACTTTTATTGAGGACATGGTTGGATTTATCTAATTTTGGTATAGAAGATAGTTCCCCAAAATGAATTTTGGATAACATTTCTCTACGTTGTATTTAGGGTGAAAATATAACATTTTCAACAATTTTTTTGAAAAAAACTTTAGAATTTTAGTTTTTCAAAGATTGTAAGCGGTATTTTCTGAAGTGTTTAATCAATTAAACATTTTATCATATAAGAAATATGTAATATCCACCTTAGAAAAAAAGTAATGATGATGTTTGAAATAATTCAAGAGTGATCTTGATATTCCATAATGAGTTAAATTTAATCTGTTGAGGTGCACTTTTTTTGTGGAATTCTAAGTGAGTAATAAAATTTGATTATAACCATGTTAATCGAAAAGTTCATCAAATATTTTTTATCATACTCTCCCACATGAACACTTGTTATATAGTTGATTTTTTTACAATTTTAATTCACTACATTTTTAGTGAATCTTATAAAGACTTCACAAGCCTCATTTTTTATGTTCCATCAAAAATAACCAAGTGAATATTGTATATTAATCAACAATCACAAAAGTGTATGATATTCATTTAATATATTTATCTTTAGTTATTAAAAAAAGGTCACGTTGAACAATATCATTGGATATATAGTTCAATACTTATTTTTTATATTTAAAATTTGGTTTTTTGCATCTTACCATGTTGGAATGGTTCACAAACAATATTATATTCAATATTATACTTATCCAAATCACATAATAATTGATGTTAAATGAGAATAATGAGTTTGTGTGTTTGTGCAATATTATAAATGGAATAAATTTAAAATCTAGGACCTAATATCATTAAACATAATAAATTTATCATTTTTAGAAAAAATCAGTTTAAATTTATTAGTAAATCATGTTGAAAATAAAAATAAGAAAGAAATAATTATCTCATTTTAGAGTAATAACATTCCAAAAATAATTTTTTAAATTTTATTTAAAAAAAATTTCATGAAAATTGGAAATTATTATAATATTGTACATTAATCAACATTAAATTAATGACTAATTAATAATAATTGTATTAATACAATTTATTTTTATTTATACTAGTGATTTCAATTATTTATTTTCCACCAAAATTCACTTATCATCCATTATTATTTTCATTTTCATTAAATTCATAGTGGGAAACCACACATTCATCCAGGGAATCCAATATCCATATACTATGTTTCTCTCTTAGATTTTCTCTGAATAAATTTTTCCTAAAATATTAAAAAATTGTGGTTTTCAGAATGCATAATATGGGTCCACATATTTTTTGAAATAGAGATTTTTAACCAATGTTTATTTTGTAAATTTTCTTTTAGAAGATATATGTGATGAAATATGAAAAAAATTTATTCTTCTATATAAATAAATTTTTGATTTATATACATGAATAGAATGTGTTGTTTTATGATAATAAAAAAATATTTTTTTTTCAATATCTATTTTGAAATATTATCTTTTTTTGGAAGAACTAGAAATATTATAAGAATGTAAACCATTTTTTTATAGGTCATTGGGAGAACAAAATATTATTTTTGTTTTCTTCACCTTGGTAAAATTTTATGAGGTATTTCTTGTGATGATTTATAATTCTTTGTAATTACTTAACATTTTTTTGAAAATTCAATTTTGATGATGATTCATCAATTTAAATTGTTTTATGATCATCACATTTAGGATCATTATTATTCCTATTATTAGGTTCTGTATACATTGAAAATAGTTTGAAAAAAAAACATCTCCAAGTTGATGAAATGAATATTTTAGAACATCATAACTACGGTTATTAGAAGAATAATAATTTTAAGACAATGAATAATAATTTGAGGAGGATGAAGACTTATTAGATTATAAATAATTTTTAACCATTACATGATAAATGTGACACATTCATTTTAAACACATTATTATTATGGGGAGAGAGACCTATAACTTCCACACCTAGTTGAAAACATAAATTATTTTCAATTTTTATTATTATTTTAATTTTTCATTATTATGATGGAGGGTAATTCATTGTTTATCTAAATATTTTTTTCATTTGATTCACTTCATTTATTTTTAATTTGTATCATCATCCTTTTTGTCATTTGGTAAGATTTATTTAATTTTAATAATCTATTGAATATTTAAGCATTGTAGAAAATTAATTATGATAATTATAAATGAACAAATTGATAATGAAGTTTGACATCATCATAAAAATGTGACCATAAATATCTTCCCCTAAAGAAGGATTGAGTGGGTTATATTTTTTCATTTGGTTTTAATGGATACCAAAAGAAAAATTAAATAATATATAGATTTTATAAAACCAATTATAATGAACTGTGAATTTAATGGTGGTGAGCACATAAATAATAAGATGAAGAAGATATTTTTTCGTTATAAAATTAAACTTACATGGTATTGTATCCACGATAACGAATATTTACTGGAACATGAATTTTTATGAGAGGTATAGAGAGTAAAATTAGGAATAATCTTTAAGTAATTTCCATAAAGATTAAATTGTCTCGTAGATAAATAGTTAAGGACTGAATGGATCAAAGATGTTTTATCCTATATTTCTTTTAAATAAAGGAAAATTAATGAATTTTTGAGATCTCTTGTGAATGAAAATTAACGATTGATTTAGAAGAAAATAGAGTGTATATAGGATTGTACTTTTTTGTTTGATCTAAGCCGTACCAGGTCTCTATTTCTTTTTATAATATGAGTTTGTGGTCTCCTGATTTTATTCATACTTTAATGATCTATGTCAATTAATTCTATGTGAGAAATTTAGGAAACATAATTTTTTTGATTGAATAACATTATGGTGTGGTATACTTTTCTATGATGTGGAAAAGGTCCTTTTGTTTTAGTTTTTTGATATATGATGTAGAATATGACATGGTAATCTAGAGGTTCATTTTATTTTCAAGTATCGTCAATGTGACCCTTAATTTTTGTAATTGGTGAATCACACATAGATGATATTGGGTGTAGACATTTACCTTTCTTCATGAACCAACCTAATTTTATATGATATGACGTTTTACTATGGTTTGGATTCATGTATTCTCATTGGGATCATCATAGAGGAAATTAGACCATGATATATTGTAGTGTGGTTCTTCTCGTTATATTGTAATGATTGTTCAATATTTCTTTTGAAATGTAGTGTGGAGTGTTGTAGTGCAGTGAAGTTTTGATGATAATTAACATAAAAAGGATAAAAATAAATTTATTTTTTTTGTGATCATAACAATAGTTTAGAGGTTAAAAATTCAGAACAAAACATAACTCATTAAATTATAGATAAATAACACAGTCTCATGTGTAAAAATACTCTAAATCATTCTTATATGTGATCCCTCAAATTAACTATAGATATCTATTAATAACATAATTACAAATTTAATTTACAAATTCTCAAATGATATTTATATCATCCTATATATTTTTTACAATATTTATACAACATTTTAAAGAATAACAAAAAAATAATGATTCAATATATAATCAAAAGTCTGTATATCCCATAAAAATATGTTTCGTAAAAACAATAATATATAATATATTGATCATTATTTAATTCCATACACATATTCCTCCTCCTACTATTCATATTCATCTTAATACATTCAAAAAATTGAAGGAACACATCCATGAAATAGTGTTATAAAATCCATGTTAGGGGAAAAATAATAGAAAAGGAACATGATATGTGAATTAATGTTATATAAGGATGATAGAAATAATAATCTGCATATAATAAAATATGAGCCTTGTCATAAACCTAATAGAATCATTTTAAAAAGACATGGAATAAATAATATACATAATAATGACACAACACAAAATTTGTTGTCAGAGCCAACACATATGATATGAAAAAATCCAGAAACTTGCCCTTGTATAACAGTAATTCCCATGACTAATAAAAAACTGGGTGAGTAAGGGGATTGAGGTAATTATTGGTATTTTTTATGAATTCCTCTTTTTAATTCAGTCATGTGAACTTGTTATGGTATGGGTCTACTTATTATATTCTCATAGACCACATCACATGTAGTATATTAAATGTGATAGTAACTCATAAGGGTATGAATTATTGATTCAATATCCTTCTCCATAAAATGACTGATTAGTCACCCTTATCGTAGATTCTTCACTATCTCTATGTGCGGTTACAACTCCATGTACCGTCTCAGTTGTATCAATAAATAATAACAATGTGTTCCAACTCCTGAGTATTATATAGGAGTCTATATATTCAAACAACCTACTATAATGAAATGAAGGAATGATTTAGAGATATATTATAGATCTTTGTTTCCTATGAACCACATTATATTGATCATCCTCCATAATAAACATGAATTTTATGTATCACCCATGTAAAAACCTCGATTAACATTGATATCTACTGGATGTGATATGGTGGTCTTGATACTAACTCCAGATATTTAATTGTATATTTCTTTATCTATCAATAAAAATATAATGTAATGAGTCTTTTTAACCAAGAATATTCTCTACATTCAAACCCCTAATTCTCTTTTTAATGTTTTTGAGGTTTTGGGGTCTCAGTACTATAGACTTCTCACACTCAATATTTGGTGATTTCCCCTAATATTCATTTGATTCCTCTAACATATTCCAACATATTTTATATTTGCAGTATCATGAAGATTAATCCACTATTTTAATTATGGAATCTTAATCATATATAGATATATTAAAAATAATATAATCTAAATGTAGATGATATTATGATTTTAAATTCATCTTTTAAATATCTCAAAATTATAGTCAATTAATCCAATTTAAATTCCTTGAAGAATTAGATATTTAATTATTTGAAATAATATTAAATATCCAAATCTTTAAATCACTTGAATCTTTCATCCAATGGTTTATGAATAGATTCATACAATGTGTCTCTACTTATTATGGTGTGGAACTCTTCTTAGTAGTCATCTTCTCCCTCTAATGGTGTACCTATATCCATCTCGTGAATCATTATCATTTTATTAATCAAGTTACTTTTAATCCATGAATATATTTTCATCTCATATCATCAAAATAAATTCCCATTTATTAAAAATACATCATTCCAAAATTTTATCATTGGTCAACCTATATATTTTCTTATTTTCTCTAAGATGTTTTTGGTATGTGTATCATGCTGAGATAGATAATCATTACATAATATCAATAAGTATCATTATATAAACTCATGGATTATTGATTCACATCTTTATTTGTATGTAGATGATTCATACAAGGAATATAAATGATATATAGACAAACTGACATATATCAAGATGATGTTAATATATTTTGAAACATACCTAGAAAATTATTTCACAACCTAAATAATATTGGTTATCCTGATAATTATTATAGAGATGAATCTTAAAAAACCTATAGAACATTTGATAACTTCACTTCATCCACTTCAAACAAACATGAAGGATTCTGAACCCATCAAAACGTATCTTGAAAAAAATTAGTATAAAATAAAAATTTTATTCATTCAATTAATTTATATTTATACTTTCTATTAAATTTTACTTATCAATAATTACTTCTAATGTTGGATCATCCAATAAATAATTACTTAAAATCTTATTCAATATTGGTATAGACATCAATTATTTAATTAGAACTAGTATTTATAGTGGAAGAATACACATTAAGCATCCCATGTGAAATTAGTATTTTTTTGGAATAACGTTAATATATGGAAGATATATCTTCTGGATATAACTTGAAACTTCTTTTACCATATTCCAAAGGAACACCTTTAACATCATAAAATAGTTTGAATTTACTTTTCCAATCATTTTTGACAACAAATAAAAATTATACATTTAGGATAATCAGTCTTCCCATTATACTTGAAGATAAGCATCCATTTTATATTCTATAAATTAATTGAATTTAACCCCAATTATTATAATAAATGAAAATGGGACTATAGGGATATTTAAATTTCCACATCTTCTTCACATTGTATTAAGAAATTTTATTCTCTTCCTAAAAATCGGGGCCATTTCATGACACAATTTTTAATGGGATGTCACAACATGATTTTCCCTTATAAATTGTTTTTATTTAGTCCAATCAAATTCCACATTGGAAAAATCAAAGCATTATACAGGTGGGATTTAACCATGGTTTCCAATATTTGTCTATAAACATACAAAAATGTGATTCCAATTGAGATTATCATTTCATAGGGCTGCTAAAAAAAATTTAAACTAATATTTTCAACCTTCAGTAATCATTATGAAAAACATTACAATTATTAATTGTAGAAATACTTTACTCCTCATATTTTATTACCATTTCATTAACCAATAATCCAATCATAAATATGGTCAATATAATAAAAAATAAGACATGTATATAAAATTTAAATACCTATGTCCTTACATAGTCATTGATATACAATATTTGAAAATTTAATAATTGATAATTTTAACTCATTTTTTCTCCCCCTCAAGGGTTGAACTCAGTTATTCTCTTCATAGAAGATAGAGTAAATCATTAATAAAGGGTTATTTTTTCCAAAATGTGTTTAATATTTAGTTTCCTAATTCATTTCCCTACATAGTATTACAATGTAATATGAAAAACATTGAATAAGGATAGGAATATATTCAACTCATAGGTAACAATGACATTGAATGTTTTCCCCCAACCTAGGATTTTTTTTCTTACAATATCTACACTACATCTATTTTTTTCAATCATAATGCATTTTTTTTTCAAATCTCATTTCAATGATGTATAATCATATATGAGATAGTACTCATTACCTCAGAGTTCAATGAATCATAATTAGCATGTAATTTCATATTTCATATTTGTTCATCTTAGGATGGGAATATCGTCATAATGTTCATCATTATATTACCAATCAATAAACATCTTTTACATAAAAATTATCAAAAAATATAATTTTCATTTTTGAAAAATATATCATGAATGAAAATATCATCATGTGTAACTATGTGATTTACTTTTAAACTATTACATATCTATACATTATCTTTTTTATTTTCTATATTGAATTTATATTTCTAAAATACTAAGGAGCCTCACTTTTTGTTCTCCAATTCATCTTGTTTTTTGTATCAATAAATAATTCTTAGAATCCTCATCATCGCAAAAATTTTATACTATTTCCATTTAAATTACATTAACTTTTATGTTAATGGAAAATTCTATAGGGAGAATCGTGTTTCAGACCAAAAACATGTTTCATTCTTTATCACATCATCAACACTTTTGTTTAAAAAACCACCATATATTTTGAATGGAATGGTAGGATGTATTTTTAAAACTATGTACCCCACCTATGAATATATCTCTATATGATCACGAAATGTCACATTAAATAATTTATATTTCATGATAATGAAATATTAAACCTAAAAATACTCTTTGTATCCATAACATTTATAGATAAATTTGAAACAGGTAAAATTAGTTCCCCTCAACTGATTCAAAATCTATTTATAATGATGCTCTTATTGTCATGATTCAAACTAAGCATTATATTTCCAAGTGAAATTTCCTTCCTGGCACATTCTTCTCATTCATTGAGATATAAAAATACCCCTCAATTTTCCTCCTAGGATAAATAATTTTTTCATTTAATTTATCACTTACACTGTTAAAAGTAACATATTTATCTAAGGATAGATTAGGTTGATATTTTTCATCCCTATTAGAAAATTCATTTCACTAGATTGAGAAGATTAACTGTTGAAATAAAAATCCTTTTATAAGTCTTATTTAATTCAATTAAACACATTTTATGAACTAAGACATATGAATTATATTTTTCTTATTTCTTATTACCTATTATCTAGTTTCTATATATGAACAATTACCAACTTCTAACGAATTGTCACATTCAATCCATTCTTATTAAATTTAGTAAAAAATATACTTGTCACTTTTATACATGTCTCTTTTATTAGGTATAATTTCATTTTCTTTTACCATGTTCTCTTATTTATTAAGTTATTTAATATTATTGATTGAATATTCTAACTCACTATTATGTTTCAATTTATGTTCTTTTATTTCATCACAATCATAACAACAAGAGTTATTAACACCATTACCAAAATGGGATGAGAATTAATTCATTATCTACTTCTTAACATAATTAGAAATTTTTTCATTCTTTCTCTATAAACTAGTCATTTCTACTAAACATCTTATTACTTTTACCATTTTTATACCTTTGAGATTACTTATCTTCTTAATATGATTTTCTCTCATCTTCTTTCTTCATTGAGAAAAATATTCGCAAATAACCATTGTAATTATAGTTGTATCACCATGTAAATTTCATTTCCTTATAATTTAAAATTATATTATATAACTTTTTTAATTGAGGGAAATTTTTTAATTTATTATAGAATTCATTATCGTCCTCATCAAATAAATCAAATTATTTAGAAAACACATCTTCATTGAAATTTACATTACCCATGTCCTCAAAAGCACCCTTATTAAATAGTCAATGATAATGTAGTGATGATAATACATTGAAATTTTTTTTATACAATCCAAGGTAGAAATTTTGGGATTAATTGTTTTATATGATTGCAATAGTTTTTTTCAAAAAAATGGTGGAATTTCCGGAATTCCCACCAAAACCACGAAAGTGCTACAAACTCATTGGACCTTGTAATTTATTCATAAATGGTATCATCATCAACCAACTTCATTTATTTAAATATAATATTCCATAATTATAGTATAATTGTTTTTATATTTATTTTTCCATAAAAAAAACTTATCAAATCATCCGAAATCATATTTATAATTTCTATCCGTGTTAAAATTGGTTACATTATTTATTAATGTCTCATCTTGATATAATTTTTTGATTTTATATAAAATTGTAAACTTATATTATATGAGAGATTCCTTGTAGATTCTTAAAAATTTTGTTGAATACCAATTGTTATATCATAACTTATGTTAAGGATAGATGTTTAGAGGTTAGGAAACATCTTATTTCTCAAACTGTGGCGGTTCATAGCATTTAATGTAGGGAGACACCTAATGTTTTGATGATTTATGTTCTAAGATCTAAAATTAATTTTTGGATCTGAAGAGAGATCCGAGATTTATTTAAATACCACTTATTATATAAAATCTACATAGGTCAAAGAGGGGGTCAGATCGATGGCCTAATTAAATGAATTCTATTTTTTTTACTAAAACTCATTCACTTTTTTATGGCTATGATCCACTCAATATATTTTATTCGCCTCACAACATTTATTGTAAATATAAATAGTGAGAAGCACACACTGATTAAAGAAGGATTGGTTTAAAAAGAAACACCATTACATGATTAGTTACTATTTATAATCATAGATTCTACAATATCTCTACATGTTGTTATAACACTAAGGGTTGTCAAAATCATATCAACCCAAAGAGATAATTTTTTCTAGATTCAATATCATAGAAAGGTATCGATAACTACATGTTCTCGAATGAAGTGAAATAAATGACAGATTGAATGGTCGTATAATAATCATGGTTGTTCTGAAACATTTGATTTAGGCCATCCTCAGTGCATAATCCTGATTAACTGAGTCACCTATGTGCAAATCTATAGGAGAATCTACGACTACTGGAACATATCACCCATAAATGAATATCACTCTAAATTCGAATGGTCTTGTTTTTTATCTATCATTACAACACTTGGGAACATAATATTATTATCTTATGAATGTTATTTGGATTCTGAATAATAAATTTCACTTAATTGTACTTGAATTATTAATATCATATTAGTTTATAATAAAAACAATCAGGCTTTTCATGTTATCTCAATATGTGTCCCATTCCTCTTATTATTCCTGCATAATATATATTCAAAGATTTTGGAATATTACTCCCATATCGAAATTATAAAAAATCAAAGAAGAATTTTCCATTAGGAAATCATCACATCTGAATCTATAATATATTTTAATTAATAATTGAAATATCCTAAAATCATTATCGATAGTTATCTTATCGAAGGTACCATTTTGTTCCATTACAATTACCCCGCATGTAAAATAAATTATTGATTATTAAAAAACAAATTCAAGAGGGCATTATATTCATTTATGTTATTCATGTTTAATTAATTCCCTTAAAATCTATGTTTCTAATAAATATTTTATAACTTTATTGATAATATTATTTAAATTATGTCATTTTCATTACAGTTTTACTATTATAATTATTTTTTATTTATAATTTTTTTATAAATATTCAAGAAAACTAAAATAAATTAAAATATATTTATAAATACATGACATATAATACACTTACAATGCATTGAGTTAGTGGTATGTGAATAATCAATAATTTCCTCATAATAAGATTAAAAAAATCGTTAACAAGATGTGCCGAAAAGTGTGTGGAGAGAGAGTATATACACTTTTAATAAATGTAAATATTTATACCATATAATAATTATAGTTATATCTTATTTAATAATTAATTCAATAGTTTATTATGTTGTTAAAAACAAATTATATTTATAGATTAGAAGGATTTAGTAAAAAAAAATATAAAGGGAATTGATTGTAGGACCACCTCCCTCTTGAAGATTACTCCTTTTACATGGGACTAAAGCCTTGAGATATTGGTGATGGGGGACACCATAACATTCATACAGTCAAAATAAACAAAAACTATAGAAATATATATATATATATTGTTCGTTGATAAGTGGATGTGAGGTAGTTTTCCAAGAAATGAAAGAGAGGGTATTTATACAAATGGAAAGGTAGATGTTGAGATAATATATTGAAAAAATTATTATTTCCAATCTAAAATAGTAAATGTTTATATTCATGAAATTATGAATATTATTTGATTAAAAATATGAATTTTCAAAATTTAAATCCACATATATATAATAAAATATTTGATACAAAAGGGTAGATTAATACGAAAAATTAATTTAAATGGAATATATTAAACATTTAGAAATTAGAAATTAATATTTATGTTATAAATTATGCTTATTGTTTTTAAATGAATCAAATATTCTATTACCTTATATTTGTTGTTGATCATACCAATTATATATTTTTTTGGTCATTATTACATCATTATTATTCGATAAAAAATGGATTATTTGAAAATTTTCATATTTAACATTCAATCATAGTGGATGTTTCAAATTTTTTTTAAAAAATACACCCTTATACAATTTGTTGTGATGATAAAAATAATGAAACTTATTTATCAATTTTTTTTCCAAATAAGGTAAATTTTTTTTCTAATAAAAATATTATGATTATTTATATAATATAGTAACATGTACCTTATAAAAAATCATTTATGATTATTTGTGTTTCTAAATTGAATAAATTTTCTATGGAACTATATTATTTATATTTTCTTCATATTTTTTTTTTGTAAAATTATATTTCTATAGAATTTGTATATGTTATTGATTATGCTATTATTATAATGTATGTAATAGTATTATTAATAGTCATGTTACTATTAAAATAATCATATTGATTTTACACTTCCTATATATACCTCATAGTTTCTTCATTATTCATTTGGTTTAATTCCTCCTATGGTTTTTTATTCTCATTTTTAAAACATTTTATTTAATTACAAATTTTCAATTTCTTTTTAGAAATGTTGTTTTCTAGTGTGATATTTCTAGGGACCATAATTTTCCAAATTGTTCTATTATAGTTGTTTTATTTTTTTCGGTATCCTATTGAACTAATCTAAATTTTTATTCCTATATTAATCTCCAAAATTTATATTTATAAATTATTAGAATTTAGGGTTATTAATGTTCAATTATTTGTTAGACGTGTTGTATAATATAATATTTTTCGAAATATGTCATAAATTATTATTCATAAGGTGAATTGGATACATAAAAGTATGGTTAAATACAAAAAAATACATTAAGAGTAAAACAAAATTAACAAATACATTACCACACATTTCATCATTAGAAACCTAAATATTCAATATATTAAACATAATAAATGAATTCAAAAGATCTGAATCTTTAAACTCTATACTAACAGTGATTACTTATACCACTACTAGTAATATTATAGTAAAAAAACCATTTTATTGATTATGTGGAACATGTTGAAATATGTATTTAAATAAGTTTATTTCCATTAAATCTATTATAAACCTCTAATCAAGTAGTTTGGACACTCAGTTATTGATATAATTTCTCTAGGAACCTCATAATGATAGACATATATCATAAGGTTTACACACACCATAATAAGAGTTATAAATCAATCCTTGTTTATTATAATTAATATGTCAAGTCTCTAAATAGTCCAGAGAGTAACTATGAGGATTAAATTTAGTAAAAATAAATTCATCAACACTAATAAAAATATTTAGATGTTGAAACACCAAAAATCCATCTATCTTGATATAATCTCATCAACTATTATATCTAAATCAATTTTTTATCCCATATATCATTCAAAATAAACCACAATTACTTTATGAATAATAATTTTTTATTATAAAAAAATTATTAATGAATATAAAATATCAATTCATTTATTTGGATAATTAATTAGTAAAACCCTTCATATTAGACTTTTCTATTAATTGAATCAATAATCATAGATAACATTAGTTTAAAAATAATTTTTAAATTATCTATCTATGAAAATGAAAAAACCATAAAATATAAATATTTAACTAATTACAATCATTATATTCATTATTATAACCACATTATGCCATTCTATGAAGAAACAATACTTTCAAAGGTACATAGAACTTTAGTTTTATCTAATATCTAGGATAACTGATATCTATATTCTACAAATATTTATAAAACATGAAACCATTAATATAACTATTAATTTTTAGTAAAATAATGAAATTATATTAGTAAAGTGTGGTGGAATAATATTTTTTTGACCTAAGCTAATTTCCCCAAAAAAACTATTGATCAATTTTCACTTAGTAACTCTAATATATTTTTTGGTCTAACCTATGAAATCTAACAAATTTCATGTTATTAAGTCATAAATATTTATTGTTGGTGATTATTTATAATAATATCAACTCCCTAGAAAGGGGACCAATATAACACCCTATGATTTCATAGTATATTATCTGTTTAAAGTAATTTAACAGCTTGCACTACACAGAACACCGAGTCCAAGTGTATCACAACCTGTCATACAAGACGTTTAAAAAGATGATATTAATAGAATTAAAAACAATTTGAATTATATATATATATATCCAATATAATTGTAACATTCATATTTTGTTTTTATTTGATATAATATAAGGATAAATACAATTAATCAGATAAAATAAGTATTTTTTACAAAAAATACTGTTTTTTAGCCCTTTAATGATGAACCCTTTTTAAATAATATATTTGAAATTTTTATATATTGAAATTTTTCAAAATTAACTTCATATTTAGAATAGGGATATAATTTTTTTTTTGGATAAATTTTTGGTGTTTTTCTGATAAATTTCATATTTTGATGAATAGTAAAAAAAAATAAATATAATTCAAAATACATTTTTTAATCAAAATACTTTTTAGTGTTATATTATATATTTTAAAGATTTTGAAGTATAATTTGATTATATTTTTATCATTTAATCTATTGATGGTCATATGAAGTGATTTTACATTTTAATTGGATGAAAGCATATATAAATCTTTTAATAGTTTTACTTCTCAAAAAACTGCTTTCTGGTTTTGAAAACGAGAAATTATATTATAAAAATTAATGCAACATCTATGTTTAGAATTTGGTAAATTAGAAATTTTTTCTGAATTTGGAATATCAAAATTAGCTTTAAGTGAATTTTGTGTAATTTTTGAAAACATTATATTTTTAACGAATAGTAAAAAACAATGGGTTGTAGATTAAAACATACTCTTTCATTTAAATATTTTTTTAAAATATATCATAAAGTAAAAATATATATATATTAAATATATTAGTTCAATTTAAGTCATTGGTTTCATTTTATAATAATATTAGATATATAAAAATTTATTGAAACTTTGTATTGTCTTTTTACCCACCTTTTAGGAACATTTGAAAATTTGTATTAAACATAATTTTACCATTTTGATGAATTGAATTAAAAATATTCAAGAGATATGGTTGGAATCAAAAATAAAAATGTGGTTTAATAGGATGAAAATAAATTTTTGGGAGTAGTAACTTTTGAATTTTATTTTCCATGGTAAAAAGTAAAAACGGTAATTAAAGGTAAAAATGATATTATAATTACCCCAACACATGTTGTAATTCAATTGGATATGTGTATTTAGAAAAAAATCAACATTAGGACAAAAATATGATTCTTTTTATCCACTTGAATTAGATTCAAACATTTATAATATTTTACTTAAAGAAGAGTTAATAGTGTTAAATTCAAATTATAATGACTAAACCATTTTTAATATTGGGATATATATAAGATAAAATCAACGTAAAATATTAATTAAAAATATAATTTATTTCTTAAATCATGGTGTTTTATTTATAATTTCTAGACATCATATAATTAAATTTATTTATGACACAATGATGATGAAATAATTACTTTCATAATGAAATATTAAAATAATTGATATAATAAAAATTAAAATAAATGTAAATTGAATCTTTTTATGTCGTATAAGAATTTTCTAGGTGAATATAATATTTTAATGATGATTCAATGTATTTTTTAGAAGACATAAAGGTGTATTTATTTTAACCAAAACCAAGTACAAAAAAGTGTCAAAAATGACATAAATGAGTTTTTAAAACAAATACTATTTTATTAAAATATATAATATTCATTAATATATAACATTCAGTAAGAGGACATAGATAAGGTAATATAATTAATTACTGAAACAATTTTGGTTCCCTTTTTATTTTATAGTTTGTTTATTAACCATATAGTGTAAGAATACAAGAAGACCATGTAAAAGTTAAACTATTTAACTGTAAGTTAAATATAAATGATAAGGTTAATATAGTGATCTAAAATGGTTAAAATCATATTTTTTGAGATGATTTCGATTCATACCCACCTTATTCTCAAAATAAATACATTTTTAGGTATTATAAATCTAATATAATTTTATAATGAATTAATATTTTTATGTTTTCCTAAAGTGCCCCTCACCTCCCTTATAAAGGGGTACATCCCCTTCTCATAAATTCACACCTATGAAGCCATTTTTCTCATCCAAACCCAAATAATATATCTTCTAAACCACACTAAATTATAATTAGACGCCTTAAAATGATCCAAAATACAACCTAATGATCCAATTTCTTCAAATCAAAAGGAAGAACCCGAAGAAGAGGTAATTATTTCATCACCTCTTTAAGAGTTATTTTCTTCTTCAACTTCCTCATTATTTTTTACATACCCAAAAAATAACTCCAGTACCTTCTAAATAATTATATGTTTTTATAAAAATTTTATTACCATATTCATTATTCTATCCATCCTTTGAATGACAAAGTCACCATACGTGCGTACGTACGGCTTACCGTCTCCACGTCGTGATGAGATTCGTTTCCACGTTCTCCATTCAAAGATGATTATATAAATATATATTATTAATAAATATTTAATATATTAAATAATAATTATACTTTAAATATATATATATATATATATTTACATATATCTCATTATCTTACTTCAGTTCAATACGATATGAAAACAGAAACAACATTTCTGTGTGCGTACAACCTACCGTCTCCATAAGTGGTGTTTTCCATTTCATATATCTATATATTATACATATTTATATTTTGAATATATATGATTCATAAATAATGTTTTATATTGTGGAATCAATTAAATCATGGTATAAGTGATACGATCAAGGATAACAAGTTAAAACACGTACGATAAAGAAAACGATTATTCCCCAAAATGTTATTTTAACATGGAAATTATTATTAAATGGGTTGTATAAAGAAACAATGGAATCAATTATAATATCATAAATACGAATTTGTTTCTGGTACAATTTCTTAACAAACTATGGTCACTATACAAGAAGTTAGATGTACCCTCGACCAAGGGAAAGTACAGGGTAATGGTTATTTTCTCAGTCCCGTTATTATATATGATTATTTATGCATAAGTATTCAATAATAAATATTTATAAACCGTTTCCTAGTATTATAAAAATGTTTTCAAAAAGAATATTTTAAGGTTTTGTGGATGGTATTCTTTATCAAGATCATTATTTTAAATGTTTTAAAAATTTATTTTTCGCAATATTTTTTATAAATATCATTTTTTTGAAACGATTTTAAGGATTTATTTATATGGACATGATTTTCATAAAATATTAATTCTCATAAATATTTTCAAATTGGTATGGGACACTTAGATTCCAAAATCTCTTTTAATTGACTACATTTATAAATGTGTGTCTTTAAAATGATTTCAGAAAAAATCCTATTTTTCTTGAAGTGTTTTACAGATCATTTTCAACTACGTAAAAATAATTAACTAGATATTAGTATTTATTGAGGTTTATTGAATATAATACAGTCATCCATATTGTATTTAATGAGTTATGATATGTTTGACTGTGGATGTGCTATTTCATACCAATCATGGTTTATGGTTAATGTATTCAATTTCGTATGCCAGTTTTAATAGGAATGTTTATATTATGATTCAAAAATTTTATACGAGGAATGCATTGGACATGGTATGTGATGGTCAGGGCAACAATATAGCGCCTCGATACATCGGTAGGTCTTATGAGACAAACTAGTGTTTTGGCACGAGGCAATGACTTTGTGGTTACGATGTCCAACATTATACATTCCCTCGTTATATAATTAGTTATTACATTTGACTAATCAACTAGTAGAATATCCATGTGCATGTTTATATGGTAATTTTTATCTTATTTCAACCATATTATGTTCATATGTGTTTATAAGGATTTTGTTTTTATTATACATCTTTCATTAAAATATTATAGCTTCCACTGAATTATTTACCCTTACTCAGAATCTAATCTCACCCCTTTCTTATGTCTTATTTTCCCAAGATTCCAAGAAGTATATTATGATTTATATGCTGGTTTAAGCTAAGATAATAATGGTGTTCTAAAAGGATAATTTTTGATGTGTTTTTTGTTAGAAATTGTTATATAATGTTCATGCATGTAATCTATTTTCCAAGACTGGTAAACTGATTGGTCCTTCGGGAAATTATTCCTTATAATCATTCCAATGTATTAAAATAATGAACTGGCCCTGGTTAACAGGGTTTGGGGAGTTACATTTTGTATTATTGGATGTTTAGGAATAATCTTTTAAATTATATTCAAATAAACTATGATTAAGAAAAATTACCCAAATATAGACTTTGAGTATTAGTATAGAAGAACATCCAATTTTTTTGGTTATTTAGATATTATGTGGGTTTTACAAATAATACATCCATGTATGGATACTATAAGTATATGTGGTTCAGAAACTTATATACCTAGTATTGAAAACTCTGAAAAGGAGTTTTTGGCTTGACCTGGGGTATCCTGGTACAAGAAAATGGGCCTTACTGTTCACCTAGTTTGACACTCCTGGGGAATATTTTAAGTATAATTAACATTTTATATACAAACCATTATGAATAATTTATAAGTAAATATGTTATAAAAGAAAAAAAATATGATTTTGTGACTGGATGTGTAAAAATTATTAATTAATATTTAGAATTTTCTTAGTATTTGGATTATACTATATGATATGATCTAACCTAGTGTATTTTTTCATTCAGAAATGGTGTCTTGTAGAAGGAATGAGAACTAAAACAATACAAATGATCCATAATGTTAGAAGGATCATATATTTCATGGTCTTAAGAAAACATTATGAAGGTAAATACTCTCCCACATATTCTCATCATATGAGGAAATAATATCATATATTAATAAGATAAGTAATGAATTCACTGAGTCATATGGATTTGAAGGGAAGAAAGAGAAGAAGTGGATGGAAGAGGAAAATATGGTTAAAGGGAAGACAATAAAAAGGATTTTTACACACGTGATAAATGTGGAAAGATTGGCCTTGGTAAATGATGGATGTGAATGAAAGTTTATTATAAGTGTGGAAAAAAAGTAACCAAGTACGTGATTGCAAGGTTAAGAGAATGGTTTCAAAGGTAAATTAATTATCTGAAACTAGTTGGGACACTGCATGAATAAATGTTCTAATCATCAGAGTATACCTGAAATGATGATATTGGATTATAATCAAGATATTATACTACCAAAGATGAAGGGTTATAATTAATTTTTTAATATATTTATTTATGAATTTTGTAATTTTCTTATTCTATTAATGATTTAAATGTTATAAAAGTTATAGATTATATAAGGATTGTACTGTAGTACTATTTCATTAATGATTTTAGATTGTATAGTACCCAGAAAAGTGACTCAATAGCAGGTTAATATTTTTGGGAAATATATGGCAGAGATAAAGATGAATCCTAATATGGTCTTGATACTGTGGTAGTGATTTTGTAATAAGAGATAATTGAGTTAGATAAAGTATATTGTATATTATTGAAAACCTTGTAACTAATTAATGTTTTTTCTATTCCATCATTATTGGAGGATACAAAATTTTTGTATATAAGGTATATATCCAATATTCTATGTTTTATAGAATGAATAAAGAAGTACATATATATTCAAATATGGTTTTTTATTAATGAAGGTTGTTACCATGTTATCAAATAATACATGATGAAGGTATTCACATGTTATTATGTAAAAAATTAGATAATAATTATGTTAGGTTGACCTTCCTTATAAATTTTTGGACTATGTGTTTGGACACAAGTATTTTGGATAAGTCTAAATGTTCGAATTGAGAAAGTTGAACAATTTATATTTTTATTTGAGTTTAATCTATGATTTAATGAATACTTTATCCAATCCTTTTGGGTTTCAATATACATTTATAGGATTAATGGAATTATTTTGGGCCTTATGATTTATCAAATGTTCTTCAGGCCAAAAAAATCATTATTGAACATTCATTTCCTACTGTAATTGGTGAAGTGAAAATAGATCGAAGCACTACCAAATGATGAGAATATGATTATTATAGGTAATGAAATAAATTATGGTTTCTTAAGTATTTATCTTGATAGTAAATTAATCAATTATCTTCAAATTATAAAAATAAAATAATATAACTAAATTTTTTTTATCCTATTTCCATAAGTTTTTTGAACTGATGGTACTTTAAATCATTATATATTGATGGCTTTAAGACCTTAAATTTTACATTTATTGGTCACTCGTTTTTGATTGATTACCTCAATCACAACCAATATGTATTTACCTTTTATTCAAATTACGTGTCTCTAATTTCCACCAGTGTTCTACTATTCGAAATCCTAATTTGGTGGTGAATTTTTCATTTACCTTTCCCTATTTTCAAGACTAAATATTATTAACCGTATTCCCGATGTGGGTTTTAAGAAATGGTATTCATTATTTTAAACTTTTATTTTCAAAAAACAATTTAAAATTTAATATACGCAAGTTATAGTAATAGGTGAGAATGTAACACCCTAGGATTTCATAGTACATTATCTCTTTAATGTAATTTAATATCTTGCGCAACACGCATCACCGAGTTCAAGAGCATCACGACCTATCAAACTAGATGTTTAAAAATCAATTATGAATAGAATGAACCAAATTTTGAAATTTATATATATCCTATATAATTTTAAAATTCATATTTTTAGATTCTTAGACATAATATACTGACAAATATAAATTTTCAGTGAAAAGAAGAAATTTTTTAAAAAAAATGCAGTTTATGCCTTATAATTGGGAACCCCTTTTTAAATCCAATATTGGAATCTTTTATATATAATATTTGATAAGATAAAATTATTCTTTAGAATAAGAAAATAAATTTTCAGTTTTGATAAATTTTTGGTTTTTTTATGAAAACATTCATATTTTGAGGAATAGTAAAAAATATTAAATTTTAATTGAAAACAACTTCTTTAATAAAAATAATATATAGTGTTAAATTATAAATTTTAATGGTTTTGAAGTATAATTAGATTATATTTTTATCATTTAATCCAATTTTGGTCATTAAAAGTAATTTTACATTTAATTTGGACATAAAAACATTTCAATTGTTTGGTAGTTTTTACTAATAAAAAAACTTGCATTCTAGTTTTGACAAAAAAATTAATTTTAAAATTATTAATTCAACATATGTTTTTTTAATTTGGAAAAATAGATATATATTTTTAATTTTTAATATCAAAATTATATTTAGGTTAATTTTTAGTATTTTTTTAAAAACATAAAATTTTTGATGAATAGTGAAAAAACACGGTGTTGTAGATAAAACCTGATTTTTTCATTTAAATAATTTTTTTTTAAATTTTCTTTAATTAGAAATTGGTACATAATACATATATTAGTAAAATTTAAGTCATTGGTGTCATTTTATAATAAGATAAGATATATCACATTTAAATGAAACTTTTTAACGTCTTTTTACCCACCATCTAAGAACTTATACCAACCTTCTAGGCTCATTGGAAAATTTTTATAAAACATAATTTTATCCCTTCTGTGAAATTAATTTCAAAAACTTGAGATACACTAATTACATTATTTTGTAAAATGTGGTTCAATAGGATGAAAATAATTTTTTGGTGAATAATAACTTTTGAATTTTATTTATCACGGTTAAAAGTATGTAGTGTAATTAATGGTAGAAATCATATTATAATTACCCCAAAATATGTAATAATTATATAGAATAATTTTATTTCGACCAAATTCAACCTCAGGAAAAAAATATGATCCTATTTATCCACTTGTATTAGATGAAGACATCAATTATATTTTATTAAAATAAGAGTTAAAAGAGATAAATTCAAATTTTAATAACTATCCCATTTTTAATATAAGTTCGTACATAAGATAAAATCAACAATAAAAATAAATTATAAATATAAAAATATTTCCTAAATCATGTAATTTTATTTATAATTTTTATAGATCAAATAATTTTTTTTATTTATGACAAAATGATGATGCATTAACTACCTTATTAATGAAATATTAAAATAATTTATATTTTAAATATTATTTTAAAGGTAAATTGAAACTTTTGATTCTATCCAAAAATTCTGTTGCGTAATATGACATGTTATAGATGATTACATGTATTTTTTAAGTCATCACGTTGTTATGACTTTTACGAAAACAAAATAATAAATAGTGTCAAAATTGACATAAATGAGTTTTTATAACAAATAATATTTTATTAAATGATATAATATTTCTAAAATTATAATATTCTGAAAAAGTGCTAATAAAAGGTATGATATTTGATTAATTAAAAACATGAGGTTCTTGTGGCATTTTATGGTATGTTTATTTTCTATATAGTATAGGAATACCAGAAGACATGGTTAAAGATAAACTATTTAACTAAGTGTCAAATTTAAAAGGTGTGGTTAATATGGTGACCTAAACTTGTTTAAAACCTATTGGTTGAGAGGATTTAATCCCATAACCACATTATAATATAAATAAATATATTTTGAGGTCTTAGAATCTGAATATTATTTTATAATAAGTTAATATTTCAAACTTTTACTAAAGTACCCCTTGCCTCCATTATAAAATGGTAAATCTTCTTCTGTATAATTCACACCTCCAACGCCATTTGGATCGACCAAACACTACTCAAATAACATACCAATAACCCTCAAATCAATCTATTATACATAAATTGATCATAAAGACATATTTAAAATCCATTTTGGTCAAATCAAAAGAAGAGCCCGAAGAAGTGATACTTATTTCATCTCCTCTTTCAAAGTTCATTTCTTCTTCAACATCCTCATTCTTCATTGTTTCCATACCAAAATAATAACTCTAGTAACTTATATATAATTATATGTTATTATAATTATGGTAAAACCATCTTCATTATTCTATCCATCATATGAATGACAAGGTCACAATACGTGCATACATACAACTTACCGTCTCCGTGATGCGATGAGATTCATTTCCATGTTCACCATTCAATGATGATTATAAAAATAAATATTATTAATAATTATATAATATATGACACAATAAAGGTACTATATATATGTATGTATGTATATATATATGTATGTATGTTTGTATTTAAATATATTTCATTCACTTACTTCTGTTCAATACAATTTGAAAACAGAAACCACATATCTGTGTACATATGACCTACAGTCTCCATAAACAGTGTTTTTAGTTTCATATATTTATATATTATACAGATTTATATTTTGAATATATATGATACATAAATAATTTTTTATATTCAGGATTCATTTAAATCTTGATATAAGTGATACGATTATAATAACAAGATAAAACATGTACGATAAAGATAGAAATTATTATCCAAAAAGTTAATTAATATGGAAATTATTATTAAATGGGTTGTATAAAGACATAAATCAATCATGTATAATATAATAAAAATGAATATGGTTATTATTATTATTTAATAAAATACTATTTACATTATACAAGAGGTCAAACGTGCCCTCAACCAAAGGAAAGTACTAGGTAATAGTTAATTCTTCAATCTCATTATTTTCTCAAATTGTCTCTGTGTATGTTTTTACTAGTAAATATTTATCATCCATGACCATATTTCATAAATATGTTTTCAAAATTTTGTAAGGTTTTTTGGAAGGGACACTTTATTAAGATCAATATTTTAATTGTTTCAATGATTTATTTGTCTTAATAATTTTAATTAAGGTCCATGTTTTAATATTTATTTTAAGGAATTATTTAATGGACATGAATGTTTTAAAATATTAATTATATTAAAAAGAATCAAAGTGTAATGGTACACTTTGTTTCCAAAATCTCTTTTAAATAAAGTCCTTTATAAATTTGTGACTTTTAAATGATTTCACAAAAAAGGGATATTTCTCCCGAAGAGTTTTACTGATCATTTTAAACTGTGTCAACATCCTTTAATGGTAGTTATTATTGATTCAGGTTGATTTATTATAATACAATGTTCAATATTATATTGAATGAGTTATGATATGTTTGACTGTGGATGTGATATTTTTATACCATTCATGGTTTATGGTTAAAATATTTTCATTTTGTATTCTACTTTTAATATAATTGTTTATGTTATGTTCCATAATTTTAAAATAATGAATGGATTGGACATAGTATATGATGGTTGGGGCCCACTATATCCCGTCGATGCATAAATATTCCTTAAGAGACAAACTTGTATCTTGGCATGAGGCCTTAACTTTGTGGTTATGATGTCTAGCATTATCAATTTCCTCGTTATGAAATTAGTTATTATATGTGATTATCCAACTTGTAGAATATCTTGTACAAGTTTATATGGTAATGTTTGACTTATTTAAACAATATTATTTTCCTGTTTTATGTTTAAAAGTCTTCTAATTTTATTATACATCATTCCTTAAAGGTTTATAGCTTTGGCAGAATTACTTACCCTTACTAAGCATCTGAGCTCACCGATTTATTATGTATTGTTTTACCAGGATTCCAATAAATATATTATGATTTATATGAAGATTTGATAAAAGGGAATAATGGTGTTCTAAAAAGATTATTTATGCTGTGTTTTATGTTAGAACTTTTAATGTATTGTTCATCTATGTAATCATTTTTCCAAAACTGCTAAACTGACCGGTCCTTCGAGACATGATTCCTTGTAATGATGCAATTATATTCAAATAATTCACCAGCTCTAGGTTTCTAGGGTCGGGGCATTACACTCAAGGAAGTTTAAAACCATGAAAGAGAATATTATCCTTTTATATAAAATTTTCACAATCCCATGTAATTTTACCTATATAGGGATGTTTAACTAAGTTAGTTTGGTCACCCATTATAGAAAACTGATTGAGAACAATGTTAACATCTTATTAGTTCTGTTGAATAGTATTTTTCCGTCCATGAAGAACCTAAATATTCTTAGTATATAGTAAATTGACTGATGGTTTATGATGGATTTAGTCATGAATCCAACCAAGATTTATTAGTCCTTTTGTGATAACACCAAAATATGTTCTAAAAGCGAGTAACATTGTTCCCTAGAAGTGTCCAAGGATTGACCCAATATATATATCCCCAATTGAGTTGGATACCATATTGTATTTATTAATTAAACATGAGGTGTGATTCATTAGACCAATTAAACTTGTAATATGTTACATGTTATTGGTAGTTAGGGATAATAGTTAACCTTTAGGCCATGGATAGAAAAGATCAATTTCTGTGCCTTAGATTATCTTGACTAATTTAGAGATTAAAGGAAGGATCCTTCCTTTAAATTTTTTATGGGATATTATTTTATAATGGTTCAAGAAATTTTTATAGGATTCCAAAATGATAAAGTAGATATTCATGAAAGGAACACTATTATGATTCTATTCTAGGGGAGAGATATTCAATAAGTAAAACCATAAATTAAGGAATATATTAAATGTCCCACAATTGATGGGGATTCATGTGATGTTTTTAATAATTTAATAGATAAAGTGGATCATTTTTTATATTATAAAATGTGCTATATTGTATACCAATTCATATATGAGTTTTAAATGCAATTTAAGTTGACAATGACATCCCTTTTATTTTACCACATTTTTAGTGTGTGGAGATATGATATATGAACACCATATATGAAACATAATTTTTTTTTGGAATTTGATCACCCTACACTATATTTTCAATGAATTAAGATCCCCTCTTGACATGTAATTGGTTGAAATAAGATTATATATATATTTTTTAGATTCTTTGAGGATTAAATTATAACGTTCATTTTCATCAACTAATTCAATTTTATGAAAAAATTTCATATCTTGATCATCAAGAACTAAATCTTTGAAGAATGGTATGTGACTAGTAATTTTGAAGTTGATATTTAGAGTGGGTATTCATGAGAAGAAATATAGATTATCTACCTAGTTATCCTTCAATAAGGATACAATTACATTTATAGCAGTCCAATAAGAATTATCATTTATGATAAAAAGTGGTTGCTATATGGTTTAATATTGTGGTGACAATACAAGATTAAATTTGATCAACAAATCTGAATCAAAGCCATATTTTCCACTATAAAAATTAATATATTCTTTGGAATGTTGGTACCTATTACACCAATATAGATTTCACACTATCAAAAATCAAAAATAAATTTTCAACCACTCATAAGGATATAGAATAACATTAATAATATTTCCCCCACTATTCTATATATAAACTATTTGTTAAATTAAAAGAAAGAATCATAATGACACATATGTAACAATATATTTTTTGATCTCATAGCTATAAAATTAATATGAAATATGTACACTCATCCTAGAAGTATTGTCTAAAAATTAAGATGATCCTTACACTGTTATGCAATAGCTACCAAATCATAAATTATTTTCTTTATTTTACTTACCTTCATAATTTGTGATATACTAGTGTCTTTCAAACCCAATGTAGTCCATAAAGGCACATACTATATATATAATCATATAAAATATTAGACATTGTTTTGAAATAAAATAGCCACCCTTGGATCCCTCTATAGATAAATGATGATAATGGCCTAGAAACCAAAAATATTCATCAATATATTTTGTTTTGACAATTAGCATTATTAGTAAAATACTAAAAGAGGATGGAATCTCCCCATAATGTAGTTAAATATTAAAAATAAACATATCTATTATGCAGTAGAATAATATCCTTTATATACAAGGAACATAATATATATCGATATAATAAAAAATTATAATTTCAACGAAATCTATTAATGAGTAAACAATTGAAAACCAAAGTACCAATAAATAATAATTTATATAGACCATAGTATACCTCATGTATATATGGAGGAAAAAACTAAATAAAATATATAAGATATCACCATGTTCATTTATGAAAAAAATGAATGAAACCATAGGAAAATCCATATTAGATATATTTAAAAGTGATAGAATAAATATGATTATGTAGGAACAAAACCTCAGCGTGTTAGTACTCTGAACACCCTAAATGTGATAATATCAATAGATCATACTAATAAATAAATGTATTGTAACTAAATATGGATGAACTTCCAAACCTAGTGTTAATCTATCCAACTAGAAGTATATGCTACTCATCAAAATAATTTACACACAAAAAGTGAGGCATATATATATAACATATGTTGTACTAAAAAAATTAAAGTGGTTATTATAAAAGAAATTATAATAACCTAGTTTCTAGAAATCAAAACTTATCATGTAAATGCCATCCATTAATTTTTTTAGAATAATTTTTTTTAAACCTTAGTCACCCTCATAAAATTGTTTTTAACGCATGATAATGATATTAAAAACTATATCTATATGTTTGTTGTGGAGTTGGCCAACCAATTCCTATTAGGTAGTATCCCAATTATATAGATATATAGGATGGATCTGTGTATAATGGTATATCCAGTACTAATATATCATAAAATATAAAAATAAGTTAGTCATATAACAAGTATTATAGTTTAAGAATAAATCATCAAAATGCTCCAATATAATGTGTAATTCCAATTATAAAAAACCTCTATTCACATCACACAGTAAGATAAGATAAACATGGAACTCAATGTAGATAATGATTAGAGGTATTTCTTATCAATGAATATATTAGGATCTCAAAATATCCCATTTATGAGAGCATAGTTTCTTCAATTTATACTTATCCACATGTGGCATGAGAGGGAAATGATTTCCATTTAACACATACATTGTGATATATTAGTCTCTAAGTTCATTAAAACATTTTTATAAAAACTATAATTTACTATTACTTCACTATATAATATTAATTATATCAATATAATTTAATAACATTATAATAATTATCATCAGAGATTTAAGAAATATTTTTATTTAAAATCGCTCTATATGAACTCTTAACAAAAGTATAACACCATGATCCAATTACAGAAAAATTGGTGGGTTTTTGAATGTTTATAAGGAATTATAGAAATTTTAATATTCTAAGATGTGAGTGATTTAATTTTCCACAAAAGTAGAAAACATTATATAATAATGAATACATGTAATAATTTTGGTTTTCAATTAATTATAAAATATATAAATTATAATTTTCTTGATTCTTTTGGTAAACATGAAAGCACGACTAATATTTTTCTATAATTTTAATACATAAAATAGTTTTTGTATTAAATTATTTATAAAAAATGAAATATTTTTTTGAATTTGGATTATTTGGAATAATATTTGTGGAATTTTCGAGTTATCATGCCATAACTACTTATTTAACAGCATTGTTGGGCATAATTAAAGATAAAAATGAAAAATGAAGAAGAAAATTAAGTGAAGAAAAATTAAAAATGTTACGGTGGTACCTATACAATTAATATGATAATATTTATAGTTTATTATCCAATGTACATATTCTTCATCATATTGAATGAATCTACACTAAAGAAAAATTTTCATAAATTTCCATTAAATTCTAACTGTATTAAAATTGATCCCATCACTCAATAAATTTATTCATATGAAAAACCATAATAAAAAAATGAATAAATATATGAAAATAGTAATAACTAGAGTAAAAAATTTATGAATAGGTGAAATTCTACTCGATAATGTAATATTAAAAAAACAAGTGGGTTCAATGTTTGAGGAAATTAACATATAGTTTCCATTTAATGTGACAATATAGGGGAAAATGATATTTTTCATCATGATAAGTGTCCCCATAATAACATTTAATGAAATATAATAAGTGATTATAATGATAAATAATTCCTTGGTTTATATTTTCATTAATGGATATCAATGGTTGTGTCCATATATGGGTTCTAAAAAACTACTGGACACTTTTTTGTTAGATGTAAGATATATTTTGTTTATTTTGTTTTGAATACAAGTAAAAAATTGAATTAATTACTCAAAAGAAATAAATTAAATAATTATGTGTTAATATTTTTTGTCCAATAATAATATCCAAGTCATTAAGACTTTGACCCATCTTCTAATTAATTTTTAAATGATAGGTTTCACAATCACTTCAACTCTCACCCATGGTTGAATGTTAATGGTGAGGCTAAACATTAAAGAAGTATATGATTATTATATACTCCTTCCATTATTTTTAAAGTTATATCCATGGAATTAAATAGTTATCAAATTTCTATATTACATGAAAAATATCCAATTGGGGGTTTTCCCCAAAGAAACCCAAGAGTGCTCCACTACATTCATACACATTCTAGTAATCAATAATCACTTCACCACAAAACGTATTTTCTTTACATCATATATAAATTAGAATAAGTGGTGGGGGAAGGATGGAAAAATGATATTTATAATGAATTTATGTAAATAATAACAATTTAAATCAATAATTTAAACAACTACAAAACACTGAAATAAATTAATTGGAAAAACCTTATTTAATTATCTTTAAAATAAAAGAATCAAAATTAGCCTATCCAAAATTCCTTGATCACCATAGTACTTACCAATAATATTTAGGGATTAAAAAGGTGAAATAAAAATAATTTTATTTATAGAAAAGTAGAATGAAATAAATAAAAGAATGAATTCATCAAACTGTAGTAGGAGTGACTGAACACCCATGTGTGTCCCCCATATTACTTTAATTTTTTTTCCTTCTTATCTATTATTATTATTGTTATTATTTATATGGTAGGATACTACTAAAAATATATCTATCTTTTAATATATATATATATATATATATCATTATATAATATTTTCCTCAAGAATTATGGTAAACACTTCTAAAAAATCAATAACATTCTAAATTTTTTTAATCAAAATATCCTAAAAACATCATTATTACATTCCATGTGGCCTTATATAACTGGGTTGCATGCACAAATATGTGGCACCCTGAAGATCTGGTTTAAAGAAATGGATAACCTATCAATGTATTCTGGATCACTATTCTTTGGAAAATTTTATAATTAATGATTATTATATGACCCGAATGAATCATATTCTTAACTGTGACTTACTCATATGTATAAGAGTAAATATTCATATCAGAGAAAATAAATAATATTCATAGTTAAAATTAATTTTATACATATTAATAATTAATCAAACCCAATAAATTTGTTATTCAATTATTCATTCCCAAGATGCACCAAATAGATTTGTACATTCACCACAACTAGATAATGGAAAATTTATTTCAATACATTAAACTATCCGAATTATTTAATAAAATAAACAAAATATAAATTTATCCAATTTAATAAATAATCAAGGGCTAAAAATAATTAATATTTTAATTATAAATATATTTAAAATGTAAAAAATTAATAATTTTGAGGAAATAAAATGAAATAAATGATGAAAACAATTAAAAAATTTATTACAAATTTCAATTACCTCACACATAATACAAAGACTCTAAGGTGAATCAACATTAATAATATGACTCTAAAAAAATAAAATTACAATATAACATGATTTCCACTTTTTATCAACATGTTACGTTGTCTTTATCATGTAAATGAAATGTTCATAATTCCTAAATCTTTATTATGTTCAATAAAATATTTTCCAATTCAATTAACATCCTATTCTAAAATATGACAACATTATAAGAAAAATTTACTCATAACTCAATCATTAATTGAAGGAAATATTTTCTATTTCCAATCTCATTTATGGTTCATTATCTGTTAAATTTATTCCTACATCTTTACAAAACAGGCATGGTATTTTTCTGTATAATTAAGAATTTTCAAGATCATATATGGATTAATTGGTTTTGGCTAATATAATAAAAATTGTGAATCATAATGGTATAATTTAACATTATTAAGAATCATAATGAATGATTTACATTTTCATAAAATAATTACATCCTCAAATAGTCCCTGTATAAATATTTTTTCAAAAAACCTATACAGGTTCTTCTAATCATTCCACTGTATAAAAAATAATTAGTAATATAAATTTTATTCTCTATTTCTTCAAATGATAGTTACATTATTGATAGGTTTTATTATCAGTAATTCTATTCATGATTCGATATTTCGGAATTAAAATGGGGTATCATGAACATTTAAATAGTTGTGAACACCCATGGGATATGTGAATATTCTCATAGACTATCAATTATCTTTTTATATTATTTTTCATTTCGTTATAAGTGGAAGAATATAACACATATTCAAGTAGTTTAATAAAAATATCTCGTCACAACTCAACATCATTATATTTCCTGACCAACTTGAAATATTGAAGGATTAATTCACAATGTGCCACTTTAGTAGTAAAATACATTTATTCCATCAATTTCATTCAGTAGATTTCAATATTAAAATGTATAAAGTCACATAAAAGTATTTAATAGTTATGTAAAAATCATTTCCCTTATTTGGAAGATAATTTTTTCTGTTTATATTCTTTCATAGACCATTCACTATATTGATTTGGAATTTATTTTTAGTAGTAACTCCAAAATATCATATTTATAACAGATTGAAACATCTACATAGATTTATTTTATATCATATTACTACTTTCCCCACACATTAATTTAATTGAATACTTTTATTATCTAATATGGAATGGTAGATGAGGATTCTTCTATTATAATATGGCTTTGTAATAAGGTCATTCATGACATTAATGGGATACATGATCCAAATTTAATGGAAAAATATAAATGTTGATTATTTAATAGAGTATTTTTATTAAAAATAATTCCTCTATCATGTAAAAAAAGTTACAGGATGTTTCAGTTTTTTATTAGAATACTAATTACTTTTTTATTTCAAGAAAGACTTGGTATTCTTAAGAAATCATGGAATTTTTTATAAGATTTTAAAATATGTGTAGAGGACCCCTAGTTAAGTGATAAAAATGAAGGGAAATAATTTATTGTTTGACATTTATAAATTTGTTGTGTTTTCATGAGTTTTATTTTTAATTAATTTTAAAACAAGTTCATTTTAATATTAATTTAGTGTGTAAAATGTGTAAAATCAATGTATTCACATTAAAATTGGTTCAAAATTAAATATTTCACTCAAATTTATCTCAAAAGGTATCAAAAGTATTAAAATAAAATAAAACCTAAAAATTTAATGACATATAAATGGGAATGAGTATTTTTTTCTAAAATTATACTTTACATGATTTCCTTGTTCCATACTTAAATTATTCATTATCATCAATGAATTAAAATTGATTTATGTGGTTGAAATAGAAATTAGTTTATATTGTGGAAAGGTAAAAGATAATTTTTCTCATAAATAAATATGTATGAGGTGAGTGGTATCTCCCACTATTGTTTTTTTATATTCCTATTGTTCTTCATTAGTCAGTTTCCATTAAAAACTATTGGGTTCTTGTATCCTTCATTAATGATTGGGTTAAGATAAAAGGATATACTAGAGGGAAAATAGATGGTCATTCCCATCTAGAACAATACTTCACTAGAATCATCATGATTATCTAATTATAAACCAATACATTTACCCAAAATGAATTTTTTTCCACTTATTTAACATTCCATCAGACTATCAAACAATTTCCTTGTAATAATTTAGTTCTCAAAATAACATCTCATGAATTATTTAAGATATCACAATTAAAATCCTATATCCATACTAAATATTTTTCTTTAATGATTCATTGTTCTAACATCCATGTATACCATGTGTTCTAGATCTATATATATTTGAAAATATTTCTATAAATTTACTGATATAGGTTTATTCCAATAGGTGTGTGTAAGCCTTAATTTAAGCCAATGAGGTATATTTTATCCAAGGGATTCGATCCTTAAAATTTATTTTTAATTTTTTATCTAAGATTCATTCAATTTATATATTTTTAAATATATATTGACCATTAATTTGTAGATGGTGGGGGTAGTATATCCTGTGATTCCCCTCACATTTCCTCTTCAATTCATTCATACTCATATTTTATATGCCATTCCCATGATCACTGATAATTTCTCACATCATATGAAATATATAAAAAAAAATTATCCTTGAACGATGCATAAAAAACAAAAAAATCTTCTATTTTATTATCCTTTACGTCCATTGATTTTGATACATAGTTAGATTCCAATAAAATATAATAGTTTGAAAAGTATATGGGAATGAGTTTCATAACGTATGTTCCTTAAAACATTTAAATTGATAAAAAAATATTTGTTTTGATTAATATCGTACATTTTGAAGATGATTCTAGTAAAATAAAAATATATATATTTTTTGAAAACAAGTGTGAATATTTAATCAAATTTGGATAATAAATTCCTAATTATAAAAAATAGTAGTCCACTGAGATCTAATGTAACAAACCTGAATATTCGCTCCTCGATCTAGTAATAAAGACATAAAAATTAAACTTACGGCATTGATATTGATAAATGTGACTTATTTTTTTCAATCCTAAAAATAAAACAAAAACATGAAATATTGGACCACTTGAATAACTATGTACCATTTAGGATTTGAGTTTTATATAATTATTACATAATATAATAAGAAACCCCTCATATATTTTAGAGAGTATTATTAACATTATACCCATCATTTCATATTCCATAATATGTCCTAAACATCACCATCTATTTTATTTACATATTAATAATTACATGAATGAAATCATTATTCTATATTTTTCATAACAAATGGAAAAGTAAAACATCTAATGGGTGAGTTCAAATTCTCATTAAGGGTGACCATTATCATTAAGATCCAAATTTCATTAGTGGGGATATGATGAGAATAAGGTTATGATAACATAATAAAAATGCATTATCACAACATAAAGGAAATCTCACCCATCCAAAATTGGATCATCAATATTTAATAATGGAATAAATATTTAACAAATGAAAGTGAAATTTGAATCAATAATCATGATGCATTTTATGGAAGATGTGATAAGTTAATCATTAAAACCCAATATCTTTTCCCCAATAATAAGTATAATATAATTTTATTCTAAATAATGTTAGTATATTTCCATGTAAAATCATATGTTTTATGTTATAATCATAATAGGAATAAATATTTCAATTAAGTCAATATGTAAATAATTTGAATATATCTTTTACATGTGGAATAACCATTAGAAGCGCACATAGAGTAACTATCAGAGTTATACATTAAATAAAAACCAGTGTTATAATTGGAAACCCCTTTGTAGTATATCCTTATATTCTCTTAGGAAAACCCTAATATATGAACTCAATAACATTACAAAATAATTAGAATGTTATAATATTTCCAATTTACCTTGGATTATAATGGAATTTTCCATCATTAAAATAAATTTTAGAGAATCATAATACAAATAAAGTACATAGAGACCAAATTTCATTATTAAACACTTAGAAACATCCATTGTTCCATTCATAATTGTATTAACTCATTTAAATGAACCGAGACCATGAAAATATATTTTAAAAAAATAAAAATTTATATATAGAAATAAAGGTGATGATATATCTAAAAAATATCTCTAGTAGAGGAAAAATATAGTAAGGGTTGTTGATGTTGATGAATAAAAACACTAATAGAAGATCATAAAAATAATTACTGTGGAAAATAACATGTTCACTTTGAAAATCACTTTTAATAAAAATAGAAAAAGTATTTTGAAAATAATTTTCATTGAAAATATCCTTGTACAATTTTAATATATGAATAAATTAATATAATATTAATTATAATGGTAAATAAATTCGTGTTGTATTTCTTATAGAAAATAATTCATTTTAAAAAATTAAAATAATTTTAATGTGACCCATTTTATAAAATTAAAAAAATTTCTTTTTGAAACTATTTAAAATGTGCTAAAATTTCATGTAAAATAGATTTAGAAAACTATTAATTTTTAGAGAAGATCGGTTTAAATTTTTTTTTAAAAGATGGAAATAAAAGAGAATGATTATCTATCAAAAACAAGATACATAATAAATATCATTTAAGAAATACTTGTATGATGTTCATTTAATTAATAAGGGAGGAAATTGAAATAATATAACGACCCATACATTACATACATTTTTATTAATTCAAAATTGAAGCACACTTATTACAACATATAACAAACCCAGGAAAGGACCATATAGGTATAGTGTCTTTAGAAACTGGGAAACATAAACAACTGGTTCATAAAGAGTCTACAATGTCTCCCATTTATTTCATCATATCTATAGTCCCTTTTTGGCATATCTTACTTAATAACCCTCATCCTGACATGGGGAAAGAAAACATACAAAAGGGTGAGCTCAAATGCTCAGTAAGGGTTAACAAAAGAAGTATCTATCACATCATATTCATAAGAACATAACTTTTGGAAATCTTAACCTGCAAAAGAGATCATAATTTCATATCATGGGATAAATCATAGTAGTGAAATTTAATCCCAATAATCATAAATTGAAACATGAAACTTTGTGGAACACACACATAATCATTGAGAATCATTTCTTATAAGTCAAGACTCGTTCCCAAGACTATCTTAGTGGACAAAGTCAATTTCTGAACCGAGTTCACTCCTCGTTTCAGTCCTGTTTCACTAAACCAGTTTAAAATGCTGTTCCAGCCATGTCTATCTCATGAGATATAAAATATTTACCCAATGCATTGGAGGGAGATATATGTCCCACCCATCTCATAATGATACCATTTTTATGTGTGCCACAAAATCATAAACCATACATCATAGCATAACCCATGTAACAAAAATGGGAATCTTAAACATCATGACATCATAAAACAATTCATATAAGATAAAGGAATTAATAAAAATAATTCCATCACAACATAATCAAATAAATGTAATAATAGGGATAGAAACAGAACCATTTATTATCTTAGATGGAAAATAATTTTGATAAAACAGTTGAACTCCATTCTTGAGGAAAATATCCTTTCTACATGAAAAACAATTTTACATTATTAACATGTCATACAATTCTCAACTAAATGAATTTGATTAAAAATAAACATGAAAACTTGTAAAGGATGCTTCTTGGAAATAATTTTTTAAAAATCCATTCATGTCGTATAAGTTAAAAAAACATTCTTCTGGTATTTTTGTCGGAAAGTCAAAAAGTACCTCATACGAAAAACGACAAAAGATTCCTTTCATATCTTTTACTATAATATCACCGAAGGGTCAAATTGGATTCAAGAAATTGCAGGTGGATGGAAATTATATTAAATATTGAAGAAACATGGATGTGGAAGATAAAATACTCCCCAGTAAATACCAAAGTATAAACAATCTCGGATAAAATGAGATTGTGATATTTTCCCTTACCTTAGGTCCGATTTTCTTCGTAAGTGTCTGAACCTCCTGTATAATGATTTAAATAATGTTATTGACATATTCCAAAATCATACTTATTTTTATGATATCATATATGTTCATATTATTATCTTCTTATTAGTAATATTTCATTACTACTTGTTATTCGGGTGTTTATTACTTTTTGTTCTTATGCGTGTTTTGTCGAATAAATTCTTATTCTTATTTTTAGGTTATAGATACCTCATTTCAAAAATTGGTATTAGTTTTATATATATCATATTAATTCATTCAATTCATTTATATAATCATTATGCAATGAAGATCATGTAGAATGAGTCGCATCACATCGTGGAGACGGTATTCTATACGTACGTACGAGCGATGATATCGTTCCAATGATCGTGAAGTGTATTGGAGTGTACGTATAGAATTTCAAAATCAATATCACTTTAAAATAATCATATATATGCATTATTTATACCATTATACCCATCCAAGTAATGTGGTGGTGGAAATTAGATTAAACCACGTCGTGGAGACGGTATTCCGTACGTACCCACGCTCTGTGATTTCATTTTCCGTAGGATGGATAGATGGTGAAATATGGTTGTTTTATACATATAATAACATATCATTATATGAGTGATACTGATGTTATTACCTCATAATGAAACAACTAAATAAAATAAGTGGAAGAAGAAATAAAGATGAAAGAATCGGTAACGGACATTACCTCTTCTTTGAAGCGCTTCTTTGAGACCTCCTTTTAGGGCACTAAAATTGGTCTTTGAAGAAGACCAGGACCTCTAGAATGTCTCTAGGGAAGTGGAGAGAAAAAAATTTCAGGGTTTGGCCGAGCATGAAGGCTCAATGTGGTGTGAGGAAGAGGGGGAGGAGGTTCCCTTTTATAAGAGAGGAGAGCGGCACCTTTGGAATAACTAAAAATATTATTTTATTATAAAGCAAAATTCGGGTTTAAATAGCTCCAAATTGATTTATTTCAAAGATATGGTGGGGCGGGGTCGAAATACTCTCATAAAATATAATTTAGACAAGTTTAGGTTGCTATATTAACCATATCATTTAGATTTAACATTAATTTAAACAATTTTACTTTTACCGTGTCTTCTTGTGTTCTTACACTATAAGGTTAATAAACTTACTATAACGAACCAAACGAACCCCAAGTTGTTTTTTATTAATATATATAACTTTATCTAATTCATTTCGCTTAACCTTATATTTTTAGGAATAAAATAACAATCAATAATATAATATTTGTTTTAAAAACTATTTTATGTCAATTTTGACACTATTTAGTAATTGATTTTTTTGAAACTCATAACAGAATGATTAGTTCAAAAAAATTTAATTAAATAAATACTAACATGTCATATTAACCTAGAAAATTAGTGTAATTCATAAAAAGTATCAAATTACATTTATTTGGGTAATTAAAACATCAATTATGTCAATATTTCATTAATAAGATAATTACTGCATCATCGTTGTGTCATAAATAAATTAAATTATTTAATGTCTAAAAATTAAAAATAAAATACCATTATGTAGGAAATTTCTTATCTTTTTAATGAATATTTATAGTCGGATTTATCTTATCTATAACCCCATATTAAAAATGATTTACTTATTAAACTTTTATTTTAACTATTTTAACCCTTCTTTAAATAAATTAATAATAAATGTACTAATCTAATACAAGTGGGCCTAAATGGACATATTTTATTCTTAAGGATATTTTTAGTCGAATTACACTTATCCAATAGAATTAGGACAAGTGTAAGGGTAATAATAATTTCATTTTTACCCTTAATTACCCTATTTACTTTTAACAGTGGTAAATAAAAGTAAAAAGTTACTATTCACCAAAAAATTATTTTCATCTCATTGAACCACATTTTACTTATTGACATCAACCGTGTCCCTCGGATTTTCGAAATTCCACTCACAGAAGCGGTAAAATTAAGTTTTATGAAATATTCAGTTTTTTTAACTACCACTTAGTGGTTTCACTATTCATAAAAAATTGAAAGTTTTCAGAAAAATACCAAAATTTCACACATGGCTAATTTTGATATTCTGAATCCAAAAATGAAGTCCATTTTGAAAAATAAAATTTATAAAATTTCAAAAAGTGGTTATTACTATTCATAACGGCTTGTTTTAATAATATTTTAATAGCACATCGTTGTTTAGTGAAACTCGGTATTGCGTACGACGCAAGCTATTGAGGAAGGTCGCGGTTGCGTGTAAAGCAAGCCAAGCCACTATTGTGCGTAGTGAAAGATTCCTTTGATGATTTATATAACATAAAAACAAAATATTTCTCATAAAAGTCTTCGGTGTTTCATTCTACCCCCCTTAAAAGAAATTTCGCCCTCAAAATTCGTCACTTTGTAACAAACAGATGAGGATAACACTCCCTCATCATATCCTCAAGCTCCCATGTAGGTTTTTCTAATTGGTGGTTCCTCCATAAAACTTTCACCAAGTGAGTGGTCTTGTTTCGTTGGACTTTTTCGCTACGATCCAGAATCTCTATCGGTTGTTCTTCAGAAGAAAGATCTTGTTCTAGCGGTACAACTTCTGAGCTGAGTATATGTGAAGGATCAGGTATGTACTTTTTCAGGAGAGATACATGGAACACATCGTGAACTTGAGAGATATTCGGTGTAAGCACCAATCGGTAAGCTACCATTCCAACACGATCCAGTATTTTGAAAGGACCGATATATCTAGGGATCAACTTCTCCTTCTTTCCAAATATCTTGACCCTCTTCTAGGGAGATATTCGTAAGAACACTTTATCACCCACTTCAAACTCTAGGTCTTTTCTTCAGTTGTAGGCATAAATTTTCTGTCGACTCTGAGATGCTCTTATGTGTTGTTGAATAGATCGGACCTTTTCTGCCATCACATCAACAAGATCAGGTCCTAATAGATTTCTTTCCCCAACATCATCCCAAAAAGTTGGAGTCCTGCATTTCTTTCCATAGAGAGCTTCATAAGGAGCCATCTGAATAGTGGAGTGAAAGCTATTATTATAAGGAAATTCCACCAAAGGTAGGTGTTGATCCCAACCACCTTTGAAATCCATAGAGAATGCTCTCAACATATCTTCTAGAGTTTGAATTGTCCTCTTAGACTGACCGTCCATCTGAAACTCAACTCTGTATCTAGAGTATGCAGAAGACTTCACCAGAACATTGAGGTAAACCTTGGATCCCGATCAGATATAATAGAAAGTGGTACTCCATGAAATCTTACCACTTCTTTCACATATATCCTGGAAAGCTTATCCAGAGAGAAATCCACTCTAATAGCAATGAAGTTTGCGGACATTGTAAAATGTTCAACTATGACTAAGATAGCATTATTGCCTTTGGATGTTTTAGGAAGTCCTGTGACAATGTCCATAGTCATTTTTCCCATTTCCATTCAAGTATGGGTAATGGTTGTAACATCCCCTTAGACTTCTGTCTCTCAGCTTTAACTTGCTGAGAAACCAAGCATCGAGAGACATATTCAGCAACATCTCTTTTCATGCCATCCCACCAGAAGTACTCTTTCAGGTCCCTATACATCTTCGTGCTTCTAGGATGAATAGAGAATGAAGAACTATGAGACTCATCCAGTAGCTCCTTCTTTAATTCAGGGATGGGAGGAATACAAACCGAATTCCTGCACATTATTATCCCATCACAGTCAAGGTTGAATTCCGGAACATTTCTCACCTTCTTTTGTAACTCGACATCTTCTTTTTATGCCTCTTTAATCTTCACATGTATAGATGGTTGAACATTCATTTGATAAAGATAAGATTTGTTCATTTCCATTATAATTCAAAGATCCATCCTTTGTAAATCCATTAATATTGGATCTTTTGTGATCCTCATCATGGATAAACTGGCACGGTCTTGTCGACTTAATGCATTTGCCACCTTGTTTTCTTTCCCAGGGTGGTAATGGATTGAGCAGTCGTAATCCTTAATCATCTCCAAACATCTTCTTTAGTGCATATTCAGCTACTTTTGTGTGAAAATAAACTTTAATCTTTTGTGATCAGTATAAATATCACACCTTTCACCATAAAGGTAATGCCTCCAAATATTAACAGCAAATATTACCGCAGCTAACTCCAAATCATGAGTTGGGTAATTTTTTCATGGATTTTCAACTATCGTGAGGCATAAGCTATCACCATATCATTTTGAATAAGAACAAACCCCGATCACTTCTTGGATGCATCACTATAGATCACAAACCATTCTCCGCTACAAGGCAGTGTGAGCACAGGTGCACTGGATAACCTTCTTTTCAACTCCTTGAAATTCTCTTCACAATCTTCCGTCCAAACAAACATAACTCCTTTCCGAGTCAACATGGTGAGTGGATTAGATAAGAGAGAAAAATCTTTCACAAAACGTCGATAATATCCAGCCTAACCAAGAAAACTTCGGATCTCAGATACTTTTGTTGGTCTCGACCATCTTTCGATAACCTCTGTTTTTGATGGATCCACAGATTTCCCCTCTTTTGAGATTATGTGATGCAAAAATGAAACTTTTTGAAGCCAAAATTCACACTTGGTAAATATGTCATAAAGCTTCACCTTTCTCAGGGTCTTCATTATAATTTTCAAGTGACCTTTATGTTCTTCCTTTCTCATTGAATATACCAGAATACTGTGTATAAAGACTACCACAAACTGATCAAGATAGTCTCTAGAGACTCTATTCATTAGATCCATGAAGATAGCAGGGGCATTAGTAAGACCAAATGGCATCACTATATATTCATAGTGTCCATACCTTGTACAGAAGGCCGTCTTTGGTATATCCTCCCTTTTGACCCTTAATTGATGACACCCTGAACGAAGATCAATATTGGAAAAGTATGAGCTCCGCGTAGTTGGTCAAATAAGTCATCAATGCGTGGGAGAGGATATTTGTTCTTGATAGTGATCTTGTTAAGTTCTCGATAATCAATGCAGAGTCTCATTGATCCATCTTTCTTCTTAACAAACAGAACAGGTGCTCCCCAAGGTGACGCACTAGGACATATTAACCCCTTATCAATATTCTCTTGGAGTTTCTTCTTCAATTCCTGCAACTCAATTGCGGCCATTCTATAAGGGGTCTTTGAAATAGGAAAAGCACCCAGTACATGTTCTATTGAAAACTCAACTTCACGATTTGGTGGAAGATCCAACAATTCCTCTAGAGAGACATCGTCAAACTACCATAAAATGGGCATATTCTTAATCATGAGTTTCTCACCAACCATTTGAGATAAATAACCTTCATTTAGTAGAATCAAGACCAATAAGATGGATGAAATTTCCACTAGAAGGTTATGTTCATCCTTGCATCGATAGACGATCATAGATTGATCTGGAATATGAAATGTGACTTCTCTTATTTGGAAATTGATATGAGCTCCATATAAAGAAATCAAATCCATGCCAAGAATCACATAAAATTCCACTATAGGATGGATCACAAGATTTGCAGGAAGCACTTTCCCACAAACTTCAATCGGAGAAGAATTATAAACTTTTGATGCAACTGTTGTGCCATTAGGGGTTGTCATAGCTAACTCAACATCTAATTATTGAGGTAATACGGTGATATCCTAAGAAAATTCTTTAGAAATAAAAGAGTGGGTGGATCCAGAATAAAATAAAACATTTGCAACTTTAGAGTGGATGGTGAGTGTACCTTTCACCACATCACTATCGTACTCCACATCGCTGATTGAAATTGCATGTGACTTTCCTTTTTATTTAGCCTTAAGAGTTTGTTGACTTTGACCATCGTCATCAACCCTTGTATTTGGGCATTGATTGGAATAATGCCCCATCTCCTTGAAGTTGAAACATTGAAGTGTAGTAGGTTCATTCTGTGTATCCCTTCCTTTGTTTGCATCATTAGACATCTTCTTCCCATCATTGTGGCATTCAAATATTTGATGACCTTCCTTTACAAATTTGAAACATTTACTTGTCCCTTTAAGGAAACCCCCTCCATGTTTCGTTCCACACTTTGAGCATAAGGGAAAACTCATATTTTTCAGTGTGCTCTTTATATTTTCCTTTGAATTCCATTTTCCTCTTCTTATCAAACCCATATGACTGATGGTTTACTCCAATATTTATCTTGACTTTGAGAGTACATTGAACGATTTCCTCATAGCTATTAAAGTCCCTTATGGCTAACGCCCTTTGAAGACGTGGTTTTAAGCCACTAAAGAATCGATCGATCTTACTCTCAAGTTAGAAAATAATACCAGAAGCGTACCTTTCAAGTCTGGTAAAATTTTCTTCATAGGTAACAACAGATTCATCATCCTTTTGCTTCAGTTCAGGAAACACTTTCTCCATATTTGTTCGGAGAATACGAGGGAAGTACTTATTGAAAAATAGGTTCTTGAACTCATCCTATTCCATGGACTCAATTTCATCCCTTTTCCTTGTATTCATAATAAGATTCCACCATTTATCATCATCTCCATTCAAACAATACACTACTAGGATGGCTTTTTCATGTTCAGAACATTGAAGAACTGAAAATATCTTTTCAGTAGTACTAATCCATTGTTCAGCAATTAATGGATCAGTAGACCCGCTGAATGAAGGTGGACGCTGCCTCATGAAGGATTCAACAGAATTTTGCTCCTTCATTTTATCATTTGGAAGTCCTGTATGATTCATAGTTTTAGAAAGTTGTGTGAGCATGGCTACAAGATTTTTCATTCTATCTCCCATAACATTTGGTTGCTTAGGGGGACAATCATTGCATTGCCCGTCCCATTCCGCATTAACACGGTTCCTTCGGGTTCAAGCCATTGACTAAAACCAAGAAGAATAGTGTGAGAAACACTAATTATAATAGGAAAACCACATAATCAAGAATAATATTTCACACTTAAGGTCTTATCCTAGGTTATTCATGGTCATTTCTAAAACACTAAGATTGTGTTCTATGCTTAGAATTATCCTTAGGGTTCTTACTAAGTATTTCACATCCTAGTTTCCAAAGGATGAATATACCTTTCCTCTGATACGAACTATAACACACCATACTTTACATACATTGTTATTACTTTAAAATTGAAGCACACTTATTACAACATATAACAAAACCTGGAAAGGACTGTATAGGTATAGTGTCTTTAGAAACTGGGAAACATAAACAACTGGTTCATAAAACGTCTACACTGTCTCCCATTTATTTCATCATATCTATAGTCCCTTTTTGGCATTTCTTACTTAATAACCTTCTTCCTGGCCTGGGGAAAGAAAACATAAAAAAGGGTGAGTTCAAATGCTCAGTAAGGGTAAAAAAAAGAAATATCAATCACATCATATTCATAAGAACATAACTTTTGGAAGTCTTAACCCTCAAAAGAGATCATAATTTCATAACATGGGATAAATCATAGTAGTGAAATTTAATCCCAATAATCATAACTTAAAACATGAAACATTGTGGCACACACACATAATCAGATAGAATCACTTCTTATTAGTCAAGACTCATTTCCAATACTATCTTAGTGGACAAAGTCCATTTCTGAACCAAGTTCACTCCTCGTTTCTGTCCTATTTCACTGAACCAGTTTAACCTGCCGTTCCAGCCATGTCTATCTCATGAGATATAAAATCTTTACCCAATGCATTGGAGGGAAATATAGGTACCACCCATCTCATAATGATTCCATTATTATGTGTGCCACAAAATCATAAACCATACATCATAGCATAACCCATGTAACAAAAATGGGAATCTTATACATCATGACATCATAAAACAATTCATATAAGATAAAAGAATTTATAAAAATAATTCCATAACAACATAATCAAATCATTGTAATAATATGTATAGAAACAGAACCCTTTATTATCTTTTATGGAAATTTTTTTTGATAAAACACTTGAATTCCATTCTTGAGGAAAATATCCTTTCTACTTCAAAACCACTTTTCCATTATTAACATGTCATAAAATTCTAAACTAAAAGAAGCTGATTAAAAATATACTTGAAAACTTGTAAAGTAATATTCATGGAAATAATGTTTTAAAAATCCATTCATTCAGTATAAGAAAAAAAACATTCTTCTCGTACTTTTTTCGGAAAGTCAATATGTACCTCGTACGAAAAACGACAAAAATTTCCTTTCATATCTTTTACTAAAATATCACCGAAGGGTAAAATTGGATTTAAATAATTTTAGGTGGATGGAAATAATATTACATATTGAAGAAACATGGATGTGGATGATAAAATACACCCTAATAAATACAAAAGTATTAACAATCTCGAATAAAATGAGATTGTGGTATTTTCCCTTACCTTAGGTCCAATTTACTTCGTAAGTGTCCGAACCTCCTTTATAATGATTTAAATAATGTTATTGACTTATTCCAGAATCATACGTATTTTTATGATATCATATATTTTCATATTATTAGCTTCTTATTAGTAATATTTCATTACTACTTGTTATTCGAGTGTTTATTACTTTTTGTTCTTATGCGTGTTTTGTTGAATAAATTCTTATTCTTAATTTTAGGTTATAGATACCTCATTTCCAGAATGGTATTAGTGTAATATATATCATATTAATTCATTCAATTCATTTATATAATCATTATGCAATGAAGATTATGTAGAACGAGTCGCATCACATCGTGGAGACGGTATTCTGTACATACGCACGAGCGATGATATCGTTCCCATGATCGCGGAATTGTATTGGAGTGTATGTATACTATTTCAGAATCAATATAAATTTACAATAATAATATATATTCATTCTTTACACCATTATACCCATCAAAGTAAGGTGGTGGTGGAAGTTATATTACACCACGGTGTGGAGACGATATTCCGTCCGTACGCACGCGCTGTGATTTCATTTTCCATAGGATGGATAGATGGTGAAATAGGGTTGTTTCATACTTATAATAACATATCATTATATTATTGATACTTATTTTATTACTTCATAATGAAAGAACTAAAGAAGAAGACGTGGAAGAAGAAATAAAGATGAAAGAATCGGTAACGGACATTACCTCTTCTTTGAAGCGCTTCTTTGAGACCTCCTTTTAGGGCACTAAAATTGGTCTTTGAAGAAGACCAGGACCTTTAGGATGTCTGTAGGGAAGTGGAGAGAATAAATTGGCAGGGTTTGGCCAAGCATGAAAGATCAATGTGGTGTGGGGAAGAGGGGGAGTAGGTGCCCTTTTATAAGGGAGGAGAGGGGCACCTCTGGAATAACAAAAAATATTATTTTATTATAAATCCAAATTTGGTTTTAAATAGCTCAAAATTGATTTATTTCGAAGATATAGTGGGTCTGGGTCTAAATCCTCTCATCCAATAGAATTTATACATGTTTAGGTTCCTATATTAACCTTATCATTTAGATTTAACATTAAATAAAAATAATTTTACTTTTACCGTGTCTTCTTGTGTTCTTACACTATAAGGTTAATGACCTTACTATAACAAGCCAAACGAACCCCATGTGGTTTATTATTAATATATATAACCTTATAAAAGTCATTTTCTCGAACCATAGATTTTTAAGAATAAATTAAAATTAATAATATAATATTTTTTTAAAAACTATTTTATGTCAATTTTGACACTATTTAGTAATTGATTTTTTTGAAAATCATAACAGAATGATTAGTTCGAAAAAAGATGATTAAATAAATACTAACATTTCATATTAACCTATAAAATTAGTGGAATTCATAAAAAGTCTCAAATTACATTTATTTTTGTATTTATAACATCAATTATTTAAATATTTCATTAATAAGATAATTATTGCATCATCGTTGTGTCATAAATAAATTAAATTATTTAATTTCTAAAAATTACAAATAAAATACCATTATATAGGGAATGTTTTAATCTTTCTAATTTGTATTTATAGTCGAATTTATATTATGTATAACTCCATATTAAAAATGATTTACTTATTAATCTTTGATTTTAACTATTTTAACCCTTCTTTAAATAAATTAATAATAAATTTCCTAATCTAATCCAGGTGGGCCTAAATGGTCATATTTTATTCCTAAGGTTGTTTTTGGTCGAATTAAACTTACACAATAGAATTAGGACATGTGTTATGGTAATAATAATATCAATTTTACCCATAATTACCCTATTTACTTTTAACCTGGGTAAATAAAAGTAAAAAATTACTATTTACCAAAAAATTAATTTAATCTCATTGAACCACATTTTACTTACTGAAATCAACCGTGTCTCTTGGATTATCGAAATTCCACTCACAGAAGCGGTAAAATTATGTTTTATGAAAAATTTAGTCTTTTTAACTACCACTTAGTGGTTTCACTATTCATCAAAAATTGAATGTTTTCAGAAAAATACCAAAATTTCACCGTAGGCTAATTTTGATTTTCCAAATCCAAAAATGAATTCCATCATGAAAAAAAAAATTTATAAAATTTAAAAAAGTGGTTATTACTATTCATAACAGCTAGTTTTAATAATATTTTAATAGCATATCGCTGTTCAGTGAAACTCGGTATTGCGTACGACGCAATCTATTGAGGAATGCTGTGGTTGCGTGTAAAGAAAGCCAAGCTTGTGTTGTGTGTAGTGAAAGATTCCTTTGATGATTTATATAAAATAAAAACAAAATATTTCTCACAAAACTCTCTGGTGTTACAAATAAAACATATAAAAATTTCAAAACTAAAATAAAATAAAATTAATGTGGTTCATGAAAACAAGGGAATAAGATTTTTGCCCAAGGAAACTACAACATAATAAATCAAGAGAATAACGAAGATTGTAACATAAATCCTTTTCCACTTCAGTATCTTTTCAATCGTAATCTCAATGAAATTATAAAATCAAATAAAACATAAAATATAAATAACATAAGAAGATTGAGGGTATTACATTTCAAATGGGCGTCATATACACATAAAAATAGAATATATGTGGTTATCATAAACATTTGGGTTGGGAATGGGAATTTTATATTTGTGTTCTATTGGGTGATATATTAAAATTTATTCTATGAATCATTTATTGAAACCGTGAACAATGATCTTGCACCTGAAATATATAGTTAATTTATTTAATATTTAATGAAAAAAATATTTTGGATTATGAACTTTTTTTAATGCTGATCATCTAAAAACAGCCATTCAGATTACTTTTGTTACATTGTGAGGTTCCAAGAATAGAATTCCTCTTGTGGTGATCCAGACATTCTCATATAATCTTTGACGAACACCACAAGATCTCTTGGTACTATCATTATGACTGGAATGTCTTTCATTGATCAATCATTATCACTCATTATACTATTTGTAATAAATCCCTCTTATGTTTCTTGTTCTTGAGTGGTATGGAGAAGTATTAGTTGAGAGTGAATTCATTGTTCCCATCAATTCTATTTTCTCAAATTTTTTATTCTCTGCATAGATGACATAAATTTCTATATATAGTGTTCAGGTTTATGTCATAATATTATTTAAATTCATGTACTCTTTTAAATAATATTTATTATCTTAATTAAACCCAATGATTTATAATAATAATGATAATATTATAATTTAGTGGTGTGAACCAATATGAAATGTAAATGATATTATTTAACTAGTTTGTTAATTAATATTTTTCTCCAAACATGGTCTTGGACCATTTGAACTCTTATTGAATTTCATGAACACATGAATAAAATTATATATATATATATATATATATATTTTAGTCACATACAATAAAATAAAACTTTATCAAATATTCAATAAAATAAATAAATAATATTTTTTCACATGTTGGTGAATAAATATTTATTTAATTTATGATATCTATATAACATGAAAAAATTATCACTCATAGATGATAATAATATTTTTTCCAATAATTAGAGTCTAATTGAATATCATCGAGATGAATGGAAACACTTATTTTGTGATCCTATATGATTCTTTCTCATTATAATTATGAAGTCTTGCCTAATGTCCAAAAGAACTGTCTAGAAATAGTTTAAGGAACCGAATATAAATAACATGATGAATTAGTGTTGAGAACAACAAGTGAATTATTAACATGTAATATAATCACTTTTTCACAATATTGTATCAATTAGGTTGAACTCTAGTGTTTTCAACCAATTATCTCAATATGAATTTCTATTACTATCAAAGATAATCACATTGTTACATCATATACATGAGATTTAGGTCAACATTATATTCCAATCATAGGGACATGATATAACCTCCCATAAAAATAGAAGAGATATATCCTTCCCTGAATAATCATGTAACAACATGTTAATCATGGAAGACTTATCATATCATACTCCCCTCTAATAATTTTATTGATACTTTTTGTTAGTAACTTATAGTGTGTGATTCATGAAATTCAACAATTATATTCATAAATTATATGTATTGTTACTCACACTCATAAATAGGAATACCCAATGAAACCAAAACATGTAGAATTCCTACTGGTTGGTCTATTCACACAATATCTCATCTTGGAGATTATAATGTATGAATTTCATGAATGGAAGATTTATCCACATAAGAATACTCTCAAATGGTGATCTAAAGACTATGTGTCACGTCAGAGTACATTATCTAGCAGTATAACTATATTAAAAATATTTTCATAGCGCATCAAGGATCATATTATAGATGGGATTTACTATGACCCTATCTATATTGAAATTACCACATGAAATTATTTAATTAACATCATGATGAACAATGATCATACTATAAAAACATGGTTTAATAAAATTTATTTCATCTAGTTAACATGTAATCTTAGTACAAATAATTTGTCCTATAAGAAAAAATCTAAAAAACTACCACATATAATAGATACAACTTCCAATGACATTCAATCCACAATACCTCACATGATAAATATGTTTCTTATGAGTTTATTATTTAGTCAATAGGTTCTCCACATTATATTTCATGGAAATATTGGTCACTAAAACCTCAACTATCATAGAAAAATCAACCATGATATGATACTTTAAATATATATTCTTTATCCTCTCTTTCGACCTTTTCAATTTTGCGAGAGCCACAACTATAGTATAATCACAAAAGAGTTTGATTGGATCTTTAAAGATAGGTACCACCTAAAAATATTTGATTAAGTTTCACAAACATAATAAGTTTGATGGTTTTTAGTCAAATTAATCCTTTTAAATAATTTTTGTCTTCAAACTAGTGCAATATTTAAGCAACCAGGGTTGTCTTCCAATGAGGCTACCACTATGAAGTTTCTATGTCACCTTTTTCTATTTTTATTATTCATACAGTGAAATTATAGTCATAATGTGTTTCATATGAATAATTAATCTATAATAATTATCTAAATATATAAAACCTACATAGAGACGAAAGAAATTAATGGATGACATAAAATTGGAGTGAAACCAGAAATGGTTTAGAGACCATACCAGGTGATTATACTAGATTCATCCATTTTACATATCATTTAAAAGACTAGTTCTACAATTTCCCTGAACACATAGTCTACAATTTCCAAATGTTGAGTCTCATTGTGTTTTATAATTCAACTTCATCAACTATGATTTTGGTTTCAACCTTCATTCATCAATATTTTTCAAAGTATCATGAATTCCTAACACTTTGATAGACATTACGCATTGTGCTCAGAATTATTGATCAAGAGTTGACAAGATTAAATAACAACAGTCGAACATAAAAAAATAACCATTCTAACATAATAGTCTACATTTGTTGAAGAACACACATCAATTGGAAATGTATGGATAAAAAATTGAAGATAAAATTAAATTAAATGACATAAATACAATTATCAGAAAAAAATTAGTATTAAATAATAACTATTATAGAATGTACTTACAAGTTTTGAATGAATGTGTGAATTCTCAGAATAAAATCACCAGTGAAATCTACAATTTCTGACTTTAATAAAACAAGGTGACCATGTCTGCCGAACACGACATTCATCTCCTAACTTCAAAGATTGTCTTCTTCCTGATTTTCGATAGATCCCCTTGCTTTTATCTCAATTTATCCTCTTTGATGATGTGAAAATATTTCTTCTACTTCTGGTCCAATATCATTCTCCTCAAACTAGGTAAAACTATATTTTATTTTTAATCCCACATCATATCTTATACACATATTCTATTCTATTAAATACACATTAAAGAAATAATTTCTTCACCTGATGTAACTGTCCCTAACACCATTGAATACCTCTAAAATGAACCCACCCTAATGTTACAAGGGTATTAATTACTCCTAAATAACAATTATTTATTTGGTAAATTTTTTTAAATAGAATTGAAAATTTTTATTTGCACTCATTAACCTTGTGTCTTTTCGCGACATGTCATAGGTTTTAGATTGAAATTTATTTGTATAATAATTTAGACTTCCAAAAACATCATATTCCTTCAAAAAATTATATGAATATAGAATAGAAACATTTATGAGTTCCACCACATAGATGTTCCTCTAGTTATATAGTGGGTAACCGATGTTGATTTCTTGTCTAAAATATTTGAAATATAAAGATCCCCTCTAATAAAACATTTCAATAAAAACAACTCAAACCCATAAAAACAAAAATATATGGAATACCCAAATTACAAACTCAAAAAAACTAGCCTAAAAACAGTTCTCCAAAATGAAGAGTTGAGTAATGGTTTCAATGTCTAGGGATTAATATCTAGGTTTAAAGGTTTTGAATCAGGACCTCGATGCTCCTACACTGATAGATAATATTTGTATCATTCATTATACAAGAAATAAAAACTCATGAAGGTTCATTATCATCCCTTATATTTACTTTCTCAAAATTACATCTTTGTCTCCACAAACATAGATTCACAATCCCTTAAACAAGAAGGCTCGATCTTAAATTCCACCATTAAAAAATAGGGACATGATTCATATTAAATATAGAATCAGTTGATCTCAAGGCCCAAATGAATTTATCCCCACATCGATTCATCTTCACCCATATCTAGGTTCATCTTAAAAATAGATGGGGTTCATGTTTTCAGCAGTGTTAGTCAACTCAGATCTGGTATCATCGGGATCAACAATCAGTAACTTCATTAGGGTTTTGGTGGTCTCAAATTCACATGTCGGAGGCCTGGATCAAATGATGGATTAGGTCACACATAGTATCATTGGGAACTCAATATGGAGGTATTGGGATTCTTCTAAAGGATTTAGGATCATGGAGGTTCATAGCTGCAACTCAAAATAAATATCTACAGTGGTCAGTTCAACTTGGTATTCTTTATTGGATTAAAATATTTTTTTATTAAAACTCCATCAAATAGAATTAGAGTCACTGACCATTGGTTTCAATATTGTCCAAATCCAAATAATATACATATTTTCCACAAATTTATGAATTCATATTATAGGAAATGTTTTACACAAACAATAAATTCTACCTTTCCTGGGTGATGTTTATCTAACACAAAAACATTTATACTCTTATTCAAAAAAATTAAAAATTATCTTACTTGCTTCTCAAAAAGCCGTCCTTGTAGTTACTAAAATCATTATTTAGTGACCCTCTTCCACCAAAAAAATTCTACCACATAACAATATCTTATATTAGGCATCTTTATGATATAATATTTATCTTCTGCTAAACCCCAATGCTACTTAAAAATATAATTATATTTATCACAATAAATACAATTAAATTCAAATTAAATAAAAATGAATGATTATATTTATTTATAAACTCAAAATGTACATTAAATTATCCCAATATGAATATAATATTTTTTAAAAATCCAAAATAAATGAAAATTATAAAGTAAAAACAAATATTTATATAAAATATAAAAAAATTATTATTATTTTAAAGAATGAAATATATTAAAGGCAATTTTCGTAACTAATAATCTTCTTTGCTAGAAATGAAGTATGGTTTATGATTGTTTTCATTCCTCTTTGGGTTGATTAAGGGGTTTTCATGTTAAGTGGTCTTGAAATACATGCCTAAGAAGGTATTTAAGGTCACATTATTTCCGAATTTTAACCACATTTTTGGGGTTCAAACTCAAGAGTTTGTTTTTAGAAAAGGAAGGTTTTCCTCAAAGTTAGTATGTAGAATTGGTTTTCTAGGAACAATTTGCAGATAATGAATTAATGTATACATAATATTGATCCTTGAACCACATAGTATGAATAATTCATGGAATAGAAAATTGAATGTATAACATGTAGGAGGAATTGTTCATGGAGTGAAATAGGTTCACGGAAGGCTAGCAGTTCGCAGATGGAAAATAGTTTGCAGGAAGGCGTATTGTTTTCAAAAATGAGGCGGTGTTTTGAGAATTTGTGAATGGTGTTGTTTGCAGAAAGGAGGGGTAGGTTTGTGCCTCTGTGTATGGAGAATAGAGGTACACACATCACAAAGGGAATATGATTACTAGGAGAAGCACGGTATATATTTAATACAACGTCATATTGATGTTTTGGTAAATCATGGTTTAGCCAATTATGTAGACCTATTTTCCTATATAAAGAGTGATAACCCCTTAAAAATATATCAAGATCCAAATATTAATCTCCTTTGTGGAATTCAATGAAGCTTAAAATGGTTTATGGGAAGACAACCCTGAAAATGAGAATTTTTATTAGAAATCTGAGAGTAATTTAGAATAAATTCCAAAAGTGGTTCTCATGAAGGAAACCCACAAAGGAGAAGTTGTTCGTAGGGAGAATTCTGCAAAAAGAGAAGTAGTATGTGGAGATATTCTGTAGAAGGTGTTTTGCAGGGAACTAAATCCCATAATGGATCCTGGCATGAGAAGGAAGGAACATAGTAAGAGGATGAAGGAGTGTAGTATGTTGAGTAATTTTTCAAAAACATACTATGTGAGGGATAGTGAATTACACATACAGGTGATAATGAGACATCGACGTAACATCTATCTATATTTGAATATTAATTATCTAATGAAAATGATTTGAAGTGACCTTCAAGTCGATAAACTACGTTTATATTCTTATCCACATGGTGAGAAAGGGGGAGTCAATAGAAGTGATTTGAGGGATTGAATGTGTTATCTCTAAAACCTTGTAAAGGAAGTGCACCTGGCACAAATTGACTATGGTAATATTTTTTAGTCCATAATTAGTGATGGTTAGTGGACATTGGTACAACTGAAAACATTTCATCATATTCTTATTGTACTAAACCCTTGTGGAAAACCATGTTAATTTGTTTTGTTGTCCTTCTCTGGGTGAATCATTATATTTATTCAATTTACCAATAGAAATATTTTACATGTTTCTATAAATGTGGGAATAAGATATGTGAGTTTATAATAAAACCTTAACACCCTGGTTCACTACTCCCCTCTTAGGGTGTTCTGGAGTCCTTCATGATGTATCAGAATTTATATGTTTTGTAGTGTTACATATGACCTTCTTTTCTACCATGGATAATACAGTGAATGTTTGGAGAGTCCCACTCTTTGATGTAAGAAAACTTTTTCATCTAGAGGAATAAGAGGAGATCTCATATAATATCTCTTGGAATGGAATTCCTATATTTCACTGCACAAAGAATATAGTTCATTGATGCAACTGGGATGCTTATGACTTATACAGATGGGAAAATGCATGATACCTATGACAGTGAACAAAATTCCCTCATTGCATCTCTTTCTGATCAGATATATCTAATGGTGAGGATTTTAACATCAATAAAGATTATTTGGGAATGACTGGATAATAATTATGAAGGTGATATAAAAATTATGAATGTAAAACTAAATGTTTTTCAAAATAGGTTTGATGATCGGAAGATTCAGCCTAATGAAAATGGAGACATCATTTTCTATCAAATTACTGAAGTTGTTAGAGAAATATGATGACATAGTGAAGAAATCAAAGACATTGATATTGTAAAAAAAATATTTAAATTTCCTCCACCACTTTACAATGAAAAGGTTTCAACCCTGGAGTAAATGGATATTTCCAAACATTCTCTTGATGTTATATTGACCAGTCTAGTGGATTATAAGTTGAGAGTCATACCAGAAGATGCAATGGCTCGAGTAAGAAAAGAAATGGAATTAAAATCCATTGAATCAATTGAAATTTTAGGAGATAGTATTAATGACTATAATTAGAAAAAATAAATTATTTCTCTCATTTGATATAAATTCATGAATCTAAAAGGGAAATTTTAAGGAAAGTAACCTTTGGCATGGTTTTATTGTGGCAGAGTTTAGCACATTTTGTCTTGGTGTACAATAATGTATTATGATGAAGAATGTGAAGCTGGAGACATGAAAAATACTATGAAAAGGGTTTTCAAAATGGGAAACATCATGTTTGGTATAAATATATAGGGAATGGTTTTTTTCAATGAATAACATGATAACTATAGTGAATTGTTTGAGGAAGAAGAACCATAATTTAGATATAGAACCCATGCATCAATGTTGGATATCATTGAAATATAAGAAAAATTGAGAGATAAATCATGATATAATAAATTGACCACAGATGTTGATATCTTGTAGTAACATATGTATTGGTTTGTTACGATTTATAAGAAATGTAAGAGATGGAAATAGTGGATGTAATGAAATAGAAAATTGGGAGAGGAAGAAGACCGAACATTTTTATGTGGATGGGTTTCATCACAATCTCATGAGTGTGGGAAAACTCTATGAATCAAGAAATATAGTGACATTCAATAAAAATCGGTTCACAATTATATAAAGAATGCAAAATTATCTCATGAAGGGATATAGAATAAATGGAATATTATATGAGGTTATTATGAACGATAACATTTTTTAAATGACCATTGAAGAAAATAACACTTTTGGAACCATAAGATGGATCATATTAATCGAGAAGATATGGATAAGAAATCTAAAATTAATATTTTCATGAATATCCAAAATCTTATGTTTTAATGGGTGAATACTTGAGATTCTTGAATGGGAGGAATGTTATTGTGAATTTCATATCATCTAAAGAAGAAAAGGGAATCAAATCTTTTTGATCTCATTCATACAGATGTGTGTGTTATGATTAATGTTGCCAAAACATAAGGATAAAGGTACTTCATCATTTTCATTTATGATTATTGTATAATGGATTGTGTGATGGTTATAAAAAACAAATGAAAAGTGCTTGATTTTGTGAAAACATATCATTGAATAGATGAGAATGATACTAGATGGAAAATCAATGTTATTTTTTTTTGACAATAGAGGGGAATAAAAATCCATGAATTGGAAATTACCAAGAGAAACATCTAATACATCATGAGGAAGCTACTATGATAACTGTGCAGAAAAATGGATTTGTTAAGCATAAGAATTGATATGTGAATAGTATTTCTAGAACGATGCTGATTTAGAGTTGTATCTCTATCAAATACTGGGATGATGTTATTCATGATACATTATATATTTAAAATTGAATATGGATTTATATGGGGGATACCAAGAAACAATATGAGTTATGACATGAAAGGAATCCATATTTTAGTTATTATAATGTTTTCCAATGTAAATGCTTTATCCAAAGCAAAGAAAGAAATCAAGGAAAGTATGGTGATGTTGAAGATGAAGGAATATTCCATAGATGTATAATAAATATAAAATCATACAAATTTTTAATAAATATATTGAAAAAATTGTGGAATGTAGATATACGAAGATCATTAAAGGTAAAACTAGAAAGTCCTCGTGAAATTTGACTACTGATGAGAGAAAATAAGGCAGAATGTGGACATGGAATGGATCCAAATATATAAGTATAGAATTTCATGGAAATACTCAGAAATCACATCATTATGTTGACTCATAAAAAGAATCCGAAGAGTAACCCCTGGATGGAAAAAAATATTTTGAATATTTGTGGAGAAATCGAAGAGCATAAATTGATCAATCCAACATCTTTGGGGATTATAAAAATCCAACACAGACAAGGAGAATAAGGAATAATGAACAATACACATTCCTATCAGTTGTGGAACCCTCTTCATTTGACGAAGATTCAATGGATAAATCATTGGTTATAACCATGAATGAAGAGCTGGATCATATTAATAAAGAACCAAACATGGGATCTAGTTAGGAGACCCAAAAACCACAATGTTATTTGTACCAAGAAGGTTTTCAAAAATATTTTTGACAGGCATGGAAATGTGATCATAAAAAATTCATAACTAGTGTTTAAAGGATATTCAAATATTTATGGTTTTGTTGTTGATGAAATATTTTCTTAGGTGGCTAGACTAGATTCAATAAGAATGTTTCATTCCTTGAAAATTCAAATTGGATACAAAGTGTATTAATGGGATGTTGAGATAGCTTTTTGAAATTGTGTTCTTAAAGATGAAGTATATATTCAATAACGAGTGGTTTTTCTGCTTGGAAATGATTAAATGAAGGTTTTCATATTAAATAAGGAACTCTATGCTCTAAATCACACCCCACGAGAATGATTCCCTTTGAAATAGTTTTATCAAATGGAGATAAAATTTATAATAGGAGGAGTAGATCATAATCTCTATGTAAAGATTTATCCAAACGATCAGTTCCTGGTTCTAGTGTATATAGATGATATTATATTTGGTGTATGTAGGTAGGGATTAGTGGGTGAATTTTCCAATAACATAAAACCAGAGACTAAAATTTCTATCATGGGTGAACCCATATACTACTTGGGACAACATGTGATTGAGAGGAAATACTACACATTCAATTAACATGAAATGTATGGAACTGGGTTTTGGAATAAATTCAATATGCATAAATCAAAACCAATATCGACTCTAATATCAATTAAAACTATACCTGGAAAGCGTGAGTATTATACTTTTGTAGATCCCACATTGTACAGAAGAATCATTGGAATCTTATTTTACATAGCTAATAAACAACTAGATATTGTGTTTGCAACATGTTTAACAGACCAAATTCAATGTAATTTAAAATAAGAACATATGGATGTTTTTAAAAGAATCATGAGGTTTATTCAAGAAACTCTCAATTATGGATTATTATTTACTTCTAGAAGAGATAGTGAACTATAGACATTTTCTGATGCTGATTGGGCTAGAGATGTTGTTGATAGAAAGACCACAAGTTGTGGAAAATTGTTGATAGGAAAAGAATTTGAGGGTTGATTGAGTATGAAATAAGGAGGTACATATCTTAATAATGCTGATAAAGAATATACCTCCACTACAAAGGCTTTTACTCAAATACTATGTAAAAAATAAACAACTGACAGACATTGGTGATGAGGTGAAACAAACCACAAAGATTCACTATGATAATAGGATTGCAACAGATCATATGAATAATCCTATTCAACATTCTCATATGAAACACATTGATATCAAATATCACATAACAAAGGAAAGAGTGGAACAATGAATCATTATAATGGATCATGTCGGAACTAATGATGAAGTGGTTGACATACTGATCAATCCACTTTTAGCTAATGTGTTCAAGTATCATTGGTTTATCCTCAGTGTTCATCCACCTTTCCATTCTTGGGGAGGTTATGAACGTCCCATATCCCCTATTATATTAATTATTTTAATATATTACTGATTTTTTGTAGGTTTAGTGGGGAGATACAATCTAGGGGAGTGTTCATTGAGCTCAACGAGTCAAAATTTGATTCTTATGGTTTATTTCTAATGGGATAGAATAATGAAATCCAAAGAAAATTTATTGTCTTTCTGGTTTGTTATAGGAAGATGGTGAATAGATAAATTTTAAAAGGTTATAATGGGGGAGAATAAGGAGCTTCAAAAGGTAGAAAATAAAAATTAAGAAAAAGATTGTTTATTATAAAGATGTAGAAAGAGATTATCTTTGACGTCTTCAAGCATTCCAAGACACAAGAACCCAATTCATTCACTATTGTTTTCTACACTGAGGTTTCCTCACATAGAATTACTGTGATGGATGATTTTTTTTCTCGCATATAAGGTTTTGATTGCATCAGGTTCTTTATTGAATTTATCTATGGATTTCCAACAATCCCAAATGGGAGATTGTTCAAACCAAGGATATTCTTTTTGGGAAATGGATTATGGTTTGTGTTTTTTTCAATCCATATTGGGTTGATCAAGGGGATTTTAATTCATGTGATCTTACAATATATTCCATATTAGGTGTTTAAGGGGATTCATTTTCCAAATGTTTGGTAAATTTTTGGGGATCAAAATTGGGTGTTTGTTTTTTGAGAAGGATGGTTTTCCTCTTATGATATATGCCGAATTGGTTTTATAGGAATAATTAATGGATCACAAATTATGGTACACTAAATGGAGAACCATAAACCACATTTCAGGAATTGTTTAAGCAATGGAAAAAAGGTAAATACCCTATGTATGTGGAAAAATTCATGGAGTGAATGAGGTTTTCGAGAAGGGCAGCAGATTGCGAAAGGAAAATAGTTCGTGGGATGGCGTGTCATTCACGAAAATGAGGGAACTATTTTTGAAGCCATGAATGGTGTCATTTTAGGAAATGAGGCTGTGATTTTTGATGTCATGTAGGGAGAATGGTAGTATATGGACGATGTAGGGAATATGGTTCACATAAGATGGATTGTACGTGGTATTGACAGTGTCATATTGAAGAATGAGGAAATTTTGTTTGAGCATATTATGCAGATCTATTTTAATATATAAGTATCACTAATCAATTTATTAGAGAGATAGGTACTATGATTAAAAATCTAGGAGGAATATGATGAAGTGTAAAATGGTTCACTGTAAGAAACCGCTGCAATATATACATTTTATTAGAATTATTGGAGGATTTCTGAAAAGTTCTATAAGTGGTTCATTAGCGGACAACCTTGTGAAGGAGAAGAGGTTCACGTGGAGGATTCCATGAATGGAGAAGTGTTCTACAAATACCATCCATGGAAGGGGTTATATGGGGTACCAATTCCCATAATGTATCCCAATACACGAAGGAAACCAGTATACAGAGGAAGGAGCATAGTACATAGAGGAACATGCTAGTTTCTGGAGGAATAGTTTATGAAATAATAGTGCGAGAATGAGTGAATTACACATATGTGTGATAAAAATTCTTCAACAGAGAATCTATATATAGATAAAGGATCCTGATATAATGAAAATCCATTAAAGCACCCTTCATGTCAATAAAATCAGTTCATATTCTTCTCAACACATTTACCAAGGGATAGTCAACATAAGTGATCAAAGGGTCTAGTGTGATATCTCTAAAAACATATAAAGGTAGTGCACCTAAAACCTAGTGAATGTTCAAAAAAATTAAAATGCATAACTATTGAAGATTAGTTGATAATGGTGTGATTGAAAACATGTCCATGTATGCTCCCTAGATTATGACTTTTTGGTGAACAAAGAAAAATTGATGTGTGGTCTTTATGTGTGTGAATGAAAAAAAACTACACTTAACCTACAAAAAAATATAACAAGTTCTTACTAATGTGGGAAAATGATTCGTCACATTAAAATAAAAATTTTGTACCCTGATTCACCACTCACCTCTCAGGGTGTTCCGGGGTCCTCCAAGTGGTATCAAAGCATATATGTTTCTAGTATTGAATCTTCTATTCTTTTCTACCATAGAGAACACTATGAATGTTAGGGTAGTCCCCCTATTTGAAAGATTTGACTTTTATACCTTGAAGAACGAGATGAGATATCATCTACGTTCTCTTGGAATGGAAGTTCTATTTTTCACTACATCAGAAATACAATTCACTGGTCCAATTGGGATTAATATGAAAAATACGGACATATAAATTCTTGATGAAGATTCCAAAGCACAAAATACACTTATTATAGCACTTTTTGATTAGATATATCTAAATATGATGATATATATTTTATAATATTTTATATTCTAGAAAATATAGAATATTTATGAATATGATTTCTAAGTGAAGGAGGATAAACTAAAGGCTTTACATAATAGGTTTGATTATATGAGGATGAATCCTGAGAAGAATGGAGATACCTTTTTCAATCAAATTACTGATGTTGTTGGAGAAATATAAGGACTCGGGGAAAAAATTAAAGACTTTGATATTGTAAATAAAATCATGAGGATACTTCCACCTCTTTACAATGAGAAGGAGGCACCATGTGAGGAAAGGGGTATCTTTAAACATTCTCTAGATCATATGTTTAGTATCCTAGTATAATATGAGATAATAGTCAACCCGGAAGATTTAACAACTCGAGTAAGAAAATGGTATTAAAACCCAAGGAAAAATGTGAAATTTTTGGAGATAGAATTGATGATGATAATGAGGAAAAAAATTATTTCTCCCATTGACACAAAATTCAATAAGGGGAAAGGAAGATTCGAAGGCAAGTTACCACTGGCATGTTTTTGTTGGGGCAGAGTAGGGAACATTTCTTCTCAATAGACAAGAATGTTTGATGATTAAGAAAGTAAATTAGAATACTTAAAGAAGCCTCTAAAAATATTTTTCAAAATGGGAGACATCATGTTCTGTACGAAACTAATGAGAAAGGTTTCATTTCTATTAATAATAAGAAAATGATAGTTAATTTTAAGCGGAATAAGAATCGAAATGTAAATCTAGAACTCATGTGTCAGTGATGGATATAATTGAAAAATTAGAACCATCAAGAGATAAAGATACATATAATTAACATCAAAATAATGTCGATCTCATGTTGAAACTTATGGATACATTGGGTGATAAGGAGAATCAATTTAAATGATTCAAATAGTATAATTAATGAACTATCTAATGGTGAACAGAAGAATACAAAAGTTCTTTATGTTGACAGGTTCCTCAAAATCTCCTATGTGTGAGCCAACTCTGTGAATCAGTACTTATGGTGAAATTTAATCAAAATGGGTGAACTATCAAAGTATTAATAAAAAATTATCCCTTGAAGGGATCCATAAAAATGTAAAATTGTATCTAGTTTAATAGTAAAGATAACCCTTGTTACATTATAATTGAAGAATGGAACAACTTGTGGCACCGGAAGATGGGTCCCTTCAATCAAAAAGATATGGAAAAGATATCTAAACTAATTATTATTTTGGATATCCCGTATCTGATGTGTGAGTGGGAGAATACATGTGATGATTCAATGAATAGATATTTGGTATGCTTTTCATATCATCCAAATAAGAAAATATAATCAATTATTCTTGATCTCATTCATACAGATGTATGTGATCTGATAATTGTTTTTGGAACATATGGAGAATGGAAATTCATTATTTTAATTGATTATTATACTATAATGTCATTTGTGATGGTTATACAAAGGAAACAACTTGTTTTGGATTATATGAAAACATATCATTGAATAACTGAGAATAATATTAGACGGACAAAAAAATGTTTTTTAGTCTGTTAATGGAAGGAAATACACATCCATGGTATATGAAAATTACCTAATGAAACATGGAATACAACACCAGGTGGATACTATGAGATCCCCATGAAAAAATAGAGTTTTGATTGCATTAATAAATAGGTGAATAGGTGAATAGTATCTCTCACCATTAATGGATAGAGATTTTTCAAGATACAGTTTATATTCAAAATTTAACCGAGCTTTTTTGGGGTGGAAAAATACACCAAATGAGTCCCGGAATGTATGGAATCCATATTTGTAGTATTTTATTGTTTTTAAAAGTTAATTCGTTATTTGATACAAAGAATGAAATCAGATAATGTATGGTGATATTTCAGATGAAGGATTATTCCTTGGACATTCGATAAAAAGAAACCCTTAAAAATTGATTAATAAAAATATTGGCAAAATTAAGGAAGTTATTAATGTGAGGATTATTGAAGAAAATACTTGAAATGAATTGAGAAATTTGACTTCTGATGTGATATACTATGAGGAAGAATGTTGAGATGTAATGGATTCAAATACGGAGGTAGATGAAGGCATTGAAAACACTCAGAAATCACATCATGATGTTGACTCAGAAGAAGATTCATAATAGGAAAACATGGCTGGGGGAAATCCACATGAACCTAATAGGATAAATTGAAGAGAAAAAATTGTACAATTCAACAACATTGGGTATGGAAAAGATCCAACACAGATAAAGACAATGAGGAATAATACAGAATTTGCATTCCTAGAAGTTGTCGAACCATCCTCATTTAAAGAAGATAAAAAGGTTGAATCATGGGTTGAAGCTATGAATTAACAATATGATCAGATTGATAAGAACCTAACATGGGATGGTTTTAAGAGAACAAAAACAAAAATGTGATTGGAATGAATTGTATTCTCAAAAATAAATTTGATGAGCATGTAAATGTGATCATAAATAAGGAACGTCTTGTCTGTAAAGGATACTTACATATTGTAGGTGCTGGTGTTGAAGTAACAATTTCTTAAGTGGATAGAATGCAGTCAATCAGACAGTTTATTTCAATAGAAATTAAAATAGGATTCATAGTGAATTAAATGGATGTCAGGACAGTTTTCATAATATGTTTTCTTGAAGAAGAAGTCTACATTGAGAAACCAATTGAATTTTTTCTTTGTAATGATGAATTGGAGGTTTGTAGATTAATGAAGGCTATCTATGTTTTAAAATTGGCAACATGAGCGTAGTACTCTAAGATGGATTGTTATATAAGAATTCTCAAATTTAAAACAGGTGGAGTGAGTCACAATCTCTATGTGAAGGATTCTCATATGGACTAGTTTATGGTTTTGTTATAGGTAGATGATATTACAATTACTGGAATATGGTAGGGATTAGTGGATAAATACTCCAATCACATTAAATCTGAAATTGAAGCGTCTATGATTCTTGAACTCATATACTTCTTGGGGATTCATGTTATTGAGAAGAAATACAACACTTTAATTTCTCATGAAACATATGGAAGAGAGTTTTTGTAGAAATTCAATATGCAAGAATGCATGCCAATGTTGACTCGGATTTCAGTTGGAACTCATCTTAGAAGGCATGAGGATGAGACTTATGTAGATCCCCCACAGTATAGAGAATAATTGGAAGCTTATTTTACATGGCTATGACACAACATTATATTATCTTTGAAAAATTATTAGTGGACCACATTAAAAGTAATCCGAAAGTAGAACATACGGGACCAGTGAAAAGCATGATATGATAAATTCAAGGAACTCACAATTATGGATTATACCTTTTTCAATAAGATATAGTGAACTATCAGCATTTTCTAATGTTTACTGGGCTAGAGATGTTTATTATAAGATGTCCACAAGTGGTGGAGAATTATGTATTGGAATGAAATTTTGTGGTTTGGTGGAGTAAGAAAGAGGAATATATAATGATTAAAGAGGATCATATTGAAACTGATGATCAAGTGGTTGATATACTGACCAAGCCATTTTCGGCACAAGTGATTAAGAATATTTGGTTTAACCTTGGGGTTCAGCCACCTCACAGTGTGTGAGGAGGTTATGAACATCCCCTATCCCCAGTTGTATTAACTATTTTAATATGATTGTGAATTTGTTTTAGGGTTAAGGGGAATATACGATCCAAGGAAAGTGTTATTTGAGCTATAAAAGTCAAAATTGGATTCTTAGGGTTCATTACCTATGAGAGAGAAAGGATAAATTAATTGAAAATGTAATGTTTCTTAGGTTTGTTTCAGGAAAATGGAGAATCAAGAAATTTGAAAATGTTACAATGGGAGAGAATGGAGACTTGAAAAAGAAGAAAATGATAATGGAGAAAAAAATTCTGTAATATAAGAAAACAATAAGAGACAAAATTAGACAACATTAAGAATTCCAAGACACGAGAAACTAATTCATGCTGCTCTTATTTATAATAACGAGATATTGTAAAACATACATAGAGTGTTGGATGATTTTTTTCATGTGTATCAGGATTTTATTGTATCAGTTATGTACAGAATTTATCTAGGGATTTAAATCCAACCCAATGGGAGGGAATGTTAGAACCAATGAAGTTCTTTGTTGGAAATGGATTATGGTTTATGTTTTTTGTCATTCCACAATTGTTCTTCTCAAGGGGTTTTCAAGTCAAGTGATCTTATAGTACTTATTGAAGAATGTGTTTATGGTGTTGTAGTTTTTCAATGTTTTAAAAATTTGTGGGACTCAAATTTGGGAGTTTGTTTATAGAAAATTATGATTTTTTGCAAAGGTGGTATGGGAAATGGGTTTTATGATAGTATTTCTTGAATGAAAAATTATTGTATGCATAATAGAAATATGTGAACCATGAAACAAGAACAGTTTGTGGAATTGAAAATGGTATGTAGACCAAAAAGGAGGAATGGTTCTCAGAGAGAAAGAGGTTTGTGGGAAGGCCAATGGTTCATGGAAGGAAAACGATTCACAAAATGGCATGTCGTGCACAAAAAATAAACAGAGTTTTGAGAATATGTGAAGGGTGTCATTTTCGGAAATGGTGTGACGATTTGTGTCTCCATTTAGATAGAATTATGGTACATGTACCACGTAGATAATATGTTTTTAGTATATTTTATATATGTTGTATAGGTGGTTCTATATCTATGATTTGGTAAATCTTGTTTTAGCAGATTACACGATATTATTTGCCTACAGAATGATCGATAATCACATTATTAGAGAATGGGATACTAATATTTAAAATCTTAGAGGAAGTTGGTGATGTTTTAGAATAGTTCATGGGAAGAAAACCTCACAAAAGATACTTTTGATTATAAATCTTGGAGGAATTCTAAAAAAGTATAGAAGTGGTTCACTTGTAGACAACCTGGCGGAGGAGAAGAGGTTCATGAGGAGGATTCAACGAAAAGAGAAGTGGTCTGTGGAGAGAGTCCACATAAGGGGTTTTCGTGGAAATGAAGCCCACTATGGAGCCCAACACATGAAATAAAGAACCCAGTATGTGGAGGAAGGATCACCATATGTTGAGGAACAAGAAATTTCATGGAGGAATAGTTCACAATCTAACGGTGTTAGGAAGAGGGAATTACACATACATGTGATAACATGAATTCAACAGTGCATCTATCTGCATTTGAAGATGAATGATTTAATAACAATCCATTAAAGTGACCTTCATGCCAATAAAGTGAACATAGATTCTTCTCAATGTAGTTAGAAAGAGAAAGTCAGTGGCAATGGTCTGAGGGACATATGGTGTTATCTCTAAAACCTTGTAAACATAGTGAGACAGACACAAATTAACTATGATAAACTTTTATAATCCACTACTAGTGAAGATTTTTGGACATTGTTATGACAAAACAATTATCGACGTATGGTCATTGAACTATCCCTTAGTGGTGAACCGTGTAAAATTGTTATGCCATTCTTATTTGTGTGAATATTTAAATTACTACACATTATTAATAGACAGATTTAATATGTACATACCATTGTGGGTATGAGAAATGTCACATTTAAATGAAAATTTGACACCCTGACCCACCGCTCCACTGTCAGGGTGATTTGGTGTCCATAAAAATTGATTATATTAATTAACTGATTAATTTATTAATTTATAATATTTAATAACTAAAATAATTAAACTAAACATCTTCTAATTATTTTTTTATTTAAACAAATTAAATCTAACACCAAACTATAATAAATTAGCTAAATATGAAAATAAAGGAATGATAAATTTATTCAACAGAACATAAAATTAATCATCAATATTAATATAATATTATAAATATATGTTCAAAATTAAACATTAAATTAAAATGTAAAAAAATTAATTAATACAAAAAAGAACAATTAATTAATCAAAAAATTATTTTTTAACTGTTTAATTATTTTATCATCATAATTTAATCAATATTAATAAATTTGAATAAAACATTATTAAAACAAAAAATATATTATTAATTTGAAGAAGATATGATGAAAACAATTTTCAAAATATTTCAAAAACAATTCCTCTACTCTAAAGTATTTATTTTCCACAAGAAAAAAATTATTGAATTTCAATTTTTAGAAATTAATCTAATGCTATAAATACTAGGTTGTCATAGTAAATTAATTTTTAAAAATATTCACCTCTTGGGATATTATCAGACACTGAAAAAAATTCCTTCAAGAAATTATGTTCCTTCACGGGAAATATCAATTCCAAATTTAGAAATATAATTAACCATAAAACATAAATTTAGATTATTATCCTTTCAAATTAAATTAAAATGTAAGATCGACCATCACATTACCTACTGGGGAACCAACTAACATAATTTGAAATCATGTAATTAGACACTCTATTTAGATGAGTGGACTTAATAAAATAAAAGATGTATAAATAACACATATGAAATATTAAAGAACCAAAGAAAATGTTCAACCTGGATTAAGATATTAATATCATAATTCATTTAAATTCATATATTATGCATTTGAAAGGCAATTAAATGTTTCATTGGGATAATATAATTTTAAAGCATTCTAAATAATTCATAGGCAAAGTAATCTCATTTTCAAGAGGGAAGTGAAAAATGAATTACTTATCAATATCCATGGGTCATTAATGAAATAACCTCTTTAATGTGGTGACATAGCATTCAATATTTAGAAAATTTTAAAACTATTAAAAATATCTATTGAACTTCTAAATACAATCAAATTTGAAAAAATTCAGGGGTCTTTGATAGTATCACGTTCTTGTAAATATTATAAATTTTAAAAACCCTCTCTCCCACACTAATATTAAACACTGACCTCAATATTTAATCCAATGTGGAGAAAACATAAAAATTCAATTTTAATATTCAAAAATATTTTTAGATATTGTAGATTAAAAATATTTTTCAAAGGGATACACGAATGATCGATGAATGATTTACAGACATTAATATTAATAAACAATAACAAAAAACTTTAATAAAATTTCATAATTTGTTAACATTTTAAAAATTCATCTCAACAATATGATGTGTAAACTAGTGTATTTTCAATAAATGTGAATAAAATATTTTCAGCATGGCAAGGGATTATTCACCCCTAATATACAAAAAAAATAATAGAGTATGTATAGATACCAGCACCTTTCGGTACAATATATAGCATACAAAAATTTATTCTGTTAAAAATAATTCAAACAATTAAAGAGCATAGTTTGAGTAGAAACCAAATTTTATAACCTAGAGAAATTGAGAAAATTTTTAAAATAGAAAACTCTCGAAATAATAATCTTTTTTCCCATATTTATATATTGAAATACACCCCATATTTTCGTTGATGAAACTCCTTTGGTTACCTTTAATGATACTAAATAGGAATTTAGAATAATAATATATTTAATAAAATATCTGCTCAAATAAATTATACTTATAGTTAATGAAATAAGGGTGTTAAAACAAGATGATTCACCTCTTAGATTCTTTTTAAAAATTTAGTTCATAAAGCTATTATCCAAAATGATTTAGTGGGAACCCTAGCTAAATTCATAATTTAAATATTAAACTAAATTCGATGTGGAGAGCCAAGGAAATATATGTACACAATGTTTGGTAACATTATTTTCAAAAATAAAAACAATTATATTTACATTGTTAATGAAATTAAAAAAATATAAAACCGATTGTAAATGGAAAATATGTAAATAGAAGAAGATTAGGGTTAACCCCCCCCCCCCCCTGAGGTGCTATATTTTTACTATGTCTATATAGAATGTTTGATGTTTATCCTCAATCCATTGTTGGTTGGGAATTATGTGGTAAGAACCACTAAAAATTCTTATTCCAACATCTCTCTAACCTATCATCGTTATTGAGGTATCATTTTGAATGATATTAATTATATATCCCCCTCATTCTGTGGAAATTTTTTTAGTTGAGGATGAATGTAATAAATTTCATCACCTCGATATCTACTTTTCCTAGGGGAATGTTTTACCCAATTATCTCTACATCTCTAAGAGACAACCTCTATAAAAATAAAATTTTTTCTTTATCTTAATATTTGATATCCTCATCCCCTAATTGTTGGTCCAAATAATATTCCATGGATACAGTCTCAATATCTCTTTCTAACTCAATTTTGTATTCTTTATAATCTAAACCATCTTCTATAAAAACTTCTAGTTCTTCATGGGAATGTAATGTGGGTATATTTCCAACAACTAAAACACATGTGGGTTCAATAAATATTTTAGATTCTATGTGCTCTTTAAAGGAATCTTCAAAAAGATAAAATCTTCCCGAAACAATTCAGTTGGAATATATTGTTCATTATATATGGATATAGAAACATAATTTTTTATTTAAGTGAATGTTTATAAATTTATCTCTAAAAATATTTTATTTCCTTATCGCGTGTAGGAATATTTAGCTCTCAAAAAATGGGGGGAAGTGTAATAATTCATGATGTTCTTCATCTAAATCATTCAATATGTGTTTATTAAATTACTCTTTCTGATCATCAATAATTATTTTAAAATTTTTTAAACTCAGTGACGTTTAATTCCCTCTCATTTTGTTGGAAAAATTTCTAACAGTTTCATCCATGGTTAGGACTAAATCAAATTTTTAATGTTTTCAATTATTTTTTTCTTAATTTTATAGTTTATTTTTTACTTAACTTCATAAAGGCATCCTCAACAATAAAACCAATTTATTTGGATGATTTCATCCATGTTAACCCTTTTCAATACATTTTATCTACTATGAACTACAATATAACATCAACTAGGTTTTTCACCCAACCTGACTACCTCTGTTCTGTTTCTCTTTACACATTTTTAAATTTTAATTTATCATACAAAAGAATTATATTTATATGGGGTTTATATTGATGTATTAATATATCCAAATTTTAATAATCTATAAAACAATCCAATTTATTAAATCCATTAGTGGATGAAATAAAATTGGAGAGAAGTTAGTAATGGTTTAAAGGCCTACCCATGTGATTATTCAAGATTCATACATTCTTCATTTCATTGTAAATATTAATTCCATATGTTATCTAGACCCAGGGTCCTAAATTTCTAAAATGTGCACCTCAATATGTTTGATGAGTCAAGTTCATCAACTAAGATTTTAGTTTTAACCTTCTTCCATTAGGATCCAGTCAATGAATCCAATCAACAACAATCACATTGACAAAGGAAATGATTTATGCTTACAATTGTCAATTGAGAGTAGAGAAGCTTCAATTATAAGAATCAATCAAAAAACATGTAACTGGAATCACCCATAAATCCTTATCCATAGAAAAACACATGCAATTTGGAAATTTATTGAAAAATGAATAAAATATAAATTTAAAAGAAATGATGGAAAAATACTAATCAATCAACCACTGATTATTCAACAATTGAAATTCATGAAATTATTTATAGATTTGAAAGAAAATGTGAAAACTCATAATGAAATAAAAAGAGAAATACGTAAGGAAAGACCATAATATATAATATCAGTCATGTCCACCGAAAATGATCAACATTCTAACATTGCCTTAATGCTCGGTAGTAAGACGTCTTCATGCTAGCTGGTAGATCTTCTGGTTCCTCTATCATCTTCTCTAATTTGATGATGTGAAAATATTTCTTCTCATTCTTCTTGCACATAATTATCATCGAATTGTAGAACACTTTATTTTATTTTCCATACTCGGTCATAGCCTCTCTATTGCTTCCATTCTATGAAAGACACATAAAACAAATAATTTCATTACCCTAAGTCCGTGTCGCCAACATGTTAAGAAACAACCAAAACAACCTCACCCCAATTGAATGTCGGTATTAAATTCTAAAAATTCACCCTCATTTATTTAGTAACATTTTTTGGATTATTTTGTGGTAGGATTTGTGGATGTTATCTTAGTATAATTTAACACTCAACATGACCATAATACCCATCTTGTGATCATATTGTGCACACTGAGAGAGAACCAGCTATACAATATTCTCTCAAAATGCTACATTTTGATAGACTAGATTCACTTATTCAGTCATGTTATCTCTAAGACAAAAGTATCAGTAGACCCATAGAATGTGAGAGGAGATGTAATCTGGGAGCATCCCAAGAACATCTTTGAGGTATGGATATTTATGGTTATCATTGGATATTACAGGCACATTATATAAGATATTTCAAGCTTAGCAGTGCTACTAACGGGCCAGACTATGATGGCTGGAAAATACATGTGGAGAAATTCCTGTGATTCAACCTTTTTAGAGCTGAAAGGGAGATTGGGTTCATCACTAATACTTATTTTTCTAGAGTCGGGAAAGAGTTACAACATTTTTAGTGATTTGTCATGTATCATGATGGGATCAATTCTTATGCAGGGGGAGAGATTTTTTGCATACATGACTCGGCAGTTAAGGCCAAATGATAGGAATTACCCAACACCCAGTTTCAAGTAAGTTGTAGTTATGCTAGCTTTAGGATTTTGGAGACATTATGTTTTGGGAGAGAATTTTGATATATAAAGTGAACAAACAAGTCTCATGTATATTATTAATTTTCATGATATGAATTTGAGACAACAAATGTGGGTTGAGTAACATATTTATTTATACTTTGAGTGTAACACCCCATGATTTCTTAGTACGTGATCTCTTCAAAATAATTCAATAACTTGTACTATACACAACACTGAGTTTGAGCGCACCACAAATTACAATCTATCCTTTCAAAAAACTGTTAGGAATAGTATTAATTGGATTTTTAATTTTAAATACTCCATATAATTTTAACTTATGTATTATGTGTTTCTTAGAAATATTATAAGAACAAATTCAATTTTTCGAAAAAAAATTATTTTTCAAAAGAAAAATACAATTTTACCACCTTTTAACGGAGAACCCTTTTAAATTAAATATTTGACGCTTTTTAAATACTAAATTTGACAAAATAAAATTAATCTTTATAATCGGGACATCAAAATTTACTTTGGATGAAATTTTGGTATTTTTCAAAAAATATTAATTTTTATGAATAGTGAGAAATCTTGTATTTTAATTCAAATATGCTTTTTAATTGAATTTATTTATACAGATATATTATCTTTTTAATTATATTTGAAGTGTAATTAGATTATATTTTAACCATTTAATCCAATTTTGGTCATTGGAAGTAATTTTACTTTAAAATTGAACACAAACAAGTGTCAATCATTTGATAGTTAATATTTCGTAAAAACAAGATTTTTGTTTTGACAACGGGAAATATCAAATATAGCTTAGGTTGAATTTTTGGTATTTTTCTGAAAAACATCAATTTTTTTATGAATTGTGAAACCACTATGTAGTAGTTAAAAATCTAACCTTTTCACCAAAACGAAATTTTAATTCTTCTATGAATTGAATTTCTAATATCCAAAATAAATGGTTGTTATTAGTACGAAAATATTTTTTCAATAAGATGAAATTAATTTTTGGTGAATAGTAACTTTTGACTTTTATTTACTGCAGTTAAAGGTAAATATGGTATTTCAAGGTAAAAATAATATTATAATAATAAAAAATTACCTTAACACTTGTCCTAACCTCTTTGGATGAGTCATTTCTGACCATTTAAACCTTTTGGTCGATTTTAAGACCCCATTAAGCCACTTAAGATTGATAATGACAATTTATATTAATTAATTTTAAGTAAGGAAAAAAACGACTTAAACATATATATTATAGTAAATATTTTTTTACATGGGGTTATATAAGTTATATATCAGATAGTAGATATTAATTTGAAATAAAAAAATATTTCCTACATCCTGGTAGTTTTTTTATAATTTTTAGACATCATATAAAGAAAATTAATTATGACACAATAATGATGTAGTGTTTACCTCATAAATGAATGATTTAAATAAATAAGATTATAAAGGTTAAAAAACATCCAAAACCTATCAAATTATTCTTGGATGATTTTATTTCGTTCACAAGTCATCTTATAATAGACTATATTTAGTTATTTACTTTTAGGAACCGAAAATAATTATATAATAAAATAATCTTTTCACACATTCCTAAAAAGCCCCTCCTCCCCCATATATAAATTCCTCATATCTACCCTATTACTGACACTTATAAAGACCCTTGGATCATCCAACCTCAAGAAAAAAAATCTCTAAATATCCCTTCCTTTAACCTATAATCCTTAAATTAGGAATAAGGCACTTCAATAAATCTTTTTGGTTCCAACCAATGGGAGTTACCAAATTTTAAGGTAACGTCTTCCCTATAGTTATATTATTTTATTTTACTTATATAACCCTTGAACCCTTATTATTACTTTATTTTATTATAAGAACATTATCCTCAATATACTAGGTTTTTTTATGACAATTATTCGAGCTACACTTACACACACCTCCATCTAATAGCAAAAGAACATATTGTTTCTGTGGACAACGAACCACTGCCTCACGAAACGATGATTGTTCAATTATATCCTACCGCCTCTTATGGTGACCATTATGATGGAATGGTATTTATATATTATATATATTATGTGTATGTTTTCTCTATTATTATGTAATTTTAATTTACAAACACATATTTATGCTTTCCAATATGTGTGAACACAATAATTTTATTTGAGAAATTGCGGACTACCGCCCCCTCAAGGTGATATGATTCGTTCATGACATACATGGATCATGTAAAAGATGGAGATAATTAAATTATGGAACACATATATCATATGATATTATAATGGAATTATAATATACCTATGTATCATTATGTTTTCATTTCATTAAATATGAAACAAAAATGAAAGTAGCGTTCAGGATTATGTACGACTCTCTATCTCCATGAATGGTGCATATCATTTCTTATCTCCAAATATAATGAACTAATTATATATATATAATATATAAAAGATATATATTATATTTAAATCATGAATATGATACTGGAGATAATAGAAGTTTTACCAAATGGACAATTTGTAATTATAACAACTTCATTTTTGACTCAAGTAACAAATATCGACAAAACGACCCTTATTTTTTACTGAAAATCATTTTTTCCAAATTCTAAAAGCCGGTTTAAGGGTGGCCGGTACCCATTACAAAAATCACCATTTACCTTTCACCACTCCACAACAACCATTTCAAATTCAAATTTCAAACATCAACTTGATTGCCGCATACCATCCAGCATTTCAAAATTCAAAATTCAAATAAGGGGATCATCATGACCGGCCTCGATTCTTCAGCTCTGTACTCCATGCGTCCTTCTACCACCAGTCAGTCCTTGAGACCCCATACTTCATTCCATAAAAAAAATTCATCATTGAAGCAGCTCACCGGCGGACACCCTGCTTCATCATCCACCACCATAGGGAATCATAAACATGAAAAAGTATCTTAATAATTTATAAATTAACTTTATTTTATTATTTAGGTGATTAAAGAATGAACGAGTCCAGTCGGACACGAGGTAAGGGGTTTCTTATCTCACATTTAATTCCATGAGATTTCCATTGATCGCCAATTATTTATTGCAAGACGTGTATTGGGTAAAGACAATTCATATATATTATCATGACTCTCTTTATATTAATGGTATTATGTGATTCATTTGGTGGTTATTATCTTTTTGTTATATGAATATATTGATTACAACGTGGTAAGGGGTTTTCATCTCACTTCTTATTCCCATGATATTCATGCTATATTGCCACTATTTCATTTTGTTGTGTTTATGTACTGCCCATGATTGTATTTTTTGTGTAATATACTTTAATTTATGTGTACTTAAATCTTAATTGGATGATCCTTATTTCATGGCTTGAATGTTACATAAATCACCAATTCGGTATGGAAATTTCAACTTTAAATTTCCACTCATTGGGCTTTACACATACATCAATGATTATATTATTCAAAGATTATGTGTGAAATCACTATTTATTTACTTATGTAGTAATTTACACTCACTTTTTGTGGATATACTTTTGATACACATAATCAATCTATTGATTAATTCTCAAGTCATCAATATAATCTTGATAAGATAAATTTTAACTAAATTTATATTTATTGAGTTGAACATCCAAGTCATTGGGGTTGTTTTTAAAAGAATATGTATGAATGTGCTTTGACTGATTTACAATGAATATCCAATATTATTGTGTGTATTTATATTTTAAACACATAATTATGTCCTTGATTTTTCCTTAACCAAAGGTTGCGGTCTTTATAAAAGAATTCATCTCAACTTACATTCCCTTGAGACTTCCTTGTTGTTATGCGCCAATTCACTTTTATTTGGTGTATATACCATAATTTGAAATAGTATATCATTATTACCTTTATTCTCATGACATTATAACGTTTTTATTACCTCAATTATTTGTATTCAAGTGTCCCTCATTTGGTTAGGAACTCTAACTAAAATGTAATTTTAATTGTTTTAATATTTTATTCTTCTATATATTTCTCATTAATGTCCATGTTTTAAAAATGGTTTTAAGGTTTTATTTATATAGACATTAATTTTTTAAAATGGAAATTCCTTTTTAATTTTTCAAAGTGATATAGGAATCTTTTATTAAAAAATATATTGTAAAAATATTCTTGATAAATTGTGAGACATTAAATTTTTTTCATGAAAGAAGGATATTTCTGTCAAAGATTTTTACTGATCATTTTCAACTACGTCAACATACATTATGGGATATTATTCTTGATCTAGGTTGATTTATTATGATACAAATATTTCATACTTTATTAAAGGTTTTGTGAAATGTTTGACTGTGGAAGTGTTATTTTTATACCAATCATGGTTTATGGATAAAGTATTGACATTTCGTATTTGAGTTTTAATAAAAATATTTATGTTATGTTTAAACCTTTTCATATGAGGAATGAATTGGACTTATTATGTGATTTGTAGAGCCTGCTATAGATCTTCAATGCATCGGTAGGTGTCATGAGAAAAACTAGTGTCTTGTCACAAGGCCTTAAAAAATCTTATTTGCAGTCTTGGCATAAGGCCTTGACAATGTGGTTATTAAGTCTTTCATTGTGCATTCCATCATTATGAAAGTGGCTATTGATATTGCATGTGATTATTTGACTAGTATTGAATCCATGTGAATAAATAAATGGAATTGTCATATTTTACCTTTTCCATATTATGTTAAAGTTCAAGTTTAAGAGGCTTCTGTTTTAGTATTATACATTGACTTAAATATTTATGCTTATTTATGAATGTTTTAACTATATTGTTATCTTTACTGAGTATCTGAGCTCACCTATTTCTAGGGTTTATTTTTCCTAGTATGTGAAGATGTATTTTATGGTTGACCTGTATGGATAGGCTAAGGATATAAGCATATCTAAAAGGGGGGGGAATATTGTCGATGTTTTTATTTCATGATGTAATGAAAATCTTATTAGTGTATCTAGTACTTCCAAGGCTACTAAACTGGTCGGTATTTCAAAAAATGATTTCTTGTAACATGCCAATGTTATGTAATACTTCAAAAACATTGGGTAAATGGGGTCAGGGTGTTACAGTTGGTATCAGAGGAAGTTTAGTATAATCGTTGGAAGCTAGATTTAGAAAAACTCTTATTAGTGCAAATGACCCTAAGATATACATTAAAGATTAGTATAAAAGAACTTCCTAGAATATTGGTACTATAGATGTTTTGTGAGTTTTCTAAGCAATAAATCCTTGTCTAGATACGAGTAGGTAGAGGCAGCTTTGGCACAGATGCACCAAGGGGTAAAACCCGAAAACACCACTTTGAGATAGACTCAAAAGGGAACTGGTGCACAACAACCGGCCTTGCTGCACTCTTGGTTATGACACTCTTGGGGGATATGATTAAGATAATTCACATTTTATTTACAAACAGATTTAAGGATTTTAATATAATATAAGAATAAATATCCTTGGTTAATCCTAAGGTTTTCTAGATATAAAATAATGCGTTATGAAATTATTTAAATTATTTTATGACTCACACTATGCTTTCATTTGTCAGTCAATGGTTGGATTCCACAGAAGACATAGTAACATCGAACATGATGTAAAAGGTGGTCACAATGATGGAAATGAGAAACGAAATGGAATGTTGATAAGATTAAAAGATATTGTGTTCAAACCGAATAAGTTTTCCAAAAATATGATCAAATTCATATATATTAACCAGATCTCGGACTAAAAAAAAGAAAGTCGATGAAAGATAAGATCTACAGTAGTGGAGACCATGGAGAAAATAAAGCTCAAATTCTATCATGAATTATATGTGGAAGGATACACCTAGGAATGTTTTTCAATGAAACAAAGAAACGATTTATGTGTGGAAAAAAAATGACATAAGTAAAGAATTCCTGAAGAAAAATAAAGAGTACTAATGGAAGAAAATAAAAATGATATTAGGATTCCAATTACAGTAATTTTTTGTAAATTTAAGGGACGTTGGAATTATTTATGTCTATGTCCTATTATATTGGATAACCTCTAGGTCAAGGAAGAACCTATTTGGAAATAAGTGGATGGATAAATGTTTAAAATTTTGGTAATACATTGGAAGACTATTCTCTTGTATGTGTAACCATGCAATTTTTATGTGAAAACACTATTCGAGGAAGACTCATCTTTTCTTTTGTGGATATAGATCTAAATAACCATTTGGGTTAAAAACGATCCTTGAATTTGAGGAAATTACAGGTTATTATTTTTTAGGATTAAAATGAGAGGTATGAGATAAAATTTATGGTTAAAATATGTTAGGGTTATTTCTGAGGAATTTATCCCATTTTTTAGAATATTAAAAAAATATAGTTTTTAAAAAGGATAACATGCATACCATGTGATAACCCATCGCGTCGAGCAATGCTATGAGAATCGAACCCATAACCAAAGTGTGATTGGTATTTATTTCCTACCATAGGACAATCTAATGTCCCTAGTTAGTAGGATTAATACTTTTTAGTTAAATGATTCTATGGATCAAGAATATGTTGATTTTTGGAACATATTATTTATCATTAGTATATGAAAATGATTTGGTGATTAAGTGATAAATGTTATATTGGAAGATGTTCGATTTTTTTGTAACACTATATTCCTAAGGAAAAAAGAATACTATGGGATTTCATTTGAGGAGTAATGGTGGGTTTTTATCTATTTTTTTAATATGGATTTTAGATATTTGGGTTATTTATATGAATAATTAACCTATCATAGAGAATATATAATTAGGTTAATTACTTTTAAGTTTGTGACTTTAAGAGTAGTCAATGGTATATGGAGATACTATTTAACGTGGAAGAAAAAATATGAAAATTCTTCTAAGTTATGGGTTTCAATATAAGATTTTATTATATTGAATGATTTTATGGACAATTTTTTATTGAATGGTATTTATTGATCTTTTGGTATTGTTGGTTTAATTTTAGAAATTAAGATTAGTTTTTCTTTCATTAATGTATTATCCTTTTGGGGGATCTTCTGATCATTTACTAACCAGTTTGGTTTGGGTTAATCAATAAAGAAAATGGAATAATATTTTTCATCCTTTCTGGATATTGTGATTCTCTATAAGTTGATTATAGTGCTTTTGGTGTGACCGAGTAATATTAAATACTCATCATTTGGAGTGAAAGATGAGTTCGTGATAAGAATTAGATGAAGGATGAAACTCTAATTTTCATGTATATTTTTTCTGTTAATCTATGAATAAATTAATTATTAAACTTTAGGGAAAGGATCTTAAAACCAAAAATGTGTTATCCTAATGTTTTATGTTTTTTTGAACCAATGATATTTTAAGTCATTATATATTGATGGATTTGAGGCCCTAAATTTTACACTTGTTTTTGATTGATGAAATCAATCACTACATTTATATATTTATTTTTTTCTTCCAATTATGTGTCTCTAATTTCCACCAATGTTTTCCTAATCGAGATCATAATGTAGTGGTGAATTTTTCATTCCCTTTCTCTCTTATTAAGACAAATTTTTATTAACCCAATTTCCGATGTGGGTTTTCCACAAAGGTATTTTTTCTATTTTCGACCTTCTATTTTCTCATAAAAATTTCAATTTGCGAGGACGCAATTTATTGAATTAGGGGATAATTTAACACCCCATGATTTATTGGTACTTTTCCTTTCAAAGTAATTCAATAACTTGTACAATAAGAAACAATGAGTTCGAGCACACCACGACTTACCAAACTAGCCATTCAAAAAATGGATAAGAATTGTATTAATGTAGAGACCCTAAGCTTGATGTACATAGATATTACATTGCTTTTGTGGGATACACAATACATAAAAAAACAGACACACACGGACCGTAATAGTTTAGTGTCTTTTGAAACATGGAACGTAATCTTCTAATCGTGGTGAAAGATCTTCAACATCTCCCATAAAGATCTTACACATTTTGTTTCCTTAACTAAAATCGTTCTTTTAATCCTGGGGGAAAATAAAACATAATAAGGGTGAGCTCAAATTCTCATTAAGGGTAAACAAAAGAAATTTCAATCACATCATATTCATAAGAACATTGCATTTTGCAAATCTTACCCTGCAAAAGAGATCAAATTTTCATAACATGGGATAATTCATGGTAGTGAAATGTAATCACTATAATCATGACGGAAAACATGAAGATTTGTGGCATTCACACATAATCTTAGAGAATCATTTATTATTAGTCAAGACTCATTGCCAAATATATCTTAGTGGACAAAGTCCATTTCTGAACCGTGTTCATTCCTCGTTTCAGTCCTATTTCACTGAACCGGTTTAACATGCCGTTCCAGCCATGTCTATCTCATGAGATATAAAATATTTACCCAATGCATTGGAGGGAGATATAGGTTCCACCCATCTCATAATGATACCATTCTTATGTGTGCCAAAAAATTAAAAATCATACATCATTGCATAACCCATGTAATAAAAATGGGATTCTTAAACATCGTGACATCATAATGCAATTCATATAAGATAAAGGAATTCATAACAATAATTCCATCACAACATAATCAAAACAATGTAATAATAGGGATATAAATATAACCCTATTTAATCTTAGATGGAAAATAATTTCGATAAAACACTTGAATTCCATTCTTGAGGAAAATATCATTTCTACTTCAAAAACACTTTTCCTTCTTAACATGTCATATAATTTTGAACTAAATGAAGTTGATTTAAAATAAAGTTGAAAATTTTTAAAGGAATCTTCATGGAAATAATGTTCTAAAATCCATTCATTTCGTATAAGTTAAAAAACATTCTTCTCGTACTTTTGTCGGAAAAGTCAAAAAGTAGCTCATACGAAAAACAACAAAAGATTCTTTTCATATCTTTTACTAAAAACTAACCGAAGGGTAAAATTGGATTTTAAAAATTGTAGTTGTATGGAAATAATATTACATATTAAGGAAAAATGGATGTGGATGATAAAATACAACCCAATAAATTCCAAAGTATAAACAATCTTGGATAAAAATGACATTGTGAAAGTTCACATACCTTAGGTCTGATATGCTTCGTACATATCCGAACCTCCTGTATAATTATTCAAATAATGTCATTGTCTTATTACAGAATCATATTAATTGTTATGATATCATATATGTTTCACTTATTACTTTATATTACCCGTTCGTTTTTAAATTCCATGTTAAAGAAGCATTTTGGGTAAAATCATTTCATTTATCGTTTGTGCTTCGACTTGTCTTTCTTGATATTATTACTTATATCCTGATTTACATAATTCCAGAATGTAAAACATGATTTATATATAATATATATTCATTATATACATATATATTATAGATCGATTAAAGGAATGAAATACACCGTTCATGGAGACGGTAGGCCGTACGTACGCATTAACGCTGTTTTTGTTTCCTTATTGAATTGAATGAAATTATGTAGATGAAATAAATATATATACATATATATATAGTATCATTATTATTTTATATATTTCATGATTACTCATTATATATAATTTATAATCATTCAGGAATGGTTAACGTGGAGAATGAATCTCATCGCATCGTGGAGACGATAGTCCGTACATACGCACGAGCGATGATATCATTCCCATGATAGTGGAATTGCATTGAAGTGTATGTATAATATTTCAGAATCAATATCACTTTGAAATAATCATATATAGTTATTTATTTACACCATTATACCCATCCAAGTAAGGTGGTGGTCGAAAACAGATTACACCACGTCGTGGAGACGATATTCCGTACGTATGTACGCATGATGATTTCATTTTCCGTAGGATGGATATATGGTGAAATAGGGTTGTTTCATACTTATAATAACATATCATTATATTAGTGATGCTGATATTATTACTTAATAATGAAAAAAGAAAATAATAAGAAGTAGAAGAAGAAATAAAGTTGAAATAATCGGTAACAGATATTACATGTTCTTTCGACATGCCTTTTGAAACCTCCTCTTAGGGCACTATTATTGGTCATTTAAGAAGACCAGAACCTCTAGGATGTTTATAGGGAAGTGGATAGGATAATTTGGCAGGGTTTTGCCGAGATTGAAGGTTCAACTTGGTGTGAGGAAGAGAGGGAGGATGTGCCCTTTTATAAGGGAGGAGAGGGGCACCTTTGGAAAAACTAAAAATATTATTTTATTATAAAGCCATATTCGGTTATAAATAGCTCCAAATTGATTTATTTCGAAGCTAAGGTGGGGATGGTTCAAAATCCTATCATACAATATAATTTGGACAAGTTTAGTTTACTATTTCAACCTTATCATTTAGATTTAACTTTAAGTTAGATAATTTTACTTTTACCGTGTTTTTTTTGTATTCTTACACTATAAGGTTAATAAACATACTATAACAAGCCAAAAAAACCCCAAATTGTTTATTATTAATATATATATCCTTATCTAAGTCATTTTGACGAAGCTTATCTTTTTAGGAATTAAATAACAATTAATAATATAATATTTGTTTTAAAAACTATTTTATGTCAATTTTGACACTATTTAGTAATTTATTTTTGTAAAAATCATAACAGAACGATTAGTTCGAAAAAAGTTAATTAAATAAATAAATAATGTCATATTAACCTAGAAAATTAGTGTGATTCATAAAAAACTCAAATTAAATTTATTTGGGTATTTATAACATCAATTATGTCAATATTTCATTAATAAGAAAATTACTGCATCATCTTTGTGTCAAAAATAAATTAAATTATTTAATGTCTAAAAATTACAAATAAACTACCATTATGTAGGAAATATTTTTATCTTTGTAATTAATATTTATAGTCTAATTTATCTTATGTATTACCCTATATTAAAAATTATTTACTTATTAAACATTGATTTTAACTATTTTAACCCTTCTTTAAATAAATTAATAATAAATGTCCTAATCTAATCCAAGTGGGTCTAAATGGTCATATATTATTCCTAAGGTTGTTTTTGGTAGAATTAAACTTATCCAATATAATTATTACATGTTTTAGGGTAATAATAATATCATTTTTACCCTTAATTAACATATTTACTTTTAACCGTGGTAAATAAAAGTAAAAAGTTATTATTCACCAAAAATTATTTTAATCTCATTAAACCACATTTTACTCACTGACATCAACCATGTCTCTCATATTTTTAAAATTCCACTCATAGAAGCGGTAATATTATGTTTTATGTAAATTTGCAAATTCTCCTAGGAGTTGGGTAAAAGACGGTGAAAAGTTCAGTCCAATTTTTATATATCTAAAATTATTATAAAATTACTCCAATGAATTACATTTAACTTATATAGGTATTATTTATCAATTTTGACCTAAAATAAATTTAAATAAAATAAATAATTATTTAAATAAAAATTCTGTTTTTAAATAGTAACCCAGTGTTTTCACTATTCATCAAAAATTGAATGTTTCCAGAAAAATACCAAAAAATAGGCCTAAGCTATATTTGATATTATGAATTCAAAAATGATGTCTATTTTACCAAATTAAAAACATATCAGTTGCATTAATTAAATTAAAAAATTAATTCTCTTCATCAAAACAAATAGAGTGTTCTTAAGAGATAATAACTATCAAAAGATTGACACTTGTTTATGTCTGGTTTAAATGTGAAATTACATCCAATGACCAACATTGTTTTAAATTGTAAAAATATATTCTAAATATACTTTTAAACCACTAAAATTAATAATTTATCACTAATAATTATTTCGATTAAAAAAGTTGTTTTTAATTAAAATTTAGTAATTTTCACTATTAATCAGAATATGAAAGTTATCCAAAAAGTACCAAAATTTCACCCTAATCTAATTTCAATATTCCGAATCCAAAAATGATGTCCATTTTGAATGATAAAATTTATAAAATTTCAGAAAGTGGGTATTACTATTCATAACGGCTAGTTCATAATGATATTATAATAATATCTCGTTTAGTGAAACTCGGTATTGCGTACTACACACGCTATCAAGGAAGGTCTTGATTGCATGTAATGAAAGGCAAGTCAGGGATGCATTTTGTGAAAGCTCCTTTTGGTGTATCATACAACAAAAGACATTAATGAAATTAAATAATATATTTTTCATAAAATCTCGGGGTGTTACATTCTACCCCCCTTAAAATGAATTTCGCCCTCGAAATTCGACAGGGTTATAAATGGTTTACTACTCGAAAGTTTCTTTAATATATTCCCACATCGTAAAAAGGAATACCAAAACTTGGCTTTAAAAACTAAATTATGAAATGTAACGGTTGCCCAAATTAACTCATCACTGGGTTTCCACGTAGGAGAACATAGGTGAAAATATGGATATGGAAAAAAATATAACCATCAAGTTCTAATGGATAGTGGTAGAGAAAATGGATATGAAAAATCCAACAATCAAAAAGCCATAAATTTGTGATGATATAATGTACCATATGATTCATCAGATATAAGAGCACTATGACAACATTTTTATTTTTCAATATCATTTCCCTAATGCTGATGAAATAGGAATTAGAAGAAATACTTTCGTGATTTTGGTACAGTCTCACCGTTGGTCGTTCATTGGAAAATTTCCACTTCATCTCTTAAAGAAATGAATTTGAATTTGTCATTCATTATGTGTTAGCAGATCATGTGATAGAATGATGGGTCATTCCATCTCTCTCAAACAAAAGGTTATAAAAGTTATTAAAAAATACACAAGTCCATCTATAGTGAGATTAATAATATATGGTTCCTAAAATGGACTTCTACATCATATATCACACTTCTTAATATAATAAAACTAGTTTCTACTAAACAGGGACTTCCTGTAGGCCAGTGGTAGGTGATAAAGGCCAGTCGCACTTCGATTGTGGGTTCAATTCCCATAGCCTTATCCGACGCGATGGGCTATCGCCCATCCTGCTGGTTTTCCTTTTTCTAAAACTACATTAACATAACATCCCATCAATAATATAGAAAAAACTTCTATCCTTAGACAATACTAACTTATTTCCGAAATAATCAATTCCAATCTTTAGGCTTATCCAAAATACTGCTGTCCAATCTCATATTATAGTGAAAATGATTACAAAAGAGTTCATATAACAAGCATGTTAATACCATCATTGATCTACATATATCGTGAGATGTGTCTTGTTGGTCACATTACAAACATTCGAAGTCCTTAATCATGTATTCTCTTGAAAAATGAATACCCATTTAATATTAGTGAAAACATGAGTGCTGTCAAAAGTTAACTCTTTTCACATACCAAAACCTCAAACCATGATATAACTATTTCCTTATATCAGTCATGAGCTCATGAATAAATTCAAAAATTTAATTTTATCCTTATCCCTTCATTATGCGCATATCATCTTTTTTCCAAAAATATGTCAATCACTTCTCATGGTTACTGGTACCATAAAATTATTGAAAACCACAATATACCAATACATAAATATTCCAATATTCCATGATACCATAAACAACATTATTTTGGAATCCCATTACATAATCACTTAATCATTCCACCACATCGTTTTCATATTCAACATTGCCAATAGTGATCGTATGTGACTTCCCTTTTTCCTTTTCCTTAAGTGGTTGCTCATGTCGATCATCATTAACCCTAGGATTAGGGAATTTATTAGCATAATGACCCATTTCCTTGAACATTATGCATTGAAGTGTTGGTGGTGCGTTCTCTCCAGTATTTTCTTTATTATCATCATTAGAAACCCTTTTTCCATTACTTCGACACTCAACTGCTCGATGACATTCTTTTCCAGAATTTAAAAATTTTCTAGTCCCTTTAAGACAATATCCACCATGCTTCTTTCCACACATTGAGCATAAGGAAACATTCATCTTCTTTTCACCATTATTCTGATATTTCTCCTTGAACTCCATCTTTCGTTTCTTGTCAAAACTATGAGATGGATAAGTAACACAAACTTCAATTTCTACCTTGATAGCACAACGCAAAATTTCATCATACCCACTGAAGTCTCTTATAGCTAATGACCTTCGAAGATTTGGTTTTAAGCCATTGAAGAATCGATCATCTTTACTTTTAGGTTGGATGATAAAGCCAGATGCATACCTTGCAAGCCCTGTAAAATTCGCTTCGTATACACCAACAGATTCATCATCCTTTTTCTTTAGTTCAAGAAACTCCTTATCCATCTTTGTTCGAAGAATACAAGGTAAGTACTTATTGAAAAATATGTTCTTGAACTCGTCCCATTGCATGGACTCAATTTCATCTCTTGGCCTCGTATTCTTGATAAGATTCCACCATTGATCAGCTTCACCTTCCAAGCGATATACTGCTAAGATGTCTTTATCATGTTCAAAACATTGAAGAACTGAAAATATCTTTTCAGTGGTACTGATCCATTGTTTATCAACAGGTGGATCAGAAGACCCACTAAAAGAAGGTGGACATTGCCTCATGAAGGACTCAATAGAATATTGTTCCCTTATCTGCTCAATTGGATGTCCAGAATGATTCATAGCTTATGTATGTATAGCAATAAGATTTTTCACTCCATCTCCCATAACATTTGTTTGTTCAGAAGTACAATCATTGCATTTTTCGCTGCATTGATCAACACGGTTCCTTCGGGTTCCAGCCATCGCTTAAAACCCAAAAAGAATAGTGTGAGAGGCCAAAATCATGCTAGGGAAAACAACATAATAAAGGGGGAGTAAATTCAATATCTCACATATTAGGTTTAATTCTAAGATCATTACCGTAATTCTAGGACTATAACCTATACTTATACTTAACCTTAGGGACATCCCTAGACATAGCTTAGAAATATCTCTAGGGATCTCACTAAAGTTCTCGCATCCTAGTTTCCAAAAGATGACTAAACCTTTCCTCTCATACCAACTATAACGGTCTGGAATTACTTCCAGTGGAATATAATTAATACCTATCAGGGAACTCCATGGGCGGCTACACCCCCTAGGCGGGACACACCACCATCCCCATTGGAAGCTATTTCCTCATGAAGCCCTTGGGTGGAGAGCCATGCTTCATCCAACGCTCACATGTGAGAGTTCCCAAGGATCGGATACATTCCTACCTCCTTTGCCTCTGATACCAACTATAACAACCCATACGTTACATACATTGTTAATACTTACAAATTGAAGTACACTTACTACAACATATAAGAAAACCATGAAAGGACCGTATAGGTATAGTGTATTTAGAAACTGGGAAACATAGTCAACTAGTTCATAAATCATCTACGTTTTCTCCCATTTTTTTCATCATATCTAGTGTCCCTTTTTGGAATATCCTACTTAATAACCTGCTTCCTGACCTGGGGAATGAAAACATTCAAATGGGTGAGCTCAAATGCTCAGTAAGGGTAAACAAAAGAAATATCAATCACATCATATTCACAAGAATATAAAATTTTGGAAATCATACCCTGCAAAAGAGATCAAAATTTCATAACATGGGATAAATCATGGTAGTAAAATGTAATCAAAATAATCATGACATAAAACATGAATCATTGTGGAATACACACATAATCGTAGAGAATCATTTGTTATTTGTCAAGACTCATTTCCAAGACTATCTTAGTGGACAAAGTCCATTTCTGAACCGAGTTCATTCCTCGTTTCAGTCATGTTTCACTAAACCAGTTTAACCTTCCATTCCAGCCATGTCTATCGCATGAGATATAAAATCTTTACCCAATGCATTGGAGGGAGATATAGGTCCCACCCATCTCTTAATGATACCATTCTTATGTGTGCCACTAATTAAAAAATCATACATCAGTGCATAACCCATGTAAAAAAATGGGATTCTTAAACATCGTGACATCATAAAAAATTCATATATGATAAAGAAATTCATAAAAATAACTCCATCACAACATAATCAAATCAATGTAATAATAGGGATAGAAACATAACCCAATATTATCTTAGATGGAAAATAATTTTGATAAAACACTTGAATTCCATTCTTGAGGAAAATATCCTTTCTACTTCAAAATTTTTTTTCTTTCTTAACATGTCATATAATTTTGAACTAATTGAAGTTCATTAAAAATAAACTTCAATACTTGTAAAGTATGCTTCATGGAAATAATGTTATGAAATCCATTCATGCCTTATAAGTTATAAAATCATTCTACTCGTACTTTTGTCAGAAATGTCAAAAAGTACCTCGTATGAAAAAAGACAAAAGATTCCATTCATATCTTTTACTAAAAACTCACCGAAGGATAAAATTGGATTTAAAAAATTTTATGTGGATGGAAATAATATTACATATTGAGGAAACATGTATGTGGATGATAAAAATCACCCCAGTAAATTCCAAAGTATAAACAATCTCAGATAAAAATGAGATTGTGATATTTCCATTACCTTAGGTCCGATATGCTTCGTACGTATCCAAACCTCCTGTATAATGATTTAAATAATGTCATTGACTTATTACAGAATCCTATTAATTTTTATGATATCATATATGTTTCACTTATGACTTTATATTACCCGTTATTTTGTAAATTCCATGTTAAAGTAGCATTTTGGGTAAAATCATTTCATTTATCGTATGTGTTTCGACTTGTCGTTCATGATATTATTACTTATATCCTGATTTAAATAATTCCATAATGTAAAACATGATTTATATATAATATATATTCATCATATACATATATATTATAGATCGATAAAAGGAATGAAATACACTGTTCATGGAGATGGTAGGTCGTACGTACACATGAACGCTGTTTTCGTTTCCTTATTGAATTGAATGCAATTAAGTAGATGACATAAATATATACACACATATATCCAGTATAATTATTATGTCATATATTTCATGATTACTTATTATATATATTTATAATCATTCATGAATGGTTAACATGGAGAATGAATCTAATCGCGTCGTGGAGACGGTAGTCCGTAAGTACGCACGAGCGATGATATCATTCCCGTGATCGTGGAATTGCATTGAAGTGTATGTATAATATTTCAGAATAAATATCACTTTTCAATAATCATATATAGTTATTTATTTACACCATTATACCAATCCATGTATGGTGGTGGTCGAAAATAGATTACACCACGGCGTGGAGACGGTATTCCGTGCGTACACACACGTGGTGATTTCATTTTCCATAGGATGGATAGATGGTGAAATAGGGTTGTTTCATACATATGAGAACATATCAGTATATTAGTGATACTTATTTTATTACTTCATAATGAAACAACTAAATAAGACGAAGTAGAAGAAGAAAATAATTTGAAATAACCGGTAACAAATATTACCTCTTCTTTCGACACATCTTTTGAAACCTACTCTTACGACACTAAGATTGGTCTTTGAATAAAACCAGAACCTCTAGGATGCCTCTAGGGAAGTGGATAAGAAAATTTTTCAGGGTTTGGACTAGATTGAAGGCTGAAATTGGTGTGAGGAAGAGAGGGAGGAGGTGCCCTTTTATAAGGGAGGAGAGGGGCACCTTTGGAAAAACTAAATATATTATTTTATTATAAAGCCATATTCGGTATTAAATAGCTTAAAATTGATTTATTTAGAAGCTAAGGTGGGGATGGGTCGTAATAATATTATAATATAGAATTTGGACAAGTTTAGCTTATTATTTTAACCTTATCATTTAGATTTAACTTTAAGATAGATAATTTTACTTTTACCGTGCCTTTTTGTGTTCTTACACTATAAGGGTAATAAACTTAATATAACAAGAAAAAAGTACCCAAAGTTGTTTATAATTAATATATATAACCTTATATAAGTTATTTGTCTGATCCTTAGATTTTTAGGATAAAAGTACAATTAATAATATAATATTTGTTTTAAAAACTATTTTATGTCAATTTTGACACTATTTATTAATTGATTTTTGTAAAAATCATAACATAATGATTAGTTCAATAAAAGATAATTAAATCAATAATAACATGTCATATAATCCTAGAAAATTAGTGGAAATTATAAAAAGTCTCAAATTACATTTATTTGGGTATTTATAACATCAATTATGTCAATATTTCATTAATAAGATAATTACTGCATCATCTTTGTATCAGAAATAAAATATATTATTTAATGTCTAAAAATTATAAATAAAATACCATTATGTAGGAAATATTTTTATATTTATAAATAATATTTAGAGTCTAATTTATCTTATGTATAACCCTATATTAAAAAATATTTACTTATTAAACTTTGATTTTAACTATTTTAACACTTCTTTAAATAAATTAATAATAAATGTCCTAATCTAATCCAAGTGGGCCTAAATGGTCATATTTTATTTCTAAGGTTGTTTTTGGTCGAATTACACATATCCAATATAATTAGGACATGTGTTAGGGTAATAATAATATATTTTTTACCCTTAATTACCCTATTTACTTTTAACCGTGGTAAATAAAAGTAAAAAGTTACTATTCCACAAAAATTATTTTCATCTCATTGAACCACATTTTACATACTGAAATCAACCGTGTATCTCAGATTTTTGAAATTCCACTCACAGAAGCGGTTAATATATGTTTTATGTAAATTTGAAAATTCTCATAGGAGGTGTGTAAAAGAGGGTGAAAAGTTCAATAAAATTTTTATATATCTAAAATTATTATAAAATTACTCCAATGGATTACATTGAATTTATATAGGTATTATGTATCAATTTTGACATAAAATATATTTAAATAAATTAAATAATTATTTAAATAAAAAGTCGGTTTTTAAATAGTAACCCTGTGTTTTCACCATTCATCAAAAATTGACAGTTTTCAGAAAAATACAAAAAATTAGGCCTAAGATAAATTTGATATTATGAATTCAAAAATTATGTATATTTTTACCAAATTCAAAACATATCAGTTGCATTAATTAATTTAAAAAATTAATTCCCATCGTCAAAACAAATAGTGTGTTCTTAAGAGATAATAACTATCAAAAGATTAACACTTGTTTATGTCTGGTTTAAATGTGAAATTACATCCAATGATCAATATTGTATTAAATTGTAAAAATATATTCTCAATATACTTTAAAACCAATCAAATTAATAATTTATCAATATTAATTATTTTGATTAAAAATGTTGTTTTTAATTAAAATTTTGTAATTTTCACTATTCATCAGAATATGAAATTTATCCGAAATGTACCAAAATTTCACCATAAGCTAATTTCGATATTCCGAATCCAAAAATGAAGTCCATTTTGAAAGATAAAATTTATAAAATTTCAAAAAGTGGGTATTACTATTCATAACAGCTAGTTGATAATAATATTATAATAATATCTCGTTTAGTGAAACTCGGTGTCGCGTACTACACACGCTATCGAGGAAGTTCATGATTGCGTGTAATACAAGTCAAGTCAGGGATGTGTGTTGTGAAAGCTCCTTTTGGTGTAGCATACAACACAAGACATTAATAAAATTAAATATAATATTTTTCATAAAATCTCGGGGTGTTACAATTAACTGGATAATGAATTTTATATACTCAATATAATATTAACTTATGTATTATGTGTTTCTTAGACATATTATAAGAACAAATTCAATTTTTCATATAAAAAATGTATTTTGAAAAAAATGCAATTTTACAACCTTTTAATGGAGAACCATTTTTAAATATAATATTTGACGGTTTTACATATTCAAATTTTTAAAATAAAAATCTTTTTTAGAATTGGGACATCAAAATTTACTTCGGATGAAATTTTGGTATTTTTCTAATAATATTCATTTTTTCTGAATAGTGAGAAATAATTTATTTTAATTCAAATCTGCCATTTAATCTAATTTATTTATATGGTTAGATTATATTTTTAATTGGTTTTGAAGTGTAATTAGATTATATTTCTAAAATTTAATCCAATTTTGGTCATTGGATGTAATTTAACTTTAAAATGAGACATAAACTAGTTTCTATCTTTTGATAGTCAGTATTTTGTAAAAACACGTTTTTGTTTTAACAAATGGAAATAATTTGAATTTAATTAATCCAACTTATATGTTTTGAATTTGGTAAAATATAAATAATTTTTTAATTTGGAATATCAAATATATATTAGGTATTATTTTTGGTATTTTTTTGATAAACATCAATTTTGCATGAATAGTGAAACCACTAAGTAGTAGTTAAAAATCTGACTTTTTCATTTAAAAAAAATTTTACCTCTTTTTTGAATTGAATTTTAAGAATCCGACATACATGGTTGTAATTAGTATGAATTTTTTTTCAATAAGATGAAAATAATTTTTGGTGAGTAGTAACTTTTTCCTTTTATTTACAGCGGTTAAAGGTAAAAAGTGTAATTCAAATTAAAATGAATACTCTAATAATAAAAAATAACCTTAACACTTGTCCTAAACTTATTGAATGAGTCATGGCCAAACATGGAAATATTTGGGTCGATTTTTGGACCCCATGGATCCACATAAGATTGATAATGACTGTTTATATTAATTAATTTTAATTAAATATAAAAATGACTTAAACAGATATATTTTATTAAATAACTTTTTACATGGGGTTATATAAGTTATCTCTTAGACTATAAATATTCATTAGAAATATAAATTATTCCCTACATCATGGTAGTTTTATTATAATTTTTAGACATCATATAAATATAATTATTATGACATAATAATGTTGTAATGTTTACCTCATTAATGAATGATTTAAATAAATAAGATTATAAAGTTTAAAAAAATATCCAAAACCTTTTCAATTCTTATTGGATGATTTTATTTACGCCATGAGTCATCTTATAATTGAAAAAAATTAGTTTTTGTCCTTTAGAAACCAAAAATCATTATATAATAAAATTATTTTTCAGACTTTTCTAAAGATCCCCTACTCCCCCTTATAAAAAGGCCTCACCTCTAACACATTAATCAAACATCTAAAGCCTCTTTCCTTATCCAACCTCTGCCCAAATAATCTCTGAATATACCACTTTTCTTCCTAGAATCCTTAGCATAGGAATAAGGCACTTCATTAAATCTTTTTAGTTCAAACCAAAGTGAGTTACCCAATTTTTAGGTAACGTCTTCCCTAAAGATTTGTTATTTTGTTTTACTTATCCAACCCCCTAAACTCATTTTGTTACATTATTTTATAATAAATCCAGTATACTCAATATATTAGGGTGTTTTTATGAGACATATTCGAGCTATAGTTACACACACCTCTATCTAATGGGAAAAGAACATACTGTTTCTGTGAAAGGAAAACTACTGCTTCATGAAGCGATGATTGTTCAATCATATACTACCGCCTATTATGGTGGCCATTATGATGGAAATGTATTTATATATTATATATATTATGTTTTTGTTTTCTATATTCTTCTGTTATTTTCATTTACGAACACACCTTTATGATTTTCAATATGTGTGATCACGATAATTTCATTTGAGGAACTGCGGACTACCGCCTCTCAAGGTAATATGATTCATTCATGACATACATGGAACATATAAAAGATGGAGTTAATTAAATTATGTAACACATATGTCATATTATATTATACTATAATTATAATATACCCATGTATCATTATGTTTTCATTTCATTAAATGTGAAATAGAAATGAAACTCGCGTTCATGCGTACGTACGACTTAACGTCTCCATGAATGGTGAATTTCATTTCCTATCTCCAAATATCGTGAACTTATTGTAAATATATATATATATATACTGGATATATATAAAATATATGATATTTAAATCTTGAATATGATACCTGAGGTAATATACTTTTGACCACATGGACAATTTGTAATTATAACAAGATCATTTTTGACTCAAGTACCAAATATCGACAAAATGACCATTATTAACATAAATGATTACATAATGTTTATAACATGATAATAACTGATATAAAAGGATTAATAAACATGAAAAATGTTGTTATGTAAGTATAAATTAGCATTAGGTTGTTATTCTGGAGATTAAAGTACGAATGAGTCAAGTCGGAGACGGGGTAAGGGGTTTCTTATCTCACTTTTAATTCCTTGAGATTTCTATTGTCCACAACTTATTTATTGCATGTAGTGTATTTTTTACTGCCATATGATATATATTATCCTGATTCTATTTATATTCATGGTATTCTATGATTTATTTGGTGGTTATTTACTTTTGTTCATATGACTCGATATATTAAAAGGTGGTAAAGGGTATTCATATCATTTCTAATTCCCATGAGATTCAATCTATATTGCCAATATTTCTATTTGTGTGGTGTATGTACAGCCCATTATTGAATTATTTGTGTAATATAGTTTAATTTAGGGGTATTTATATCTTCATTGGATGATACTTCTTTCATGGGGTGTATGTTTCTTAAGTTACCAATTCAGTAAAGAAATTTCAAATTTCAATTTCCACTCATTGGGATTTAAGCATACTTCATTTATTACATTATTCCAAGATTATGTGTGAAATAACTGTTTATTTACATATGTATTAATTTCCACTCCCCTTTTTGTGGATATACTTCGGATACACATAATCACTCCATTGATAAATTCTCAAGTCATTGATATAAACTTGATAAGTGAAATTTTAACTAAATTTCTTTTCATTGATTTATACATCCAAGTCATTGGTGTTGTTTTTACAAGAATATGTGTGAAGGTGCTGTTATTTATTTACACTGAATATCAAATTAAATTCAATGTATTTATATTTTTTACACATAATGAGGTCATTGATTTATCCTTTACCTAAGGATATAGTCTTTATAAAGGAATTCATCTCAACTTACATTCCATTGAAACTTCTATGTTGTTATGAGCCAAGTCACTTTTATTTAGTGTATATACTATAATTTGTCCTAGTATATCAGGAATCCCATTATTCTCATTATATTATAATGTTTTTATTACCTCAATTATTTTTATTCAAGCGTATCCCTTTTGTCTTGGTACTTTAACTAAAATGTGTTTTTAAATGTTTTAACATTTTATTCTTGTAATTCTTTCACATTAATGTACATGTTATAAAAATGGTTTTATGGTTATATTAATATGGAAATTAATTTTAAAAAATTGAAATTCCAATTAAAATTTTCAATGTTTTACATGCCACTTTGATTCAAAAATCTATTTTAAATGGATTCTTGAAAAATTGTGAGACTTTTAATGGTTTTCATTAAAAATGGACATTTCTCTCAAAGATTTTTACAAATCATTTTCAACTACGTCAACATCCTTTATGAGATATTATTCTTTATTGAGGTTGATTTATTATGATACAAATATTTCATACTGTATTGAATGTTTAGTGATATTTTTTATTGTGGATGTGTTATTTTTTTACCATTCATGGTTTATGGATAAAGTATTAACATTTCATATGCTAGTTTTAATACAAATATTTATGTTATGATTAAAGATTTTCATATGTGGAATTCTTTAGACGTTGTAAGTGAAAGGTGGAGCCCGCTATAGCTCCTCGATACATCTGTAGGTTTCATGAGATAAACTAGTGTCATGGCACAAGGCGTTGAAAAAATCTTATTTGTAGTGTAGGCACAAGGCCTTCACTATGAGGTTATGAAGTCTGGCATTATGAATTCCATCATTATAAAGGTGGATATTAATATTTCTTGTGATTATTCGACTAGTAGAATATCCATGTGAATAATTAAATTGAATTTTTTGATTTTATTGTTTCCATATTATGCTGAAGATTAGGTTTAAAAGTGTTTTTTAGTCTTATACATTACCTTAAATGATTATGCTTATTTATGAATGTTTCTTCAATATTGTTATCTTTATTGAACATCTGATCTCACCCCATTAAATGTTTTATTTTTCCTAGGATGTGAAAAAGTATTTTATGGTTGACCTATAGGGATAGCCTAAGTATATAAGGGTTTTTAAAAATGGTACAAAATATGGTTGATGTTTTTATTTCATGATGTAATATAAAACTTATGAGTGTATCTAGTACTTCCAATGTTATGAAATAATTCACCAACTCTTCTTAACTGGGGTTGGTGCATTACATTGAGATTTCCTACTGGCATGTCAAAGGAAACACAGTGGCTAATTCATTGAGCAGGAGAACTTATATACCATCATTTCAAGAGGCCAGCAGTGAGTGATACCTTATGGATTTGATCTCTAAGATTCATTTAGTAGTGTAAGAAAGGGAGGAGAAGACGTTTATTTTCAATAACTGTTACCTCTACTATACTGGATTGAGGGTAAATGATGAATCTATCAGATTACAATGGCCTAGTCTTATGGGAGAGTCTTTTAGGAGAGGACCGTACTCCTGGGTGGACTATAGGAGATGATGATTTCATGAGTTTTCATGGGCGTGTATGGGTGCTTATAGATAAACATGAGGAGTAGATGCAAGATCTTCATTACTAAAAATGGGAAATTAATCTTGGTATCAACAATATGTATCGAGATCTACACTGTCGGTATGGGTGCCAGGTATTAAGAGGAACATAGCTGGTTTTGTTATGAGATGTTCCACATGTCAGTAGGTGAAGGAGGAGCATCAGAGAACCAAATGTCTTTAATAGCTGTTATCCATTCCTGAGTGGAAGTGGAATGATGTCACAATGGATTTTATGATAGTTTTTCAATGGTTTCCACAACAGAATGATACAGTTTGGGTTGTTAATAACACGATAACGAATTTTTCACATTTCTTTCTGATTAGGGAATCCTTTAGTGTTGATGAGAATGGGAGGTGTTACATCCAAGAGATTTTTTTTTCATTGGGTTACAGACTTAATTTTTTGTGATAGGGATTCCCAATTTACTTCTCATTTCTGGAAGGGACTACACTGTGCTTTGTTTACACAAGTACTTCTGAGTACATCTTACCATCCCTTGACAAATTGTTTGTCCGAGTTCACGATCCAAGTTTTAGAAGACCTTTTATTAGCATGATTCCTAGTTATTTGGTGTTATAGGGAGAGAAAAATACCCCTAATGGGTTTTCCCTATAATGAAGATTTTTAGGCAATGATTTAGAAGACATGTTATGAGGATTTGTATGGTAGGACATGTTGATCACCCATAGGTTGGCTAGAGGAAGGAAATGCATGTATGTGGGGACCTAACCTTGTCCAAGAGACCATATAGAAGGGAATATTTATTTGGGAGAGGTCGTATACGACACATCCAAATTAGAAATCATATGATGATCAAAAGAGATGACCTCTTGAGTTCGAGGTCGGAGATCATGTTTTTTAAGTGAAACACCGAGGATGGGACATTGGAGTACAAGGAGACAAGTGAGGCTATCAACGAGACATGTCATACCCTTCATGGTTTTGGATGGAGTAGGGTTGTTTGCCTATCGGTTGTAGTTACCTTAGAGGTATTGGGATATCCATGACATCATTCATGTTTCCCAACTAAGAGGTTATTTTTCAGACATGTCTCATATTTTCTAACATGAGGCGGTTGAGTTGGTGGGTGATGTATCCTTCAAGGAGCACCCTATTTGGATTTTGTATCACTAAATGAATGTTCTCTTTATATGGTTTATTCCCCTTGTATGGGGGCTATAGAAGCATAGGTGAGTACATGATGAGATTTGGGAGAGGGAGGCCGACATATGATCCCAGTGGCCAGAGTTTTTTAAAGTTTTGTTTTCACCACCCATCTAAGTGAAATTTTAGGATAAATTTCTTTATGGGGGGATTATAAAAACATGGATCTCTATTTCAAGTATAGCTCATTATTTTGGGTCATTTTTTTATTAAAAAGAAATATTTGTGAATTTTCTAAGTACACACTATATACATAAGAGTACTCGCTATGTACTGTCTTACTGCGAACAGTTGCGTACTAGACATCTTATGGTCGGGTACATGGCTATGTTGGTGACCTAGCTGACCATCGAATACGGGGACCATTTTAGGCTAGTAAATTGCGCGTACCTTAAATTAAAATGATATGTACTTTTTTTTGATAAATAAGAGAGGGGTCACATCTCACTTCCAGAACAACCTTCTTCTCCCAGTGTTTCATTCAAGAGAGCGATGGAAATTACACGAAATTCAAACTCCTTGAGAATCTTTGTCCGACCTCTGATTTGAGATGTCTACGGGTGTGTTGGATTCCCACTTACGTGTTCTCTCTTTCCATATAGGCTTTCTTCCAGATTTCTCATCACTCCTGAGTATCTCAAGGTTGATAGTTTTACCCTTTTTGTAGATCTACATCATTCTAATCTGATTCAAGGTCCGACGTTCAAGGGTGTTGATCGTACTACATTATGGTAGGTGGATTGTTCCTTTTGTTGATTGTTTTTTGATTATATATGATTAATGTTCTGAATACCCATGTTTGGGATATTAAATATTTTGGAATTTTACCAAGTCTAATACCAATTATGGTTTTTGTTGATTGAGGATCATTGGTTTCTTATACATAAGGATTTACACCCCTTTATGGGACACCCCATCGGTGCATTCCATTGATTTAATATTTATGTTCGTTTGGACTAGGTTGACTATGAGGCAAACAATGTATCCATTCATTGAATTTATTAGGATAGAGTTTGATTTATTATACGAATTTCATGTGTTATTCTTGATATTTTAATACATGTTGTAGTTATATATTACATATGATGCCTTGTAATGATATGCACGCTATTTGTTTCCAATTGACCATGAGAGACATGGACAATGAAAAACTGTGGGGGGTTTTATGTTTTTTTTAATTCAAGAACTTGAGAGAATTGGTGTAGATTTATTACCCAGGGTGTTGACTATGAGAGATACACAGTAGGTCTTTAATTATTATTTACTCTATGTTGTCCTAGAAGGTATTCACCATGAGAGCTACCAGATGATATTTATAAGTTATTGATGCCCTATTGAAAAAGGGGTGTTGACCATGAGAGTGGCCCTATTGGTCGTTTTCAATTGATTAGTGCTACGTTAAACCCAACGGGTTATACTATGGGAGCATTCCCATAAGTTTGTTTATGAATGATTGAATGATTGTGACTAGTACCCCATGCCAAAGCACAAACATGGACTCAGTCTTACCTGATTGTTTAGAGGTTCTTCTGGTATTCCTGTTGTTACTATTTCACATGATATATAGAAAATAAGCTTGATCCCAAAGTTTACATGAGTCAACAGTTTAAATAATTAACAAATGAAAATGAATGTAATTGAAAACTGCAGGATGGTTTACTTTTGAGTTCCTCCTAGTTTATTGGTTCATTTCTGCAGATTTCTTTATATATTTATATTCACTGACTGTTACGCAAAGATATTTTTGGTGGTTCTCCACTGGGATTTGTCTCACATCCTGTTTGGCTCATTATTTTTGACTCAAACTAATTAAATTATTGCAGGTATAAATAAGAGAAATCATCCTTCTTCATCAGGTACATGATTGTTGTTTGAGCTAGAGAGCATGGGACAAATATCAGGATTGCGATGCTATTGGTGTTTAATACATTATCGTACATTGGATTTTAAATTTTATTTCAATAATTTTGACTGGTTTGGATCCTTTTTTAGACATGTGTGACACACATCATTTATATATTCCCTAGTTGTTATGTTACTATAAGTCTTTCATTATTTACATTTATTCTATGGGAATACGGCATCTTCTTTTGTCTTTTATTTGTGATTCCAATGTGTATACTCTTCCAATGTGGGAGTAGTTTCCCCATTATTAGAACATGTATCTCACCGCTAGTCGGAAGCCTCTGGTGTTTGGGAAAATTTACTTTGGGTCATGTGAACAATTTATTTTGCAGTACTTTGGGCGACACTTGGAACCGAGATGTTACTCCTAGAGAGTACCATGTGTGAACTTCATGAGAATAATCTTCATCCACATATGATAACACACACATAATTATTTAAACAATATATTTTCCATTGTATTACATCATGTAACCCTAAATCTATATTAAGAATATTTTCACAGCACTTCATTATTCTCATAATAGCATGTAACTCTTATGACCATATAATTCTGACAAATAACATATTACATTTTTAATTTAAATCCATGATGAAAAATGAAAATTATGTACTAATATGTTTAAATATTAGTAGTGTCATTGAATATATTAGTAATTAACGAACAATTAGTTGGTCTGAGGACAATAACTCTAATAGAATATTCCAAGAAATTGAATTTGATATGAATAATCCTTACGATGATCATATCAATGAATTGGTAATTATTAAAAATATAGATTTTGTGTAACAACTATAAATACACATAGAATAAGTGAAAATAAATAATAAATTTATTTATTGACCTATTAACACATATCCGTTAATAAAAATGTCAATGAATAAGTGTTATAACCAAAAAAAGAAATACATTTTAGAAACCCTTTATCACATGGTAACTTTCATGTAAAAACCACTTAGGTAAAATAATTAAAAATAAAACCTGAAATATTAAGAAGAATCAAAGATTTGTGATATAACCTGCAAAAGAAACATATATACACCGACAGAAATAAACCCAATAGTCAATATTTAAAAATTTCTACATGGGATGAAATGAAGACAAAACAAAAAACATCTTGTTCAGAATTTCCATTTATATAATTGAAATATTGTATAATAAACTCATACTAATTATTTTATTTGTTATGAAATATTTTAAGGGCTAATAACTAATAAATAAAAATTTTATTTTATTTTTTACAATTGAATAGATAATTAGTTATGCCCAAGTTAGGTGTTTTAAGGATGTTTGGTTCCCATTTGAAAAATGAATTCGACATGTTGGGAAATCTCAAAGTGTACATTGTTACATCATAAAAAAAATAATAATGATGAAAAAATTATTATTTTTATTCATAAATTTTAATTTTTAAATCAATAATGATATACAGTGATGATAAATGAACTATGTTACAATCATGGAAATAGTAGTCTATATGTACTAATGAGTAACATTTATGTTTTTCAATGATCATTATCAAAAAAATGTTGGTATTTCTATATAATTAAAAAAATATGATAATTAAATAAATAACATATTAATTTTTTAACATACTTATATATTTCACCAATTTTGTATGGTGATGAAAAAATAATCTCATCACTTCGTGGAGGTGGTAGTCCGAAAATAGAAATGAGCAACATTATCATTTTTCATTGAATAAAACCATAAGAAAACATATGATATTTTGTACTTTTATTAATATATAAATAATTAATACCATATTTTAACATTAATTACATCATTATAACCACACAATTGAGGTGGTGATGGGAAACAAATTACAATAGACTGTGAGGCAGTTGTCTGCAGAACACACGAATGATTAATTCCATTCTAATTTGATGGTGATGAGAAATGAATATAGGTGGCTCCATTGACATAATAAAATTCAATTTAATATGAGGTATTTATTATATTATATTATAATGTATATGAAATATTTTTAATTTTTTTATGAAGATATAAAACAAAATACCCGATTATGAATGACAGGTCTTTTCAGACAACATTTTTTACTTTTCACCATAATCCCTATAAGGAAGGTATTGTGGCCAATATATTACATATAGAATGTGGAAAGGAATATTATGAAGGTATTTTAGTATAGATATTATAAACCAAATGGTTTTTCAAATTTGATGTAAAGAGGATTGGGGGTTCACATTTATATAAGAGGAGGGGTAATCATAAAACTTCATAATGTATTAAATTCATATAAATTGACTTTTAATTTCAAATGGATCCACATAGATTAATATAAATTATATCTTTAGAATTGTACGGAATACATTCATCTAATAAAATTTTTACATACGCTGAGTTTTTATGCACTTATATTTTTGTTTAAACCCTCATTAACCATTTTCAACATACCATGACAATAAAATTAATTACACTATATGGGTCATTATAAATAATAAATATGAACATAAAGCCCATAAGTGAACCATTAATGATATTTATAACAATATTATAATCATTTTGATGATTATAATAGTTTTTAAAATTTTATAAATTTTTTATCATTTAATAAAATATTATTATCATACTAAATATCTAATGTTAGTTTGTAGAACTATTCTTTTATTTTACATTAAAAACATCATGATAAAAATAAATATTTAATATAAAATTTTAATAAATCCCTAAAATGTTATATTAATCTAATAAATTTGATTGTGACATTAATTGTTTCAAATAACTTTATTTTTAATAGTATTATTATTATTTATTTCATTTTTACATTAATTTCAGAATTAATGAATTATATTTTTTTAAGAGAATAATTGAATAAGATTTTCCCAAAAAATAAAACAGAAATTAACAAAATGGATATAAATAATTTAAATTTCAAATTAAAATTTACACATAAAAATATCCCCTTTATACACACATGTTACAAATATTATATTTTTTAAAATAAGATAGTAATAATTTTTAATTTACAGAAAATATTATAATGTTCATAACACATCCAAATGTAAAAAAAATGCATATAACCAAATCAATATACATTATTAAATAAATTTGCATGTATAATGAAATTATTTAAAATGTTTGGATCATTTAATAATTCTTATCAAATTATTCATAACTTCTAATTATTTGACTTAACCATTAACGTGGAAAGAAAAATTTCTATGGGTACTACTCATATTAAAAAAATTGAATGGATTAATTTAAAAAATTAGACCATTCTTATTGAAAAAATGAAATGTAATTATATAGAATTAAAAAAACATAATTGGATGAATTTAATTTTTATTTAAATTATAGATAATCAATAAATAACAATAAATTTTTTAGGAAAAATTACTTTTAAATGAAAACTGGTTTTTACTGAATTAATGTATAAAAATGATTTAAAAAGCAATATTTATATTACATTAAATTAGTTCAAATTGATGAAATTTTAAAACTAATGAAAAAAATTTAAATTTACAATGAAAATATATAAAAAGAAAATAGAGTTTTCAATTGCAATTTTTATTTTTAATATTCACTGTCTGATCAAATATTTTAAAAAATTCTCAATATTTTACTATAAAATAATTTGTAGACGCTTATTAAAAGATTTATTTTTATTTTATTATATAATATTTCTTAATATTTAAATAAATAATTACATTATTCACTCATAAAAAGAAAAGAAAAATTTCAAAGAAATCATGTTTTTTAAGAATTAAATATCATTATGAAAAATTTATTAATTATTTCCTAATGATTAATTAATAACTTTCTTATTTTTTTTACCTATATATATTATAGTACTATTAATCATATTAAATCCCTTTAACTCAATATCTATGTTATAAATTTCAAATAATAATATTTTTCACTTCATTTAAGATCATTATTGTGGGTTGAACACATAATATAATACATTGTTCTTATATAATCTAAGGATGTTATAATTACCAATTTAATAAATTGTATCCTCAAAAATCGAAATTAGGTTCAATAATCAATATTTTTAAATTTTATAATATTACATAATAAAAATGTATAATAAAAAATTCTCTCGATAAATGATAAAGTGAATTTCAAAGGTCATCTTTAATAAGAGGTAATTTGTTTAATATGATAGAAGAAGTGGGAAGAGAAAATATGTACATGGGATAAAATTTTTTTGTCCAAATAATAATGGATAGTTGAAGATATCATTAATCACATTAATGTGGATGATCATGAGAAAGTCAATGAACAAAAACAAAAATCCAATTTACTGTAAAAAGACCACATCTTAATTTTAATAGAAATTAATAGGATAAAATTTCTATTTTAAGATCATTTCCAGGAGTTGAGAAATTACTTACCATCAAGAATAAAACATAAGAATATATACTTACATAACTTGTATAATTTCATCAATTAATAAATTTCAATCAAAATGTCATCTTTTTCTCATAAAGATTAGTATTCTAGATTTTATTTCATTTAATCCAATTTCAATGGATTCTATACTTTCACCAAAATATAATAACCTATTTACCCTATCATTAAATATTAACAAAATAAAAAATAATTTGATAATAATTAGATAGTTATAAAAATTAATATACCATTTTTTTTGAGGAAATGAAACTTCAATATATATAAAATATAAATTACATCAAATTTTAAAAAAAACATCTACAAATTTAGTTTGATTTAATCATGTATTCATCCCAAATAAATGTTACATTTATCTCGAAATAAAAACTCTCCATCTAAAAATATTCTATAAAAAATATAAATGACCTCGTTACATTATCTCCATGTTTTGAAGATTATCACAATAATTAAATTACCTTATATCCCAATAATAAAATTAATTAAAATTTTTTATTATACCATCCAGATTACATTTCCAAAATGGAAATATATTTTTTCATAATTAATACTTCAAGTTAATCCTAAGGGTTACAGAGACCTCCACCTACTAAAACAATTCCAAAAATATTATTAGTCACCATAAAATTACATCCATGAAAACCTACAAAGTGTTTTCAAGACTATTAGATTATATTAAATATTAAACTCATAAAAAATGATGATATTAATAACTTTTAAAAAACATCATATGAAAACATATTAATCTGTAATGTTATATAATCATAAATCTGAATCCAACTGTAATGGCCCAGATCCTACACTCCTGTATCAGATTAAAAAATTACATTTCAAGATCTGATATAGATAAATGTGACCCATTTTTGACATCCAAAACAAACAACATCATGATCAATATTTTATCACTTATAACTACAAGGAAATTTAAGTATTAGAGTATTAGTGATATAATGAAAAATAATATATAAACAATAATCATTTAATTTCAAGGTAGATCTGTTCCAACTATTCAAATCTTTTAATATTACATATTATGTCTTCAATATATCTGTCAAATTTAATCACATATAAAAAATTTCTAGACCCTGATAATTTATCTCCATTCTTCATAACTCGGGAAAAATAACACATAAGAAGGATCAGATAAAATTCTCATTATGGTTGAATATAAGAATTCAAATAAAATTTCAGTAGTGAAAATATGATTAGTACAATGGAATGGAGACATAGTCGTAGTGCATCGGAATAAAATTCATGAACTCACACTCATAAATACGTAGACCATAAATTACAAAACATGGGATTGACCATAAAAATAAAATTTTCATTGGAATTAGTATTCTGTATCCATTTGATGACAATATTGATCATGGAGTTATTAAAAAACATATATTTTTTCCTTTTTTAGGTAGTAAATATTTTTCTTGCAACATAAACACATTATCTTAATTTTTAAATTCATATTATTTTCATAATACTATAAAAGGACAAAATAAACCACATATGAAAGATGGGGAATCATTTTCAAATGACTTTTATATATATAGTAAATACCTAGCACTCATGGAGTAATTATCATATTCATATTAGAGAGAATAATAATGGTTATTCTTGGAAAAATAATTAAAATATGATCCCCTATTATCTTAATGGAAACCTAATTACTATACTCCACCCCATTAACCAATTGATATTGATAGCTATAATTGGATCACCCAACCATGGTTTATAATTGAATTATCAATCATTAAAACAAATTTACCAAAACCATAAAATAAAATAATACACGTATCATTAATTTCTTAAAAAACTCTTTGAAACACCCATTATGTCATTCATAACATAATTAACCCAGGGATGATAAATGGGTTCTAGACAAGTATTAATCATTAAATTATAATCGATGTAGAGAAAAATGATGATAGAATTATGAGAAAATTTTTCCTATGGAAAATAAATAATATTCATGGGTTTCCTATTTGATGAATGGAAATACCATAATAAGTTCATAACATAATTTTTGAGGAAAATAATATTTTCTCCTGTGAAAAAATACTTTTTAAAAAGAAAACAAAAAATTATAAAAAAAATTTATTTTAAAATATAATTTTAACATTACAAGGGAACTTTAAATCAAAATAATGGTCATGATGGAAGGAAAATACATTTCTGTGGTATTTTTAATAAATGGATATTATTTTTTAATGTTTTGTAAAATAATTCTAAGCTGACACATTTGTATATAATAATAAAATTGCAATTTTAAAAACTTTTAAATGAATGTACATGATCATAATAATTATCTTTAATAAATTACTTTTCTAGATAAGAACATTTTTGAAATCATTTTATAATGCATGAATATAAAAGAGTAAGACTCAAAATCTAAAAGAAGATATAATATAAGTATTAATTACAACTATTTTTGGTTGTTTCATTAATAAATAAGAGACTAAATGGAAAAAATTAGGAAAAAAATTTAATAACCATAGGAGAATGAGATATATTTGTTCTTGGAAAATAATATAATATGATCCCCAAAGAACCAATATCATAGACAATCTGGAAAATAAAAGATATTGTAAAATAATTCCTTTTCCCATGGTAAAATTTCAATAATAAGACCCTTGAAAGATTAAACTCAAATAAGAAATTAAATATCATTAAAATAATGAGTTTCATGATATAATATATTAATGTATTAGTATATAAACCTAATAAAATAATACATTTTCATATCATAAATGTATGTCCCAATGAAATAGTATTTTAAATGAGTTACCTTTAAAATGATTGAATCATTAAATTGACAATTACCTATTTGGAATATTTTATTAAATAAATATAAATCCTCCCAAAAAATTGTAAATATATAATGAAAAAATATCTAGATCGATTAACTCATTATCATGAAATAACAAAGTCAATGAAGAAGTGCTATAGGCCAATGAAACGAAATAGATTTAAGAAACCCTATACCATTAGGTAAAATTGATGTAAAACCCCCATGAATAAAATAATTCAAATTTCAACATGAAATATCATTATTTAGGAATTATTTATGACGAAAAATTAAAAATTGAATTATATACACCTTATATATGAAATTTGGAATATAATATAAATATAATCTTCAATGAAAATAAATTGAGATGAAATCCATTTTCTCTAGTCCATGAATTCCATGTATATGGATCAAATTATTATATAATTATATCATATAAATTATTTTATTTAGTATGAAACATTTATATTATTTATCCCTAATCCATAAACCATTTATTTTATATATTATTATTAAAATATTAATTAGTTTGGTGCACATCAGGTGTTTTGAGTATGTCTAGTTCATAAGTCTAAAATTTCATATATAGATTGATAGATGTAAAAGAGGAAATTATTATATCATATCTAAAATAATAATTATGAGACAATTATAATTTATATTTTTCAATTATAATTTTAAAATCAATTATGATATCTAGTTCTGAAAAATGGACCGTGTTACAATCATTGAAACTTTTGATCATACATAGACATCAATTAAAATTATATTTCACAATTATTGTTATGGAAATAATAGAAGGATTATTTTACATTTATAGAATTATAATAATTACATAAATACCTCACTAATTCATTAAATAAACACATATTTTTATCAATGATTTTTTACGATGGAAATGAATCACATCTCTTCATTGAGATTGTAATATGCAGGTACACACAACGAACAACATAATTTTGTAGTGAATGGTAGAGTATGAAAATATACAATATATTAACCTATAATAATGATACCTATGTAATAAATATAATATATTAATCTTAATTCCATAATTATAAATATTCATTAGAGGTGAGTATGAAATAAAACTGCAGTTGGTTGTAAGGTCGTATTCTGTTGTACACATGAACGATGAATTTCATTCACATTATATAGAGTTTAGTGATATATATATGTAATAAAATTTTAAAAATAACATATCAGTATATGTAGGATACTAATGATGTTTTATCATCATTATTCATAATGATTTGAATGGGGTGTAAGAAAAAATAAAAAAACACTATGTTAAGAAGTATGCCTCTTCTTGGGATGATGACCATCTATTTAAAAATCAATTTACATAAGGATGATAATTTTAACCACATAAGAACTCTATAATGTTTGTAGGAATGTTAGGATTTATTGCGAAATATTTTGGTTGATAAAAACTATTCTCTATGTAAGAACTAATGAGGGGAGGGAATTCTCTTTTATAAGGGGGCAGTCATAGATTTTTTTTAAGTATCAAAATAATTTTCATTTTTATTCAATTTAAAATGGATCAAATATAATTTATTTAGAATATATGATTATTATGGGTCAATATACATTAAAAAAATTAAATTTGTACATTTTTTACAGTGATTTTTCCTTATCATTTGGGTTTAACACATTAGAAACCCTGTTTAAATGCACCACCACCACAATATATTTTCTTTTTTATGGGTCAATGTAATAACAATAATTGGAGAAAGTTATATAAATGTCCTATGGTTGATATTTTTTATCACATAATAATTATTTTTATAAATATATGATTGTTAGTAATATTGTATCATTTAATAAAGTATTTTTTTAAAATATAATTCATGTCAATTATTATAACTATTTCCAATATTGAATTTAAAATAATTTATAAAACAAATGAAATTTTAATATTATATTTTATTACATCCCTAAAATATTAAATTTATCGATAAAATCTCCATATAACAATAATTGTTTTAAATTATATTAAATTTAATAACATTAAAATCATTTATTTGATATCCTATTAATTGAATAATTATTTCATTATAATTATCTAATAATTGATTACTATCATGCTAAAAAAATATAATTATTAAAATAAAGAGTAAATAATTTTAAAATTTTCTTTACATAATATAATCTAATGCTCATGATCAGATTAAAATTTTAAAAGGGCCATAATAGAGAATATTGGATAAGTGTGGGTGAACTGGACTTATCCATGGAAATTAAACAATATATTATAAGAATTTTATCCTCCTTAGCATGATATTTTTAATCATGAGTTTGTTGATTTAACCTTTATGTTAATAAAAACTAATATGGTCACTATTTATATTGACAAAAAATAAAAGGACTGATTTAGTCAATATGGAATTTTTGATTCCAAATATAGAATCTGTTTTACAAAATTCATAACCCATTGTTGGGTGAATTTAATTTAAAATTAAATCGATAAATTTTGATAGAAAATATGCTTTATGAACAAAAATTTCCTTTTAAATAAAAAAGAACTTTTATACTAAATTAATGTACAAAAATAATTTAAAAACTATATTTTCGTTATTTATAATCAATTACAAGTAATAATATTTTTAAAATAATAAAAAACATAAATTTACATTATAAATACTGAACTTGAAAACATAGTTTTCAATAAAAATCAATTTTTTTTAACAATTCCCTTAAATATCTTAGAATTCATTATATTCTCATAAAATCACCATAAGTTAATTTTGATATTTTTAGTAAAAATTAAATTTTATTATTGGAAATTACTTTTCTAAAAGTTTATGTAATTAATTATATTATTGTACCATAGATACAAATAGAAAAAATATATTTTGATAATAAATTTTTTCTGAAAGCATTAACTACTTTAATAATAATTTATTGATTATTTACAAATTATTATAAAAAAATTTAATCTATTTGAGCCTATAAATATAAATATTAAAATATTATTAATTTTATTCAATCAAATGGAATCAAAATCATGGCCATAATAGTCATATAATAATATTTTGAATGTTTATTTTTTGTGTTCCTGAATATAAATGTTATCGAACATAATGTCCTCCTTTCAAAATCACATGATATGACATTTTAATTTTCCAATATAAGCTATGGTGCGACAAAATTGAATTATAAATTTGATCCCCCCGCCAATAAAATGCCTTATTATCATATGATTTTTATATATTTTCCATTGATATATATCTTCCAAAATTTCAATTTTTGTATATTTAGTCAAAAATATTTGGGGGGGTGTACATGATATTTGACTTTAGAAGATTCCAAATAGTTAAAAATATCATCATAACAAGGTACATATCATTCTAAAAAACATCATCTCTCTTGAAGATAAATTGTTTTCTAGTTTATGGTTATGAATTCCCACTTCAATAGTATGGGATTGCCTACTTTGGAAATATTTTACCTAGTTCACATATTGTTTAATTTACATGATCTATATATTTACATTTGAAGTTAAAAAATCTATTTGTGAAGCCTATGAATATATTTTTCCTTCTTCATAAAATCTATAATATCTTCGTGATCATAAAAAATATTTAATTTAGTTACAATAAAATGTAATTTTAAATTATCTGAAGCAAATAAAATTATTTAGAATTCATTATAAGTGGGTGTGTATAGGGATTATAATATCAAATATCTCGTAATTATGTGTAATTACATCAAGTATCTCTTTAATCCTTTGGTACATAACCTCTCCAATACTATGGTAGGGTGTATCATAGATTAATTCAATGAGATTATGTCTGTTGGGTGGTTTCATCACAAGTGGTGTGATTACAGTACAAATAAATTCATCAAATGTGTTCTAAAAATTATCATCAAAAATTTGTTCATCATATTTCAAAATTATCTATAAAAAATTAAGGTTAACCATAATAATGCCTTTTTTGAATCTCCAATAAAATATTACTAATACTATTAAATATATAATATGATTCAGATAATAAAGATATGATAATTAATTTATTAGTAAAATTTTTGACATATATTGGTCAACTCATTCTAAAAAAACAACATAACTTAGAATTATTCCTATCTCCATCATGATGTTTAACGTTTGAAAATTCTCAAAAATTATGTTTTTAATATTGATTTTCAAAATGTTTTCCTGACATTAAATATAGTTATTAAAAGAATTAAAAAAAATGACATCATCCAAAAAAGATTCTATTTATCTTAAAATACTATCAATGAATAAAAATACTAAGAATATATGGAGTGTAAACAGAGAACATAACAATCTAAATGGAATCCTTCAATAGTAAAACATATAATAGGAGTTGGTAAATAATTTTTTTATTTTGATATTCTCATTTAATAAGTAATTTAATGTAACCTTAAAATCCATGTAAAAAGTATTAATGAGTACATATGAGTATACATTCTAAAATATTAAGTATAAAGGTAATGGATAAAAAATAATTTTTGGTGGCTTGATTCTAACATATATAGTATATACACACTACCTTGATATTCATAATCTTAACTTTGAATAATTCAATTTTCTTTTTATTTATTATTTCTAGACCAATTTTTTTGATCAATATGAATGGGAAAACGCCATTGTGAGTTTGATATTGGTTATATTATTCCAACTTCTAATATATTCCCTTTTTACTACATCAATCGGTGATGGATTTATCATTCTTTTTATTTTTATAACATATTTTACATTTTCATAAGAATTTATTTTGTATATGGATATTTTGGTATTTGTAAAAAGTTTATATTCTACTCCCTAACGTATTTCTTCCACATTCTACATTAAAAATGATTTTTTTTCATGGGATGAGAATTGATTTCAAGAAATTATTACTATAAAAATATAATAAAATTATATTCTTCTCTATTTCAATGTAGGTAATTAGAAAATAATTAATGAATCCAATTAAAGGAGAGAATGAAATTCTATATAGAAAATTGTATAATGGTATAGATCTTAATTTAGACTATTTTTCATCCTAAGAGAAGTAAAATTATTTTGATAGAACTTCATTGTAGATATACCCATTCACATAATTATCATGGTTGTAAACTATATAACCACTCCTTAGCTTCCATATCTAATAAGTATTTGAAATTTTAGGATTTTGAACTTCACCTCAAACACTCCACATGGATTGAGTATGGAGTATACAAATTTAAACAACTTGATTAATTTATTTTGGTATTATCCAAAAAGGCCATAACATTTACGTATCATTTGGACATGACTAATTTTCAATTCGAAATAATTTTCAAGTATGGTGTGATATTTTTATTATTAATACATAAAATGTGTTTTTTAAAGAAATTCCCTCAACATTTTATTCGAGTTTTATTACATGGGATCACTCTTAAATGGTATATTATAAGAATCACATGAGTTTTATTAATGAAATTTGTTAAAATTCAGTTTATATATATAAATATCTTAATATTATTAGTATGGTTCTATCTATATTATGGTCAATGGAGAAATATGGGTCACTTTTATATTTTTTAATTCAATTTATAATCAATTAAGAAGTCACAAACTCTTAAAAAATAGAAACAACTTTTTAGAAACACTATCACTAGTGTGATAAAATATATTTATTTCAACACAGTAAATTTAAATTTATTGAAAAAAGTGTTTTCTCTAGAGTGGGATGCTCATAATTTTTTTCCACTTTTAAATAGAAGGAGTAAGGGTGTGTTTCCGATGATTTATTTTGAAAAAATATATGAAATAAAATGAATTGGATGAGTGAAACTGATTGATATGTGAAGGGTTAGGGTGGGTTATATAATAATAATATCATCATCTTGAATAGATTTGATATTTTTTTGTTAACTTATTATATGGATACTCCCCAATCATATCACACCTCATGCACAAATTAATGGTAATGTTGATTCTAAATTTTATGAATATATTTATATGTTATACAACCCTTTTATAGTGTGTAAAGACATTTGTTTGATACCATAAAATGAACCAATACCAAAATTACATATGAAATACCCAATCTGTTATTGTGTTCACTAACCAAACCAAGAGTGTTTACGTACTTTCACACACTCAAAAAATAACTTATAACCTTAACACTCATCCTATATGACATAATTGAATATAGACTAACCATTTTTGTGGTTGAAAAATGACCATCATCCGAAAAAATGAATAATTAATATAAATAAAGCGAACATAATCATATTTAACTATATAATGTTTTCTAAACAATGAAACTAGGGAACTAAAAAATATATCATCTTATTTTTGAGTGAAACTCACAAATTAAATTTGTACTACATTCTTATCACCCATAAGAATAGATTTAGACCTCCTTGTAATGATTAATAGAGGTAATGTATAAATAAAAATAAATAATTGAAATATAGACTGAAAAATAAAACAATGTGAACTTCAAATGAATAGAGAATTGTATGAACTCCCATGTTTATGCCCTAATGTTTTTTTCATCTATAATTTTTATAGTTAATTCATTACATTTAATTTGATTACTCAAAACATTAAAATATTTTATCTCTTTTTTGTTTTCTAAATATTTAATTTTTATGGATTATCGTTGAAAATAACTATACACAGTCCCACAAAACTAATAGAATTTTTTATTTTCTTTGGATTAAAAATTTATATCTAGAATATGATCACTATCCACATTACCTCTTGTATTGAAGTTTTATTCATAAAGATGTGGTACCCCAAATATTTTTTCAATGATTATTTGACCCTAACAATGTCTACATAGATTAATTACTTTGTGAGTATTTTATAAAGAAAAAGATTATAGGAAACCAGAATGATTTATTCACAAAGATGATAGTCATTAATTTGTATAGTCAAAATTACACATTTGTTGAGGAAATGAGTCATACCTATAGAAAAAATAATTCTAGTTCACTTGAAGAATAAAACATACAATGTGAATTCATTTTCCAATTAATTATTCATGAGATGTTACATATGAATTTGTTATTTCATAATATGAGGATGGAAAAAATAAAAATAATTCCATTAAATTTTCTTAGAAATTTAATAAATAAATTAATTAAAAATTTTAACATATTTAATAAAAAATCAAATTTTTTAATGAATTAGTAATTTCATTTCAAAACAAATTAAAAAGTGGTAAATTAATAAATGTGGGAAAATAAAATGAAATGAAAGCTAACAGATTTTCAACAATTTGTTAACGATGTTAAGATAACACTACACCCTAATAACACTTTATGTTGTAACCATATACATTGTGACATATATTGAACTATACATTCTCCCCCTATTTTGGATGTGCGATCAGGGAAGATGTCTAGTGAAAAGATATTATTTCAATTTCTAATCAACATACCATTTTCATATATTAGATAACAATGATAGAAAAAATGACAATGAAATGATCATTCTATAATGTCACTCTCTGTAGTGATATTATCATGTTAGGATGTGAGGAAATTTAATCCCTGACTATAGATATTATAGTCCCTCAACTTATTTATGAGTTATTCTATTTTTTAGGAATAGTTATATTTTATTTCCCTATATCATAATTTTCATGCATCATGTTAGACATCAAACAATGAGAAAAGTTTTTATATTTTTAATACTTTTCACTGAAACCTAATTATTATACTAGGAATTTTTAGACATATAAAATCATTATGATTCAAAATCACTGAGTATGTTATCCAGATTTTATGTTTTCAAGTATTTAGAGATTAAATTAGTGATGAGAATCTTTCATTGTATTATGATTTTAAATCCATCAATGCTAGTTATGTTTTCCCCAAATCTTCATTTTTTTTATTTATTATCTATTACATATTATTGATTCCCAATTATATTATTATTACATATTCAATAATGAATGTGTCAATTTTTTCACGAGATAATAGTCTCTAAAGGGTATGTGATACAAGAGTATGTGGATTATTCAATCTTGTGAATGATCATTTTTTCTTATCAAAGAAATAAATTTTATTTATTTTCATATTGAGATTAACTCATAATTTATAATAATATATTCTATTTTATGAAAATGTAATTTAATAAAGGATCCCAATTTTAATTAGGAATGATGTAAATATTCTAGTAGTTTTTATTTATATATTGGAGTAGAATTAACCTAAGTTTAACAAGGATGCATTGACCATAATAAAATTAAAAATAAAATATTTCATTATTTGAAATTCAAATAATGAAATTTCATTACACTGAGGGAATATTGTAACAAAACATCTCCATATATTCAAAAATTTAATTTTACGATAACTTTTTTGGGTAACACAGAATATAAAATTTGATCATCATTATCATTTTTAATGAATGTGTTTCATAAAAAAATAACTTCATCTTACTTTTATTTGCAATATGATTTTTCATTTCATTAACCTCAAACATAAAAAGAAAAAATTCATGAATTATCAATTATGAATATGTCTAAAAACCATTACCATCGGTTCTACATTATTATAAGATATTACAATACTACATTATATTAGTTTTAGTGATAAGGGTAGTGAATATAAATTTATAAATAGTGACTAAATTCCCTCATAAAGAGTTGATGGCCAAGGGTGTTTAATTTTTGTTAAATTGTTACCATGAATTATTTCTAAAAATAAATAAAAATATTATAGTATTATTTTATCATTTCACATCCGTTATTTCCATTTTTATGTATTTCAATATTAATTTATTTTACATGAATTGTTATCTACAGTTTTTTTCATTAAAGTTTCTAGATGTATGCTCTTCTATCCTCTCACTCGTTATAGATATTCAGAGGGAATTGAAACATTATAATGCTTCCTTGATATAAATCATTACGCCTTTTAATGCCAAAGTGAGGTTTTGGAAGACTAAACATGACAGGATATGAATGAAGATATAGGAATCATCTTGGATGGATCCCAAATAACCCCATATGAGATGAATTTCTTATAAAATGAACATTTTCATGGATAAAGCTACATTGATCATCATGACAGTAAAAATGTATAACAACAATATTTATTGATTCCCACAATCCAATATATGATTTAAACATTGTATTTTTTTGAGGATTAAAAATATAGGACCCTCATTGACACCAATATAAATTTGATTATATATGTTATAAATTCATTAATAATAGGTAGTTTGAAAATTTGAATTAGTTTAGAGTCATTCCATAATAATTTTTGAATATATGTAATAAAATATTAAAATTTCAAAAACTTATTTCCATCAAAAAATTTGAAAGTATTTTATGAATATTCTATGGTAAGTACATCCCATTACTAAGATTGGTTCTGTTGAGGATTTAAATTCATTTTTTTCCAAAAAATATGGAAAATGTAGTTTTGATTATTTATGTCATATAATGGATCTACTGAGTAGTGAAGAAACAATTTAGTGTAATTTTTGAACTTATTTAAACTATTATTTTTTGGTTTCCACCAAAATTACTCAGTTTACATTGATTTGATAACTATTGTAATACTCATGAAAAATATAAAATCTAATGAAAAACAATATTTTATTATCTAGGAAATTTTTTTATAAAAATCCAAAAATCAATAAGGCCAACAGAAATAGGAATCCATCAATTAGATGATGCCATGTTAATAGCATCTGAAATGGTGTCTATCCCAAAGAAAATGGAGGTTCTAATAATTATCCATCATCAATGATAATAAACTAGAAATAAAATTACAATCATTTGAGAAATTTGGAGGGCCACATATATACTAAAATTTTAAAGAAGATTTGAAGGAGAATTAATTGGAATAAGTGAGTATAATTTTTTATAACTAGCCAAAACTATATTATCACAATCAATCGAGTAAAATAATAGGGACGATAAACCAAAAGTAGGGATGAAGAAATGAAGTTAAAAAAACCATACCCAGCATCCTTTAAGATTCCCGCAAGGAATTAAATCACTTAAACCATACGGGAAATTATTTCAATAATTGGTTAAATAAGTGAAACTAAAACCCCAATTATTTTAACCAGATCTCAAAGACACACAACCCTCATTAATAGAATTTATGATATAGTAAATTTAAAAAAATTATTAGTATCAATGGATAATATAATATAAATCATGAACACCCTAAAAAATTATTATGAAAAACCAAATTCTCTACCACATATTATTATATAGATGATTCCTGAAGGGAAGGATGTGGATTAATATATTAAAACCCTATAAATATTCATGAAACAATATATCTGTATAAAACATTGTAATAAATTTTTCCAATTTCGAGTATGAACTAATTTCGTCCCTAAATCTCATTTCAAACAAGAATATTTTAGAGGAGATAAATGTAATTTTTCGTTATGAATAATTCTTATTTATTAACCAAAGGAATCTCCCACAAGAACATTGATATTAAATAATTTTCTCAATTAAATAAATGATTTTTTATATACTCATGGGAAATGATTTTTTGTATTAGGATCTAGTTTCAACCATATTCCATTGAATTTTAACCTGAATATATGCCATAGTAATACGATGCCTAAAGAATCAATACTTCAACTAGTGGAAAGATATATTAAATAGCCAATCAATATTCTATAATCTGAATTTTTTTTATGTTAGAAATGTTTATATTTATAATTGATTAACTCATTTTGGAGATAGAAGAATAGTGATAGGTATTTATATATGTAGTATGACATTCCATTTCCACTATGAATGATCTTATCAGTTCTAATCAAAGTTGATAGATCTTTAATTTTTGATAGAAGTCAGTTTAGTTTTATCTTATGAAGAAATTTAAACATGATCATAATACCTTGTATTTTCATGAAATCACCATATAGGAAAATGTCTATGGAATTTTTGAGATTATTTATAATGATTTAAGAGTGATTAAGTAGATAATATATACTTGTGTATAAAAATTAAATTAGTATAATAATTAAAATATAGATTAAGATGAAAGAAATATATTAATGATAATTGTTATAGGGTATTAAGTTATATAATTATTTTAATTAATTATAATTAAAAAGGACTTGAGAATTAAGTTATCATGATCAACCCATGGTACCAATTTTTCGGAGAATATGTCGACCTTTCAATGATATTTATTTATAAATTAAAAAGGATGTAGAGAAAAAATTGAATGTGGTGTAAAATCAATGGAGGATAGATATGAAATTGGGAATTACCATAAATTATAGAATAATATCTTCCATTAAAACATAATTCAAGAGTATTAATGATTGAAACAATAAATAAAATGTCACAAAAAAAACCACATAATAAAAAAGTCATGAAGAATGACGTGTTAAATGTATTGGATTTAATTGCTATATACCATATTTTGGATTGAGAATATTGTATATTACCCTAATTAATGATCAAGAATGGTGGATTAATTACCACTAATAATAATTTTCAACAAATATCCCCCAAAATAATGATTATGTGGAGAAACTCAATTAACTAATAATTATAAGTCCCATGAAATGTTGAAATACATTAAATGTATGAGTACTAAAACTTTTTAGATGGTTATCCTAAATTTAATCAACGAAACGTGTCACATGAGTATAAGTCAAATAAGATATTCACATTCAAATAATAATACTACATTTACTCGTGAAAAATGTTTAGTATGCATAATACTCACATATTTCAATGGTTGCTGACATATATTTTTTCATGGGATAACAATAGAGATTCTTAAGGAATTCAAGGATAATTTTTTTTATTTGGATGTGTATTTGTGGAATTACTTATAAATAAGGATAAAATATTAACGACATGTTATGATTTATTTATAATACAAATTTATGACGAGTATAATTTCATAGTGATGGATATAATTGTGATTGGAACTCAAATATACAAGTATGGGATATATGGATATTTCAAGAAAATATTGGTGATCATTGAATTTTTAAAACCCATATCACATAGAGATATATAAATCATTCCACCACATGAATTTTATTTACCAAAGGATAATAAAATATTAATCATTGATTGTTGGACCACCACTCATATTTTGGTGAAATATAATAAAATTTTATTTGATAAAAGTTGGAATGAATAATTATAAGTTATATAGATAAAACTAATCAATAATCCAATAATGATACCCAATATTTTGATGATCACATTCATTTGATGTGTGATAAAAGAAACTATATTTTTAGGAAATTTATTTGGAAGAGAGTGGTTATTTTTTATATATTTCTATTATATATCAATAATCATATAAAGGTGAAAGTAAACAACATAATATTGAATAAGGAACTTCATACAGTGGTATTTTCTTTTTATAAGTTTCAAAAATTACTTGTTCTTTATAAATAAGTTGTGCAAATAAATCATAAAACATTATAGTTTTTCTAAAAATGATACATATAAGCCCCTCTTTATTCATAGGAACTATTTACTTCAGTATTTTAAAAAAAGAATCTAATACAAGAAAGGATAATGAATATTTTTTTGATCACATTCAAAGGATAGGTTTTCCCCATTTATATAGTGGTAAATAATTTTAATGTAGAGGTGAAATTTTTAATGAACACATATTTATAGCTGAGATCATAGTATTACCGTGTATTATTATTATCATAAAATATATTCTCATGGAGATGATCTACCCACAATTACCTTTCTAATAAATAAATATATTATTTTATAATGTTTGACATCACTATTAAGAAAATCTATTACTTTATGGAAAAGGTTGAAATATGTGTAATTACTTATGTGTAAAAAATTACTTTTTGGAATGAGGTCTAGAGTTTTTTCCCTTCACTCTGATTAGAATACAATATGATTTGAGGAGAATATTTTCATATATCATAAAAAAAGTATATTATTTTGGATAGTAGTTCACAAGGATATATGGAGGTATATGGAAGCATGAAACCATTTTCAATGTACTAGGAACATCTAGAAGAGAGATGTTATTCTACAATATCCTATTAGGGATATTTTAGTTTTTAAATTTTGGGGGATATATGTTTTAGTACCTTTCATTAAATATTTTGGATATACATAAGTATTAGTGTGGGTTGATTATGTTTCAATGTTGGTAAAAATATAATTCAATAAAACAAAAATAGCTAATCAAGTAAAAATTAATAAAAATAATTCCTTTTATTAGAATATGGCACACAAGTTAACAATCAATGCTTGTGGATCATAGTTCAACAACCACTTTCTTTCTAGAATAATGAAAAAAACAAGAACGTATGAATAATAAAGATACTATTTATCTCACTAAAACATGTGGATATGTGGAGATGCGAAATAGAGTGATAAAGAATATCATTAATAATATAATAAATAAATGTAATATGGATTATTAAAGAAAACCTGATTATTAACTGTGTTTTTATCTAATATCCCACAACACACCACTGTAAATGTGTTAATTCTTGTTATTATATGGGATACCATGCGACATTTTGATAGATCTGACCCATAAATCCGATAATGTATCCAAAATCTAGGAATATAAAGTATGATGAACCCAAAAGGATGATACTTTTATATTTGAATGTTCTTGAAGATATCTAAAAAATGATTTTTGCTATTTATACCACTTATAAGTAAATAAACAATATGTTTCATGATCAACACATATAATGGATAGGAATTATTTTGATTAGAAAGGTAGGATAGTATAACTTACACTATCATTCATTACAATGTAAACTCAAATCAATATGGTTGTGTTTTTTTCAGGAATGAAATGATATTACCACATGTAGCAATAGAAATTCATTGGAGAAAGAAACCTTCTTCAACCTAAATCGATATATATTGAAGAAAAAAATTTAGAATTCACAAGTAGGGTGTGCCCTCACAATAGTTTTGGATTTAAAATGATCATGTACTTTTAGATTTTAACTTCACATAATGTTCTTACTATGAGGATTTTAATTTAATTTTTTTAATTAATGAATCACCATACATCTTACGGTTTTTTGTAATGATCTATTTGTATGGAATCACTGTAGTGACTCTAAGGTGATGAAATATTGATTTCTTAATGATACCATCTAATCTCTCTAAAATATTAAAATAATGATATATAGAAAATCTACAATGTATTGATGTAGTTGATAAAGGAATAAAATTAAAGTACACCTAAAGAAAAATGATTAAAAGAAAATCAACTAGGATACCCTAAAATATTATTCTATAAGAGTTTGTAAAAATATAATCTTAGTAAAATTGGAATGTGTCACACCATCAGTTATTATGTATCAAAAAATAGGGGGGTTGAATTTAGAGTGTATAAATTCGTTCAACTAGAAAACCTTAAAAATGTATTGAGGAATTTTTTTTAAAAAATTTCTCTTCTTTGGAAATATATGGATCACGAATCCACAAATTCAAATTCACCGAATAATGTATAAACCATATAATATTGATATGGATTATCAAGGATCGGTATTATCTTCCATTACACACATTAAATATCTTGAAGTTAAAATTATTATGATTTTACAATTCTGAATAAATAAATGATTGATGTTAAATGAATATATCCACACCAAAATCCCAATGAACGAAAAAATGTAAAATTTTATAAATATGGTAAGTGTTGTGACCAAATTTCTCACAAGACAATGTATATATGGAATTTCATACCATATTTCACCACTATTGTAAATAATTATTTTTAAATACATTCCATTTTTTGTTTTACAACCAATTTACACAAATTTATATATAGTAGATAATAAATATAAGATCAAAATATAAATCTTATCCTAATTTATCCTGATATTTTCTAAAATAAACATACCAGCTAGCCAAATTTCCTTCATGCACCACTAATGAATAAGGTAACCTCCGATACTTTTATGTGTGTGATTTTTTACCATCATTATGTTCTATTAATCCCATCTAATAGCTCCTTCACGAACTGACACAACCATTCCTCATCTCTCTAAATGGTCAAACCTTTTCTTAGAAGATACCAAAATTCTTAATAAAACATCACAAAACTTCTCCAATCATTATCCTACCTTTTTTATTATTTTTCACATAAATAATGTACATCCTCCCACCATTCATATTCCCAAAATAACTAACACTCACAAGGCCTGAGAAATTACATGTGAATTATTACAAAACACACCGAAATAAAGAACATAATATATCATTAGAACCCACAACTAGCCAATCTTCATCTTCATCTCTTACTGAGGCAACCTGGACCTATACCCCAATTTTTTTTCTATTAATAAAATTTTTAAAATTGTATTAAATTACTCATGATATGCGGCAATTTTAATAATTCAATAATTAAATCTCACAACAGCCACATAATACCATGATCAAAATATTTTTTTGGTATTTGGTTATTATCTACCTTTCATTTTTCATCAGAAAAGATGTTTTCTTGACAATACTATGTTTATTTATTACACCTTTTTGATCTACCATGAAACATATCTATATAAAATATCCTTGTAAATATAGTCTTTTATAAAATTTCATTGTGAAAAAGATTCCAAAGAAAGGGGTGAAATCAAACTCTTTGTAAGTGAATAACTCATGAACATTTTATCAAGAGTTAGATCATAATCTTATGAAAAAATTAGAAGTGGAGAAATATCTTATTTAAAAGAGCATGAAATAATATGAATTTTCCATACATCACAATAAAATGACATATGGACTCAAAAGAAAAAATATATACCATAGAAAAAGAGTATGAGATAATAAAACATTTCCCAAAGGTATTATAAATGTCATACAACAAATATATATGGGATATTCATAAGCATAAGTAGTCCTATCAATTTAAATAAAAGAAAAAAAATTGGTTCCATGGTAAATCTTATGAGCATAGATAATTAATTTTTTCATGCATAATATTAGGAACATAAATAATCTAAATTATTTTTATATCCAATATCATTAACCAAGATAAATAACAGCAGGTTCACACTCAATCATTTTGAATATCTAACTTACATGGGGTTTACCATCAGTTTTTTGATCATAGACAATAAACATTTGGTTCATGTAGAATATAAATTTCTCATGTGATATATAAACATAAAAAATGTATTGTATGTCAATATAGGACCCCACCAATCTATCAACCATACATATATTTTCAACCTTAAATCAATAATATATATTTCAAAAATCACATAATTCAACCATATTCAAGTGATGTATTTTCCTAAATCCATTCATAAAACATCTCATAAAACATATAGAGATTGAAATTGGGAAATGTATTAAAATATACCCATTGTAACAATATAATCACTAATTGGGATCAGAAAAATGAAAACTAGGTTTTTTATTATCATTAGAGTAATACCTATAAAAATAAATGGGAATATAACTTTTTTTAATGTCTTGAAAACAAATGAACTGTATTTTCTTCAAAAGAAAAAATGATGATCGTCAATAAAAAAATTATAAATTTTCCTCTAAAGGAAAAAATTAATTTGCAGGGAAAATGTTTTAAAATCATGAATTTTATATTAAAATAAATATATCATTATTAAAATATAACATTTACTTATGAAAAATACAATAGTATTTAATTTTATTTTCAAAATAATTATGAATTAAATTCATTTTCATGATAATCTAAAATATGGAAAGGAAACATAAAAAAATTAACTTTTATATTATGAGTGTAAATTTAAAATAATTCTTAGAATTTGTTTTACCATACCATTAAATGATGAATTTACGAGTCACATTCAAAAGTCATTTTAAAAATTGTAAAGTGAAAAATTTTGAAACCATGATTTTAATAATGGTTATTTAATAACAAGGATTCTACATGTATAGATATTTTTTAATTAAAATTTGTATTTTAATTTATAACATAAAATCACGAATATAAGAAAGTTTTTAATATTTGTAAAATGAGTATATTGAAACATGTATCATAAAAATATATAGTAAAACATATTTTTGAATGTAAAAAAATGTAAATGTGATATTCATGATAGATAAAACATAATCAGGAATCCATATAAAAAGTAGAACATTAGAAGGAATAGGGAACAAGGATACATAATAGAAAGAGCTTACATGGGAAAGATTATAAATATTCATTAAAATTACTTACTTTTATAGGGATGAAATTTATAATGGATAGAAATTTCAATAAAATTTTCATTTTATATAAGGTGATATATAATTTTAAATATATAATTTTATGTTCAAGGAGACACATCATTGATGTATGATGTCGAATATGATGCATTAGTACTCGATGAATGGGTTTTGAGTTAATGAAATTTAATAATAATTTTTTGTATTTCATGTTTTTATAGCCATGATTAGGATATCATGAGATGTATTTGTAAACCGCATATATTTATTGAAAAATTAAGATAAGATACATTCATGGCCACAATATAGATCAAATAAAATAAATAAGTGGTAAATGCACATCATATATCGGGGAAGAAAAATTGAGATGAAAAAAAAATCCTTTTCTTAAATCCTATATAGAAGAACATTATCTAACCTCCAACAAACCAGAAAATAATTATCATTATCAAATTTTTTATAAAATTATATATACTTATAAATTTTTAAAAATTTCATTTATTCTTATCTATAATGGTTAGTTATATTTTATTTTCATCATCAGATGTGAGTAGATTTGATTTTTTGTTTAATACAAGTTTCCTTATTGGAATGTAAATTATATTGCATCGATTCAGTGTTAATAATTTAATTATAGTTATTGGTATTGTTATGGTTTTCAATAATTATTTCAATTTTATAATTTATTTCATAAGTATTTTGGCTGTGATTTTTATGATGAATTCAGTGATGAGCTTGTTTTGGTCATTTTTTAAAAATAATGGTGATATATTAATAATGAGTTAAAAATTAATATAAAAATTCGAAACCCATAATTAAATTATTATTTTATAAGTAATTTATATTAATAATATTATTTATTTTATCATATTTATCTATGGTATAAAATCATAGTGAACATTTTGTAGGATGATAAACCGACCTAAATAAGAACAAGCTATTATGAATGGATACGTATAATTATGAATTGATTTTGTTGCAAAATAATAATTTAATTAGTGTAGTGACTTTATTTATATTTTTAATTTTGATAAATATTATTATATGTGTACTGGATATATATTAAAAATAACAAATTGTAAAATGAAATACATCACTTTTGTGGAGGCGGCAGACAACCCTTTATACGAGCTGGATTTTAAATTTTCTATGTAAAAGGAAATTAATATTTAATGATTATTGAATAATAATAAAAACATTTCAGTTTATTATTAATAATAATTTACTAATATTATAATGTTAAAAAATTAATCTTAATTAGGTAGAAGAAAAATGCAACCAAATATAAATTGAAGTGGAATAATTATAAATTTTTAACTAAGACTATTTAAAAAATAGAAAAAGGCCTAAAATGATGTATTTGATAAAATATTAATCTATATTGAGTATTTAAGAGTTATGGAGAGTTATTTTGTCAAATTTTTACTAAAACTAAGAAAATTGATATGTTTGGGAAAATTGGATGGTAGGAACTCATTTTATAATTGGATAGTAGTGACAATTTTTATATATATATAAGTCAAATTCAATATTCAATGGTAAAAGTTATCCAAAATTGGTCAATAATGGAGAGGTGAAAAAAATATGATTGATAAATCCTTATCTAATCATTTTTACTAATGTTTATAACATGTTTTCTGTATTTTCCACTATGTTTTTTTTAATTTTAGTATTTATTGTTTTTCTTGTCGTAACTAATTTGGGCTTATGTAATTCCCTTTTAAACCCGAAATTTAAATTGAGGAAAATTACATAATCGTTAAGAAAATACTTAAAATATGAAATCTATATTTTCAAATAATATATATATATATTTAATATGTATTAATTTTATCATTAGCTCTTGTAATGCATAGAAACATTTTTTTTAAAAAAATTGTGACTTTAAGATAAACAGATTGTGTTATATAAATTAATAAATGTCATTGATATTACCTTAGATATATTTTTTTTATTTATTAATTAAGGATTCTTAAATGGTTATATATAACTAAAATTTGGAAAATAATATTTTAAAAAATAAAAAATAAGATGTTTTTCTTTTACTAAAAAATATTACAAAAGTTAAAAAACTGTTAAAAAAATGTTTTTTCATTTTAAAAATAGTTTTTAAACTCTATATTTTCACTCAAAAAATACATCCTACTTAGTAAAAATTTGATCTTTTTTTGAGTTACAAATATTCTTAAATTATATATATTCGGTTAAAACTATATTTTTCAATAATGACCTAAAAATAAATTATTTTAGAAAAAAATAAAAAAATCAACATAAGGGATTTAATCTATGATTAATTAAAAAATGACAATCATATTAAAATATTAAAATATTAAAATATTAAAAATATTTATAAATAAAAAATTAAATTCTAAGAAATGATTTTATTGAAATTGAAGACCCAAAAATGGATCAATATCACCTGGTTGATCTATGGTTTTAACATCCCAATTTTTTATGAAATGATACCTCGACCATAAGAAAACCTATAAATAATAATTAGGAGACAGAATTGAAAAATGATTTCAATTTTATTGAATATTATTTGAGTTTTACCTCTTCTCTCATATGAATGAAAATGTATCTTTAGTCTCTGATAAATTATTGCTTGAATGATCTATTGAGTATTAGCATATTATTTGTTTTTTTTTCTCAATAGTTATTGTATTAGACATTTTAAAAGAATTGTATCGTAGGTTTAATGTGATCTGTTTGAATGAAATAATGGTCATTTAGTTGAAAATTATATTTCCATGCAGTCCATATTGAATTCTACTGATGATAAGGATAAATAGTGCATGTTAAAGAACTCCAATAAAGAGTGGTGCATGGTCTATGTAGGAAATTAAACCAAGGGTAAATGAGGTGTGTGAATTATTTTAGAGGCTACTCCATCTAACAATTAGTAGGTTCATATAAATTCAATATATAATGGATCCATGAAGCTTGACGTCGAGGATATTCATGTTGTGGTTCATATTTATATAGAAGATGTTAGTGATAGTGATAATTTGGGGTCAATAGATGGTGATATTGACAAGGATCAAGTTGATGTGTTAGAAGAGTACGTCATCTCAATGAGCTCCCACAAAGGGATGATGTAATTTGACTATGTTAGTGTAGAAAACATGTTGGGTGGGAAGGCCCAAGATTCATACAAGGATATGTTTGTATCAATTAGCAAGTCCACCTTCTAAAAAACCACTTGCATTGGATTAAATTGTAATAGCCTTCCCACTATTCCTAAATATCCAAGATAGTAAATTTAGGAGGGAAATATAGATATAATATCTTCATATCCAATCCAAAAAATGGATCCTATATCTAATTCAATTGAAGGCCCTTAAAATTCTTACCATGATCAGGTTTTCATTTAAAATCTACTAGATGTATTTTTCCATTTGAAAGGGGAGAATATAGTTAATCAAACCAACATTAAGAATAGTTATAATTTCCCTATTAATAGGATGGGGGACATTAAATATGATGATACTTCTGTCAAAATACTGAAACCTAATACGTATATTCATTGTGTTGTAGCTGGTGGGTATCCATAACTGAACATGTCATTGGTGATAGTTGATTTAAAACCAAAAGTTAGTGAGATAACTAGTGAATATGGTCAAGCGGACAACCATAGTTCAATTATCATGTATATCATTTCAAACCTACTATTTAATGTATTGGTGTAACTTATCACACATCATAGATATATTCCCTACAAAACATAGGGAAAAGTTCATGATGGTCTATGAAGGATTCACAATTTCTATCTTTTCTCATAATTATTACTTATATGTAATTTTTTTGGATTTATATAAGAGGGATGGTAAAGGATTCTGGCTACAAAAAAAATATGTTATTATATCACAAATAGGGATGTTCCTAAATATTATATACATGTTGGCATAGGTGGAATCAAAAGATCCCCATAAAATGAAATACACTGAAATTATTGATATGTTATGTGTATCACCACCCATAATAGAAGATCATATGTTTCCCTCCCTTGTCGATGATTCAACGCAATAGGTTACTCCTAAGGAAAAATAAAATGACGATATGTGTCAAGTGACCATTTTTTACCAATTCTGAGCAAATTACCAACTTGGGAAACAAGAGTCCATTAACTTGTATGATCAATTTAATTTGTGACCAAACCCCAAATAGAAGAGAGTTCAACATACAGTGAATAGAGGGGGATCACATGGCAGTGTAAATAGAGAAAAAATTTAAATGCATTTATTTTTATGTTTCTAGTTGGTGGATTTTGTGTCATATTTGTATTTGTACCCACAAATTTGCATTGAATGTTTACTTATTTTTTAATAAATTATTTTCCATGGAAATTGGGTTCTAAATACATAGCTGATACATTTTTAATTTTCACAATAATATTTATGTATTATGTTTTAACACATTTTTGTTTGGTGTAGTGTGTGATAGAAATTATTTAGATTAAAATTTAATTAATAGAAAATATATACTATAATATCATGGAATTGAAAATAATAAAAGTGATTAATATTCCTATTCTTCTCCCTCATTATCAGTCTATCTTTAATCACATGAAGATATCCACTATTATATCCTTTTAACCAGACCCACCCATAAACTAATTCTAGATAGTATGAAATGTAAGAGTATCCATAAGAAAAATATCATTGCAAATGGGATCATAAATATAATAATTATGGATATCAAAATCCTTGTGGAATTGGAAAATTTATATAGGGTATATCATTTATTTATTATAACTAAATTATTGGGATCAAAAAGTTAATTTTTAGCCATTAGTATTTTCAATTTGAAAGATATATAAGATAGAATATATTGAAATCACTGAATATTATCTTCTATTAATTTATGGTTATGATTTTGATATTATATAACTATATTTATTTAAACATTACCTGACACTATGCTTGAAAATTATCTCTCTAAGAAAAAATTATATCCAGTTTAGTTTCCATTTTTAGAAAAATAAAATAGCTAACATTATATGAAAAAAATGCACACACCAATGTTGAATTTTTAAGTCCATTCATAGAGTGATATCCCATTATTTTATTACCATGGTTGATTCTTCTGGTCTATTGAGCTAACTAGATGTTTTCCTATTTCATTCAATACAAATCATGATAAAGATTGATTTGATGATGTATTTTCATTTGTTTAGGGATAATGAGAGAATGAACCAAGAATGATTATGGGTGAAAACAATTTTACCCTCAATTTTAAAAGTAACAAGGATTTTATAATTCATCACTACAACCTTCCAAATAGTTTATAATTATTATTAATTAACTACCACATTATAAAAACATAGGTCTAATTTGTAAATAAGGGTAAGGGTATATTTTGTGGAATGAGTACACATGGATTTTGGAGTAACAATTTACTAAAGTGGTAAAATCCTAGGATTACTCCAATTCTCTACTAGCCACCGCATAAATATGCTGGTTAACATCCACACTACCTAAGAATCCATCTCAAAAGATTCATTAGGAGTGGAATATGTACTTCTACAAAACTTTTTAGTATATGAATGAGATTCAAAACCAAGTTTTCTATATGATAAAGAAAATAAATGATCAACCACACATTCTACTACATGAAACATCACCCATAGCACCTTTATCTTATACACATCATCAATACAAGGCTATATCACCATGGTTTTACCGACCCATAATTTCAACAGAACCTATAAATCTGTATCGACCACATATATCATCCAATATTCAATTTAATTCAGTCATAAAATTCACTATATACCCACCATTATTAAAAAAATTCCTTAAAAAATAATGAATATATAATAGGAGGAAATGTCCCATTAGAAATTGAGTATGATACCAAATGTCTGGTAAAGGTGAATCCCTACAAGATAATCCTTATGAAGTCTGAAAATGTAACCTGTAGGTTTTTAATATTTAAAATTTCTACCACTATGAAGACAATAGACGATGATAAATGTATTGAGTAGAAAAAATAAATTCCCACTGATTTGAAACCTAATTTAATTGAGTAGAGCATAAAATATACCACTCCAATATAGATTGATATGATTGATTTTCAGGTATCAGTTCATTTCTCACCTACAGAAGACACCGAAGAACAATATACGATAGGGATTTCACAAGCCCCTTAAGAATTTCATTCCACATTTCCACATGTCATGGAAACATGTTAGCAGAAAAAAATATACATTTATTATAGATAAACTACTAATACATTACCATGGAGTAAAATAAGAAGACACATTCAGAATATTATGAGAATTGTGAGATTATTTAATATTTACCCTCCAATTTTAAAGTGATTATTATTATTATTTTGTTCTTTAATTATTTGTAAGATATTTTTAGAATTACATGTTTCTATTATCTATATTAGAACATTATACATCATTTTTTATCTCCAATGAATTATATATATTGAATAATATTCTTTGAGTTGAATTTTTTTCTATATATTTAATGATACATCTTTGTGAACTAACATTGAAAATAGTATTGAATATTTTATAAATGATAAACAATTAAAAAGATTTAATAAACCCATGGATTTCAATTCAATAAATTTATCAATGTATCAAGGATGAGAATATAATTAATCTAGGAATTAATTAAATATATTTCTTCATTTTGTGATCTATTCTATCACTATAATTTATTTCAAATTTGTTATGTTTCTCTCTCTTTGTTTAATTAGTTGGGGAAATGTTTATTTCAATTTTCATGGATAGATCCCTGAAAGCACTATGAATATTTCCTAATGATCAATGAGTTATCCTCAATTTTAATATATAATCTTTTTGTTATACATTTTATAGTGGATAAATGATAATTAAAACTTGTTTTTTAATTAAATTCTTATTCTAATTTAGAGTTTGTCTAAAATTTATTGCTGATAAGATTTTAATTCAATTTTCTAATTCTAGTAAATTTTCATTTACTGGATAAGAAATTGTTACCCCAAACCTCACATTAATTAAATCTATATTGAATAAAATTTTTATAAGTTCATTAATACAATTTTATATATTCACTCTTATACATTTTATTTTAATATATCCTTTCATAGTCATAAAAAAAAAGAATTTATTATTAATCTTATGGAAGCATTATGATTTTAAAAAAATTAATATTACAAAGGAAATCATTTACTTATTTTGATCCAATTTTATTTCTTTATCTGCCCTATATTTGATGTCTTAAAAAGATATTAGAAAAATTTAATTGACATACTATAAGACATAATCTATAAATATTTTTGCATCATACCATATTTCATTGGTACAATTTCATTTTTTTTATTGATCATATAAATTTTTTCTTTAGTGGTTCTACAGTATTGATGTAAATTTCATGTTGAAATAGATAATGTATGAATTTATAACATTATTATTATTTGTAATATGGTTCATAATTTTATTTGATTATTCTTAAATTCATTCATGAAAATTTTGATATAATGAATTTATTTTTGTAACGGGTGGTCATTGATTATCATTTGGGTATCCACCTGCCCGTTCTTAGTTCAATGTAGATATTGATTATGGGGATTATGAAACATGATTAATTTGAACTCAAAGTGTATGAGAATTATATTAGGTATAAATTACTTTAAAAAAATTTTAGAAGTGAAATTAAATTGGAAATTTTCTTTATTATTTTGAATGCTCATGTTTTTATCCCATGCAGATGAATTGAAAGGGAATCAAGGATTGATTATTTTTAAAGAAATAGATGATAATTTAGTACTCTTTATCCTTAATTAAATATTTTTTATTGATAAATGTGAATTTATCCTCCTTTTAGTCATATTTTTTAATACCATTAATTAGGAACTACCCGACCGGAACCTTAGAGATGATCATTGAAAATTACAATTTAATCTATGGTTTGATGTTGTATCCCTTACTCTATAACCCTAGAGATAGTGCATAAATATTATATTTCTATTAAATAAAATGTAACACACAACCAAGTTGAATTAGTCTAGAAGTATTGTAATCTATATGCAATCTAAATTTATTTATTAAATTGGAAGAAATAAAACTGATCATTAAATTTTTTCTCCATCATTAAATTTAATTAAATGATTTTTTCTTCATATCACTGAAAATTTATAAAAATATAGGGAAATATTATATGATCAATAACTATTGAACAAAATTGATGATATCATGTGTAAATAATGAATAATCGATGTAGAAGAGTAAATAATATAGCTACAGTCCATTTAATAAAAAATTGATATCAATGTTCATCCATGAATAATATTAAAATTATAATCACATGGAAAATGGTAAATTAATTATCATAATCGGAATGAATTAATATATAAATTCATGATCCTACCTGCATGGAATTGGAAAATATATCATGAATCATAAAATTATGGCATAGACCAAGTCATATTTCATATTATCATTTCCTATCAACCAAGGAATGTTATATAAATAGACAATGAATATACCAAATTGTTTACTATTTTGATATTATATTACAGCCTCAGCCTTAGAATCATGCAAATATATTTTGTATCATGAGTGTTTTCAACATATTGAGTGAATATCTATAATTAAGAACAACTGTCACATTAATGTCATTTGAGTTTCTTTGAATGTATATTGATTAATACAATTAGTTTTAGGACTCTTTATAAATAATTAAATGTTGGTACCAAACCGAGAATACAAAATAAAAGTATTTCCTCATATAATTAAATTACATTTTCAATAAGAATTCATAATAAACATATATTTAAATGGTATACATTTAAAACATTATAAAATTAGATTAAATTATAATAAATAAATCCATAATACATAACATATATACATGAAGGAAAAAAATAATGTCTAGTGTATATTGGAGAGTGATAGAGAACATTATCAAAATAATGTGAATAATCAAAAACCATGATTAATCCATAAATTAGAAAAGGGCGAATGAATTATTTCAATTCAATATAAATGTATGATTTTTAGTAAAACTAATAATATCAAAAATGTAAAATAAATTGGAAGGAAATTTTTTATAACAAAATCCTTGTATATTTTTGTAAAAATATAATTGTAAATCAAATTTAAAAATATTGTCATTAATTTAACAAAAAAATACCATTTTATTAATCTATCATAAAAATTTCCTAGAATTATTATAAAAATAATATATTTTTAAATAATAATGGAACATATTAAGGGTCACATAAAATAATTGAATGGTTATGGTGATAGGAAACCCCATACAAGTTATATATGTTGAAAGGGAACATTCATTTAATAATTCTGAAAAAATTAAAAAATTTGAATTTTGTTGATATTTTTTATAAATATTACTTATGAAATATTGAAAATAATTTTTATTTAATTAAATTATAAATTAACAAAAAATTATTCATTTTTATTTAAAAACATTCATAAAATAATTTTAAGAACATAGACAAGGATAACAATGAATATGTTCCAAAACAAATTAAGGATGGTACTCTTAACTTGTAACATATTGATTATTGATAAAGAAAATAGAATTAAAGAAACAAAAATTTTAAATCCCCAAAATATATGTGGTTTTAGATATTATGATCATATAATATTATAAAAGGAATTATGAACTAAAATGGTCCCATATAAAAATGAAATTGTAACAGAAATCCCTTAAAATATTGGAATCTACTCAATCAAACCACATTAAATTAGAAAAAATTAATATAATAAAATTTATACCATGATAAAATATAAATTATTTATTTAATGTTTTAATACATAATGATATAAACCATGAAATATAAAATATTTTCAAAATATAAAAAAAGTATCCTTGAATTAGAAATGCTACAAAATTACATTAACTTCATTACTGAATAACATTGTAGACACTTTTATAATTATTTATAATGAATAAATATTTATTTTGTATTTATAAAATAACCGTATTTATAATTATAATATCATATAATATTCAATAATTTCATTCTTTCGTAAATCTATTAAAAATTCTTTATTGACGTCATCACCCCTAGTTTTAAATTTTCCATTTTTTCATTTTTTGGTGTAATTAGTTTTAGTCATTGCACAGTGGAAATGATTACGTAATTTATTGAATAATAATAATGAAAAATATAACATTTATAAATTTATTAAAATTTGATAATCTTCTATGAAATGGATTGAGGAACAATGAATCACATCTTTTCATAGAGGCGGTAGTCCACTTTTATGCATGAATGATATTATAATTTTCCAACGGGAAGAATGGTAAGTGGTATGAAATATATTATCCTTATAAAATCATAAAAATTTATGGAATATTATATATATTCAATAAATACATTATAATAACATTACTTTTGATTCAGTGATGAAAATTGAAAAACATCACCTCGTGTTGGTGGTAATCCACGTATACGCATTAGAGATCGTTTCATTTATAATAGAATAGAAACTGAGTTATTTAATGGTTGATCATTCAATAGATAAATATTTTATTATTTGAATGAAATTTATATTATGATATTATCCTAAATAAGACATAATTCAAGGTGGTATAAGATGAAATAAAATTAAAATAACTTAGTTAAGAGTGATACCTCTTCTTTAGAAATCGGCATTTTTACCTAATAAACCTATTTATGATGGTGATAATGAAATATGAAAATCTTTAGGATTTCAAGAATAATATTTTATGGTATTATAAAATATATTTCTCTATCCTTTTCCAAAATTTTATATAAATAATACTTAATAGGGGTTCCCTTTTATAAGTGAGGTGGGTGACTGTATTTTAAATACTTGAAATATTAATATATAACATGAAACTAAATCGTGTATAATATATCTAAAGTGACATATATTCAATTTTAATGTTGATAAATGATAAATATGTTCATGAAATATAATTTACACATGTTTATATTTCAATTTAATCCTTATATGTTGGTTTAACCACATCGCCAACCCCCTTTAAGCACTACCGTGATAACACTTTTTTCAGTCCGTATGGGCCAAAAATGTAATTTTAAAAATTCTATGTGGAACATAAATGGATCATTCAAGATAGTATCAATTATTTATCATCAATTTTAGTTATTGAAGTAATTTTATTCTTTCTAATAATTTTATAATTACTTTTTATCATTAAATATCTCATTATGTCATTTTCATGAATATTCAATTAAAAATTGATTAATAAAATCAAGAAAATAATGGTATTAGAATATAAATAATTTCCAAATAACTTGTCCTTTTTTATTATCAATTAAATTATTGAAATACAACAATTTAAAAAAATCCATATTATATTAAAATTTTATGAAATCATTTACTTGATTTTCAAATTTTATGCACATCCGATGCACCGACATTATATAAATATTAAGGAAATTATATAGTAAGGAGAATAAGAAAATAAATAAATATAAAATATAATTAAATTATTTCCAATTTTACCTTAAATATCCACACATATATCATTTTTATCAATATATATATTATGATCACATAACAAGTGAGGGAAATTGACATTATGTAATCATATTGAACATAAAATAATGTATAGGTTGAAATCAATGTAATGAATCATAATTGATATATTTAAATATATTAGGAGATTGATATTTGAATAAAAGGATTATAATAGAAATGGAAATTTATTTGTGATTTGAAGACATTATCCAATATTTTTAACCTTGTTTTTACAATTTTTCCATTATCTAGGTGATAAACTCTTAAACTAGTAATTATTCATTATGAATAGAAATGAAATTGAAATATTTTTTTAAATTTGGAAATCCTGATTCTTTATATTAAATCAAATTTTAATGATTAAAATCATATAATTGGTATACATTAACATTAATATAAGTGCACAAAATGCGTCTAAAATATTTTTTTTTGAAAAATGTCCTTTCAAAAATATTAAATTGAATTTACAAAAAATTGAATTTGTGTTTTTATTATCATGGACATAATTAGTAATATTTCAATAAAATGAGGATCATGAAATAATCATTTAAACAATAAATAATATAATTTTTTAATTAAAATAGAACAATCTAATTTTTTATCTAAAATTGATATTTTTTATTAATCACCTAGAAATCATTGCTTTCATAAAAATTCTATTAAATTATAATAAAACAATTCTTACATGATTATTGAAAATTTTAATTATTTTTTTTAAAATTAAATTTAAAAATTCACCAGAAATTAAATAAAACTTCATTTATATGAAATGAATAAAAATTAAATTCAAATAAAAGTATTATTAAAGTTTAAAATGAATTTATTATTTTTATTTCCATAGTAAAAAAACTAGGTGAATCATACATTTTTTTTATTGAAGTCAATATTTTTGATATGGAAATACATTCCACCTATATTTCATTTTTTGGATATTCATAATCAAACATGTGAAAATAACAAATAAGTTATAACAGTTATATTTAAATAATATTATTTCATGATTATTTTAGGGATGTGGTAGTGCATGGGGGACACTATAAAAAATAGTGTTTTTCAGAAATAAACTAATATCAAGAGGTTTTAAATTATCCTCTTCTTATAGATATTAAATCCTTATAAATTATAATTATTCTTATATAAATGGAATACATCATAACATATTGATTTAATTAGTAAGAGATTTTTTTGAGAACATTAATTTCAATATTAAGACTGAGAAACATATTATGCATGTACCTTTACATGACATATACATTCAAACATGTTTCTGAAAAAATACCTTCCTAAATTACTATACATTTTCACTTTTAAAAATATTATTTCATTTCATTGGTTATAAATATGTGAATATGTGTTTTTAAGAGAATTTATTAAAAAGTATTATAGGAGATCTATTTTTATATTTAATGAAAATGTAGTAATTAATATTAAGAATCAATTATTCTAAATAGTTCTTAAAAAATGAATATTAAAATATTCATATGGTTCCAACTAATTTTATTCTTTATCCTATTGGGAATAGAAATTGTTTAAAACTATAGAGAAATAGTTGCATGATGTTTGATATATGATGTTATTATGATATGATTAGACTAAAAATGATAAAATTTAGATGTTTATGATGTAAAAATATTGTTCATAAGGGGATAAGATGACAAAATGAAAAAAATAAAGAAAATGAATGTCTATAGATATTTCATATAGTGAAATATAAGTTCACTGGGATGTTCAAATTTGGTTCTTGTGATTTATCCTTGGTTTTCAAAGGATGTTGGACATATAAAAAGTTCGTTGGTAATTCATAGATATTTTTGTTTTTGATCGACATAAAGTGGAAGTACTATATGTTCACTGTGAATTACCGACCATGATGCTACTTTTTTGATGAAGGGGTGTCCTTGATAGACCTACACTAGAGAGAGGCATACCGAAAGAAGGTTCATCAAACTATGGAATATTATATTGAGGTTCATAAGAAAATATAACATCATAATTAGTTGTATCATTAAAAAACAACATTAATATAGTGAAAGAAAGATGGTTTACCATAAAATTCACATATAACTGAGTACACAAGACAAAATGTTTCTTTGAAAATTTCCATAAAATGATACTTAATTTTGATATTTAAATAAATATTTTTCATTCATGATTTGGAGGATATTTTACGAACAAAAATTTTCATGCGAGGGGAATGACGCCCATTGATGAAGATGGTGTAACCATATAATTATGTTTCAGGATTAAAATATACCATATACCAATAATCCAATTATATTTTTATAGAATAGGATGGGAGAAGTACTATAATATCTTTTGGAGATGAGATTTGAAGATGATATCCATCAATCCAAAAGGTGAGCTACCATACATACTTCTACTGAAACAAGAAAAGAGAGAATTTCATGAAATATCATTTTAAACAATCTTGGATTTTATGCATCTTATATTCTACTCAAAACCCCTCAAGTAAATACCACATACATCATTTTTTTGGTTGGAATAGAATAGTTCACCCCATATTTATTACCCTCTATTTTTGAAACAAAATTTAATCAATTGGGGATTCTTTTGATTTTCTAAATGATATTTTTGTTAGTAATATAGACCAAGCGTTAGTTTATATGAATATAGGGAAAACATATTCACCAGAATGATTATACCATCTAATTATAGGAAATTATTTTTTTGTTAATGATCATTCTAATGATTATTTTAGCAAAAACTATAAAAAATTAATGAGGATCCTTCTATTAGAAAGAGTGGAACCTAGAATCATCATTGAAAAATACCTTCATGAAATGGGAATTAATTCCTGAATATTATTATTAATCCTCTATATAGACTTGTATGAACTATTTAGAATATCATCAAATAATATGAAATGAATTTTTTAGTAAAGGATTCTTATCATGATCATTTTAAAAAGAACATTAAAAAAATTATAATCCTTCCATTATAAGGAGTTGAACGTATATTATCCATCAAAAAATACCTTCTCGAAATGAAACTTTTTTCTTGAATATTGTATTCCACCTTTCTATAAAGTTATTTAAAATACAAAAAACTACTACTGGGAATATATAAACATATATCCCCCAATATAATTAAAATTCATATTGATTTTTATTATTGAAAAACAACATCACATGTTTTAATAATGGAGATACATTAAGAGAATTTAAAGATAATATTTACTAGACTATTTATTATACTTTAATTGTTGAAATTATTTTATTATCTTTACATTAGTATTTTGTTTTCCTAAAGTATTATTTCTTTTTCAAGGTAACCAATATTCACAGTTTATAACCCTATAATTGAAATGAACTTTAGGATCATGAAACCTATTATTCAAATGATAAAAAATATAGGTATGATACATATGATGTAAAAATTACAATTAGGAATGAAACATTCTTCAAGTACCCTAAATTAGAAAAATTAAAACATGGTTCATAAAACATACATTTGGTGTCAACTATATTATGTAAACCATGCTCTTGATGACAATCCCTATATAGTGAAATAATATTGTTGACCCAGTCCTCTATGATATTTCAATTATGTATTTTTTAGCAATTTATTCCCATGTTATTTTTGGATTAAGTAACTATATAAATCTATAAAATTAAAAATTTTAAAACCGTTATAAAATGTTTTCCATTTGGACTATTTATATAAAAAGTTATGGTTTTCCATGTGAGTTTTTAAAATCCAAATTATCTGATTTTATCCATAAAATTGTTTTGATCAATTTTAACTAATGTATATTAATATTGTTTTTGAATACTAATAGATTATTAATTTTTATAATAATTTTATATCATGGGTAGTTATTTAATGAAAAATAATTTTGAGGAATATATTTTTTGATCATCAACTATTTGATCCTCATTTAATTATTATTGTATACCTTTCCAATCACGTATTGTAGTTCCTAAAATAAACTATCAATGATACACATTGGATGCATACATGTTGATAATATACTAAGTATACTCTTTAATTCTATCCAAAAAAAATTTAGACAATGGGACATTGATTATTATTTGAATTATTTTTTTATTTATTGATGATATTCCAAATTTGATTGCCATTTATATGACTATACTCCGAAGTAATATTCAACTTACACATCACATCTATATTCAATGATGCATCCCATTATTTGAATCATTCATGGATTAGTGTAAAATCATTGTAATAATATATGGTTATTTTTTCCTACATATGAACCAGAAATACCTATATTATTCTTGTTGTGTGGTTTAAACTACTTTCACTCATTGTTAGTGGTTTTTAGAATGAGGACCTTCCAGTGAAAATCACAATGCATGTTGAGAGAGCGATGGTGGAGTGGACTAGTTGTTTTATATTCTAGAAACCATAATAAATCGTCATATCTAGTGTATTTATTTATTTATTTTCTTGTAAATATTTGCATTTAAATGATTTGGGTAGGATAACCTCATTTCAAGAGGCATGTTTTTTATGATTATTAAATGGACACATTTACCCCACTGTTGTGTGTTCCTCATAGTCATTCCAACCCATAAATTGGTATCAATGAATGTGGTGAAGTGGATATAATTATTTTTACTATAATGTGTATGATTTAATGATCATGATGAATAAATATATCAGAAAATGATCATAGAAAATTTATGTTGATGATCCATTCCCTTTATTCTAATGGTGATAATTTTGGATGTTTGAAATCATGGATGTTTATTTATTTTAAGAATTATTGAATAATTGTATATTTGAATGTATTAAATCCTTATGAAATTATTAATGAAGACCCAAATAAGTACAGAGCCACTCATGTGTGTTATTATGATAGAAATTTAAAAATTATTAATTTTATTTTCCTTTTTTCAATGTTATACAACATATATAATTATGAAGGAAATTTATTTTTCATATGAATGAATGGATGATGTTCGAAAACAAGGTTATAAAACATCAATACTAAAATTAAATACATTGTGGATACAAGAAGGTGAAGAAATCTCTCAGATGAATGACAGGTTAATATAATATGTTAATAATTTTTCCCTTGTGAACTAATATAATAAAACAAAATCCAAAAATAAAGGTACATAGAGTATTAATATATAACTACAATAAAAAATCTATTGTTATTCAACTATCCACAATAATCAAAAAATTAATGAGAATTGATTGGTTTTGAACCTTACTGATGATTGAATTTGAGATGAATTAAGAAGATGAAAATCATATTTATAATTAAAAGGAAAACGATTCACTAATATTTTTGATGGATATTGTTTTTGATTCTAGTCATTTGTGTTATTATGATTTTCTATCAAGTACTCCTAGAAAATTTAGCATGTTGTTTAAATAAGACAAGGAAATGTAAAAAATGAATAATGAGTATAAAAAAATTAATTAATATAAGAAGAAATGGAATATCATACATGGTTTTCCTATGATAAAATTTTTAGGTAATGATGAATATAACATTACAGGAATGAAAAACATAAAGGCTACTGAGGATAATTCTATAGATTTATGCGATCAATCAAATATAATCTTTGAACTAAGCATGAATATGAAAATGAAAATCAATTTATTATGGCTCACTTTGACAAGGTACAAACATCATTCTGTAAAAAATTACAATTCCGATAATATTTATTATTCTGGAGTTTACTATAAATTTTTGTTCGAGGATCTACTAAAATGGTCCCTAAGCTGGCCAGTCACATTGTCTCAAGCACACCTCTTTGTATGAAAGGGGATACCTGTGATATGAAAGGGTCTAATAATTGTATAATGAGGAGACAATGCCATTCGTATCTAATTAGCACAATGGTATAAGATATATTGAAACAATCAACAGCTGATGTAGTCTAAATAAACGATAGAGTAGTTGAAGATAATATTAAATGATGAACTGTGAAACGCCAAATATACAGTCATGGATACTTTTCTAGATGAGGCAATACAAACATCGGTCATAAACATGAAATAGATGATACAATATAGTACATGTATAACATAATAAATAAAATACCCAAGGTGGTCTCTAGAAACAATCTATGATCTAGATTAGTCTTCTTGTCATTTCATCTTGGAACGAGAACAACACATCAAGTATAATCCATTGAACCTGATCCTATGATATGAGTTCAATTCGAGAACCCTAGTGAAATGGTATCCTAAATAGTTTGTGGGATATACTCCTTAGGCAACATACAACAATTATTGAAGAATAATATAGTGTTTGAACATAAAATAAAATAGTATGCATGTGTGATAAGTAAGGAAATAAATAAGTAGAAGTAAAAAAGTTGGCTTAAGTTATATAGGGCCACCAAGATTATCATTCCTTATTTGGCCAACTCCAAATTTTCTCTGAACAATGGTCACCATGCAGATGTTGGTATATATATATATATATATATGTAAATGTAGGTATGTAATATATATATATATATAATTTTGGTAATAAAACACACATATATATATATAAATATATATATATATAGTACCATTCAAGAGGTGAGGTACAACTAAAGAGTTCATGAAAATGTGTCTTTAAACCACATAGAAATTCTTGGTAGTAATAGGTAACATAAAAAAAGGCCATCAGTTGGTTTAAGATCCGAGGAATGTACCCAAGCCATCATGGTATACTAACTATCACAAGAGATACCTCTACTCATATGTAATAATAACCTGAATCATCTGATTCGTTCATCCAATGAGCCCTTCCTAGGCATCCCATAAAGAGTAACCCATGTATTTACCATGGAGTCACATAATTTCATTAGATAATGAGCCCATCACTATAATTATGCAATGTGAAAACCCAATTATTGCTTGTCACATCTAACATTCATATTATCACATCAAATGCGTTCCATAAAAATAAAACCCATGATCGAACATATCATATTAAAAGTCAATTTGGAATACTAACCCATCCATTTAATTCTCTACAATGGATATCCAAGTATCGATCAATCTATAATATAATGCGTGAAACCATTGAGGCTATGCATGGTGTCCAGCGTAAGGAACGTGATTATCTCTCACAGTTCCTTAAATATCAACGAACTATGAGCCCTTCCAAGGTGTTTCTTAAATTGGATCCCACGTATCGCTTAGGGGTTACAATATTCTATTACTCATTTAAATATATGTAATATGAAAGGACATGTTAGTAACCATGGATTATCATATATCATTAAAACATATAAATTATTCCATATCTAAAAACATGCCATATCACAATTCAAATTTAATTAATAAAAAGATCCATCTATTTAATCAGTCAGAAACACTTTTCATGTATCCCTAATGAGGACCATAGCCTTTTATAAATTCAATTATTCCAATTTATACAATCTTTATGATTAAAAATTCATTTCACCTCATAAGATGATTTATTTCAAAAAAATAATTGTTCTCCTTCCAAATTGTTTAATTATATTGTAAATTATATTTCAATAGAATAAAAAAGGGATCATAAATGTTTCTAAAAATATGGGAAAAGAATTATTAGTTTATCATTTGAGAAATCACCAAAATGGGTTATTTATTTTCCAAGAAGTTGTATATGTCATGGACCATGAGTAAAAAATCTAATGTGGTGGTTTAGGTTGACATAAAAAACCTCCCTCGGTGAAAATTATATACAAACTACTAAGTATATCAGGTGTATTATGTTCGATATTATTAATTTTACATTTTATGGGAAATGCATAGAGATTCCATCATACGACATAATTGTTCATTTTAATAAATGGTGATACATTAAGGTAAAATCTATATACAAACATTACTATACCAAGGAAATTCAACTCCATTATTATTACCATTTAACTAGATCCATAATGAGATAAATATGAAGAATAAAAAATTTATTTTTATTTTGGAAAACATATCTTGATTGAATTTATCAATCCATACATGAAGACTAGTTATGGAAATTAACAAGATAACTTGATAGATTACCTAGGTCCTTTTGTGTCCCATTTTTAAAAAGCTATCCTACGAGTTTAACAATGTGAATAGCTTTCACTTCATGATTCAAAATCATTATCTATACTAGATACACATAATGAATTTTTTAGGGTAACACCATGTAATTTTAGGTAAGGTATCCACTAGACACCATATATGAAACACTTTCACTTCATTAATTGGGCTCATGAGATGAATTTCATGAAACATCAATTTACAGTATCCTAGTATTCCATTTTCGATTTAAGATCGCCTGAACCCCTAATCCATCCACCGAATCATTTTCAACCTCTAAAAATAGCATTTCATTATGTTCAAATTCTCAATAATCTTATTACAATTCTTAAAATTAAAAATTATATGTCCCTAAAATGATGATTTTAAATTCTGTTATAAATATATATATAGTCTGAAACATGGTACACTACACATAGACATCCTTATAACTTATCATATATAACAATACATTGTGGAACCAAAAAAACATCATCTGACCTACCAGGTTTGTGAAAATTTCACTGAAAGGGATGTTTTTCATTTCAAAATTTTATCAAACATACAAAAATCACTTTTAAGAATAATATACATAATAAAATATAACTCAATCCCACAATTTCAATGAAAACTGAACAACAATCCAGTCGTTACTCGATCCCGCCTAGCCCAGGCACTGATCATGTTATCATCTATTTCACCATTAAACCTATAGGGCTCCCACAACATGTTCTAAAATTTACAGTCTAATCATGAGTCGTGGTAATTAAACCATTTTAATTTCCCAATGAACATGCATTAATTATGCCCCCGGAGTGAATATTGAATGATCAAATGACAAATTCCTAATTTACCAAAAATTAACAGGGTCTTTCTATGTTTTCCAATAAACCCAATTTGAATATAAAATTAAGCTGTTCAATTCCTAAAAAATTATGGACGTAGTTCCTCACATTGATCATTTAGAAAACAAAGAGAATTGAATGTCCTAAAACACCAACTCACTATCATGAAAACACCCAACGTGGTATCTAATGCATCGATACATAGACTAGTATCCTCTTTTTAAAGGTAATTGATATTTCATAGAACAAATTCACTAAATCCCACAACCATAATTTGAGGATGTATCCTTTATAAATATTATTTTATGTTGTAATACAACATAATTAATGTGGGTGTAAAAAAATTCATCAACCTATAGTCGACACACTCTAATTAAAATCAATAGATCCAAGAAGCATGATGAGGGAAACTCAAAATCATCTACTAGATTCCATGGATCTCATACAAGGTATTACATACTCTAGATTTTACATGTGATATGTTATTTCATAGATGATATATCCTTATATTAAAAAATAGTTTGACCCAAATGAAATTAAATTCTTGGAACTAGCTATTATCCATGAGTTTGTCCATTGGATTCCTACTCTAGAATCCATGTATCATTTTGGAATATGCATGCCTATATAGAAACTATGATTTCAGAGAAAAAATACCACTGATTGTATTATTTGAAAGATAAAGGCATTATAATTTATCGTGGAATATGATTTCTGATCTATCAATGTACTCTGGATGATTTGAATGTAGGGGGCATGATCACCTCAAAACCTAAGGTATACTAAAAGGGTATTAATGAATATCATTATGGACCGAGTCACTCTCATCATATTACCATAAAATTACTAGTAGGGTTATAAAAGACCCATATGCATGAGATGGTAAAAAACATTTATCCACTAAATGATGTATTGTTTCGAAAGAGATCAGATGTACCCATATATGAATTATTTCTAACAAACCATAGTGACGTTACCAGTCAAGTAATACGCTTCTCACCGATGATTAATAATAAAATTCCACACTAATTAATAGTGTCTTTGATGTATTCCTAAAAAACCATATCATCATCATGATGGAGGACAACAAATAACTTATTTCAAAACTCTCTAGCCCCATGGGTATTCAATAGAAGTATAGAGCATTTCAAACTATTCATGTAATATTTTATTCCCTTTACATGGTAGGATATTCTGAAACACATTCAACATAATGCACCCCACATTTTGAATATCTGAATAATAATTTTAAGATAATTAGAACTCATCCCTAAACATACATTCCCTCAAACATGGACCGTGGGTCTTGTACATGGGAAACATGCTTTTACTAATGGACTATCTGGAAAGAGATAAAAACTCCACACGTTGAATGTGTGATTGATCATATTCTCCTTCATAAAACTTATGAAACTATTTTCGAGTTACATCCACACATGCCATATAATCAAGAATATAGTCCAAAAACACATGTGTAGTTGTGTCACAACACCTTTTCCTTGTACAAAATCATACCGAGAATTATGATAAGTTATACTTATTTCAAAACCTAGGCCACTCTATCTCAACGATGACAAATGATCACAACATAACAGCTCAAGTCATAAAAATTTATATCGAACTCATTTAATTCTCTTTACCAATCCTACCATTTTAAGGGGTACAACTTGTATAGATGCATACGATCCACAAGGTTCACTAAGAAAATGGAACATTCAGGATGATATCTATATGATTTTAATCTTTATACACCCCAGTTTCTAAGGGAATGTACAAAAGAATTATCCCCGAGTTGTATTGTCCTATTAGACTATGAATCAAGATGAAGATCTACCACATCGTCTTTTTGAAATAAAAAATAGTTCCATGAATTACCAAGTGGCCGACCATTCTCTTTGGAAGTATACCCTATATAAAATGAGAATTTCATGATTCTCACACCTGTAACAAGGGTAAAATTAACACATGAACAGCTGAAAAAATTTTCTATCATTTTAGAGATTAAGAAACATACAAAGGACAAATGATGACCAAAAATATCTATCAGTGAGGAAACAATATCACATTTTTTAAATGAATTTAGTTATAAGGATTATACTATTTTATAGCTATCCCATTTCAATTTTAACAGATCGATTCAAACTCCAAAACTTTATTCATAAGAGAATATAACTTGGATTTGTTTTCTATCATTTATGTTGAAGTAATATAAGAGGATGCCTGTGGGAAACACTCATATACTCATTTCAAATAAAATAGAAAAGAAAAATTAAGATTAACCCTTATATGGGGGTTGAGATATGAAAAACATATTAATGATGGTTTGAAACTATTTAACTAATCCACACATAAGAACATCAATTAAGAGTCATAAGAAAAATGTGATTAATACTTTATTTAGTTAACACAACAAGGAAACAACAATATGATATAAATTTTACTATTAAAATTTATTTATTTATCTATATTACTAACACAATTAAGAAATTTTTTTCTCCTAAATTCATATTATCTATTTCATTTACCTTTAATGTTTCTCACAACCGGACTTTGTAAATGAAAATGTTAGTTCTAATCTATAACAGAAATCACCCTTCATGTTTTAATCGAAATTTTAGTTATCTAAAGCCTCATATAAAAAATCTCAAAAGTACAAAACTATGTATTTAATTAATTAATGCGGATCAGTTTATTATGACTACTCCTATAATTATACAAAAACCATATGTTATCATTGACACGTCAAATAACCTTCACTATATAGTATGAATATACATCCATGAGTTGTAGAATATTGAATATCAATTTAATGGAGACCTACATGGGTCCCATTAATTATTAAAAGAATGAATTAATCCTTTTTTGGATTATTACCTATAAAAAAACACCATGATATACCTACATTGGTCAAGCCAATTCCATCTCGTAAGAAACATGCGTAATAGACCAACATAGGTATAGTTGTACATTTTCGAATTTATTCACATGGGGATTCATTACCAAATATAATAAATATTATCCATTATAAATAATTCATTTATATTGTGAAACAACATTAATAACATATCATGGTTTAATAGATTCCTCACATTTTCCAATTTATAAGCACACTTAACTTTATGTAATTTCCTGTTATCTTTTTGTCATTCATGTTTTAAAAAAATGGTTTCCATTTTTATTTGATTAATAATGATGAAATGGAATTAGAGGGATACCTATAATAGTTAATGGAATTATTTTTTAGTGTTTTTGGTTTAAATCTATTGTTTTTTCTATTCACCCGGTGATTACATTCCATGTGATGGGAGTACATGTCATGAAATGTTTTTTCAGAAAGAAGCATTGAATTGGATAACAAGAATGATAGATTTGTGTTATGTGTAACAATTTCACATTGTGTAATAAAAAATATCAATTTTTTATAAAAAAGGTGATGAGGTTTTCAGTGTATATGTGCTTCAATGAATGCATGAGATATTAGGGGAATAAATGACATATAATAGACATGAATTGGGATTTTAGGGTACCATTTGTTTGATTTCTAATTTCTTCCATTGAAATTATTTCTACCTATTGACATAAATGATCTCTATATGAGATTTTATGTGATTCCCTTCCTTTTGGAATGCTTTTTTGAATGATAGATAACCAATGTGGTTGGATTGCTTCTCTATATGTATGTAATCCTTATAGTCTTTCATTAAATTTTGTTATATTTGTGGTTTTGGCTATGTTTGTGTTTAATTTGTGAACATATTGTGTTTTATATTAATGATTATCAGTTTCATGGAATACCTTATATTTTGAAATTCTTTCCCTTTGTTTCTAATCACCATTGGAAAATGAAGATTGGGTTATTAAATGTTGATGAGTGTGTTTCTAAATAGTGGGTGAATTCAATTAATTATGTATCATTTTATATTAATTCATTGTGTTGTTCTTTTATTTTATGTGATACGTGGTTTCAAATTATTCATCGGAAAGGAAAATTTTAACAATATGGGGTTTCTCATTGAAAATTGATTTGATTGATTTGGAAATCGGTTTCAAACACTAATGAAGTTCTTCTAAGAATTTTTTTGAAAGGAACATCATGGTTTTGAAATGAATTGGGAAAAATGAATATTTTTTAGGTTGGGCACATCGAGAAAGAGACATGGGTAGAATTAGTGTGTGTATGAAACCACTAGAAGGTAACCTTTTGAAATATTGATTGGATACACTCGATATTGATTGGATGCAACATTATTTATATTTATAATTTTAAGTATATAGTACACAATGTCCAATTTTCTAGATCCCAAATGCAATGTTCTTTATCTTTTATTGTTATTTATTTCATGAATGATTTCATCATGATTACTTATCACATGGTTTTATATGAGGTTTTATATGATATCTTTTCATGATAGGTTATTTTATGGATATGTGTCTAATTGTTTACCTATTGAAATATGGACATGCATTAATATTTTTATCATTTATACTTGTCATATTTATGTATTGTGAATATGAATGAATTTTATGAATTCAATAGGATAACAGATTTATAACAAGAATTAATTTATGAAAATTATTTGTAAAAATATATTATATTAAAATATTTAATTTTTGAATTTTTTATATAAGAAAAATTTTAAAAAAATTTGGTGGTATACAACTAGAACTTTTCTCATAACCTAATTGTTCTTTTGGGAATTTATAGATGCTTTATTATAGAACATAGATAAAGGGATGATGATATTTTATAATTCTACAATATCTTGTGGAATATTGTTTTGGATTATGTTTGTCTAGTGGTGATTATGGGTCACTGTTGTACCTTTCATACTTTTTGGTTTGGCCTATTTTTCTGTGAATTGTATTTTTTTGGTATCTCAAATGTTTCTTCGTTTTACAGTAGTTTTATTTTCTATTTATCTTATGTTAAGGACCAGGTTTTTGACATATTTTACCTTTTTTACATGACGGTCCAATTCGTTCGGTTTCACAGTCGACCTAGGAAGGTTTATTAAATTTTTTTAATATATGGATTCTCAGCCAAACCTGTGTTATCATATTCAGGGTTTGGATTTTCTACTTCAGTAGGAATGTGTGTGCATCATCTTATCTTGGATAGTATGTGTACACAAGGGGTCAGGATAGCACACTAATATGATTCAAACAATGTTTTCAAGGGTGTTTGTAGAATTTTGTCATGTTTGATACTTATAATTATATGTCACCTGAATTTAATATATGATAATTATATTTAAATTGAATATTTCATTTTTAGTATGTTTTTTGTGGATTTTTTAAATTCATAATTTTTTAAATATTTTTTATAAATACATGATGTTGGTCCTATGATGTTATGACATTATGTGACTGTTTGGTTGCATTATATATTTATAATATTCATATAATAAGAGATAATCCACAACTGAGAGAGGAATATATGAGACAGATTCCTATGTTGAACCCTCATGTGCACTATAATTTGAAAAAATCTATTATCAACACCATTTAGAGTATGGGTCAATACGGTGTTGGGATCCCAAGATGGGTTCTGGATCATGGATCTAAATTTACTTAGAAACATCCACTCATCTTTTGTGGTTATAATGGTCCCCTGGAATCTGAGGAGTGGATTGAGAAGATAGAGAGTATCTTCCACATCATGAAGAATCGTGAAGAATCTATGGTAGGCTTTTTCAAATATAAGATCAAGGGACCAAGAAGGACATTGTGGAATTATATTCTGAAAACTCAGTTTTCCAAATATATTACATGATATTTTATCATTAAAACAATATCAAGAATTGTAACCCTAAGAGACTGCATGTAGAGAAGACCTAAGAGTTTCTGGCCTTAGAGTATGGGGTGTGTATCGTTCTGGGGAATTCTACTTTTTTATGTGTTTGTGGAATTGGCACTGGATCATACCATAAACGATTACTTGAAGGCTTGATGTTTTTTGTTAGGAATTAGGAATTATATTATTGTATATATTGACACCCATGTTCCTTAAATCATTTGTGTAGGTAGTTGAAAATAAATCATTCGATGTGGTATAAATAACTAGGAAGCCATGTTTGCATCGAGAATTAGTAGGTAAATTGGTTAGACCTGATGTATATTCTGTCCAGAAAAGGAAGAGTATGTGTTTTTAGTTTTCCTCAGGACTAGTTTTGGGGATCTTTCAGGGTAGAAGAAGGTTTTCTATAATTCATGTGGAAGGTGTGGTCATACCTAGCCTTCATATATGAAGTCTTCCAATACGATTCATCGTTTTTGATGATATATCCATCAACATTATTTTTAAGAAAATAGTACATATGGATGTAGGGAAGGAAACTCTCTCACAAAGGGTACACATATTTATAAGGATTCATACAAGTGTCATTGGACTTATCCTCAGGACAAGGGATATGCTCTCAGGGATATGACTGACTAACATTAGGTAGAATAGAATATGCATGGGAAATCTAAATCAGGGACAACTACTGTTAGAGGTATGGTGTTTATCTCATATTATATGGTGCTAAATTTTAATGAAACTTCTATTAGTAATTTATTATTCCTCCAACTATTAGTTAATAATTTGTGATTACATAATTATCTTATTCAATATATGTTGGATCCTTCCACACCATTGGGTAAGTATTTTGAACAATTTTTTAGATGTTTGTTGTGTCCGAGGATGATATTAATCTTTTAAGTGGGGTGGGGATTTTTAGGTATTGATATTGACATCATCATCTTGATTACTAGCATAGAATGGATTATCTTTGTTATAGACCAGATATATTATTAACACAATCAAATTTAGTTCTTTCTATTGATAGGGTCACTAATATTTTAGGGTTAGTGGGAATCTAGATCATGAAGGGAAATACATGTTCTTTCTTATTCTAGGTAAATCTCTTGATATCTCTCAGATATATTTCTTAACGAATCTGAAATTTTTTTAGATGGTTGAATTAATGTTGTTGGGTGTGCATACCCTGAGGTATTTAAATATGATTTTTACTATTTTTTGTTATACATTGCTGTCAGGTTTTCATTAGAAATTCCCCATGGTACGATGACTATTTTTATAAATTCATACTATATAAAACTTGTTGGGTTGATGGAATACAAGTGATAAATGAAGGACGTAGAGGATAATGGAATTATCTTTCATAGAATGTCACTTGGGTCTTTCTTTTTCATTTTTTATACTAAATAAAACATGATCCTCGGAATTAATATTGATTATCGAAAGTGGAATTGGGTGACCATTAAGAATAAATACACTTTCCTGGGATTTATGATCTCTTTTTACAAGATTAAAGGGGATTTTTGGATTTATAATATTTTCCAATAGTCAGGGTATCACCTTTTGAGAGTCTAAGAAGAAGATATACCTAATGAAACGTTTAATAGTGAATATGGGCATTACAAGTTTCTGATTATGTCATTCAGTCTCACTAATATTCCCAAAAATTTAATGTATGTAATGAACTAGATAATTTATTGTTTCTTGTTAATTTTTTTTATTGTTTTTAGATTATATTTGGTGTAGCTAAAATAAAAAGTGAACATGTACCATTTGGACATGGTTATTCGTACACTTAAATAACATCATCTATATAACTATATTTCCCAATTTGAGTTTTGGACCTAGGAAGACCAATTTCTATGTATTTTCATATTTGAGAGGGGAATATCTATAGATACGATTATAGAATAAAAATTTATTTCATGGGGGATGCCTAGAATTGTGTTTGAGATTCAGTGAAATATGGGATTGGCTAGGTACTATAGATGGTTTGTTCATGACTTCACAAAGCACACATATTCGATGAAAAAGTTAACCCATAAGGGTGTAAATTTTTAATAGAATGAAAATTTTTAGAGATCATTTTTGGAGATAAAGGTGAGGTTTACATCAGCAATAGTATTGATTCTTTTTGAACATGGATCACATTATGATGTTTTTTATGATTTTTATTATATGGGGTTGAGATGTGTCTTGAGCCAAGGGAAATATGTTTTGGATTATGGATTTATCCAGTTATTACCTCATGAAAATAACAACCCATCCCAATAACTTGAGTTTTTAGGAGTTATGTATTCTCCAAAAATGTAGTGTCAATACCTCTTTGGGGATTATTTTAATGTATTTTAGGATTATAAGAGCCCAAAATATTTTTTAACACATAGAGATATGAATTTTTGATAGATTTGTTTGGTTGAGTATCATTACAATTTGTATTTTTATAGTTCTTACTCCTATGGGAAAATGATTTTTTTAATATATGGATTGAATAAATAATCACTACATAACTTGTGACAAAATATGTTATATAGGGATATCCAATAAGTCTGTTTGCATAGATGATCTTGGGAGTGGAGGAATATGGTGGATTATTATGTCTAGATATGATGAGGGTTGAATTATAATATGATGAGTGGGATCATCTTGGGAATATGTTTGACATGAACTTACATAGTTTTAGTGAAGGACATTAGAGTGGAGAGATATCAGTTGAGTGGTCATAGTATCCTAGTTGAGTTTTGTTTTACCATAGAAGGATAATTTTTCATTATTCAATTAGAAATGTGTTCTTAGTTAGTTGAAACATTTTTCGGCAATTTGTGAACATAGGTAAAACTATGAATTATCATGATTTGAGAAGACATTATTGGAGGAAGGGAATAAGACATTTTATTGTTGATTATTTATTTTCGTTCCTAACTTATCAGAGAAATAAAAAATAAAAAAAAATACATGTGGGGTTATTGAAACACTTACCAATTTCTGTTAGAATGTAGGATGAAATTTCCATGTATTTAATCATAGATTTTCCATATACTACTATTATAAAAGATGTGATTTTGTTGATCAATGATCGAATCACAATATCAGTGCATTTCCATCCAATCTGGGATATGATAAAAGTGAAACAACAGGGGGACTTATATGTCCAATATATTTTGAAACATCTTGAATTTCCTTCCATATTTTTATTTGAGAGGTAACTAGTGTTCACATAAAGGGTATTCAATGGTTAATGTAAGTCAATGAGCTCCCAAATTATATTGTCCAAGGATTACAATCCAAAGACAGATTGATTGAATGAAAAGATTATCCAGGTTCTAGAGTGTGTTCTTCAAGATTGTGTTCTTCATTTCGGAACATCATTTTAAAATCATTTACATTTCGTTGAATTTTTTTATTTTGATAATTTTCAGAATTCGATTAATATGACTCCCTTTAATGTTTTTACATTCATCCATGTAGATATCTCTTATGATGGTAAGAGTTGGGAGTGTGGTCTTTGGATGGGCCAAGTGTTGTTCATGAGATGACTGAGTTGATGTAGTTGATCTAGAGGAGACTGATCATGGAACAGAGTAATCAAAATTATTTTCTGAACCATCATCATCAGATACTAGAGTTTTTGGTTAGTGATTTGGGCTTTCATAGAGATTCAGATTGCATGTTACATCATTAGTTGGGTTAGGATGGTATGATGGCATTGGTGTTTGTGGGACCCTTATAGAACATAGGATGACTAGGGAGGGTGGCCTATTGGTTTCACATACTATCTTGTTTGACATATATCCAAGTTTTCATTCATGTCTTCTAATTGAGGAGGTATATAAAAAATATTCACATTGTGATTAAATTTGACGATTTCGTTCTTGAGATCTTTGCCAATATGGTTGAGAATACATTTCATATTATACATCTACAGGATAATGTACTATGAAACAAAAGAACCCCCTAGTATGGGTACAATGGCTGTGAATATTGGAAAACAACTAGATGTGGGAGTGGTATTTGTTGATTTCTCAGAAATGGGATTATATTTTTGTGGATCAAATAACTTGAGAGCTTTATGGGATATAAAGAATCATGGTGGGATGATTTTAATGCCTCTTTTAGTTTTAATCGTGAATTATTTATCATTTTCTAGGGGTTTCCATTTTAATTGAATGAGAAATGTGAAACATTAATTATAAGGATACATGTAACATATATGTTAGGCATTTATTTTTGTTTTTAGCTTAAACCCATTGTATTTTCTATTTTTTGGGTTATTACACAACATTTATTGGGAATAAATGGAATGTGATGTATTTCGAGAAGAATCCATGAATTTGATACATGGAATGAAGTATTTCCATGTTGTGTAACATGTTCCCATCATATAATGGAATATATAAATAATTAATAAAAAGGTTATAAGGGTTATAAAATATTTGAGTTTCGTCGATTACACGATGTGTAAGGGGATTACACACAAAGTATTATTCACAATTTAGCGTCTTATGGTACCTATTAAATGATAAATCATTTATAAATTTGTAATATTTTCTCTATATTGACCAATATGGTCTACCCATGGGATTTAGGTTGATTCACTTCATTCTGGGTCTCTTCATTCAGTGATTGATCGTCATTATGGTTCTATTTCTCTCCTCTTGGAAATTAATCCTTATGGTTGTTTATATGTGGTTAAAAAATTGGGTTTTTCTACATTTGGGATCAGATTGGTGATTAAATAGGGTTTTCAATCTATCCATTTCAGTTTCTTGTTGTATATTTTCATTCGAAGGAAAATCTATTAGTTTCTGGAAACTATTGTTGAAGTACGCTAGGTTTCAACCATTTTTTCAGAATGTGATTCTATACAATTGGTTAATTCATTTTATTGGGTATCATTATTGATAAATTACTTTCTTCTATTTATTTACTTAATGGGATAAGAAATTTCAAATGATTTATTATATAAGATGTTTTTTTAAAAAGGGTTTCTTCATTAAAAATAGTTTTCTTGATTTGGAATTGGGGTTTTAGAATCTAATTTAGTTCAACATGGAATTTAAATTTTTTAAAATATGAGAATTATCATGTCATTATTTTGGAAAATTTTTACTTTGGGATCATAGATTTCTATAGGAATGAAACATAGGTATCATTATTGTTTTTCTGAAACCACTAGGATGAAACATTTTTCAATATGTACTGACATTACTAGATATTATTTTGATAAAAAAATATGCATGATAAATATTTTAAGTATCTAGTATGATCTTTCCATAGTATAGTCCCCAAATGTGGGGGCCTTTTTCATTTATGGATATTAACTTCTTGATTTTTTTCATTAAGCATTGTTACACACAGTTCTTTAGATAAGGTTGTATCACATAGCTTCATATTATAGGTTGTTTTATAGATATGTGTGTACTTATTTATCTCTTTATGTATGGATATAATCTCAAATTTTATAACTTATACGTTTTATATTTTTGGTTTGAAAATATTTATGTATTTTATGAAAACAAAAGAGAAAATTATTTATGTATTTATTTAATTTCTGAACATGAATTGTAAATGTTTTTATTAAAAATTATTTAATTACTAATATTAGACCTTATATAGAAACTATGGTGGTATATTATATGGATTTTTCTCACACGTAACATGTGACATTGTAAATTTTTAAATATTTTATTGAAGAATTTAGTTTATGGGTAGGGAATCTAAAATTATAATAGCACCTCTTGTGGATTCTATGTTTAGTTTTGGTAGTTCTTGAGGTGACATTTGGTCATGTGGGGACTTGAAATTCATTATGTTTTAGCATTCTGGTTATTGGATTGTATGTTTTTGTGGTATGTTGTATTTGAATGATTTTTTACTCTTATTGTATGTCTTTTTTTCAGATAATGAACATTAGATTTTGTTACCCCATTTTATCTATATTACATGGTGGGAATGTAAGGAATTGTGTTTTGGCCGGAGGGCCATCAAAATATTTTGTAATATATTTATTGAGTTGGGTGCTGAGCGAACGTAGGGTGATAGGGCCTAGGGAGCCTCCGTGTGACAATATTAAAAATATTAAAAATATCTCTCTGTGTGTATGTAGATTCGCTCGAAACATAAATAACTCGAATTCAAAGTCTCAAATTGGATTTATCATACCTTAGTTGAGTTAGGAATGATATTTTTACACTAGGTGTGACAAAGGGTTGATTGTGCTGATTGTTTTGTTCAATGGACATTTTCTGCGATGTGGCATTGAGAGGGGAATTATATTACTTAGTTTTTTTTAATCCAAATTCCTCCACCAGTAAACATTTTATGTGCACCATTCAGACCCGGGAGACTCAAACCTACAATCATGTCCCTTGCAGATGATGAACAACTAATGAATCATTGAATAAAGATGTCATTGATCCCTTTTTTGGATGTGGATCATCATTAAATCGAGAACCATAGTGATCTAGGCACCGTTCGTCAATAGGTTCTTCCTAGTTTCTCCATTGAGGAAGGTATATTTGAATTTTTTATCCCATTTACATTGTTTAAAAAATGTTTTAGGGTTATAGAGCTCATATAAAATCGTTATAGGTATTCTCTAGTTAGATCTGAATGTTTTGGGGTAAACTGAGGTGAATCAGGGAATTTTTCAGGTGATTCCCTCTAGAATAACCATCTACACAGAGTGATGTTTAGTATAAAACACTATGTAGCTCTCCTAGTCATGGAAGAAAAAAATTTGGGACTATACAAAGTTTATGGTTGTTAAATTCCATGGAGTTTCTTAAGCCATTTGACCATGGTACATGGCATGGGATAGCTATATTAAAATACATGGTCATATACTAACACACGACCATGATATAGGGACACATGGTCCAGTACACATATATGATGTCAACTACATGGACAGAGGAATGTACAGATGTATATGTCCATTTATCCAAACACTCCATGTAGTATGGGATACACGGCGTGTGAGGGACATGGCTGACCGGTCCATGAAAAAGGCAAACACGACCATGGGTCTGGTGATGAGGGACATGGCATGAAACTTCTTTTCACTACGCCTACCCCAAAATGGGATGGAACATATGTAGACCTAATACATGGGAAAGTGATAAGGCGGTCTCACACACCTTGAGTGCCGCAGTTCACTCTATGTAATACTAGGAGATCCTATGAGGATATTTTTCCTTCATTATCTTCTTCTTTGTGATTCAGATTCAGGATTTTGAGTAGTATATCTTGTGTGGTTTTCCACCTCGAACATAATGGTGGCCACTGTTATGACGTACAAGATAAGAGGGGGTGTGAATCAAGAAATTCATGTGTAGAGAAGTACTAAGATGATTCCAGAGATTAGTTTTTTTCTTGTTGAGATATGTTAGGATTGTGACTCCCAAATGGACTAGGGTTCATGTTTTCTTAACTTATCTACTTAGGTATATATGGGACTCCCAGCATCCTGGGAGTGGTTTTGATACCTTTGTGTAGTTTCGCTTACAAGGGTTACTCCCCTTGTGAACAAGGGTGTGGGTTTCTCCATGATGTTTGTGAAGGTAGAGCAGGTACTCCCTTTTTGGACCCAAGAATGTATCTTCTATATATATAGTGAGTACCCCCTATTGGAACATGTATAGGTTCCTTAAAATATGACGTATAAATAGAGTGGGTACCCCTACCGGGTAGTGTGCGTGTCCACGATTATAGGAGTCTGTACTCTCTTATCTAACCAGGTATTGGGTCCTCTAGACACATAGTATTACTCCCCTAGTTGGATAGGGTGAGAGTCCTTGATCTAGATATTGGTACTCCCCTATCATATCATGGCACATATACTTCATGAGAATTAATCCACTAATAGATCATGGTATGGTTAGTCAATTACGGAGTAGTACTCCCTCATATCTGAGTAAGAGTGGTGATTGGGTCCTCTATTGGATTTGGATCTCCCTCGGATGTTGGATACAATTATGTTGAGCGGGTCCTTAAACCTGATGTGAACGATACTAAATAAGAGGATAATTATCTCTTAATGGACTGAGATTTAGGATGCTCTTTACTAGAGTGATAGAGTTTTTGTGGGTTTGTAAGGAGTAGTACTCCCTCGACCATGAGGCAGTCCCGAGGTGTTAGTCCCTCGGCTCACTCTTGATAGAGTGGATTCATGTGATGCCAAGTGTGGAGCACATATCCTTCATCAGTTTTTAGTATTCAGGGTCAGGCCTCTTTACATGGGTTTCTTTAGCTTGAACAGAGGAGAAGGAAGTGATAGCAGTACCATTGGTGTTGGGCACTAGAGGGGGACCTCGTAAGCTGTTATTAAGGGAGTAAATACACTCAAACATACCACTTGAAATGGTAGAGTTTTTCATGATGGATTATATCTCTTGGATGTGTTCCAACTAAGATGGTTGTGCTCGTGCAGTGTGTTATCTTTATTTTATGTTGGGTTTGAGCCTATGAAGAAAACCATGTAGTTGGATATGATGTTTGGAACCTCATGAGACATAGCCTCTATGATGAGTATATCTGTGTGATTTTTGGGAGACGTTTTTGTGTATTCATATGATAGTGTAGACACCCCTTATCGACCTTCATGGATTTTCATGAACAACTAAGGATGGTTCGAGATAGAGTTACTTTTTTATTGGGTTTCCCTATAGCTTGGTCAAGAGGTTAATTGCCTTTTAGTTTTTTCTTTTTCTTTGTACGATTTTGGGGTGGATACTGAGTATTTTTATAATCACCCACGCATGGGATTTCCTGCATTGGTTTTATTCCTTTTGAAGTGAAAAGCCCTTTCGATGGGTTCGTTAGAGAACCCGAGGCATGCATAGATTAGTTATATAGACATGATGAGGGGTTTACTAGAGCATGGAAGTAATGTATTCCAGCTGTTACAGTAGATAGTGACCCCCTCATTCTATGAAAGATGTATTCTTTTACAATTTTATTTGGTGGGAGTAGTCTTTAACATTTACATTTTTTGTACTTCTTTCAAAATCTGGTTGAGATATATATATGTATCAATGAATTTGTTTCCATTATTTTTTACATGTTGGTATTTTGGGAGGATGGAGATGTGTGCGCACATGTTTGTGTGTGTGTTTTTATAGGTACATTGGAAATGCCTCCCATGTTAGTGATATCCCTTCTCCAGGCTAGTCATCAGCCATGAGCTTATCAGAGGTGGGCTTGGGGAGTTGTGTCACAGGACCCATTAAGTCTGGTCATGATTATCTAGTATCAGAGGTGGTCGGTACCCCATTAGGACCGCAGTATCATGAGCATTGTGTTGGTTCAATGAATATACTGTTAGGATATTTCATGTTCAGCTCTATGAATATAATGTCTAGTGCTTGTGTGGTAGCTGACATATCCATTCAACATGACTCTGATAACATGATTTTTGAATCGGTACATTCTGACACTGGTTATTGGAAAATAAATGGTACATGCATCCTATAGAATTGGGTTATGGTTTTCCAGTACTTCTTCAGTCAGAATCGTAGATATAAACTATGACCATTGTTCACCATGATTCTTTTTCATGATTTATCAATGAAGAAAACCATACAGGACTCTACTTTATTATCGTGATAAAGATCCACCCTATGATAAGGCTTTAGTGTAGGGAATTGATTTGGTGGCGTTATCTTCAGGTGGTCTTCTGGTGGTTCCACCTCCCATATAGAAGCAATTTTTACAGTTATATCAGGCCTAGGACGTGCATAGAGTGAGTTTACTACATGAGTTATAGAGGTAGTGACCTCTGATATAACAGACTGATCTATACCCCATGCTCAAGAATATTTTCTCAAGGTAGTCACCCACGTTTTTTACTTAGTGAGGACACCATCCAAAAGGATGGTGGTCCTAGAGGCTATAATTCTGTAGGGTTCATCCGAATGAAGGTGGAGTTTGGTGATACAGACTCATGAGGAGGTAAATCCCACTTGGGAGGAGTTCAGGTGACTCTTCATGGAAGTGTTTTATCCCACCAAGTTGAGATTAGTGTGTATCTTGGATCTTCTGCGTCTTCGGAAGGGTAGCATGAAGGTGACATTGTTTTTAGTGAGGTTCATAGACTAGTCATGATACTCTTCGAATATGGTTTGAGATCTATTCTTTAGAGAAATGTTCTTTGAGATGTTCTTACGTATGGATATTTGGGAGTTTGTGATTCCAATGTGCATTCACAACTACAATGCAGTGTTGGAGTGAGCTATAGTGGGGGAAAGATTCCTAGATTTGGAAGTGGTGTACATGAACCACAATAGTGGACAAGAGGTTGAGTAATCTCATGGAGCTTGCAGATGTTAGGTAACAGGTTCGCAGTGCTGGAGTCATACCCATTCCAAGACACAGATTCATGGGTCTGTAGTGCAGGTGCATCATTGATGGCCAGATCATCAACATAAGAGGTAGAACAATTATTGTGATGATCTGGGACATATGTCTTGAGATTGTCTGAGACATCATGCTACTATGAGGGAGCCGAATTACAAGCCCTCATGGCATAGTCAGTGATTGGATAAAGGTGCCATATTATTTGGTGGATGAGGCAGTGACACTGGATGAGCAGATCGAGGGGGCATGCAGTTTAGGGTGTTGTAACCCCCACCCCTAGGTGGTACATGATAGGATCTGGGAGCTGAATGATGTGGGAAATTATAACTATATTCCATGAAGGCCTTAATATGAAATCATTGAGTATGAATATCGGTATTCCAAGTGTCCTTTCTACTTTCTACAGTAGAAATTATTATGCACAGTTTTGGTACTCTTTTCTTTCTGATCATGCTCAGGTTTTACTAGGTGACGAATGGATTTGTTATAACCCCAAGTTGGTAGTTATGATAGAGGGATCTATAAGGCTATTTCATGTTCGGTCATCCCATTTTATTATGTTGGTAACCCCTTGTGTTCGGCATTTACATTCTAGGTTACACACTTGAGGAGTAGGTTGTACCGTTTGATGTTGATTTGAACACATTGTTGATGGGGGTAGCTTTCAACACCGAGACACGTTTTTATGATGCGATCAGAGCCATGTAGGCTATTATGTTCTTCCCAAAGACAAAAGTATCAAGGTGATGTGTAGGATTCTTATAATTTCATATTTATGGTGGGTTTATGACATAAAGTGTCATATTATGTCTTGGACCTTCCAAAGGAGTTTTCTTCCTCGACCCCATTTAGTAGAGTGGCCCTAAGAGAGGGATATACTTTCATAGAATCATTCCATAATGGATGAGTTAGAAATTATGATGTTTCTATAGTATGGATTGGTTTTCTACCATCCATACTCAGTTGGGATGCCACTAGGGTTTGTGGTAAGGTTTTTCGGTGTGTCGTCTTACAGTAGTAGGTCTTTAGATGAAGGGCTTAGTAAGACCTTGTGTTTACTGTTGGGTAGATCTGTTTTGTGCATGAATACCATCACATTTTCATAAAAGAACTTGAATAAAATACTCATGAGGATGATGTGGTATTTTCTTCCCAAGGGTATATGTGAACTGTATGGTTCCATCAGTATATGAAACAGGTTAGTGAGGTGGTGTACCGCTAGACCCCATGACTGCAGATGTACCGTGGTGCATGGTTTTTTCCCACCTATCAGAGCTAGGGATACATGTGCTCATTTGTTCAAGATGTTTTCATGGTAGAAGTTGTACATAATATTGGTTAGATATTCATAGTTCCCCTATGTGTGTTCTTGTAATAAGAATTAGATCTCTAGGTGTGATTTCTGGTGTGGGAATCCATTGGGGAGGTCAGTCTCCCCCTTGTGCATATGATTTCCCATTTCGGGGATGAAAATACGTAAAGTTGGGATAATGTAATGACTCGGGTTTTGAATAGATGGACTTCGGAATATTTCATAAAATATTTACAGACCCATCCACGGATTCAGCATGGGAAGCTGGGGATCGGGGAGCTTTGATGTAGTGATATTAAAAAAATTAAATAAATTTTTTCACGTGCACACTTTTCTCTAGAAATGTAAAAAATTATCATTTGGAGTCTCATATCAGATTTATGAATCTACGATGGTGTCTGTAATGATTTTTTTACCCTTGGTGAAAACTAATACTGTATGCGCCTAGAGTTTTGGTTGGAGGCTGTTTTTTGGTGATGTGGTGTTTAGTGGGAAATTAATTGGTTAAATTTTTTTAAACCTTATTCGTCACCCTTTAATCCTCATATGCACATCACCCAAACCAGGGAGTGATGCGCCTCTCGTCCTCTCCCTTTGGTGTTCACAAACCACCACCGAATGTTCAATGAAATGAGCCGTTGATCCTTATTTTTTATGAAGACCATATTCAAATCGAGATTCAGAGCGATGAATGCATCATTATTCAAACATAGATTCGGAATTTCTTCATCTAAGTTGGAGTATTTGAGTTTTTGTCTTAATTTTATTAATTACTCATTGAATTATGGTCCTTTATCCCATATACAATTTATCGAGATCCATTATAGATATATGTATAGGTTTTAGGGGTAAAATATAGTGAATATGGGTATTTTGTAGGTGATTCCCCACTATGATTATCATATATATGGAATTTAGTTAAATAGAAAATTATGTGTAGTAATTCCTATTCAGGGAAGTTATAAATTTGGGACTACAATCTGTGTATGGGTGTTACACACCATGTAGTGCCTAGAACCATGTGACCATGGTACATGGATTGGGGTAGCCATGTGAAAATACATGGCCACCTATAAACACACATCCAAGATACATGAAAATGGGTGTCGATACAAAAACATGGTATTTGGTAATCAGACATGGGAATACTACACATGGAGTTGGACATGTAACTGAACACACAATTTAGTATGGCATAAACAGTGTGTGAGGGAGATGGTCAGCCAGTCTATGTCGAGGGGGAACACAACAATGGGTTGGATGATGAAGAACATAGTGTGTACCTCCATTACACGCTGTGTACCCCTACATGGATTGTAACCCTTGTAGAAAAGATAAACGAGAAGGGTCTCAGGTTTGATCCCATGATGTGTGTGCTCTGCTGCACATCATTTACTACAAAGAGATACTCCGTGGATCTTCCACCTTCCGTATCATCTTCTCTAAGACTCAATTTTAGACTTTTGAGTAGTCTATCCTCAGCATTTTCCCACATATAACATGATGGTGTCCTTCGTTATGGATTTTGAGATATGAGGGGTTGTGAATCGAGAAAGACACTTCTGGATCGATATTGAGCCGATGTCATATATCATTTTGGTTATTTTAATGAGATTCTTGGTCTATTATGCTTTCGATGAACTGTGGAATTGGTTTTCCTTACCTATCAGCTTATGTAGAGATGAGACTCCCCAAGTGATGGGTGAAGGTTCTTTATCATTGGTTAGTTTCCTCTGGGGATGTTAATCCCCTAATGGAATAGGGTATGGGTTTCCCCAAGGATTTCATGAAGGTAGAATAAATACTCGTATATTGGAAAAGTGAGTTTCTTCTCTTTCCATGGAGTGAGTACACCCCGGTTGGATCAGGGTGTGGGTCCTCCATAAATTATGTATAGATAAAATTGGTACTCTCATATCGAGTAGGGTTTGGGTACTCTATTATTGGTGTTGGTACTCCCCTATCATTCAAGTTCATGGGTCCTCTATTCGTATTGCTCCAAAAGAGTGATTACTCTAATGCTGTATTAGTGATAAGGTCCTAAATCATGGGTTTTTTACTCCACTATCATGTTAGGGTGTGATACCCCCATAATGAATGATTTGGATTATTCAGAACTCCCATGTCATTCCATGATGTGGGTCCTCTAGCCATTGGGTAGTACACCCCTACATGGTTAGGGTGTAGTTTCTCAATCTATGATGTGGTTCTGCTGTGTCATATCAAAGAATGTATCCTTAATTAGTAATAATATCCTTTTGGGTCAAGGTGCATATCATCACTAATGGAGTAGAACTCCCATTTTAACTAGTTGTAGCGAGGAGCGAGTACTCCATTGAAGTTGGATCTCCCTCGAATTTTGGAAAAATAATAACGAGTAGTGGTCCCTTCAACTTTATGTGAACAATTTCCAGATAGGAGGTAGTGATCCCTTAACAGACTGAGGTGTGGGTCGCGCCATATAGGAGTGAAAGAGGTTTCTAAGGATAGTTGATAGAAATACTCTATCGACTATGAGGTAATGGCGAGGACAGAGTCCCTCCATTCACTCTTATTGTAGAGGATTCACGCAATGCATTGTATGGCATAGTCCTAACCTTAGTAATGTGAATAGGTTACGAGAGGGAATCTTAAATTATATTTCTTATTCTTCTAATATGTGCGCGGAAGATATGACAGGACCTTTGGTGCACGACACTAGAGCGGGGCATAGTAAGATGTTCCAAATAGAACATGTTCTCTTACACATTCCATTTGGAATGGTAGAGTTGTTCCTAATGGAATGAATCACTCAAACAGGTTCTATTTAGGATGGCTAAGCTCATGGATTGTGTTCTCCTAGTTTTATAATGTGGTTAGAGCCTACAATGAAAATATTTTTGCGGGATATGAGAATTGAAATTCATGAGACCTATTATATGAGATGAGTATATCTAAGTGATTTTTAAGTGTCCTTGTTGTGTTGTCAAATGTTGGGGTTGACAACCCTTATAGAATGAGATAACTTCTCATGTTTATCTAAGGATATCCTGAGATTTAGTTTCTCTCGTGACTGGATTTCCCTATGGCTAGGTCGAGTGAACTATTTCATTTTAGTTTCCCCCTTTTTTTCTGTAGTGGTTATGGTGTGCATAAAAATTATTTTTATGCTCACCCCTGCATATGATATTCAAAAAATTGTTTTGTGTCTTGTTCAGTTAAAAATCATTTTAAGAGAGACCACAAAGGACCTGTTGTAGGAAATGCTTAGTGAACTAGATAGACCATGGTGTTTACTGTAACTCAAGTATCCATGAAATTAGGTATCTAAGCCATTGAAAAATGTTGGGTAGTCATAAGTAATATAAAATAAGACCATTTGAATATCAAAGAGATGTGAAACATACAAAAGTAATCTCTATATATTAACACTCATAAAAGAGACCACTTTTCCTATATAATAATAACATTCAAGACATAATTCGTTAATCCTAGGAGACCTTCAAGTCGTCCTATAAAAAAGAAATTAATTATCTCCAAATGAGTCATGTAATACCCGGAGTTTATAAATACATCTAAAATATATTGTAATGTGGAAAACAATGCATCAAAAATCACATCCAACTTCCCTATGATCCCATCAATGGAATTACATAAAATGGGAAATAAAGTATCTCTCTTAGTGTATATAATTTCATCTTTCCATTGAGCACATCCAAGGAATTCTATATAATGGAAATTCACGTATTTATTAAAAATAATTTAATTCTTGTAACCCATATGACTATATATGGTTATCTATATTAGGAACCCACTTATCACATTTGGTAAATATAATATCAACATTATATAATCCCATCCAACACATTCTGCAATGTAGAACCCAAGTATAATATAGTGCTTAACAGATACATTTAATCATCTAAATTTAAGTAATTCTGAAGTCCATGTTAGTGACCCTAATATATTATATTTTTTAAAAGATTAATGAAGTTTCCAAGTATAAAATAATTTCATACTAAAATTCATTTATAATAAAAAAATAGGTCCATGTACTTAAGCATGTAATTTTGCTGGTAATGTATTACCATAGAGGGAGATGACTTTTTGAATTAAATTATTTCCATTGAAATTCCATTTTTTTTAAAATATAGCTCATATCATAGGTGGTTTTATAAGAAATCATTCATGGATTTCATTCTAAATTATTTCATTCAATTGAAACATCTTATTCATGAGGATTAAATTATATCCTTAAAATACATTTAAAACTTATGATGAAAATTATAAATATAGCATTTGAAACATAACCGATTGTGGTGATTTAAATTTTATTAGTGGAAAAGGTCAAGGTGAATGATTAACACACAAAAAGGGGTGGTTTGAGTTGAGGTGAAAATATTCTCATGGGGAGAACTAGGTACACAATGAATTACTAAATTAAGTGGATTTGAGTTGACAAAATAAATTTCACATTTTTTGGAAAACACATAGAGAATCTGTCATCAGGATTAATAGTGTATTTTAATAAATGAACTGAATTTATGTTAAAATAAATATACCTCTTACCTTATATTAAGGGGTTCCACTAAAACATTATCTTCCCTTTACTTGAGAAAAAAAGAGTGAAATCTGAAGAATCGATAAACACCCAAAAAAGGGTAAAAATCATGAATGTATTTAGCATTTTAGTCTAGAATATAAACAAAGGAATGTATAATGAGGAGTTGAAGGATTTCAGTGGAAATCCAACTCATCAAATGGAGCTCAATGTAGACACCAGTCCATGGAGATCGATGGGTCCCAAGGAGCAGGGGAGGTCTACTATGAAAGAGGGTTCCCACTAGTTGTGTGAATAATTGAGGGGCCATGAACCTGCATACATTTTAAAAACCCAACATACAAGATTTACTATGTGAACTCATATCATGAAGTGAACCAAATTCAAGACATGTACTTGAAAAAAATCATGATTTTTTTGTTGTATTCCCCTGATATTTCTCATACTATATCCATTGGACACACCTAATGAAACACTTTGACATTGGGAATTTGATTCACAACATGAGTATATAGTTGTAGCTATTTCCAGTATCCTAGCATGGTTATAAATTCTCCAGTTCTCACCTGGACATTTGGGTAATCCTTTGAATCATATCCCAAACCTGAAAAAATTATGTATTCATGTTCAAACACTCAGAAAATATCTATGATTCTTCAAATTGAAAATGATCAATCTCTCAAAGGAAGATTTCAGATGACTTTAGAAATTTCATCCCATTCCAAAAAAGGATCGTACATTAATGACTATCATTTTATTCTTCATGATTAATTTCTAATTACTAAATATTGATAAAAAATAAAAAAACTTAATTATTTATTTCCATTTAAAAATTCATTTTTGAAAAGAAGATTTTCAGACTAATATCTAATCCATAAAAATATTATTATTCTCTAAATAATAAAATAAATAAGAAAATTTTTGATGGTATTAAAATTATAAAATAATATTCTATTATTAAAATAAATGATAATAATATTCCTAATTTATTTTAGGGTAAAAATTATGAAAATAATAAATACAAGAATAGTATTTGTAGTAATATAAAGAATCACAATATATATTGGAAATATTTTTTTCTTGGTTCTAAAGGTAAAATATTTAATACTATTAAATGCATTCATTATGGTAGTAATTTAAATTATGAAAATTAATACTATTTTATAAATACTAAATTTTATTGAATGAAGCATCTTAATTTTAGTGGAATGTAAAATAATAATATCTTCCCCAAATAAATATTTTTTCCTAAATCATTTAAAACGATAATTTCTAAAACCAATAGAATATCAGAACAAAAAGAATATGTTTTTGATATTTTATATATGTCAACCACAAAAATAAACAAAAAAATTTATAAGTGTTTTGTAGAAAATTTTCTGATAATTTCATCTAATAAAAAACCTAATTTCATTTTCAAATACTGACTATCTCTAATGTAGTTAATTATCTAAAAGTAAATATTCTTAGAGATATAATTATTAAAATATAGGATTTATTTAATTTCAATATTAATATTTTAATGTACTGATTGTTTTATATTTGGGGAGAAATATTTTTAAATGTTTTATAACTTATTCCTATACATTTTAAAATTCTTATACTAAAATTTTTATTTCATTTTCTCACTCTATTATTTTATTTAATGACTTAATTTGGTCAATTATTTGGATAAATTACTCTTTAAATTTTTTATTGTTATGTGATAATTTATTAAAAATTATCTTTCATGTAAAATATTAATTTTAATCGCTTTTGTTGTATAATTTATTGTGATATGTGATGAACTATTTAAATTTGTGAGTTTTGTATATGTTTTATTTTTTTGAATTTTTTTTTATATTCATAGTTGGGGGGGTATTTCAAAATTGTTTTCATATGAATTAATATTTTATTGTATATTGAATTAACTATATATATAGAATTTTTTATCCACTTGTTATTCAGTAAATTCCATTTTACATGATTTCATAACACTTTTATTCAATATTTGTATAGACACGTTAATTAAGGTGGAGTTTGTAATACATTTTATATAGAGAATTAAAATAATTAACAATTGATTTATTCAATGTAACAGTAGTAAATTTTTCTAATAGGTCATTATATTGCTTAAAAACAATCTGTTTTATTTTTTAATGTTTATTATAACTTGATTATTTAAATTTATTAGATTTTTTTATTCTCAAATATATATTATCCAAAAATTTTATTTTAATTGAAAAATCCAAAAATATTGCACTGTAATTTTGGTTTATGAAAATAAAAAATCTCTTTAGAACCAACAGAATAAAAACATACTTATTCATCAACAAAAAATTCATCCTTTCTCACTCCCATGATCTATCAAAAAAAAATTCTTCCTTCCCTAAAATGTTGAAGTCAGTGACATCAGATGAATCCATCCTATGTAGTGCAAGGAGAATAAATATATAATGTTTTTAAAGAAGTCTTACCCAAATTATATACTTTCATCCTTTGGATAATTTATTTAATAATTTTTTTCAATTTTTCAATGCGGTGTACAAAAAATAAAAATGTAATAAATGTATTTTTTTATCTTTGAAATTGAATAATATTTTTGGGTAAAAACCCCTTTTATTCTATAAAGAATCCATATTAATCTCTTGAAATGATATATATGAGATACCATATAATATTTATTTGAAAAATATATTTTTAACAATGATCTATATTTAGAGAGAGTTTTATCCATATTTATAAGAAAATGTAATATAATTTGAATATTTTAAAATGAGTAGTTGTGATGATATATTTATAATATATATGTTCTAGAAAATCATTTGAGAAAGATAAAAACATATCCAGTTTAAAAATAATTTTTTTAATCAGTTCAAGAATATTATCATTGATTGAAGCAGAATTCCATATCTGTGATGGGTTTGAATCATTGCAAATAGAAATAGTTGATAATGTGTGACAAATCTCACCATAATATGTTTTTATATATGATACTGATATCCTAGAATTATTCTTAGTTTGGAAATATTCTATGTATTCATTGAAACAATTATTTTGTGATATTAAAAGAATAATTCATTTTTTTATTGTACTTTTGCTGCAATAAGTGAATGAATTCCAGTTTTAGATTTCAAATTTGCACCTAATAGACTATAAAAAGGATCAACTTATTTTATAAATTTTCACATTAGTCTATAAAAAACGTATACAAAAATATGAATAAAATATTGGATATTTAATTTCATTATCTATGTTTTATCATATATATTACATATTTACTATTCCATGATATGTTATATCGAATCATATTCACTCTATAGAATACATTATTTATATTCAAAAGATAATTTTTATAAATATTTTTATACTATATTATATGTGTGTTAATGAGTTTAATAAAAAAATTTGATATCACAAAAGGGGGTGAAATATGGATAAACACATCCTTTGTCAAAATTTTATTTTGTAGAGAAATTGGTAAATAAAGATAAACAAAAACATAGATAAATTATTATATATGTAAAAAATATAAATGAAACCATAACCTTCTTTAATTTTTTGGAGAGAAATATCGTTATTTTAAATCATATATATTTTGGTTATATTAAAATTATATTGGTTTATTTATTAAAGGTTTTGTGATCATAATAAAGGTGGTGATTATTTGTAGTTTTTTAAAAAATACTGTCAAAATTATCATTGATTTTGATTCTCCTAAAAACTATCATATGTACTAATAATGGAATTAATTTATATAAACTTTTTGATTTTTTTTACTATACAATTCATTTATCTAGAATTTTGGATGTTATTTTCTTATAAAATTGTTAAAACTTTTTTTCTCAATGTATTTTAGTTTTTTCAATGTAATATAGAATCACCACTCCTAACCCCACGTTTGTGGAGAATATTAGGATCTATAACCCTTAATTTTAAAGGATCACTACATTTTGAACCCTGCAAAAGATGTTAACGTTACTATTTGAAATAATTATTTTCTCATATATCCAAAATTTTTGCATCAAATGTATGGTTTTCAGTCCTACATCTGGTTTCAACTATACATTTTCAAACATGATTTTGATTATTATCCCTATATAGTGTATCCTTATGTTTTACCTAGTTTTCGAACGTACTTGAATAATTTCTTAATTTTTCATTGTCTGTACATGTTTTATCATATTAAATATCTATTTTAATCTATTTAAAGAATGATTATAAATCAATATTTAAATTTTTTATACCAATAATATTTTATTCTAATTTATAATTCATGTAGAGTGTTATCAAAAATAAAATGATCTTATTTTATTAGGATGATTTTATTTATATTTTTGACTTAATTTAAATCATTCTTCTTGTTAAATATTTAGATTTTATTAATCTCTATTATATTTTTATGAAGTATATTGTTATTTAAAAATCCACACATTGGATACATGCATTTTTTATTAATTTATTACCATAATTCTACTTATATTGTATCAATTTTCAATATTTTTCTTCTATTCTTCCAAATAACTATAAGAGGTAAAATCTGGAGACATACATGTTTGTCATATTACAAGTGTTTGTTTTCATAATTTATAATGAAAATGAAGCCCCTGAATCATTGAAGATTATTTTTATATTACAATAATTTTTTGAAGACCTCCTATAATTTTCAGTTCCTGATATTTCTTTGAGATGAAAAAGTATTCATCTTCTACATATCATTAATTTTATCTGTTGAGCCGACAACATGATCTATTCATGGTGGATTTTCATCTTAATATATAAATATGCGGTTATTTTGGTTTCTCATAATTTTGAGATATATATTATATGCTTTAAACTTCAAGAATTTAGTTTTATATGTTTATAGAGAAATGTACATGTAGTGAAAATCACCATGATCATTGAGAGAGAATTGGTAGATTTTACTCGTGGATTTTTGTTCTACAATTCACCATATATAATCATGTCTAGTTATTTAAAATTTATATTTTATACAAATTATTCATATTTTAGATATTTGAAAATGATAAATTCATTTCATTAGGTATGTTTTAATAATTGTGTTGAATTTTGAAAGGATACAATTCAACAATCTATTTTTTTATTCTATTAACATTATGAACTAATAACTAAATTTGTTGATACAATTTCTTTGTCATCTTTTGATTGTGTAGGCATTCAATATTATCATGAGTTTCATCTTGAACAAATATAAGTATTGAAGCTTTAAAACACATACTTAGTAAAATAATAAGAGTGATGATATATAAACTACAATGACTTTTTAATGGATGAAACATACATTCAAGGATGACCTTAATGAGATTCCTACACAAAATAACTATTCAAATAAAAAAAATCATGATGAAATACATTCCCCTTCTTGATATATTCTATAAAACCTTAAAAAACCAAACCGTTTTCACATAAATGATATAAATAACCACGGTGAAGAGAAATTGTGAGAAAGGATGTCACACACTGACTTTGAGAAACCTAGTATTATAATTACTTTTAAAATGAAACTCCATTAAAAAAATTTCCTAATCCCTATACATATAAACTTTGATCATAATTTTATAACCAAAAACCCTTTTATTATTACTGGAGGTATATATATTTTTATAATTATTTCTACCAAGATGTTACTCACTTTTGTAAACCCATGATGATCCTCAATATTTAACGAAGTTACATAACGATTTATCATATTTATGATAAATGTGTTGAGAAACTAATATGAGAATTTTCACATAGTAATAGGATATAATTGTGCAAAACCAGTGTGTTTATTGATCTTGGAAATATGAACAAGGGTTTTATCTAAGGTCACTATTGGATGATTACACCCTTGAAGGATTCATTCATACCATCAATATCATCCTTCTGAATTGTAACAAACCATACTATTATGAATGAAAGTATTTATAACTTATAATTATGTTATATATCATAAAACTAATACATATATTAGAAAAACATAGAATCATTATTATTTAAAATGGAAAATGAAATAATTAATATTCATAGAAATTAAGGAACTTATACTTATCGAATAGTAACATCTCCACTGGAATTGTAACTTTACCATCTTGAATATTAATTTGGCCAATATAATAGTAAATTCAATGTAAAAAATAAATCTAGTAATCTTATACATGAAAAATTTTATAATTAAATCAAAGTATACGTATATAACTGATTTAGAAATGATAAATTAATAGTTGGTATTTTTTGATAAATGTAAATGTTAATTTACAAAAAGTAATGGATATAATTATTGAAAAAATATATTTTTAAAATATATTCATAAATTAATATCTTATTGTATTATAATTATATGATAATTATATAAAACCTTTATTAAATTTTCAAAGTCATATAAAATTAGTTATAATATTAAAATCAGTTTTTTTGAATAAATGATGATTTTAAATAAAAAAAAAATTAATTTTTTAATTTTTTGTAATAAATAAGAGTCTATTATAGATTTATATATGAAAAAAAATTGGGTACACTTATTTTTTTTGTACTTTTATAAAATACTCAAATTTTTATTAATAGTGAAATACGATAATTTATGATATGAGCTATTACATGAATTTTTGATAAATGGTTGATTTTTTGCTAATGTAATCCCATAATCATGAACTATTCATCATTATTTTACATATTTAGTTTTATGGATCAATATAATTGTTATTCTGGACCAAAAAAATAAAATAATAAATATAATAATAAAAAATACACCTCCCCCTGTATAAATACAACACCACACCACCTATTCTCCTCACACCTTCCATGCCATTAATCTTGTCCAAATTCTGACTAATACTCTTACCATGTCAATCCTCCATTTCCTGGACCATTTGGTATCAACAAAATACCCAAAAATTCCAAATACGTTTCTCAATGAGATGAAGTTCAAGAGGTAAAACCCTATATTGTTTAGTTTTATTTTCATAAAAATTTATATTTTTTTCTCATCCTCTCCTCACCAATGTATCTCAAGGTGGAAAGATAACATCAGTATCTTTTATATATTTTACTTTTATTAATTTAATTTAATAATACACCATCAAGTCTCTTCCATTTTAATTTTATTCTAAAAATGAAAACATTATTTTTGATGTGTTGATTTACCGTGATCATTGGCGATGCATTTCAATTTTCCATAACGACCTACAAGGCAGTTCATAAATTAGTTATTATGGATAAATTAAATTTTATTATATATATAATAGGTTATATTATGTTCTAGAACCAATACATAATCATGAAATTAAAAAATCGATATAAATATTTGAAGGTTATAAAACTACAAAAATAAATTAAATCATTTTTTATGACATATTGTATAGTGAATCATCCTAAAAATATGTCACCAAATTCTATATAAGATATATTAAACCTAAAAAAATTATAAATAACATAAATGTTCAATTTATTCTTCAAAAAAAAAGGTGAATATTTTACCAAAAATGTTTTCAATTTTCATTTGAGAACCCCATGTTTATATATGAATTATTAAATATTTATTAAACTAATTCATTTATATGTGTCACTTAATGACATTGATTGATTTACATTCTATGTGGAATGTATGACTATGTGAATGTTATGATGTGATGGGTGCACCAAAAATATATTGAGATCCAGTGAATTGGGAAATGTAATATATCTTATGAGATGATGTATATATGAATGAAAATGATGTTATTTTTTTCATAATTATGTTTTCATGGATATAAATGGATGTTATTTGTTTACATTATGGTATCTTTGTTCCCAACTATCTATGGAATTTGACTACGAAGACATGATTCTAAATATGTTTACATTTCCACATTCCATACTTTTATCTAATACTTCTTCTCAGGATTTTCATGATGATCTTATTCTTACTTTATCCCGTTGATCATTATTATCTCCCATGATATATTTATTAATTTCCTTTTCTATCCTCTTATGAGGATTTTATATCACTTCATTCATTGATTTATATACCGTGTTGATTTGTTTTACTAAGGAGAATTTGAAGGCCACTAAGTAGATAGAAAAGCTGTAAATAAACAATATTTTTGTTTTTATATGTATCTATTATTTATGGTCCAAATTTACCAAAGAATAAAAAAAATGGATCATGGATTGTAAGTCTGTTATTTAGTTAATCATAAAAATTATTAATTTTACAAGTAAAAAAATATAGGGTCACTGTATATTGTATTAGATATGAATTTAGATAATTATGGAATTAGGATTATAGAACATTAGTTACCACCCTTCACACTAGACATGATATATGTAATCATCCAAGAATATATTTTTTAGAAAATTAAAAAGATAAGAATCCCAATAGATTTGTAATTAGAGTTTGTGAAATAATGGAAAAAATTATTTATTCATGAATTTTGGAATAATTTTTTATTCAGAACATTTATATTTTAGAATGTGGTAAGAACATGGAGAAACCATTCCAACAACTCATGCAAGGTACAATTTAGGGATTTCTTGAATTAAATTGCCAATGCCTTGGGAGGTAGAGTTCAAAATTCATGGTTATGATTACCCGTCTATCTTTGGCTATGAAAAATAGCATGAATGTTGTTTAACATCATCATTTACCTATGTGGGGGAAACTCGATATCAAATAATTTATACATAAATGACCATCATCATTTTTTTGATCTTATGATATACTATTCATGAGAGAGTTGGTCAAATCAATGTAGATGATCTTTTCTATTTTATAGTATTCAGATAAGGATAAGGTGACTGTAGCCAAATATTGTTTAGATGGAGAGAGTGATAAATGGTGGGTACTAAATAGGATAATAAAAATGAAATATTAAATATAATATATGGTGTGGGATGTCATTAATAAAATATTAATTAACAATTATTTTTCCTAAAATCTTGAATAGAATGATGGGGGAGGGAGGGTTCATAGAACACAAAAAATAAAGATGAATCATTCATGAAATATGATGAAAATATCACATGGATTACATGTAATTCTTAGTGTTTTTTTTCACCAATGATAGAATAATAGGTAGATACATTACTTGTTTTAAACCACCCCTTCAAAAGGCTCTACCTATTTGATACATTAAGAGTAAGTAATAAGTTATTCAATCTTCCCTCCATGTGGAGATGATATTTAGAGAATGGTCCCATGGCTATGGTGATAATAAACAAATCATGGATTTTTATGATATATTATCTAATATGTAAGGATGAAAGAATACTCAACCACTAACATGTCAAATATGTGGGATAAAGCATCATGGAAACAAACTCAAATTGAAGGGGAAATATTATAAGTGCAATAAAGAAGGCCACTAAGATCACGAATTTTGAAGATAAATGAAAATGATGATCTATGTGATAGAGGAAATGAGAGCACAACCCATGGTTAAATGCTTATACTGTTGGAAAAAAGGGAACTATTCCATCTAGTTTACCAAACAGTGGGTCCTTTAGGGAAATTAACATCAGTAGCCACTAATTCTAAATGAGAATGGTAATTTTTATGCTATTATTACTTCTGATTTGGTGCAGGAAAATTATTTCAAACAAAGTGAACTTTTTTTCACTTAATAACTGAAAAATTATTATTTGATTCTAGTTCTATGCATTCTTTATTATCTAGTAATTTTTATAGAACTATTGAATCAAATCCATGATACCTTGAAATATATATATTCATAAAACACCTAGTTGTGAAATAATATCCACCCTTGTATTGGACTCTTATCATGTTGGTGTATGTGGAAAAATTACATTAGTGAATCTCATGATACTTCCCTTGGTGGATGTTTATGCTTTACTAGGCCTTTATTGGCTCAACCTATATCAAAAACATATAAATTGTTAGGAAGAAGAAATATCCTTTAAAGTATTAAAATATCCCATGCATCTATATGAATGAAAGGAATATCTTCAATTGACTATCAAAAATCCCACACTGGTGTGGCTGATTACTCCCTGTGAAGAAGAATACATCACTTAAATATTTATGTCCAAAGAACATATCAACATGGAGGAAATTTCAATTGTGATGGAATATAATTATTTATTTCATAAAGAGTATTATGGTGTTTCCCCTGATCATGGGGAAGAGTTCCCAATAGAACTCAAACTATGTGCTACACATATATAATATTTTTCTATATAGGATGGCCTCTATCGAACTGTAGGATTTAATAAAGTAGCTATAACAGAATTGGGGAAAATGGTTCATATGCTCTAGTGCATCACATAAGGTTTCAAGAGGGATCTATATAAATAGAAATAATGGATCAATGCAGATGTGTATTGAGTATTGGGAACTCAAGAAGGTCACCATAAATTAAAAGTATCATCTTACAAGGAGTGATGATTTTTTTGATGAACTATGAGGAGCTTAGTACATCCAAAAGGTGGATCTTATTTCTATATATCATCAACTGGAGGTGAATAAAGGATATATTCATTATACATCATTCGTCAAAAAGTATTGGCACTATGAGTTTCTGGTCATGCCCTTCACAATTATTAATTCCCCTAAAGTCTTCATGTATTCTGTGAATAGAGTCTTTATACATTATCCTTATAAATAAGTTGTAGCATTTATCGATGATATTTTTATCTACTCCACAATAAATGAGGATCATGAATAACACTTATGTATTGTGTTGGTGACATTAAATAAGTAGAAATTGTACACCATGTTACGAATGAGAGTCTATTGGATGTAGAAAGTCACACTATTTGGACACATGATCCCATGTGATGTAGTGTTTATAGACCCATAAAAACAATGGAAATTGAATAAAGGTCCGGACTCTCTATTGTCATAAAATTCCATAGTTTTCATGGATTAGTAGAGTACTATCGATGTTTTGTGATAAAATTTTCAAGAATTTATAGCGCTTTAACTATTTAAACAGGGAAAGGGGTAATGAAAAAGTAGATGGGAAAATGTGAGGAATATCCAATGAGTTAAAGAAGAAGAAGATAAATACACATGTACTCTCAATACCAATCAGAGGATAATGTTTTGTGGTATACAGATATGGTTTAATGAAAATATTGGGTTATATACCAATGTAGAATGATAATTTGATAGCCTATAAATCACAAAAGTGGAAGATCCAGGAGCATACCAACCCGATGCAAGATATGTTTCAAGCATCTATGATTTTTTCTTTGAAAATATTGTGTAACTACATCTATTGTGAGATGCATGACATAAATTCAAATAAAAAGAGTGTAATGAGTATATTCACATATAAGAAACTCTAAATTTGTCCTGGACAATTTTTATAGCTAATGATGGTCTATGACTACTCTATTCATTACCATTACGGAAAGGCGATCAAGGTATCTAATGGTAATTATAGAAAAGAACCTGAAACTCTAAACATGATGCAGATTTAGAAAGATCCTATCTTCAATGATATGAAACAGATTTATTTGATAATCATAATGACATGTAATACATTATTCCCTGACCAAATTATTTCCCATCCATATATCCATGAATTGATGTTTGGAGGAACAAAGTGAAGATCTGGAGCTACAAATGATGGGTAATCCATTAAAGGAAGGAAATACAAAATACTTCCCTGATGTTGACTATGGTGTGATTTGTTTTGGAATGAGGCTTTGTGTGACTTCATCACCTATGATATTGGAGGAGATATTGGATAATATGTATTAATCGTCTTTCTCCATTAATCCTGGAAGTGCCAATCTGTACATTCATATATGAGAACACTTTTGATGGGATAACATGAAAAAAATATATTATTTAATATATCTCATGGTGTTTGGTATGTTAGAAAATTACATCAGACGAATATATATCCAATGGTATGGTACAACCATATCCTAAACCCCTATTTAAATGATTGAATTTCACCCAAAGATATTTCAATAGTATCTCAGAGATATTAAATAAAAATAATGAGATATGGTTTGTATTATATTGAGTCATCAAGAATGCCCACTTTATCGATATTTGGGATGATATGTAACGTGATAAACGTTCTATGATATATGTGAAGTATGCTGTGATGCTTTATTGGGTTCCACATTTGATCGTCTTGGATTTCGATCCATCTAAGACATCAAATATTTGTGCTTATATTAAAAATTATTTGAATACTGAATTGAATTTCATCACATCATATCTCCCCCAAAATGATGGCCAATTTGAAGGGACTATTCATCCCCTTGATGTCATGATAAGATCCTTCTCAATGGAATTTAAAGATGGATGGGGTCCACATATTCCATTGGATGAGTTATAAAATAACAATAGCTTTCCCTCGAGTGTTTATTGGGCATCATATGAAGCTCTATACTAAAAGAGACAAATAACCCCAACCTATTGGGATATAAATGGGTATCAAAATATACATGGACCTGATCCTAAGAAAGAGATGGAAATTAAGGTTCAATCCTTTTAGAAACAAATAAAAGTTTATCAAATATGTAAAAAAAATACAATGATAATTGTCAAAGGTAAATTGAGTTTGTCATTGGAGATAATGATGTCGATAGAAAATAAAAATGGAAAAGAGTCAAGTGGATTGGAATGAAGGGACAAATTATAAATTGGTAAAATAGCCCATTTGAGATCCTTGATCACAAAGGAGGAGTGGCTTATCGCCTTATACATCCACCATGTATGGATAATGTTCATGAAATGTTCCATGTATATCTCTTGGGTATGTATATACCTGACACCTCACATGTACTGAATCTAGAGGTGGTACAACCATTAAATGACCTCTCGTATGAAGAGAACCCTATAAAGATCTTTGGATGGAGAGATGATGTCCTACACAACTAGATAGGTCACTATGTGACATTGTTGTCATGGAATGAAAAGTATGAAGTAGGTAATTGGGATCTTGTGGAAGAAATAAATGAGAAATATCCTCACCTGTTTATGAGAACCCAAATTCTGATGGAAAAGTTTCAAAAATGATGGATAATGTAACAACCAAAAAAAAGTTCAATTAAGTTTTTATGTTCTTATAATTTTTTTTATAGTATAAAACACAAAAATAGCATTATGATGAAAATAAAACCATTATTCACATAAATTGTAGAAAACCATTTTTGAACCAGACCAAAAGTACGAAAGTTTTTTAAACATTTTCATTTAAAAAACCAATCATTTTTTAAACTATGTTTCATAACATAATAATTAGAGTTAGATCATTCTTATGTAATTTTATAGACCTAGGAAAAGGCCTGAGAAGTCTCTAGAGAGGCTCAAATGTTTCGTGGGTGTCGGGCTTGAGAAACATCAAGATTTAAAAAATAGTGTTGGTGGTTCGGTTTGCACAGGACCTTCTAAACCATGAAACCCATTGTAGGTTACCGTGCATCCCTGTTTTAAAATAGATAGTGGATTCTACACGGCCTATGCATGATTTCTTAAATCGTGCTCCTATCTTTTGTGAGGTGTGTCATGGAGGCATAAGTCTTGGCACAGTTTTCCTAGGGTGTGGAAAACCGTGAAGGTCAAACCATGTGTGATGCCTCGTTAATAATTTTTATAATATGGTTTTAATTTTATTAAGTTAAATTAAATCATAAAGAAAAACTAATAAATCAACCCTCTCAAATGTGATGCACCATCCCAAGTGTCTATTCCCCTTCAATGGAAGTACCTTATCCCTTGGCATCCTCTTCCCCTGGTTTTGCCAAAATTCCCTCATTTTTCCTGGATGATGCATCACAATGATTCATCTCCTATATTCTCCTTCTTTCTTCTGTATTCACATCATCCTAATCAGTTCTTAAGCAGAGTTTATAGAAACCTAGGGTTGTGGGTGGTTTGAATTTTAGTTTTCTGTCAGACTAGGTTGGAACGAATGGACTCTCGGGACCTTTAAATGCATGTTACAGAAACTGACACCAAAGGCGATGTGGTTCTGGTGGTTTCCATCCTGCAACTATTATTTGATTTATGTTTTCTCCTTCTTCCCTTATTGGGGTTTAAGTAAATTAGTGTTTATGAGTCCCTAACATGTTTCCAGTAGTGCGTTGAGCTTCGCTGTGTGGTTTCACTTATTTTTGGGTTGTAGCCGAAGTGGACGGCTTGGTTCAACCACAATGTAGGGTCCCTTTCCAAATCATCAATCATTATAAATACATTTACTTTGTTTAACACTGCACTTTTGTTATGAATTAATTCCCATAAAGAATGATTATGTCAAATTCACGTAAAATGTAAATTTTATCATGTTCTTGATTTGAGTGCTAAATGTATTATTTTATTTGTGCATTAACGGTATCATGTTTTTATAATAAAACCCCTCCAATGGCAGTGTGATAACTTCATGTTAAAAATTAGTGGTTAGACCATGCACGACTGACCTGTTGTATTTTTAATTCTTATACTTTGATTGTTTGTTGAAATATGGCATGCTTTGGACAGGGGCTTAATGATATTAGATACACTGATTTTCCCTTATAAAATTTATTAAAGGGTGGAATAACTGTCAAACTGTTTGATCCAGTTTTGTATTGGAATTACCCATGTAGGTAATTTCTCTTTTTATCGATTCTTGGACCCCTTCATGTGGAATTGAGTTTTTTTTGGTAAATAGAATGAGTTTATTCAATAGAATGGTTAATGATTGATTATTGACCCTCAAAACAATTTATTAAATAGTTTTTCAAACATTATGAATACTAATAAAACCATGGGTGACATGTGGGTTCCCATGAATGAATTACAGGATGGACTCAATGGGTTTTCATGCTCATACATAGGGTGATACATGGATTCCCATGTAGGAATATTATGGGAGGAATCATGTTAATGAGAGATGGATTGGTTCCATGTTCGTGGGAACCCTTATCATGTTAATGGAAGGTAGCGGTTTGGACCATTCCATTTCAAAACAACTTAATTATTTTTACTAAATGGTTGCAACGCTACATGATCTCTCCACAGTAATGGGAGGAAATGATTGAACCAATAAATTAGTGGTTTCAACTCTACTTGAACTACCCACACTAATGGAAGGCAATACATGAGCCAATAATTAAATGGTTGCAATGCTACTTGACCATTCCACACTAACTGAAGGAAAGAATTGAGCCAATAAGTAAATGACTATAATGATACATTACCTTTCCACACTAATGGAAGACAAGGCATGAACCAATTTATAATTGATTCAACACTACTTGACCAATCCACACTAATGGAATACAAGACATGAACCATATAAATCATTACATGAATTATTTATCAAATATGATTGGACTGATATGAGGTCTCCTGAGATTCTGTAAATAGAATACCATGGGTCTCAAGAACCCCATTCTGATTCAAGGATACAATTTACATCGGTTGATACCCACATAACCTTGGGTTCCTGTCTATTCCTTAGATGCCCGGTATACAACCATTGAGTCCCTTCTTATGATAGGATACTTTTTATACTCTCCTTGGATCTAGCATTAACTATTAGATTCCATGGATAAATCCCATTGGGCCCTATATTTACTTAGCCTTGTTTTACCATGGTCGATCACTTTTGACTTGGTAGGTGACTTATTGTGGAATTCATTAGATTACTCTCCTTAGATTACACCGTTACCCCTTATCTAGACTAAGAGACTACTGAGTTTTCTTTCCATGTGATTACTTTACCTTGGATTTTACCCATGAAATCCCTCACTGGATATCTTTTCCAGGTTTCCTTGTTATGTATTTGAACCTTTGCAACTTATACTGTCATAAGTTTCCTTGGAAACACTCCTTGGATTCAGATTTGATAAGTAGGTGCCATTGTTAAATCCCATCGGGCCCAATCATTACATAGCCCAATTTTACCTTGGAGAAATCTTCTTGGACATGGTAGGTGAATTATTAACATGTGACTTATAAATGAACTGGTAATATTCAATTAATGAACTGATTAAATGTTCAGACATCAGCTGAGGGCAGAAGAAGGTACTGGGGTATTTAGTTACATTGTACTTATTACTTTATTTATTCATTCTTACACCGTGTTAAATTTATATTACACTATCCGGAATGGGTTAGACATGTGTGGTGCTGATTGTAACAGCCCGAGATTTTATGAAAAATATTCTTTTTTATTTCACTAATGTCTTGTGTTGTATGCTACACCAAAAGGAGCTTGCACAACACGCATCCTTGACTTGCCTTGCATTACACGCAATCACAACCTTCCTCGATAGCGTGTGTGGTACGTAATACTGAGTTTCACGAAACAATGATATGCTATTAAAATATTATTAAAACTAGCCGTTATGAATAGTAATAACCACTTTTTTAAATTTTAGAAATTTTAAAATGGACTTCATTTTTGGATTCGGAGTATCGAATATAGCCTAAGGTGAAATTTTGGTACTTTTCGGATAACTTTCATATTCTGATGAATAGTGAAAATTACTAAATTATAATTAAAAACAACTTTTTTAATCGAAATAATTAATAGTGATAAATCATTAATTTGAGTGGTTTTAAAGTATATTTAGAATATATTTTTACAATTTAATACAATGTTGGTCATTGGATGTAATTTTACATTTAAACTGGACATAAACAAGTGTCAATCTTTTGATAGATATTGTTTCTTAAAAACACGCTATTTGTTTTAACAGCGGGATTTAATTATAAAATTAATTAATGAAACTTTTATGTAATGAATTTGGTAAAATAGACTTCATTTTTGAATTCGGAATATGAAATATAGCTTGGGATGAAATTTTGGCACTGTTCTGAAAAACATCAATTTTTGATGAATAGTGAAACTACTAAGTGGTAGTTAAAAAACTGAATTTTTCATAAAACTTAATTTTACCGCTTCTGTGAATGGAATTTCAAAAATCCGAGAGACACGGTTGATGTCAGTAAGTAAAATGTGGTTCAATGAGATGAAAATAATTTTTGGTGAATAGTAACTTTTTACTTTTTTTTACCGCGGTTAATAGTAAATAGGGTAACTAAGGGTAAATATGATATTAATATTACCCTAACACATGTCCTAATTCTATTGGACAAGTGTAATTCGACCAAAAACAAACTTAGGAATAAAATATGACCATTTAGGCCCACTTGGAATAGATTAGGACATTTATTATTAATTTATTTAAAGAAGGGTTAAAATAGTTAAAATCAAAGTTTAATAAGTAAATCATTTTTAATATGGGGTTATACATAAGATAAATTCGATTTTAAATATTAATTAGAAATCTAAACATATTTACTACATGATGGTATTTTATTTGTAATTTTTAGACATCAAATAATTTAATTAATTTATGACACAATGATGATGCAGTAATTATCTTATTAATGAAATATTGACATAATTGATGTTATAAACACCAAAATAAATATAATTTGAGACTTTTTATGAATTACACTAATTTTCTAGGTTACTATGATATATTAGTGTTGATGTAATCAACTTGGTTCGAACATATAATTCTGTTATGACTTTCACAAAAATCATATATCAAATAGTGTCAAAATTGACACAAAATAGTTTTTAAATCAAATATTATATTATTAATTGTTATTTTATTCCTAAAAATCTAAGGTTCGGAAAAATGACTTAGATAAGGATATATATTTTAATAATAAACAATTTTGGGTTAGTTTGGCATGTTATAGTAAGTGTATTAACCATATAGTGAAAGAAAACAAAAAGACACGGTAAAAGTTAAATTATTTAACTTAGAGTTAAATCTAATTGATAAGGTTAAAATAAAAACCTAAACTTGTCTAAATACTATTGGTTGATAGGTTTTCGACCCATCCCCACTTTATCTTCGAAATAAGACCCTTTGGAACCACTATAAACCGATTTTGATTTTAAAATAAAATAATATTTTGAGGTATTCCTAAGGTGCCCCTCTCCTCCCTTATAAAAGGACACCTCCTCTCCCTCCTCCTCACACCAATTTGAGCACTCAAGATCGGCCAACCCCTGACAAAATCTCTTCTCCACTTTCCTAAAAACATCCTAGAGGTTCTGGTCTTCCTCAAAGACAAATTTTAGTGCCCTAAGAGGAGGTCTCAAAGAGGCACTTCAAAGAAGAGGTAATTACCGTTACCAATTCATTCATCTTTATTTCTTCTTCCACTTCTTCTTCTTAGGTTGTTTCATTATGAAGTAATAACATCAGAATCACTCATATACTGATATGTTATTATAAGTATGAAACAACCCTATTTCACCATCTATCCATCCTACGGAAAAAGAAATCACCGCGCGTGCGTACGTACGGAATACCGTCTCCACGCCGTGGTGTAATCTATTTTCCACCACCACCTTACATGGATGGGTATAATGGTGTAAAGAATAACTATACATAGTTATTACAACATAATATTGATTATGATATATTGTATGATCCACTCCAATTCAATTCAATATTTATAGAAATGATATAATCGCTCGTGCGTATGTACGGACTACCGTCTCCACGACGCGATGAGATTCATTCTCCATGTTAACCATTTAAGAATGATTATAATGTATATATAAGAAATAATAATGAAATATATGACATTATAAAGCTACTGGATTTATTTATATATATACATATGTATGTCATCTACTTACTTCCATTTCAAGACAATAAGGAAAGGAAAACAGCGTTCATGCGTACGTACGGACTACCGTCTCCATGAACGGTGTTTTTCATTTTATTTATCTACCTATTTTATATATATATATACTGAATATATATGATATATAAATCATATTTTATATTCTGGAAGTGAGTAAATCATGATATAAGTAATAATGATGTCAAGAACAACAAGTCAAAACACCTACGATAAATGAAACAATTTTACCCAAAACGCTTCTTTAACATGGAATTTACAAAAGAACGGGTAATATAATGTCATAAGTGAACCATATATGATATCATAACAATTAATATGATTCAGTAATAAGTCAATAACATGATTTAAATCATTATACAGGAGGTTCGGACACTTACAAAGCAAGTCGGACCTAAGGTAAGGGAAATATCACAATCTCATTTTTATCCGAGATTGTTTATTCGTAAGTATTTACCGGGGTGTATTTTATCATCCACATCCATGTTTCATCAATATGTAATATTATTTCCATCCACCTACAATTGTTTAAATCCATTTTTACCCTTCGGTGAGTTTTTAGTAAAAGAAATGAAAGGAATCTTTTGTCGTTTTTCATACGAGGTACTTTTTGACTTTTCCGACAAAAGTACGAGAAGAATGTTTTTTTTAACTTATACGGAATGAATGGATTTTTAAAACATTATTTCCAAGAAACTTAATTTACAAGTCTTCATGTTTATTTTTAATCAACTTCTTTTATTTTAAAGTCGTATGACATGTTATGAAAGGAAAAATGTTTTTGAAGTAGAAAGGATATTTTCCTCAAGAATGAAGTTCAAGTATTTTATCAAAATTATTTTCCATCTAAGATAATAAAAGGGTTCTATTTTTATCCCTATTATTACATGGATTTGATTATGTTGTGATGGAAATATTTTTATGAATTCATTTATCTTATATGAATTGTTTTATGATGTCATGTTGTTTAAGAATCCCATTTTTATTACATGGGTTACGCAATGATGTATGGTTTATGATTATGTGGCACACATAATAAAGGACTCATTATAAGATGGGTGGGACCTATATCTCCCTCCAATGCATTGGGTAAAGATTTTATATCTCATGAGATAGACAGGGCTGGAACGGTAGGTTATACCGGTTCAGTGAAACAGGACTGAAACGAGGGTTACTCGATTCAGAAAGGGACTTTGTACACTAAGATAGTCTTGGCAATGAGTCTTGACTAACAAGAAATGATTTTACATGATTATGTGTGCATGCCACAAAGTTTCAAGTTTTATGTTATGATTATGGGGATCTCATTTTCACTTCTATGATTTATCCCATGTTATGATATTATGAGCTCTTTTGCAGGTTAAGATTTCCAAAAGCTATGTTCTTATGTATATGACGTGATTGATATTTCTTTTGTTTACCCTTACTGAGCATTTGAGCTCACCCTTTTATGTTTTCTTTTCCCTAGGATATAAAGAAAGGTTTTTAGGTAAAAAAAAGGGGAAGATCTTTATGGGAGATATTGAAGATCTTTCACCACGATTAGAAGATTACGTTCCAAGTTTCCAAAGACACTAAACTATTACGATCCTTGTGTGTGTGTTTTTGTTATCTACTAAGTATTCCGCAAAAGTAATGTAATGTCCATGTACGATAAGCTTAGGGTCTCTACAGTTGGTATCAGAGGAAAGGTTTAGTCATCCTATGGAAACAAGGATGCGAAAATGTTAGTGAGATCCCTAGAGATATTTCTAATGTATGTCTAGGGATGTCCCTAAGGATAAGTATACGTATAGGATATAGTACTAGAACTATGATAACGATCATAGAATTTAACCTAAGATGTTAGATATTGAAGTTACTCTCCCTTTATTATGATTTTTTCCTCTCACACTATTCTTTTTGGGTTTTAGAAAATGGCTGGAAACAAGATGATTTACGATAATGGAGGATATGATGGAAAATGGAATGATATTCTTTATGAGCAACCAAATGAAATGGGATTTGGAAGTCAAAACATCATTATTATTCCGAATCAGCAATCTCATAATATGATCAATAAAGTAAAATTTGGTAAGTTTCCTGACTCGGCTAATAAGAGAAAGATGGAGTTTCATGATGACCATAGAGGAAAAAAAGTTCAATTTCCCCTATGTAAATCATGTGGGAAGAGGCATCAAGGAGAATGTTTCAAGGGAACTGGAAGATGCTTTGGGTGTTGAAAAGAAGGACACAAAGCAAGTAAGTGCAAAGGAAAAGGTTCAGTTAACACCATGGATGAGGATAATGGTATTGCTACGACATCAAAAATGGTTAAGTGTTTTAAATGTGGAATGTATGGGAATTATGAAAACCAATGCCCTAAGGGAAAGACTCATGACGAGAATCAGTATGGTCGTATGGGTAGTATTTATGTGGATGATGAAGACGAAACTACAAATGATATGTGATGTGAAAGAATTGTTGAAGCTCGGTTAATGGTTTAAGAATGTAGCGAAATAATTACATGTTTATCATGTGTAATGTTGTATAAGAAATCTCATGGTACTATGGAATAAAGAGACATCTAAGGATTGTTACATTATTGTCTTTTCTTGAGTTTTAAAAGTGTTTTATTAATGTTACCAGTATCCAGGAAAGGTTATTCAGATATTTTTAGAATGCAGATGATATGGGCATAATGAAGGGATAAGGAGAAAATTAAATGTTTAACAGTATTCATGAGCTCATTATTTATATAAGGACTAAGTGATATCATGATTTGAGTATATAGAATTTTGAGGATTTTGGTATGTGGAAAGTGTTAACTTTTAACTGAATTCATGTTTTCACTAAGGTATTCAAGAGAATACATGATTAAGGACTTTGAATGTTTGGAATGTGACCAACAAAACATATCTTATGATATATGGGGATCGACGATGGTGTTAAATCTCTGGTAATCGTTGTCACTATATTATGAGAGTGGACTGCAGTATTATGTATAAGCCTAAAGATTAGACTGGATTATGTTGGACATAAGTTACTATTGTTTAAGGATAGAAGATTTTCGATATTATTGATGGGATGTTATAGTAACGTAGTTTTAGAAAAAGGACAACCTGCAGGACGGGCGACAGCCCATCGCTTCGGACAAGGCTGTAGGAATCGAACCCACAATCGAAGTGCGGCTGGCCTTTATCGCCTACCAATGACCTACAGGAAGTCCCTGTTTAGTAGAAACTAGTGTTATTATATTAAGCAGTATGATATATGAGGTATAAGCCCATTTTAGGAACCATATATGATTAATCCCACTATAGATCGACTTATGTATATAAATTTTGCTAACCTTTTGAGACAGATGGAATGACTCGTCATTCTATCACATGATCTGCTAACACTTCACGAATAACAAATTCAACTTTATTTATTTAAGAGATGAAGTGGAAATTGTTCAAGGCATGAACAACAGTGAGATTGTACCAAAATAAAGAAAGTATTTATTCTAATTCAAATTTTCAACTTTAGGGAAACGATCTTGAAAACCAAAAATGTTGCCCCTGTGATCTTATACCTGATGAATCAGATGGTACCTTAGATCGTCACAAATTTATGGATTTGTGATTACTGGCTTTTCCATAGCCATGTTCTCTACCACTCTCCATCAGAACATGATGGTTAGATTTCTCTTCCATATCCATATTTTCACCTATGTGGAAACCCAATGATTAGGTTATTTGGGTAATCGTTACATTTCATACATTAGCTTTTAAAGACAAGTTTTGGTATTCTTTTTTACGATGTGGGTTTCTATTAAAGAAACTTTTGAATAGTAAACTATTTATAACCCCGACGAATTTCGAGGGAGAAATTCATTTTAAGGGGGGTAGAATGTAACAGCACGAGATTTTATGAAAAATATTTTTTTTTATTTCACTAATGTCTTGTGTTGTACGCTACACCAAAAGGAGCTTGCACAACACGCATCCTTGACTTGCCTTGCATTACACGCAATCACAACCTTCCTCGATAGCGTGTGTGGTACGTAATACTGAGTTTCACGAAACAATGATATGCTATTAAAATATTATTAAAACTAGCCGTTATGAATAGTAATAACCACTTTTTTAAATTTTAGAAATTTTAAAATGGACTTCATTTTTGGATTCGGAGTATCGAATTTAGCCTAAGGTGAAATTTTGGTACTTTTCGGATAACTTTCATATTCTGATGAATAGTGAAAATTACTAAATTATAATTAAAAACAACTTTTTTAATCAAAATAATTAATAGTGATAAATCATTAATTTGAGTGGTTTTAAAGTATATTTAGAGTATATTTTTACAATTTAATACAATGTTGGTCATTGGATGTAATTTCACATTTAAACTAGACATAAACAAGTGTCAATCTTTTGATAGATATTGTTTCTTAAAAACACGCTATTTGTTTTAACAGTGGGATTTAATTATAAAATTAATTAATGCAACTTTTATGTAATGAATTTGGTAAAATAGACTTCATTTTTGAATTCGGAATATGAAATATAGCTTGGGATGAAATTTTGGCACTGTTCTGAAAAACATCAATTTTTAATGAATAGTGAAACTACTAAGTGGTAGTTAAAAAACTGAATTTTTCATAAAACATAATTTTACCGCTTCTGTGAATGGAATTTCAAAAATCCGAGAGACATGGTTGATGTCAGTAAGTAAAATGTGGTTCAATGAGATGAAAATAATTTTTGGTGAATAGTAACTTTTTACTTTTTTTACCGCGGTTAATAGTAAATAGGGTAACTAAGGGTAAATATGATATTAATATTACCCTAACACATGTCCTACTTCTATTGGACAAGTTTTATTCGACCAAAAACAAACTTAGGAATAAAATATGACCATTTAGGCCCACTTGGATTAGATTAGGACATTTATTATTAATTTATTTAAAGAAGGGTTAAAATAGTTAAAATCAATGTTTAATAAGTAAATAATTTTTAATATGGGGTTATACATAAGATAAATTCGATTGTAAATATTCATTAGAAATGTAAAAAGATTTACTACATGATGGTATTTTATTTGTAATTTTTAGACATAAAATAATTTAATTTATTTATGACACAATGATGATGCAGTAATTATCTTATTAATGAAATATTGACATAATTGATGTTATAAACACAAAAATAAATATAATTTGAGAATTTTTATGAATTCCAATAGTTTTCTAGGTTACTATTATATATTAGTGTTGATTTAATCAACTTGTTTCGAACATATAATTCTGTTATGACTTTCACAAAAATCATATATCAAATAGTGTCAAAATTGACAGAAAATAGTTTTTAAATCAAATATTATATTATTAATTGTTATTTTATTCCTAAAAATCTAAGGTTAGGCCAAATGACTTAGATAAGGATATATATTTTAATAATAAACAATTTGGGGTTCGTTTGGCATGTTATAGTAAGTGTATTAACCATATAGTGAAAGAAAACAAAAAGACACGGTAAAAGTTAAATTATTTAACTTAGAGTTAAATCTAATTGATAAGGTTAAAATAATAACCTAAACTTGTCTAAATCCTATTGGTTGATAGGATTTCGACCCATACCCACTTTATCTTCGAAATAAGACCCTTTGGAACCATTATAAACCGATTTTGACTTTAAAATAAAATAATATTTTGAGGAATTCCTAAGGTGCCCCTCTCCTCCCTTATAAAAGGACACCTCCTCTCCCTCCTCCTCACACCAATTTGAGCACTCAAGATCGGCCAACCCCTGCCAAAATCTCTTCTCCACTTCCCTAAAAACATCCTAGAGGTTCTGGTCTTCCTCAATGACCAATTTTAGTGCCCTAAGAAGAGGTCTCAAAGAGGCACTTCAAAGAAGAGGTAATTACCGTTACCAATTCTTTCATCTTTATTTCTTCTTCCACTTCTTCTTCTTAGGTTGTTTCAATATGAAGTAATAACATCAGTATCAATCATATACTGATATGTTATTATAAGTATGAAACAACCCTATTTCACCATCTATCCATCCTATGGAAAAAGAAATCACCGCGCGTGCGTACGTACGGAATACCGTCTCCACGCCGTGGTGTAATCTATTTTCCACCACCACCTTACATGGATGGGCATAATGGTGTAAAGAATAACTATACATAGTTATTACAACATCATACTGATTCTGATATATTGTATGATCCACTCCAATTCAATTCAATATTTATAGAAATGATATCATCGCTCGTGCGTACGTACGGACTACCGTCTCCACGACGCGATGAGATTCATTCTCCATGTTAACCATATAAGAATGATTATAATGTATATATAAGAAATAATAATGAAATATATGACATTATAAAGCTACTGGATTTATTTATATATATATACATATGTATGTCATCTACTTACTTCCATTTCAAGACAATAAGGAAAGGAAAACAGCGTTCATGCGTACGTACGGACTACCGTCTCCATGAACGGTGTTTTTCATTTTATTTATCTACCTATTATATATATATATATACTGAATATATATGATATATAAATCATATTTTATATTCTGGAAGTGATTAAATCATGATATAAGTAATAATGATGTCAAGAACAACAAGTCAAAACACCTACGATAAATGAAACGATTTTACCCAAAACGCTTCTTTAACGTGGAATTTACAAAAGAACGGGTAATATAATGTCATAAGTGAACCATATATGATATCATAACAATGAATATGATTCTGTAATAAGTCAATAACATGATTTAAATCATTATACAGGAGGTTCGGACACTTACAAAGCAAGTCGGACCAAAGGTAAGGGAAATATCACAATCTCATTTTTATCCGAGATTGTTTATTCGTAAGTATTTACTGGGGTGTATTTTATCATCCACATCCATGTTTCATCAATATTTAATATTATTTCCATCCACCTACAATTGTTTAAATCCATTTTTACCCTTCAGTGAGTTTTTAGTAAAAGAAATGAAAGGAATCTTTTGTCGTTTTTCGTACGAGGTACTTTTTGACTTTTCCGACAAAAGTACGAGAAGAATGTTTTTTTAATTTTTACGGCATGAATGGATTTTTAAAACATTATTTCCAAGAAACTTCATTTACAAGTCTTCAAGTTTATTTTTAATCAACTTCTTTTATTTTAAAGTCGTATGACATGTTATGAAAGGAAAAATGTTTTTGAAGTAGAAAGGATATTTTCCTCAAGAATGAAGTTCAAGTATTTTATCAAAATTATTTTCCATCTAAGATAATAAAAGGGTTCTATTTTTATCCCTATTATTACATGTATTTGATTATGTTGTGATGGAAATATTTTTATGAATTCCTTTATCTTATATGAATTGTTTTATGATGTCATGTTGTTTAAGAATCCCATTTTTATTACATGGGTTACGCTATGATGTATGGTTTATGATTATGTGGCACACATAATAAAGGATTCATTATAAGATGGGTGGGACCTATATCTCCCTCCAATGCATTGGGTAAAGATTTTATATCTCATGAGATATACAGGGCTGGAACGGTAGGTTATACCAGTTCAGTGAAACAGGACTGAAAGGAGGGTTACTCGATTCAGAAAGGGACTTTGTCCACTAAGATAGTCTTGGAAATAATTCTTGACTAACAAGAAATGATTTTCCATGATTATGTGTGCATGCCACAAAGTTTCAAGTTTTATGTTATGATTATGGGGATCTCATTTTCACTTCTATGATTTATCCCATGTTATGATATTATGAGCTCTTTTGTAGGTTAAGATTTCCAAAAGCTATGTTCTTATGTATATGATGTGATTGATATTTCTTTTGTTTACCCTTACTGAGCATTTGAGCTCACCCTTTTATGTTTTCTTTCCCCCAGGATATAAAGAAAGGTTTTTAGGTAAAAAAAAGGGAAGATCTTTATGGGAGATATTGAAGATCTTTCACCACGATTAGAAGATTACATTCCGAGTTTCCAAAGACACTAAACTATTACGATCCTTGTGTGGGTGTTTTTGTTATGTACTAAGTATTCCACAAAAGTAATGTAATGTCCATGTACGATAAGCTTAGGGTCTCTATACTGATCTACTTAGATTTATATCTCACACCCTACTCGGGCCGCAATTGAACTAGGGTACCCAATTAGACCATTCTTGTTTGCAGGGCCCTATACCTGGTTTGTTGTTGTTTCCTTGTACCTAGAGTAAGATAAAAGGAATGATTTGGGGCTCTGGATTCTCGTAAATATTTCCATTGATCTTTTTATTCATTCCTTTAAATGAGTCTTAAATTTCATTTTATTCAAAATCATGTTGTATATTTTACTTCTTTTAATCATGTATCAATACCATGTATGTATTCATTTTTTTGAATAAACCGGTGTTAGATGCCTTTTTTTGTTATTTTGAAACCAACTGTCCACTGCATTGTCAATTATGTATTACTATTTCTGATGTTGATTGATATTTACTCGTTTATACTGATATGAAAATATAATAAAAGGGTCTAGTCTCCCCACTGACCATCCTTACACCCTCACTACCAGTAGACAACCTTTGGCGTATGGGGAGGCATGCATGTGGTCATCTGGTGATCAGTCCGTCCACCATCTTAGAGGTGAGCCATGTAGGGACATTAGAAAGTAGTTTCTAAGGTGTTTTTTCTGATTGTATTACAGTTTAGGGTTGGTAGATAGGAGACTAGGAAAGTGTCAGTGCTTGGTTAATTTCCATGCTTGGAACTGATCACCCCATGTAAAGGGAATAACCAAGTTGCTAGGGATGGGATTGAAGATTATTCTATTCAATATTACAATTGATATGATTTCACCTAGAGTGATGGGTGTAAATATCTTTGCTTATGATTTTTGGAAGTTTGGAAACATTCTTCGGCCTGATATGGAAAGGATGTTTTATTACATGCTTCATCTTAGGCACATAGAAATTCAATATCCATGAATATTTTCCATGCCATGTAGTTGAATTTGTAAGTTTCTAGATATGTATGATTCAAATCCGTATTAATTTGTTATGCTTAGATTAATACCTTTTTAGGTAATACATCAGTATGTCTTCTATGCTTACTACTTGTTATAACATGCTATTGTGATTAAAATGTTATGATTTTATGATTTCAGCCTATTTATCTATGTTATCTTCTTTTATTGACCTGACATGATAGCTTACTCTAATATAGGTACATGATTTCATGGGCTATGTTTACTGGCTACAGTTATAAAGGGAGAAACTTTTTAGTTATATATTGTATGATGCCTTATATCTGGGAAAGGCTAACCCATGTAATTGTACCATTATAAAAAGTCTTCGAAATTAAATAGATAAAGTATGTTGGTTTTGATTAAATGGAGAAAAATGATAAACAATAAAGTTTATGGGTGATTTTTAGGTTGGTAGGGGCAACCCATATATTTTGGACCATTATGTTCTGAAATGTAAAATTCAGAATTTATATTAATATCGATTAATCGGAGCCAATTTTCTATACATGGAGTGTATGGGCGCTTCATGAATTGGGAAATGAGAACCCATATTAAATGTGATGACATCAGGTGTTTTGAAATTCTTATAAATGTAAAAGAGGTTTGAATTTGATCGGAAATAAAATGGATAGCTTTCAAAATGAAACTGGACCCTAGTAGGTCAGTTGGGGAATGTTTTTGTGAGATGAACTCTATGGGAGTTAAATTTTTACAATTTTGAATTATCTACTGGGTTGCTTAATGGAAATCCTAGGTTGGTTAAATTTGCACTATCACTGGTCACCTTATCTTCATAAAAAGGAATTTATTTTGATATTTTTCCATAAAATGAAAGGATTTCAACTATCATGAAATGTTTTTTAAAATAAGTTCTATAAAACATACATATTTTACCCTCAGGGTGTCAGTTATAATCAAGTACCTTGTGATTTGTTTTGAACGTGTTACTTTGTTGTTGTGATTAAATATTTTGATGATGAAAGATGAAATGTGATTAAATATAAGAGGCTTGGTAGTGGAATATATAGTGGTGTCCACTGTATAAAACGCTTAATTAAAGGGTGGTTTGGACTTCTATTTTAGTATCCATGTAATGGAATCGTGAGTACTTTCTGGAGGCTTTCCATAGAAATAACTTTATGATAACATTTTGAGCCTAGTGACATTGGTTTTTTGTGACCCAGTTTTAGGGTTTAAATTTGTTCTTCATAAATGGATAACCCATAGTAGTTAGCACTCTCAAAACATAATGCCTTCCTAGTGCCACAACATTTCTCACTCTTGGTGACGTTGGGTGTCATTGTTGCATGTAGGACATTTTGTTTTAAAGTGAAACCCTTGTTCGGATGGGTGGAGATGTCTTTCTTGACCATGTTATGGTTTTGATCATTGAGTAATGATTGTTTTTAGCTGTTAAGCAGTGCCTTAGGCATGGTCGGCTGCTTGATGTCCATTTGACCTCCTCTCTTTCATAGTAATGGGTGACTATTTATGGAATCATCTAGGTTTATTACCGTATGTGGAAACATGACACTGTAATAAATACTGTTGTATTGGTGAGTATGCTCTCATTTCATCTCCATGTATAATGAATTGATAATTAAAGAATCAATTCCATTCCAATACTCTGTTTGGTTTTCAAAAGTCTCGGTTGTTTTGACACATCGGTCTCGTTGTAATAATCTGGCGCACTTATGAGCAGCTAGTTTTCTTCTTTTTTTACTAGGACCCTATATATGTGGGTTGTGTCCTATCGACTTTGTTAATGTGTCCTTCCAAGTAGAAGGATCACAACCTAAGAGAACCATTTCAAATGATTTGTTATTTTTTGTTTTTCCTTGAGGATTGAAGGTCTTGAATTGAGTCGGTGCTTTCTTGGAAGCAATACATTTTTTTGGTTCAATATTTTATCTTCCAATTTTCGGGTGTGTGTAACTTGAAACCCCATAGTAAATCCTCTTAGTTTACACTTCATAGGATATGAGCATTTTCCCTATCTTGACATTTTCTTTTAATCAATAATAGATCGTCCGTCTTATATTGCGCTGAATCATAAATTCTATTGAGGTTGTTGGGTGATATTTGTCAGTGTTTCATGATTAGAGTGTTTATATTCAAGGCTTGGAATGTCCTGAGTGATTATTGGGCTTCCATGTAGGAATTCCTTGTATGGAATCATGGACTCCATCAATTTCATATAGTTGGGGCTGGTCGTCTAATCCATACTTCTTTGAGATATGTAGTCCAAGTTTCTAAACTCATTTATTTTCATCTAGTTTGATGTTTACGATTGTAAGGAGATGTTTAAATTCAAGTTTAAGGAAAAGGAAATTGTGGTTTCAAGGTCTTTCATGTCCTCTAAAAGAACATCCATGACCATTTCTGTTAGGCTGATCATAATTCAACAATTTATTTTAATGAAATCAACCCTAGATTGTCGCAATAACACATAGAGATATTATTTTTACAACAATTCAAAAGGTGGAGGTATTATGGATAGTAATTATCCCGTTGTTATGTTAAGACCGAGGGTGATATGTACCCATGGATGAGTGTTTACCAAGTCCTTGATGGGATCATGTCTATATCTAAATGGGCTCATGTATGCTCCATTTTTGTGTTTATTGTGAACTTAGAGCATTGGTTGGGGTTGTAATGGTGAGGGTGCATAGTCTGTTGTAAATGATTATGTTGAATTTAGCATTGGTAACACAATGATACCATCTAAATGAACCATCGTATCCATTGTAGGTTGGGTGATGTTTATGTTGTTCTTGAAGGCTTCTCGAGGACAAGAAGTTTTTAAGGTGGGTAGATTGTAGAAACCCATGTGTTGAACTAGACTAGAAGTCTGACGATCGTTTAGCTTTTTCGTTTATTAATGGGTCGTTTTTAAAACCATGTTTCAGAACAAAATTATGAGATTTGGATCATTCTTTAGTGATGTTTTTTTGGCATCTGCGAAGACCCAATAATTCACTTGAGTGGATCGAGAAGTTTCAGGGGTGTTGTTCCCCATAAATATCATGTTTTTAATGACAGTAGAGGAAGCATGGTTTGCGCATAACATGCTAAACCATGCAACCCATTGCAGGTTAGCAAGTGATGCTATTTTAAAATGGATTTGTGCCATGCGGAGAGACTGCGCACATTTTCCTAAACTGTACACCTAGCCCCTACAGTGTTCATCTTGGAGGCAGAAGACTCCGCACGGTTTTCTGCACTGTTTGGAAAATCGGGAGGAGCAAACCATTCATGATACCTAGTTTATTAATTTTTTTTTTAAATTTTTCTAATTAAATTTAATTACATTAAAGCCTAAATCATACAATACTCTTTTCCCCCTATCAAGCGCAACACACCAGACCAAGGGGATATATCCCTTCGAGGGATGAACCTCCTCCCTCAACCTCCTCTTCCTCTAGTTTTGGCTGAAGTCCTTCATTTTTATTGTTCTATCCATCATGGTGAGTCCCCTCCTCCCTTATCCTTCTTCCTTCTAGTTTCACTTTGACATAATTTGCACCTTCTGAGAACCAGGAAAAACCTATAGTTGCGAGGTGGCCTGAATTTCTGTTTTCATTCCTTCTAGGTTGGACTGAAAGGTCTCTTAGGACATTTGGATGTAAGGTTTGACAACCGCCACCGATAGAGAGGTATTATGGGTGGTTTTAGTCTACTAGAATTTCGTCCTGTACATTTTATCCCCGTCCACTAGTATTTAAGGGATTTTAGTGATAATGTTTCCTCAACATGTTTCATGTAGTGCATTGATCTTCACCGTGTTGTTTTACTTCTTTTTTGTTTGTAGGCGATGTGGAAAGCTTGGTTCCACCCCATGGAAGGGTCTCATTCGAAGTCATCAATCTTTATTAATACATTAACTATGTTTTATACTAAACATTTTTTTATAAATTAATTCATTCAATAATGTGTGATATCCAATTCTTGTGAAATGTTAATTTTTTAATTTTTATTATTTGTATGCAATATGTATTAAATGATTTGTTGATTAACAATATCATGTTTTCGTAACAAAACCCCTCCAATGGAGGTGCACTGAATTCAATCTAAAAAGTAGTGGTTAAAACTTGATTTCATAACATGTTATATTTTTAATCCTTATGCCTTGATTTTGTGTTGAAATATGTCCTACTTAGTACATGTCCTTAATTATATTAGAAAAAATTATTTTCCCTTTAAAAATGACTATAGGACAGAAGAGAAATATATGTGTTTTGTCTTGTTTTGGATTGGAATTACCCATGTAAGTAATTTTCCATTTTATGGATACTTGTAGCCCTTAAAATGCTATTGACATGTTTTATAAAATGGAATGAGTTGATTATGTTGAATGATTAATGCTTAATGATTGACCCTCAAAACAATTTAGTAATTTTTTTTCAAACGTTTTGAATACTAATTAACCATTGGGTGATATTTGGGTTCCCATGTAGGAATGACATGATGAAATCAATTAGTTTTCATGATCATATGTTGGGTGATACATGGATTACCTTGTAGGAATTCCAGGGATGGACCTGGGTTCATGAGTTAAGGATTGGTTCCATGTTCGTGGAAACCCTTACAATGTTATGTGAAGGTAGCAGTGTAGACCATGCCCTCTGAAAATTTCTTAATGATTTTTACTAAATGGTAGTAGTGCTACATGAACTTTCCACAATAATGGGAGGAAAGGCTTGAACAAATAAATAAATGGTTTCAACATTACAAGGCCTATTCACACTAATTGAAGGAAAGACATGAGCCAATAAATAAATGGTTGCAATTATACCTAACCATTCCACACTAATAGAAGGAAAGACATGATCCAATAAGAAAATGGTTGTAATGATAATTGACTTTTCCAGAGAAATTATTTACAAGGCATGAACCAATAAATAAATGGTTACAATGCTGCTTGACCATTCCACACTAATGGAAGGCAAAGAGTTAACCAATAAATAATTTTTTTAAGGTTTGGGCTGAAACCACAATTTATTAATAAAGAAAATAACTCTTTTAGACTGGGTAGAGGGAGACCAATTACATAGCACAAATACCCAAGGCCAAGTTGTCGGAATACAAGGCTTCGAAGTGAATTTCTGGCCTAATAGACCACTCAGTTACCAGTACTGCTACAGTACCACCACCGCTACAGTATCATCTCCAGTAATTCTACTTCTACAGTTTTTTCTATAGTGCATCTACCACTACATTGCTACCACTACTACATTACTATTACATTTCCTAGCTAATGATCAAATATTGTACCCCAAAAATAAATCATTTGACATATTTGATCCTATGTTTTTTGGTTGCCAAGTAGGATCCAGTACCACTTTGGTAGAGGATTTTTGGAAAAGAAATAAATAATGGTTTCAACTTTATTTGACCTATCCTCAATAATGGAAGTAAATACTTGAACAAGATGAATCATTACATGACTTCTTTATCAAATATGAGTGGACTAACTCGAGATCCCCAAGGATTCTGAGAGGATAATACATTGGGTCTCAGGATCCCCATTCTAATTTAAGGGTACAGTTTGCATAGGTTGACACACACCTAGACTCTGATTCTTGTATATTCCATGGATGCCTTGTTTACTATCATTGGTTCCCTTCTTCTTAGAGGATACATCATATACACTCCTTGGATCCATGCATTGAGTAGTATGTGACATGGTTAAATCCCATCGGTCTCTATTTTTTCATAGCTATGTTTTACCTTGGTCGATCACCTTGGACTCGGTAGGCGACTTATTGTAGAATCCCTTGGATTATGCTCCTTGGATTACAGCCTTACCCCTAAACTAGAATCAGTTAATACTAAGTTAGCTTTCTGTGAGTTTATGTTACCTTGGTTTTTACACATTAAATCCCTCACTATATATATTTTCCAATTTTCTTTATTATGTATTATAACCTTCACTGCCTATAATATCATAGGATGCATTAGACACACTACCTGGGTCCATCTTCGAGAAGTATGTTCCATGGTTAAAGATCATCCAACCCAATAATTGATTAAGCACATTTTACCTTGGATAAAATTCCTTGGACTTAGTAGGAAACATTCTCACATGTGACTTATAAATAAAATGGGAATATTAAATTAATGAATTGATTACATGTTCAGACCCCATCTGAGGGCTGAAGCTGTTACATGGGTATTTAGTTACATTTTTCTACTTACATTATTTATGAATTCTTACACCCTTTTTAATTTATATTACACTATCGGGATTGGGTTAGACACCGGTGGTGTAGGCCTACTAAGATTTAAATCACACAACCTACTCAGTCCGCGATTGCACTGGGGGTACCCGAGTAGACCTTTCTTGTTGGTATGGACTTGGACCTTGTTAATTTCGGTTTCCTATACCTGGAGTTGGAGAAAATGACCAAGATGGGGATTAGGATGATCTTGGAGATCACCTTTGTGCTTTAATTTCTTTTCTATACCTGATTCCTACAATGCATTGTATTGAAAACCCTATTGTACTGATTACTGATTTCTGTTATATATCAATACCATGTCATGAATTCAACTATTTTATAAACTGGCGTTGTCCGCTTTTATTCATTAATATGAAATTTTCCTTCCAATTCCTTTTCAATTATGTATTACTACTTTTGATTTGGGTTGATATTTACTATGTTATACCACTATGCAATAGTTATAAGAGGGTATTGTCATCCCACTGACTATCCTTACACCCTTATAGCTATTTGGTATCCTCTGGCGTATGAGGAGACGTGATTGAGATCATGTGGCGACTGGTCCAGCGACCGTCTTAGTGGAGAGTTGGATCAGGACCATACATAAATGATGACTAAAATATGAAATATTCATAGAAATTAATGAAACTATATTGAAGGAATGGTAACATGAGCCTTGGAATAGTAAGATGACCATTTGAAATTGTAATATGACCAAACGAATAGTAATTTCATCTATCAATGTATTAATAAAATTTAGAAATATTATAAATAAAAATATGATATTATTTTTTCATTATATAAGAAAATAAATTGTTTTAAATGATAAATTAAGTGTTTGTATATTTTTGATATGTAAAGGTTTATTTACAATTTTATAATTAATAAATTGATTTAAAATAAAAATAATTTTCATAATATAGATTCATAGTAGTAACATGCCCTTTGGAAATTAATTTGACCATTAAGAATTTTAATATGTTCAATTATATTGTATTATAATTATTAGATAATTTTATGAGACGTTAATTCAATTTTCAATGTTTCATAATACATGTAATAATATCAAAATCAGTATTTATCAAATAAATGAATAATTTAATTAAAAAAATATATATCATAGTTAGAAAATTATTTTCGTAAAATAGAGTCCATTTTTAAATTCTAAACACAGAAAAATGGTCAGGGTGAATTTTTTGGATTTTTCTGAAATAGTCAATTTTCTTGTGAATAGTGAAATATAATATGTTATGATATCTGCCAAATACAAGAATTCGTGGGTATTGGATGATGTAAGGTAGATTTAAGTCCATAATTTAGAAATATACCTCATTTTTTAATATATTTATTAATAAGGATCTAAAACTATTTATAGACTTGATCCAAAATAATAATATAATGAATTTAATAATCAAAAATACCCATACCCTCCCCTATAAATACAACCCCTCACAAGCTCCTCTCATCACACCCTAAAATCATATAATATTTTCCAAATTATGCATTGTCCACTTCCACTTTCTCCCTCCCATGATCAAAATACTTTGGTCTCATCTTAATATAAAACCCAATTTCCATAAGGAGGTTGTCAATGAGAATAAGTTCAAGAGGTATAATCCTCTTTTGTCTTCTATTAATTTATTTTAAATTTCTGTTCTTTTTTTATCCAATCCTCACATACCTATCTAAATGTGGTATTATAACTTTGGTATATTTTATATACTATAATTCTATTTTCCTAATGTAATAATTCATCATAATTTCTATTCTCTAATTATTTCATTGTAAAAATGAAAACAAGATCTGTGATTTGTCGATTTACTACCATCGTGGATGATGCATTTTAATTTTTCATTACCACCATAATGATTTGTCATAAAATCATTATTATGGTTAAATAAAATTTTATTATAGATATTATATGTTATATAATGTTCATGGATACAATATATATATATATACATGATATTAAATTAAATAATATAAGCTTGTGATGGTTGTAAAAACCACTAAAATAAATTAAGTCATGTTCATCAATGTTTTATCTAATGATTCAGACTCATAATGTATAATGAAATGATATATATGACCAATTAATCATAATAAAGTTCATTAATAACTTATATTTCCTATTTTGTAGAATTTTTCTCATCATACATAAGCTTCTATACGTTTATACAAGTGATCTGACATCAAAAACTAGAAAACTAACATTTTTAAAACAATATAATTTACATATATTAGTCATCGTAATGGCGAAAAAAAACATAAAAAATATTTAAAATATAATAAATTTATAATAGGTTATTTATTTGGTAAATTATTTAATTTTTTATCCAGTATTTTAATGTGAATAAATCATTCAAACATAATGTTAATGGATTCTTTAACCCAACACCTTTTCTATGGGTTATCTCCAAACGATGCAATATTTTGGTGTGGATATTATTTTAATATCCCCCAAATATAATTTCAATTTTGACACCTTTTCATTTTTAGGAAATACATGTTTCTAAATATTATTTTTTGTCAAATAAATTTACTTTCCAAAAGATCGCTTCATTCCAAAATTCATTTTGGATCATCTTGAGTTGATTTATCTTTGCTCAAGAGTTATGAGTCTTATATGAAATATTTTGTTTTCTATTTTCATTCCAAAACCAAAATTTTATTCATTATTAACTAAATCCTTATGAAACCCATTCATTTACATGGGTAAATTCATGAATTAGAATGATATATATTTTATGTGTCTTATTTTATTATGTAGATGTTATGATGTGTTAGGTGCACTAAGAATTATACAACACTCTCATTGTTTGGGTGGTGTGATTTATCTCATGAGATGATGTGTAATAATATTGAACATGATGGATTATTTGTTTATAATGATGATATTATCATTATACAAAAATGTTATTCATGAAAATGAAGCTAGCTTTGTTCAGAAAAAATTTGTTGTATTTAACCATTAAGATATGTTTTTCATTATAATACATACTTATATTACATTCTTTTTCTAATTATTATTTATTTGATTATAATAATAATTATATGATTTTTTTATGTTGATGATGACGATTCATAACTAAATTATATTGATTAATGTAATTATCTATCCTCTTACTTTTCATTAACTCACCCATTTCATTATGTGTTTCCTCACATGATTACTTGTACTAAGCAGAATGTGAAGGCCAATAAAAAGATAAAGAAGAATGAATCCAATGAATTTTATGTTTTAATATGTAAAATCTATGTATGTTACCAAATTTACCTAAAAACTAATATGTTAGAACCTAGATTATAATGATTTTATGTTTTTTATCTTTAAAATTAAATAATTGTCTTGTATGAAAATGTAGGGTCACTATATTAATGGTTTCATATGCTTCTTGGTAAAAGTACCTTGGGAAACCATATAATTCCAAAACCTTATTGTGATCAACAATCATAATGGGGGCTTAATGTTTGACTAAATATCAGTAATATTTGAGACTAACAACAGTATTAACATACATCCAGATATAGTCAAATGAGGTATTTTAATCTAACATATTAGAGACCCCATCCCTTAAATCATATATAGAATGTAACTGGTCATCAGAAAAGAAATAAACCATAACAGGGTAGATAAAAGAAGCTTTACTAGGAGTGAGTGAAACCTCATGAATCAAGGTTAGTGTATCCATAAATGTTTGAAGCTTCGTAAATTAATGTGATAATGCAAAGAATTAATGTACTTTACTGATAAATGTGGCACTAGATCTATCCCTAGTAGTTTCTATGAAATAATTCATGACTTTATAAAATTACTACCACTTATGGGAATAAATATGGAACGAATAACAGAAAGATGTAGTACAAAAGCGGTTACCAATGTAGCTGACTTACTATTGGTGATAATAAATACCATTACTAGAACACCTGAAAATATACATAAATCTGATAATATCATGCATGACCATTTTAATCTTATGTTGGAGAGCCGCCCAAGAATTTCCCAATACAATATCCTTTAATGAGGCTCAAACCATATCATTAAATATATCCATGTCCAGCAACTGACTATAAAAAATAAATCCTCTATCATTAACCATTAAGATCTAAAACATAGAGACCAATTGAGAATTATCTTAGAAGTATCTCCGTAGATAATACACAAAATTGATTGCTAAGAGAGATAAAATTAGAAAGACTCTTTGGAATATTTTTACCATACTCAATAATATATTATTATCATATTTATTATTTTACCACATGTGGTTGTATTTTTATAAAACAATATCTAGTAGTTTCTTATGGAAATAAGTGATTGAATCTACAATACCTCATAACTAGAATAGAGGACCCATCATTTCTTCTATGATTGATCCAAGATTATTCTAAAATAAAATCATATGGACTATGAGATAGATCTTCGATTAAATGAAAAATTATTCTCCCACAACATTATTACTTCTACATGGTTACATTGAGAATAGACCATGATATTTTAAAATTATGTGTTTGATTTACTAACCCTAGTAGTGATTTTTTGGAGGGAGGAATACATATGATTCAGGTGAATTTTTATTTCCATAAAATAAAATAATTATTGTTGACCTACATTCCCCGGATAAAGTTAAATTAATGAATTTTAAATGAAATTTCCAAGATTTTGTAATCATTGATCGTTGTTTTTATCATATAAATAAGAAATATGTTCTATATGAATAATTTTTTGAGGATGAAAAATATTTTGTTCACGGAACATAAATACCTGGAAATTATTAGAAAAAAAAAAGAAATCATTTAAATTATGTGAGAGGTAATGGGGCTTAGGATAGAGAGATTAATTTAATTAGAAGAGATTAGAATATCATTCGATAGAGAATGAGTTAAAATGGTTTTTTGGGATTGGGGGAGGTTGGTTAATATTTTACCTCTTATTTCTACACCAAATTGGATTGGAAAGTTCCCTGACCCCTTCAATCATTCTAAATATCTCAAAAAAATATGGAGTTGAGATACGACACTCATTGGGATAAGAGTACATCTCATAATATGGAGTAGTGGGTGGGTGACCGAGAGTGCTTGATTAGTGACTAGGTATATGGGGGTGTCCATTAAAATGATGAATTATTAGGGATCTATAGTGATTTTAGAAGTTGTTGGGGGTAGATACCATAGATACTTCATGGCGTACACCTGAAAGGATAATTAAACTAGGAATTAAGGACATAGGGAATGTAGACCTAGAGATAGTTATAGGAGATCCCTCAATGGAGGATAACTATAATATAGGGTAATAATCTAAACAATTGGGTGTAAGAGAATAATAATCTATATTATCTAGTAATCCCTCTTAAAACCCAACAAAACGGGTTCTATGAGATGTTTTATAATATTGAACTTGGAGTGAAGTCTCTATCGTATCAGGTTAGAGGATGATATTAGATGGAGGGGACCATTGACAGAACAAAAGGTGAACCAATGGGTGAATGAAATCCACATTTTCAGCATACTGAATCTATGTGACCCTGATGATAAAAATTGGAAAATAAACATACATGATTCAGATATTAGATCCTTTTATAGAACGAAACGTACTTCCTTGAATGATGGTTGATCCACCAAGAGATGGGGAGGTATGATTCATGGTCCATGAAATTTAGAACACCATTGTTTGATTCTACCCAATGCATATATTTTTCGTCAAAAAGAATGTATCCAAACACCTCTATGATGAGTTTATGGATTTCATGATTTTATAAGAGGAGTGGAAGATCAAAATGAGAATGTATATCTCAATATGGGGAAACTCCTTTCCTTAATGATTATTGATACTCCAGAAATGATAAACAAACCTCTAAAATTCACATAGTCGAACCTCTATAGCTGAAAATTAAGTAATATAGATATATTAATATAGAAAAATGTAGTATAACAGTTGATCAGTAACTAAGATGGTGGGAGGCATAAAAAGCTACATGTAGATGAAGAATAGAATGAATAATGAATGTCAATATTATTCTATGCTAAATTTTCAATCCAATTATATTGGTGGAAAGTAGAATATAATGGAATCATAACTATTGAAATAGGTATATATGAATTTTCAGCCACCATTTATTGGATTTCACCTTCATGTGGTCTGGGTGAAGGCAATTTTGAATAGAATAGGGAAGATCACCTAAAAAACTTTCTTTATGGATATGATGGGGTTGGGGTGTGAATTTAGGATAAATTAGACAATGAAATCCCAAAACTTGAGGACAACATGAAATGAACATTCACCAGCTGGTGAATATAAATGGTATAGATCGTGTGAAGAGGAATCCCATTTGAGAATGTGTCATCTCCAATTGGATGATATAGAGCATGAACCTTAACTACTCCTCCATTTATCATAACAGTGAAGCTGATGATGAGTGTGATATTTGAAAGCGGATGTGGTTTATAACACATATATGAATAAGATAATCATTTCAAAAAAATACCTTTTATACTTTAGATATGTCATTTATAAAAACCATTAATCTCCATGATCATTCTATTTAGAATTATATAGACTAAATAAATACATGATTTCTAAATTATACTGTAAATAATATATCATTACTGGAAATTTTATAGTGTATTCTTGAATTTCATTCAGTGATTCATTCATCATATCCAGTAGAATGGAAAATCTGAAAATGTATGATCTAACATTATTAGTATCAAGTATGTACAACATAACATATCATGAGTAATCAATACATAATAAAAATATAAGAGTCAATAATAAATGAAAATACATTAAATCATAAACAAGAGTTCAATTTAAATCCATGGATAATATCTACATTTCAATCATGAGGAAAATGAAAACTGAATTCTCAATAAAGTAAATGAAATATTCTGTACATTAATTCTCTTACCATAATGGTATAGACCAATATATATGAATCTCATGTTCAAGGAATCAACCAATACATAAGACATATTTTCATGTCCTGTCAATTGGTACATAGTATATAAATAGTAATGGAATACAAAAAATACCAATATATTATGACAAAATGTTATATTCTTTTCAGATATATCATGCCTACTTTTTTTGTCTCATATGAACTTTCTTTACAAGGAAGGGATTTTCTTTAATTTGGCCCACATTTCACATACATGTCTTTTACATTCCTCGTATATTAAATTATCATTATAATTATTTGTCAAAATTCATAATAAATAAAATACTATATATATCGGTCCCTATTGATAACTCAAGAGGGGTGTGAATTTCATTACCAAAAATGATTATTAAAAATATTATAACATATTTCCCCAAATTCATAAAATATGACAAATTATATAATATTTTTTAATTATATTAATTTTCCTAAAAATATCCATAGTAGTTTGATCAAAACATTGTTAAAATAATTGTTTAACGTCTATAGCTTTTGAAAGAAATCCATTACTTACAAGAACATTATATAACATAAATTTAAAATAATACTATCTGTGGAATTTTGTTTGAATTTTAAAATATATAAAAGTTTAGCATTTAAAATAATAAAATAATATAAAAAGAACATTGGTAATTAAATAAGTGGTTCAGTCTCAAGTTGGGAACTAATCCCCACCAGAGGTAAATCAGTTGATATGGGTTAGTTTATTATATCATAATTTTATACACAGTATGTATCAGGTTTTTAAAAACAATTATAAAAATACCGTGAAGAATAATAACCAATTATAATTTTTTCAAGGGAAAAAATATGTCCTGGTCACACATGACCTATTACCAAGATATTCATGGGAGAACATATAAATATAATTGAAATAGAGTGTCTAAAACTCTTCGGTGTGATCAATGAGGGTGTTTTTTCAAATAAACTAGAAAAAACAATATTCAATATGTATAAAAAATATAGGGAAATAAATGAGTACATGATGTTGTGATCAAGACCAATACAAATATATTAATTTTTTTAGTTTTCTTTTAAAATATACTCGAATATGTTAAAGAGATTTTATTTGAAAATTTTTACTACATAGTGGTTTGAAAGTCCAAAAAACACATTATTCTTAGTTAGTTTGTTTAATATGTTTATCCCATAGACTTGTGTATTATAACACCCATACCCAAGATGCTACGAGTTATTGAATTATTTTATTACATTGGCATGTTTACAAGGATATAATCAAGAAGGACTAAACAATATACTAGTTTATAATAACTATATTACATACATGATACCCATATTACATTGGGAGATAAAAAAATAAAACATAATAGACACAAAATAAAATAAAAACAACATCCTTGAAACTCATTATAAGACATCATATTAATATCCAGGGATTTAAAAAAGGGTGATTTCAACTTTTTGTTAATGTTAAGAATTAAACTGATGTAATCATTAATCAATAAGAATAAAAAATATTGAAATTTAAATAACTATACACACATTCAATTTAGACAAATATACAAGGAGTAATAAATATGAAAAGGTATGTAATCGAAACAAAATCCATTTAATAAATAATATGACGATATAATTGATCAATAATTAATTTAAAAGAAATAATTTAATAAATAATAATACTAATTAATGAATTCTCAATAGATGAAATTATTAATTATTGAATTCTTTGTTTCCTTGGTACATGGTAAATTTACCGTCAAGAACGATCCAAATATAGTTCAATATATTGAGTAGAAAACCATCTGATTTGGAAAATTGATCCATCTAATGACACTAATAATGCATTTAGGGGCTTATGTTAAATGGCCCCTAACCCATTCCATACCCTACCAAAGAATTCTTCATATATCGAATAATCTATTAAAAATTATTTTAATTCAATGTGTACCATAAATCATTAAAATATTTCTATATCGTGAATACAACAAGAATTATGATATTATATTTCAAAGGGTAATATACCTAAACTAAACCTTAGAAATAAGCGGTTAATAAGGATTATATATCATATAAGTAAAAGAGAGAAGTAAACATCCTTGCCTTTTTCAGATCCATTATTTAAATGGACACACATTTATAAAAGAAAATTTATTCTTTCAAAATATCTTTATAAAACTGGAATGTATTATTAAAAAAACAAGTGTTTCATGATGACTGAATTTCTATTCCTGCTATATATGTTTGGAAACATTCCTTTTTCCATTTCTAAAGAATCATAACGTATAATGATTTGGAGAATGATATGAAGAATCCTTTTAAAGAATTATTCTAACAAAGAAATAAATAAAAAATTTACTTCAAACAGTTATTGGATAATAAAAAAAATTATGAAAACATTTTTATAAATAATTGACATGGAAGATAAATATTATTGAGGAGAGACATAAACCAAAACAACCCCGATGAATGATGAGATTGTAAAATAAACACTTATCAAATTAGAATCAGTATATTCATATAGAAATGATAGAAATAAAATTAAATGGATATAAAAAATATCATAATATTTTGATTAATACTCATAATATACATTCATGGGTAGTATATACACCACAAAAAAAGTTGTGTACAATGAATGTTTCTGAGAGAAATAAATTTGAGACAAAGATCCTTTACGTCAAACTTCCTTTTTGTTAGTACATGATTTAAACACATGAATATTTGTTTAAATAATGTTGTTAAAATATATAAAAACCATATTTGTATTTATGATATCATATATGATCTTTTATTATTATTTTATCACACTTTTGTCAGTAATCCTTCATCATTTTCACTATTTTGGGTCTTAATTGCCTAGTTTCCTGAGTATGTTTTGAAATATTATTGGTTTATCGAATTACATAGATCAGGATTTAATAATCCACAAAATATTAATAAAAATGTATGTAACATTTATATTTAATATATATATATATATAATGTAATCTATAAAATTTTAGATAGTAAATGAAATGCACTATTCATGGAGATGGTAGGTCGTACGTGTGCATTAACACTATTTTAATTTCTTTTCCATATTCAAATAAAGAAAATTGAATGATATATATGTATGTTATAATTAAAATATCATATCTATGTCATATATATATATCACATATGTTTATTTATACCATCATTTATATGTTCTATGTTTAGTGTGACAAATCACATCACAATGAAAAGGCATTAGTTTACACTTCCACAAACGATGTTATCATATTAAAACAATGATAAAAATCTTGAAGGTAAGTAGTAAATAATAATTATTGATGTATGAATACATCCTAAATATCATATATAAAATATTAAAATAGAGCGTCCATCATAATGACCAACCATTAGAGGTGGTAAAGGAAAAATGAACCTCATCATCTCATGAGGCGGTAGTTCACTGTACATGAATGATAAATTTATTACCCAGTTGAAGGAAGTGTGTGTAGGTGTATGCCAAATACTTAACCAAAAAGTATATAAGTATATTAAGGATATTATTTTTATAATAAAATAATATAATAATATGAAATTAATGATTGGGGAAAGAAATAAAAGTAAAGTGATTGTTGAAGAACATTACCACTTATTTGGGTAACTCCTTTTGGTAAATATAAAAAATACTTAATTGGGTTAATTTCAAAAAATATATATTATTATAGGATGATCGGAGAGAATTTGAGTGATTATTTGGGGGTTTTGAAAAGATTGAATGATAATGGTGTTGTGAGGAAGCGAGGGACAAGGATCCCTTTTACAGTTGAGGTTTGGGGTACTTTTGGAAACATTCAAAATACTAAATTAATATAAATTACTTTTCTTTTCAAAACGAATATAATGTGATATACTCATACCATTATCTTTTTTATTTATCCATTTGTTAAACACATTAAATCATACCATGTTAGATTTGTTATTTTTCTTTTTAAGGGTTAATATAGTTTTATAAATTTCTAAACGAACAATAAATGAGCGAGAAATGAAATTGTAAACCATATATTAGTCCTCTGGATACTTTTTATAGTTTTATGAGTTTTATTTCATGTAATAAAATATTATTTATATTAATATATAATTAATGTAAATTTTTACATTATTAAGCTATTATCTAAAAAATTATTAATACACAATATAAATTAAATCCAAAATCACTAATACATTGATAATATGACTAGGTCATCTAGAAATCTCATGGATGATATTAATTAAATAAAATTTTATTTATTTTAATATTATTTATTTCATTTTTTATATTCCCATTTATAAAACAATTATTGTATCATTAATGTGAAATCATTAATATAATTATTTCATTTGAGAAAATTAAAAATAAATTATAATTAATAAAATAATTATCATTAAAATTAATATTCATAGTTTATGGGAGATTCTAAGTAATCATATATAAAAAATTTAATACTTATTCAGAATATTCGTATGGCTTACTGAATATTACATTGAAAAAATTCGAAAAATCCTTAAAGTAATCCATGATTCACTAAGAGGCCATAAAATCAGACAAATATTTCATTTTGTTGATAATTGATCAAAAAATAAAAATTATAATATTGATATAGACATTTTATAACAATAATGATATTATTTTTACTCTTAAATTCCCGGTTTACACTAAAACATGGTAATTAAAAAAACCTAAATGTTACTATTTATATTTCCTAAAAAAATGTTATATATTTAAATAATTTAGACCCGACTAATTCCATATATGGAATCAATTTACAAAAATTTAAAACACATAAGTTGCTTAAATTAATTTAATATTTTAATAATAGATAGGGCATGAAAATATGTTTTTAAAATGAAAAATTTCAATTGATTCAAATGTTTTTATATCAAAATTCAAGGTGAAATTGATTCCAATGAAATAAATTAGGTTATATGATAAAATAACGATCTAATTATACAATAAAACTTCTTAAAAATATAACTTATATCTATAAAAAAAATTTATACAAATGTTTTATTCATTTAAAATGACATAATTTATCACTATACCTCAAAACATGAAACTTTTCAGAAAACTCAAAAAACACAACAAAATAAAATTTCTATATTCCTATTAAATTGAATAAATTTATATTAAATGTATAATAGATAAAAGTGTAAAATAATTATTTAAAATAGGTTCTAAATTAAAAGACGATAAAATTTCCTTTAGAGAAATATTGGTTTGTATCCGTAAAATTGGATTTGTTATTATCATATGACTGTTAAATCTGTGGGATAAAAGTAAAATATATTATAATGATTATAAATTACATTAATATCATTCACCAATTTTAATTAATTTAATTTGCAGGTATAAAACAACTTTTTCAACAAAAAATATTTCCTTGTAAAATTAATTCCTAGATATTAAGTTTGTTCCAATATTCATTTCTGTTTAATTAGTAACTAATGTATTATAACATATATTTTACAAAAATAGTAAATAATATTACTAAGCACAAAATTAATGTCTAGGTTATATCTTATTAAATTAAATTGTAATATTTTAATAATATATTGTTTTTGGTAAAATGCATCCATTCATCTAATGAAATACAACTCATTATTGTTTCTAGCATAATCCTGACATGGCGTTGCATATAAAGACATCGAGAAAAAAATTAATTTAACTTAAAATTGAAAATATTTTTATGTCTTGGGTTATTACATTATCTTATCCTTAGTTAAATTATTTCCTTATACTTTGTACATGATCTCAATATTATAAGGTTTGATTTTTGAAAATAAACAAATAAAGAAAACTGACATCTTAGATATGGTTTTAACATATCATCTTAATTTGAGGTAAAAGGAAATGTGAATGTCATAAAAAACTATGATTTTCAATAGGGAAAAATTTAGTGGAAACATATCTATTGTGTAAAAATCTATCCACCATTTTTTAATATAGATTGGAAAAGAAAATGTTCATAAGAATGTCGTCGACCACAAAACCAAAAACCATAGGTGTGAATAAATTTCACTATTATCAAAAAAATTGATGATAATAAGAGAACAATTTTTTGATACCCCTTTCCTAGAGTTGAGCGATTATTTTACTTTTAATGTAAACACTTGGGGAAGTAATACTATGTGATTCCATTCCATGTCTTTAGCATTATATCATCATTTGGTTGTTCTTCATTCTATTTTCACATCATTTTTTACACCTAGAAATAAATGTTAAAGTTTTTGTTTTCATGCCGTGAGAACTTTTTTGGATCATAAGTTCCATGACACATTCATTCGGCCTATATATAATTTTTAAATCCAAAGTAGTAAGCACATAGTATCCAATAACTCATAACTTGACCTCTAAATATAATATCCCACATTCATATAAATCCATTCCAACAATAAGACACATCCAAAATACATCGTACCAAAATAATAGAACAAAAATGTCTCTAAATATCCAAAATAAATCATAACATTAAATTTCCAAACAAATGTAGTATATATCATAGTGTCTCATTCCAAATATTTGACCACATTGTAAATCATAATGAACACGTTTATGATTCCAAATCTATAATGATGAAGTACTTATATTCAATAATTATTTACTCCATATATCCTCAACACAATACATAATTCATAAATTATAGGAATGATATATATGATGAATCTAAACATAGTCATATTACCCATTTCTCTTAATATTTAGTAGTATTATAACATTGAACATTATTTATTAGACTATTCTGAGGTACAATCCTTTGATGCATGATATATTGATTTGTGTAGTGTCCAATCTATTTTCATTTGAATCATTATAAATAAAAAAACCGTTTCATACCATTTCAATAAATAGAATTGTATTCTTTCTCTCCACATTTGTAGAAAATCACAATCATTATTTAACAATCACCGCATTGTTTCATTCCATAATTATCACATGCAGGAAAATACAATATTCCGTTATTACCTTTATCTATATTCTTTCCCAAATGTCCTCTTCATTGTTTTCTTCTCCTTGAATTCATATGACTTAGATAATACAATTATAACCTAATATGATGATAATTGTTGGGATATTAATTCGCTTATAAATGTTGGATTAAGCCCATAAATTACATTTTCATTCATTCTCTCTGGATAATCATCGTTACTGAGGTTCACATTCCATCTTCAAGGAAACTTTTCTAATTGAAAAAAATCTCTAGATTAAATAATATAATTATTAGACATAATGTATAGTCCAAACACAAGTGAAATAACATGTATAAATTGATGTTTTTGTATATAATCACAAAATCCTAAAAAAGGTGTCGTTTGGATGTACCACTACATATACCCTGAATGTCTCTCTAAGGGTTATGCTCCCTAATCAATGTTTTCATAATATATTTTCCAAGGTTGCTGCTAAACATTTTTTGAGAACAACTATAATGTTCTAAACCTAGAAGACAGTAGTTAGTGGATTATATTATTACATTGCACTATTTATAGTGAAACAGATTCTGAAGTACTAAACTATTTAGCAGCTTAGTATTACCAGATTATATACATGATACCCATATAACATTCGGATATAGAAAATAAAAAATAAAATATAATAAATACAAATTAATCATATCCATGAATCTCATTCTTGGAATTTATCTTCCTAGAATGACTAAAGGAAACAAAATTAGGGTGAGATCAAATTCTCATTAAGGGTAATCATATAGTGAACATAATCCTAAATCTACAACAATTAAAAATTAATAATGGTAAATAACCATACACACATTCCATTTATACAGCTAGCTACAGAACAATCAATATGGATATGATAAATAACAGAAACACATTACATTTAATCAATAAGATGATAATGAAATTCATTAATTGATAATGTCAATGAATTTATATAAGGAATATTAATAATAACTGAATTCTCAATATTGGAAATTATTAATTATTAGATACCATGTTTCTGAGGAAACTTTTACCATTACCGTCATGATATTTTACACGATAGTTTAACATTTTGAGTAGAACCCCATTTTATTTTTCCAACTAATATTTCACATTATACTACCGATGCATCAAGGGTTTTAATTTAAATGTTCCCCAATACATGTTGTACAAGTCCAATGTGTTCATCATATATAAAAAAATGTATTAAAAAATAAAATCAAATATTACATTAAAACAATGAATGATTTTAATTCCATGAAAACAATGAGATTTATAATGTGATATATCAATGAAAAATATACATACACAACACAAAATAAATATGTGGTGAATAAGACTTATATCTCATATATGTAGAAGTTATATAATAAAATACTTACCTATTAGTAATCATTTATATAAAATTCCACACATTAATTGGAAATATTTTCTTTCAAAATAACATTGTAATTTGTAATGTATGATTCAAAATTTTAGGGTGTCATGATGGTGGGAAATTCAGTTCATTCTGTATAAGTTATAAAACCATCCTCCTACTTTTGTAATAAAAATCATAATGTTTTTTTAAAATAATTCAAAAATTCATTTTAAATAATTCTATAGAACATTAAAAATAATGTATAAATGGTTTAATAATTTACTGTAAATTATAAAAAACATTTTAAAATTTGTTAGAAAACACTAACCTAGAAGAGAAATATTCTTTAGTGGAGACTTAAACAAAAATAGTCCCATGTAATGATGATATTTTATAATATATTCTTATAACACTATAATTAGTATAATCGCATAACCATGAATGAAGGATAATTATATGGATATGAGAATACCATAAGGCTTAGAATAATATTCATAAAATAAATTCATTAGTAGTATAAAAAAATAAACATAGAGTGTATAAGGCATGTGTCCCATAGAAATAGAAGTTAGGAAGAGATCCCTTACCTCATAATTACTTTTTAGTTGAACATGATTTATCCTCGTTTATAATTTTTTAAAATGGTGATTAATTTAACTAAGATCATTATTCTTATTTTTTATTTCATATATGATCTTTTTACATTATTTAATCACCCATTTGTTAATAATCATTCATTATTTTTATTATTTCATGTTTCAATTTCCTAGTTTCTTGGGGATACTTTGTTTTATTAATTGTTGTTCCAAGTAAGATGATCATGATTAATCATCAAAAGAAAATTAAAAATTATGTAAATATCATATATATTTAGTATATATATATATATCTCTAAATTTTGGAGATATGAACTAAAATGCACCATTCGTGGAGATGGTAGTCCGTACATATGCATGAAAGCTACTTTTATTTCATTTAATTTTTAAGAGAATTAAATTAAATGATATATATGTATATTATAATTAAAATATATTATATCTCTAATATATATCACATATGTTTATTTACACTTTTCATTATACATTCTTTGTAATGTGTGAACGAATTACATTGCATTGAGGAGGAGGTAATCCACCCTTTCATGTATGATATTATCATATTTTAAAAATGAAAACCATATTGTTATGTTTTTCATAAAAAATCTATAATTATTAAGAAATAATTAATATCATTTATATCGTATTAAAACATCGTTTCCATCATAATGATCATCAATGAGAGGTAGTAATGAAAAAAAAATCATTCATTTCACAAGGGGGTAGTTCACCGAACATGAATGATAAATTCATTTCCCATTTATTGAAAGTGTGTGTTGGTGTAGGTCAAACCATTGACATAACAACATCTCAATATATTGAGTATACTAGTGTCATTATATAAGAATGGAATATAAAGGAATCAAGGAGTGGGGAATGAAATAATACTAATGTGGTCATTGAATAATGTTCTCTCTTATTTGGGTAACTCTTTTGGTTTATTCCAAAAAAAATCCTGAGTTTTATTTCTGCCCAATGTGAGGCTTCTAGGATGATAGGAGGGATGTCAGACGCTCATAGTGACAACTTGAATTATTACACTTTATGGGTTAGTATATTTACTATAAAATAGAAAATTAACCAAACAAGAGTTACGAGTGACATTTTCAAACTTATTCTAAATAGTTGGATGAGGATTATATTTTTATGAATTTTATATCATTTAATAAAATATTATTTATTTTTAAATATCATTAGTGTCAAATTTTACACAATTCATTTATTAACATTTTAAAAAATATCAATACACAATATAACATCAAATCGAAACATTTAATATATCCTTTATATTTCTAGGTCATTTGAAAAATTCACGTATGATGTTTGTTATATAAAATTATATTAATTTAAATATTTTATAAATTTATTTGAAATCTATATTAATTAAACAGTTAATGAATTTTCATTGTGAAATAAGTAAATTTAATTATTTATTACATACAAATTGAAAATAAATTATTACGAGTAAGATAAAATTTTTATATTTTCAATGAATATTTATAGTCTAATATATCTTCTAAATAATCAAATATAAAAATATAATACATATTAATAAGATGATTTTGACATACTGGACATTCCTTAAAATAGAATATGATAAAGTCAATAATGACATCTAAGGTTCTCCAAGAGGCTAGAAAACAAATATGGAATACATATTTCAAAATTCAAAATACCAATGTTGAAAAAATAAATTTAAAATCTTTCTCATAGTTGGGTCGTGGAAATAAGTATTAAAGTGAGAACATCAAAATGATTAAAATGTTTTTATATCCAAATTAAATGTAAAATTTATTACAAAACCTAAATTTAATTAACTGATAAAATATTGATTTAATTTTACTTTTTTATAAAATAAAAATATAATTTAACACTAAAAATTATTTCGATGAAAAAGTAATATTCAATTAAAATGAAATATATTTTAACTCTTCACCAAAATAAGAAACTTATCAGAATAAAATTAAAACAAAGTATTTTTTATTCTTATTTAAATTAAGAAGGTTATTTATTGAAATAAATATTATAAATGTTTCAAGTTTTGGATTTAAAATTGGTTTCCTATTAAAATGCAGAAAATCATTCTTTAGAAAAATAAGGGTTTTTATGTGAAAAATTTTATTTGCTCATATGTTATATCATTGTAATTTATGGACTGAATGTAAAAAATATTTAATCGAAGATATGTTTCTTAAATTTCAATCAATAATCGTAATTAATGTAATTAATAAGGGAAAAATGAATTTTTTATCATAAAAATAGCTATTTCTAAATACATTTCCAATATATTTAGCTGGTTCCAATATTAATTTCAAATTAATTATTAAACCTGGAATTCAACTATATATTATCATAACTTACTCAATACTATTCATAACCACCAACATAAAATCTCGGTTATGCCTTATTATATTAAATTTTAAAATTTTCATAATATAATTTTTCTCGATAAAACATCGCCATGAGTGTAATTATAGACAACTCAATATTGTCTGTATTATATTCTTAACATGGTGTTTCATATAAATCAAGATTGAAGTAAAATTAAATTTATTCAAAAGTTAAAATATTTTAATGTCTTGAAGTTTCAAAACCATCAATAGTTTTCTATATATGAATGTATGAGAGTACACTTGTCTATATTTATGCATTTCATACACTACTTCAATAATTATGGGGTTCTTCTAAATTTTTAGCCTTATTTCCAGTCTAATTATACATTATATGATAATAGTATAATAAAAAAATAATACATCAAGATACATATGGAAGGTTTAAAATATTATATAAATAATTGTAGTCTATTTTAACAATAATGTTTCTAATATATATGTACCAATTAAATTCTATTATTTCCTAAAGTTATTATTATTTATTTTAATTTAAAATTAATCATAACAATGTATGAATGAAAGGAATAACTAGAATAAAATATATAATGATTTATTCTAATCTGATCATTTTAAAACCTTGCATTAACCTCTTATTTAGGTAGATGAGCTAGTGGTATTTTCACTGGATGGTATATGCTCTCGGAGGTATCACCATATGATAACAGAGGTTAATCTCTGGAATTTGATCCCTGAGGTTATATTTGTGACCATAGATCTATATTGTGGATGATTTTCTAGAATTAGATTTGTGTGGATGTAAATATTCATATTTAATGATGGATATTATTTAATTATTGGGGTATTGAAATAACCAATGTTTGATAACCACTATAGATCAAGTATATGATTTTTTTTTGAACTGAATATATTTAACTATCAAAATACTTAAAATTCATTATAGAAATAATAAAGTTATTTTTTAATATAAAATAAGTATGTTCTTATACATATCAAATAGTCTTAAAATTTTTATTATCAATAATACAGACATTAATAATCATACAATAAATATTTTAATTGACTCATTAAGTTAAATCAATATTCTTAATAGTCAAATAAAATTTTTTTAATGCATTATCAAGATTCAAAAAATTCAATCATTCTTATTCTTATATGATGATAAAAATTATTGAATTAAATGGAAATGAAATAATGAAAAAAATATGAATAAAAGAAGATAATTTAAATTAATGATTATAGATTAATAATTAATTTATGAATTGAAAATCTCAAAATAAAATCCTTATCAAATACTAATTAGAGTGTGATAAATTCGACTCATCCAGAGCCAATATAGGATCTAATATATCCTTTCTATTTCTAGCAACAGAATTTGAATGAGATGAAGGAGTAAGTGGTGTACGTGGACTAAGTAGTATAGAAGTGTTATAAAATGGTGATGACAATGGTTTAGATAGAGTGGATGTCATAAGAATGGAAGTCAGTTCAATTAAAATAGCCTAGTTGGTGTAGAGAAATGGTTCCAACAACTCAGAAAACTGAGTGATCATCCAACTACCATTATCCAATTCTACAAAATTTATATCATTTAATTGATAAAAATCAATAATAGAAGTGTTAATGTATTTAATTGGTTTAAAGTTTTTTGTAAGACTCTTCTAGTATGAGTAAACCTCAAACATTCATTCAATATCATAAAATAATAACTGAGATCTTCCATGGTGAAAAAACTGGAAAGATAATACATGATAGGTTTGGTGGTCATTTCTCTATCCAAATCATGACTTCTCTATTAGGATCAAAACATTGATATTTATTTTATTATTATTATTTGACAAATTATTGATTATTAATTTTTCAATGGAGGAAACAATGGTATCTAGGCCTTTTTTATATCCCATATCTTGTGTTCTTGGGAAAAGGTTGCTGCATCACATGGTTTGTAGAAACCATTCCACTAAGGCCACATAGTTTATGTAAACAGCTTGGGGTGGTGCAACCCACAGTCTATAACAACACGAATTAATAAAACAATGCAATATGGCCCTCACAGTAATTCATGGATGATGATTTTTTTATCAGTGAAAAAATAAATGGTTGTTGAATGTTTTTTCTAACTATGTGCCATGACTGTGTGAGTGGGTTTTTTAGGCATGGAGGTGCACACATTTACATCATGGTTTGGCCAACTATGCGACCAAAATATGTGACCGTGTATTTAATTGTGATAATACATATTAATCTATTATATTATTTCTGTTTTAACCCATATCCTCTATTATTTATTTTTCTATAGTATGAACCGCCTTCTTCACTAGTCATGATCTCCCTTAAAGACTAATATTAGACTTTTTTCTAAATCCAAAGTCTGTACATAGATTTAAACACAGTTCTTCTCATTTAATATGCATCGGTGAGTTTCTTTATTCTTTATAATTTCCCTACTTTCTCTACTATCAGTGACACTATATTGGAGCAAGCTCTTATGACCCACTTTTTGGTTTTCTTCTCTTATTTCATTTTCTTCTAATCCAAATAAGATTAGAGGATGATAATAGATGAGTCTTCCACTATAATGTTAATGTAGGTGGTGTAATTATTTTTACATAAAATTAGAATTTTTATAAATTGTAGATTTTTCTATTCTCAAATTATTCTAGGGGATTTGTATAAATTAAAGTTTAATTAAATTGATTGATTAGGCATGCCACAAAAGTCCCATGAGACACATTGAGGTGTAATTACAGGCCAGTGAACTTTAATTCAAATCACCCGATGGTTTTATATTCATTTTAGATTATACTACCATGTACAGATCATTTTTTATTCACTTCGAGGTGAGACCCAATTCCCTATACCAAAGGGAAATCATATAAATTGATTTAATTGTAAATGAAATTGAATAAGGACTAGTGGGAATGGAAGCCCGTGTCCCTATGAGATTGGTCATTGTTCATAGTAGATTATTGCGGAGGCATCCATTAAAAATGTTTTTGTAAAATAATTTAAAATGTCATTTTATATGTTCTGGATATACCACAGGACCATGACCATTCTTATTTAATTTTTAATAGGGAGTGGTGTCTTCTAACATTAGATCACTATAGATTGACTCTTCGGGCCTAATTAATTAAATGATGTTTGATGAAATGATTTTAATTATGAACTTTGGGTAACAAATGTGTTCGTATATGAACATTGTGGATGAAATTATATTAAAGCTAGTATATATGGAACTGACAGGTACATGGGATCATTTATGGACTTCCTTGTAAAGAATATATAAAGAAGATCGTTATATAACCGTGAGTGTAACATGTATGCCTTTATGAACTACCATGGATATAATCTATAGGATAATTATTATATAGACCATTAGTTACAGTCGTGATCACTTTATAGACCTCTAAGGGAAGTCTTTATGCGAGATAAAGTTAAATAAAACTAAGAGAGAAACCATGATTCCATTGGGGAATTACTATGGGGGTAATGAATGGTGTTCGTTATAGGATACACCTATAGAGATACCAAGGATCTAAATTCGGAATGGAAAGGATGGGCTCAGGTTTCCTTTGAATTATTAATTTATGTGGGATTATATGATGCATCTTCTAAGGAAAAAATAATAGATTTAGATAGAGCCTCAAATTTTATTGATGGGATTATCACGTATATACTATTGGATATGATTCATGGGGATTTGTGTTCTATTATGTAGGTCCCAAGTATTGTTTTTCTAATTAAACCATTAATGATTGATTATTCAAAGACATTCCATCTTAGGCTAATGTAAGTAGTAAAGGATGAGTGTTCCATGGGAATCCGAACCTATGTGGGTTATTTATATACCAAAAATTAAATTATAATTTATAATTACCGTCATAGTATTTATTTTATATTCCCTGACTGAATGGAATTAGAAATACATTGTGGTGGACTATTGATTTGGTCTCAGACCCTACTAAGGCCACCATTTCATAACCCAGACATACTTTTTGGATTCCAATAATGAAATGGATGGGGCATGGGGATGAGGATTCTATCTAGGGATAATATTTTTGAATCTTTTTATAATTTTGATACGTGTATTGTAAAAGATGATTATTATCATGTATTACATGTCTTTTTTATGGAAATCCTTGATCATCATTCTGAAAAGCAGTTATAGATGATCTTACATGGGTATTTATGTGATGGATGTTTATTATCCATCTATTTAGTTGTTATATAATTCCACTATCTATTTCTTTGATTATACCACTATGCAACACTATGGACATTAGTGTGTAGTCTCCTTAATATTCTACTATGGACCCTCACTACTGGTATATAGTATTTGTTGTATGTGGAGGCACACATTAGATCATGTGGCATACTGGTATCAGTTAATGATGAGTGAAATGGGTCCAAGGCATACCAAAGTTATATCGTAGTAGTTCCATTTGTTTTCTGTTATCATTTTGGGATATTAGAAAAGTGATTTGGAATATTTTAGAATTTTTTAAAGTCTTGTGTATGGGAGTAGCATGTGTACAAATATGAAATATACAATAACCCTAAGACGGGTTATGTTGTTAAGAATTCAACTTATTATAATTTACATCAAATTATTCTTGGGTGTTGCACTTGATATGCGTTGTTCTTTATGAATAATTGTTTTATTATGTCCAAAATAGTAGGGAGATATTGAATCATGAATCATTATAGGAACATCAGGATTTATATATCATGAATTATTCTATGAAATTTTTTTGTAACTGCATGCATGTTTTACATCATGTTTGTGTGCCTTATTGGTAGATTAATTTACTTGTGGTAACACATCATATCAGGACTTGATAAGTGAAGGGTTGGGATTTAATGGGAACCACAAATCAATTTACAACATGTATGAGGCCTTATAAATTGGATTTGGTGATCTATATTGTTCTAAATTTTGAATAATATTACAATATAAATGATAATTAATTAATCATAATTAACTCCTAATGAAAATGGTTACTGTTAAAATGGGATTCCTATTGAAAATAAAAGTGTGTTTTCCTCTATAGGTTTTAACATACAATCTGGGTACCACAACCTATGACTTTTAGTAGAGAACATTACGCTAACATGACCTCAGTACTAAGATGTAAATACAGTCTCTTTCTAATCATATGAATATTATGTTTTTAGATCATGAAATAGGAGAAAGAAGAGATGTAACCTCATATAGGAAGGGTAATATTTATCCTATTTTTACATCGGTTCATGTAGAGGTTGTTAAATATTTTTTAAAGGTGTTTTTTTGGATTTTGTAGAGACACAAAAACATGACAACCTCAATTCATGTTCTAGGTGAGTGGAAATGACCACAATAAATATATGGTTGGCCATGGGTCACCAATATATGATATAATCATTCCTCTTTTTGTAATTCTAATTATACATGATATGGTGGTTACTTTTCAGCTTTGATATGGATTCCTATACTTTATGCAGACCATTCAAGGAGAAATCCGACCTTTCCCATCTATAGAAGATTTGATGTTTGTGTTTTTTAGCAACATCCTCCCATGTTTTTCATGAATGTTGGATAAAAATCTACACATTAATCTATAGATTCCATGATATCAATTTTCGATCATCTCAAGACACCTTTTAAGAGGATATTGAAGCTCTCTATATATTTTATTTGGTAATCCATTATCTAATAGTGGGGTTTGAATACACACATATATTTTAATCATTATATGGATTAGTGGTATTTTCAAATTAACTTCCATGATGGTTTCTGTCCCTAGACATTGAGGTATGGTAAATCACAAGAGTTCATGAACATTAATACGAGATTCTAATAAATCATGCACTATTCTTCCCATTTAATTGAACTCCTAGTTTTTCACCCATTAAATTAGTTGAATATTTATCCAATGAAAATTGATTCAAGGATGGTTGCAGGTATACCATCCCATTGATGGTAAATGAATTTAGGATTACTAATGTATTAGGAATATTTGATCAAATACATATCACCGAATGAAACCTTAGAAAGGATGGTGGTGCAAGCCAGGGCAGTTTGGATCCTTGATCTAGATATAGATCGAGAAATAGTTGGATAAATCCTCAAGTTCTTCCCCAAGGGGGTATTAGTTGATAGGTATCATACATAGGTAGCATAATGAGGTTGTAATAGTGTTGTGGACCTAGACATATGATACCATATTATAATAGGGAATCAATTGTGTGATGATATTGCAAATTGATATCCCATTTACAATTAATTTTTTTATATTTTCCACCAGTTTGATGTGAGATATTTTCGACACCATCTCCACATTCTGAAACATGACCAAAAGATTATCATCCCAAATGGAGCTAGAGTATGGCTGACTGATCTGGTTGAGGAGTTCATCATGGAAGTGGTATCTATACACCATATTTTCCATGGTTATAGAGCAGAACTACTCTAGGCAGTCAGTCTATATCATATTGTCACTATTTAGGCTAGCATTATTTAGTAATACAGATTCATGAGGAATAGAGATATTGACCTACTACTGTAAAAAAGACTATTCTGGTAGCCTATATATTGAAAGCATCATTTTTCAATAAAATTTCATCTAATTATTTCAAATTAGTGCCTATTTTAAAGAGAATTGGACACAAACATCAGTTCTGATGTCGAGTGAAGAAACATGATACATTATTGGGGATATGATCAGAGAGTGTATGTTAGTTTATAGAATTATCATTTGAATTATTTTCGTATCACTTAATATAAGAAACATATTCTCTCAAGATGTCTTGTTTGATGTCACTATTACGATAAACTATTTTGTTCCCAATCATGTTTTTGTTGATCAATTACACCATAGTTTTTCCTTCCAATAACCAGAGAACGAGGTTTTTATTCATAATGGTTAATGGGATGTCAAGGAATGTTGATATGGAATTGAGCATTGTGGGATGGGGGAGATGAAATCCCATATTTATAGTTCATATAAACAAGATATAGGAATGTGACTTCCCAACAGTTGTTTATCATTTTAGGGAAATATTCCACATTGAAATTTTATGACTAACTCCTAAAAGAGATGTAGTTTTTTTATTATTCTAGTTCTTAGGGTTGTATTGGTAACCATTCCTCATTATATTTTGGATACTACTCAGTTAAAAGAGCTCAAGAAGTAGCTATTGGAATTATACGAAAAGGGGCTATATAGCCCAGTACTTATCCAAGGGGTCATCAAATCCATTTCTACAAGAAGGCAGATGAACCCCTTAATTTATATATGGATTAAAAAAAAATATTGTCTTGAATTTTATGAATCTAATTCTTTTTACATGGATAGATAAATTATTCAATCAACACTGAGGAGGTCGGCTTTTCTCAAATATTGATCTATTATTGGGTTATCATCATCTGTGTGTTTTCACTATAAACATAGCTATTAAATATGTTCAATGTAGTTATCGATTATATGTATATCTCGTTTTGTGTTTTATCTCATGAACACATCATCTATTTTCTTGGAATTGATGCACTGGGTTTTTAATCTCAATGTATATTTGTTTGTGGTTGTTGTCATGGATGATATCTTTGTGTATTCTCATTCTCTACATAGCCATGTAAAAAATATTGATATCATGTTAGATATGCTAAGGGAGAATTATCTATTAACTAATCTAATTGAGTTTCAATTTTTAAAATATAAGATTAAATTCTTGGGTCATATTAACTCAATGGAAAGAGTATAAGTTGAAACAAAGAATATGAGACTTATAGGTTCTGGGGAGAAACACAATAAATATTTGATATAAAGTGTTTCTTTAGTATATATTAATGATATTTTTATCTCATAGAGGTATTGTTCTGCACCATCATCTATAACATCAAATATCTACACAGAATAATTTTGTATCCATTTTTAATAAAAAGAAAAATTGTATTTCGTAATACCTTATAGTGTTTAAGTTACCCTTCATAGATATGAACCAGAAAATAAAGTGACATTCTGCATCATACTAAACGACATGTCTTCTATAAATTACATTCCCAGTATGTCCAAGAAGTATATCCTAAACAAAATCATACTCTTGTTTTATGATAATAATCTTCATGAATAACATAATGAGGAACACTAATAATTTTTTTCCATTTCATTAATGATAAAAAATATATCTCATATTCACCAATATTTTTATAAAATCATTTTATTCCATTAAACTAACCCACAACATATAGATATAAATCACTAAGAAATCATATGTATATTGTTATATATTTCCACATAAATAATTCCTATAATACCTGTGCCTTTATCACTTTACACATGATCTACATTCTCGATGATATCTATGAAACATTAAATTCCATTTGAACTTCTACTTGTTGAGACAAAATATGGGGGTTCCTCAGTGTACCGAATAATTTGATTTACCTTTTTATTTGTTCTTAATACATGGCTCACTCTAAGAAACATATAGATTATTTACTCACAATGTTTTTAAATTGTTCATAGGATGATGTTTTAAGGAAGAGGGTTAGAGGTTGAGAGAGAAAGTGAATGGTTACAAATGGAACACACGAGAGAGGACTTTTAACTACATAATCAAAATTGGGTTTTTTAAATTTTTAATAATTTTATAAAAATAATTTATATAATTAATAGAAATTAAAAATAAAAATTATTTTGAAATTGCTTTTAAAAAATAGAATGAAATATAAGGGTTCTGTTTTTAAAAGGAAAAAACTGAATGATACCATGTTAAATGTATCAAACTATGGTAGATCACCTAATGGTTGATCGTAGAATGATATATCATCCAATGGTATATCATGACAGGGTAGATCAGAAAATATAAGATTATTTAAGATTATACCATAATAATTGAGTTCATTTTCTAATTTTTTTCAACCATAAATAAGTAAATAATAAAATACAAGAAGTAAACAAAATTTATCAATCCATATTCTTTTATAAAAAAGATAATTCTCTCATAATTCAATGGTTTTTGTGACTATATCAACAAGATGATGTTAAATTATGTTTTATTAATGTTCAATATCAACCATTTTAAATTGGTTTCGAAAAAATAAATGATTTATATTAATATGTTTTTTTACAGGATAAATCATAGGATTTTGGAAATATTAATAACACATGTATTATCATAATTTATAGGGATATGTAAAATTTGATATCAATAGTTTAGAAAAGGATATTTAATCCACATAATATTTTATCAACAACAAAGTTTAATTATTTTATCACCTATAATAGTGGATATTTAAAAGGAGTTATATTTCTAAATACACCTTGATTCTAGAGCCATTATAAAAAATTGACATTTTCTATTTGTTCTTTTTATATCAAACAAAAAACCACTAAAACCCGAATCTAAAGAAAAATATATATCATAAGTCATTCCTATATAATATGAAATTAAAAATTTGTTTTTAATTTTTGGGTATTTTAGAATTACAATCACATCAATCAAATTTTATTCTTTGGGGATTGATTGAAAATGTCCACAAATAGACTCACTAAAAATTATATATTATTTTCTAAGAGTTTAGTAGAATATGCTTCCAATCATACCAATTTATGTGATTTGATCAACTGGTATCATACTTTCCTCATGATATAGTATAGATCATTTAATAAATAAAATATAACTACAATTAGTATTGTCGATTATAAAAAATTATAAAATGTATTTAGTGTTATTAATTTGATTTAAAATGATTCCTTTATTATTTTTGAAGATTTGAAATAAACTAATGAATTTATGATCACTGATTAAATTTACTGTAAATTAAGTATATATCCTTTTATAAATTAAATACACTTATAATTTCATGAATATTAAAAGATAATATCATCAACCAAGATTTACCTTAATAATAATGTTTTTTAATTATTTTAAAAAACAATATATGGATATCTATTCTCTTTGTAAAACTATTTGAAATATAAAATGAAGTGATATTGTTATAAAAATATTTTAGTTGTTTTTTTAAATCATAAAAAAAGTTTTTAAATTTATATACATGATTGGGAAGGTTAGGGTTTTAAAATTCATTGGGTTTTTAAAAAATAACTTCAAAATATATAACTATCTAAGAATGAGAACTTGAAATCCATTTTATTTAATTTTAAATACAAATGTGTTTCATAGGCATGAAATATTATTATGGATTCAATTTAAGATACTAATGGAAACTTTTTCATATATTCAACTCCTTCTTCCTGATTGTATCCTTATGAATCCTTTAAATCATACTTTAAAATAATAGTCATGTATAATCTTCTTTATTACTTAAAATCCATTACATTTCAATGGTCAGGTATTCCATTTATATTTCAACTATCTCCTAGACAATATTACATAAATTATATTTTAGCTCAAATTTCATTATCATTTCCCAGAATTCATAATCAATTTCATCCACGATATTCATTGGTTCATGTTGTAATAGTAAAGGGTGATGTTCAAAATGTATTCGAAGTTACGATCAAGTCAATATTACTTTATATAGTTATCCCAAAACATCAAATAAATGATATTCTCTATGAGTTATAATATATCTATTATTAAATGTACTTAACAATAAATTTTCATATATAGGATCAAGTTAAAACTAATCCTCTTTAATTGGATATTTTTATGAACATTTTATTAAATTTTCCCTATGTTTAGAATTATGATCAAAATAAAAAGGACATCCTCAATATATTATAATGTTATATTCGTCTCATTTGGATATTTTTCATCAAATTCGACATGTATATACTCTTCCAGAGTAATGGTCCTTTTATTAAATACCTTGTATAATTTAATGGATGTAAAATAATGAAGGAAAATTTATATATTTCATTTGGATAAAATAATTTCTAAATATTTATTTTTTGAATTGAGTATAAAGACATTAGAAGAAGAAAAATTATTGGGGTAATGTTTTGGGTTTCTAGCATTCTATAACTCAAATGAGGTTTTCTATAGATGAACTATAATTAGTACTCTATTAATAAGAAAACATGTCATATTAATTTCTTTTGTTAAAAATTATTTATGTAAATCATATTCATTGATCTTGGTCTGTAAAATTATTTGAAGTGTTCTATTTATTAATTCTACTACAAAATTCTTTTGTGGGGGTCCATATAGTAGAAATTTTTTGATATATCCATGTTATGATCATAAAGACTAAAAATAAAAATTTCCTAACTCAAGGGGATGATCACCTATTAATTTCTAATTATTATTTATAATAATATTCATTATAGTTTTTTTATATTTTCAAAAATAGTTAATAAAATACCATTAATTGGAAAAAACCCATTTATATCTGGAATAATGACCCTATATATAAACATGAAATGTTCATCTACTAAAAAAGTAATACTATATGGTCCCAAAAAATCCATTTTAAACAAATCGAGTGGTTATTAAGATTAAACATCAATCTTCTTTTCTAAATATATTTTATTCTTATTTTTTTTAATAATGATTATAGACTATTATGTTTAGAAATACTAGTCTCAGTAGTTCTATAACATTTAACTTCCTAGTTATCTTTCTATGTTTGTTTAGGTATTAGGGTCCACACACCAATGATGAAACCAAGATTCATGTTCAAATACACTTAAACATGAAATATTTAGAAAGATAATATTTAATTTAATACAATATATTAAACATAATATTTTCAAGAAAATGTAATTACAGAATCATATTTATAATTCAATATGATGTGTTCATTATTTTCAAATATAACATGACAACCATCGTCACATAACTATAAGGTGATATGATGATTATTTTTTAATTCATCTAAAAATAAAACATTATCAATTAAAATAGTAATAGATTTTCAAATATGAATAAGTCCAAGAGTTTTTCTATTAGAATCATCACCAAATTTGTAATTTACACAATAAGTATTAATTAGACTCTTGAAGATCAGGTTTCCCCCATTCACGTGTCTAAATAATTCACAATGTAGATACATTATGTACTTATGTGAAATATTCTTGTAGGTTTCGTACCTAATGTTTTAAAAAAGAAATTATTTTTTACCCATATTTTTGAGGTTCTCGAAATATTAGTTTTAATTGATTTAGAAATAAAAAATGGATTATCTAGTTTACCATAAATATATTCAATTATTTTTTAAATAAAATAATTATTAGTTATAGAATAAAATTAATTATTTTTATATCTAATATAACAAGAAGTAGGAAAAAAATTTATAATAAATTTCTCCTTCCAAGTTTGTAACAAATTCCAAAAGTAAACATTGATGTCTTTTTATTACAAATAATACTTGTTAGAGTTCCAGTATTAATTCTGAATCCCTCGAAATCATTAATTAGTTTCTCATTATAAATTTAAGGATAATTTTTTTTTCAAATTCGGACATTCTTATAATTTTCAATAGAAAAATTAGATTTAATGAGATTAGACAAAGAATGATACTTCTTCAAACATTTATATTTATCTTTAAGTTAATAAAATTTATATTCTAGTACATTTTATTACTCATAAATACCTTTAGTAGATATATTTTATAAATATTTATTTTCATGTAATGACTAAAAATATGTTAAGTATATAATAGAATAATATATGATTCCATAGATGTTTTCCTCATGAATCAAAAAATTTCTCAATGAATTTTCATTTTCTCTTCCTGAGTTTGAATCACGTGAGCTATACAATGAGGCACTAAATTTATTTTTCATATTATATAAAAATCATTTTTTTCTTTAAAAATGTTATCATATTTTATCTTGGAACATGATTTTTTAATATGTTCTTTTATTTTATTGTCATAAGTGATTATTTTATAAGTGGAGTCATCATTCTCTCTATATTTTCTCCAGTTTACCTTATTTTTATTAATACCACTGAAATTTGATTTGTTTATGAATTTTGTATTTATGTAGATTATTTTAAATCATTAAACTAAATGATAAATTTTTTCCTCACTATATTAGAATGATTCATCATAACTAAAATAATCATTCATCAACTTTATTAAAAAAAATTATTAGTTAGTATTATTGAATGATATTACTTTTATATTTGGGTAATATTCTTATCCTTTTCTATGTTGTATTCCTCATTGAACATCATAATTTTTCTATTATTTTATTTAACATTAACTATATGAATATTTTATTATTCATTCATGGAAACTAATGTTTCTATCTATCTCTAATCTAGACATATTAGTAATCTCATTACTTTTTCATTGTCATTAATTTTCATTCAAATAAATTTCAAATTATGGGATATTTCACTAATAATGACATAGATATCAAAAATGAATTTATTATTTTTTATGTTAAATATATATTATATAAATTTATAATTATTTAAACACAATTTATTCACATTGAAATTTATTTATTAAAAAAACTATGGTACGGATATTTAAAATTCAAATTTTCATGTAGATATTTTATTTAATTAAACTTTTACCAATAAAAAAACATCATTCAATGATTTTAAATTTTATTCATAGGTATAATTTTTAATATCCTTCCATTTTTTTCATTAATTTTTTTTTGAATTTCATATTTCTTTGAAATTTGAGTCTCTATATCAAATCCAATATTATAAATATATATTTTCATATTGATCTTCAATTGAAGATTATTTGTTCATTTTAAATGTAGATGTACATTTTTGATACCTAATCCATGATTAATATTAACAAAAATGGTATTAACTTATAACTATTATTAATTCATAATTTTTTTAAAATCATGATCCAATCAAAATGAAATTTTAATGTTATTTGACACAAAATGTTGTCCCCATGGGAAACTCATAAGGAAGTGTAAAAGAGGATTTAAATAAATTTTCTATTGAAAAAATTTATAACATAAATCATAGGGTCTATAAAATAATTATTTTAGTATAAAATTATAAAAATATATAATTGTTCTCAAATATATTCTCCAATGATTGATAAAAACCCAGTTAAATTAATATTGAAATAACTTTTTATTTTGAAACTAATTTTCTAGTAATAACCACCTTTGATATCACACATTGGGATGAAAATTCTCACTGTTATGTTTTATTAGTTTTTTGAAAAATATTTTTTTTTATTTAATAGGGGAAATATGAAACATATAAAAAATTAGAAATTAAATAAGAGCTTCAATCTCAATCCGATACCAAATTGCCTCTACTGGTAAAACACAGAGTCCCATGATATTTATTATATATTAAAATGATATAAAACAGTAATCATGTTTTTAGAAATTTTTTTACAATGATTCTATTTTCTAAAAGACACTTCCATAGTTCTTCATGGGACAATACAAATTTTTACCACACGAGACTTCTTCTATATTAATATGTGGTAGTACATATGAAGTTATTTTAATGAAACAATCTATCACTCTCAATTTTGTTGTAGGAATGTGAGTTTCACATACAAATAGGATAGAAAAAATACCTGAATAAGTATTTATTTTAAAAATAAATAAATGTGAGATTTAAAGTTGTGATATATCTCAGTATAAACAGATTTTGTTTTTAATATGTTTTTTAATTTCTTCTATAAATCATTATACTTAATTTTTGATAGTCGAACTAGGTTTAATAACATGATGGGGGGGGGGGAATCAAGGAATGAAAAATTCAAAGTGCTCATCCATTGTTCATGTTTCTTTATTATACAAAACAACCTTTACTTACTTTCGTATATAATTGTATGAGAAAAAATTTAATCACACCTGAGAAACGTAAATTTTTACGATGTTCATTATCACTAGGCTACAACCAAGGAGAATACAATGATATTAAGAAAATTTTATCAAATCCACTAAGGATCACTTCCAAGAATGGTGGTTCAGGTTGGATCTTGTGAATATATAGGATCACTTCCATTACAATGGTTTAGGTCCATCTCACTATTTCTCCAAGGTTCCATCCCTATGTGTCATTCTATATATCCCTGTTGGTGGAATGTATCACTATATTCCCCTTCCTTTTCTCTCTACTCTTGTGAGGGATTGAGACACAATTTCGGGACATGTAGGTCTTCTCAATATCTATAATGAATAAATTATTAGTTATATATATATTCTCTATTGATTCCCCACTGTTATTCACTAATGAATACCATGTTACAAAATATTTACATGGAAATACATTCTGAACTAATTTCTTGATGCTCACTACCTTTAAGATGCTCATCTTTTTCAAAGCTAAAATAGTCTTCAAAAATCACATACCTTTAACATAGATCACATAGCCATGGAAATGTAAACCACTTTTGGTAAGCTCATCTATCATTCACTAGGTTCGGTTCTTTTGCAAATAAAACATAGCCTATGAGAAATCCCTTAATTTTGAGATTATCAAAACATTAGTTTGGATTTTATATCCATCTCAAACTTCTTCACACGAAACCCCTTTAAATACTATGTTTAAGAACCAAATTCATGATTCTAGATCCTTATATATTTCCTATGTCTCACTATATTATTGATTGGGGTAGAGTTCTATATATATGAATTTCCACTAATTTCATAACCTTTTAACCATTTTATCACCATTTCATGATGCTCCATTTTTTTTGAATAGATTCTCCCTTTTTATGATGATCCAGAGAAATATTACATTTTTGATTCATGTAATAATCATGGATATAATCATAAAACACTTCACACTGACATGATGTTACACTCATGTTTTGTCTTAACTTCATCGATCATGATGCTCACTATACTCACGAATCTCACAGTCAGAATATTATTTCCATCAGGAAACACCGTTCGAGTATCCCATTCATCGTGAAATTCATGCCTTTCATACATTTTATATAACGCTTCTTGGGTATTAATTCCTTCATCCAAGATATTTTTTAATATACTAGGTCAATAATATCTCTTAATTTCTAAAATATACCTTGGAAACTGTCTTTTTCAACCAACACGATCAACCCAAAATTTTCGCAATGTTACCTTGAGGAATTTATTCTCTAATGTTTTCATAGAAATATAGGAAAATAGAATGTTGTGGAATATTTAAAAATAGTTTTTTCATAGTTAGTCAATTGATTAGTGTTAACCCACACACACGAGTATTGATGATTCTCTATATTCATGTGTGTGTAATTATTTATTTATGTATTCATGCATCTCATCCACTCTGCCACACATGACATGTTTCATCCAGATTTATAGCCATCCAAATGTTGTAATTTTAAATTATTGTATAATAGTAGATAAAAAATTATCTTATTGGGAGACTGAACCACAATGATGTACATTTCCTTTTAAAACAATATGGAATAGTTTTAGAATAATCATTCTTAAATACTTATTCATATAAATTTAATTAAATTATTAAAGTAGACATTAAGGAACTAATATTAAAATAATTCTTGAATAACTATGGTAAATTGGAATTAATGGTGGTAGTAGCACTGATTAGAGATTTTTACCTGATAGTAGAAACCTCGATAGGTAACATCACATAGTAGTAGATTCTCTAGTTATAGATTCACTGGATGGTAGCTCCCCTTGGAATTATAACCATTCGATAGTAGATATAATTATAATTTGGCAGATATTATGATAAATATATTTGATGGTAGATCTGTGGTGGTATATTTATCTAATGGGGGAACATTTTGGAAGTAGATCTTTGTGATGGTATTTCTTTGTAACTAAATTTTGGTCATTTTGAGTTGGATTTTGATTGAATGAACTAACAATTGATAGTCAAAAAATATGAACATATAGTTAATTTTGAATAATTTTTACATATAATCACTGACTATCATAAAACATTAAACTTATTAGTGAAAAAATAAAAATTGTTTATATCAATAAAATATTGTGGATCCTGAATAAAATCCAAAAAATTTATTAAATAGATAATAAGTAACATCAATATTTTTCATGTATGTGAAATATAATTCTTAATATGATTAATTTAACAAAATTTTTTTATTAAAATGGAATAAATTATCGATAAAATAAAAGTGTTATAAATGATACTCAAAATAACTAAGACACTAAAATTTAAAAGTGAGGATACAAATAAAGTAAAATAAATAATAAAGAGTGAAAAATTAAATGATCAACGAATTTGAATAACGAAAAAACAAGGTTTAATATCTAAATCAATAAAGTTTGAAATAATACAATCATTTCATCCAAAATTATTTTTTGTATAAAACAAATAATTTCGGAAGACATAAAGAAAACAAAATAAAAAATTTAAAATCAACATCGTTGTAACATTTTCTAATAAAAATGTTATAAATCACATTCAATTTATTTTTTCAAATATGAAAAAATATTCTTTTCTGTTTGTATATCTTTGAAATACAAAAAATCTAAGAATATTATGAAAAATAAATTATTTGATAATAAAATTTAAAAAATGTAAACAATATACAAATAAAACATCACCCATGATAGTGTAGAAATACATTCATGTTGTGTTTAAAAAAAGGTATATTCTTTTCAAAAAAAATTGATGTCAAAAAGACAAATTTATTCTAATAAATTTAAAAAGGATACACATAAACATTATTAAAATAAATTAAATGGGATGAAAAATTAATTTATTGAAATAATTATGATATAGTTAAAAATTTATATAATATAATTTGAATAATAAGGATATGGAAGGCAATTTTTACTGGTCGAAAAGAAGAAATATAGTTGACATTCTACAAATGTAATGAAATTGTTCATTTTTGACCAAAAAGAGAATAAATGGAAAATAAAAATGTAAAACCAAATCATAACCAATGGAAAATAATGAATATAGTTTTTATGATATAAATATCATATATATTTTTTAAATTAATTTTGAATATAAAAATAAAAAATTTAAATTATGTTGTAAGAGAAATACCATAATGCTTGGGAAAATTTGAATAGAAAACACTTAAAAGATAAAACATGAAGAAAAAATTTTAATTTAATGAATAATATTTAATTAAAGATATAACATTTCAATGTAATTTATATAAAACATTTAAAAAAATTAGGTTCTTAATGGAAAATTTGCCTCATTGAAGTTGAACTGAGACAAAATTACCCTTACCTTAAGTATAAAATGGTTATCATGATATACAAATCTCTCATATAATAAGTTGAAATTAATTTTAAATATTCAAATTAAATGTATTTATAATTTTCATAAAATATATTATTCAATAATAATATTATATCACATATTTATTAAAAATTCTCTATTAATATTCTCACCCTAGGTGTTGTGTGTTCAATTTTTCACATGGTAATTTGTTTGGTAGCTTTCATCATTGAATATTGATCATGATATAAACATCAAATGAATATTAATCATGATATAATTATTATTTTTATACATTAAATAAAAATATATAATCATACATTAAGTGAACTTGAAAAAACATATAATATTTCTTCATGGATGTGGTAGTATACACTTATCCATGAAAAATGCTATAATGTTCAATAATATTTAAGGGTATGTGGATAATTAATATATTTTATTTAATGAATCATGCATAGGATATCAATAACATATATAATAATTATATCCTTTATAATATCCTTCCTTATTATGTGATTATGAAAAATAAAACACATCTCTTTATGGAGGCAGTAGTCCTCATCTAATCACAGTCAATGATTAAATTTCCATATGGTTGCAAAGAATAAGTTGACGGTTTTATTATAAAAATTTAATCATGTTTCAATATATTTTATAAATTTATGTTACTTTATCATTATAGTTGGTATTTAATTTAATTTTCTTGAAGAATATATAAAATGAAAGAACTCAATTAAGTGTTATACCTAATCATTAGAAATCCACCTTTTACAAATGTATTATACCTTTATATAATAAACATATGGTATGTAAAAAATATATAACAATTTCATAATTATTCTTTAATGATGTTTTTCAGGATTTGTAGAGGTATTTTATTTATTTTATTTTAATTGTAGTTTATTGGTGGTATATTTTATATGCGAATCGGGTTGCAATCATGTAAATACATGAAGTTTTAATAAATAATATGGGACTGAATCCTTATAAATTTCATAAAAGGTGAATATATTCAAAGATAGTAATAATAAAGGACAAATATGTCCATAAAATATAATTTAGAAAATTTTATGTGACATTGTAACCCTTGTCATTTATTTTATCCTATTTCTTAACGACCTTTTACCTTAACCATTGAAATAGTTTTTTGAATCATTAATGTCCATTAATGACATTATAAAAACTTAAATTCCAACATACAATAATAATTTAATTTATTTTAAATGCTTCCTTTATATTTTATTTATTATATTATTTATTATTACTTTATAATTATTTAAAATTAATTTATAAATGTTAGATATCATTTCATGTCATTTTCAATACTAGTCGCATACCATGACTTTAATGGTTTCATGATAATATTTTAATTTCAGTATAAATATTTTAAAATTTAATAGTAATTTATAATTATCCATTACATTCATAAAAAACCTTAATTTATCCATAATATATTACCTTTAGTGTTTTCAAACTAATATACATGATTTTTTTGTTGTGTTCACAAGTAATGCATCAAAATTTTGTAAGTGATGAAGGTAAATATACCATCACTAAAAAATTAGAATTAAATTAAAATTATAAATTTAATTTCATTTTTATGAATTTTATCATATTGATTCAGTCAAATTTCATTTATATCTATATCTATATTATAAAAACATTATATGTCATAAAATGTGCCATTTTGTAATTTAATGTAACATAAAATATTATAGGGGTTATAATATATTTTATGTAGAGAAAAAATGAAAAATTTCCAAATATAATATTTTTATATTATAGTCCTGCTCATCCAATAAAATAATGTAATAACATTAGTTATGTTTTAGAAATTACCACTTACGTTTAACCATAATTAATCAGTTTTACTCATACAATGTGGGTGTAATTTTACTATGTTAACTATTTATTGTGACTAAAAATTAAACTAAATTATTTACTAAATTTCTACCACATGATATAAAAAAAAAAATTAATTCCAATAAGCACTTAATTTAGTTTTTATAAAAATATATAAAATTCATTGATTGTTTTTAAATAAATACACATTTAAAACCTAAAAAATATTTTACACTAAAATAGATTATAAGAATGATTATTGGAGACGTCATTGGATCATATTTTATCAAATAAAACCTATGTGACTTCATATTTTATTAAAAAAATAATATTTATTTTTTAAATTAAAATCAATAAATTTATATCTTTTCTAAATATTGAATATTTAAATTTTTTTCAAAAAGTATTCATTTTATAAAATTTACATAAAAACAACTTATGGTAATTATGAGGTTATAATTTAAAAAATGATTTTAACTTTTTAAAATTATTCTATTAATAGTTAAAAAAATTAAATAAAATTACAAAGATATAAAGTGCAAAACACAATTTTTAGAAGAAATATATTTTTTAAGAATCAAATTAAATTCAAACTATTCTTTCATTTATAACAAAAATTTTATGAATGCTGAATTTATTTATTGAATTAATTTTTATTATTATGTAAATGATTTTTACATATTTTTCATAATATGGTTATTCCAATTCATACTGGCATGCTTGGGTACTATGTTAAAACAATCATATTAATATTATATTATTTGAGGATTCTTTAATCACAGGCTTGCATGTGGTGTATGCTATCAAACATATTTTTCAATTAAATTTAAATATAAAATAACAGCTTGAGTTTTTCTCTTTGTTTATACAAGGATATTTAGATTTAATGAAAACTTATGGATATTGGGTCTATACTTTTGGTTGAGAAAAATATTGATCAAATATTATTGAGTGATGGAAGAATTGAATTTCAATTTTGGTAGATCACAAGTTCGTATAGTAATGATTAACGGTTAAAAATTGTTAGTGGAAGTGGATATTATTATTAAATTAAAAAATAACAAGGAATTATTAGAATATTTTTAATTCGGTGAATTATGGTTTTTCATAATTTAGTGTTATGAAATTATGTTTGAGAAGATGATAAATTAAATATTTTCACTTACTGATATTTTAGATTGTCTTTGTTTTTTTATTGTTCTTGAGGGCATGTAAATATTCATGTGTGGGTCAAATTGATAAAATGAATATATGAATATCATGTTGCTAAAATTTTTTTACTTATAAATACTTAATAGTACTTAATTGTAAATGTTTTAAATGATATATTGTCGAATAATGCTTAATAATGAATTTAGTGGTGTTAAAGTATTTTTTTTATAATTTTTTTGTAGACAATCCACATCCACATACATTACTAATAATTCATGACCCCCCTAAACTGAAACTCCTAGTCCTTATGGTCAAAAAAATACATTACATACTAACTATGTTACCAATTGAGGTGAACAAATATAAATAAACACACATTTCCATTATTTTACTTGAATATTCATTTCCTATCACAAATACTAGAAAACCCCCATGAATCTATTGCCAATGGTCTTTAGAGATTAGCTATAGAAGTAACATATTTTACAATACACATTCAAAAATTTTAACAATTATACCCCACTAAACCACCTTCTATTCATATTATATGTTATATTAGTATTTAAAACTGTTAGATTGAAATCATAATATAGAAGCTGGATCCAATACTTAGTTGGGGAAATACACATTGACATGTAATAAAGGTTTAATAAACAATAATAAGAAAATATATGGTCATTAAAGGAATATATTATTAGATGCAACATTTCGAAATAAGAGATTTCATGTAAGTCAGGATAATAAGACCCGTAATCTTAATTGAAATAACATTTATCATAAAATATGTTTATGAGATAGTAAACATGATCTATATAGTATAATCTTATACATGAAAATCCATGACCATAGTTACCTAGATTCGGTGTATTATTACATATCATTGGCATTATCATAAGAGATCAATTTCCAAATGATAGATTGATTTAGTAGCCTTTGAAGTACTAGATACATATATAAGTTTTATATTACATAAAGAAATAAAGAAAAACTACATTGTGTCCCCTTTAAACACACACATATCCCTTGTCCTATTCTTACAGGTTTATCATGATATACATCTTCACATCCTGGAAAAAATAAAACCTAGAAATGGGTGAGCTCAGATTCTCAGTAAGGAAAACAATATTATAGAAACATTTATAAATAAGCCTAAACATTTAAGACAATTTATAAGACTAAAACAAAAGCATTTTAAACATAAATTTCAGAATAATATGGAAAATATAAATCATATAATTCCATTTACACATTAACATGGATATTATTCTCGTCGGATCATCGCATGTATTATCTGTATCTAATTTCATAATGATGGAACTCATAATTCCAGACATCCTAACCACATAGTCAAGGACTCGTGCCAAGACTAAAAATAAGATTTCGTCAAGGCCACTTTCCAAGATAGTAGTTTGTCTCGTGATACCTACTGATGCATTGAAGATCTATAGCGGGCTCCAACCATCACTTACTAAGCACAATTCATTTCTTATATGAAATGGTTGAAACATAACATAATCATTCATCTTAAAACTAGAAGATAAAATGTTAATACTTTAACCATAATCCATTAATGGTATAAAAATAGAAAATACAAAGTCGAACATAACGTATTCAATAAAATATGGATGATTGTATTATAAAAAATAATCCTCAATCAAGAATAAAATACAATGAAGGATATTGATATTGATGAAAATAATCAGTAAAACTACATTACAGAAATATCCCCATTTTCATGAAAACATTTAAAAGATGCACTATTTATCAAAGAAGTCTTTTAAAAATGATTTTTGAATCAATTTATCCCATACAACATTGAAACATTTGGAAGGGATTTTAATTTCAAAAATTCATATCCATATAAATAAATCCTTACAATTATTTTTAAAAACTAGAAATTACATAGAAATATTTAGGAGAATAAATTTTTAATCCATTTAAAATGATATTTTAGTTAGAGTTTCAAACCAAATTAGAGACCCTTGAATACAAATACATTTGGTAATAAAAATGTTATAATATCATGAGAATAATGGGAAACATGATATAATATGTCAATGTATAATATATACATGATATAAAAATGAATTGGTACATAATAACAATGAAGTCTCAATAGAATATAAATTGAGATAAAATCACATATAAAAACAATATCCTTAGTTTAAGAAGAAATAAATGACATAATTATGTTTGAAAAATATAAATACACTAAATATGATGGCATATCGTCACGACCCGTCCCCCGGGGCCCATGTTGTGACTACCCCAAGCCGGCCTTCCATAGGCTAGGGGCTAGCGACTAGCACCATAGATGAAAATCCCTAAAACAGGGAAGGCATTTCCTTTATAAACTGAAAACACACACACACAACAGAGTATGAGTTGAAAGTAAATGTTATAAAAAGATTTATACAAAAAGTTAGTGCGGGAAAGTAAAAAGGGGCCGGAAATACAAGCTCAACTATAAAGTACGAGTACAACAAAAAAAAGGACAAAATAGCTGAATGGTGAAAGCATCTAAGGTATCATCCACTATGGATCCTACCTAAAGGATAGGTACATATAGCCTCCTCATCACTCCACATCTGTCAGTCTCCTCCGTGTACCGTGTCGTCGTTGGTCAACCTCTGGGTACCATCCAGTCCTGGAACTCTTAGCCTCCGTCGGCACTTCCTGTTATTTACTTCCAACATAATGAGGTGTAGGCATAACCCATGCAGGGGTGAGTATAAAGATACTCAGTAGAGACCCCAATACTATCAAGGTCTCACAAAAATCCAACAAGGATAACCATAATGTATGAAATCGACAGATAACCCCACTTAGGTATATGCCCATACATATACCAATGTTATCATGTAATCTATCTCGTTCATGAGTAAGCACAAGATTTTCTGTCTCATCTCACATGAATATACAACTTTTTCATAGTGATAGAGATGATCAGATTTAGTCATTGACTCATCTAAGCTCTTGGACCCATATAGGATCCAGGACCAGCTGTTGGAACTGTCGGATCCACCCAGGATCCTGGAACAGTTGTTGGAGCTGTTAGACCCACACAGGATCTAGGACCAACTAAGTTGTCAGACCCACATAGGATCCATGACCAGCTATTCTGTCAGCCCCACACAGGATCCAGGAACATAAGTCAGAAATGTCGGACCCACACAAGATGCAGGAACAGTCGTCAGAGAGCAGCCACCCGCAGGGTTTTTACAAAGTACTCTTTATTATAGGAGGGTCCTCTACTCAATCCAAGTGTCGATACATCAACTACCACATCGTACAATGTTTATGTATCCCGAAGTTCTGTCTCATCAAAATGAACACATCATGAAAGATGTTGTGTCAATCATACGCCCGGGCTGAGAGTTATTGGCATTTCGGTTCCAAGGCCCCTGTTGGTTTTAGGTTTAATCAAACCCCACCATTTCCAAAATGCATCCAAAACAAAAGTGGGGTATGTCAAAAGGACCATCTCACTCCAAGATTTCTATCTCCATAGAGTATTCGTTAATCAGACACCCGTAGCCCAAGTTATGGGCGAGAAGGTGAAAGTAGCCAAAACGGGTCCAGGACTGATGCAGCGCAGTTGGACCGACCCAACCCGACCTGGGTCCGGACTAGGGTCTGACCCAGTCCGTTGGTCTGACCTGGTCCGCGGTTCCGACTCGGCACGAGGGGATGGCCCAGCCCGCATTGGGTCTGGCCAGGCGGCCCGTGCTGGGTCCGGCCTGGCGGCCTGCGCTGGGTCCGACCCGGCGGCCCGTGTTGGGTCCGGCCCGTTAGCCTGCTTGGGGTCCGGCCTAGTGGCTCGGCAGCCCGGAGGCTCATGGGGATTGCATAAGCCGTGTCCAGGGGGAAACCACGTGCTCCTTGGATACCCCGAATGGAAAATCAGTTCGGATGGGAGCGAAACCAGTGCCTAGTGGGGCCGGTCCATGCCACGCTGGACCCAGTGAGGTCCCGCACCTCTTGGTTGACCGAGAAGCCAGCTGCTCCCACTCCACCAGTGGCCGGTCCAGCTAGATAACCTTGCACCACCGCCGCGGCCCGCCCTGTGCGTGGCTTCCTTCTCCGTGTGGCACTCCAGCGCTGCACCGCTCCGGCGGCCTGATGGCCGCCTGTGGGAAACACCGCAAACAGTCATTCCGCGCGGCGTGATGGCACCACACCCTTATGGCGACACAGTGGCCCCACACTGCCGGTTTCTATCGCATCCAGCACCCTCCACGTTATGGCTATAGCAACCGGCTAATCATAAACCATGTTTTAACAAAATAGAATAGAAAAAATGTCAAACTCAAAACCCCTACTTCGTATTGATGATCGTTAACGATTTCAGGACAAGAGAATGTCGATTTGATGTTGTCGAGAAAGAATAATCCGAGGATTGAATCATTGGTGTTCTTTAAGGATGGCACTCCCTCCTTTGTTTTGGTTAAATAAGTAAGGAGGTGTCCACTATTAGGCGGATGAAGCGTTCTTTGTTGGAGAGTTATTTCCTCCCTAGTGTGTTATCTCCAAGAGCTCATCCTCTCCTCCCAGACCCAAAGTGAATATGACAACGCAAAATAATAGTTTTTAATATTATTAATTTGTTGAAAAAATAATCACATAGGGATTAATCAATTAATAGGGGGCCCCATGTAATTAATTCATGTCTGTAGGAACCAAATTAATTAAGGTAGTTCAAGGGGTTTCATCCTCAGGTAGTCCCCACCACTTTTATTGTTTAGAGGTGTTTAATCCTTGGGAGGGCCCTACCACCATAACCTCTCATGGGAGGTTATGGTGTGGTGGACCCCGCTTCTAACCTCCTCTCGGAGGTTGCAACTTCCTAGAATAAAAATAAAGTAACTAATTTTTTTTATTTAATTTAAAACATAAAAACCCCAAAACTAACTTTTATTCTTGGCCATCAACTGTCGAGGTAAAAGTCTTATTAATCGAATATTTGCGCTGCGAGTTCAATGGTACCCTCAGATTTAAATTCCTAGAACTGGTTCAAAATTTATAAAATCTCACTAGTACGTTTGCTAAACATACCCAAAAAAACTTCAGAAATTGATTCCGGGCACAACGGGCCTCAGAATCACGCGCCGTCATTTTTCGCAGACTCGTAAAATTTCCATTTACTTATGAAAAAAATTACACTAAAATTATGGGTCTTTAAATTATCCCCACCTCAGTGATTTACATCCCCATAATCTACAACATGAATTGAGGGAACAAGCGTGGGTACTGAGCACACATCTAAGCCTCCGGATTCTATGTTCTCTCCCGGAGGCTCCCATGCCGCCAGGGAACACGCACAAGAGGTATCGAACATCAACCTAGGAACCACTGTTGTCGATCCTCAATCTCCACTAGAACCTCCATTCATGTCGCCCCATCATCGACGTCCAGCTCTCTATGGTCAATGATGCGTGAATGGTCGTGCACATATATCCTCAGCTGGGATATGTAGAAGCCGCCATGCACCCGGTGCAACTGAGGTCGAAGAGCTAGGTGGCAAGCCACCTTGCCTACTCTGCTGAGGACCTAGAAAGGTTAGATGAACCTCTGAGATAACTTGCAGCCTCAGCCAAATCTCCGAAAACCTTTTAAGGGTGAGACCTATAGAAAGACGTGGTTCCCATACTCAAACTACAGAGGCCTCCGTCTCTTTTCAACATACGGCTTATGTATGATCTGTGCGGTATTCATCCACTCCTGGATGATTTGAACCTTCTGCATCGTAGCTCGTACCAACTCTAGTCCCACTAGTGCTGACTCCCCAGGGTCTGTCCAACATAGTGGCCATCTGCATGGTCGACCATACAAGGCTTAGAATGGTGCCATACAAATGGTGGAGTTATAGCTGTTGTTGTAGGATAACTCTACAAAAGGGATGTGATCCTCCCAACTATGACCGAAGTTGAGGAAAAATTCACGTAGAATATACTCGAGGGTTTGAATGGTCTGCTCAGTCCGACCATCTGTCTGTGGATGGAAGGCAGTGCTCAGGCGATTCTATTTTCCAAAAGCTTCCTGCAACCCCTTCCATAGCCAGAAAGCAAATAGTGCATCATGATCGAAGACAATAAAAGAAGGTAATCCATGTAGCCGCACAATATCCAATATATAAATGTGTCCAATGCTCTCTACTGAGCCCTTCTATCTAATCGGTAGGAAGTTGTCTGACTTGGTGAGTCGGTCAATGATCACCCAAATCGAGTTGTGTCTTCTAGATGTACGTGGATGACTCGTCACAAAGTCCCTGGATATCCAATCCCACTTCCAATACGGTACCTCTAAAGGTTGAATCACGAATGATGGTACCTAGTGCTCTGCCTTCACTTGCTGAAATGTGAGGCATCATTAGACAAACTCTGCTACTTCCTTTTTCATACCTATCCACAAGTGTTGTCGTCTGAGGTCCTGATACATCTTCACCACTCCTTGAAGTATCGCTAATGGGGAAGTGTGGACCTCCCACAACACATCCTCCTATAGTGCCACTGGTACCATGGTACGTCCTCTAAAGAGGATGACGTGCTCCAAACCTTCATAAAATCCATCAGGTTCCTGCCCTGTGGATATATGAACATGTCGTGTATCGCAGTCAGCATCCCCATGTTGTGCCTCCCTGACTCGCTGAAGAAGTGGGGGAGTGACTGTATGTGACTGAAGAAAGGCTGTGCCATCCCTATCCACAAAAGATATCTGTAAAGGTTCCAGCTGCAATGTCACCTCTCCTAGCAGCTGTATACCAGCCCTCATACTAATCACATTCGTAATAAATTTCCCCTTCCTAGGAGTATAGACTATCTCGAAGTCATAGTCCTGGTGGAACTCAAGCCAACGTCACTGTCTCAGGTTCAGGTCCTTATGATAGAAGATATACCTGAGACTCTTGTGATCCGAGTACACTATTAAACATTCTCTAATCATATATTGTCGCCCCATATTTCATGTGAAGAACACTGTTTCTAACTCTAGGTCATGTGTAGTGTAGTTATGCTCATGCTGTCTCAGCTGCTGAGAACTATATGTGATCACTGCTCGCTCCTGCACGAGGACACACCCAAGTCTGGTCCCTGATATGTCACAGTAGACTACGTAACCTACACCTTCCTCTGGAATCCTCATGATGGGGGCACTAGAAAGCCTCTACCTCATCTCTTGAAATATCTGCTAGCATCTCTCTGACCATACAAAGGGTTCCCCTTCTTCATCAAGGTTGATAGCACTGTTACAACTCTGGACATGTCTGGTAAGAACCTCCGATAGTATCCAACCAAACCCAAGAAAATCCGTACCTCCATCACAATCCAGGGAGGATCCCAAGAAAGTACCACCTCGATCTTTGATGGTTCCATAGTAACTCCAGCCTCCGAGATAACATGTCTGAGAAAGTGAACCTCTTAGATCCAGAACAGAAACTTCGAGAGCTTACCATAAAGATAGTGATCTCAGAGTGTGTCCAGTACCCCCACAAATGGTAGGCATGCTCCTCCTCAGTAGTCCAGTATATTAGAATGTCATCAATAAAGACTGCAGAAAAGCGATCAAGGTATAGATGGAATATCCTGTTCTTGAGTCCCATGAACACTGCTGGAGCGTTGGTTACACCGAAGGTCTTACCAAAGAACTCATAGTGGCTGTACCAACACCTGAAGTCCTTCTTCTACACATCCTCGTCTCGAACTCTGAGCTGGTGATATCCTGATATGAGGTCTATCTCTGAGAACCACTGTGTTCCCTTCAGCTGATCAAATAGGTCATCGATCCGTGGAAGTGGGTACTTATTCTTCATGGTCACCTTGTTTAGGCAACGGTAGTCGGCACAGAGCCTCAAGCTCCCATCCGCCTTCTTGGGGAATAGAATCAGGGCTACCCAGGGAGAAACTCTAGGTCAGATGAATCCATTCCCCTGCAAGTCCTCTAGCTGTACCCTCAGCTCGTGAATCTCAACGAGAGCCATACGATATGCTGGTGTAGATATTAGTGTTGTCTCGAAGTATAGGTCAATATATAAGTCCACCACTCTGAGAGGACGTAGTCCACGAACATCATCAGTGAAAACATCTCTGTACTGAACCACCACTACAGGATAGCTCAGACTCCCCACATCAACTTCAATGAGGGTAAGGCATGCCAACTTATGAGTGATCGGTTTCACCCTCCTCCGAGTAAGTCTATCCTGCATTGAAAAGTCTCCCTTCTCGTCGTTGATGGTGAACCTTCACCCATCCATACGGGAAAACCACACTTTGCGCCTAATATAGCCAATTTGAGCTTGGACTATAGATAACGAGTCCATACCCAAGATGACATCATAAGGCCTGTACACCACTACGAGGAGATCCAAGCCAAAGATATCACCTCCTAGACTATGCTCACACTGCCGGCACTAGTGCGTAATCATCGAGTCTGATCCCGTAGAAGTCTCTAGCCATAATGATCGAGCCAATCGATCTGTCAGAATCTCCGAGCTATGAATGAGGGTAGTGGATATTAATTAGTGACGGGAAATAGTGTCGATATGAACTGCATCAAAGGTAGAGTAGACACAGATCATACCTCGAATCATATCCAGAGTGCCATGGTCGTATATCTTAGCTACCTATTGCTGAGCCCTCCCTTATCCACTAGCTCCCTATGACCGGGTTGGACCTCTTAGTGGTGGTGGCGATAACACCTCGAAACGTCACCCACCGCCAGCTGCTCGACCAGCTCCTCTGCCACGTCTGCCAGCTCCATGCGGACCACGTCGACCGAATCTATGTCTCTACCTCAGTGGTCCTTCGATAATTTGTTGGTCATCTGTACGGTGGGTGGGACAGTCACGAGCAATTTGACCCTCCCCTCCTCATGAAAAGTAGTACATGTTCCTCAAATTATTGGCTCTATATCCTGTGCCACGCAAAACTGAACCTGTATCCTGAGGGTGTCCACCAGATGGTCTAGTCAACTTAGACTTCTATAACATCTGTTTACTGCCTGTTTTCCGAAGAATCCACTATGTGATGCCCAGTGGTGGGTCTCTCTTCCTATGACTGCTTAGTAAGGAAACTATCCACTAGGAGGGATCTCTCTAACACCCCCGCCTGCTTTGGGATGCTGAGTGAGATCATCGATGCGCTTATCTCCCACATGATCCCATTCTTGAAGGCCCGGGCCCAGAAGAATGGGTCTCGTACCATATCTGTGGAGTAAAGTGAGTTTTCGGTGAAACTCGCTGGGTATTGTGCCACCGCCATGCTACCCTACTATATATACAGTTTCTCTTGTATCTGCATGACACGTAGGGTTGCTGGGACATATTCCCCTTGAAATAGGCTCTTGAACTCAGCCTAGAGTAGTTTCACCTCATCACTTACCTAGAGCATTAGGCTCCACCATCTTCCTGGTGCTTCCTGAAGGAGACTCGTGGAATGGATCACCATATGGTCTGCTGGTGTCACTACCAATCTGAAGACTCTTACCACAACCTCCATCCCTCAGCTAAATACGGGTCTATCTCACCCATGTACCTGGGTGGCCTATGGTGCTAGAACTCATGGGACACACTCAAGAGGAATGCACTCTCTACTGCTGGGCTGGTGGAATCGGTGGCCCAATAGGTAGTGGTACCGCTGGTGCCTCCGCTGTGATGAGGCCCTGCACCGGGCCCTCGTCACTTGGTGGGCTGTCAACTCTTACAACTCACGACACCCTGGTTAGCTATCCACGTTGAGGGATTTTGAAAAGAAACAGGTGTGTCACATTCAATAAGATATAAATGATGAGATGACTCAAATAGATCACAAAGAAAACTCTTGAAACACAAATTCAATCAGTGTTTTCATGTACTGGGTCATAAATCACAAGTAAGGGACCTGGTGTATTGATACATCGGCCCCCACACCAACACTGGACTCCCTCGACTGAAATACACTCTCAGTACTCTTAACACAATTTCTTCACAGAAATGAAATATTAGAGTCCTATGTTCTGCAGTAGAACCGACTCCACTAATACCAATTTGTCACGACCCGTCCCCCGAAGCCCGTGCCATGACTACCCCAAACCCTCCTTCCATAGGGAAGGGGCTAGGGACTAGCACCAAAGGTGAAAATCCCGAAAACTGGGAAGTAATTTCCTTTATAAACTGAAAAAACACACAAAAAATAGAGTACAAGTTGAATGTAAATACTAAGTAAAGTGGTATATAAAAATAGAGTGATGGAAAGTAAAAAGGGGCTGGAAATACAAGCCCAACTGTAAAGTACGAGTACAACTGAAATGGGGAAAATAGCTGAATGGTGAAAGCATCTCCTGGATCTTCCACCACTAATCATACCTAAAGTTTAGGAACCAATAGCCTCCTCCGCACTCCAGGTTTGTTAGTCTCCTCCTTGTACCGTCTTGTCATAGGTCAACCTCTAGGTACCGTCCAGTCTGGGCGCTCTCAGCCTCCGTCAGCGTTGTTCATCATCTGCATCCAACACAATGTGGTGATGGAATATCCCATGTAGGGGTGAGTATAACGATACTCAGTAGGGACCCCGAGACTCTCAAATTCTCATAAAAATCCAACAAGGATAACCACAATGTATGAAATCTACAGATAACCCCACATATATATATTCACATACATATACCTATGTTATCAAGTAATCCATCTCATTCACGAGGAACCACAAGAGTTGTTGTCTAATCTCACATAGGTATACAAATTTTTGTAGAGTGGTAGAGATGATCATATTTTGTCACTTACTCATTTAAGTTGTTGGTCCCACATAGGATCTACGAAAAGCTAAGCTGCCGAACACACATAGGATCTAGGACCAGCTATTCTGTCATACCCACATATGATCCAGGAATAGATGTAATGGCCCGGACCTCTCCGGTCCATTTCTTTGTAAAAAAATTTGATGTGGTCAAACACGACACATGTTGTAATAATAATTTTTTTTATAAAAATAATTGATAATGGTGGCGTGAAAATATTTGGTGTTAATTAGATAAAATGGTTTTAATTTAATCATTGTAAAATAAAAGAAATAAAATAGAATATATTTAATTAAATGATGGGAGGCGCGTGGAATAAGTTATAAAGGAATAAATTACAATAAATGAGGCTCATGTAATAAATTATAAAGGAATGAAATGCATGGGGCGCATGGGTGTGACCATGTACAGGAGGCGTTGTGCGGTTCTCCACAATTAAAGTTGGAATTGTGTTAATAACATTAAAAGGGTATTATTATATAATAATTTGTTATAATAATAATAACATGACGAGGCACGTGAATGGGATTCCCAACCATGCGTGAATATAATGTTATGGGATATATGGAGTAATTATATGAAAATAATGGGCGTCAATAATAATAATAATTATTAATGTTAATGATGGGGACCCGTTGATGAAATTGGAAGAGGATTTATTAATATTGAATTAAATAATAATGATAAAGGTGACAAAAATATGTGTGTGATTGGTAAATCAAATTAAATGGTTTTAATTTTTGGTTAGTAAATTAAATTATTTGAATTTAATTAAATGGAATGGTTTTAACTTAATAACCATGGTAAACTAATTTAATGGGATTAAATTAGTACTTTAATTATTGGTGTTATTATTATTAATTTTATTAAATAATAAAGTTGAAGTGAGAATGGAGTTTGGGGCATTCCACATGGAGTAAAAGAAATGGGAGGCGCCACTTTTGGTGGTTGGAGAGAATCATGAAAGAAAAAACATAGATTGGAGAGAGAAACAAATAATAATAATAAGAGAAATAAAATTAAAAGACAATTAAATGAAAAAGGAGGAATTGGTGCTTAATTATAGCGCCCATGAAGACTCCAAAACGTGATTGCTTTTGGAGTTATGAAAAATAAATAAAAAATTGATTAATAATAATAATAAAATATTGTTATTATTAATTTTGTTGATAAAACACTTTTTTGTCCGTAACTTCTTCGTGCGACCTCAGTTTCACGAACCGTCAGTGGTAGTGCGACCCTGACTACGAGACGGAAATTATGAGTTTATTATTGGATGTCTTTTTCGGGTTTTCGGATTGGGTACCCGAAACGCTCATGAATTAATAGATTTAATACTGTTATTATTACGGGATCTTGTATCCAACGTATCTCCCTCATACGGTATCGGATTGACTATCCGTCAGTGACAGCATAACCCTGAAATTATGACGGTCATTCTAAGACCATTAATGAGCTACTTTTATGACTCATGCCTTGGGTCAACGAAACACCACATATTGATAGAATTATCATTATTAGTAAAATGCGTGGAAACCGTGTGACGTGTTGTGTGTTAACCAATCAAAACATGTTACGTATGTACGGTCACATCGTATAATCATTAATGCACGCTGATTACCGATTTACCGATTCGTTGCCTATATAAGAACGAGGTCATGTTTTATCTTCCATATCGATCGCTTCTTTGTCGCACGACGACGCTCTTGGACAATCGAGAAGTATTCCTCCTCTAACTTCTTTGTCCGAGCTCCGAATTACGATCCATCAGCGGCCACAAGATCGTAGCGACGAGATGAAGATTCTACGCCCAGACTTGTCACCTTTCCTTCCGGCCTTCCTTCTCCAGCTTCCATCCTAGGAGGAGTTTTTCGGGTTTGGCGAAGGCGGAGGACACCGAAGGACGTCGTCAGAAGCGACGTGATCGGGACCTTTTGAGGTAGGGGTTTACCTTCATCTCTCTATTTGGTGCAACATGCGGGGGGGGGGGATATTTTTCTTTTGTTCCATGGGATGTTGTTGAACTTTAAATAAAGATAATAACCAGATAAAGAAGGGTTTAGGGTTTTGTGCTGTTTTTATTGCCTTCCAGTTTCTTTATCTTCTGATTGTCATTTTGGTTTGAAAGGCCTTTGCCTACTGAAAATCAAGGCCGTTGGTGGCCTTTGCATGCGCAATTGATATCTAAATTGTTTGTGGTTGGTTTTGTTAAAAAATGGAAAATGGATAAGCACGTAAAGACTGGCTGATTAAATGAGAATGGAAACCTTGTGTGATCACCCCGATTGAACAAAATTGGAATAATGAACATGTTGGTGGTTTGGCTGTTTTGTGGGAAATGTTTTTGTAAACGATGGGGTTGAAACGGGAAGTGGTTGGTTGTGGAAAATGCCTTTATTTATGAAAATTGTTTTAATTATGAAAAGTGTTTTGGAAGTAAAAGGTGTTTTCAAATGCGGAAATGTTTTGTGTGTGGAACTTTGAAATAAATGAATGATGGAATGTTGTATGGTTGTGATAATCTTTTGTAAATGAAATGGCATGTGGTTTATTGCGTTTTACCTAACCTTGGTTGTGGATGGCAGGGATATGTTTGTGAAAGGTTTTGTCTGGATGATAGTTGCCCAGTAGTAATAATTTGTTAAACCATTGCATTAAACATGAAAACCTAAATGGGGTTGGGGGATGATTGTTTGGTTGTTGATGCATGCTTCGTGGTAGTAGTGTCGAGGCACATGCTCAGTTTCACTTTTTAAGAAGCCATATGTTGGGTTGTGTGTTTGGTATATGTATATATATATATATAATTGTATCTTTTTGTTTTGTCGCACCACACCCATGTCAAGCACCTAGTGCCGAACACTCCCATTTTACGGGAGAGGGTGTTCCCCCTTAGTTACTAGCTCCTTCCTGCTCCTTCTTCCATAGACTATTATGGCTTGAGGTGACCTTACACCCAAGACTCTTCGGGTAGGTCTCGGAGGCTGTGATGGCTTGCGGCGACCTTTAGCCCAAGACACTTCGGGCATGCTTACCGTTCCCAAGAACCTTCGGGATGAGGCCTAGGTGTCTGCGGGCGGGTTAGTGGTTGTGGCCCAGGTGTGTGCGGGCGAGATGCATGGTTGTGAGGCCCAGGTGTGTGCGGGCGAGATGCGTGGTTGTGAGGCCCAGGTGTGTGCGGGCGGTATGCGTGGTTTGGCCCAGGTGTGTGCGGGCAGGAAGAGTGTGGTAGCGTCAGGACGTTGGCCGTTAGGAAGTGCAGCAGTTAATAAAGTGGGAAATGGTGCGGGGTACCCAATAATTTTGTTCTATATATATACTAAACTTGTTTGTGTTACTTGGTGAGTGTGACCAGTGAGGCTGGGTGGATAGTTTTTCCTTGTTAGTTTCTTGTTCTTCTATTTTCTCACGGGACCTTAGGGTGTCTCCCCACTTGTGCACGAGAGATTTAGGTTCTCTTCTGAGAATACTTGTATGCTCACCCTACGTTGTTTCAGGTTTTCAGGAGGACTACTAGGGCTGTGCGGGACCCTACTAGTCAAGCAGTGGGAGCTGTGCAGTTGCTGTTTTCTTGTTTTTCTTTTGGTACTGTACTCACTTGTACTTTCAGCTTATTTGTACTTGTACCTGTTTCAGTTTATTTATACATGCATATGGGAATGGTTTGGGTTTCTTTTCAGCACCTTGTTCTTTTCTCTTTTTGGTGGTTTACTTGTCCTATTTCCCGATCCAAAATAATAAAAAGGGTAATGCCTCCCATATTTGTGTAAACTCATACCCTTGGTGCTAGTCGCCACCCCGGGGCCTACTGGAGGCGAGACTCGGGGGTCATTATCTCCCTTTCACCATTGCCAGCTCTGGAGGGGCATCTTTGATGGAAGGGGGTCGTGACAGAATGGTATCAAAGGTGATGGTTGAGAGATAGGATGGAGTCTAGAGTTAGGCACAGTGAGGATTTCATGGGATGGTAGGGCAACAATGTTCGTTAATCTTGGTGCGTTACATAGGCCAGGGAAGACCGGCTAGGACACGGGATTTTAGGGCCCCCAATGATCCGATGCAAGGACTCTGAGCCTACCGAACGACCAAGTGAGACTATATTGATTGCAGGGTAGAGACCCTAGGGAAGGTACATGCATCATCATGTTTGTGTTTTAATTGATTTGGGTGTTCTGGGAAAGAAATTGAAATAAAATGATAATTAAAACTTTGAGTTTTTCATTACTACTTGGGCTTAGTCGTTCCCTGTTTACCGAACAACTATGGCACCTTGATGTCAACAGAACGGCAGAGGAGTGGGACATAGACAGTTTCATGCAATAGAAGTGGCAACCCTAGCAAGGCCAGAGATCAAGAGAGATGTTTCCGGTTTTACTTAAATGCTCTCATTTATGTTTTTTTTAAATTCAAGATCATCACACTCCTTTGTTGAAACTCATTCTCGCCCATGCTTTGGTCCTGGAATTTTTTTTTTCATGAATTTATAATGCTAAGTTGTTTCCCTCTTTCCTTTAAATGTGTGTGAAGAGTCATAACATGTGGGGGGAGGATAACCTAATCCCTAATCAAGACGCATTAATGTGGATGCGATTAAACCCATGCAGGAGAGTCAGTGCCGCCTAAAGCGGATAATATCTCGACATGGGAGAAGGAATTCCTCAATACATGTGTTCGGGAAATTTATTGATGTTTTGTATGGTGTTGGGGGGCAGTGTAAGTTGGAAAATCCTAATATATGGAAGTGGCAAGGCTCAGTCCTTAATCGAGAGGCATTAATGCGGATGCAATTAAACCCGTGCAGGCGAGTCAGTGCCGCCTAAAGCGGATAATATCTCGACATAGGAGAGGGAATTCCTAACTCACATAATTAGGGTTGTCGGTTGTTTCTTGTTATGAAAAGAGGCCTGAGAGGTATCTTGAGGGGTGGTTGTTCGGACCTTTCCCCCTTTTATGGGTTGGTTTTAATTCTCGAGGACGAGAATGTTTTGAGAGGTATCTGGTGTAATGGGCCGGACCTCTCCGGTCCATTTCTTTTTAAAAAAATTTGATGTGGTCAAAAATGACACGTGTTGTAATAATAATTTTTTATATAATAATAATTGTTAATGGTGGCGTGAATATATTTGTTGTTAATTAGATAAAATGGTTTTAATTTAATCATTGTAAAATAAGAGAAATAAAATCGAATATATTTAATAAAATGATGGGAGGCGCATGGAATAAGTTATAAAGGAATAAATTACAATAAATGAGGCTCATGTAATAAATTATAAAGGAATGAAATGCATGGGGCGCATGGGTGTGACCTTGTACAGGAGGCTTTGTGCGGTTCTCCGCAATTAAAGTTGGAATTGTGTTAATAACATTAAAAGGGTATTATTATATAATAATTTGTTATAATAATAATAACATGAAGAGTAACGTGAATGGGGTTCCCAACCAAGCGTGAATATAATGTTATGGGATATATGGATTAATTATATGAAAATAATGGGCGTCAATAATAATAATTATTATTAATGTTAATGATGAGGACCCGTTGATGAAATTGAAAGAGGATTTATTACTATTGAATTAAATAATAATGATAAAGGTGACAGAAATATGTGTGTGATTGGTAAATTAAATTAAATGGGTTTAATTTTTGGTTAGTAAATTAAATTATTTGCATTTAATTAAATGGAATGGTTTTAACTTAATAACCATGGTAAACTAATTTAATGGGACTAAATTATTACTTTAATTATGGGTGTTATTATTATTAATTTTATTAAATAATAAAGTTAAAGTGAGAATGGAGTTTGGGGCGTTCCACATGGAGTAAACGAAATGGGAGGCGCCACTTTTGGTGGTGGGAGAGAATCATGAAAGAAAAAAATAGATTGGAGAGAGAAACAAAAAATAATAATAATAGAAATAAAATTAAAATACAATTAAATGAAAAAGGAGGAATTGGTGCTTAATTATAGCGCCCATGAAGACATCAAAACGTGATTGCTTTTGGAGTTATGAAAAATAAATAAATAATTGATTAATAATAATAATAAAATATTGTTATTATTAATTTTGTTGATAAAACACTTTTTTGGTCGTATCTTCTTCGTGCGACCTCGGTTTCATGAACCGTCAGTGGCAGTGTGACCCTGACTACGAGACGGAAATTATGAGTACAATATTGGATGTATTTTTAAGGTTTTCGGATTGGGTACCCGAAACGCTCATGAATTAATGGATTTAATATTGTTATTATTACGGGATCTTGTACCCAACGTATCTCCCTCATACGGTATCGGATTGACGATTCGTCAGCGACAGCGTAACCCATAAATTATGACGGTCATTTTAAGACCATTAAAGATCTACTTTTATGACTCATGCCTCGGGTCAACGAAACACCACATATTGATAGAATTATCATTATTATTAAAATGCGTGGAAACCGCGTGACGTGTTGTGTGTTAACCAATCAAAACATGTAACGTATGTACGGTCACATCGTGTATTCATTAATGCACACTGATTACGGATTTACCTATTCGTTTCCTATATAAGAACGAGGTCATGTTTTATCTTCCATATCGATCGATTCTTTGTCGCACGACGACACTCTTGGACAATCGAGAAGTATTCCTCCTCTAACTTCTTTGTCCGAGCTCCGAATTACGATCCGTCAGCAGCCACAAGATCGTAGCGACGAGACGAAGCTTCTAAGACCGGACTTGTCACCTTTCCTTCCGGCCATCCTTCTCCATCTTCCATCCTAGGAGGCGTTTTTCGGGTTTGGTGAAGGCGGAGGACACCGAAGGACGTCGTCGGAAGCGACGTGATCGGGACCTTTTGAGGTAGGGGTTTACCTCATCTCTCTATTTGGTGAAACATGCGAGGGGGATATTTTCCATTTGTTCCATGGGATGCAGTTGAACATTAAATAAAGATAATAACCGGATAAAGAAGGGTTTGGGGTTTTGTGCTGTTTCTATTGCCTTCCAGTTTCTTTATCTTCTGATTGTGATTTTGGTTTGAAAGGCCTTTGCCTACTGAAAGTCAAGGCCGTTGGTGGCCTTTGCGTGCGCAATTGATATCTGAATTGTTTGTGGTTGGTTTTGTTAAAACATGGAAAATGGATAATCACATAAAGACTGGCTGATTAAATGAGAATGAAAACCTTGTGTGATCACCCCGGTTGAACAAAATTGGAATAATGAACATGTTGGTGGTTTTTTTGTTTTGTGGGAAATGTTTTTGTAAATTATGGGGTTGAAATGGGAAGTGGTTGGTTGTGGAAAATGCCTTTATTTATGAAAAGTGTTTTAATTATGAAAAGTGTTTTGGAAGTAATATGTGTTTTCAAATGCGGAAATGTTTTGTGTGTGGAAATGGTTTTATGTGTGGAACTTTAAAATAAATGAATGATGGAATGTTGTATGGTTGTGATAATCTTTTGTAAATGAAATGGCATGTGATTGCTTGCGTTTTACCTAACCTTGGTTGTGGATGGCAAGGATATGTTTGTGAAAGGTTTTGTCTGGATGATAGTTGCCCAGTAGTAATAATTTGTTAAACCATTGCATGAAACATGAAAACCTAAATTGGGTTGGGGGATGATTGTTTGGTTGTTGATGCATGCTTCGTGGTAGCAGTGCCAAGGCACATGCTCAGTTTCTCTTTTTATGAAGCCATATGTTGGGCTGTGTGTTTGGTATATGTATATATATATAATTGTATCTTTGTGTTTTGTCTCACCACACCCATGTCAAGCACCTAGTTCCGAACACTCCCATTTTATGGGAGAGGGTGTTCCCCCTTAGTTACTAGATCCTTCCTGATCCTTCTTCCATAGGCTATGATGGCTTGAGGTGACCTTACACCCAAGACTCTTCGGGTAGGTCTCGGAGGCTGTGATGGCTTGAGGCGACCTTTAGCCCAAGACTCTTCGGGCATGCTTACCATTCCCAAGAACCTTCGGGATGAGGCCCAGGTGTCTTCGGGCGGGTTAGTGGTTGTGGCCCAGGTGTGTGCGGGCGAGATGCGTGGTTGTGAGGCCCAGGTGTGTGCGGGCGAGATGCGTGGTTGTGAGGCCCAGGTGTGTGCGGGCGGGATGCGTGGTTTGGCCTAGGTGTGTGCGGGCGGGAAGAGTGTGGTAGCGTCAGGACGTTTGCTGTTAGGAAGAGCAGCAGTTAATTAAGTGGGAAATGGTGCGGGGTACCCAATACTTTTGTTCTAAATATATACTAAATTTGTTTGTGTTACATGGTGAGTGTGACCAGTGAGGCTGGGTGGATAATTTTTCCTTGTTAGTTTCTGGTTCTTCTGTTTTCTCATGGGACCTTAGGGTGTCTCCCCACTTGTGCACGAGAGCTTTAGGTTCTCTACTGAGTATACTTCTATGCTCACCCAGGTTGTTTCAGGTTTTCAGGAGGACTACCAGGGCTGTGCGGGACCCTACTAGTCAGGCAGTGGGAGTTGTGCAGCTGCTGTTTTCTTGTTTTTCTTTTGGTACTGTACTCACTTGTACTTTCAGCTTATTTGTACTTGTACCTGTTTCAGTTTATTTATACATGTATATGGGAATGGTTTGGGTTTCTTTTCAGCACCTTGTTCTTTTCTCTTTTTGGTGGTTGACTTGTCCTATTTCCCGATCCAAAATAATAAAAAGGGTAATGCCTCCCATATTTTTGTAAACTCATACCCTTGGTGCTAGTCGCCACCCCGGGGCCTACTGGAGGCGGGACTCGGGGGTCATTATCTCCCTTTCACCATTGCCAGCTCTGGAGGGGCATCTTTGATGGAAGGGGGTCGTGATAGAATGGTATCAAAGGTGATGGTTGAGAGATAGGATGGAGTCTGGAGTTAGGAACATTGAGGATTGCATGGGATGGTAGGGCAACAGTGTTCTTTAATCGTGGTGCGTGAGATAGGCTAGGGAAGACCGGCTAGGACACGGGATTTTAGGGCCCCCCGTGATCCGATGCAAGGACTCTGAGCCTACCGAACGACCAAGTGAGACTATATTGATTGAAGGGTAGAGACCCTAGGGAAGGTACATGCATCATCATGTTTGTGTTTTACTTGATTTGGGTGTTCTGGGAAAGAAATTGAAATAAAATGATAATTAAAACTTTGAGTTTTTCATTACTACTTGGGCTTAGGCATTCCCTGTTTACCGGACAACTATGGCACCTGGATGTCAACAGAACGACAGAGGAGTGGGACACAGACAGTTTCATGCAATAGAAGTGGAAACCCTAGAAAGGCCATAGATCAAGGGAGATGTTTCCGGTTTTACATAAATTCTCTCATTTATGTTTTGTTTAAATTCAAGATCATCACACTCCTTTGTTGAAACTCATTCTCGCCCATGCTTTGGGCCTGGAACTTTTTTTTTCATGAATATATAATGCTAAGTTGTTTCCCTATTTCCTTTAAATGTGTGTGAAGAGTCATAACATGTGGGGGGAGGAGGACCTAATCCCTAATCAAGACGCATTAATGTGGATGCGATTAAACCCATGCAGGAGAGTCAGTGCCGCCTAAAGCGGATAATATCTCGACATGGGAGAAGGAATTCCTCACGCCCTGTGTTCGGGAAATTTATTGATGTTTTTTATGGTGTTGGGGGGCAGTGTAAGTTGGAAAATCCTAATATATGGAAGTGGGAAGGCACAGTCCTTAATCGAGAGGCATTAATGCGGATGTGATTAAACCTGTGCAGGAGAGTCAGTGCCGCCTAAAGCGGATAATATCTCGACATAGGAGAGGGAATTCCTAACTCACATAATTAGGGTTGTCGGTTGTTTCTTGTTATGACAAGAGGCTTGAGAGGTATCTTGAGGGGTGGTTGTTCGGACCTTTCCCCCTTTTATGGGTTGGTTTTAATTCTCGAGGACGAGAATGTTTTGAGAGGTATCTGGTGTAATGGCCCGGACCTCTCCGGTCCATTTCTTTGTAAAAAAATATGATGTGGTCAAACACGACACGTGTTGTAATAATAATTTTTTTATAATAATAATTGATAATGGTGGCGTGAAAATATTTGGTGTTAATTAGATAAAATGGTTTTAATTTAATCATTGTAAAATAAAAGAAATAAAATCGAATATATTTAATAAAATGATGGGAGGCGCATGGAATAAGTTATAAAGGAATAAATTACAATAAATGAGGCTCATGTAATAAATTATAAAGGAATGAAATGCATGGGGCGCATGGGTGTGACCTTGTACAGGAGGCGTTGTGCGGTTCTCCACAATTAAAGTTGGAATTGTGTTAATAACATTAAAAGGGTATTATTATATAATAATTTGTTATAATAATAATAACATGAAGAGGCACGTGAATGGGGTTCCCAACCAAACGTGAATATAATGTTATGGGATATAAGGAGTAATTATATGAAAATAATGGGCGTCAATAATAATAATAATTATTAATGTTAATGATGAGGACTCGTTGATGAAATTGAAAGAGGATTTATTAATATTGAATTAAATAATAATGATAATGGTGACAGAAATATGTGTGTGATTGGTAAATTAAATTAAATGGGTTTAATTTTTGGTTAGTAAATTAAATTATTTGAATTTAATTAAATGGAATGGTTTTAACTTAATAACCATGGTAAACTAATTTAATGGGATTAAATTAGTAATTTAATTATGGGTGTTATTATTATTAATTTTATTAAATAATAAAGTTGAAGTGAGAATGGAGTTTGGGGCGTTCCACATGGAGTAAAAGAAATGGGAGGCGCCACTTTTGGTGGTTGGAGAGAATCATGAAAGAAAAAAAAATAGATTGGAGAGAGAAACAAAAAATAATAATAAGAGAAATAAAATTAAAATACAATTAAATGAAAAAGGAGGAATTGGTGCTTAATTATAGCTCCCATGAAGACTCCAAAACGTGATTGCTTTTGGAGTTATGAAAAAAATAAATAATTGATTAATAATAATAATAAAATATTTTTATTATTAATTTTGATGATAAAACACTTTTTTGTCTGTAACTTCTTCGTGCGACCTCGGTTTCACGAACCGTCAGTGGCAGTGCGACCCTGACTACGAGGATTATGTGAAACCCAATGAGTGGAAATTGAAATTAAAAATTCACTTACCAATTTGGTAACATTAGAATCATATACCCCATGAAAGGAGGATCATACAATGAAGTTGTAAATACCCATAAATAAAATTATATTACTCAAAAAAATACAGTAACTGGAAGTAATTACACCAGAAAAATGCAAATAGTGACAATATAGCTTGTATCTCACGAAAATAAGATGTGAGATGAAAACCCCTTAGCTTGTACATTTCCTTGATCAATGTTATTTTAAACACATGTATAATAGTTATATAATTGATATTAAATTATACAAGAACCACATACATAAATATGATATCATATATGATCTTTTTATTTTTATTTGTTAATAATTTTTTAGTAGTATCATTATTTCTGGTGTTAACTGATCTGTTTTCCTTTATTTTTTTGTTTCGTAAGTCATGTTTGTTATGGATATAAAGTATTTGATTCATATCCATAGTTATATTAAGTTCTTAAACATTATTTTTAATCATAAAATGAAAATTATTTTTCAATGGTTATGATGGTGAATGAATTTCATCACGTTCGTGGAGACAATAATCTATACGTATGCACGAGCGACAATATCATTCATTTGAATGTGAAATCATATATAATTGGATGTTATATCAAATATACAGAATAATAAACATGATATATTTATTATTATACATCAATTAAACAACATTATTATACCCATCTAAATAATTAAGTGTTGTATAAAAACTACACCACGACGTGGAGACGATAAGTCGTATGTACGTACGTATGGTGACTTTGACATTCATAGGATGGATTGAAAAATGAATATGGTTATACCATATTTATAATAACATAAAATAATGTAGAATATACTGGAGTTATTATTTTAATATGTAAACAAAATTAAATAGGAAGTGGAAGAAGAAGATAACTTTGAAAGAGATGACGAAATTATTACCTCTTTTTTGGGGGCTTCCATTTGATTTGATCAAAATGGATCTTTAGGAGGGATTTCTGAACATATAAAGGCCTATATGATGTAGAAAATGTATTTTGGAGGATATTTGGGTGGGGTTTGGTAGAGCCAAATGGCTTTGGAGGTGTGAAATTATGATAAGGGTATGTGACCTTTTATAAATGAGGTGATGTTCACATTTTGAAAAGTATGAAATATTATTTTTTTATAAATTAATTTTTTTTTCTAATGGATCCAAATTGATTTATTTAGAAGAGAAGGTTAGGATGAGTCTCTAACATATCAACCAATATGTTTTAGATAGGTGTATATCACCATATTAACCTTAGCTTTTAGATTTAACTCTTTGTTAAATAGTTTGACTTTTAAATGTCTCCTTGTATTTTTATATTATATTGTTAACAGACATACAATAAACTGCAAAAGAACCCAATGTGGTTCATTAATTACATATACATACCATTATATAGGTCATTTTTCCGAGTTGTATATTTTTATGACTATTATAAAATTTAATAAGATATTATTTGTTTTAAAAACTCAATTATGTCAATTTTGACACAATTTAGTATTTGGTTTTTTATAGTCATATTAATATGAATACTTCAAACAAAATTAATTAAATCATCCCTAACATGTCATATTATCCTGTAGAATGTAAATTATAAATTCTCTTACAGATTTGGTATCATATGAAACAAACACCCCATGAAAGAAGGATTATTAAATGAATTTGTAAATACCCATAAATTAATGTATATTACCCAAGTAATACAATAATGGGTAGTACATAATACATAGAAAATGAAAAAATGGAAATATTTCATGAATCTCACTAGAATAATAATTGAGATGAAAACCCTTCAACTTGTACTTTATCTTAGTTGACGGTACGTTAACCTCTTGTATAATAGTTAAATCATGGTTATTAAATTTTCCGAGATCCACATACTTAAATATGATATCATATATGACCTTCTAATATTTCCTTTTTAATAATATTTTAGTAGTATCATTGTTTCTGGTGTAACTGATTCATTTTCCATTATATATTTTGTTACGTAATTCATGATTATTATAGATAAGTTGTTTTTGATTAATATCCCGAATTATATTAAGTTCTTAAACCTTAGTTGTACTCATTAAATGAATATTATTCTTGAATGGTTACGATGGAGAATGAATTTCATCATGTTCATGGAGATGGTAATCCGTACGTACGCAAGAGCAACAATATCATTAAATTGAAGGTGACATTGTATATAATTATATGTTATATAATATATAAAGAATAATTAACATGTTATATTTATAATTTACATCAATTAAACATCATTATTATAACCATCTCAATAATGAAGTGTTGAATAACAACTACACCACGATGTGGAGACGGAAAGCCATACGTATGCATGTATGGTGAATTTTTCATTCATAGGATGGATAGAATAATGAATATGGTTGTACCATATTTATAATAAAATGAAATTATGTAAAAGGTACTGGAGGTATTATTTTGGTATGGAAACAACAAAGAAAGAGGATGTGGAAGAAGAAGATAAAATTGAAAGAGTTGATGAAATTATTATCTCTTCTTCGAGTGCTTCCTTTTGATTTGATCAAAAGGATCCTTAGTTTGTCTTTATGATTAAAGGAAGTAATATAGGATGTTTTTAATGTAGTTGGGAGGATATTTGGGTAGGAGTTGGTGGAGCCAAATCTATTTGGAGGTGTGAAATTAAGAGAAGGAGAAGTGCCCTTTTATAAGAGAGGTGAGGGTGAGTTTAGGAAAAGCTTGAAATATTATTTTATTATAAATTTATTTTCGGTTTATAATGGATATAAATGGATTTATTTCAAGGATAAGGTGTGTATGGGTCTAAAAACTATTAGAAAATAGGTTTTTTACTTTTTATGGTCACTATATTAACCTTAACATTTAGATTTAACCGTTGGTTAAATAGTTTGACGTTTACCATGTCTCCTTGTATTTTTATATTACATGGTTAATAAACATACTATAAAATTAAATGAGAACCCCAAGTGGTTCATTAATAACATATATATAATAATATAAGTCCTTTGGATGAGCCATTGATTTGTTGGACTATTATATAAGTTAATAAAATATTATTTGTTTTTAAAAATCAATTATGTCAATTTTGATACTATTTACTATTTGGTTTTTGTTAATGTAATATCAACTTGATTAATTCGAAAAAAACATTAAATCAACCCTAACACACAATATTAACATATATAATTAGTGGAATTCATCAAATGTATCAATTTTCATTTATTTTGATATTTTTAATATCAATTATTTTGATATTTCATTAATAAGGCAGTTACTACATCATCATTGTGTCAATAATAAATTTAATTATTTAATTACTAAAAATTATAAATAAAATACCACGATGTAGGAAATATTTTTATATTTATAATGAATATTTATAGTCTAATTTATCTTATGTATAAACCTATATTAATAATGTTTTAGGTATGAATAATTAATTTAACACTTTAAAATATTCTTTAAATTAAATAATAATGAATTTTCTAATCTATTCCATGTGGACCAAAGAAGATCATATTTAATTTAAAAGGATGATTTTGTTCAAAAAACACTTATCCTATAGAATTAAGAAATGTGTCTAGGTAATTATGACATCATTTTTGCCATTAATTACATCATTTATTTTAGCCGTTGTAAATTAAAGTCAAAATTTACTATTCCCCAAAGAATTATTTTCATTTTATTAAACCTAATTTTACTTAATGATTTCAAATTTTTTTCTTCGATTTTTGAAATATAATCCATAGAAGTGGTAAAACTATGTTTTATGAAAATTTTCAACTGTTCCATGAAAGTGGGTAAAAGACAGAAAATATTTCAATTAAAATTTAAACATCCAATGTTATTATAAAATGAAAATAATGAATTAAATATAATTTATATAGGTATTATGTATCTATTTTGACTTAACATAAAATAACATAAAATAATTATCTATTTAAATAAAAAGTCAGTTTTTAACAATAACACAGTATGTTTCAATATTCATCATAAATCGAAAGTTTTCCGAAAACACAAAAAATTTAATATTTTCTAATTTTGATAATTTAAATTCAAAAATTATGTCTATTTCACCGAATTTAAAACATAGAAGTTTTATTAATTAATGTAAAAAATATTTTAGTTGTCAACACCTGAAAGCGGGTTTTTGGGAAGTTAAGACTATCAAAAGACAGATATGTGTTTATGTCCAATTTAAATGTAAAATTACATCCAATGACCAACGTTGAATTAAATGATAAAAATATGGTATTATTATTCCACAAAACAATTCAAATATATAATTTAATAGTATAAATTATTTTTATTAAAAAAAAGATTTTTAATTAAAATTTAGTATTTTTCACTCTTCTTCAAAATATGAAAGTTATAAGAAAAGCGCAGAAAATTTATCCAAACTAAATTACTATTTACTTCTTCAAAAATAATAAGTTTATTTCAAAAATTGAATATATATAAAAGTTTCAAATATATGATTTAAAAATGGTTTCCATTAAAAGGCTGTAATATGGTATTTTGTTAAAAATACATAATTATTATAAAAAATTAAATGTTTTCTTATATTATGTCTATGAAACACATAATATGGATGTTAAAATTATATAGAGTATATAAAATTGAAAATAATGTTAATACTATTCATAATTACTTTTTGAATTTCTAGTTTGGTTTGTTGTGGTGCACTCAATATCATTGTTGCATGTAGATCAAGATTTTTAATTACTTTAAAGAAAATAACATACTCTGAAAACATGGGGTGTAACATTATTCCCCCCTTTTGGAAATTTCATCCTCTTAATGTTATAATTAGTCTTTGTATCTTCATTGAAATTCTCTCATCAGAAAAATAATCAGTAAAAATACCACATTAAAAGAAATATATAGAAGTACAAAGGTCACCCAAGATAACCCATACTAGGATTACACGTAGGAAAACATGGATATGGAACATAAACTAAGTGCCATGTTCTGATGGATAGTGATAGAAAACATGATCATGAAAAAGATAAGAACAAGAAAACAACAAAATTTTGATGGTTTAAATAGTCATTAGCTTCATATTAGGAAATTTAAACGGACAACATTTTTTGTTTTAAGTTCCATTTCATAATGTTGAGGAATTTATTTATTATTTTGGCTATGAACTTAAAGATATATACTTACTTTTTAAGTAAATTTTAATCCTTTAATAAATTTGTACTACTAACTCATCTATTCACTAAATGATGAATATTCAAGATGATATGATCACACCTAATGAACATAAATCAACTTATAGAGAATCAAATAATCCAAAGATGATGAAGTATATATTTCTCTTGTCTTTAGAGATTAACAAAAAAATGGTTAGTGCATGATCAGATGATCCCTAAAAGATATAATCCTTTATATAAATATATAATAATCATAATTTCTTGAATTAAAAAAACAATACAAAATGATCAATGATGACTATTCAATATACAATTTTCCTCAAAATCCTTCAATATAATCCCAACAAATATTGAAACCAAAAAATCAGAACAATTTAATCACATAGAAATTCATTGAAAATCGTTAAATTTATCTCTAAATAAAATCAACTACTCTTAATGTCTCATACACAAGTGTGATTAACCAAATAACATATGCTCTATGATAAGCTAATCATTTCTATAAATATATTGAATCTCCATAAAAACAAATATTCATCAAAAATAAAAAATCCCTCACTACTCCTCAAAATAAATGAAGTAGTATTCTAATTTTCAGAGACATATAGTGTTCCCAAAATAGTGCGTGTCTTCCAAAATAACATTCATCACTTAACCAACCAATCATCTTCCAATTCTATGTTTAATCATTTTATAAAACATAAGATCCCAAATAAACATATTATTGATCAATCAAAACATTTAACTAAAAATAATTATTCACACTCACTGGGGACTTCACATAGTCCAGTGTTATGTGATAAATCCCAATCGCACTCTGGTTGTGGGTTCTATTCCTACAGCTTTGTCCGACGTGACGTGTTGTCATACGGGCTGTGTGTTGGTCTTTTTCAAAAATAATATTTTATAACATTACCAATATGAGAGAAATTCCTCAAAATAACCCTAACATAATTTAACCACAAATTTTATCTCGTACCTCACATTTTAATCCCAAAAATTAATAACATATAATTTACTTACATTGATGGATCAGATAATCCCAAATGGTTCTTTATAACTATATCCAAAAAACAAATCAAAATTCTTCCTCAAATAGAATTTTCACATAACAAACTGAATGGTTGCACAGACAAGAGAATATCCTTCAGAAGTAATCCCATAATCGAAGATCATTAATACTTTTAAACGTTTCTCCATAAATTTACATCCACATATGTTCTTCCTTGACCAAGGGGTTATCATATAGATTAGGGCATTCATATGTGTAATAAATGGGTCCCCTACATTTATAGAAAGTGGCTGTAAATCGATTCTTGGGATAATTTTAATTTTCTTCCATTGTACTTTTCATTTTTCTTCGGAAATTATTTACTTTATTTCCATTTTTCCCACACATAAAGAAAATCATTGTTCTATTAAGACACGTTTCTAGGTGTCTCATTCCACATTTCCTTCATGATGGAAATGAAGATTTCTTTTCTCCATGGTCTCCACTACTGAAGCTCTTATCATTCACCACCTTTCTCTTCTATGTTTAGTCCGAGAGATGGTTAATATATATGTTGTCGATCATATTTTTGGAAAACTGATTCGGAATAGATATAATATCTTTTAGGCCTATCAACATACAATTCCATTGATCATTTCCGCCATTGTTCCCACATTTTACATTATGCTTAATGTTTCTATGAATTATTTTGAATCACACACTTGACTAAAACTAGAATTCATTGTGTGAGTAAAAATAGTCATAAAATCATTTAGGGAATATCAGGACACCATATTTCCAATCTAAAACAACATAGGATTAACCAATGTTTTTTATTTTCATCTTATATTAAAATCCTTCAAATTGGTTTGTAAAGAAATATGAATTATCCTAATCATATTCCCCAGTAGTGTCATAACAAAGATTGCAGTAAGGCCCATTGTCATGCACTAGTTCCCATTCGAGTCTAGATCAAAGAGATGTTTTCAATTTTTACCTCTAGGTACATCTGTGCTAGAGCTTCCTCTACATACTCATATCTAGGCATGTATTTATTTAATGGAAAACCCACATAATATTTATATTACAAAAAAATTTGGATGTTCTTCTATACTAGTCCCGAAATTATTTCTTAGAGTAACGTTTTCTAAAAGGATATTTTGTAAATCTAGTTTCCATGGTTTGTACTATAGTTCATCTAATACCAATTGTAATTCCCTGACCCTAGTAACCCAGATTCAGTGCATTATTATATATCATTGTCATGATTATAAGTGATAATGTCCTAAAAGACCGATTTGTTTTGTTGCCTTGGTAGTACTATATATATACATAAGTTTTATATTATATCATGAAATAATGAAAACCAACATTGTGTCCCCTTTGAAGACAATCATATCTGTTATCCTAATCCTACAGGTTAATCATGATATACTTCATCAAAGCATAATAAAATAATACATAGAAAAGGGTGATATCAGATACTCAAAGAGGATAACAATAAAGAAGAATCATTTTTAAAAAATCATAAACATATAAGGAAATGTATAAGACTAAATAAACAAGTATTTTGAACATAAATTTCAGCATAATATGGAAAATATAAATCAAATAATGCCATTTACTTATTTACATGGATATTATACTTGTCTAAAAATCTCATGTAATATCAAGATCTAATTTCATGCAGATGGAATTCATAATTCCAGACATCATAACCTCATATTTAAGGATTCGTTACATGACTTAAAATAAGATTTTATCAAGGATACGTTCCAAGACAATAGTTTGTCTCATGAGACCTAGCGATGCAACGAGGATCTATAGAAGGCTCCACCCATAACATAATAAGTGCAATGCATTTCTTATATAAAAATTTCGAAACATAACATAAAAATGCATATTAAACTAGCATACAAAATGTTAATACTTTTACCAAAGACCATGAATGGTATAAAAATACCACATCCATAGTAAAAGATAACATATTCAATAAAATATGGAAGATTGTACTATAATAAATCAACCATAATCTAGAATAAAATAAAATGAATGATATTGACATTGATTAAAATAATTAGTAAAACTATTTGAATGAAATATCCATTTTTTCACGAAAACATTTAAAAGTCACACTATTTATCAATGTAGTCGTTTAAAAGATATTTTTGAATAAAAGTGTCCCATAAAAATTTGAATCTTTTGAAAGGAATTTTAAATTCAAAACCATCATTTCCATATAAATAGATCCTTAAAATTATTTTTCAAACATAGAAATTAATGAAAAATATTTAGAAGAATAAATCATTATTCCATTTAAAATGATATTTTCGTTAGAGTTCCTAACCAAAAGAGAGACACTTGAATACAAATTATTGATGTAATAAAAACATTATATCAACATATAAATAAAGTTATTCATGATGTAATATTTCAATTTATAGTATATACACAATATAAAATTGAATTTGTGGATAACAATAATGAAGTCTCAATAGAATGTTAATTGAGATTAAATCCCTTACAAAGACTGTATCCTTTGGTTAAGGATAAATCAATGACATAATAATTTCTAACTAATATAAATACACTGATTATGATTGGATATTCAGTTTAAATCAATCAGAATAATTTCACACATATTCATGTAACAACAACACCAATGACTTGGATGTTTAACTAAATGATTGTAAATTGAGTAAAGATTACTCTTATCAAGTTCATATTGATGATTTGGAAATTTATCAATGGAGTTGTTATAATTATCAAAATAATATCCACAAAAAGGGGATTGAAAATTACCCCATTAATTAATGTATATTACACAAGGAATACAATAATGACCAGTACATACTCCATAGAAAAGGAAATAATGAAAATATAGGATATTTCAATGGAATAAGAATTGAGATGAAAACACCTTACCTTGTACATTTTCTTAGTCAAGGGTATGTTATCCTATATTATAATTGTTAAATCATTTTTATCAAATCATAAAAAAACCACATACATAAATATGATGTCATATATGATCTTCTAATATTTCATTGTTAATAATATTTTTCTAGTATCATTGTTTCCGGTGTTAACTTATTCGTTTTCCTTTATATGTTTTGTTATGAAAGTCACATTTGTTATGGATAGGATATATTTGATTAATATATAAAATTATATTAAGTTCAAAAAATTATTTCTAACCATAAAATGAATTATATTCTTGAGTGGTTATGATGGGGAATGAATCTCAACGTGTTCGTGGAGACAGTAATCCGTACGTATGCACGAGCGCCAATATCATTAAATTGAAGGTGAAATCGTATATAATTGGATGTTATATCATATAAAAAAAATAATTAACATGTTTTTTTATTTATATCAATTATACATCATTATTATACCCATCTAAAAAATAAAGTTTTTAACAACAACTATACCATGATGTGGAGACGGTAAGCCATACTTATGCATGTATGGTGACTTTTTCATTCATAGTATGGGAAGAATAATTAATATGGTTTCACCATATTTACAATAAAATCAAATTATGGAAACAAAAATGAAATAGTATGTGGAAGTAGAAGATAACTTTGAAAGAGGTGATGAAATCATTACATCTTCTTTGGGTGCTTCCTATTGATTTGATCAAAAGGGATACGTAGGATTGGTTTTTGATAAAGGAAAGGCCTCTAAGACATATTTAATATATTTAGGAGAATATTTTGGTAAGTTTTGGCCGATCCAAATTGATATGGGGGTGTGAAATTATGAGAATGAGAAGTGTCCTTTTATAAGAGAGGTGAGGGTCACATTAGGAAATTCTTGAAATATTATTTTATTATAAATTCATTTTCGTTTACTAAGGGATAAAAATGGATTTATTTCGAAGATAATGTGTGGATGGGTCGAGAACCATTCAACCAATAGGTTTTAGATAGTTTCAGGTCACCATATTAACCTTAAATTAGGTATTTAACTCTTAGTTAAATCGTTTGAAATTTACCATGTCTCGTTGTATTTTTATATTATATGGTTAATAAAAATACAATAAAATTCCAATAGAACCCCAAATGGTTAATTAATAACATATATATCATTATATAAGTTCTATGACTGAACCATAGTATTTTTGGACAATTATATAATTTAATAAAATATTATTTGTTTTTAGATATCTATTATGTCAATTTTGACCCAATTTAGTATTTGGTTTTTGCTAAAGTAATATCAACTTTATTACTTCAAAAAAAATTAATTAAATTAACCAAAAAATAACATATTAACTTATAAGATTATTTTAATGCATAAAAAGTATCAATATACATTTATTTTAATATTTTTAATGTCAATTATATTAGTCATTCATTAATAAGGTAATTTCTGCATCATCATTGTGTCATAACTAAATTTAATTATTTAATGTTTAGAAATTATAAATAAAATACCATGATGTAGGAAATTATATTAAATTTATAATTAATATATATAGTCTAATAAATCTTATGTATAACGCTATATTAAAAATGTTTTAGTTATAAAAATTTGAACTCAACACTTTATACTCTTCCTTAAATAATATAATAATAAATGTCCTAATCTAATTCATGTGGGTCAAAGTGGATCATATTTTATTTCTATGGTTGATTTATGTTGAAAACCTCTTATATAATATAATTTGGACATGTTTTAAGGTAATTATAACTTCATTTTTACCTTTAATTACTCTATTTACTTTTAATAGTGTTAAATAAAAGTCAAAAGCTACTATTCATTGAAAAATTATTTTAATCTTATTGAACAAAATTTTAATTATGGATGAAAACCATGTCCTTCAGAATTTTTAAATTCAAACCAACAAAGCCATAAAATTTAATTTTATGAAAATTTCCAAATGTGCCTAGAAGTTCGGTAAAAGACGTTAAAATATTCAATAAATTTTTTTAACTCTAATCTTACTATAAAATGACGAAAATGAATTAAATTGAATTTATATAGGTATTATATATCTATTTTTACTTAAAATAAATCAAAAAAATGATAATTAATTATTTAAATAAAAAGTCGGATTGAAATAATAAGTTAGTGTTTTCACTATTCATCAAAAATCGAATGTTTTCAGAAAACAAAAAAATTCAGTCTAAGAAAATTTCGATATTTCAAATTATAAAATCTTGAAAATTTCACGAAATTAAAAACATAGAAGTTATATTTATTATTTTAATAAATTTTTCTATTGTTAATACTAGAAAGCTGGTTTTTGAGAAGTAAAAACTATCAAAATATTGATATGTGATTATGTCCAATTTTAAATGTTTAAGTTCTTCCACTGACCAACATTGGATTAAATTTAAAAAATATAGTCTAATTATACCTTAAAACCATTCAAATATATAATTTAACACTATAAATTATTTTGACTAAAAAGTTGTTTTTAATTAAAATTTTGTATTTTTCACTATTCATCCAAATTTGAAAGTTAGGAGAAAACCATAGAAAATTTATCCAAACTGAATTATTATTTCATTATTATAAATAAGAATTTTATATGATCAAATTTAATATATAAAAGTGTCAAATATTTGATTTTATAATAGTTCTTTATTAAAAGGCTGTAAAATTGATTTTTTAAAATAATACTTCTTTTCTTTAAAAACTTATTTTGTTCATATATTATGCCTACGAATCACATTATATGGATGTTAAAATTATATGGAGTATATAAAATTCATAATTAATTCCATATTACTTATAACCTCTTTTTGAACGACAAGTCTGGTAAGTCATGGTGTTCTCGAACTCGGTGTTGTATGTAGCGTAAGCTAATAAATTACATAAAATGAAATAACATGCTATGAAATAATGGTGTTTCACAATACATGTGCAATATATATAAGGCATAGAATTTAATAATAGAAAAACAATGAACTAATAATAAAAAAGAATCATAAGATAAAATTATATAGTCATTCAGGAAGAAAAATCAAATGATCTATTATATGATATCTTAGGTATTACATCCAACTACACATTAGTAACTAATGAATCATAAACCAGGACCCATTAGTGATTCGATCATCATAAAACAATGGGTTTTATCAAAATATATATAATACCATAACTAATGTTATATAGAGTAATATAGAACCCAATTCTTCAACATCTATACACAAGTGTTCCTAAAAATCAACGACCATTCATCGCATCATTAAAACCCATGGAATAAAAATGTCTTCCATAACATTTCCAAATAACATAAAAAACTGATGTGAAAACCAGATTGTTTGATACCAAAATCTCAATCACCAATAAATAGAATTTATTAAATGAGTGTAGAATTAGATTTATACAATGTAACTCATTAAGAAATTAATGTTTAGTATTTATGAAAAGTTTTTATGTGAAATCCTGAAAATAGAATGCATAATTTTTTTAAATAATCATAAAATGAGATTTATGTATTTTTTAAAAAGGATTCTTTGAGAATTTTCCTTTTATTTTTTTTAATAAAAATTGGAATGGAATATCATTTAATGATCCCTGAAATGGACATAATGGTTTTCCAATAGAATTTCAGAGTGGAAAATATAATTTATAACAAAAAATAAAGAAACTTTTCAATATTTTTTCAAAAATATTATTGAATCTAACATCATAAATATAATTTAGATTTTACATTTTAATATAGGAATTGAGAAATTTTATAATAACTGGAAAAAACATTATTTAAAAATAAAAATGGAGAATACTTATGGGGAGAGTTAATAGGTTCATTGAAGAGAAATAGATCATTTTTAAAGGGTGATACTTATTCTTATCCTCATAATATTTATGAAGTATGATATCCATAGTTGAAGACATTCATGTGAAAATATACTCCTCCTTAAAAAATGAAATTTTTTAAATAATATCATCACTGTATATAATGCATAATCTAGTTAAATCACATCAAAATTAAAATTACTATTAGATATCAAATGAATTTTATTCATGAAAATCCCATTATATAATTGATATCTATCAAAATTTAATGCCCATGAATGATATATATGGTGAATGATTTTTAATTACTATATAACTGCGTGAATGTTTCATAAAATAAACCATTGGGATGTGTAAAGACCACCTATTATTAAGTATGTTTTGAATATTCCAAATATCTCGAATAATGAAATATGATATGATTAAAACCCTTACCTTTAACTCAAAAATACATGAATGATATTTAACTTATTATATATAAAAAAATACAAATTTGAACAATATGTTTGAAATACATATTCATATATATGACCCTATATACTTTTATTTTATAAATATTCATTATAAATTTATTTTTTTGTCATTGTATATTTTTAAGATATGATATTTTTGATTTTGATTGATCTGTGTATGTTTTATAATTTCGATGATGAAAAAGATTATACTGTGTTGATCACTCATATATTATCAATTATATAGTAAAATATATTTTGTTAATTATTTCTAATGTTTTAATTTCATTTTATAATAGTTTTAGTCAAGGCTAATAAAGAAACAATTAGCAATGAATTTTGATGGGTAATTGTTAGCAGAAAATGATTTTATGTTAGTAAAAACAAAATATTTATATAAAATTTAAAAACAATAATCAATTCATATATATCATTTCAATTCATTATTTATATCAATAAAAACATTTATTTATTGTTTTGATGAAAAATTAAATATATCCTTCAATGGAGGCATAGTCCGTATGTACTTGAAAATGATATTTCTTATTCCGCAACAAATACAAAGAAGGAAGAAATTAGTTTCCCATTTTTGAATCATAACAACTTTATAAATATAAACTTTTTCCATTATAAACCATTTTATTTCTCCCCATGTATGTTAGTTTATAAAAAATAAAATACATTTTTTAGAGGTCGTAGTCCACATATAGACATAGTTACTTTGCTGATTTTCATGGTGGGAATGGTAGATAACATTTATATAAATGTCATTGTAACATTTTAGTATAATAATAATATTTATTTAATCATATTATAAGGTATTAAATATATTTGGAGGATAAATAAAAAATAAAAAAATAATAGGTGATTAGTACTCACATTGAGATCATTAACATTCTCTTTCATGTCCTTTTAAAAGATTGGGTTTTGGGATTTTATACGGATAATGTGGCTTCCAGACAAGTCAGAGAGGTCCATGTGATATAAAAAGAGAATACATTCCATTGAAATTCATGTTTTTAGAGTTAATGTAAACAGGTTATTGAATAATACTTTTATAAGTAAAGGGAGTCGTGTTTTTCTAATAATATAAAAAGAAAAGTCCCTTTTAACGACTTGTGTATATAAAATTTGAATATAATTTTTGTTTTATGTGGATTTGGTCAAAAAAATCCACTTCAACTAATTTAGAGATATTATTTGAGAAAATATATGTGTTTTCATCTTATTTTGAAATTTTACCATATTTAATTTTACCACAAGAACTCTTTTTTTACCTCAAAAATTTATTTTATTGGGCAGTAATACATTTTAACATATTACTTAATTTTACCTTGATGAATATAAATTTTAATTTCATTAATTAAATTATATTTTCATGGGTGATATTAATTATGTTTTATTTTTAGAGGACATCATATGTAGATATTTTTTTTGGAAAATTTTTTTTTGTAAGAATAGATGTTATGTTTAGGATAAAATTATCAGTGTTATTTATTATAAATACATTAAAATTTTTATAAATAAAAAAATATTTATTATGATTTCAGATCAATAGTTAAAAATAATTTCCAATGAAAATATTGAATTGAATTATTTGAAATTTGTTTGTTGGATGAAAAATTTAATTGAGTTCAAAATTGATAAAATTGGGTTTTTAATTAAAGAATAATATTTTAAAATTTTATATTTTACACATTAAATACATTTTCCAACATCATGAATGGTCAATATAATTTCAAGTCATTATTATGAATTAATTGTTTCATAAAAGTCATAATATTTTCAAAATGGTATTTTGAACTATTCACTAAAAATCATTATTTTTAGTAATGTCCCAAAAATTCATCATAGGATTAAATTGAAATGATGAATTCCAAAATGAGGTTCATTTTCTCAGATTAAAATTTCAATACACACAAATTTAGATTATAATTTAAAATTTTAAAATAATCCTTCAAATTTTAGTACTATTCATTTTTAAAAATCCAATTAGTGATTTTTGGGAACCATTCCCAGCTCAGTTTGATGAAAAGTGACAATAATAAAAAGGAAAAATGAAATGGTTTTTTAAGTCTCATGCCTCAGAAATATTATTTATATGTCTATTCTATATAACTAATGACATTCTCAAGATGAGCCTAATTTTTTTATCAATGTGTTGAAGTGATAAGATACAAAACTTCTAGATAATAATAAAATGAGAAAATATATGATTCTAAATCATTGAATGTGAATATTTGTTGATAATGAAGTCTTTTTTCTTAAGCAATAAGAATTCCCCCCGGAAATAAATTCGTTTGTATTTTTTTTCATCACTGGTGTTAGATATATTGAATAATTCGTTGCATTTAATATTTTATGTAAAGAATAATTAATATCCAAGTCATATATTCCCATAGAAAAAAGGGAAAAATACTATGAATCCACATCACATACTAAAATTAGTTGGATGATACTTGCACTAGATTCAATTTTCAAACATCATGATGTTTAGAAACTCATTATTTAATTTTAATATGACCTTGAGAAACCCTCTAAACACTATTTCGAAACAAGAGTAAATGTTTGATAATGTTCATATATAGATCCAACCTCAAACCTCTATATGATATATTTATGGGAACCAGTGGGTACCTGTGTAATTAAAACCATAATATAAACAACATTTTCAGTGTAATATGGATATTATTGGTAGTGATTCTCGATATACCCTGATCTAATAGTTATGGGGCCATCCTAGGTGCCTACAAATTTCTTTGCACCACATTACTAGTGTCAGATTCATTGGAAATGTGGTACTTTCAATTACACTTCTTTAGAGGCCCTCTACAAGGGGATTTAGAATGAGATTTTGGCCCATAAAGATAATAGATCATACCTTATATGTATTTATGTTTGAATCCATATCCATTATACATCACTACCTCTATATATTTTATACCATTTGGAATTGAAATCCTTTTAATTGAGTAATTGGGTTTGGAATGGTCTTTATATTGTATGATTTTTTTATTTTTATTGATTGGATATTCTATTGGAATAATACCATTAATCGGATCATAATTATATAATGTACATAAAAGTTTATCTCTTCATCCACAAAAAAATCAATATTTTTTGACAGATATCCTCTTATGTTATTTTCTTCATCCCAATATTCTTCTTGTTGCGATTTAATATAACCCCTTCTTATAATTATAACTTTTCTTCCATCTTTTTCAATGTCACCTATAGAGATTGATTCAAAAATCATGAATTATTTTTGACTCATATTCTTTAGAAAAGGATTCCATACAGAATATCAAACATTAATTAAACTCCAGATATAATCCTGTCAAATTAATTTTGACTAAGAACTCTTAGAACCATTCTTAATTCAATCAATTTTCATCTAAGTTAACCTGATTAAAAATATAAAATATAGTGAATTTTTTTCTCTAGGGTACTAATTTTGAAATATATATTATTTAATTGATATTTTATATCATTTTATAATTAAATTAGTCTTAATATATGATTCATATAGAAAATGTATTCTATCAGTATATAACAATAATATATTTAGTTTTTTATAAAAGTGCATACCACCTAAAAATTGAATTCTTAGCAGAATGTATTTTCTCACATAGAATTATTTTTTTAATTATATAGATTCACTAATAAAATTTGTATTAAAAAAACCTCAATTATTATTTCTATATGTATTTATTAATATGGATTCTTATTTTTATACATTCCAACATAACATCTCTATTATAAGTCTTATATTTCGATCATTAAATTTTATCTTCATAGAATATTTAAATTTCTATTATAATTTAATATTTTGGATGAATATAGATATTCTAAATTGTATTTATTTCAAAGAAAATTTAAATTAAATTCTCATGGAATACATTCTATCCATCTTAAATAAATTTCATCCTCCCAATTTTAATTACAATTCAATGAGGAATGAAGTTAAAGTATCAATAAGAAACTTAAGATATAATTTTTAATGAGATATTATCATCTAAAACAATTATATGATAAGGATAAATATTTCCCACATAATAGGAATGTATTGATATTTTACATTATCAAAAAAGTTTGTTTAAAATATTATTTCTTATATGGTTATGGGATTTTCGAAGTTAATTCTTTTGATATCTAACAAAATTCTAAAACAAACATAATCATAAAAAAATAAAATGAAATATTAAATGATCCCATGTTTAAGAAAAATATATCATATTATATGTTCGGAAATGAAAAATTCATTTTTACCGATGATAGTTTAATTTGGGAAACAATATAGTTGGATAAAAATATTATTCCTTTAGTTTAATATTACTAATCCATTGTTATATTACTATTATGTGGCCAATGAAATATATCCAAATCCAATTTAATAGTTCCTAATTATCTTGAAAACCATCACATTATATCCCATGAGAGTTTCATACCAGGTGTGCAGTTATGCCTTTTTTTCAAAAACTATGTGAATATTACGTTAAGTCCCAACTATCCTTGTTGTGTTGATTATATCATGGTGCATCTATTCTAGATAATTAATCATGTTATTTGTGTCATGATAGGGAATTCATTTTCCTAGAACCCATGAAGTATATAAAATAGAAATATTTTTATGAAATTTACTATACATAGACATATACATAGTGTTTTCAATAATTTTATCTCTTCCTAATCCAAATAAATGAACTAATAAATTCCCAAACAATAACTTAATTGGCATTTGATTCTTCCTAAGGTACCCAAAACCAAAATCCTAGGTTCAGATCGAAAAAAATTGCATACCATATTTGATACTAATTATAAATATATTAATAAAATTAACACACGTTTCCATTATATTAGATGAATAGTCATTATATCACTCACATAATCATACAACCTCTAAAATCGAAGGTATAGTGTCTTTATAGATCAAATGTGTAAGAAACTAATTTAATGTAACTTTTTAAACATTCACTATATTTGAACCTCACTATACTCCCATTCTAAAATCTAATAATTTATCATCATATTAATATCCTTTAAAATGGAAACAGAATAATGGTTTAAGTAATAATGTATAGAAATAGAAAACCAATCATCATAACATCAAGGGTTTGGTCATAAGAATAAGAAAAAAAACATTATTAAGAGAGTAATAAGTTTTTAAAAAGTGTACGGAATAATAATATTTTCCTCTTAACTGTTTAAAAAATTAAATCACAAGTAAACAAACATTTATCATTGAATAAGATTCTGAGGTAACAAGTTTGATATGTGTTAAATACCATAATATAAATATTTTATATACAATGTTCATATAACTTATTTAAATACATTTATATATTGTGTTTTAATTATATATATAAATATATTATAGAAATATCTTTTTTTTAAACAGTGTAGGTTCACAAACCCTTTAATCTCTTAAATTATAGGGGATTTTGAACCCCCTTTATATTAAAAACATTAGAGGGGGTTTTTGAATCCCTTCAAAATTAATGAAATTAGAGGGGGTTTTGAAACCTCTCTAATTGTAGAAATCAAATGAGGGTTTTGAAAACCTCTGATTTAATTCATTAGAAGGGGTTTTCAACCCCCAAAAATTTTACAATATTAGAGGGGGGGGATTGAACCCCCTCTGAAATCGAAATAGTTATTAAAAAAATAATGTTAAATAAATTAGAGGGTTTTCAAAACCCCTTCTAATTTGAGAATTTAAGGGGCTACATAAACCCTACTAAATTCGATTATTAGTGAGGGTTGTACATAATCTCTCTATAATTTATATAAAAAACGAGTTTAGAGGGGGTTCATAACCCCCTCTAAATTCTAAAATTAGATGGGGTAGTGCATAACCCCCTCTAATGTTACAGAAAATGAATTTAGAGGTGTGTTGTACATAACCCCCTCTAAATAAGCCCCTCTAATGTACTGGTTTTTAAGTGTCATCTATAAAATAGATAATGGGAAATACAAAGCTTATGTGGATGAATATATAAATGTGTCTATATGTGAGAGAAAATTATTGTAATTTAGGGATATATACAAATAGTAAATGAATCAATATTTTGTTTTATCAATCCCAAATAAGTGAATGATAAGTAGAATGCTGGGGGCCTAAAATTCATAAATGTATGATAATTTAAAACACCATTAGTTAAAATAATTAATTATTTAGGATATCGGTTTCTCATTTTATTAATACTTTGTAAATATTTCAGTTCCTATGAATATAATAAAATATAAATAGTTTATAAGATTCAATTTCATAAAAAAAAATACATTCTCTGGAAATACTCAATTAAATTATAATTTATCTCTTACACCATGAAATGGATATCCAAAAAGTAACTATAAAGTTCGAAACTCTAATATAAACATTTATTGGATATGAAGACCCACAAAACTGTGGAAGTTATTTCTTATTTTCTCAAACTATTCTCCAAATCCAATATGGTTTATATATTATTCTCTAAACCTATAATGTGCCATTACATTTTCATCATAAGTATCTATTCATAAAATTTTTTAAATAAAAATAATGATAAATTAACCATGAAATATTGTAGGTCAGTGGTTGGAATGAAACTCTTATCATCCTACAGTCATGTGTTCAAGACCTTTGGCCTTCCTGGACTTCACTGGTTGTAACTTGACATAAATTCTGTCCTTTAATAAATAAAAATTAATATAATTTAGAAAATATATATAATTGGAATACTTGAAATAAGGAAAATCTCTAAATTATGTTTAAAAAAAATTCGATACAATAATATTATATAAATACTTTATCCACATATTTTCATATAGATCATTCCTAGATCTAGAGTTTATCCTCTAGAAGAGATAATTGACTCATGAAATTTCTATGTTCCCCATGTCTTCTTAAACTAACTACACATGGATCCTAATAATGAGTTTTATTTCATTCCATCATAATCATCATTTCTCCTAGGAAATTCATTCTTTTATGTTATTCCTTCCCACACATAATTCATTTAACCATTCCATTGATACAAATTTCTAGGAGTCTCCTTTCACATTTCATTAATTAAAGAAGATGATCCTTATTGTTACCATGTTATCTAAAACACGATCTATTAGAAAAATCCATAATTCCCTTCTTTGATGAGTTCGAGAGATTTTTATGTTTTATATTTTTAATAATATTTTTCGAAAAATGATTCAGAATAAACAAAATATCGTTCACTCTGATCAATAGAGCATTTGGTTTCTCATTGTCAATGCCTTTTACTTCATAGTCAATGTTAACTATAATCCATCACGTACCACTCATTGACTAAAACAAGAAAAAATATTGTTAGTATTACTAGTCATAGATTAACATACAATCATTTGTAGGAGATGTATATCTACAAACGATATATTAAATCTAAAACAAATTATTTTTAAAAAATGATATTCATTATCAAGATATTTAATAATTATTTTTTAAAAATTTGAATTATCATATATATATTCCCTGAGAGTGTCATACCATATGTACATTAAAGACCATTTGAGGGTACCAGGTTCTGTCAAGTCACACCCAACACATCTTTCCATATTGGTTAATCCTAGGTACAGATGTGCTCGAATGACATTCAACTATAGAACCAAGACATGGATGTATCTCTACAAATGCCCACATAATTTATACCATACCAAAGGCCTAGTATGTTCTTCAATACATATCCTCAAATCCTATATTAATTTTTTTTCCTTAATCTAGGTTTTCTAAATCTAGTTTCCAAGGTTGCTTTTAAAATTCCATTGAAACCAAATATAGAGACCCAAACCCAGAAGCATGGTGCCAGTGCATTATTTTATTACATTGTAATTATCATAAGTATTAAATCCAAAATGTTCATTTGGTTTAGTTTTTTTGTTAATCCAAATTATTAAAAGGAAACCCAAAAGACATTGTGAAATAATAAATTCCAATATGATACATAATAAAACAATATAAATAGCATCCTTGAAACTCAGTCATAGGATTCAATTTCATTACCTAGGGAAAGAAAACATAATAATTGAGAGATCAAATTTTCAGTAAGGGCATGTAATGCTGAATCAATAAAGTAAAAATGGAAATAAATCAACATTCAATGAAAAATAAAGGATAAAAATTTCCACCGAAATTACACGATAAAGAATAATAAATATTGTAAGGTATGAAATGGGAAACACATTTCATTTAATCAATAAAATGATAACAAAATAATTACATATATTTTATCATATTAAAACCTAAAAGATAATAATAATGGTAAATGAAATATCTTTGACGAAAGTTCATAATTATTAGACATCCTGTCGGAGGCAGATGGAAACCTATTAAATAAAGATCTATCATGCAGAATGTTTAATATTATAGGTATAAACCTATTTAACATTGAAAACATAGTTGTCTCATGAGAACCTGTCATTGCATCATGGGGATATATAAAGTCTAGGACCCATCCATCTCTTCATTTCTATATAACTTTCACATATCGAATAATCTATTTAATTAATAAAACAGATTCCAAATCAAATATTAGTATTAAATAAAGGATACATATTTATCAATATTTCCTTAAATAATCAAACAAAATTAAATGTAAAAACCATATGAAAAATTTTATACTATTTATGAAATAATCATATCAAATAAAATTTATATGGATATTTAAGGGAAATTATATTCAAATGAACAAACGAAATTAAAGATTAAAAGTTCTGTAAAAGGAATCATTCAATTTAATATCACTAATATCATTGGATAGATCTATCATAACCAATCAATAAGAGGTAATATGGTTAGTTTCAATCCAATATATGGCATCTATATTATAAATAAATTGGTTTTATTATGGATGAATATGAAATCTTTAAATGTTAAACAATCATGAAAAAATAAACTTTCGTACGGAAAAAACTTTTCATTAACCTTTTCATTGAATATAATATATAGATTTTTTTTAAATGTCAACTTTTATGAATTTAATGTATGATTCAATGAAATAACAATGAGTAAATACATACATGTTGTTCGAGATAAAATGAATAATATTTTTACCCTAGTAAAAAAGTTATAAAAAATCATTATTTCGAATGTGATAAGAAGATTCATTTCGAAACTATTTTAAATGAAAATAGAAAAATATTTATTTAATAAATAATTTTTGAAATGTTAAAAATAATATTTTAAAATATTTTTATATACCATGGTTTATAAAAGAAAACATTTACTTCGACAATAGAGAAAATGCAGTTGGGTTTTGTAAAGAAATAGTGTCTAAAACATTTTGAGTACTAAAGAGTGGAAATATGGTACTAATAACAAATAATTGTCATGAATAAGTAGAGGTGTGGAAAATTAAAGGGTTTATTTAAAAATGGGTATATAATTTATTCGAATTTATGTGAAATATAATAAATTTATTAATTAGGAAAAAAATATTAAAATATTCCAAAGTATTACAAACAACGTTGAGCCACTATAAATCATAAGACTCATTAATGAATAAAATAAAATAAATGTTTTAAAAATCATGAATAGATAAGGATTATGGATATAATATATCAAAAGGCACTATTTATACACCATACCAATGAAGTGGTGAATAAAACATTTATCCCAGAGATGTGAAAAGTGTGATAAAATATGTTACATTCAGTCTAAAATATCACCTATTTCATTATATTCATGAATAATAAACATTTTTTAATTTGAAAAATTCTTTAGAATCACTTTAATGTTTATAATTAAATTTTTCCTCTTACTACGATGCTATGAACATCTACATAAAATATTATGTTTACGTTGGGAGTTTTGAGAAAATTTATTTTATGTGTCAAAATTACATTGGTCTCTCAACTATGGTTAATGGAGTTATTATATAAACATATACAGAATAGTAATCCCTATATATTCATCATATTAACACAGAAATTTTACATTTTAAACCAATCGTGAAGTATGGTTATGAAAAATAAACAAAAATTATAACCATTGATACCGTTGGTTATACGTACACATGAGAATGTATAATGTTATTTAATCATATATATTTACATATATAATTCTAGTAATGTAAATGGAATCACGTCATTTTGAGGAGGTACTAGTCCACACGTCCACAACTGATGTTCTGACATTTTTTAGTGTGTGAAAATTTAAATAACTAAAATTAAATATTATATTTCTAGAAATTTATTTATGTCAAGATTGTCATATATATTTGAATTATGTAAAATCTGTTTAATTGAAACCATAATTTATATTTTTCATTTATTGTGTGAATAAGTGACATCACTTTAGTGAGGTTGTAGTCCACACTTCCACAAACGATGTTAGATTACTTATAAGAAATAAAACAATAAAGTTATGTTATATATAATAATTATAGAATCATAAAAAATTTATTAATATCTTATAATTTATATAAAAATATTGATTAAATCATAATTCCCAATAATGAGAGGTCGTAATGAAAAAAAGATCATTTCATGAGGTTGTAGTTCACCTTACACAAGAATGGTAAGTTCATTAACCATTATATGGAAGTATTTTTGAAGGTAGGTATAACCATTAACAGAACAAAATATAAGTATATTTATGAAAAGTTTTATAAAATAATAATTGAATAATGATATTTTAAATAGAGTAAAAATAAATAAAACTAAATAGAATGAGGTAGGAGGTTACCTTTTATTCGGGAATTTCCTTATGGTCAAACTAATGGTCTTCCTTTGATAGATTTCTACCAAATGTGATACTTCTTGAATGAGGGGAGGGATTTGGAGGACCTATTTTCCCAGAACTCATTTAGGCCAATGTGTATTGATATGTATGAGGAAGTGGGGTGTGTGAGTGACTTTTTATAATGGATGAGTACTGGCACATTGGTATATTCATGGAAATGGAATTCCACCAATGTATTTCTAATTTCATGTGGATAAAATAATATTTAAAATTCTATAAAAATGTGGATATGGTTGAAATATTACTATAAAATGGGTTTTTATAACATTCAAGGACATTTTTATCCCAAGATTAAGGTTTTTTCCCTTTTTTATTTTAATATCACCATAAGTGTTGCATCTAGATTTATTTACATTCAGTAATTTTTTTTTGCAAAAATGCCTTTTTGAATTATTATTAATTACAAAATATGTTAATTAAAAATATGGAATCTATTATTCCAAATTACAATTATAGAATTAGTAAAAATGAATTTAATCTTAGTCCCACAGACTGGACGAAAATGTTGGTTTTAATGTAAAATTGGTGAAACATTTTCTATTTTTTATATCCAATATCAAAAATACATTTTTTCCAATCAACTAAATTGTTTAAATTATATAAAATAGATATAATTAATCTTTGAAAAAATTATATTATATATTTTATGTTTATAGGGAAATTATATTAACAAGCAGTTTTAAATTAAAAATTCATTATTTTTCACTATTCATTAAATATGAAACTTCTCATGAAAAATACCAAAAATTCACCCTATCCTATTTTTTATGTCTCGATCTCAAATATAATTTTTATACTAAAATATTGTATTTATAAAATATCCAAAAAGTTGACATAAAATGGGTTCTCCGTTAAATGTTATAAAAGGTTCTATAATACAAATACATGGTCTTTTGTAAAAAAAATTTGTTTATTATTATCTTAACCACATAAAAACTTTGGGGATGAATTTCAAAAATAATACATTAAATATATAACATAGGGATTTAGTTAATATAATTAACTAATTATAATTAATTTAAATTTTTTCAACAAAATAGGTTTCTGATAATAAAAATAGTTTTCTATAAAAACATTTCCTTTATATTCAATTAGTTCATATATTCATTTATAATTAACATGTAAAAAATGAATCATTTTTTTAAACCATGATCATCATATGTTATCATATAAAATTTATAGTTGATAATTTAATGGCTATGTTAATTCTTATTATATTTAATAAATATATTCTAATAATATATTATTTTCAAATAAAACATGGTCTTTCATGTAACACATGATATCAAACATGGTTGTTATTATCTGTAAGGAATGATAACATAGTGTTATTTTGATTTCAAGTTATATGCTATTTTTAATTTTTTAAAATAGTAATAATTTTGTAATGACTCGGAAGATTATATTCTATTACATTCTTGGTGTTTGGTGTCAAACTCAATATCGAATACAATGTTCTTACAGTATAAATTTTTGATGTTAAATTGTTTTAGTTTCTCTTTCAACATTGTTCAACATACAAACTCTTCATTTTGTTCATTATGTATTTATTTTGTCATACAGATTAAAAATTATTCTCTCTAACATTGAATGATTCTCACGTACTACTTGGTTGCTCGAGTGGATAAGGAACACTCTTTGGGATATGTGAGTGTCGAATTGGGTAACTATGTACTAAGGTATTTTGGTTATTTTGGTACAATAGTATCAAAAAGAATAACAATAAATTAATAGAAGTCAACAAATCGTCAATGATATATATAAGACAACAAATGGGTAGTAGAGTTTCCCACAGTTCCACCTAGTATATCATAGTTGAAAAACACAAATAGAAACCAGGAAAATAGAATACAAGGCCACATAATCATAGAAATCTAAAATAGACATTATTGTACTATAATAAATATATATATATCTCTATATAACATATGTAATCAAAGGAGATATGGTCACAAGGATATAAGGACCATGAAAATGTACAATGTATATATACTTGACTAAATAATAGAATTATATCAATAAATTAATATAATAAGTATTCCATATAAATATAAAATAATGAAACTAATTTTAGAAAATTAATAATGTATTTATCTATTTTAAATATTTTTCTATTAATGATAACCAGTGAAAAAATAAATTTTCATATATATTTTAAAAAATTAAATTGAAAAATAAAATAAAATATTAAGAATAATTTAAAATAACATGAAACTAAAATATTAATTTATTCATAATATAATATAAATTAACAGAAAAATGAAAATGATGTCCAGATTCCATATTTTAATTTACTTATGTATTTTTTAGCAAACAAAAATTTACTAGACATTGAATTTATTATTGTTTTCATTATAAATGTAAGACAACAATTATGTGTTAAAATGAGAAAAGATACATAAATAAATATTAGAAGATAAATATAAAATTTCCAAAAAAGAGAAAAATAAAATAAACAATATTCAATTATAGAATTGAAGGGCCCTCCAAATAGATTATTGGGAAGCATAATTGGGTTACATAACCCTTGATAACAATGTATCCTTGATACCTATAAATTACATGAATGAATGTAAATATAGAAAAATTATAATCAAAGAATACATTCACCAAAATAATTCCATTTTAAAAAATAATCTATCTACAACATTCACTGAAAAAACCTATGAAACTAGAGATTCTGCATCGAAAATAATGATACAACACATTCCCAAAAAATATATTATCCAAATTTCTCTCAAAACTAGTGTATCTAAAAGGCAACCATAAAAATTTCCAATAAAAACATATTCATCCCAAACAATTTATCCACTAAAGGTCTTCATTAAACATCAATTATTCACATCTAGAGAAAATACTCCACATATAACCATAAATATTCAAATGCCTCAAATGTTTTAAAAATTTTCTATTCTAAAGAAACACAAAAAAATAGAAAAGGAGAATGTGAGAACAATGTATACAAAATCACAATAAAACATAAAACCTATTTAATTAGTGAGGAAGTGACTAAATGAATTACACAAATTCCACAACATCAAATATTTTCAAATGATATTTTTTTATAGAAATACAAATATAAATTCTCAATGAAATTCCATATTTTAGCAGACAAAAAATTTATAACTGAAATAATTCGTCTAAAAAATTCTCATAGAAAATTGATATACATAAATTATAATGGATTAATAAAAAGTGCAGCTCAGATGACAATTGAATTCCTATATAATCTTGTATGGGGATAGTGCTAAAACTTATGACTGAAGGGTTTCAAGGGAGTGATATTTACTAATAGTGAAAATGAATCGCTACTATTTTCAATCATCGTTATTATATATACACATCTATTTTATTATAAACAATATTATTTTAAAATATATAGTTTTTAGAACTACATACAATTTTTTTTAAATGTTGAGGTGTAGTGACTTATTTATTGAAACAAAAATTCATCGAGAGGAGATTACAAAGTAGGACCATTAGGCACCTTAGAATGATAGAACAATAAATGTTACCTTGTTCTAGAGCATGTGCTCATACAATGGTAAGGAAGGCACCCACCTTTTCCACGGGGGTGTCGACCCCTTCTTCCAGTCCTTGCTTGTATCCACACATCACCTTTATCTTCCGAAGTTTTTTTTAAAAAATAGGAGGCATGATGGATGTAGAGGGATTATCATTTGATCCATATTCATTACTATAGGAAGATAAAATATCAAATGGGTTAGAAATGATAACATTACAATGTACCTTCTCCCGAGGAGATATCAAGTTCTACATGTAAATCAATCCTCTCTTTGGAAAAGAAGCTTCAGGAGTGTCTATCTTCTTCTGTTCCACCTCTTCTATGATGAAGTTACTCGAGGTAGTCATGTTGGAGTGGGCCTTATTTGACAATAGACTCATACTACATTCATATGGTATTCCTGTAGGATGTCTGGACATTAAAGGCACAATCTCCAGTGAAGGAGGGTTGTCATTGCAGCATGTGTCCTTAGAAACGCTAAAAGAAACTGTATAAACTGCTGCTAAATGTGCTTTGGAACGACAATAATCTTTATATTTAAATTTCTCCGAGGTCGTAGAATCTAGAACTATATTACCCTTTATCCATTTTAGAGCATTTATCTCTTTCCTAACCCTATCATCGACCATTGCTTGGTCTGAGAGATCTCTCTCCAATTTACGGTCCTCTGAGTCTGATTCTTTAGATTAACCTTCAATGCACTTAACCAAAGAATTTCTGAAAAAAAGCCTCTTTCATATAGGATATTACATTCAACAATATCAGCCTAACTAACTTTTTTAGTCCATCCAGTTGAGTAGCGAAAGTCAATACTTTATCCTCTAGCAATGTATGAGCTGCAGTATGTCCTTTGGCCTACAACTCAGACTAAGCCATCCCAACTTAGAAATTTTTAAAGGGATCAATTTGTCATGTAGGAGCCTAAGGTTCACCAGGGTACTGTTCTAAATTTGCAGCATTCCCATTGGATGGTTTGAGTCTCCCTTTTCTTTTACACCGAGACCCATCATTCACATTCACCATACATTTAGCACACTACAGGTTTGACGAAAAAAATGGACCTGGAGTGTCCTATCATGAAACAAATTTCACAAAATGGACGTAGTTTTACATATTCAATTTTCAAGTTTATTTCATCTTGATAATGGAAATAATCACTTTATCAATCAATGTAGATCCCAAATCAATTTCAACAAAAAATCATGAAAAATGGCAAAAACTAGCATTATTTGTGGCTAGGTCCATTTGGATTGGAATGCCTATTATGGATGCAATGTCAAATAGAATATCAGAGTGCCATAAAACTCAATTTAATCAATAAATATTGATCCAGACTTGAGAAAACGTTTCTTTATAATCATAAAGGCTAAAATTTGTCCTCTATTCATAAATCCTAAGCATTCCTGGTTTAAGGTTTATCGAACCAAAACCCCATGCTCGACCTTTCAGTTTAGTAGAAGGGAAAAGAAAATGGAAAAATTCCCTCCCCAATGAGACACATTTAAAATCAATAAAAACCCATAGCTTAGATAGAAGAACAATAAGTTCAAAAATTATCAACGGTTGAATACCCTTGGATATGGATATTTCAGTGATGAAGTTGTTCTTTCAATGTTTTAAACATTGCGAGATCTCACCATACAAAGTAGAGACAAGTGTTGTAAAACGCTTTCTAACAAAACATTGTGCAATGCAATTTTCTGGGAAAACAAAAGAGCCAGTAGGAAATCCCAAAGGATAGAAAACGTTTAGCTATTCTACAAGAGTAATAAATGTGTTTATGAAATTTGAGAACTAATGAGAACATAGATGTTGAGAATCATAAGAGAATAGGCTCAAACCTCTCGGGTGGGATAGATCTACCCAGTTGCCAGGCGGTGAGGGTTTTGTCTCACCTATTATCTCACTTTCATCCATCTTTCTCCATCAAACTACATTCTATTTTATAATAGTTTTAATTTTACATAATATTATTAATTAATTAAATTAAATTAAATGGTTAAAAATTAGTGGCATATATTTTCATTATTATAATTTTATAATATAAAACACTGGAGAAATATTTATATGACTTTTTTTATGATGATAAATAGAAATTGTAGTTTATTATGAATTTTTCATATACATTATAGTTCAATGAGATCCAAAATATTTTAATGTTAACTAATTATGTGTGTAGGTTTTATTACATTGAAATTTTACATTAAAATGTTATAAATAATGTTTCAAATTAGAAAATAAATATTTAAATATTTCATTGATAAAAATAAATTTATTATATTAACATATCTCATTAAGTAAAATCTATCATATTTTGAGGAAAAATAAAATGATATTTACCTTTCTTCATAAAATTAAACAATAGTAAAAGATATATACTAGTATATGTAGGAATAAGAAAAGATATACACATTGAATAATATTTCATTCACTAAATCAAATTCCATAGGCTTAAAATATAACATGGGGATCTATCCAACCATAATGATTGAAAAAGGAATAAATTAATCTAGAAAATGATAGGCATTATCATTTTGTCAGTAAAAAATGTTTTAAGTGATATAATGAGCATTTATATGAGACTGATGGTATATTGATTGAGTAATATGATCATTATCAATAATTATTTATGGATATTATGGTTGATTGACATTATGGATGTTATTCAAAATGATAATTGGTCAGTATTATTATTGGTTATGTATAAGCAACTATATGTTATAATATATTATTTTAATGAAATATCTAAAAAAATTAAAGAATACTATAAATATATTTGCGGAAGAATATGTTTTAAGATAAATGTATAATTTTTAAATAGTTTCTTATTCATGATATAATCCTAGAGACCCCCGTTAAATGAAAATATGTTTTAGGAAATCCTGACATGTGGACCCTTCAAATCAATATTAGATTAAGGTGTTTTTTGGGGAAATTTGTAAAAATATTTTATTTTACTAAAAAAAGTGATTTTTTATTTATGATAACTATGAACTTTTTACTTTGGTAAAATTTTATAATTTTTCAAAAAATAAAATGAAAAAAATATGCAACAAAAATTTCATTTAGTGAAGGAAAATAGGATTTTTAAAATATTTATTTTATTTTACAAATTTATATTTTAGTGTTTTAGAAAAAATAGAATTTGTTAGATTAAACTTATTTTTTCTACTATGTGAATTTAATTTGTTTATTGAATGGTAAGTCATTATTATATAATGAAATGACCATTTGAATGCCCTACCCCACTCATTAATAATATATAAATTTTTTTAGAATTCATTGCTTTGAAAAATGGATGGATTTTATTAGAAAATAATAGTTATTTTATCCCTTTAAATCCCCCTAGTAATATATAAATACACCAATTCCCCTTCAATTTAAAAACTATACCCTTTGAGAATAATTTCACTCTCAATTACCTTGTAAATTGTTTCTCAATAGTGATTTTATGGTACTATGAAATCCTTTTTTATCACAAAGAATCATCTTCCCATAGTAATGTCCTTAATCCTGCTCCTTCATTTTCTTATACATTACCATTGTTAAAAAATGTTTTTAATTTCAATTATCTATAATTAATTAATTTATATTCTACTGATTTATGGTCAATTCAATTATTGGTATATTTTATTTTATTTATTCCCTCTCATTATACAATATTCCAATGTTATAACTATGTCGATATAAGGTTTTTATAAATCTATCTCCTTAAATTTTGAAGTCCATTACATTAAATATATTATCAATCTAATTTTACTTTTCATATAACTCCAAGTATGATATAAAATGATATTATATTAAATTTTATATATTTTTAATTAATTCCCTATCATTAAATAATATTTCATATATTTAAAATAATCAAACTATTTCGTTGGGATTAAACTATCCTCGAAATTTTTAAAATTAGGATATGTGTGGTTTTTTCATGTAATGAAATACTGATATAAATTATATATTTGTATGGGTCACCATGGTTGCTTTAATTAGGGGAAATAACCCTAAAAGCCTTCGTGAGATTTTACATGATTTTCACCGCATGCATGACAAAGGGACTTGCAGTACAACTTGTTTAACACTATCAAGGGATATAATAGGTTTAGATTACATTTCCTTTACAAAATCATTTTGAAGGATTTTTTAATAATTACATATTTCTTCAGAAATTGAATATACATATATTCCATCTATTGAGATAATTTTATAACTTAGTCATGGTTCAAAATTAATTACTATATTGTCACATCTTTCAGTTATTTACAAAAAACATTTATATGTGTAAAATGCATAGTTATTACTTAATGGATGTAACTTAGATTTCTATATTTGTTCATTAATTTAGAAGTAATATTTTCCATATGATATAACCATTCATTATATATATTAAGATAAACTAAATTGAAATTTTTTTCTAATAAGTTCATTCATTGATTGTGGAAAATAATTTTTGTACTATATAATTCATTCTTATATATGTAAAAATCATGTAAGATAACCCTCATTGAAAAATTGTGATAAGTATTTATGTTATTATTTCTATGATTGATATTCCCTATAATTACTTTTTTTGTGATGGATTTAATTTGACATGAAATATTGTGTGGGTAATAGAAATATACGTCCCCTCAATTCATTGGTAGATTTTTTAAGACAATTATGATATGGGAATAAAAGCTTCCATACCCTTTATGTATGATGTCTTAGAACATGTCCTTGATGGAATATTTTAGAAATCTATAATTTTTCACGATACTGAGTATATTTTACCTTTTTAATATCTTATCATATGTACATTTTAATTTTCAAAATAGATTTATTTTGGGTAGGAAGTAATTATGTAACATCATAATTAAATTTATCCATTCATTCATAATTTCAATTAATGATCAGTTATTTAAAAAAAAGAACATAATCATTATTATGTTGGTCATGGATTTATTTATTCTCACAATTATTGATATATTATAATCTATTAATTGTTATGTTATCTATATATCTATTCATGATATAAGTTTATTATGATATAACATAACATAGTTTGTTATACCTTACCTCCAATCACATTATTATCAGTTATTGATATGATTAAATCTATTAATTTTTATGTAGTACATGGATTCTGTAGTTCCTTATGTTATTGATATCAAATAATTTATTAATTATTATGTTAGACATATAATTATTTCTAAGGTCTATTTCTTTTATAATAGAATAGTGTAATTTTTATGTTAGCACCATACTGATAATCGCGGTATGATTTTCCCTTACTCAGGGTCTGACCACACCATTTATATTATTATCCTTTACCCTAGATATTAATATAGTATTATATATTAAAAATGTAATATAAATAGAATAGTAATATATTTATATTACAACTATATAATTTTAGATTAAATTTAATCTAAAACCGACTTATATTCATTGTTTCCTAATGATACCAAATAGTTTCATACTCTAAATAATGATCTATGTTACATTATATTAAAACAATCACTTTCTTTAGGGTATCAGATTCATGGTTGGAATAGTTATTCTCAAAGGGGTTTTTTAGAAATAATAGTAATAATACTTGAATATAATATATTCAACATAATTGGAAAATGATAATTGATAACATAGATTGAAATATATATAATCTTATTTTATGGAATATATTCAATTGATATGCTTTTTTATTTATTAATGAAATTGGTAAATTTTGAGATCATGGACTTTAATTTTTTATTTAGGGTTCATGATAATTTTTGGATAGTAATTTTAGAAATAGGTTTAAGAGTATGATAAATCCCAAACTAAATAAACCATGATTGTTCCAAGAGTTTTGGGGTTGAAATAAAAGTAGACGGGTCTTAGATTTTTGCACAATTAACATTCATAAGATGAATAATTAAAAATTTATATACATTATGTATTTATATGATATAGTTAACCACATATGAATAACTATATTGATTTTATTTTATGGTTGGGAATAAAATGTATCCGACTAAATTATAATTATGTTATTTGAAGTTCATTTCATGTTTTAATTATGTTTCATCAATGTTATGTTATCTTTAATTAATAATAAATCATGTCAATTACTAATAAAATGGAGTTTCCCTCATGATAACGGGTGGATTACCTTTATTTGTATTAAATAAGAGATTGGTTTTTTTGAAAATTAAGATTCAGAGTATTTGAGTATTGAGACTTCGATAGATATCTTACAAGAAATAGGTTAAGAATAACTACTTTACCCCACTATTATTAACATTTCTATGGTATTAGTAATATGAACCCTCTATAGATGACAATTAAGTGGACATTTTGGAATAGAAATTTCATCAATGAGTCAAATTCAAGAAAACAATTGTGTTCATGGTGTATCGGGGGGGGGGGGGTAGATTGTAACATCCCAAATGTAATTTTTTATAGAAAAATATATATAAATCCCAAATATAATTCAGTATTTAAATATACCAAATATCTATCTTCTAGGTTATTCATAAAAATAATTTTCCAAAAAAATGTAATTTTATAAAATATAATGGGTTTAGAAAAATGGAAAATCACAGGACAACTAAGAACCCATAACATTTTAAAGGGTAATATGTCATGAACATATGAACAAACGTGGATAAGGGAAAAACCCTATCGCTATCCTATGTTCTTCATTACTACCATATCTCATCATTTTTATTTATACAATAATATTTTATTAAATATATGACTATTTGTAAATATATCGTTTTATTTTGTACCTTTGTTGCATTTATTAATAGTTTTATTTTCACATCATCATCATAATATAGTCATTCTAATTTAATGGTTAATAAACTATAAATAATGATATCACTATTAATAAATAATAACATTAACCCATTGTAGAAATTGTATTCTCACCTATTATGTGTGTTTTAATATAAATAGTTGATTAATATGAATTTTTAATTTATATTATAGTTCATTTATTTCATAAATTCTATCATATTATCTTATTCTATGTATAGGTTTTATTACAATAAAACATAAATTTTTAATAGGATATGTATGATGTTTCATAATAAAAAAACCAATATTGCATTTTTTCATTGAGAAATAAAAATTTATTATACAATCATATCCAGTAAAATATTCATGATTACAAAAGTTAAACATATATAAATACATCTATATTTAATAATAAAACTAAAAATTATGCGTAAATATGGAATAACAAAACTAGTACTGGAAAATGGATATACACATATAGGAATAAAAGATTCACTAAAAATATTATACAGGATTAAAATACACATGAATATTATTCCAACCATTTTGATCATAAAAATTTAAGGAAATCATATTAAAAATGGTATATATTATCAACATGGGATTACGAACCTTTATATGAAATATAGTGTGTTAATAAGTTGCAATGAAGGTGTATTATAATGGAAATATTATTTTTTTCCGCTATACTTATTAGAAAATATGGTTTATAATCATTATTTCTATTAATAAATATGATAAGTGGTCATTGAAATTATTTTTATGAAATAATATTATAAATTATCATAAAATATAATATATATTAATGAATATTAAAATTTGTTTCATAATGGATAGATTATTTATATACTATAATTATTGTTAATTTTAAAAAATTACTAATTTTAATTTAGAAATTTAGATTATCATATTTATATAAATATATTTATAAAATAATTTACATTTTTGGGCTCATCAAAAGAAGATTATCTTATGGTGAATCATTGGGAATTTTATAACAAAGTAGTTTTATGGAAAAAGTGATAATTAAGACTTTATGAGCACTATAAATTTATCATATAATTATATTTTCGGAAAAATAATTTCATTAAAAAATTTATTTAACAAAATTTATATTTAATAAATATACAAGTGAAATAATAAATTTAATATTTAATATATAAATATTTAAAATTCATTTTGGGAACAAAATTGGATTTTTTGATGAAAAACTAATTTTTTGATTTTGTCCATTAAATGGGATAGTTGGAAGGTATGTTACTGTTTTAGATGGAATTTAACATCCATCCAACCTATACTAATCATTAATAATCCTAAAAGTTGTTTCCAATTCATTTCATCTATATGTGGTTTTCTTTTATAATAAAATTACAATTATTGTTACCTGTAAAACCACACCACGTCAACTATAAATACCCTTACACTCTCTTCAAAATCAACATCGATGAGAGAGAGAATGATTTAGATATCAGTTAACATCTCATGAGTCTCACCATGTGGATTTAATTTTTCTACGAAGACCCTCAATAGATTTAATAAGCATCATCACAAGGTGGGGCCTTTAATCCTCATATTTCATTTTTCTTGTTCATTACTACTATTACATTTTCCTAAGAAAATTTAATTTCCATATACTACAATCATTTTTATTCATTATTATTATCTAATACATTGTATTTTTTAAATTTTATTTTATTTATTCCATCTCATTATAACCTTTTCATAAGACCTTACTTTACTAAATTAAGGGTTTCTTTAATTTTTCTCCTTCCATTATCATGTTTATTTAATTAATTATAATAATTTACAAAATCCCATTTTCATTTAAAAAAATGAATGATATTATATGTTTTTATATTCGATTTGATATGTAACTAATTATTTCTTATTTAATCCCTTGTATTAGATAATTTTTGAAGTCGTTATCATTCTCAGACTATCTCATAACCATAAACCTTCCTAAAAGTTTTACGTATTAAGACATGCCATGTTTTACATGAAACACGATCCATGTCTCAATACTATATATATGTGTGGATATAGTATAGTTGTACCTATGGCTAATAAAAAAGAAACTTTAGTATTTGAATATTATTCAATCATCACGGAATGTAGAAGAATATTCATTATTGCACACATGGGTTTTCACTCCCAATAGATATGCTTCTGATAATTTACATTACCATTAAAAAACTATTTTTAATGAATTATATATAATTTAATTAGTCTCTAAAAATTGATTATAAAAGTATTAAAACTATATACATACTTTTAAAACATTGTTCTCGTGATCACCTAACAACTACATTCTCGTATTAATCACTTGTTAAGGGTGATTATTTATATGCATGGAATAAATAGTTAATTATTAAGGAATGTTACCTAGATATATTTTATTATTATTTTATGAGGGGAAATTAATTTTCACACAATATAATCATTTATTCTAAATTTTATGATAATCTACATTGAGAAATCATGTTATGTAGTTTTATCATTGAATGTGGAAAAAAAATTCTGCCATATAATCCATTGTTATATATGGAAGAAATATTGTAAGATATTCTTCAATGGGAAAATTTGTTATGTATTTGTGTTTTATAATCATTGAAAATTTGTTCAATGTAATTTTTTATTTTGTAATTGAATTATTGGTGCATTAAATAAAGTGTGCATCAGGAATTATACAGCCCCTCAATAAATTGGTAGGTGTCATTGGTTAATTATGATATAGTGATGTTCTAATCCTTACTATTTATGTGAGATAGAAAACATTGAAGACCTGATTATATATTAATGGAATCTATTTTTTTATTCCCATCACAAAATGTTTAGTAAATTATATCCTAAAATCAATTCAATATTTTATTAGAAATGATTTTTTTTAAACACATCGTTTCATATGATATAGAATAAATATGTTTATTCAATTATTCATACTTTCACTTAATGATAAGTTATTTATATTCATGAACATATTTATTAATCTGATATCTGTAAATATTATTTTTCTCTTAGTTATTTATATTTTCATTATCTAGCCAAGGTACATTATGACCCTATTAGCCATGCCACCACAGACATAGTCAAAAAATAATTAATGATCCCCATTTCCTGGAAGCTATAGCTCACCATTATAAGGGGTAGAAAATTAAAGGAATATTCCAAAAAACAGTAGATGATATTGATAGTAGTTAGTATGATCAACAATATAAAATTAAAACGTATTAGAAACCTAATAGGTATAAAAAATCCAAAATAGTAAATCATTAAAGAACTCAACAACTAGAAACATTAATACAAACATCCCAGTGTAAAAATCACTCCAATATGAAAGGATCAAGATCACACACCACCACAAAGTGGCTATTTTACTTATATCAGAATTGGGAGAAAGAAATTTTAAAAAAATCGAAATTATATTGTGTGTGATATAAATCTTATTAGTTTGTTAACAAGTGTTCCATAAAAGATTCCATATTCATAAAAAATATAATTTAATTAAAGAAAATCATCCGTAGAAATAAATTTTAATATTTAAGACATTGAATTCATTCAAATAAAAATTATTGATAAAATATCAAGATTGATTATATAAATTTTTTTATATAAAATATTTTAAATATTTTTTTTTTCATCTGTAATATAGTACTATAATTAATATAATATATATATAAAACAAAAAAATTCTATGGGAATCTCTCTCTTAGTATAAAAATGTCTGGCTCTAGGATCCTCACACATATAATCTTAGTGATCATGACATGTATGTGTACAAAAAACCCTTTTTCATAGGCTATATATGACTCACCAATATCTCATCACGGTTTAGATCTTCTAAACTAGGTTTCTATTTGTCTTTTTCTCATCTATACATTATAAGGGAAACAATATCCTAATGTGCTATTAATATCCTCCAATTTTATGAAATATATCCTTTAAAATAATTTTATATTCATTAATTTATTATCTTACAAGAAATACATATTTTATATTGATTTAAACATAAAAACATGTTTATATTTGGTTTCATGCAATGTCGATTTCCTTTGATGATTTATGTCGCACACAAGTCAACGTTTTACAGAACAACAATATTATATTAATATTTAGTATTATATTTAGCAGTTATCCAATGGAATGGAATTATTTGATATGATTAAACAATTTAGGAATATATGGTTTAATAAATATTATATAATTAATTATTTTGTTACAGATTAATTATAAATGACAAAAAATAAATTTAATACGAAGGATGGGTTTTATGAAAAATCAAATTTATTATAAAAAATAAAAATTTTATTAGAAATTTATATTAATCACAATTATTGAAAAATATTTTTTAAATATTAATTTTATATTTCCACATAAATATTTTTCAATTCATCAATAAAAGTTTATAGGATTAATATAATAATAAATTTATTTTATGCATAAAATGTTTTATATTTTTAAAAGATTGTTTAAACATCTTTTTAATTGGAGAATTAGTTTAAAAATAATTTTTTACACTATAATGAATATTATGTGAAAATTGAAATTTCATATTTGGAAGATTAATATAAATATTTATTTATGATTCTTTTTTGGTAATGTTGTGGGATGTTTTATGTTTTTATAAATAATGAAAAATAATGGTTTTTAATTGATATTTTTCTACATCTAAATGATTTTTAGGGATATATTATATTTTTAATTTTTTTTAAAAGTATAATGATATTAGATATATAAACTTTAATCTACATTAGTTATATTTTATAATTTTCATACTGAATTCCTATATTAAATCATAAAATCCTTCTTAACATTCTCACATTAAAACACTACTTTATCAAGCCTTCTATGTGATTAATTTTAAATTAAATTATTTCACTTATGCAATAAAATTTTTGAAAAAGTATTCTATATTTGGAATCAGGAATATTTATAATTAACAATATCATCAACATATTTTTTTACCAAAAATAATAGTGCATATAATTAACATTAATTATATTTATTAGGGTATAAATTCCATTACTTAGTTGTCAATGATTAATCTTATGCGGAAAAATGACCTAGAAACATTTTCAAAAACCATTACATGGACATGATTTGATCATATAAACTCTTGTATTGAATTATTATTATTATTGGAGGGACCTGATAGAAGGTAGACATCCCAATACTGATTACCATTTTTTTTACTAGAATGCCACTCCCTCCCAACTATATAAAACAATAATCCCCCTCTTAATCAAACATATAATTTTTTTTTGATAATTCCAAACCTGATAGAATAATTTCCTAATTTACGTATTCTAATATTATAATTCTAAAAATTGATGGAATGAAATACATGGAATCCATTTTGGTGCAATGCAAAAGGAGTTACACGAAAATATGTAACATTCTTCAAAAATCACTTTTTTATTCTTTATTTCTAGAACCACCTCAATTATTATTATTCCATTATTATATAATAACCATATTATACTAAATATTCTGATATTTTTTAATGTAATGGTTTTGACATAATCCTTTAAACACTTCCATCAAAATGGATACACAATCATCAATCTTATGTATGGTGGAATACTGCCTCGCAAACAAATGTTGTTTGTTCATCCATTACCACTTCTAAGAGTTGAGATTATGATATAATTACTATTTTATATATATATATATATGATATAAATAATTTTATATTTCTTATATAATTTTTATATAATTCATACCTTATTTATTTATTTATTTAATATGATAACATCATTTATGGAAGTGTGGACTACCACCGATTCAAAGGGATGCGATTCTTCAAATTTAAACATGGAATGTAAAAAATATTATTTAAATAACAATATATATTATAAATGAAATATTTAATATATTAATTTAATGATTATGTAATTTTAAATATAACATATCATTTTCTTCTTTTCAATTCACACTCTAAAAAAGTGATAATGTCATTTGAAGTCATGTGGACTGCTGCCTCATAGAAGCGATTTTATTCCACATTTTTCATCACAACATACTATGAATGATATATAAAAGTATATATAAATAAATAATTTTTTATTTATGATATAAGGTATTTTTGTAAATATAAATGTTACTTATCATTTTTCCATAATGATAATTAAAAAATGGTAACATTACTCATGAATATGTATTGTCTACCATCCCCATGATCATAACATTGGTTCATTTTTCATATCCATAATTATTATAAGAGTTTAAAAGTATAATTTATTCACAAATATGATAATTATTTAATTTAAATGAATCTATAAATGTTCAAATTGTTATCTCTATGAGCATTTTGACGTATTAAGGTTTGTTTTAACACAAAATCATAATATGGTCAAAACATCCGACATAAACATTATTGATTATGTAATTGTATATAAATTATTTATAAGTGAAATAAATTTAACAATAAACTTATAATATGTTATCAATAATGTAAATGAATATTATATTTTAATATTCTTTAATATTGGAGAAAATCTTGACAAATCGAAATCAAGGTAAGAGATTTTATTCTTACTTTTTTACAATTGTGAGATAAACATCGTATTGGCCACTTATTTATTTAATGTTTTTGTATATACTACCAATTTAGATATAATATATCATGAATTATTTTATATTAATTTTATTTAAAGGTTTCAATTTATGATTTTTACTTTTGTGGTTTTCAGATTCAGATATTCCAATAGTTGTAAGAGATTTCTTAACTCAATTAACATACATTCGGTAAAAATTCTCTATAATTGATTATGTTATGGAAGAAAAATCTACGGAATTAAATCATATTGTATTATTTTGAATTTATACATTAATTTCTCTTTTTTAAAATTTTAACACATTTTTTTTCAATTATTTATTCTCACACCAATGATACTATCTTTTTATGGGCTTTTCTAATCTCACTATTATTTCATAGAGATATATTCAATATTATCATCTTATTTTTGTTGTGTGGTGTATGATTTTCCCGTTAATTTATTTTATGACTCATATTCTTAAATTTATGATGTTTTACATATCCTCTGTACGATATTTCCATCATTGGAATTTTTATTTCAAATTTACTAAACCTGTAATAGATTTTTGTTTCAATTTTCCTTCTTTGAAAAGTTTCTTATTCAATATAACTATATTATTATATAACGTTTATATAATTGTACATTTACATTTAATATCTTGAATATAATTATTCTCATTATATTCTATGTTTCATTTAATTTATTATATTCATGGTGTTAATGACTGAAAATTAATTTTCTATTTTGAAAGGTGACTTACACCACCTGAGAGGTAAAAATAAAGAATATCAAGGATATCTAAAGGGATGAACACTAAGGGAATTACCTTTCATAAAATTATCAAATTATATCAGAATATAATCCCATGGTGTTAATGGTTCATATTTTTTAATGTGTTATCAAAAACTATGAAATATAAAAACATTATTTTCCATAATAATGATTCTATGATATTTTAATTTTATTTCAATTCATCATCATCAAAAACCCTTATTTTTAATTACACTTCAATTGTAATATTTTGTATTTATACCACTATGATTCTATTTTGGATGATTTTATATTGTTTTAGTGATATTATTTAGGAAACAATTATTATAATCTTTAATCATGTTTCCAAAAGATTTTTTGGGAACCCATTTCTTTTCCATTTGTTAATAATATTTCAATGAGATTGTTTTGGGAACTTATTTCTATTATATAGTATAATCATGTTTCAAAGATATTTTTTTGGACCCATTTATATTCTATGGTTTAACCATGTATCAATTATATTATTTTTTAACCCATTTCTTCTTTAAGTGTTAATCTTGTTTCAAATAGATTGATTTCAATCCCATTTCTCTTCCGAAGGTTAACTGTGATTCAAAGATATTTCTTGGAAACAAATTTTTTCCATGGGTTATTAATGATTCAAATAGATTGATTTGGAATCAATTTCTTTTCCATGGGTCAATCTTTATTCAAGGATATTTTTTTGAAACTCATTTACTTTTAAGGGGATAATACTGTATTGAAATGATTAATGTTTGTCTAAATTAGTTGTTATTACCTCTCTATGTTTTTGGTTCTTGGACATTATAAATTATGGGTGAACCTAGATATTGCTATTTTCATTGGAAAATGACTATATTATCTCGAGAATTATATTGGATGTTGAATGGATGGTTATTCAAATTTGTAAGGGTTCTATAAAGGTTAAATGGGATGATGTTCTAATATGTAAATATAATTTTTCAGTATTTATATTGTTTTATGATGTTTATAACGATCGATATTGATATCACACTAAATTTTATAATTTATTCAATTACTCATAACATTTATATGTGTTCATATTTGATGAACTATGTATTTATGGTTTTGAGTTCTTATATGACATGATCATGCACTTTGATTATGTCATCATACCCTTATGAACAATTATGATCAGTGATGAAATTAAAATATTAATTATTTTGTGTACCATTACTAAGGATGCGAGATTACCCTTATTTTTTCTTCTTTTACACATGATTTAATTAATGATTTTATTGAAGTCATGTCTATATGAGGTATCATATGGATGATTACGATGTTATACTGCTAAAATGAAAATCTAGGTTAAGTAGGAACAATGATCACTTTCTATCATGTGAATTTTTAATGTAGGAGTCTTTATTAATACTAAAATTATATAATGATACATAGTCCTCTAATATGTATGTGATGCATGTTTTCTATTTTATGTTTTAATGTTCAGATGAAATTTTTTTGTTAGAATTATAACCATCGATGTCTGGAATGTAATGTTATGGATTTTATCCTAGGATCTGGGAGTGCAGGTTCTGTGATGTTTTAGTTGGCATACGAGTATGGTATAATTAACTTTAGAGATTAGGATTTTTTTTCAAATGTGGTTATATATTAAGCAATATACTTACAATCATAGGTCTATAACCTTATGGATTATTATATGTTCAATTTATTACACGCCATATTGGGGATTTTAGTAAAGTGATATTAATGTGATTATTGGAGTAGTTTTGAGGAGGAGGTATTTTAACCCCTATGAATAGAATTATTTTTTTTGGAATTGGTTTTAGTTTCAAAATGAAAAAAGACAACCCACATTATTAGAGGCAACCTGTCATATCTAGATAGTCGGTGGGGCTTGAACACATAACCAGAGTAAAATTATGTTTTTTCACACATCCAATGTTTTAAAAAATGTCCTAAGTATCACAAAAGATATTTTACTTGTAAATATAATGTTTAAAAAATATTTTATTTCATTTGAGAAATAATGGTTTATTTATCTTGGAAGAATATATCATCAAATACTTCTAAATTGTTGGGTTCAAACATAGTTTGTAAAGGATTTATTTTTTATGGATTGTTTTTTGGGAATAATTTTTCTTTATAATTGTTTATTAAAATTAAATTTTTATGATTAGTCTATCATTTTAAGTATTATCACATTTATCGAATTTTATTACCAAGTGATAACTATTTTTGTTTTTGTTTAATATCTAAGGATAGGTGGAATTGTTTCACCATCCCTTTTATGGTTATGTGGTATTTAAAAGTTTATTTTCGTGCTTAATGAATTAAAATTAATTATGAATATGTATCATTTGGTTAAACATATTATTTTATTTTGGAAATTTATTAATGGAAGGAATTATACTCATTGAGTAAATATATTTCACTTTTTTTCTCTTTGTCGAGATGATTAGAAAAAAATTAACTCAATGAAAAGGATCATTGAATAAAAATTATATTCTAATACCATCAATTATGATGAACTAATGGTGTTTTTTATCATCTAATATTTCATTATATGTTTTTTAACTTTCCATTTATAACTAAAATGATTATGATCAATGGCTCCTATCGCAATCTATATTTTATTACACATTTTCCCCAATCACACCTATGTTATCCATATATGGAATCCTTGATATGTGTAACGTCTGGTGACCATTATGGTTTTGAATTTCATATATTATAGAATTTGGAATTTATTTAGCTGGTGACATGTGGGGTTCCTTTGATTATTTATGTTACAAAAAAGACAATGTTTTACGGAACAACAATATAATATTAATATTTTATCTATTTTTTTGACCTGAGGAAATATTAGATTAATTAATATAATTAGTCACTATTAATTAATGATATTAATGAAATTTATAATTTATATACTAAATAAATTATTTTTCATATCTTCCAACATATTTTATTGGCTCAATGGAAGAATAAATCCAATTTTATGCAATAAAAGTCACATATTTAAAAACAGTAGTCTTATAGCTTTTTAAAAATAAATTTCAAAATATTAATACATTTAATATGAAGAAATAAAAATCAAATTTTAAATAGGAATATCAAAATTTACATTGGGTGAATTTTTATTTATTTTTCTGAAATGTTTATTTTTTGATGAATAGTGGAAAATATGATATTTTATTGAAAAACAAATTTTTATTATTAATAATTTATATGGTAAAATTATATTTTTTTTATGAGTTTAAATTTTAAATTATTATAACTTACAATATGTAATACATTTTAGGTCATAAGAATAATTTATGTATTGACTCTATACACATATATATAAATAAATATTTTTTTTAACTTTTTCAATTTTAAACCTGTTATTTCGTTCCATGAATGAGGTTAATATTATGATAAATTATTATACTTATGTGATTAGAATTTGAAAAAATTGATTCCATATTTTTAATCTAGATTTTATATAATTTCCAAAATAGTTAGCATAATTTTTTTTCAAAATATTAGGGAATGTAAATAAAATTCATTACAACGATTATGATGAAAATGTATTTATCTTTGTATATTTACATGAATTCCACTTCCTCCCAACAATAATAAGTTTTTCACCATCACCAAATATTCACATATATCAAGCCCTTTGGATCATCCAAAAAATTCCCATATATTTTTGAAACCTCCCTCCACTAATCCTAATGAATCACATGGACCAAAAAGTCATTCAAGGAAGTCCTTTCGTTAAACCAAAGGGAGTAACCCAAAAAAGTGGCAGCATCCTTCAGCGACCAATTCTCATTTATTTCAGTATAAATGAACAAAATTAATTGATAATAAATGGTTATATAATAAAATTTGTGTCCTAAATTTACTAATATGTTTTTTATTAATGGTTAGACCTACACATTCAAACACTTTAATGAAATGGGATACCGAATCATATTTCTTATGTACGGTGGAACATCACCGCATGAACTGATGTCACTATTTCATCAATTACATCACCTCATGTTTGGAAATATTTACTGAAATAATAATTTTATGTTATATATATATTATATTTATAATTTTATTATTCTTCATTAATTTTATATAATAAGAAGCTACATTCATTCAATTTTCAGTATTATGATAACATCATTTGTGAACTTTTCGACTACCACATCCTCAAATCAATATGATTCGTTCAAAATTTTCTTGGATTGTATTATTTAACAAACTATCATAGGAACCATGGTATCCCAATAACCATTCTGGTACTAAAATAGTTCAAAATGCATTCTCGATCCCTATGGGTCAGCAACGACAACTAGTATCGTACAAACTGAGTGTGGGAACGATTTTCCACGAAAAATACATAAACAATATAGTGAAGACAATATTAATATTAATAGAAACTCCAATATTAGTAGTGTACCAGAATTAAAAAAGAAATAAAAAAGCAGAAAGTACTACATCCTAAGTTCCAAAAATAGGAAAATAACCTGAGGTCCCTAAGGACATGACTCACCAAGTCCAAATCTGAATGGTTGGATCCACCTCCATGAGATTACTTTCCCTTGATCAAACTACAAAGTAGAATGTATACAAAAAATTAATATAAAATGATAGGTGTGTGCCAAATTCAAGTAGGATTATACTAAGTATTATATAACAGATTCTAATATTTGATCTACTAAAGGAATGATTTCAAATTTAATGTGAACATGTTTTTCATTTTAATGGATATTTAGAGAAATAATTCATTGAAATTAAAATAATAGAATATAATTTAAAATAAAATGATTTAATTTACATTTGATGGAATATTTATTAATAAATGTATTAAATAAAACATTTTATATAAACCAGTTTATATAAATTCAAAATTGTAATGTACAACAATTTTACAATATTGGAATATAGTTATATCTCAAATATAAATAGTGGAGAAACATGTTCATATGAAAATTAGGTACGACAATATTTTGGATATTATACTTCACATTCTCTATGCGATCAATATTTTTACACATACTTCTTATAGAAAATACTTAGATAGGGTTTATTAACCTCCTATGAGATGTGACCTGCTACATGTACATTTTAGAATATGGTACGATCATAGAGTGTGTCCAGATAAATAACCATATACCAATGGTTTGAATTCCCTCTTATACAGTCAATTATGTAAACTTTATTTTATGAATTCTTACAAAACAATTAAATCCCATTCCCCCATTTCAAATTCTAATATTCCATTTAAAACCAAAACAAATGATAATAAAAACATGCCTCTTTGATAAGATAAAACCATTGGGTTTCTATTAAAACATTTTATTCCATTCCCACAAGTATAAGATCCGTTTAAAATAAATTCAATCATTTAAAAATTAATTTCCACAATAAAATCAATAACAATATTGAAATTACTTTCATAAAATATATAATTTAAATTAAATAATATATATAATCCAATTTTCATAAACACATACAAAATAAATAGAATTAGTTTTTTTAATGAATTTCCATGCCAAAACAAATTCAAATATCCCAATCCACAGGAATATGGTTTTATCAAATAAAATGAAATTAATTTTGATAAATTAAATTTAAATCATGAATTGAAATAAATTAATCAATTTAAGGATAATCAATTTCGATAATTGATATGGAAACCCCTACATCATGTTCGTCAATATCAATGTAAAAGATAAACCACCATATGAGGTCAAATCCCCCCATAGCCTTATTATCATAATAATTGACACACCAAATAGAAATTTTATCAAATACCAATGAATACATAATCAATCCACATTTCATCATGTTATAGAATCGTTTTAATCATTCATAATTAAAACTAATTAATTAAATATGAATAAAATAACTTTATTAATTCAAAAACATTATTTGTGGTAAATTTATACTCAATTTATAGATGTATTGGATCATTATAAATAATTATTTAATTGATTATTATCATCGATGAGACTTCATTACTACACCCAGTGGTGTGTACCGATTCTTTCAAGGAAAATGGGACCGATGGTTTAGTGGAGTCGAGCCTTCTTATTTATTGATTGGGATGGTGTTGTAAGAGTATTAATTTAATCGAGAGTGGAATTCAATGAGTTGGGATCTCTGTATAATCATCATTTATTTTCCAAATTTGTTTCTTTTTGATTTCACTAGTTTACAAATGGTAAAGGGATGTTCAATTATAAATTTAATTGATTCATGTTAATAAACCAGTTTCAATTACCTCTTACTGCATAGAACCAAATGAGTTGAATGATCTAAAGAACCAATTGGAAAGAACTTTTTGAGGGATTCTTTATACTCATGAGTGTGTCACTATGTGTGGAAACAGTTCTCCACTCAATGAAATTTTATGGTTCGCTTCACCTATATTTTGATTTCCAAAAGCTCAATTGAGTGACAATAATGAACAAGTATTTGTTACCATTAATGGATAATCTATTTGATCAGTTGGAAGGATGTTTTTGTTTGGGCTTCCCCATTCCCAAAATTAGAATAATGTCATTTGGGTTGTGATTGATAGGTTTAACAAGTTGGAACAATTTATACCTATTCAATATAAAACTAAGGTTAAGGATTTGGGAAGTCTCAATATGAAATATATTGTTTGTTTTCATTGAGTACCATATTCTATAGTCTTTTTTGAGGATCATCAGTTTACTTCGTGCATCTAGAGAGGCCTTCAGGTTGCATTGGGATTTCATGAGAATTTGAGCCTAAACAACCATCTGATGTTGGATAGAAAAATAGATAGAGTTATGATAATTATTGAGGATATACATCACACTTTTTTATTAACTTTGGTCAGGATTGGGATGATGATTTTGTGATGGTTGATTTTTATTATGACAACAGTTACTAATCCACAATACAATTGGAAGTATTTGAGGCCATGTATGTATGTCCATTTAAATCACTATTGTGTTGGTCGGAAATTATTGAAAATTACTTGGTTAGATGGACTTTGGTACATGATATGACATAAAATATTCAATTGATTTTTTAGAGTAGATAGAGTGTAAGACTTATGATGATCGTTACTATATAACATTGTAATTTATAGTTGCTGACTGGGTGTTCATGATAGATTCAATAGATTTGGGGCATTGATGTATTCATATGAAATGAAAGATTACTCTTCATTTTGTGTGACCTCTGAATGTTGTTGTTTCATGTGGGGAAAGTTACTTACATGTTAGCACTACCAATATAACAAAATTTGTTATATTATAGGTTCCATGCATCACAACTACAAAAGTATCTCTCTGATCCATCTTAGATAATGAGATGAAGTGATCTTGATATTGAATCATATTTTTCCTTGATAAAAAAGCCACTAAAATGGTTGATTCTGAAACCAAGGTACATCATCAGATGATAATACCATATGTTCGTGTGACCTGAAATCATTTATTTTTTAATCAAGGGATGGTGGGGCATGAATATGAGGTTCGAGCTTAGTGGATTGAGTTGTTTGATCATGAAAACTATAGGTGCTTCTCAAGTATGGGGAGTTGATATAGGTGGATAATAGTAATATCCTCTTTTATGATGATAAAACCTCTAGTGTTAAATTATTAATATCTTACATGAAAAAATGATTGATGAGTGAAATAATTTGATAAATTCATTAAATTTCTTAAATTATAGATAATATGTTAGAATGTTCAATAAAAAATTCTTGGAGTTAAACACTGAGTTATTATGATATTCCATACTCCAAAACGTTATTTCAAGACTAAATAAAAATACTAAATAAAATATATTAAGCACATAAGTTTTATTCAAAACAAATGAATAAATCTAATATGGTGCAACTTATGGGAAACCAGAGATGATCGTTGTGTCTGATACATGGTATTTACCATAGATGGGGTCCAATATTTGTATATGTCAGATGTTTGTATCTCTATATCACAAATATAAGAAAATTTATATTTATTTAATAATTAAACGATTTTTATGTTAAATAATTAATATCTCTAAAATTATGCAACATATGAAAGATATGATACCTCTTTGGGTATGAAATGTAGTGTTTTACCTAGGAAAGGTATAACCATTACACACATTGGCTATTTGGAAACAATGCAGTCGATGAAATTCTATATTATATTCAAAATTATTAATTTTTATTTCAAATTAAAAATACTAAATAAGTAATATATCTCAAAGTAAATCTTGTTTTTGAAATCATGGAGCATCATGTGGTCCAGAATGGGGGGTTTACCTTATACTAGAAAAAAATTCTAATCACAATGGGGATTATTTATTATTTAATTATACTCATTAAATAATTAATTTTATTTAATAATTTAAAATTTATTTCACCCCTAGCATCAGGCTGCAAAATCCATTTTTACATGCCATATATTTTTAAAACCTTCAATTTTATAATATTTTGTTAAATTTAAAATATGAAATCAATTAATAGTGTATAATTATACATTTCATATATTGAGATTTGGATTATAGTAGAACATTATTTTGAAACCCAATGAAGGAACCATTTATACATATTTAATAACTATAATAATTCCTATTGTTAATATTATTATTTTCAAACTAAGACAACATGTATTTTTATAATTACATGTATTGTAAAAAATAATATTATTAATAATAACTGTATTATTAAAATATTATTTTCATGAAAAAATAATTGAAAAATATATTTTTTTAATTAAATTGGGAATAAAGTTAACCATGTGTGTGTATTTTTTTTATCGATGTAATAGTGGGGAAATTATTAGTCAATACTTAATAAATGCAAATATGATATTAATTTTAATTTATTAACTATTATAAAAATTTAGTAAATGTTGTTGTAAAAATATTATTAGTGAATGATTATTTATAATAACAATAATAATTGTTTTTTTTGTTTTTATCAATATTAAGTTTAAAAAATATTTTTTGTCAAAACACCATTTTTGTCATAACTCTTTTGTATGTTGTCAGATCGACCTTTCTTCAGCGGTAGCGTGACCCAAAAATTGAGTTGGCTATTAGAAGACCAATTTTGAATACATAACTTAGGATCCTAGTACATTTCCATGAAATACACAATATTATGAGGTGTTTACACATGAAATATATTTGAGAGATTAATAATGAAGTGATGTAATTATAAAATGTAACTAAATTATCTATATCATAAAAAAATAGCTTGAATTATTACAAAAAACTTCTGGATAAATGTAAAATCAACGAGAAAAATCCAATGGGACCATCAATGTATCAATCCGATCAATATCGAATAATATTTATAAGAGAGATGTTTAGAAGAACAAAATAAAATAGAAGGGAGGGAGAGAGAGAGAGGAGATATGTCAGAAATAATCGGTAATAAAATAATAATAAAATAGAAAATAGAATTTTATCATGTGTGATTATTCTAAAAAGACCATGCACTTAAATTTTTTTCCTTTAACAGAAAAAAACCATATTTTAGAAGCAACCATGTTATCATATTTCACATAAGATGCACCCGTTTAGAGATATTTATAATTTAATATAAAAATGAATTATAAATTAATTAAATATAAGAAGTGTTATTTTGATGATAAATACATTCAAACGTCTGACACTTACAAATTCTATACCCCACCTATAGCAGACAACCTATTCCAAGAACAATGATTATCTACGGTTTCCCACACTACCTCTATTTTATAGTTATTCAACTTTTTTGAATAAAAAGTGTGTGCTTACTATATTATATATAATATTTTTATCCAGTATTCACTGAGACTTTTTGGGACTCAGAATCTCACATATAAAGAGTTTTGAAATAAAAAAATTTTCAATTGAATATTCCATGATGGTACCTAGAATTTAAATCCTTTAACAAAATTATCAAATTATTTTTGAGATGAATCGTTTTTCTTCTAGTTAAGATTTAAATAATTAAACACACAAGGGTTTTCAATCATAAAAAAAGATATTAAATATTTATTATGTTATTAATTATAATATATTATGTAAATAAAATATTTGTGATAGTAATAACGTAGTTATCAATCTAAAAATATAACATATTATTGAATTCATTCCATTTCACACACATGAAAAGTGATAACATTATTCATGGTCATGTAGACTATCTTCTCCTCAATGAGATTCCATTCATTATATTTCAAAAAAAATCATAGTAATGATATATATAACTATATATATTTGAATAATAATTTATTTATGATATCAATTTTAATCTGTAAAGGTAAAATATACATAGATTCTTTCAAAACCGATGATTAAAAAATGAAAATGTTGCTCATGTATAATTACGGCTTATAATCTCGGTGATTATAACATTATTCCATTTTTAAAAACCATAATTCATCTATGATTTTAAAACGATAAATTATGTAATAATTTTGTACTTATATCTTGGTTATTATTATAGATATTTTTAAATACTCACCTCATTGATCATAGTTGACCCATCAATGTTAGTTTTGACACATAAGTTAAATATGGTCAAAACAAATCACTAAAACATTTTTGATTATTTAATTATATATAATTAGTTTATAAGTTAAATAAAAGTTGTAATAAACTAGTAAATTACTATTATGAAATTAAAAAATAAACATATGCTTATTATTCATGAATATAGAGGACATGAGTTAATAACCGGACTCAAGGTAAAGGATTTTCATCTCACTTTTTACTTTTGTGAGAAAAATGTCATATTCACTAGTTAATTATTTTGTGTGGTGTATATAATTTCCATTTAGATATATTATATCATGAATTATTTTATCATCATGGTATTGGATTTTTTCATTGTACTGTAATTACTTTTGGATGTTTTTGATTCAGATGTTACATTAGTTGTAATGTATTTCATATCTCAATTTACATTCATTGGATGGAACGTGTTAGGATTTGGATTAAGTCTATTCCATATTATTATTTATAAGGTTTTTTGTTCCCTTTTTAAATTTATAATATAAATCCATTTAATAAAACAATATAATTATATTGAAAAACAATAATGATTCAAAATGAATATAATCATTAAAATGAAACAGATTGTTATATGTGTGATTTGAGACCTTGACCCTGACCTGACCCAGTATCGAGAAGTAGGGAATTTCCTCAATAATAATTATGTGGCCTATTCTGAACATGTAGACCCAACTCATAGAGTCAGAAAATGTTAAAGTTTGGTTACAAATCTTTTTTTGAAATTTTCCTTCATAACAACATTTCCTATATTTTATAAATTATACATGAGGCATGAACATGGAAATTATAGAGATTTTCCACCCTGATGACCTCTTGTTGTATAAGACGATAGTGGAGATGAGAATACACAAGAGGTGGTGGTCCCTGATACACTTATGATACCTTCTATAGTTTCACCCAAGGCACCTCATGCAGATATTCCACGGGGTTTCAATTCCTTGATGCAGGATTGTTTCTATTAGATTGTGATGTCTATTTTGGGTGTACCAAAACCTTCCCATACCATAGAAGAGATGAACTATTGATTATAATGGTAGATTACTTCATCCTTCTAAATGTATAGGGGGATTTAGGATGATGATTCATGGATGGATTATATGTTTTCTATCTTAAAGAATATAGAGCCACTTCCATAGCGGAGGGTAAAACTCACAATATATTTACAACATAACTCTAGAAATTGTTTTTGGGATGTCAATAATCAGGATGGTAAACATATGGTTACGGTTTGGGAGGACATATTTAAATCCATTCATGACTGCATCTTTAATAAATCCATGAGAATAGATCATTCTCATGAGTTCATTAACCTTCAATATGGTGAAATGTTAGTGATGGAATATTCTTATCTCTTCAATAAATTACAATTTTTTCGTCGTCCTTGTCCAACAATGACAGTACTATTGTGAAATGAATATAGGATGTGAATTCAAATTCGATCTTCTTAATGGTCAATTTTTTAGCTGAAATCCATTTCAGAGATAGTGATATAGGACCTAATCAGAAAGTGGAACCTGAATGAATCATTCCATGTCAAAAAATTAAGTTTCTCTTCCATGAAGAGTGGTGGTTTATCCCATAGTAGGAAGTGAAATTTTTGTGGTTACATGCTGGGGGTGTACCATCGAGGTTGCATTTATCAACAACTAAGTGGTGTTTCACATGTTTGGTAGGCCAAACCATAAAATACCTTGTGTGCATGGAATCCGATTGAGTATCAGGCATATAGAAATATGGGTAACCTCCATCATTTCTTTCAATCCTTTCCAATAGTTCCAGTTATTGGGGTTCTATGAAATCACTTCATTGAAGTGAATGGTCTAGGAAACCACATGAGGATAGATGTTGGTCTTCTACATGATATTATGTCTGAGTAGGTGGTTCTAGCTGAGGTGGTTGTGTATCAGACATTGATCATCGACAAACTAGACCAAATCATGCTACTCAAGTAGTATCTTAGGGATTTAGTTCATGCCATATTTATATAGTGCAACAAACACGAGGGAAACAGAGTCCTTGTCCACCTATAGTAAAAGATATTACTCGGGAAGCATCTACTTTAGTATATTCCATGTTTGATACTATTGCATCACACTATTTTATATTTTATGTAACTATGGGAACTCTATTCATAATGATAGATTAATCTAGTGAAATTAAGAAAAAAATCAAACACCACTAGGAGTGTGAGATGAGGGTATACACAATTGCAAGGATTTATCCTTTAATATAGTTGTTATCAATTTTCTATGGTGTTTTATCATTCTAAAAATGGTTATTTTGTTGTAATTATTATTATTGATTATCGTGTTTTGTATAGAGATCATGTGTATTATTATCAATACTAATATCATTCATAAAACCCTAGGGTTGTATGTATATCTATATGGGATAATGGTATCTACTAGATAGTGGAGTTGGACCTAATGTTAATGGGATAGGAAGAGTGGCAACCAGGATGGCATGTATCATTATAATAATTCAATATTTTTTTTTGGAATTCACATCCATTGTAGATTATTTTAGGGACATGTTACCTAAAACTTTCTCTGGCATAACATCAATGAATGACATAGAGAGGCCATTTTCACCATCATGACTTTTCTAGGTTCAACCTCTATGTTCATTTTTCATTATAGGATGGAACCTCTAGAGCTCCAGGAACTGATGGAAAACATGAATTTATAGATACTAAGGGTTGCATCATTCCCAAAACATCACTATAGGGTTCACCAGTCCTTTTGTTCCATGAAGGGTGACAGTACCATAATATTTTGTGTGGATTAACATTGATTGAACCATAAAATGATGAAACAATGACAACAAATTCTTCTTATATATGACCTATTCGACCAGCTCTAAGGATAAATAGTTTTCACTAATATTGATTTGAGGTCAGGATGCCATTAGATGCATATGAGAATGTCAGACAAACCATATAAAATCTTACAAAGTAGTTATGGATTTTAAATTTATTTTGTTATGTTGTTTGGTCATAAAAATGATAAATAACTATTTTTTGTCTATAACTATTTACGATATCGACCTCAGTCTTTATTATTTTGTGGTAAATTTCAGAGATAACATATTGATATATTCTCTCACCTGAAAAAACCAAGAAAATCATCTTAATATCATGATAAGTAGACTACTATACACCCATATATATGAAAAGATCATTAAATGATGCATTTACATCAGTAAGGTTAAATTAATGAGCCATATTATTTTAAAGGTATGAGTTTCAATTGACCAAATGATTGTAAGAACTGTAGTTTCTTGGGAGAAACACTAGAATGTATTTTTGTTATGTAGATTCTTTGGGATGAAGAGCTATTATAGGTGATTCATCCAAGATTAGTCACTCCTATAAGAACCAATTATGAGATTGACCATGAAGGGTGTAACATTTTATGGGACTGACATAGATTTTCTAGAGATTATGGGATGGTTGACTTCATAACTGATCCATGTTCTTCCTAAGTTGTGAAGAATCTATATTATTTACTAGTATGGTTCAAGAATAGTTCTTTTGGAAGTAATGATACAGGTTAATTTGGTTATAACATATGGGTATTTTAGTGGAAAAATTTTGATTTTAACATTCTTATGCATGACCTTGAGTAAGTAGACATGGTCCATGCTATACACTTTTGGAGGCACTACATGTTGGGTGAGCAGTTCATCATTTAGACAGACAATTAATGTATCCAATACATCACCACACAAAGAGACTTGAATATGAGGAATTTTAGGAGGATGTAATACTAAAAAAAATTATTTTTATGATTACTTACACTCATGGAAAGGAAAATTCCATATGTGATGATATTATCAAAAATACTCACACACAATCCATGAAGGAGGATAGAAGTGTGTGGAAGTTGATGGATTTATTTTTTGAGATGCACATGGATGTTCCACGGAAGCATGAGAAGATATTTCCAGTATCTCTAGAAGTGACATCCTACTTTCAAGAGCATATCCATATGTGGAAATTATCAATTTCATAGGGCCCTGTTTTGATGTAGGGCGTCACATGAGAGAACCCACCTCGATGATGGGATTTTGATAGAAATTATAACTTACTAATCTATGGTTTATTGGGATCTTTCATATATACAATATGATATTGTTAGGAAATATCATGACTTTTTTTGGAATGTAACCATGGTATTACCAATATTCACTGAGATATACACCTTCAGTATTGGTAGCCTTGCATGAATAGGTAGATAGTAAGTTTCATCACTTGGTGAAAAACCTATCATCCGGTGAAGGAAGTGCACCAAAAGCACATGTGACATATAAAACATAAATATATTCATAAGTAGAAATGGGATGATGTAAAAATTTATTTCCTTGTAGGATTTCAAAGATCCCCTCAAATAAATGACATGGAAAGGTTGATTGTTAAATGGTTATCCAAGAATTAACACTTCCTACTATTCTGGAAGTACTTCTCTATTGATCATAATAGGATTCTTTGCATCTAGGAGATATTGAACCTTAATTCTGTTCCACATTCTTATGTTTGGGACAAACAATATCATTTTACATCATGGTTCTAAAAATTTTTTAAAAGGAAGTGGGATAATATTTTATCTTGAGTATACAATATCACCCTTATAATGATGGGATGTCCATGTGGATGATACAAGTGTTAGAAGATATGATTTGAGCCTAAATCATTGACTATTGAGGTTCATGGGAAAATAATAATTATATTGATCAATTTTTCTAAAAAAATAGTTTTCAAAAAATGATTTAGATGGATTCGTATGAGGCCCTTTATGGAAGGTCATTCTATTAGTGTATGTGTTGGATAGTGGATTATTGGGAAGCATTATTGGGTCCTCAACTCATTTAAGAGAAATTAATGAAATTCCAGCTGATTCATAAAATTATGGTTACATCTTGGTCAATGAATAAGTCATATAACTATCACTAAAGTCAACATATAGTGTTTGAGGATTAACATTATGTCCTTCTCCATGTTTTCACATAGGATGGGTAAAATATGAATTAAGAGATATTGTATGATATAACCTTGATATGTTGGGACATTGGATATAGTGGAGAGGGTTTAGTCAGTAGACTATTAGTTGCAATTATCTCATAGGTATCATTCCACACATAATGTCTTCTACATATCATAAAATAACCATTATCATCCTAACATATCCCATTCATTTGACCCCAAGGATTTTGATAAGGAGGTATATGTGTGCTTTGTGGAACTTTTGATATGTATAGTTGATCAAATCCATAAGGATATCTATGGAATTTTATTTCCTTGGGTCTTGGTTCTCGGGATACAAATATCTATACAACATTGAGACCCAGGACTAATAGGCTGATATATGTGAACAATGGACACTGTTTTTCTCAAAATACATTATACAACAATTAGAATGCAATCATGGGGATGAGTTGTCCTGTGGTGGAAGGGGGGGTTGTAAGGTGGTCATATTTATCAATAGTAAAGACCATTAGATTTAAGATTTAATTTCTTTGTATGTCCCTTATAATGCTATCTAGGGGATTCAAGGAGGTCTTAGGGGTGTCTAAGGCTTGTTCAAATCCCTATGCCGATAAACATAAAGGAACATACTAGGTCACATGGTTTATAGAAACCATTTTCCCTACACACAAAGTTTATATAAATGCGACACATGAGATACTAGAGAGAAGGGTCCCACACTATTTCTATAAAACATTTCCAGGAATCCCACATTCCCATGAATCTTCTCTTAGGAACATTATAGTGTTTCATATGTAGGAAACACACAGTTACCCAAATAGTGAACCTAGACCATACATGGAGTCCATTTAAGAATATCATGGTTTAGGGTTGGTGTATATTTTATCGAAATGTATGAACAAACCTCCACCCCTTCATGTGTGGGAAAATTCTTAATTTTAACCTTGAAACATTTTAGGGTAAAAATTTAATCCCCCTCTTTTTCTCAAACTAAACTATATTATTATTTCTATAAGAACACTGCTTCATTAAGATTTATAGATCATGATACATCAATAATTTCTCATTTGTTTTTCTCTTCATCATATCCATTGAAAATCTAGATATAATATCATAAATACAATACCTTTTATTTAATGTTTCTCTTCCTTTCAGTTACTCAATCTCGATGCAAGCCCATTTTACCCATTTTGATGTCATTTCATAATTTATTCAATAACCCTAGTTTTAGATCAAATAAGAGGCTAAAACTAGATGAATGAAGCCCAAAAATGCTATGGTAGAGGCTCCAGGGTCCTTCCCCTTATTTCATTGCATCCTATATCATATGTTGTTGTGCAAAAAGTTTGGAATTCCTGGTAATGCATAATAATTTCTAATTAAATTACATGTTATACCATAAATTTTTAAATGAGACCCGAGAAAGTGGTGAATCAACCCCCTGAGTTGATCACCTTTGTTTATGCCATACTAGTGGGTGTGATACACCATATATGATTTTTCTCCATTATTCTAAACTAGAAACACACCCATCTAGGTAATTTTAAAAACAAGTAATTCATTGAATTAATAAATTGAATGGTTTAGAGGGGCGTGACATGAGTTCAGACACTACCAATAATTCTATAAATTAAATGGATGGACTATCTGAATTGGAATAGTTCTTCGGCTTTATGCCTTACTTATTTAGCCATAAATGTTTCTCCCAATTGAAACTCATTGACCTATATGACATAAAATTAGGAATTCTTATTTTTTTTAACTGTATGGATTTTTTAACCATATCATATCCATAGCCTATAGTCATTGGTGATACAATGGGATTTAATTTAAGGACTCCATGAAGGATACCATTTTTTCGTAGTTAGAAATTGTTAAATTTTTTGATAAACATAGGGGAAACACTATCCATCAATGGGATGGGCTCACCAAGTGTTATTCATTTTTACCACCCTATGAGTGATACTGGTTGCCTAGGGGAGACCTTGTGGATGGGCCCGATGAGATAACGGTTGTACAATGCAACCAAAAATACTTGGGCCACTTTTCATTATACTAGAGATATACTCGGAGGCTAGTAAATGCTATCAACACACAATGTCTAGAATGAAAATTGGGATCTTATTTTTAGTTCACTTTGGAAGGACACCGTTGGAGTTGCCATTATACTACTCCCTTCGAGTGATACTTGGAATTAATTCAGAATTATAAGGGATAAAATAAATTCTACTCTTCATATTATATAAAGATGAAAAATTGAATTTAAAATTATGTGAATGTTTTTAAATAAAAATTATACATTCAATTTGTAATCACAGGTGTATGTCTTTCAAGACCAATGTTAATCTCATGGACAATCCATCTTCTTACACATTATATCACTAACCATTCTTTTGTAGGTTTTCGTAGATTAGACTCAACAGATTAAAAAAAGTGGGTAAAAATTCGACAGGTGTCCTATCAGAACCCAATTCATTAAATTTATATAATTATTTATATTTTTCATATATTATTAAGGAATATTATTCATTAAATATTTCAGGAGATTGAAGGATCTAAACACAATTGGTGGTGGAATATTGGGATATTATCTTGTGCACTACTCAGGCCACATTTGGTACCCGAGTAGACTTGTTGGTTTAATGAATATACTAAGGGAAGAATACCACTTTTAATGCTTCATTAATAGCTCTTTTATGGGGTTTAGGATTAGTGGACCGAGCCAATGCTCATGATACTAATAGTAGCTTCCTATGTCCTTTTTGTATATTTTTTTAAACTGTGGTATTATTTTATATCCCTTGACTATGGGGCATGATTTTTTATAGATACATCATCATAACGCTTATCATACTGTATCAACTTGTTATTTATATTCTAATGGGATTTTAGATATCTTTCATGATTATTTATTTTTTTTATACTATTTTCTTATTTTAATTATTACATACGCTACAATGGGTTACTATTCTAGTCTTATAGAGTATGCATCTGTTATTTGTCATATATATATATCTCTGTGTGTGTGTGTGTGTGTGTGTGTGTGTATAAACTGTTATATTTCTTCACTCCACCTAGATTAATGAGGGAATAATCTCCTCATATACACATTATAGGCTCTTAATGATAGTCATAAGCCTCTGGTGTTTGGGGAGGCACTATTAAGGACTTTTGGAAACCATTTTGGGCACCATTATGTGAATTAAATAGTGTATGACTTAATATACGATCAGAACCATTCACTCTGAATGTGTCAAAATATTGGTAAAACACCAATTAATCTACCCAATAGATTTGTCTCATGATGAATTTCGATGATTTAAAGGGAAATACAATTATAGAACCAACCCATCACTTAATTTATAAATCGTTCATTATATATCGAATTATCAATTTAATTCATGTACAATATTTCTTATAAATATGTGTATTTTTCGAATAAATAATACAAAATGTCATTATTTCCTGAGTAAACAAAATAACATTCAATGTAAAAAATATTTTGTAGAAATCATATATGGTATAAATAACTATAAAATTCAAGTTTATTAATATAGACATTTAAGATGAAATATTATGCCTAATGATCATAATAAAGTGAATCTTTCTTGAGAAAATTATTACTAGAAAATTTATAAGATATGTGAAGTGACCACTGTTCTATTGGGAATATTGGTTTGGTAATAAAATAACATCTATTCATGGAAGAAAGTGAATGAATGTAAAATATTAAAATTTTAATTCATAAAAGGGGTCTCACTTTAATAAAATTGCAATCCATTAGAATAGTATAAATTTAATAAAATATCTATGGATGTGGGGAAGTCTGTTATAATTATACACATTTAATAACAATATTTATATTTTTAAAAGTAATCCATAAAGTACAATTTTAAAAATAATAGAAATATTATATTAAAAAATTTTATAAAAATTTGGGATAAAATAAAATATCAATAATAAATTATTTAGCTATATATAATTACTTTTTTAAAACAAATTTTTATGTCATGGAAAAGGGAGAAAATAAATATTCCAAAAGAAAAATAAAATTTGATGTTCATTTAATCATTCAATTGATTGAATGAAGTACCAATTGAAGGAGTTGAAGGAAAAAAATATATAAAACCCTAAAATATCTATTGAATAATAAATTTATTGGAGCTTAAGAAAGAAAAATTATATTATATCATCATTGAAAATAAAATAAATTGTAATGTGTATAAGAGTATAATAATACATTTTCTTCCATAGAGTGTCAATTGTGTTAATGTATCTTACATTACACTTCCCACTTGTTAAACATGATTTAATCTCATATATAATAATTTTAAACATGTAATAATTTATACTAGAATTTTATTCATAATTAAAATAATATTTATGTTCCATATAAAACAAATTAAGAAAATTTATTTTACTATTTCGTTATTATAATTTTTTTTGGTGTTAACTGCAACATTGTTTCCTTCATATTTTTTCAGTGAAGTTCAAATTATTGTGAATATGAGATATACCAACCATATATATAATTATATTAATGTTATAAATTTCTAATTCATTACATAAACACCTTATTATAACAGTTCCTGAAAAATGGAAATGAAATAGGAATAAAATCGAACCACGGAGATGGGAGACCATATGTATGCATGAGGAATTATAAAATTCACTTTATTAGTAAAATGGTAAGTAATTGAATGATATATTAATTTTAATAGGTAACTATTTTATCATATGTTTCATATTAATTCTTTATTTCCATAATTATTTATATTAATTTGAGTTAGTGTTCGTAAAAAAATTGATTCATTTATGAGGTGGTAGTTTGTCACACACACGAGTGATGGATTTCTTTATCATGTGGTGGAATATAAGATAAATAAATATTATCCCATTAGAATAATAAAATATCAATATATGGGAGATACTGGTGTTATATGTTTTTTTATTAACAATTATATAAAAACCATTTTTATGTAAATAATTCATTTTCATACATCTGAGTTAATTTTCATGTTTATAATTTTTGATAATTATGTCATAAGTCATACATTAAAAAACAATTTATTTAAATGTTGAAACATCCAATTAGAAACCATTTCCATATTATATAAGTATTTTAAAATAAATAATGAATTATTTCATGAACCATATTAATGACAGTCAACATGACTTCCTCCATTCCCATACAAATTATTAAATCCTGTGAAAAATAATTATAATGTTATGATGAACATAAAAACAATAGTATGGGATGCACAATGAAGGAAAAAATTGTATTCCCAAGATGTTATGAACATAATCTGGTTGGCATAAAAACATTCACCCATCACGGTCTGAGACAAGGCCTGAAAAGCGTTCCCTATCCTAACGGTCTAAAACAAGCGCTCGGGTATCATAAAATGATATCTGGGAATAATTTACCTAACATTATAAACAATAAAATAATAAAAAATTCTAATATTACAAATCTGGATTATTCATAACACACCACCTTTAAAAAAATCATAATTGATTTACATAATTTAAAACAATTTTTAAAGGCTATAACAAATGAAGAAACCAAAATTGTAATCCCAAAAGAACAACCTCATCGAAAGAGGCACCACCCTCAATCCATCTTCACAATACTGCATCAGGATGGACCACAAAAAACCCAAACCATCGACACAAAAATATGTACCAAAACCTATGACAAAAATAACCATGTCAACATACAACCAAAGGTGTGATTAGGTTCTATAAAAAATCCCTGTAAGATTCAACCACTAAATAATTCCATTCGATAATCTTTTAATGAAGAAAAGATTTCATGATTCCATAAACATAAGATGCTATTATGAATATTAAAGTGTTGAAACTTTAAATAAAAACAGTTTTCAAGTGAGATACTTTAAAAAACAACACATTTAAATAAAATACCAATGTAACTGAATTTTTTAGTGAAACAAAATGCATGCAGATGGAAATAATATTGTATCTAATGATAACAATAATCTAGAAATATCCCCTAGGAAATAGTTGGCTGGGGGTCCTAGGTACATCGTATCTTTGTAAATGCAATCAAATGAATATCAATTCTTGTGTGCACAAGACACTGTTAGAGAGAATACCCATAACATAGTGGTTCCCCATCTTGATCATAATAATCATAATAGATTATTTAGTGTTGTCATCATCAAATTTCTAAGTGAAACTAGGGACAAATCTCATGGGATCTCTAGCATACTAGTACAGTCCACCCACCTAGATACCCGAGTTTTCCCTCTATTGTTCAAACAAGTTACACAAGCCATGAAATACCATTTTAACATTAAAAAATAATTTCCACATCCCAAAAACACCAAACATATCACACTCATGTCACATAATCTACTTTCTCATTCAAATTAACATGGAAACTATAGTCACACCAAAACAGCTTGCAACATGGTTCATATCTCTTTCTCAATTCAATAAATCCATTAAGAAATTTTTTAAAACATGTACATGATGGTAAACATCACATAACGTCTCTTTCACAAAAAAATGGAAAATTTGAAAAACATACTACCAACCAAACAATACATAAACATCTTTTTCACACTTTGTGTATCACAAAATCCCATTTATATTTTTAATAAATCACTTTCAAGAATCATAAAATGGTTATGAACCTAAAACCCATTCAAAAATCCTATTTTACTTCAAAAAGCATACCAATACCCTAGAATAGAATAATTTTCAGCCCAAATAACATTTAATAAACCACATGCGTCGTTATAAAATAATCCCAAATATCACCACAAGAGTTACAAATGGAAAACACCCAATTTTAAGAAAAAGTGAAACTACAAAATTAAACTGTTAAAAACATCATGAAAAAAGGTTTTCAAACAATAGAAATCATATAAGGAATATTAAAAATAATTAATTCAAGCATTTCAACTCATCATGAAATGCTCACACAAGGAATCACCTACCTTTTTTTCAAAACCATAGTTCGTTGTGTGAATATTAAACCACCAGACAACAACCCCAAAAGGGTCTGAAAGCAATCCCTAAACCACAATATTTGACCAAAAAGACACCAAATAAACCAATAAGTATGAACCCTAGATTCTAGAAATTTTATAACCTCATGAAGAGTGGAATAATCCTTATGAAAATGGAGGCACATTAGAGGAATCCCAATTACATGAGATTTCTTAAATAAAACGACCCAAATACATCTATGGATGAATTTAGAAACTATCAATAATGAAATTGAGGTTGAATAACATTGAAGAGGACATGTAGGAACTACAATTAGGGAAATAAAAATTTGAAGGAGTTTTGAAAGATTCAATTTACCTCTTCAAATCAAGATGATTTTAGAAATCCAGAATAGTTTCACCCTAATTCGAGATGGGTATGAGCTCTAATGAGGGTGAGGATATAATGGGGCACTATCGGGGGATTTGGTATTGGTTAAGAGTTCGAATCTTATAAAATACATAAAAATTTTATTGTATATTATATAAATAAAAAAAATTAATGCATGAAAAGGGATTTCGAGATGGACAAATATCATAACAAAAAACCAAAATCCATCATGATTATGGATTCTTATGAGGTCCAAATGGATATGGTTGTTTTAACATACAAGGGGATGGAAATTTGGGAATGAAATGGGTGTAAAATATTCAAAAATTAAAGAGTTATAAAATAGTTTTCTTAAAATATGTTAATGGGCTCATGGTTTGTCCCAAATTTTAAAAAACCACCATTCCACCAAAATGCTTGGGAAACCCCAAAAACAAATAAATAATGGAAAATTGAATGAAAAAAAATATAATGATGTCATGGATGTGAAAATTCTCCCACAATAAAACATTCCTCCCTTGGAATTCCACAACAAGGCCAAAAGGCAAAAAGGAAGCCCAACCAAAAGGCCAAAATTGACTCCTTTGCCACGTTTCATCGCTACTGAAAAAAGATAAGATATCTCCATTTGATCAATAAATGAAGAAATACTCTCATAATACAAAACAGAATCCAATTTCCTGTAACGATCAATTACATTCTAAATTTATCTTAAACGAAAAACCTCTAACACCATCTGAACAAGAGTCAAGACATTTACCCAAATGAACAACAACATCGAACATGGTTACAGTGACCTTACATTAACTAAACCATTGGAATATCTCTAATACAAATGATTACCTAAATGAAGATGTTGGAAGTTAGATATCTCAGACTGAGACTACCTATTTCCATGCCATGACCAAAGAAATAACATGGTTATTGATATGGGGAGATACGAATGGGCTTCCCACCCTAAGAGACAACTTAAATTTTCTCAAGGCGAAATGAGGACAGTAATAGGGGTAGGACCAAACAGACTCCCTAGAATAAGGTGTAAAATATCATTATATTTTTTCAAAATAACATAAATGAGACCCATTGTGGCTCTGCCCACCCTAAGAGAAAACAATCTAAACTGCCTAGCACTGTCTGACACGAGAGGACCAATAAATATAAAAAGTTGGCACAGACACATGATAAGTATGCATGGTTTGGGAAGCCGTGTAGTGAACGTGCTGAGAATTCTTTCCAGAGGATAGCCTTCACATGGTCACATGGGCCAAGGTGCATGGCCATGTGGATACCATGCGATGGCTACTGTCTCTTATCATACGGTTCCCTAGGATGGAACAAAGTTGCTACTAACCATGCACAACTAGTGCAAAATAATCTTTCTCACCCAAATATCAAAATTTTAACTAAAAACTTGACCGAAACCAATGTGGTAATTTATGAAATCAGGATACATCATGTTAACAATGTCCTCCCTCCTATACCTCCAAATTGAAGAATTGGAAAAAGATGATGACCCCAAAAAACAAAAATTATTCCCATGTATAATACGAAGGAGATGACTTTGACCAAAGGATTGAATGACCCTGGGATTTCCACTGACTATGCGTCAGCTTCACTCCGAGTCCTATGGATTTTACTCAAATGATTGAAGCATCTTTGGCCTCGTAGTAGTCATTGGAAACCCCCCAAAAGGAACATCTCCTTTCAATGCTATGATAACTATAACATGATCCCATATCGGTTTACCAAGACATAACACAATCCAATATCACTTTACAGTAACATGAAATTTCAGTAAAACAAGTGCTTTGAAGATTCCCACACAATACCCCTTGTTTATTCAGATGAGAAATAGAAAGAGGACATAATATATAGAAAAACCTTCATCTGAACAAATGATATTGAGATCTCCCTAAAGGAGACACACATCTGAAAAAACAATGAATCTCCAAAGATTGTACAACATCCCCGTTACAATCAAACGTGAAAATTACATCAAAAAGTGTCACCGAACATGACCATTATGATTGATAGAGACAATACATGTGAAGGGACCATATGAAAATTCCCCAAAAAATGCACAATTTTATAAAGTGGACATAACAAACTCTCATGAACTTATTTCTTACACTATTAGTATAACATGATCCCATACATTGAAGATACTATGAAGGACCCGAAGCCTCTCTTAGATACCATCCACACTGACAACCCCAAAATACATTCACCTTTGACAAATTAGGTAACTTATAAAACTATATTCCCATTAAAACTACCACGAGAACTCTCCCGCTACAAGAGGATCAAAAAAACCAATAATGGAAATAGTGTAGACAAAATATATAGATCTTGAGAAAATGATTTCTTATATTGATAAATTCGAGGATATTCAAATGGATAATCAATATGGGGTGAAAATCAGTTAGGCATTAACTCTTAGTGGGGGAATACCTTATCCCACGAGGGAAACTAAGGAACCAAACAAGATGATCCATTGGTCATAACGTGCCACAAAATACAATCGAACACATGATGGGAACCCCCATAATGATTCCCAATCTTTCCTCAGAACAGACTTCTAACCATCCCTTCATCCTTGCTTACCAAACAAACACAAACATGAACATAATTAAAATAAGAGGGGTTCTTGGACTCAAAACATCCCACAGTTATACAATTTCCAAAAACACATAAGATAGACCATTTCAAAGTAGTCATTAATACATCATGTTTTTTATGTCATATCTTGAAAATTAAAAGGTTTAGTGGTTAGTGTATCCACCAATGGTACCCAATGGGCCTCACATATGCATGTTTCCATGGCACACCTATCACCTTCCTCATATCCATCCCCGCACTCATCCAGTCTTTCCATTAACCATACATTATCCCATATAACCCCATACATGTGCTATCTCACTAAAATACCAATGGTTAAAACAAAAATTCCATCCACATTTCAAAACCAAAACATTGAACTGATACTTTCTTTTTCTCAAGACTGTTATCCACGAAATCAAAGCCAAATTTACGTCTTATGAAGCATTTCAGAATATAACTAATAATTCAATAAAAAATTCACTTTCAATTAATTTATATTACTTAATGAAATTCATACTGTTTCAAAACACTTTTAATTTCATGACAATCTCTATTTCATAAATCCATATTAGATTCAAAACTCAACACATCTCATTTAAAAACATGATTCCAAAATTTCAAAAAACATTTCAAATGATCTCTAGTTACCAAAACAAAATCCATTTCAAAAAACAACCCATGAACTCAAAAACATTCCATCCCTATAAAAGAACATTAAATAGTTTTGAAAACTCAATTTGAAACACTTTTTCAAAACAATCATAAATATAGACCGCGCATCCAAAAGTGGTGTAAACACACCATTTTTGAATTTCAAAAAATCATTAAAATTTCAGTTCTAGCTTTTAAAAAATCAAACCATTCCATATTTATTATAAAATAATTTCACAAAATCTCTATCCCCTTTAAAACCATGTAATATTTTCTTTAAAACCAAACTTCAAAGATATCAGAACTAAAGGACTTAAGACAATGCAAGGGGAAACCAGTTTCGGTGGGTGACTTGGGCATATGGTTTGCGGCCACACACCAATCCCTTCACTATCAAAGAGAGTGTTCTAGGGAAATATCCCCAGCTCCCCATGTCTTTTCAGTCTCTACGAGATAGTTAAGACCAATATCCCAACTCACTTTTCATTTCCCCTTATCGTCATCAAACCATTAAAAACAAAGGACTTAGTTAAAACCAAACATCCCCTGGCGACTTGAATCACATTAGGAGGTGTGCTGGCCAATAACCCTATTTGTAATCAAAATGTCAATACCTGAAAATTCAATCTCCAGACTATCCCAAATCTTCACCAAATAACATGGCCCATGATAAAGAACCTCCATTGATACAATTTTGTCACGAACCGAATATTGTTTCCATCAAAAATGTCACCTGACACGGTTCGCGACAAGGCATGGAGGGTGTTCCCAATCCCCATGGGATAGAAAATATGTCTGGGTAATATAAAATAAATTTTTTTAGTGATTTAACTGATATTATAAACATTAAAGCAAAAAAATTTCTAATATAACAAATCTGGATTTTTCCAAACACGCCATCTTTTACATAAAATCATAATGGAATTACATAATTTAAAACAATTATCAAAGACTATAACAAATGAAGAAACAAAAATGGATAGCCTTAGAACCTCTTCGAGGCAAGAGGAACCACCCTCAAGCTGTCTCTATAACACTACATCATAAAGGACCACCAAAAACCCAATCCATTGGCACAAAAAGTTTTACCCAAACCTACGAAAAAATAACCATATCCAATTACAAAAAAAGATGTATGTAGAGTGAGAGAAAAATCCCAGAAGGATTCCACCACTAAAGGATTCCAGGATATAAACATTAAATGACTAAAATCATGAAATGTTTTCATTAAATTGAGATTCTATTATGAATTTTAAATAGATGAAACATTAAATAAAAACTGGTATCAATTGGGATACATTAAAGAATCAACACATTTAAATAGGATGCCAATTCCACTGAATTTTCTTGTCAAAAATTTCATATAAAAATGGTAAGAATAATTTATCTAATGAGAACATGCAACAAGAAATAACCACTAAGAACTAGCTCTCTATGTATCCCAGGTACCTCGTATCTCGGTGAATGTAATAGTAGATATATATATTCTCGTGCACATGAGCCACTATTACGGAGAATACCCATAACCTATTAGTTCCCCATCTTAATCCTCATAAATTTTTTAGTTTATTTAGTGTGGACATCATCAATCCTATTACGTGAAACTTGAGCAAAACACCACGAGATCAGTAGCATACTAGTACACGTTCCCTGACCTGGACACCAAGGTTTTCCCTCTACTACTCAAACTATATCCACATGCATTAAAAAAATATTTTCATATTCAAACATCATTTTCACATCACAAACAAACACCAAAAATACTACACACATGTAACATAAACCCCTTTCTCATTCAAATTAGTTTTGAAACCATACTCACATCATAACACCCCACAACATGGTTCAAATCATATTAAAAATCGATAAATCCTTTAATCAATTTAATAAAACATGTACTAGATGATAAACATCACATAACATCCCTTTTACAAAAAAATTGGACAATTTTAGAAACATACACCCACCCAAACAGTACATAACCATCATTTTCACACTTTGTGTAACAGAATAACCCATTTAGTTTTTCATAAAACATATTCAAGAAGCATGACAAGGCTTTACACCCAAAACCAATTCAAAATTAATTTATGAACCCAAATTCACAACATCAACCTACCAAAACATAATTGGAATCCCAAATAACATTTAATAAACCAAATTCATATGTTATAAAATAACTCCAAATATTACCAAAAGAGTTACAGATGGAAAACACCCAATATGAAGAAAAAGTGAAACTATAAAATTAACATCATAAAACACATAATAAAAAATGGTTTTGTCCCAATGAATATCATATAAGGAACATTAAAAATAATTAAATCATGCATGATAACTCATCATGAAATTCTCAAACATGTAATAACCTTCCTTTTGTGTCAAACCCCAAATTGGTTGGGTGAAACTTCAAATGAACCACCACTGCACCCAAAGGGAGTGAAATCGATCCCTAGACCACAATATTTGACCAAAGAGGCACCAAATAAAACAATAGGTATGGACCCTAGTTTTGGAAATATTATAAACTCATGAAAAGGGTAAACAGCCGTAATAAAATGGGAGGAACATGAGAATAATCCCACTTACATGAGATGTCTTGAGTAAAATAACCCAAATATAGTAGTATCTGAATTTAAAAATATATAAAAAATACAAGTGATGTTATAATATGGCTGATATGGTCATGTAAGATCTAAAATGGTGGAAAGAAGAGTAAATATTTATGTTGTTATGGAATAAACAATTTACCTCTCCAAATCTATATGATTTGAGAAATTAGTTCTGTTTCACCCTAATTTGTGACTAGTATGAGTCCCAAAGTGGGTTAAAAGAGAATAATAGGATCTCTTAGGGTATGTGTTCTCTTCCGCACATCGCATGTGCTTCGAAGATGTTTCGTTCACCAAAGGTGTGTAATCCTTAGACCATCGATCAATATTGGCCCATATGTATGTGTAACATACCGTATAAGATTCTGGCTAGTATTCCCAACAAAAGGGTTACTATACACATGGATGCATGGATGAATATGGAACAATATGGTTTTATTAAAGGGAGTTCAATGCAGGGTGTGATAGGAATGGTTCATTAAATGGTAAGTGGAATTAATAACAAGACCTTTGGAGGGTATTTGGTGGTTAAATAAGATATGATCAAGGCTTGTGACAGGTTGGAAGGGGGAATTGTTCTCCAAGTCATGGCTTGCATGGGGTTTTCCAATTAGACTAGGGATCTTCTTTTCCATTTCGTCATCTCAATGTGGATTGAAATGAAGTTTATGGGTAAGAAGTTTGGGTTCTTCAAGTCCTCTCGAGGTCTTAGGCAAGGGGATACTTTGTCCCCCACTCTTTTCATTATCTCCCAAAATGCTCCCAGCTGCTATATTAATCAGGGTCTCAACAGTGGTAAAATTAGACCTTATCATAATAAGAGTGTCACAAGGAGTATTACTCATATGATGTTTGTGGATGACACAATTATATTTATCAATGGTATTAGAATGTCAGTGCAAGGGCTGAATGAGATTCTAGAAGAATACTGCAAGTGCAGTGCGAAAGTGGTGAACAAAGATAAAAGTCTTTTCTTCACATACATGAGGATCTCAGTGAAGAGGGAGAGGTAATTGGGTGACATCTTGAGCATGGGTAGAGGTTCTTTTCCGATGGAGTATCTTGGGGCCCCGGTTAGTCCTTTCTCCCTCAGGGTGCATCATTTTGACACGCTTATAAGAAGAATTACGGGGCACATCTATAACTGGAAAAACATATTTATATCCTTTGGAGGTCGAATATCTCTAGTTAACTGTGTCTTAGTTTCTATTACCATGCACATTCTATCCACCCTGAAGGTCCTGAAGAGTGTGATTACTAACCTGGAGAGGATTATGGTGTCCTTTAATTGGGATGTGCATATGGAAGGAAAACATCATTAGGATTCAGGGAAATGGATGGCAAGGCCTTTATCCAAAGGGGTAATTAATTTGAGGAGTGTATCTGCAACCATGCACGGGATTCATTCTAAGCTGGCATGGAAGGATTTGGAAGGATGATCTCTTTGGGGAAGAACAATGTAGTATATTTATGGATAGAATATGTATAATCATAGATTTCATTCTACAAGGATATGGAAACTAATTTCTCCATACCTGGAGACCTTCTATCATCACTGTCGTTGGATTTTGGGAAGAGGGAATATTAACTTCTGGTAGTAGGATTGGGGGTGGGCAAGATGTGGTTCCCGGGATGTCCCAATCCAGATTTGTCATTTTGTGAGGCAACCTGCCATCCCAGGTTTTTACAGGTTGTTCTTGATGAGATTCAGCTGGGCATTTTTAGTAACATAATTATGAGTGAGGATCATGACAGACTTATTTTCATTGCTTCTACGTCGGGTGTTTTCTCTACCAAGGATTTTAATCGTGCAACAAGTTACACTTCAAACGAAGATCTTTGGGGAGAGATTCTATGGTGCAAGGAGGTTCCCTCCAAATATAATTTTCAACTATGGCATGTGAGGAATAAAGCCTTGCCTACAGATGATAATCTGCAACGTATGGGAGTAAATATGGCTTCTAGGTGTTGGTGTTGTAGGTCTTCCATATATGAATCAGTGGGACACCTCTTTTATGATAGTGAATGGTACAGAGGAGTTTGGAAGGCGTTTGGATGCTTTTTTGGTTTGGATGGGTATGATGGGGGGCATGATAAATTCATAATTTCATAGTTTAGGGATGTTGTTACACAGGGGTATGAAAGGAAAGCAAGGGTGATCATCCTAATGGTGGGGTGATGGATAATATGGAATTCCAGGAATGAGTATCTCCACAAAAACATTGCATAAACTCAGGTGAGTATGATTTTAAAAGTGAAAAGTACTCTTCTGGATTTGATTAGGATGAGTCTGGAGTGCCAATATGCTCCATCTATGAACGCTTATATGCTAAACCGGAGTTGCGACAACAAGACCAAGAGTTTGGGACAGGGTCGATGGGTTCACTGGCGAGCTCCCAGATAGGGGATAAAGCTTAATGCAGATGGTTCGCTGCTTGTTGGGGAGATGTGGGGACGACACTGTCAGAGATCAGAGGGGGTCAGTTCTTGTGGATTTCATGGCATCTTATGGTAGAGGAGATGTGCTGCAGGCGGAGGCTTTGGCCTTGGATACTAAACTGGAGGTACGCAAACAAAGGTAGATTAATCTGAAGATGGTGGAGACAGACTCTATGATCTTGTACAAAGCGTTGCTTGGTCAAGGTAGTTTTTCTTGGAATATTGTTTATATTGTCCGGAGGTGCAAGATGTTAATGGGGAACCAGATAGAGATTTCTCATACAAGGAGGGAAGGGAACATGGTTGCCGATTTTCTAGCATCGATGGCAATCACGAATCAAAGTATGGTTTCTATATTTAACTTGTGATCTTTTCCAAACGAGGGGATGGAATTTGATACTAATGATGCTATGGGTCTTCATTACATTAGACCACCATGAGCAATGTAGTCAGGGATTTCTTCAAATCAATAAAAAGTTTATTTTCAGTCAAATATAGAAATGGGCTCGTGGTTTTTTCAAAATTTTGAAAACCCACCATTTTCACAAAAATACTTTAAAAACCCCTAAAACAACGAAAAAATCAAAATTAAATGAAAAATAACTTTAAATTAAGTCATGAATGTGACATATAAAATAATGAAAAATCATATATTTTTAGAAAGACCATGAATGTTCATGGAGTATATGAATGAAACAAGTTTCAGATGAACAACACACAGTACATTTTTAGAATCAATATCAATAAAATCCATAAAAATAATTTAAAACCCCTTAATTGTTATCTAAATCATCATATACATAAAATCTTTTAAAATAAAATTAATTCAAATAACCATAAGATCGACTTTTAACATTATCATTACCCAATGCATTGGAGCGCTATCTAGGTATACCCATAGTTTAGGCTATTGTTGGTTTAACTGACCCAATATTGGAACCCCATGTTTTTATATAATGGGACTAAATATTGCTATATATGAAAATCAATGTTAAGATGTTATGGTATTACACGACACTATATGGGAGGACCCATTTCTCTTGTATAATACTCAAGTACCAAATACAGATTTTTTTATGATTTCAATTTTTCATCATAAATCATTTCAATCACTTTTTCAAACTCGCAATAAAAATAATTTTTCATACCACAAAAATATTTCTATTAATATCCCATTTTCAATACCATGATACCCTTTTGTTTTGAAAAATAATTTTTACGGAAAAAATACGCAAAAAAAGGTTATTGTTTTTCTATAATGAAAAAATAAATGAAATCTTGAAATGGAAGGTAATAATTAAATAATGATCAAGATTGCATAGAATTCATTGTATACAAGTACGTTAAGTATAGAACATCCATTTTATGTTTTTTCAAACTATTCCTTATAAAAAAAATACAAATAAATTTTTTTAAAAACAACTGAAATAATAAAATGATCTGAAAATTTTACTTTTTTAATATTTTTAACCTATATAAAATAATTTATAAAATCATTTTTATAGAATCTCTTGTAATAAATTTTGATTTTGAGAAATAAAATAAAATAATTTTTTAATGTGAACAGTTTTTTATCACATTATGATATAAAAATACAACCCATTAATGAATAACATTAAAAAAGAATTAAATATTATTATAATTGATAGATTCATCATATAACATTTGAAAGGGTATGTATATACACCATAAAAAATATCATAGTTTATCACATCAGAATATATTTCAATGAAATGAGATTGAGACGATGTCCATTACCTTGAGTCTATCTTATCACATGTGTCTTTATCATCTAGAATAATAAACATATGATAAATGCTTAATTTTTAATGAATAATTTTTATGTTTACTATTAATTTTATTTATCTTATTAACAAGTTATATACTACTACATAATTAATTATATTTAATTTATATGACTTGACTATATTTGGATTATACATCAAAATTGACTTTCATATATTTCCTATGGTCAATGAGGTTACTATTATTTTTTAAATTATATAATAATAATCTGTAATACATATCATATTTATGCATTAATTGTAATCTAATTGTAAATCATGAAATATTGTAACTAAAAATAAATCAACGTTACAATCTCGGAGAGGGTAGGACATACGTATGGATGAGTAATGCTCCAATTATTAAATGACCATTACAAAACAGAGGTACATAATGTTTTTTATTTAATTAATAATAATTCTATAATAAATAAAATATTATTAAATTATATGTACATATATATATAACATGTGACATGTTTATGAAAAAATTCAATCACATTGTTTCGAGTATCTGGTAGTCCACTGGTCCATAAAGGATGTTATAACCTTTTATATGTGTGAATAAGTAAGAATAAAATGATATATTGTACATATATATATATATATATGTCAATAATATAATAATTATTTAATGTCTATCATATATATTTTTTATTGTTGCCCTTTTTACATTCCATGTAACACGTTAGTGAAAAATACATCACATCATTTCCCAATCTGGTTGTTCGTCGTACACAAAAGTGACATTATTGTATCCCCTATGCAATGAAATGTGAATATGTGTATATGATATAATAAATAAAGAAGATTAATTATGTTATAAGTATTTTAAATATCCCATATAATGTGTTTTTTTCACCATTATTCACAACCCTCAGAGTTAGTAATGAAAAAAATGAACAACATCGTTTTATGAGGCGATAATCCAACATATAAATGAATGATGATTTCATAACCAATTTAATGATCGTGTTTTTTGGAGTGGGTAATAATATTATCAAAATATAATCATGGTATATTTAGGATACTAAGGTTATTATATAATCAAGATATAATAATAACTTAAGAGGTTGGGTAATAAATAAATAAAAAATTATTGTTGATGAATTTACCAACTACTATGTTAATTCCTTTTGGTTTTCACTATTAGTCTTTCATGGGTAAATTTTATTAACAATGTATAGATGTTTTGGGTATGGGAGTTAATTGGAAAAGTTATTTGGTTATTTATTGGTAGAGGAAAAGGTAACTACATGTGTGAAGATAGTTGATGAGGGGGAGGCATTTTATAATAGAGGTGATAGGGAAAATTGTATATTTTTAATGATGGAATTACTTCACAAATTTTTCCATTTAATATGGAACAAATACTAAACCAAAATGAATCCAATAAGGTATTTTATCGAAAAACTTCCCTAAAAATGGTTCTTGATAATTATCTACATTATTTAGCCCCATGTGTTTATAGGTTAGTCAGTTGGTAATTCTTATTTTTTACCATCGTCGCTCTATTTAATTATAATTATTTTTCATTATAATAATGTTTAAAAATTAATTTGACGTTATTAGATAGTATAAATCATTATTATTCAAAATAAGATATCCATTTTTTCCAAATAATATTCCCATAATAGTGAAATATTTATTTAATATAAATACAATAGTCATTGAGAGACAACATGATTTTAAGACGAGTATATTTTAGAAAATTATGATTCTATAATAAATATTTAAATAATAATATTAATTTTATAAAAAAAATAAAAATATAATGAGATGTAATCTATACATTTAATTTAAAATGTCCCTCAATATGTATTTCTATTAATAAAAAATGTGAAATATTATTCATTTTAAAACTATTTTTAGAAAAAACCTATCTTTATTCCAAGAAAACATATTTGAAAAACTATATAAATTTTATTATAAGTAATTATTTGAAAAATATAAAAAATTAATACATAGTGTATATAAATAGAAATAAGAAGATATTTTTACTCTTAAATTAATTAATCTATGAAAAAAATTGTACAAAAATCAGTATTTTCACTACTCACTAAAAAATCAAAATCTTCTAAAACAAAATACAATTATTTTACTAGAAATAGTTAAGATATGATGGTTTCAATAATAATATTAATATTTTCAAAATAAAATTATAAAATATAGAAATTATTCTTTTAAATAAGTCCTTATAAGAAAAGTGTTTATATAAATCTTTTTTTCCTTTTTATTTTATAAATTAAATTATATTTTTATATATAATATAACAATTTAAATATAATTAATAAATTTAAAAATGATTTATCAAATCATTACATGGGTTTTTACATCCTTCCCCCTTTTATAAATCATGTCCTTTCAATTTTATTCACTTATGAAATAAGTGGGTATATCATTCCCTCAGAGCATTTTTGGATTCCCATCCTGTCTCTTCGACCATATCATTTTCCATAAAACCTAAACATAGTGAATCAAATTATTTTGAATCACTTTCTATATATTGTGATGAATATATATAGGATGTTCCTAATAATAATGATTCTGTTCTAACTTAACTACATTAGGGATTAAAACATGACACGAATATGACACATATTTTTTAACATTAAAACGTTAAGTAAATTTTGTACATGAGATAAAATCATATGTAAGGCCACACAATATACAAATGATGAAAAAATTTATAGGATTTCATATTTTCTAATGTAATATGGGGTATGATTACACTTCCTAACAAAATGTATCACACATTTTCATATAGAAACATTGGGAAAGACATGAAAACCTACCTTAAAATAATGATTTTCTTCCAATCAACAAAATTATTCTTCCTGCTCTAAGCTGTCCTCAGGTTTCAATAAATCAACTAAAATATCTCATCTTTTTCATATACTAACATTAGTCCCCTAAACACTTACCATCCATAATTATCCCAAAATTATTTTTTCCAACACTTCTTTAAAAATAATATCTGAAATGGTTCCATCAATATACTAAAATAAAAAATTTTATTATTAAAATAATCAATAAAAGAAAAATGTCGATCCCAAAGTCCATATTAATTCATTGAGAATGAATAAAGCATATGATACCAGGATAGAATCATCTCCTATGATGTTGTATAATATTTAGGATGAATATATTTACTAAAATTTAATTTAATACCCATATACAACATAAATCCATTCAAAAAATTAGACGTAAACCTAAGATCATGTTATAATTCAACCGAGAGAGAGTAACATCATGAAAAAAAAATTTAGATAATGTTAAGAATGATGATATAAATATATTGAATATATTATATGAATGAAATGACCATTTTTTAATCTAATAATAATAACACAAATAAAATTTTTATCTTCATATGTATTTCAAAATTCTACTACATAATCAACTTATATACTCCCCAATTTCCCCAAAATAATGGAAAAAGATGAATCATCCCCACTAATAACTATCATTCTACATTAACAATCTAAAATTTCAAACTCTTCTTGGAAAATTCATTAATAATAATTTTTATACTATCCTACCAATAATAATCCTGAAGGTCCCTATAAAACATTATACTTCTCAGATGAACAAAAAAATAGAGATCTATGAGCTCTAGTCAACGACTCTTTCCTAAAATTATAATCATAAGGAAAACAAAATATTTTTCAAAATTATAATAATAAATATTCATCAATATGAAAATTAGGAAAAAAAACCCATCTTACAGGATTCTACATTTTCATACAATGATCCATCCTTTTTATGATATAAATTAATTATTTCTGAAAAATTATAAAGTACTAAAACATGAATCAAAATATAGGATGTATCTACACCCTCATCTTCTAGGAAAAAATTAATCAAATGATTAACCAAAGGGTCAAGTTCCAAATGTAATATGGTTAACACCACATTAAAATTTTAACTCATTACAACAACCATTTTTTTTATCCTCTCAGTGGGTAATTCATCATGTAATAATAATCCTTCATTATTTCTGGATGTCTTCTATGTCTAATGTTAAATTCATTATGGGTGAATATATACGTAAAAGTTTTAGTATTAATATATATTTCACAATGCACTTCCAAAAAAATAATCATAAAAATTATTAAAGAAAAAATCATCTTATTAGAAATAATTTTTATGTTAACGTAACTCATTTGATTTCAACTGTCATGAATCATAATAAATAAACAGGTCATTATTCATCATGAAAAAACGAATTCCTTTCAATGAATTATCTACATTGAGTAAATATTCACTATTTCTAAAATCCATATATGAAACAAGAGAATTCACAAAGCATCTTTTTAGTTCCAAAAATAAATTATCAAATTATTTTTTTACTATAGAATTTATCTCTTTTAGGATTAAGAATATCTTGTGGGATCGACACCTCAGAAATGTTTTCAACAAACTATCTGTAGTAGCCCCCCAATATAAGAAAACTAAGAAACATTGTGACATTTTTTGGTATATTCTATACTTCAAGAATAATTTTGATTATCATGGTCAACAATTATTCAATATGTAGAAACTATATATAATGGGAAGGAATTTTTTTCCACAAAATTCACACATTATAAATTTAACTTACATTTTATGGTGTGTAAATATTTTCAAAATGGCCCTTAGGCCACTTTTCTGGTTCGGATTGACTTTTAATATATAACTAAATTTAATCAATAATAATCACTACAAACATGTGAAATTGCTAATGAAAAATTCTATTCATAAGTTCGATAAAGATAGTATGTGCATCATATAAACCAAATTACATAACCAAAAATTCATATTTCTTATATCTAGTGTGAAACATAGTATTTGGAATGTCTTTATCCTTGAATTTATACTGATGCAACTGCAACCTCAGGTTAACCATTGAAAAATATTTCATCCTCAAGAAGATAAGAAACCCCTTAATATAATGAAAATCGAACACAATCTTAATATTATTGTTCTTAATGCATCTGTAATAAATTTAAAGCATCATTTCACCAAATTGTTTTCTAAAAAAGAAGCTAACCGAATGGTGATGAACCAGGCCAGATGAAACCTTTAAATATTAAATCACACAATTGATTATTCTATTCTAAAATTTCCACTTGATCCATTTGATAATGTAATTTAGTAATAGGATTATCATCATGTGCTATGTAAATAGTAAATTCAACATGTTGATCTAGCATTAAACCTCAAAAATATCTAGAAAAAAATCCATGTATTCATTTTATAACACTATTCTATATTATCAAGATAAATTGAATTCTAATCCATTCGACGAATGATATAAGAAAATACATTAGGAATCCTTAAAATAGTTCCCTGAAAAACCATTCCACTAATTAAGATACAATTACTCTTATAAATAATCATTTCTTTAGTATATCCACCAAATGTTTTGGCTGACCCTAGTATGGTGATATTCCAAATTAACTAAAATGTTTCACATATATTAATCAATATAAAGATCTAGATTCAAAAGAATATTTTTTTAATTCAAATAAATAGGTTACATACCTGTTTATACTTCATTTAATGGATATAAATAAATTTTAGTATTATAAAATGACTACTTCGCACTATTATGTTTAAAATCATGATGATTTCTATCACGTGAAACAATTTTTGGATATTAATTAGCATACTAAAACAACTCTTTTCAAAATAAAATAATTTTACAATTGAGTCTATTGCCTACCCCATTCATTGATTGCATATGGATCATTTAATTATATGTTATGAATCTTGTGACCAAACTTACCCCACCGAAAACACTTCTGAGATCCTTTTAAAAAATTGTTGAAATGTCATTTTTAACACTTGAATCATTTAAGGGGATTACACAATAACTTTTTATTAATTAATATATCTATCTCCTTAAACTTTTATCTTTTATGATTTTTTTCATCACAAGGAACATATGTGTCCTAAAAATCCATATCAAAATTATTATCACAATGAACCACTTTCAGATAACATTTAAATTCTTGCATATCAACAGAACAACGTAAAATTTTTTTAACACTAAGAAAATTATATTAATTTTTCAATTACTATCCTAAATAAAATTTGGCACGTATCTAGGTAAGATTTTTATGTCCTCTCCATATTCCACTACAAAATATTTTTATTTTATCATCTATTATAATAATTTTTTACCATCGCGAGTCGAATTACAACAGTTAAATACTTATAAATAAAAATATACTTGAATATATACCATTTCATGGCATAAAGATCATATTTATCTCTAGTATCAGTATCCAATTGCCAAAAATAAATATCTTCACCATCAAAATGTTAAATGAAAATTGTTACATTTTAACATTTTGAACATCTTATGATGTAGAATATCATTTTATGATCAATAACCAATCCATTGGAAACCATAAGAATATAGGATCCACTAAATAATTGTGGATGTTTCCTTATGAAATCCTACACAAAAGACATTTCCGTCTCTATCATAGACACTGCAACAATTTATTGCTTCTATCAACTGATCCAACTAAGAAACAAACTATTTTGTTCTGATTCCATCAATCATGGGATACTAATTTGGCAGAATATTCTACACTTGCATCATTCCTAATATAACTTCCTTTCTTCCTTAGTGGAATACCATTCTGAATAGAAATGTTTTAGTCCACGAAACATGGTAATATTGAAATACCCTATCAATATAACTTATCCATAAGGTTTAACATTTCAATGAAATGTTATTAACATTATGATAACATATATTGTTATCTAAATCATTATTTGAAACTATATAGAAGGTCTCCTCTGCAAAATATACACAATCATGAGTTTAATGTCAAGAATTCATTTTCATACATTACATGATCATTTCATGTTTATATTTTTAGATAATTATGTCATGAAACATACATTAATACTCAATATAGTAAAAACTAGTATCTTCTCATTTTATCTTTTTTTTATAATATAATGATTTTAAAATAATTGATCATCTGTTTAATAGAATTTCTTCAGGACATTAAACTTGACTTCTTTTATTCCAATATATATCCTTAACATCTGTGAAAAAAATTTAAAAAATTTCGATGATCACAAAAGGATAGGAAAGGGAAACAAAAAGAAGAAAACTATATGTTATATAAAAAATCAAAACTCAGAAAATGTTTTATTTATATTCAAAATTATTTTAAAATTTGAAAAAAAATCATGAAAATCATAAACAATATTCTTCTCAGAGAAAATATTGAAAACCAATATAAAGAAATTAAATCATATTTTAGGTGACTTAAAGAATCATATACATAAACCCCTTTCAAAAACCTTTTAATAATAATCAAAATACTGTTTAATTGCAATAGAATCATTACCAAATGCATTATATTGACATCCAGAAGAAACAATTGTTTAAGATATAATGGGATTACCTGCTAGAATATAGGAAACCTCGTGTCAGGTTTTGATAGTATTTCCCAACAATATATGGTCCAACCCATGTTATGCTATAATGGTATTACCTGGTGCTATCTGGGAATAAACATTTCTCATGTATAACATTCATTTAATATAAATTTATATAAATCATTTTTAGTCTTCAAATTTTTTCCATAATACATTTTAATTATCTTTTAATCTTACAGAAAATAATCATTGATTATAAATAAAACCATTTATTGAAAAACACCATTTTCAATACCATAACACCCTTTAATTTTGAAAACCAATTTTCAATATTGAAATACCCAGAAGGAAGGGTTTTCTCTTTAATAAAATATACAATCCTACAATTGGATATATAATTAAAATAATGGGCATGATAGTGGAAAATTCATTTTTGACATGTATATTATGAATACTATATCCCTCTTATAAGGAACCGACCATAAAACATTACATAATCTTGAAATAAATGAATAATTCAGTTTGAGGATCTTTCCAGGTTTAGAGTTTCATAGAATTAGTCCATAACTATTACATCTCAAAAGATTACAAAGTAGACACTTCAACTCAGTTTCCATTTTTTCATAAAATAAAAACTCTAAAAAAGAAACATGTATAGTTCCATGTATTAGGTAGCATATCTTTCCTTGATAACATCATTGACCCTATTAATCTTCATGTCTTGTGGAAAACAATTCAAAAACTTGGGATGAGCATAAAAAGCACATTAAGGGATAAAAATATGAAAAGAAAACATTAGTCCATGTATACATAAGAATCAATGAAATCATACTATTCTCATAAAACATAAGAACATTAACATACCACATGAAATAATAAGATTCATGAATTACACATAGATATCATAAGACATAAATGTAACTTGAGGCATTCATAACATTTTTATATAGGGAGTAACCCTCATGGTTACATTTGGAATACCCATCATAGTATATTCCCTAAATCTCTTCGTATAAACCAAATCGTTTAACTCATTCATGTTACCCAATGCATTGGAGAGCTATCCCGGGCTCACCCACCCTTATATTTTCACGGAACCATCCGATTTAATAAACATTTCCAAGAACCATAACATAATCATAACACATAACATTAGCATAAAAGAAAGATAAATCCTTGTGTCTTGTGCCTTTATATTTACTGCATCATTCGAGGAAAGGTGAGAGATACAAGAAGAGTGGATCGAGGCTTTAACCAGCCATAGAGGTTTAATTGATTAAGAATCAATTAGTAAAAAGTTTTAAAGGATCACTGATTCACCCCCTCCCCCTCTCAGTGATTCACACTGATCTGGACACTTCAATTGGTATCAGAGCGAGGTTACCTCTAAAAGATCCAAGGGAGTATTTATGAAGTGCAGATTTGAGGAAATGAGCAACCACCCTCAAATGGAGATATCTGCCAAGACTCAGAAAAATAGAAAGAAGAAACAGGCCAAGAAGATGAAGAAAGCATGTCCTAGCTGTGATGAAGTTGGAACAATGAATGATCTTCAAAATGCACTCAAATATCTTCAGAAGACAGTCCCCAAGGAAGTGGCAATGTGTATTACTACTGGAATCCTTGATCTTCAAGAAGAAAAATTACAGCTAGAAGAAGAAGCCAATGCAATGGAAGATCAGTTGGCTAAATGGGTTGACATAAACAACACTCTAAGAAAGCTGGTGAAGGCTAAAGATGAAACAGTATCTCTTTGCTATGAAAGATATGAAGACACTATTGAAGAATTGCAAAGAAGCCTTTCTGAGAAAGAATTATTTAAGACTGTGGTCAAAGATGTTTTCCATGCACTGGAAAAGTTGCACAAAGTGTCAATGAATGTCATAGATTCTCAACTCGAAGACAAAGTCAAAATGGTGAAGGAGCTTGAAAATTCATTGCTAGAATTGAAGAAGGTGCATGAAGACCAGTTAGAATAGCTGAAAGAAAATTGGGAAGGAAGGCTAAGAACTGTTGAGGATGAGAAGAACTCCCTTAACATGAAATGCATAGAACTAGAGGTGATATTGAAAAATCAGCAATCACCCAAAGCTGAATCCTCATAGTCAGCTGAAAGTAGAAATGTTGCTACACAAGTCTTCTTTGAGAAGGATTATTCTAAAAGAAAGACATCCTCTAATGAAAGGGCAACATCTTCTAAAAAGAAGGTACCATCCATACCATCTTGTACTCATGATTCTAAATGTGTTTCCACAAAAAGTACGGGACGGAAGAATAACACTGATCAAGTATGGATGAAGAAGATAAAGAAAGAGTGCTCTCCTGAAACAGCACAACAAGTCAAGAAATGTTCCCTACAATCAGAAGGACTCAAGAGGTTAAGGTTTGTTGGTCAGTGTTGGTGTTGTAACAAGTATGGGCACTGTGCAAAATATTGTTAGTACAATCCACTGAATGTAAAAGCACAAAGGAAGCCCATGCCAAGGGGGAGCAAGCCAGAGGAAAAAAACCAGCATCCATAGGTCCGGAGACATCTGTTTACTGAAAATAGATTTGGATTACTTGACAACATCTGGGATGATTGCAAAAGTGGTCAAAAAGATACATGTCAATCTACAACTGTATCCAGAGCTAAAAAGAAGAAAAGATCACAGAACCTGGCTCAGAAAGAATCCTTGGGAAGAAAGCATTAGAAAGTGGAAGATGCTCCCAAGAATATTTTGAAAAAGTAAAAGAAGTCCTTGGAGTCTAAATCCAAGAAGGGTGATGCATCCAGAAGGACCACCAAGAAAACATTATTCTATTGTGGAAAGAAAGGACACACCATGGATCTTTGTGAACAAGCCAAGGAATTGAATAGAAGCAGACTGGACTCAAAAAGAAAATCAATCCAGCAGAAGGAGAAGGGATTGATTGAAAACAAGTTGCCTAATAAAGGTAGCTTGAAAGCAGCGAAGGAACCATGTGGAATTTCCAGAACTGAGGCCACACCTCCAAGTGACTTACTAGTCATATGGCCAAATCAGTTGCAACTTGCCAGAGAACTACAAAGAGTTGAAGATAAAGTACTGGCAATTGCTAAGGCAAAAGGGAAGAAGAAGATTTCACATGAAGATCAAGTTCTGTGTGTGCGGTGTAATCAAGCTGGACATACTAGTGATAAATGCATGATATTCATTCCAACTCAGAAGGGATTCTTCATAAGAATGAGGATTTCACTAGGAGACTCTAGTGCTCAGAAGGAACCTAGAAATAGAGGAGTCACACACAAAGAAGTTGAAGAGGTGTTGAGATCCACACCGGCACAAACATCGTTGAAGATCAAATGTGAAAGTGTGAAGAATGGTGAAAATGGGACATCTCGGTTGAGAGAATCTTCCCAACCTTGTTGTTCACATTGATGAACCAAGGAGGTTCCATCTTATTCCCTAATCACTTGTATTTACATGTGCTTACATTGCAGGGAATTGAATATGATGATCATTCTCAACTGGAGGATGGTTTGGAAAGAATGGAGTGCACCCCTTGAGGGGGAGCCAATCTGGAGAAGATGGTATTCTAAGATTTAATACCATCTTGAGAAAAATTGAAGGTATTCCAATCATACTTTCATCCCTTGTTTCTTAATTGTATTCATCATGACAATTAAGGGGGAGTATTGATTGAAGGCAAATGGTTGAAAGGGGGAGCTTTATCTTTTCACCTGAACTTTCTAATGAGTTTTGTGAAGTTGTGCAGAATTTAGCAAATTCATTGTTATATCTGAAAAATTTCAACCCCCTTGGAGCATGATCTCACATGTACAGTGAATGTAGGAAATCATTGAGTACCTTGGTTACATCACTCTTGTTTTCTACACCAGGTTAGCCCAAGTAGACTTAGAGTTGATTTACTAAAGGTTCTTTGCTAAAGAGAACATGTGACATCATCCCTCTCTCAGTGTTTTTCAAGAAAATACTTTTCAAAGGAAGGAAGGTATTTTTGAAAGATAACAACACCACACCTTTGCATGTGGTTGCCAATAAGGGGGAGAAAAGCTAACATATTGCCCCAAAAATGTGTGGCACACATATTGAACCATTCATATGTGTTCTACTGATTGAATTGACAATATGTGCTCTAGTGGTATTGACAACACATACAAAGGGGGAGATTGAAGTGCACCGTGTTGCATTTGTTTTCAATAAGGTATGTTGTCGATCAGAAGATGTCAAAGAATGAATGGATGTCATGGAGAGTCAATATGTGAATGACAAAGGCAATGATGGTGTTGGTGATGAATGGAGGATGGCCATTGTGTTAAGATGAATGTCAATTAGGAGATTCACTAAGTGGCATAACTATTTATGGTTGAAGCATTCATCCATGTTAACATCAGAAGATTGGTGAGATGATCTTTAAGTTCCAAGAACTTGTATCAACTAGATACAATGTCACCACATGATTAGAAGACCATGCATTGTAGTGACAATGCATGAGGAGTTGAAAGTGATCCATCCATAAGTTCTAAGTGGATGAAGTGGATTTAAGAAGTCCATGCACTAATTCTTAGTGCATGTGAATTGGAAGATGCGCCAACTTGATCTCTGATTAGATCAATGAAGTTCGTTGAAGAATTTATGTGATTCAGGAGCTCTGTTGAAGAGGAATTCCATTCCTAAGCATTGAATTCATGTTGAAGAAGAATTGGAGGAATTCTAATGAAGAACTTATGAATTCCAAATCCTAAGTAAAAATAATATGATAAGAGAATAGAGGAATTCTTAAGAAGAATAAATGAGGAAGAAGGCTTGAATTGTATCTCTTGATATGGCTTGATTTCATGGAGGACATTGTTTTTGACAAAGTCTTATTCAAGACTTAGCCAAAAATTAGGCCAGCAGTGGGCACCTTGAGGGTTCAACCCCAAGGCATGTGGGCACTAGGCACCATGCCCATGGGGGAACCCGTGGGGCAAGCCCAGGGCGGCAGGGCCACGCAAGGGTTTCATGCCCGTGCAGCAGGGGAGAATGGAGCGTGCCAGGAGTGCATGGTGGGCGCTAGAGCACGCCCGCCGAGTGGCAGGAGTGGGCGCAAGAGCGCGCCCGCAGAGAGAACTCGGTGCAGGGCGGTACAGAGAGGGGAGAAGTTCAATTGCGGTGAAGGGGGGAGCGATTGTTTATTAAAGTGTGAGAAAACTGGGCTGCGTTTCAATGTGGGACGTGGAAAAAATCTCCAAGAGCGGATCCTGGCCACACGATTGATCGCGCACCAGATCTCGGCCGCACATCTAATTCGTCGCGGCCCGTTCAGATCCAGGCCGTTGAAGATTATTTGATCGCCTGATCTGACGGCTCCCCACTCGTCTCCTTCCTCGAGCTCGCCCGAAGCTCCCAGCAGCCACCGACGAACCAGGTGCCCTCCGAGCTTCACAGATCGAGCTCCCGGCCATTGCAGATGAAGCTGAATCCATCAAAGTGATCGTCTGTCCATGCTGAACCTATCCATGCATAAAAGTATACATGCATACGTGAAATGGGAGATTTCGAAGAATGCCGAGGCAAACAATGTTGCCGAGGCTTCATGGGTTCGTGTTTTTCATGGAATAGAAGAGAATAGGCAATGCATGCGTTTCTAAGTCGCATGCACGTGAAGAAGATAAAAAAAGAACCCGCGTTGAAACAGAGAAGAAATCAAGATTTGAGAAAAATCTTGAAAACCCGAAAACTTCGGGAATTCGATTTATCCCACGCGGAAGATTTGAGGCATCCCTCTGCATATAAAAATAGAGGCCGAGGCTCTCGGTTTGTTTGCTGATGCTTTGAAGATCCGTCAGTGTCTTTTCCTCACGAAGAAAGGTACCACCGCGCAAATTACTTGCGCGACTGTTGTCCCGAAGCCACCCGAGGCTTTGAAGGTGTTCCTTGCATGCAACTCCTTTGTGTGACAAGAAGAAGGATGTGAAGTGTTCCCTACGCGCCTACACCTTGCGCGGCAGGAAGTACCCGAGGCAGTAGCAGTTGTGCGCCCCGTGGTTGAGGTGCCTTGAACTCGAGGCTTGCGCGGCCGTTTGTGTCATTCACCCTGCGTGGTATGCACCTGTGCGCCCGCGGTGTTGCACCGTGCACACCCGAGGCAGTGGCCCTTGCACCAAGACCCTATGCGTCTATTGGAGAAAAGGATTGGCTGCACCCTTGCGCGCCTCCTTTGAGCTCAAGTGGAGACGACCACCTACGGACAGTGTGTGTGCTAAGTGCAAAGAAAGGCAGTAGGTGTTCGGGTGATGTGAATTACACACCATGTGTGTGTGTGCTTAAGGATAATACACCCTAGCCAAGTGAGTGCACACCTACGGGTTGTGTGCAAGAAGGAGTGGAAGGCCACCACATTTTTGTGTGTGCAAAACAAGAGGAAGGCCGAGGCCTTAGTGCCTTGTGTGCAAAGTGAACAAGAGGAGGCCATATCCCTTGTGTGTGCACACTTTGAAGAACAAACTAAAAGAACACTAAAGTGTCTGTGTGCAATAAGAAGAGGAGGAGGCCAACTCATGTTTGTGAAAAAGTGAAACAAGTGTGTGCAAAGAGACACGAAGGACGAAACTAGTGTGTGCACTAAAAGTGTAAACACTTAGAAGAAGAAGAAGACATCCACATAAAGAAGAACACACATTTATGTGTGTAAGCAAATTGAATTAATTGTGTGAAGTTCAAAGAAGGTGTGTGCTTAAAGAGACTATACCCGTTGCGGGTTTATTGCACCGAGAAGAAGAAGGGGAGTGTATGCTTACATGCATGCACGTGCACACGTGAACAAAGCCAAATCTGGTTGCGTGCATCTGAGTTGTCCAAGACCAAGAGTTCTTGAAGAGAATTAAGAGGCCATGCAGTCAATGCATGAGGAAGCAGAGATACCATGCACTCAGTGCATGATGTTGATGTGAAGTCAGACTGAAGCTAGACTGAAGTTAGAGATATCTGTTGTCTGAGTTTTCAGTAATTGAGAAGAGCCTGATCAACAAAAGTGATCATGAGTTGTTGAGCAAGAACAACAGACCTTTTCAGAGGTTGTTGAAGTTTCTTCAAGGGAGAAAGGCCAGGTCATCCTTAGAAGAAGGAGATAAAGCCTGAGCAAGATGAGAAGAACTGATCAACTCAAGTGATCATAGGTACAGAGCAAGGCCAGCAGTCTTTATCCCAGACTGCTGAAGACACTTGAAGAAGCTAAAGTGAAGAAGAGCTACTCGTGTGACTCAAGGAGCCAGGAGAAGCCCCCTGTGAGACTCAGGGTGGAAGAAGTCTTCAGTGGGATTCTGGAGCAGGCCAGTGGGACTTTGGTAACACTGTGGGATGCAGTATAAAGACCCTCCTTTGGGACTCAGGAGAGATACAGTGGGACTCTGTATCGACCATTGTAATACTAACAGATTATAATTGTAGAAACAATGTTGGGGCGTATAACTAACATGGCAAGGACGTAGACCTTTGGTGCCGAACCTTGTAAATCCTTGTTTATTGTGCCTTTATATTTACTGCATCATTAGAGGAAAGGTGAGAGATACAAGAAGAGTGGATCGAGGCTTTAACCAGCCATAGAGGTTTAATTGATTATGAATCAATTAGTAAAAAGTTCTAAAGGATCACTGATTCACCCCCTCCCCCTATCAGTGATTCACACTGATCTGGGCACTTCACCACTCCACTCGCTAGGCCCCTCTCCCCTTCCACCCCCTTCTTCATGCACGCCGCGCCCCGGCTCTCCTTCCCTTCACCCCACTCCTCTCACCCGCACCCCCCATCCCCCGCGGACTCCCATTCTCCCTTCTCTCACCCTCGGCCATAGATATTCCATGCTACCCCACCGACACATCCTCTTCCCCAGCACCCAGCGGCCACCCCGCCTCTCTTCTCCATCCCACTATCTGCCTCCCCTATCGTGCCTGAACGCTCCATCGGCCGCTAGCCTAGCGGCCCCCACTCTCCATGCCAGCCACCCCCACTTCACTCTCCTCCTCTATCTCCCTAATCCCTCACTTTAACTCTCCCGAATCTCCTCCCATTGACCAGCCTCCCTCTCCACTCATCCCTAGCCTAACCCGCACCCCCTCTCATCCTCTTCCCTATCCCCAGAAGAGCCCGCATCCCCCATCCACTACCCCTGCTTATGTTGTTTTTTTATGTGCACCATTCACCGGCTACCGATTGTTCGAGCATCCACCTTTGATAACACCAGCCACCGACCGTGCGAGCACCCACCACAGTCGCCGCAGTCGACCAATATCCACTACATCGCCAGCGTCTTTTGTTCTGGTGGTTGTGAAGTTGGTGCGTAACATCATCACGTGCCGAGGGTTCCTGTTCACAGAGGAAATAGAGAAGAACACAATCATTTCCTCGATAATGCAGTGTTTATCCGCATGAAATATCACTTTACTACGTTTATTCTTTCAGTTGTGATGTCGGGGTAATTTTATTAGTGTCGGGATGTTGGTTGATTGATAAAAATTATTGCACATGCCATGAAACGTATTGTTTGATGATTAATTTTCAATTAAATTTATTTTAATTGAATTTTTATCTGTTTCAATAATTTTTGCACTGAATTAATTACTGAAATTGAAACTGGCCCTCTTAATTATAAGTCAACGCGGCGATCCGAGAAGGTAAACCACGTTGACCGATGGTAGGTGCAAATTGGTGACACAACCTTCTGATAAATGGGTTGTGTCATTTCTCTGTATAGTTCGGGACTTGAACAAATTTACTAATTTATTTATGACACAAGAAAAGGGAAATTTAAATAATTTGGGAAATTTAAATTAAGCATCTAAAAAATTCTTATATTTTTTGAACTGGCGATAACTAAATAGAATAAATATTTAATCACCTAAAATAATATTTTGCATGTCTCCGTGATAATTTAATTGTGACACCAGCATCCCTTACACATTATGTTGATTTAGAGTCCACCATCATTCTCATATTCCCCGAAACATTTTGTTGACTTAGAGTCCATCATCATTCTCATTTTCAATTTTCTTTTTATCTTTTGTCTTCTCACCTTTTAGTTTGATTAAAAAGAAAAAAAAGAAAACTCAAAAATAGGAATTCCCTCAAACCTTGTCCGTCTAAACATTGCCCGACAAAATATTTTTAGTGAACTTGATTTCGTGCTCTTTGTGGTTCGACCCTGCTCGCCACATTTACAGTGTCCAGTCGGTTATAAAATTTTCCAAATTGTACGCGCTGTGACGCGCTTACCAGTTCCCTTACCGATTTGGGTAACATTCGAGACGTACACCCCATGGAAGAAAGGTCATACAATGAATATGTAAATACCCATAAATTAAAGTATATTAAACAAATAATACAATCATTGGTATTACATACATCACAAAAAAGGGAATATTGGCAAATGTAGCATGAATCTCATGTGAATAAAATGTGATATAAAAACCCCTTACCTCGTTGTAATCAATCGAGTCGTATGACCAAAAGATAATAAACACTGAATTAAACACATAATACCATGAATATAAATAGAATCATTATAATATATATGAAATGGCAATACAAAATGCACCACATGAAACAAATAAGTGGTGAATAATGGAAATCTCAGGGAATTAAAAGTGAGATAAGAGATCCCCTTACAAAAATTCGACAGCCTAACGACTCAACTCAAACAATATTAAAATGAATTGATGATAGAAAGAGGGGTATCTCATCATATGAACATAAAAATTATAGTAGGATTAATATAAAAGAACAAACCCAACATAAGAACACAGATCTTATAATAAATGAGTTAAAATAGAGTACATAAAAAGAAAGAGAGAGGTAGGATCCCTTACCTCAAGTCTTACTTGTCTTGTTCGTTTATTTATATTCCTAAATAATAAACTTTTGTCAATTTATAATTTCATAAGGAACTCATTTACTGTTTATTATTCAATTAATATCACATATTATAATGTTACAATAAGTAGTTAAATATTTGATTTCATACCAGACATTTTGGTCGATGTTCAGTACATGAGTCATAAATGAACTTATTTGCAAAAGAATTATCCATGTAGTTATAATTACATCATATAAATAATAGTATTAATGATTTAAATATCATATATATCAATTATATATTCATTTTATACTATTCTATATTATTTGTAGATAATAAATGAAATACATCATTCATGGAGACGGTAGGTCGTACGTATGCATGAACACTACTTTCATTTATTTGTTATATTAATGGAATTAAAACTAAATGAGAGATATATATATATTATAATTACAGTATAATATATATGTTATATAGATCACATAAGTTCATTAATTTAATTCTTTACACATTCCATGTATTGCATGAACGAGTCACACCACTTGAGGGGGCGGTAGTCCACACTTCCTCAAATGAAATTATCGAATTTGCACAACATGCAAAGCATAAAGGTATGATTTAAATATAAAATACAGAAGAATATAGAGGGCTTAAATATAATATATATTGTATATATAATATAGTGATATCATAATGACCAACATGAGAGATGGTAGGAGATAATTGAACAATCATAATTTTGTGAGGTAGTAGTTCACCTTCCCCTGAAACAGAATGTTATTCACCCATTAGACGGAGGTGTGTGAAATTGTTTCTCAAATAATTCGTATAAAATCCTATTAGTATATTTAATATACTGGTTTTGTTATAATATAATGTAATAAAAAGAGTTTAGGGGGACGATGATGTAAAGTAAAACAAAAGAACATAAGATAAGACATTACCATTAAATCAGGTAAATCCTCTTGTTTGAACCAAAAGGGTTTCTTGAAGAGCTTTATGACTAAAGTAAGGCTTATAGGATGAATAGAGGGATTTGTAGAGATAATATCAGAAGAGGTTGGATGATCCAAGGTCATGAGAGGTGTGAGTAAGGGGTAGATGTGGGGTCCTTTTATAAGGGGGAGGATGGGCACTCTTGGAAGGTCATGAAATGTTACTTTATTATGAAATTCTTCTCGTATTTTAAAGGACCCAAAATCATATATTTAAAGGATAATCTGATAAGGGTTAGAAATACACCCATCCATAAGGTTTTAGACAAGTTCATGTCTTATATGTTTCCTTATAATTTCATTTTATTTAAAGCGTTCATTAATGCGGTAATCAGTGCATCATCATGGTGTCATAAATAAATTTATTTATTTAATGTCTAAAAATTATAAAACAAAATACCATGATGTAGGAAATAATTTTATATTTCAAATGACTAATTATATTCTAAGCGATAATTGATGTAAGAAAGAATAAAATTGTTTTACATAGGGGATACATACTTTTGTTATATTTTCTTTTCTTTAAAAATAATATGATAAAATGTCACTATCACAGTAAAGTGATTCCATGGGGTCCCAAGGTTGGAAAAAGGCATCCCATGTTCCGCCATGACTCAAAAAATAGCATTAGGACACATTTTGGGGTCATTTTGTACTTTTATGATATTATTTTGTTACCCTTAACTACCGGATTACTATTTAATCACGGTAATTAAAGATAATTGTCGTCGTTACTATTCATAATGTCCTAGAAAATGAGTCTTAATTACATAATTTGGACCTTCTGATTCCAAATATGGAGTCCATTATACCAAATTTCAAACACAAAAGTTTCAGTAATTAATTTAAAAATAATTCTCGTTGTCAAATCCAAAGACAGGGTTTTAAGATGTAAAATCTATCAAAAGATTGATTTGTTTTTACATCAAATTTAAAAGTGAAATTACATAAAATTACAAAAATTGTATTAAAATATATAAACATAATTAAATTACACCTTAAAACCAATTAAAATGACAATATAACTATAAAAATAAATTGGATGAAAAGGCAATTTTGAATTAAAATGCTGTATTTTTCACTATTTATTAAAAAATGAACATTATCAAAAAAAAACAAAAATAACCCTAATATATATTTGATAGTACCAATTCAAATATTATTTCCATTTTACCAAATTCAAAACATAGAAGTTTCATTAATAATTTATATAGTTAATTCCCACTGTCAAAACAAATAGCGTGTTTTTTCGAAACAATATCTATCAAAAGATTGATACTTGTTTGTGTCCATTTTCATTGTGAAATTAATTCTAATTACCACCATTGGATTAAATGGTAAAAATATATTCTATTTACTCTTTAAAACTAATTAAAAAAAATCTAACCATATCATTAAATAAGATCAAAAAGCAGTTTTGAAGTAAAATGCAGTATTTTTCACTATTCATTAAAAATGAACATTGTCAGAAAAATATCAAAAAATAATCCAAAGTAAATTTCAATGTCCCAATTATAAAAGAAGGATTTTATTTTGTCAAATATAACATATAAAATTGTAAAAAATTTGTTTTAAAAAGGTTTCAACATCAAAAGGCGGTTAATCTACCTTTTTAAAGTATATTAGAATATTTATGCTTAAAATTGGATTCATTCGCATTTTATGCCTCTGAAATTTATTGGATAATTGTAAAAATATTTAAAAAACATATATAATCATTTTTTAGTCACTTCTGCTCATTCCCTCTATTACAATGACTAGGCATTAAATACCATTTCAAATAATATTATTATATTTTATGATTTCAAAGAAACTCGTTGTTGCGTATTAGGTACGCCATCGAACATAGAATTACCTTTAAATTAATATTACCATTTTATTCACTAATATTAATAAATATGAAAATTTCATATTCTATATTTACCTAGGATTTTACATCCTTCCCCGGTTTTGGGATTTGTGTCCTACCAATTTTAAAATATTTCTCAGAAACTTCATTGAAATTCCCAAATCGGAAAAAGAGTCAACAAAACTATGACATTAAAATAAAGAAAGAGTAGTACAAAGGACACCCAGGACAATAGATACATGGATTCCATGAAAACATGGATGTGGAGGAGAAAAAAAAACCATCAAGTTTTGATGGAGAGTAATAGAAAACATGTCTTGGAGAAGGTTAACCACTAGAAAATCACAAACATGTGATGGGTTAAACGGTATTTGATTCCCCATTACGAAAAGGTAAAAGACATCATTTTTGTTTTAAGTTACTTTTCATTTAGTAATTTATTTATGAGGATTACTAAATCAATAGGAAGCATACTTAATTGTCATGTATACATTCATCTCTTACTAGATTTCTACCAGAAACTCATATTTTATCCAAATGATGAGAATTTAGGATGACTTGTTCACATTAAGAGCACTATAATAAACTTATTGACAATCACCCAATCGACAAAAGATGAACAACTTATTTCACATGTCTTTAGACCTTAACCAAAACCAAAATTTTCAGTAGAAGATCATATAATCCCTAAAATGATAATATTTTATTAACATAATTACTACTCTTATTCTCCAAAAATAAAAAAAAGAACCCAAGGTTCATGAAAGGCCATTAAATAAACATATATCCATAAAATTAGTCAATGTAATCCAAACTAAAATTGAAACCCAAATCTCTAAATGATTTAATGACATAGTCTCCCAATGTAAATCATAACATTTATCTCCAAATAACATATGTTACTCTTATAGTCCAATATTGATAAGTAGTTAACCTAATCACATATCCACTGTGATAGGTTAATAATTTCTATAGATAACCCAAAATTATATTATTCATGATTCATAAAATCATCTATCTAAAATGAATTAGTCAAACAAAAAAGGTACATCACATAGTCCAGTGGTAGGTGATAAATACTAGTCGCACTTTGGTTGTGGGTTCGATTCCCACAGCTTCGTCTGACGCAACGTGTTGCCACACAGTTTTCATATCGTCTTTTTTCCAAAACTATATAATTCTTTAAACATTCCAAAAAAAGAGATAAAATCTTCAAAAATAACCATAACCTAATTTAACATCATGTTTATCCCATGCCTTCCATTTTCCATCATAACATATAGTAACCCATAATTACCTCAAAAGTAAGGATCATATAAAACCTAATGGACACCTTTATAATTATTACCTGAAATTACACATCGAGTTGGTTATCTCGTACATGATGCATTAGAGAAATCACCAAGGTTCAAGTGGTTAACCATGACTCCTTATAGTTGGTTGAGAATAACCAAAAGAGTTCTCATTGTAGCTCCCATATAATTCAGTTGTTCTTTTAGAAAACCATCATAGTTTTCTTCACATCCATTTTTACTTTGGTGCCTTCTAGATCAAGCCATTTACTATAACCAAAAAGGTTAGTGTGAGTATATAATTATAATAATCATATACTATTTTATTAGGAGGGTAAATACTAAGATATAATTATTCATGTTATCTTAGACTCATCCACTTTATCTAAAACTATGACTCTTTCTGAAATCCTAACCATTATGGTAATGTCACCTATGCTGAAAGAATACCCTAACCCGTACAGTTATCTAAACCGAACACTGATACCAACTATAAAGACCCGGCCTTAAAACATTACATAATCTTGAATTAAATTAATAATTCACATTGAGGATCTTTTTAGCTATAGAGTTTTATAGAATTTGAGCAAAACTATTACATCTTAGAAGATTACAATGTAGACACTTCAACTGAGTTTAAATTTTTGCATAAAATATAAACTCTTAAAAAGAAACATGTCTAGTTCCATGTATTAGATAGAATGTCTTTACTTGATCCTATCCATGACCCTATTCATCTTTAAGTCCTGTGGAAAACATTTCAAAAACTTGGGATGAGCATAAAAAGCACAGTAAGGGATATAAAATATGGAAAGAAAACATTAGTCCATGTATACATAAGAATCAAGGAATTCGTACTTTACTCATAAAGCATAAGAACTTTAACATACCTCATGAAATCATAATATTCATGAATAACTCATAGAAATCAGAAGACATAAAGGTAACTTGAGACATTCATAACATTCTTACATAGGTAGTAACCCTCATGGTCACATGTGGAATACCCATCACAGTATATTCCCTAAATCTCATCGGAGAAACCATAGAGTTTAACTCCTTCACATTAACCAATGAATTGGTGAGATATTTTGGGCTTACCCTCCGTTAGTTTATTATGTATCCACCATATTTCATTTACATTGCTCAAGAACCATAACTTAATCATAACACATAACTTAAGCGTAAAGGATAAATAACATTCACACATTGCAATAAAAATATAACATTTAGTGATATTGGAATCTTAAATCCATTCTAGAAACCATTTTCAAAACCAAAGTAAGTAAAAAAGATTTTATGGAATTTACTTTCCTTTTAAATACATTACAGCTTGTTAATAAATCCAAAGATCAAATAATACTCGCGGTGGCAGAAAGGGTCGTTGTCAATGCTTTTGTAAAAAAAAATAAACATTCCATTTTGTCATTTAGTAAAATGATTCATAGAAACAATGTTCCCTTGGAATGAAATGAAAAGTCAAAAGGGTTTTATATAGTGTATAAAACAATGTTGTTTTTAAATCAAATGATGCCTCAATAAAAGGATATTGACATGAAGTCCCTTATAAAGACGGTATCCTTAGATTAATGATAAATCAGTTACATAATTATGTGTGACAAATATAAATACACGCAATATAAGTTCATATTAAGTGTAAAACGATCATAGGTCATCCAAAAATATTCATAGCATGAAATAATCAAGATGTAGTGGTTTAACCTAATGAATTGGAATTGGATTAAAAAGTTTCCTTATAGAAATTTGACAGCCTAACGATGTCACATTAAAAATTAGAAAATGAGTTGATGAGAGATAAAAAGGGTTTCTCATCACTTGGAAATTAAATTTACTGAAATAAGGATATATGAGAACATATAACAACATAAGAAGATGTAAATTAAATGACATAACAAAAGAAGTCTTTTAAAAAGAGGAGGGTGAAAGGTTCCCTTACCGATTTGGGTAACATTCGAGACATACACCCCATGAAAGAAGGGTCATACAATGAAGATGTAAATACACATAAATTAAAGTATATTACACAAATAATAGAAACCTGGGAAGTACATAAACCACACAAAAATAAATAGTGTAAAATTTAGCATGAAACTCACGGGACTAAAAAGTGAGATTAAAACCCCTTACCTCATTGTAATCAATCAAGTTGTATGACCAAAAGATAATAAACACAGAATGATTCAAATAATACCGTGAATATAAAAATAATAATGATAACATATATGAAATGGAAGCACACAATGCACCACATGCAACAACTAAGTGGCGAACAGTGGAAATCTCATGGATTTAAAAGTGATATAAGAGATCCCCTTACGTAAATTCGGTAGCCAAACGACGCCACTCAAAAATTATTAAACTAAATTGATAAGAGATAGAGGGGGTATCTCATCATATGAACATTAAATGTATAGTAGGATGAATATAAAAGAATATCCCCAATATAAGAACACAGATCTTAAAATAAATAACATAAAAGAGAGTACTGAAAAAGAAAGAGAGAGGTATGATCCCTTACCTCAAGTCCGACTTTTCATGTTCATTTCTTTCTATTCCTGAATAATAATATATGGTCAATTTTTATTTTCTTAAGGACCTCCTTTAATTTTTATTATTCAATTCATATCAAATATTATAATTTTATAATTATTAGTTAAATATGTGAGTTCATACCAAAGGTTTTTGTCAATGTTTGGTACATGAGTCAAAAATGAACTTGTTTGAAAACAATTGTCCATGTAGTTGTAAATAAATCATCTCAAAAATAGTAATAATGCTTTAAATATCATATATATCAAGTATATATTCATTTTATACTATTCCATTGAATTTTGAGATATAAAATTAAATGCACCGTTCATGGAGACAATAGGCCGTACATACACATGAACATTACTTTCATTTCTGTTCCATATTAATGGAATTAAAACTAAATGATATATATATATATATATATATGTTATAATTACAGTATAATATCTATGTTATATAGGTCACATAATTTCATTAATTTTATTCTTTATACATTCCATGTATTGAATGAATGAGTCACATCACTTGAGGGGGATGTAGTCCACACTTTCTCAAATGAAATTATCGCATTTTCACAAAATGCAAAACATAATTATATGTTTTAAATATAAAATAAATAATCATAGAGAGGACTTAAAAATAATATACATCATATATAAAATACAGTGATATAATAATGGAAACCATTAGAGGCGGTAGGAGATAATTTAATAATCATCGTTTCGCGAGCCAGTAGTTCACCATCCACAGAAACAATATGTTTTTCACCCATTAGATGGAGGTGTGTGTAAGTGTAGCTATAATAATTCTTATAACATAATCCTAGTATATTTAAGATACTGGTGTTCTTACAATATTAAGGAATAAAAATAGTTATGGTGTTGGAGAAGAAAAATAAAACAAAAGAACATAAGAGAAGACATTAACTTTAAATCGGGTAACTCCTCTTGGTTTGAACCAAAAGGGTTTCTTGACGAGATTTATGCCTAAGGTAAGGCATCTTGGATGAATAGAGAGATGTGTAGAGATAATATGAGCAGAGTTTGGACGAGCCAAAGGCTTGAGAGGTGTGGGTAAGGGTTAGATATGGGGGTTTTTTATAAGGGGGAGGAGGGGCACTCTTGGAAGGTCATGAAATGTTACTTTATTATTAAATGATTTCCATATTTTAAAGGTCCCAAAATAATATATTTCTAGGATAAGGTGATAAGGGTTCTAAATCCACCCATAAAATAGGTTTTTTTACAAATGTAAGTCTTAACTTTTACCTTATTGTTTCATTTTATTTAAATCATTCATTAATGAGGTAATCATTGCATCATCATGGTGTCATAAATGAAATTATTTATTTAATGTCTAAAAATTATTAAAAAAATACCATGATATAGGAAATATTTTTAGATTTTCAATTAATATTTATAGACTAAGTGATAAATTATTTATGAAAAACTAAATTTTTTTACTTAGGTGATACATACTTTTGTTATATTTTCCTTTCGTTAAAAATAATTTGATAAAAGGCCACTGTCACAGTAAAGTTAAACCATGGGGTCCCATGGTTGGAAAAAGGAATCCCAGGGTCGTCCATGACTCAAAAAATAGCATTAGGACATATTTTGGTGTCATTTTTTTATTTTTATGATATTATTTTATTACCCTTAACTACCCGATTACTAATTAATCATGATAACTAAAGATAATTGTCGTCGTTACTATTCATAATGTCCAAAAAACAGAAGAGTGTTAATTAGATAAATTAAGCCTTATGATTCGAAATATGGAATCAATTTTAAAAAATTCCAAAAATTTAAATTTCAGTAAATAATTTAAAAATACTTCTGGTTGTCAAAACCAAAGACGGGGTTTTAAGATGTAAAATCTATCCAAAGATTGATTTGTTTTTACATAAAATTTAAAATTGAAATTATATCCAATTAACAAAACTGTATTAAATGATAAAAAAATAATTAAATTCCACCTTAAAAAAAATTAAAATGGAAATATAACTATATTAATAAATTAGATGAAATTGAAATTTTGAATTAAAATGCTGTATTTTTCACTATTAATTAAAAAATGAACATTATCAGAAAATTACCAAAAATTCAGAATAAGATATATTTGATATTACAAATTAAAAAATGATGTCCATTTTAAAAAATTAAAAACATAGAATTTTCATTAATAAATTATGTAGTTAATTCTCACTCTCAAAACAAATAGTGTGTTTTAAAAGAACAATATCTATCAAAAGATTGATTCTTTTTTATGTCCATTTTCAAAGTGAAATTAATTCTAATGACCACCATTGGATTAAATCATATAAATATATTCTAGTTACACTAAAAATCCAATTAAAAATATAATCTAACCATATAATTAAATTATATGAAAATGCAGTTTTGAAGTAAAATGCAGTATTTTTCATTATTCATTAAAAAATGAACATTGTCAGAAAAATACCAAAAATTTATCCAAAGTAAATTTCAATGTCCCAATTATAAAGGAGGATTTTATTATGTCAAATATAACTTATAAAATTGTCAAAAAGTGGATTTAAAAAGGGTTATCCATCAAAAGGCGGTTAATCGACCTTTTAAAGAATATTAGAATATTTATGCTTAAAATGGGATCAATTCACATTTTAAGCCTGTAAAATTTATTGACTAAATGTAAAAATATTTAACAAACATATATAATCATTTTTTAGTTAGTTCTATTCATTCCCTCTATTACAACGGCTTAGCGTTAACTACCATTGAAAATAATATTATTATATTTTAAGTTTTCAAAAAATAAACTCATTGTTGCGTATTAGGCATGCCATCGAACATAGCATTACCTTTAAACTAATATTAAAATATTATTCACAAATATAAATAAATATAAAAATTTCATATTCTATATTTACGTGGTATGTTACACCTTTTATCAGATGTCAAAATATTATGTATAAAACACATAATAACATTATTTTTGAAAACCATTGAAATATTTTAAATATATATAAAATGAAATTTATTAATTGTTTATATATATTTAAAATAAGTAATTATATATTTTTTTATACACGATCATATAAGAAAAATAGTTGTTGAGGGAAAACACTAAATTAGTTTTTTTTACAAAAGACCCTTATCACATGGGGAACACTTGATTAGTAAAACCCATTGAATAATAAAAATAATAAATAAAATCTAATTAAAATAAATTAATTAATTATATAACATGTCAGAGGGGATATATATACACCTCTTAAAAATGTATAGGTGTATAAGATGGGGAGGCCTTTTATAATGGATGTGAGTTGAAAATTTTAATATTCTTTAATGATGGAATTCCATCCACTATTTTCCTATGTCATATGGCTCCAATAATGATCCAAAATGAATCTTATAAGGTATTTTGTCCAAAAAATTCGTTCTTGGTAATTATTTCAGTTATTTAGCGCATTTTTTTATAGGTTAGTTACTTGTAAATTCTCATTTTTTACCTTTACCTCACTATTTAATTATAATTTTTTAGAATAAAAATTGTTAAAAATTAAGTTGACGTTATTAGAAAATATAATTTATTCTGATTCCAAATAAAAAATCCATTTTTCTAAAATTATATTCAGAATATTTTGATATATTATTTTAATCTAATTCTCAAAATCATTATGAGACAAAATGATTTTAATATGAGTATAATTTCGTTAAATAAGATCCCGTAATAAATCTACGAATAAATATAATAATTTAATAAAAAACAAAAAACATATAATTACATGTAATCTATAAATTTCTTTTAATATGACACTCAATATGTATTTGTTATAAATAAAAAATGTGAATTTTTATTCATTATAAAACCGTTTTTAGAAATTGTATTCCAAAAAAAATCATATTTTAAAAATTAAATACAATTTATTATAAGTAATTATATAGAAAAATATAAAAAATCAATACATAGTGTTTGTATAAATCACTCATAATATATTTTTACTTTTAAATTAATTAATTTATTAAAAATAAATTATTTTTAAAAAAAAATCCTTATTATCACTATTCACAAAAACATCAGTATCTTCTGAAAAGAAAATAAAATATTACCTAGAAATGATTAGGATATGATGATTTCAATATATATATTTATATTTTAAAAATTATATTATAAAAATATATAAATTTTTCTTTTAAATAAATCCTTATAAGAAATGAGTTTTTGTAAAACGATTTTTTTATTAAGAAACTAATGTATATTGTTATATCTTATTTAAAAATTTAAATAATATTCATTAATGTAAAAATGATTTATTATATCATTACATGGGTTGTAACATCATTCCCCATTTTATAATCATGTGCTTTAAATTTTATTCACTTATTAAATAAGTGAGTATAGCATTCCCTTATAGTATTTTTGGATTCCCATCTAGTCCGTTTGACCATATGGTTTTCAATAAAATCATATCATAGTGAATCAAATTATTTTAAAAAACTTTCTATATATGGTCATGAATATTAATAGTATATTCATTATAAGACTGATTCTCTTCTAACATAACTTCATTGGGGATTAAAACATAATATGTATACGACACATATATTTTAACAGTAAAACGTGGAATATATTTTGAACCATAGATAAACTCATAGGTAAGGCCACATAATATGAAAATGATGCAAGATTTTACTGGATTTTATATGTTCTAATGTAAGATGGAGTAAGCTTACACTTCTAAACAAAATGAATCACACTCTTCCATATAAAATCATTGGGAAAGACATGATAACCTTTCTCAGAATAATGATCTTTCTTCCAATCATCATAACTATTCCTCCTGCTCGAATCTGTTCTCAGGTTTCACCAAATCAACTAAACTATCTCAGCTATATCATCTACTAACTCTAGTCCCATTAACTTCCATCCTACTTCATTATCCCAAAATTATGTTGTCCAACACTACTTTTAATATAATATCTATAATGGTTCATTTAGTATAAGAGAATGAAAATTGTTATTATTAGAAAACTCAATCAAATAAAAATGTCAATCTCAAACTCCTTAGTAATCCATTGAGAATTAATAAAGAATATTGTACAAGGTTTGAATAATTTTCTAATATGGTGCATCATATTAAGGATGAATATATTTACTAAAATTTAATTTAAAAACCATATACATGTTCAATCAATTATAAAAATTAGATGTAATCCTAAGAGAAAAATTTGATTCAATTGAGAGAGTAACATCATGAACTAATTAAAATACTTTAGATAATGTCACGAATGATGATATAAATATATTTCTTATATAATTTGAATGAAACATGCATATTTTGTTAATCTATAAATAATAAACCAAATCACATTGTAACCTTCATTAGTTTTTCAACATTCAAGCACCAAATCAAGTGATATATTATCCCATTTCCACAATAGCATTAAAAAACGATGAACCATCCCCATTAATAACTGTCATCCCACACTAACCATCTAAAATATAAAACACTTTCTAGTAAATTATGTAATAAAAAATTTTATACCATCCTACCAGTAATACTCATGAAGGTCTCTATAAAACATAATACTTCATAGAAGAGCAAAAAATAGAGATCTATGAGCTCAAGTCAACATCTCATTCCTCAAATGGGAATCATAAGGAAAAATTATATTTTTCAAAATTATAATATTCGTTCTTTATCTATATGAAAATTATGTAACATAACCATATTATAGTATTCTACCTTTTAATTTAATGATCCATCCTCTTTATGATATACATAATTATTTCTGAAATATTATATTGTACTGAAGCCTGAAACAAAATAGAGGTTCTCTGTAAATCCTCATATTCTATGAAAAACTAAATCAAATTTTAAGGACCCATAATTTACATGTAATTTTTTTTAAATATATGTGAATTTTATGAGTCCGTGAAATTTGATGGTATGGGATTCCAAGGTTCAGAGTTCCCAGAATGATCTGTTGATGTTTTTCTAAGCTTATGCTAACGCACATAAGCAGTTTTCCTGAAAAAGTGGAATAACACTTAAACGGTTACCCAGATCAGAAATCTGAGTGCACCATTGTGCGTAGGATGACAGGTTTACCCTAGGCGTGACTTAATATTAGTCGGCATGGGCCTCCTGTGAGAAAACACAAAATGGGAATAATTGTAAATAAAATAATTAAATAAATTATTTTATTTTTCAAATGCTTATAACATAAAAACGGTAACTCGGATTAAAAATATGATAACACCTCTAAACATGTGAGGGTATGCATTCTTTACAAAGATATTATCTTTAGCAGAAATAGGCCACATGAGAATGTTAGTTTTTGGCTACAAATAAAATATTTAAGTGGAAATTATTTTATTTTAAAATTAATAACTTCTAAAATGTAACTCGGATTAAAAATTCGAGATTACTGTTGGGTTTTTTGGGTAGTATTTCAACGAGGCAGAACTTAACCTCGACCATCTCTAGTTGTGGGTGACTGATAAAAATCTTCTAAAAATTTATTTGGGTGCGTTCTGTAAACGCGCGAGCGGCGCGCCGGCCTGCGACTCCCGGCCGCTCGGCCTCCCGTGCCTCCCCGCACCCCAGCCTCCCACTCCTCCCTGCCGCCTGGCCCTTATCCTCCCAGTCATCCATGACTCCCATGCTCCCCAAGAGAACAGCACCACCCGCAGGCCCTGCCGCGCCGCACCCTATCCAAACTGGCCCCGACCGACTCGCGGCCTCCCGGCCGAACCATCCTCGGTCGTTCCAGCTTGGCCTTCATACTGAGCCACCCCAAACCGCGCCCTCGCAGTGACCTCCGGTCCGAGCTGACCAAACACCAAACTATAGCCGGTTCACAACCTTACGGCTGGTCCGCGCCCTTGCGGCCCTCTACGGCCCCTCGAAGCTTGCTGGGTTGGGACCAATATTCTAGGCCGAACCCAACAGGTCGGCCCACACAATGGGCCAGGACGGAACCAATGGGTCCGGATGAGTCTCCCGGAACCGGGTCTGCCCAATCTAAGATAATTCTAGTCGGTCAGATTGGGTCAGACCGGACCTAGGCCTACTACCGAACCATTAATGTTTTGGGCCATATCTTTGGAAACAGACATTTGTTTGATGAACCGTTAGAGGCACTGATAATCTTGGATCTTTATGGCCCCTTTTATTATACCCCACTAGAGTTTTGGGGTGTAGTTGAGATATAGTCAGGTTGGATCGTTCATGAATCCAACCGGGCCCCTGGGACTAAAAGGATATTAACTCTCAGACCGGGCCTCTGATTGGCGTTCCATATATTACGTTGAGATACCTCTGATGAGGCGAACCATCGAGATATTTATTCATCGTATGCCATGGAAGTTGATGTATCATAACTTGTCTTAAGGAGCGGAACCTCCCAGAATCAAGCGTGCTCTGTGGGGAACCCTCTGGTTGGATGCTTTCTGACTACTGTTCCTAGATCATGTGTGGGTTAAACAGTTCTGACTGTTGTTCCTGGATCATGTGTGGGTTCGACAACTTTGACTACTATTCATGGATCCTGTGTGTGTTTGACAGTTCAGACTGGCGTTCTTGGATCCTGTATGTGTTCGACAACTCAGACTACTATTCCTGGTTCTTGTGTGGGTTCATCAGTTATGACTGTTGTTCTTGGATCCTGTGTGGATTTGACAGCTCTAACTACAGTTCCGGGATCGTTTGTGGGTTCAACAGTTCTGATTTCTATTTCTGCATCCTGTGTGGGATCGACAGAATTGATGAATTATTGGCTACATCTAATCATCTCTAACACTCTATGTGAGTTGTATACATTTCTGAGGTGAGCCAGTAACTTTTGTGTGTTCCTCATGATTAAGATGGATTACCTGATAACTTAGGTATATGTAAGGAAGTATACCTATGTGGGGTTATCTGTTCATTTAAAACATTGTGGTTTATCCTTGTTGGGTTTTTTGAGACTTGAGGGTCTTGGGGTCCCTAATGAATATCGTTATACTGACCCCTACATGGGTTATGCCCGCACTTCATTGTGTTGCATGCAGATGATAGATATCACTGACCGCGGATGAGTGTACCAGGACTCAACGGTACCAGAAGGTGGGCCACACGGCGTGACTGTACATGGAGGAGACGGACGGATGTGGATTGCTATGGAGGCTACCTGTACCAACCCATTAGTTTAGATTTCCCAGTGGAAAATCCGAGAGATGTGTTCCCTATTTCATGTACTTGGACTTTCTATTTCATGTACTTTCATGTTGGGCTTGTATTTCAGCCCCTTTTCACTTACTGTACTCAATTGTTGGTTATTCAGTTTTGCATAGTGTTTTGCTTCTAGCTTGTACTCTGTTGTGTGCGTTTTTAGGTTATAAAAGCATTGCCTTCCCAGTTTTAGTGATTTATGCCTTTGGTTCTAGTTGTCTGCCCTTGGCCTATGGAAGGCGGGATTGGGGTAGTCAAGGTATGGGCCCCGGGGGACGGTTCATGACACATATGTTTAACCAAAGGGTTATGTTCCAAATGTAATATGGTTAACACAACATTAAAATTTTAACTCATTAAAATAACCATTTTATTTTATATTTTAAGGTGGTAATGCATCATTTAATTATAATCCTTGATTAGTTCTTGATGTCTTATGTGTCTATGTTTCAATTTATTTTGGTTTAATATATACTTCAAAAAATTAATGATCAATATATATTTCACACTTCACTTCATAAAAATGAATATTTAAAATTATTTTAGAAAAAAATCATCTAATTCCAAATAATGATTAAGTTAATGTAACTCATTAGGTTTTAACTGTCATGAATCATAATAAATAATCTGATCATTATTCATTATGGAAAAACGAATTCCATTCAATGAATTATCTCTATTGATGAAAAAATCAACATTTTTGAAATCCATAGGTAAAATGATAGAATTCAAAAATCAACATTTCAGTACATAAAATAAATTATTACATTATTTTTTTACAACAGAATTTATCTCCTTTTGAATTAGGAATAGTTAGTGGGCAAGACAACTGAGAAATTTTTTCATCAAACTATCTATAGTAACCCCGTAATATAAGAAAACTAAGAATCGTTGTGACATTTTTGGGTCTTTTCTATACTTCACGAATATTTTTTTAGCTTGGTCAATAATTATAACATATATATAAACTATATATAAAGGGAAGGAAATTATTTATAAACAAGAATCAAACAATATAAATTTAACATACATTTTATTGTGTGTTAATGTGTTCAAAATGACCCATATGTTCCTTTCATGTTCTGATTGAGTTATAGAATATAACAAAATTTAATAAATAAAAACGACTAAAATCATGTCCAACTAATAATGAATAATTTTATTCATAAGGTCGATACACATAGTAGGTTCATCATATAAACCTAATTCCATAACAAAAAATATATAGATTTTATATCTAGTATGTAACACAGTATTTGGAATGTCTTCATCCGCTAAAGTCTACTTATGGAACCCCATCCATAGATCAAACTCTAATAATTATTTTCCCCCTTGAGTTGATAAAAATCCATTGATATGAGGAAAATGATTTGCATTATTAATATTTTTATTTTTCAAGGATCTATAATGAATTAAAAGTATAATTTCACAGTATTTATTCTTTTTTTAAAAAAAAAGTTTTGCACCAAATAGTGAAGAACTAGGTCAGATGAAGCCTTTACTTGTTAAATCTCACAATTGACTCTTCAATTGTATATTTTCCACTTGATCCATTTGATAATGTCTTTTTGGAATAGGATTATCATTAAGTGATAAGTAAATAGTTAATTCAACCTGTAGATTTAGAATAACACATAGAAAGTCATCTAGAAAAACATTTATGTATTCAATTACTACTTCAAAAACACTTATTTGAACGTGATTTTTTGTCAACAATATGAGAAATGTAATATTCCATTATATATCAACTAAATTTACTTATGTTATTAATAAGTTATCAATGGGATGAAATCATTGAAAACAAATTTTTTAGTATCAAATTCTTTATTAGCATGATAAATTGAAATCTAATCTATTCCACTACTGATATCAAAATATACATTGAGAAAACCTAAAATATTTCATAGAAATAACAACCCACTAATTTAGAAATAATGATTCTTATAAATAAAAATTTCCTTTACACATTAAGAAAATGTTTTGGATCACCCTCATTTTGTGATATTCCAAAATAAAAAAAAATTCAAAAAAATTAACTTATCTAATGATCTACAATCAAACAACATATTGGTATATTTCAAATGCACATTTAACAAACTTTTTAATACCATATTTAATGGAAAAAATAAATTCATGTAGTATAAAATGACTTTTCCACACTTTTATATAGAATATAATAATGATTTCCATCTTGTGAAAAAATTGTTGGGAATTAATTAGCATACTAAAACAACTTGTTTCCACTAAATCACCTCACCATTGGGTGGCAACATGTTAACCCATTCATTAATTCTTTATGGATGATTTATTTATAAGTCATGGATCCTATGACCAAACTAACCTTACCAAAACACTTCTGATATCCCTTAAAAAATCATTGAAATGTTATTTTCAACACTTAGATAATTCAAGAGGCTTACCTTATAACTTTTTATATGATCAAATATCTATTTCCTGTAACATTGAACTTTTAAGATAGTTTTCATCTTGAGGAACATATTTTTCATAAAAATCCATGTCAACATTATTATCACAATGAACCACTTTCTTATAAAATTTAAATTCTTTCAGATCAAGAGAACAATTTAAAATTGGTTTCAACCCTTATGAAAACCTATTAATATTTCAATTAGTGTTCTAGATAAAATCAGGCACCTATCTAGGAAATATTTTTTTTGTTTTTTTTTTTCATATTACACTTATGAATATTTAGATTTCATCCTCAATTATTCTAATTTTTTCCATGCACAGTTTAAGTATAGTAGTAAAATAATTCTATAAGAAAATATACTTTAATATTTACCATTCCATTTCATAAACATCATATATATCATTGGAATTAGCATCCAATTGAAAACAAACATCATGTTTACCTTCAAAAAAATAAATGAAAATGGTTTTCATTTATCATTATGAACATTATATGATGTAGAATATCATTTTTGGATCAATTATCCATCCATTGGATACCATAGGATTAAAGGATCTACTAAAATATTTTGGATGTTTCCTCATGAATTGCTACAAAAAAAACGTGTACCCCTCTATCATAGATTCCGAAACAATTTATTTCTTTTTTAAACTTATCCATATATGAAATAAATTATTTTGTTCTCATTCAAACCATCTTGGTATTTTAATATATTATGATATTTTACACTTGGATCATTCCAAATATAATATTCATGCATCCTCTGTGAAAAACCATTTGGAATAGAAATATATTATTCATTTCAATAGTGTACAATTTGAATTTCATATCATTACAACCTATACATAATGTATATTCATTCATGGGAGAGTAATTAAAATTATGCTAACCTATATAGTTATTTAAACCATCATTTGAAACCATCTAGAAAGTTCCATCTGCAAAATATACATAATCATGAGTTTAAGTTAATGAATTCATTTTTATAAATTTTATGACCAATTCATGTTTATAGTTTGAGAGAATTATTTCATTACTTATACATTAAAAAACCATATAATAACAACAGTTATCTTCTTATTAGAATACAATTTTTCATAATAAAAGGATTTTAATGTAAGTGATGATCTTTTTTATAGAATGTCTTCATGGAATTAAACAAGACTTCTTCTATTCCATTATAAATCCTTAAATTCTATGAAAAATGATTAAAAACATGGGATGAGCACAAAATCATTATTAAGGGAAACAAAAAGAAGGAAAATATAATTATTATAAAAAATAAAACTCATAAAGTTTTTTACTTATCATCAACTTTCCTTTCAAATTTGGAAACAAATCATCAAGAACACACACACCATTATTCTCAGAGAGAATCTTGAAAAAATGAAAAAAGAAATTAAAACCCCATTTTATTGAATTATAGATTAATATTCATAAACCCCTTTCAAAACACTTTTAATTAGAATATCCTTACAGTTGAATTCTAACAATATCATTACCAAATGAATTATAGGGATATATGGGAGAACCAATTGTTTAAGTTATTATGGGATTAACCAATGGTATCTAGGAAACCTCATGTTAGGTTTTAACGGGAGTCACTGACTATATTTGGTCCAACAAATGTTATGCTATAAAAGGATTACCTGATGGAATTTGAGAATAAAAATTTCTCATGTATAATGGTTATTTACAATAATATTAATAAACCCTTTTATAGTCTTGAAAATTTTCTCATAAAAAATTTTAATTCTCTGTTAATATTATAGAAGATAAACATTGATTATAAATAAAAACATTAATTAAATAACTTCATTTTCAATACCATAAAACCCTTTAAATTTGAAAACCCATTTTCAATATTCAAATACCCAAAAGAAATGGGTTTTTCTTTGAATAGAATATACAAACCTATAATGGAATATATAATTCAAATAATGGTAATGACAATGAAAAAGTCATTTTTTCATGTACATTAATAATAGGACATCCCTTTTATCACATGTCAAAAAATTATGTTTAAAACGCATAAAAACATAATTTGTGAAAACCAATAAAATAATGTAAATATACATAAAATATAATTTATTAATAGTTTATATCTATATAATATAAGAAATTATATGTTTTTTTAAACATCATCATGGAAGAAAAATAGATCTTGAGGGAAAACACTACATTAGTAATTTTTTTAAACAAAAGTCCCTCATTACTTGGGGAACACTTGATTCACAAACCCCATTAAATTATAACATTAATAAAATTACATATATTATAATAAATTAGTTATTTATAAAACATCTTAAAGGGGCTACATATATGACTCAAAAAAATGTATAGGTGTATGACATCAGCATATGGCATAAATAAAGGAGGTTGGGATGAATTCCCCTATATTGGGTCTGACTTATCACATGAAACATTATCTTCTTGAATAAATGACTTATTTAAATTATGTAATTTATTAAGAAACCTTTTATGTATATTATTACACTTTCTCCCATTATAAATAAATTATAAATATCTACTTACTAATTTGTGTTTTAGTTATATGTTTTGATTTTATTCGTCTTATGTGTCAAAACTAAATTTGGTTGGTCAACTATAGTCAATGATGTCATTATTTTAAAATATAAATATTAATAACTTGGATATAATAACCTTATTTTACACAAATTTTACTCTTAAAGACAATGATGAATGGTTTTAATTGAATGAAATCAAACATTGAGATCATAGAGATGTTAGGATATACATACACATGGGTAATGTTCCCATTATTCAATTATCATTATCGAAAAAAGTTATATAATATTTTATCTATAAAAAATTGTAACAATAACTTAAAAATTATAATATTAATTTATATTTAATTATATATATAATTATTGTGATTTGGTGATGGAAAAAATAATATCATCACTTTAAGGAGGTGGTAGTCTACATGTCCATAAACGATGTTATCAATTTTTAAGTGTGTGAAATGGAATGAAGATAATGATATATTATAATTATATAATTATAATTTTATAATTAAAAACCATAAAATTTAATAGATATGAAATATAATCATTATAGTTTCTCTTATTACCATCCATGTAACATGTTAATAAATATATATTCATATCTCTTGGTGAGACAGTAGTCCTCCATACACATGAGCGACCTTATCATTTCCCCTATAGTATGAAATGTAAAATTGTGAATGATATATAATTTATATGAGGTGTAATTATATTATAAATGTCAAAAATATTATATATTAATAGTTGTTACATCATTATACCAAACAAGGAGAGGTGGTATTGGAATAATTAATGACATCATTTATAGGGATGATAGTTCACCATACACTTGAATGATGTTTTCATAACCAATTCAATGGATGTTTTTGTTTATAAAACTAAACACACACACACACACATATATATTTTGGATACATATTTTCTTATACAATGATTATATAGGATTAATTTTAGGTTTTGAAAAATAAAAAAATGCATGTTGATGAATGTTACCTCATTATTTGGTAACTCCTATTGTTTTTCCCCAATGTCTTTACTAGGATAGATTTATCCCGAATGTATGTAAAATATTATGTAGGGAGTGAAGTGTAAATGTTATTTGGTTAATCACTTGAGGATCAAAAGGACTTCATAGGTGTGAATATAAGAGAATAAGTGGATACCTTTTAAAATGGATGAGAGTGGAATACTAGTTAATTTCATAAAGAGTGAAATCGACTTATTTTATTCTATGAAATAGTAATAAAATAATGAAAAAAACATTATAAAATAAGGAAAAATTTAAAAATACTTTCATGAAAAGGGTTGATTGAAAATTTTTAGGGTTTTTGTCCCCAAAAGTTTAATGTTATGTCATATAAAAATTATTATATTAACTTTAATCGCTACGATTAATTATAAATGTTATCACTAATCACATTAGTAAAGTAGTAAGATTACCTTATTATAAATAAGAAATTATTATGATTAAAATTTTTTAATCTATTTTCCTAAATTAAATTAAAACAAGTTTACAAAATTAATTTTTCTAATGACACAGTCACTACTAGACAACATGTTTTTATGAAGTAGATTTTTTTAGAAAATGATGATTTTGTGTTAACTCTATGAATAATAATAATAATTTTATAAAACTAAATTAATATATAATGATAATTTTTTTATATATTTTATTTACTAAATCCCTCGTTATGGGTAATTTCAATTAATTAAAATGGTAAACAATTGTGCATTTTAAAATTATTTTTAGGAAAAAATTAATTTAAATAAAAAAACCTATATTAATAAACAATAAAAATTTGCCTATTTTTTTGGTGGAGTAAATATAGATTAATAAACATTGGATAATGAGAGAAATATAAAAAAATATTATACATTTAATGTATTTTATTTTTTAAAAATAAATACATTTTTTAAAGAAATCGTTTTTTTTCACGATTCAATGAATAAACATTATTTTTCAAAAAATTCCGAAAATTTTATCAAAAGTAAATTTTTGATATTCTTATTATAAAAATGATACTAATTTATTATAATTAAAATTTTAAAATTTATTATTTATTATTTGAATATAATCCATCTATGAATGGTTTATAAATAAAAAATATCCATTCTTTAAATAAATAATAATTAATATTTATAAAACTAATAAAACAATATATTTCATATTAATAAATATATGAATTTTTATTATATATATATATGGTTTTTATTGGTGTTATTATATAGGAATTTCTAATACATAATTGGCGGTGATAAATTGAGTATAAAGAAGGATCTTAGTAATGATGACTTCCTTCACTAAGAGAAACCTCCAATAGGTATTTTATTAAGAAATCTAAGTTAATTTTTTTGGAAGAAAAAAATAATAAAATAAGTATAAGGATGTTGGGAAGATAATTATTTAGGGTTTGGTTGAGATAATTTATTTATGAGGTGTGATTAAGTGAGTGGAGGAGGTTCCCTTTTATTAGTGGGGGAGAGGACCTTCTTGCAACCAACATGGTAATTTCCACATTGAATACAAAATAATAAAGTAATTCCAAATAAAAATTACTTCCAAATAACTGTAGATTATAATTTTGGATATAATAAAGTCCAAATATATACATAATATCATATTTTTAAATGTTCAATTTGAAAATATACCCTTATCGTTTGGTTTAAAACCTGAAATACCTTTTTGAACCTTAACAATAGTAATTAATTTTTTTCGATTTTATTATTACTTACGACCTACAGTTTTGATAACCATATTTCCAAATATTAATTATTCTGATTAGGTATTTTTATTACATTTTATAAAATATATTTCATATAAGTTCAGAATTTAATGAAAAAATTAACATATAAATTTTATAATAAATAAATTTTTCATGAAATTCATGTTTCATGAATTAGATAATATTATAATAACTATATAAATATTAATCATTAAAATATGGATTTATAAATATAAATATATAGATATATAATATATTAATTTAATTTATATGAATTGTCATTAATGTTATTTTCATTAATTAAAATTGATAGACATTATTTATTTATAAACCAAAATTGTTTTCTGAAAAAAGATGTTTTTTATTTAAAATAATCATTTCCCTTAAAATTTACTTATAATTTATTAGATAAATTGATAGTAAATAAATATTTAATTACTCTAATAATAATATATTAATTAAAAATAAATTTTCAAAATTTAAGTACAACATTTTTAAATATTCAAAAACAAATATTTCTATAAGAAAACTCAAAAAATTCATTCTATGATTATTCTGACTATGTATGTTCAAAATAGAAACTGATTCTATCAAATTAAGGTTTTGTTGAAATGAAATATTACAATGTTCATTGAATTTTATTTTTATTTAAATAAGTTGTTCACAAACTATAATTTATTCTTAGGTGTTACATTATTTCCCACGTAAAAATTTCCTCTTCGAAATTTCCATGGATATTACTTTCTAAAAAAATGAGAATGGTTCTAATTTAAAATTTCCTCTAGTTTACATATTTATTCCTCCCTTTTAATATTTATTTTATGTACTTTACTATTGATGTCATCTAGATCATGAATTATTTCTCTCCATTATCAATAATTTGAATGGGCTCTTCACATTAAGACAGATCATGTTCTAATTCTATTTCTTTAGATTTGAGGACATGAAATGTGTATACGATGTACATACATAAAAATATTATATATAACACATAATGTAATTTATAGAATCTAGGTAGCATTGATAATCAATAATACACAGATCTAAAATTATCCATAATTTTAAATGGTTTGATATTCCTAGGGATCTATCATTCCTTCACAGTAATCCATATGATACCCTTTACCGATGATATTTTCATCAAAATATGTTATCCCGCTTTAAATAAAAAATATTTTCCCTATTTTTTTGAATGTATCCTATCCACAACACTAGTTACTCTAATATGAGTCAAAAATTCTATTCACCCTTTTAATTAATTATCAATCAAGATATAAGGCAACATGTTTCCCTTCTCTAACATTATCCCAATAAGTTAGATTATGATATATCTTGAGATATTATACATCATAAATATCCATTTGAATGCATTAATGGAAACTATTATTATATAATAACTCCATTTGAGGTAAATAATGACCCTAAATACCTTGAAAATCATTTAGGCATGATTTCACCATATACTGTCATGGTTTGATTGCCCATTAAATTTTTACAACGAAGTGAGGAGGGAAGGTTATTGATAAATAAATATCGATTTTTAATTTTTTTTGAATACTGCATTAGATTTTAGCAGTAAAAGTGGATCATGATTAGAAGCTATTGATTTTTTTCCCATTATGACTTAAAAATTCTTTAACACAATTTCATAAATTGTAATCATGTGGTGATTATTCTTCTATAGAAAATAATTACACATAGTGGGATAGGAGATCAATAATAACTCATATTTTACTGTTAATTCTGGTGTTCATTAGATGTTCTATGTCAATGTCTAAGGTAATAAAATCCTATTTATATATAATAAATGGTACATGATTTTTGGAGCCTATAAAATTTCTTCTCCTAGCCTTCAACTACTGGAAAACCTAGTATCATGATACCTAATCAGTAATTTCTTAACTCATATAATCTTACCATATATATTTCCTCTAATGAATATAAATATTTTTGATACCCAAGTGTATAGAGAACGTTAAGATTTGTAAATTATCAAATAATTCCCTTTTTTGGATTTGTTATAGATGGACCACTTATTTACTTTTTAAATATCATAATTCCATCTTCAGAAAAAATTATGGCCAATTTCTTATCATTCATGGATTTAAATTTCGTCTGAAAATTGTGATCCTCATATTATAAATTTTTAATATTTTATAATATATTTTGTTTCATATTTTGTTGAAAAATGATGGATTTTTCCCCATTCTTATAATTATAATATGAATCATTACTAGGTTCATGAAAATCGGCTTTATGTTAATCATAATTTGGGTCAGTGCTCCGGGATCATTATTACTCATAACATATCACACCTACTTTTCCTTCCCCAAATAGAAGTATATCGTGATATTAGAATCTATAATTATGTCACGCCATCTCATTTTACACATAATTATCTCATTTTATATGATTATATTTAGCCTCTTGAGGATTATTTATATCTCACAAATTCAAAAATAAATATAATGTCTCAATATCATCAAATAAACGATTAAAGATACCATATTAAGTTTAAGGGTTAAATAGTTTCTTCCAGGATCCTTTAACTGCCTTGATGCATAAAGAATAACTTTATATTTTTTCATAAGGATGCAACCTTGTCAATTCATTGATGTATTAATATATATCAGAAATATATTATTTCATTATGGTATAGTCAAAATTGGAGCATTAACCAACCACATATTTGATTTTCCAATGAACTTATTTCATTCAATAGTCCATATGATCCTAACCCATTTATATTTATTCTTTGATAACAGGTTATAGAGTTAGGTAACATTCAGAAAGAATCATTGTTAATAACCTTCCAAATCAAAGAAAAAACCTACCATGATTATTTTTAATAGTATAATCCATTATTTGAATGCAAATTTATTTAGAGGATAAATTGAGATTCCTTTATTTATAATAATATGGTCTCAAAAATGAACATCCTAAATATAGTATTCAAACATTCTCAATTTAAAATATAAATTATTTTTTCCTATTGTATCAATAATGATTTATAAGTGATTTTTATGGTCCCCATAACTCTAATAATAAACTAAGATACCATTAATGAATTTCATAACAAAACATTCAAGAAATTACTTGAATACTCTGTTCATTAGATCAATAAGAACTAAAACTGAATTATTTAAATGAAATCCTTTTACAATAAAATAAAAATATGAACACCATTCTATAAATTTTTTCCTTATGAATATCATTTTTCTTTACTCTTAATAGATGATATGTATATTGAAGGTAAATACTTGAACAATTTTGAAATATGTAATGTTTATTTAATATGGAATCAATTTTAGGAAGTTGATACATGTTATTTATCATAATGGTATTTATTTCCTTATAATCAACACAAAACCTCATGGATAAATCATTCAATTAAATAGAAAAAATATGGGATCTGAATTTTATACAATAAGGTAAATATATCCATTATCACAAAACTAATTTGGTCATATTCTATACATTACATTGTTCATGGAGTCATTGTTATAGGTCTATAACACGGATAAAAACAGTGGAAAATTTAATGTTACACTTTGCTGGATGTCCAATTAAGTCTTCAGGAAATATATCTTTGCATTCATCTACAATAGGTAAATCCAAAATTATAATAATATATTTTCCATAAATATATTGTTTCAAATATTCATCCATAATAATATCATTTTGAATAGTTACTTAGGGTTTATCATGATTGGACTCCTTTTATAAGATCTTCAATCTAAGGATGTGAAGTTACAATATTTTTAATGAATTAGAATTGAATAAAAAAAATTATAAATATTTGAATCATATTATGAAAAATAATTCATACTAATCGTTATATGAATGTAATACATAGGTATAAAAAATTATAAAATAGAGAATGATAAATTGTCATAGTGGTAAAATCCTAAAAAATTCTTATTGCAGTGAGATTTCAATAATAAAATTAACTGATAACTCCATTCTTATTGAGCTAGAGAAATATCAAACAATCATTGAAAAAAATAGATCAATAAAATAGTTTTCCTATCAAAAATAAAATAAAACTTTTCATTAATATAATGACATAATTAATGTTCCATCCACCGCATTATTGGTAATATCCCCCTCAGTAGTGTTGATCAAAAAAATGTGGAATTATCCCATAAACCACTTTCATGGTATGTTCCCTTACTTCATGGGGTATTTTTTTGAATAATTAAATATTTAAATATAATTTATGAACTTGAAATCACTTTTTTATTTCATTCTATTTCATTCATTTTCATTATGACACTGATCATGACACTATAAATAAAATACCATTCAACTAAAATAATTTTCAGGATGTTTCTTCCCAAAATTGCCACATGTGGAGTTTTTTTTATTTTATTCTTATTAATCATAGATATATTCACATTTTATTCATTTTAAGATGACTTATTTTTATTTTCATTACCCTTCATATATATGATCTATAAAATTACTTTTTTATGGATCAAATATTTATTTAATCATATCATGTTAATGATTTATAAACAAGATCACATCATATATCTATTAATCCCTTCAAGGAAATGATCAATATTTCAATATATATTGCATATATAATAAATTAAAATCCTACGATTCTATTTTAAATGTATAATCATACTCTTTAATACATTATTCTATCTTCTATTTTATTCTAAAGAAAATTATTCTTTATGTTAGTTCATTTTTCATGTCGAAAATATTTATAAAATAATATTTATTTAAAATATCCAAATTCCACATGTTCTATTTATAGTTCATTCATTATACACCAGACTAGTGAGCACCATTGATCAACATCACCCTTCATACATTATACATCAAATAAAAACATTTCCTATTATTCGTATCCCAATTACAAAAACGTATATTCAAAGGACTTAATCAATTTCTCAATTACCATAGGACTATTCGTATAACTAAATGATGGGGTATTTTATCACATGAAGTGATCCAATATATGATAAATACACTTTAGAACAATTGTATTATCTATTTAGGAATAGTTATTTGTCATTACAACATTATTCTTCATTAATATACACATGTTCTACTCACTTCCAACACCATATATATTGACTTTCTCAGTATGAAAATTTATAGATTGGCCATGAGTACTGATACTATTCATTCATTCAGGAACCATTTTTAGGAAAATAAATATTTTAGATTAAGTCATGAAATTATTAATTCTTATTCTTATCATATATTTAATAATATAGTTTTTTATATAATATAAATGGATTATTTACTAATTTTAATATACAAATTCTAAACATATTTTCTTTTGGAATGTATTTAATTCAATAAAATATTTTCAAATCCTTCATAACAATTAGAAAAATTAGTTATCCTAAAAATATCCCCTACTAGTTTCCTTCCAGTTTCATAGTTTTTTATGTTTATGTTCCCTATGAGATGATCGAGTGAAATCCCAATATGCCCTTTTTATGTTACAACCACCATTTACAACTATACTGAAACCACATGCCCATGTAGTATCTAGAAATGAATGTGTTGATTAGAGAACCAAATAATATATACCTTGTAATTTTTTTCATATATTATCCTATTATATTAAATTTTATGAATATATATCAAAATGTAATGATCAATAATCTATGTTTTCCTACATCTATTTCTCAAGGTTATTATTAAACATAATTGAATCCCAAATGCAACAACCTGAACACCAGTTACCCATAGTTGGTTTCTAATTTTTTACATTAACATATTCCGATGGGGTATAATATCGAATTACTAATAAATTTATTATTTTTTGAGATATGTTTATATACAAGATACAAATTTTAAATTGGGTATAAAATCAATAATAGTGTAATAGAAAATATCTGACATCAATGAAATCAATAAAATGATTATTCATCATATAATATGGAATGAAATAAAATTAAACGGTATTTAAAAGTCCTTACAATGTTTATATATATTGTAAAAAATGATAAGTAAATAATCAATAATAAATATGGTAAAGAAAATAACAAAAAATACATTCCTTTTATTCAATAACATCATTGTAGAATTTATCCATAGATAATATCAATGAAATTATTACATGGATAATAATAGATGAATATTCAGTGAAGGAAATTAATAATACTGGATGCCCTGATCTACTAAATTTTAATATTTTTATCATCAAGACTGTGTTCCATGAGAGTTTTACCCAATGGGAAAACCATTTAATTTTTCTTATAGATTTATTTTCATGACAACTTTTGAGTCTTCGAGGGGTAATATAATTTTAGGACACACCCATCATTTCTTGTCTAAATAATTCCTCTTATATAGAATTTCTAATATCATTATTAAATAATATTCCATATCTATGAATTCCTTAATTTAATAATAAATACCAGAAATTTGTATTTCTGTAGTCAATCAAATAAATTTCAATATAAAAAAATCTATATAAGAATTTTATAAACATAACGAACGGAGAATATCCATTTTAAAAAATAAAGATATTTTGTGGGGTAAATTTAATTTCCAAGGATCATATATTAATGAATGTACTTTGATTCTATCCCCTTGAGTTATATAATCTGATTGTTGTATCTGAACATTTGAGATTACTAAAATTAAACATTTTATGTGATTCAGTATGTGAACGTAATATAATATTACCTTATGATTAAATATGGTTATATATGTTATTTCATATTGAATAGTTTTACATTATTTAATTTAAATCTAATCATATATGGAAGTTTATATAAAAAGATCAATTATGATAATCCATGTAATTAAAAAAACATCGATATATAATAACGTATGCAAGAATCCAAATAGAAAAATAAAATTCAATGGAACAAATTAATGAATAAAACAAGATTTCTTGCACTCATGGATGTATTCTAATATAAAGAAGTGCAGTTATAGTCCAATAATTTAGATAAGTTACAAATCTAACTTCATATTTTCTAGAAAAAAATGATGGAAATGACTCTATCATTACCCGTAATAAAATAAATATAATATACCTGAAACAATATCGTCAACATTAATTCCAATGTTAAAAACATAATGTCGACCTTGTACATACCCATAGATATACATATAATATGGACTATGTTAGTAACATGGCATTGAGAGTGAAAACGAATAATGTTAGAATAGTTCAGAAACTAGTAACCTTATAATGTTCCAAGAATTTATTAACATGATATATGTTTATCAATGGGTTACTATATTATAAAGGTTATATCTTTTATTTTCTAAATATGTATATAAATTTTTAATAGATTATACAATATCAATATTCCATTAGATGGTGTCACCTTCTATTTATATTGTAGAGACCCAAAGCAAGACATACATAGACATTACATTACTTCTGTGTAATATCTAATACATAACGAAAATTAACGCCAAAGTACCGTAATAGATTAGTGTCTTTGGAAACTCGGCACATAATCTTCTAATCGTGGTGAAAGATCTTCAACATCTCCCATAAAGACCTTCACCTTTTTGTTTTCTTATCTAAAACCTTTCTTTAAATCATGGGGAAAAGAAGACATATAAAAGGGTGAGCTCAAATGCTCCGTAAGGGTAAGAATGGAGAAAATAAAACAAATAATATACATTTGAACATAAAAACATGAACATAATGTTTAAACATCAAGATCTTGAGAACTGACATAAAAAATGGTAGTACGAAAGGCATTGATCAAAAAGAAACATTAATCCTGATAAAATAACATGGGAATAAAACATGTAAATGTGGAAATCATTAATCACATCTTATGATTTCCATAGTAGCCAAGGAATTGCTGCCAAGACTATCTTAGTGGAAAATGTCCCATTCTAAATCGATTTCGCTCCTCGTTTCAGTCCTGTAATACTGAACCGGAATAACTTACCATTCGAGCCATGTCTATCTCATGAGATATAAATAATTACCTAATCCATTAAAGTTAGATATATGTCTCACACATCTCATAATGAAATCATTCATAATTGTGCCACAACATTATCATAAATCTTTCATCATTACCTAATGTTAAAATGGTTCTCATAAACATCATCCCATCATAAAATAATCCATAAAAATGATATCATTTTATTATAAGAAAAGTGAAACCATATAAATCATAGAGAAATTATACTTGAAACATAGACATATGAAATAATTCCATCATATATAGAATATGGATTTGATAAAACACTTGAAAGGAAATCTTGAGTAAAAAATCCTTTCTTCTTAAAAATCATTTTCTTTTCACAAAAATCCATGAAATTTTAAAAGAAAATGATTTTGTTGAAAATATTTATTAAATATTTTAGGGTAATATTGATGAAAATAAGGAGTTATGAAATCGTAAAAATACATTCACGACTTATAAGTTAAAAAACATTCTTCTCAAACTTTTGCTGGAAAAGTAAAAAAGTACCTTGTATGGTAAACAAAAGAATGATTCCTTCCATATGATGTGGTATAAGTAAAATGGGGTAAAAATGACTTTAAATATAAATATAAGAAAAGTAAACATTTTATGAAAACATTTTTAGAACATATGGACATGGAAAAAAAACATAACCCCCGTAAATACTTACGAATAAACAATCTCGGATAAGAATGAGATTGGAATAATTATCCCTTACCTTAGGTCTGATATGCTTAGTTCGTATCCGAACCTCTTATATAATGATTTAAATAATATCATTGACATATTAAATAATAATATTATTTGTTATGATATCATATATGGTTCACTTATAAATTTATATTACCAGTTCTTTTGTAAATTCCATGTTAAAGAAGTGTTTTGGGTAAAAGCCTTTCATTTATCGTCCGTGTTTTGACAAGTAATAATTAATATATTTACATATATCATGACTATTAAATTCCAGAATATAAAACAGGATTTATATATAATATATATTAAGAATATAAATATATATAATAGATTGATAAATTGAAGGAAATACACCGTTCATGGATACGGTAGGCCGTGCGTACGCATGAACGATGTTTTTCATTTCCTTATTGAATTAAATGGAATTATTAGATGACATACATATATATATATACATAAATACAGTACCATTATTATGTCATATATTTCATGATTTCTTATTAAATATACTTTATAATCATTCTTGAATTGTTAACATGGAAAATGAATCTCATCGCGTTGTGGAGACGAGAATCCGTATGTACGCACGAGCGATGATATCATACCCATATTTATTAAATGGAATTGGAGTAGATGGTATAATATCGTAGAATAATTATTATGTTATAATAATCATATATAGTTATTCTTACACTAGTATACCCATCCAAGTAAGGTGGTAGTGGAAAAACGGATTACACCACGGTGTAGAGACGGTATTCCGTACGTATGCATGCATAGTGATTTCGTTTTCCGTAAGATGTATAGAAGGTGAAATAGGGTTGTTTCATATTTATAATAACATATCAGTATATAAGTAATACTTATGTTTTTATTTTATAATGAAACAACTAAATAAGAGTAAGTAGAAGAAAATGAAACTTGAAAGAGTCAGTAGAAGAGATTACCTCTTCCTCGACGCACCTCCTTTAAACTTCTTCTTAGGGCACTAGAGTTGGACTTTTGATCAGAACAGAACCTCTATGATGTAACTATATAGTTTGAGAAGAGTAATTTTCAGGGGTTTCCCGAGATTCGAGGCTCAAAAGGCTATGAAGACAAGAGGGAAGGGGTTCCCATTTTATAAGGGAGGAGACGAGCACCTTTAGAAAAACATAAAATATTATTTTATAATAAAGTAATATTCGGTTTATAATATATCAAAATTGATTTATTTCGAATCTAAAGTGGGGATGGGTCAATGTCCTTTCAACCAATATAATTTAGACATGTTTAGTTTACTATTTTAACCTTATCATTTATATTTAACTTTTAGTTAAATAATTTTACTTTTACCATGACTTTTTATTTTCTTACACTATATGGTTAATAAACTTACAATAACAAGACAAACGAACCCCTATTGGTTCATTATTAATATATATATATATATATATCTTATTAATTTGGAGGAACCTTATTTTTTTAGTAATAAAATAACAATTAATAATATAATATTTGTTTTAAAAACTATTTAATGTCAATTTTGGGACAATTTGGTACTTGAATTTTGTGAAAATCTTAACAGCATGATTAGTTCTAAAAAAGTTAATTAAATCAATACTAACATGTCATATTAACCTACAAATTTTTTTTAATTCATAAAATGTCTAATATTACATTTATTTGGGTATTAATTACATCAATTATGTTAATATTTTATTAATAAGGTAATTGCTACATCATCATTGTCTCATAAATAAATTAAATTATTTAATGTCTAAAAATTATAAATAAAATTCCATTATGTAGGAAATATTTTTGGATTTATAATGCATATTTATATTAGAATTTATCTTATGTATAACCATATATTAATAAAAAATTTAGTTATTAAAATTTTATTTTAACAATTTTAATTCATCTTTAAATAAAATAATAATAAATTTCCTAATCTAATCCAAGTGGACCTAAAGGGTAATATTTTATTACTAAGTTTGTTTTTGGCCAAATTAAACTTATCCAATAGAATTAGGTCATGTTTTAGGGTAATAATAATATAATTTTTACCCTTAATTACCCTATTTACTTTTAATCGTGGTAAATATAAGTAAAAAATTACTATTCACCAAAAATTATTTTTGTCATATTGAACCACATTTTACTCCTCGATATTAACCATGTCTCTTGGATTTTCGAAATTCCACTCACAGAATCGATAACATTACGTTTTATATATATTTTAAAATTCTCTTAAGAGTTGGGTAAAAGACGGTGAAAAGGTCAATAAAATTTTTATATATCTAAAATTATTATAAAATGACTCAAATGAATTACATTGAAGTTATATATGTATTATTTATCAATTTTTACCTAACATAAATTTTTATAAAATAAATAATTATTTATATAAAAAGTCTATTTTTAAATACTAACCCAGTGTTTTCAATATTCATCAAAAATTGAATGTTTTATGAAAAATACCAAAAATTCATTCTAGGCTAATTTTGATATTAAGAATCCAAAAATGAAGTCCATTTTGAAAAATAAAATTTCAATAAGTGGGTATTACTATTCATAACGACTAGTTTATACAATATATTAATAACATATCGTTGGTTAGTGAAACTCAATATTGCGTACAAGACACACTATCGTGGAAGGTCGTGATTGCATGTAATACAAGACAAGGCAGAGATGCATGTTGTGCAAGATCATTTTGGTGTAGCGTACAACACAAGACTTCAATGAAATTAAAAAATATATTTTTCATAAAATCTCGGGGTGTTACATAAATAAATTAATATTATAGTGGAAAAAATGTAATTAAATGAAAAATGTATTGTAAAAATAATATTAAATATGTACAAGGAATATATATCCATAATGGAGTAACATATTTATCAGATATGGAGTTATGTTTTGTTAATTGGTTCTTATTCAATGATGAACCCCTTTACGGGATCACCTACACCATGAATGTAACATATTCATCACATTTACATAATACAAGACCAGAATTTTTTATAAAAATATATACCAAAATTTCATATAAAAAAATGAAAAGAATGAGATGTCCATGTATAGTTAGATAAGACATGTTTTTAGTGATATA